>JAQPPZ010000970.1:1422776-2845553 GCA_028583015.1 Wollemia nobilis | reverse complement strand
TGGCACACTTAGACACTTTGCCTAGTAATCGTCTCACCCAGGGACGATTGCTAAATTGAAATCGTCTCACCCAGGGACGATTTCTGAAATCGTCTCACCCAGGGACGATTGCTAACTTGAAATCGTCTCACCCAGGGTGAGACGATTTCCAAGTTTAACGGGCAAAAAGACAAATGAGGCCAAGTGGCAGCCCAGAACAGTCAGTTGATGACTCCTGCCTCGCACGCGTGTGTGAGTGGACAAATAGGCCGTTTGAGGACTGTCACAAGGGCGGTTATGAAAGCCCAAGTCAATGGAGGACTCCCCTCCCTCATGGGAAGACAAGGCGCCACATGGCGCCTATGACCAACACATGGCATTTGTGCTTCCCTCCCAAAAGAGACCCCTTGGGTCTATAAAAGGTGGGACTTTTCTCACCCAAGATATACGGGGTTGAAGGAGTTTTCAAGCAACGAAGTGCTTTGCCGAGTTGAAGACCCACTTGCATCCCTTTTGGTTCACCTTCCCACATCCACCAATCTCTTTTGCAAGGGAGGTTGTTGGGTGGCTTTTGGAAGCTTGAATCGGACCTAAATCCAACACATGGACACCTGAACCAACCAATTCGCCGACCCCCCAATCCTAAGAGGTTTTGGGCCCATCCCTAGTGGATTGGCGCCGGAATCAAGTGCCAACGGTGGGAGGCCCACTTGGGCATCCCCGCACTTTTCTTAAGTTTTATTTCAGAAGCATTCTAGTTTATTTTCTCATGTTGCATATTGTGTTTTCTGTTTGGTGAATTCATAGCTGCAATTTCGTAACCTTTGATCAGATTCTAGTATGTTTTGTGTCGTTTTGTAGTTTCACTAACTTGCAGGAGGCGATATCAAATTCCCGAGGGTAGAGGCCAAATTGGGAGAATCCGACCATCTGGGTCATCCCAAAATGGCCCCAATTACATAACCCCCTGTCTGCAGGTGTTTTGGAGACCTCGGGAGTCGACATTGGAGCGTGTCAGTTCGGCTTCCCCAACACAGAAGAAATTGTCCCACCCAGGGACGATTTACGATCGAAATCGTCCTACCGGGCAAATCGTCCTACCCGGGGACGATTTCCGGTTGAAGCAGATTGGCCGACTGTCTCGGTGGCAATGGCCTGTTGGTAACATTTTTCGTCTTCGGCAAGTTTTCGGGCTGTTTAGAATCATTTTGTTTCTTGTTTTAGATAAATGTTTGCATGCATCTTTCGATGATTTTAGAAGAACGAACACTTTTCACTTGCAGCGAGTGCTACTGACATCTTGGTTGTTTCTTTGTTCGCAGGGAGAAGCGACGAGAGGTGAAGAACTCATCGACATCGGCGGCGGCATCATCTTGGCCCGCCCATTGCAATCTAGGCACGCGGAAAGAGGAACATTGAGTGATTGTAATCGAATTCTTTTAACGCTCCTAGCCCCCGAAAAGGGAGGAGACGTCATTGTAAGAGAGATCAAGGGATATTAATGAAAGGGCTGTGTTTTCTCCATTTGCTTGTGTCTCTTCCAATGCGTTTCTTTTCCATTTCATGCACTTTACGTTTCTAGGACTTAAGCGCATTTGGTTTTGGTTGCAATCGCAATTAGTGTTTCCTTTGCCCGGAATCTCGTGCTTTCAGGGTTCAACAAGGAAAAATAGAAGCAATATTGAGATTTTTTTTGTTTCAAGTAGACTTTGATAAAGGGATAAAATATTTAAGCTTCCATTTGAAACCTAATGACTATGGGTACCAGGAATGGATTTGATTATACACAAAAATAGAGAAGAGGATTGATACTTGTTGCACCATATGGTTATTAGTAGGAGGTAACCTTATGTTAGTGAAATTAATTTTGGAAGTCATCCTAGTCTACTAGCACTCCATGGCTTACATTCCCATCATAATAGTAGAGAAAAAAATGAATAATGGTTTTCAATTTATTTGACCAGGAAACACACAGAAGGATGCAATGACACTAGTTAAATGGAAAAGAATAGATAAACCAAAAATATGCAAAGTATGGGGCCTCAAGAATATACATAATTTTGAAAAATATTTAGTAGCAAAAATCTTATGGAGATTGATAACCAACAAAGGATTATGGAAGGAAGTAATTCAAGATAAATATTTAGGTACCTTATCCTTTGTGGATTGTATTAGACTATAACATAAATCAATTTAAAAAGCCATAATTATTTGGAAAGCACTAGTTAGAATTTTTTCTTTAATTGGCAATTTCTTGGATTATAAAATAGGGAATGAAAAAGAAGGATAGGCAAAGATCTTTGGCTAGGAAGCAAAGGAGAGTATCAACTTATACAAAACATAATAAATCATATCCATAGACAAGGAAATATGGTATTTGCATTGGTGGTATCAATATAGAATACTAATTTATGGAAATAAGGATGGCTCACAACAGAGGAAGTAAAACTAGGAGGAAATAATGCACATATTTTGTATGACTATACAAAGCAACTAGAAAGAGCAAATATAAGACTAAATAAACAAAGAGACTATCTACTATGGTCTAATAATCCAAAAATTGGGTAGTAAACAATTATAGAATGGTATAAGGTAAGATTTGATAACAACAATGAGGAAAAAATTTTGTGGTGGAGTATAATATGGAATCTAAAATCACCTCTAGAAACAATAATCTTTGCCTAGTTATCTCTAGCTAAAAAAGCACTAACATCAAATGTTATTCAAATGAGGTCTTAGAAAGAACCAATTCAATGTTCCATGTCTAAAAAGGAAGAAAAACAATGGACAATATTTTGGTTTCTTTCCATTTCACAAGAGATGTGTGGAATTCAATTATGCCTACTACTCAAGGGAAAGGATAATGGCCTGGTAGGAATATTTTAGATAATGTGCAAAAATAGTTTAGAGAAATATGATTAAAGGATTTTAGATGTATCCCTTTGATAATGGGATGGGGCTTATGGATGGCTAGAAATATCATGTTGTTTGAAGGTATGGAAATTCTAGTGATTATGTACAAATGCAAATTAAATTCATTTTTAAAATCTAAAAATCTCCACAAAACCAAAACTAAGTAGGGATTTAGGAACACTACTAGTGGATCATGGGCCTTATTTTATGGAGATTTCTAGGGTAGCCCAGGTATATTTAGGGCAAGGGGGGCACTTTATATAAATAAAGATCATAAAATCACTTTCAAGGTAGGTTTAGGTGAAGGAAAAATTAATATGGCAAAATGGAAAGCATTAATACTCATGATGAGAATAGTAGTGAAGCAAGTAATTACAACTTTACAAATTAATGGAGATCCAAAATTAGTGATAAGTTGGGTTGTAGATCATGTTGAGATTAAAAATTTTCTCCTTAATCATTTCTATGAGCAAGTGAAATTATTAGAACCCTTGATCATAGAAATTTCATACAAGCACATCTATAGGGAACTAAATATAGAAGTAGGTCTTTCAAAATATGGTTTGAACCTTTTCGCATGCACTTGGTATAAGGAAGAAGTGGTTAGAGGACTTAGGATTTACTCATAATACTTCTCTTATTAATGACATATTAGAGATCTATTATTAGCAACAAGAAAAAAATAGAGGTTTTAAAAGGGACCCTTGCCTTTATTTTTTAGAAATACAGGCTTTAGAATATCATATGTCTTCATAATTAAAACCTGATTCCTCCTCTATTTTAGTACTCAGGTAATATTCATTCAAGAATTGTGATTGATTAGGAAGTTATTACTACTTTCCACATGTTAGTCTTGTTATTAGGATTCTATTTATGTATTGTAATTTGACTATAAAATATTACAACAAGGAGGTCAATACTACTCTCAGGTAATTTTATTTGTAACTAAAATTCTTGAGGGTACTTCATACCGGTAGCATTGTAATTTTTTCAAACTCAAAAATTAAAATTATAGAATTTTTTGAGTAATATATATATATATACACACACATATACATAGATAGATAGATATATATATAAATAGATATAAAGTAGTTTTAATATTTTGATGTAACATCCATCAAAATATCTTGCCCACTAGCTTATTTTACTATCTATTTGTTTATTCAATTGCCCATTTTGTTTTTATCTACCTCTATAAACCTTAGTCATATCATAACATGATTATTGTAATCAATCATACAAACATTATAATTATATCATGATGATATTAACCAATTATATATTATTAGTTCTAGTTATGTCACATCCCACCTCAAACTGAACCCTTGTGCTTGGCAAAATGAAATTAATGCTTAAATTATGAAGGCCTAGAAAATATTTGAAATTTTCAAGGTATTAAAAATAGTGGTGATTTATTTAATATTTTTGAAAAATGCATCCAAGAAAATAAATAACATATATTTTAATAGAAAAAGGAGTTTTCATGTGAATTTAATTATTAGTGTGCTTTGCAAACTAATATGGTGTTAAAATATTTTGAGAAAGTATCTTGGTCCTGAAACACCATTAAGGGCCATGCGGGAAAATAATCTGTACCCTCTATATTATAGAAAAAATTTAAAAATTATATTAGTCATTCAAAAACATAATTGGATGCCCTTTGATGTGCATCATATCCTCAAAGCTACAGAAAAAATACTATGCCACTAACTTGCCTACATCACCATCCACCTGACCTCTCCAATAGGTCATTACCTAGACTACCCTTTACCATTTGAAGAGGAACCCCCTAAATTCTATAAAATGCCACCATGGGTTAACCAAAAATGGTCATGGATGTTGGAAAAATCCTAATATAATATTGATAGGTAAGCTTGCTCTTCACCCTTGGGTAAATCAGAAACCAAACAACCATAAGTGGTAGAAATATTTGATCAAAATATTGGTAGAGTGACATAATAAGGAAGGGTTACTGGGCTTATAGAGAAATTAAGAAAGGGTGAAACTCTTACAAATTTCACAGGTTAGAGTATTTCTTTTTAACTTTGTGACTTTACTTTCTATTAGCCATAATATGTATTTGATACATTATTTATCGAATGACTCTCATTTCATTATGTTTTATAATGGATTTAAATCTAGATAGCATGTTAGTTTGTTAAAAATTAACTAATAACTCTAGAAACCATGTGCAGTGACAAAATTTGTGTCAATGTTATCGACAGATCTCCCACCACCATTGATGGGTGGTTACTAGCCATAGAGCTCCAAGACATATTTATGATATAACACCCCCACGATCCCATTGATGTGGGATATATTATGCTTTAGATTTTGTTATTGTGATGTGCTGTCATCAAAATATGTCTGAGTCTACTTAATTCCTCATTAAAGATAATGGATTCATTAAATCTACATGAGCTTTGCATACTAAAAATACCAAGCTAGGGATTCAGTCAAGTAGCCCATGGGAATATAAATGTTCTAGTCATATTTAAGAAAACCATATTTTTACCTTGCTATTTAGAAGGGATGAAATTCCCCAAGATATCAAAACATCCAATCACATATTTGGATAGTTGAAGATGAATGTTTTTTCTCTGGTCTTTCATGGAGGAATAATGGAATCCACCTTCTATCAACACCATTAGATGATGATCCCAGTGCCCAATAATTTCCAAATCTTCAGAGTCTTAGCATATCCATTAATGGTTTTGGGAATAATATTACATATATCCTTCACAATATTGTAGAGGGGTTAATTTTTGCTACTCTCTGAGTAACAAATGACCACTAGTCATGGTCAAAACTAGTAAGCTGGCCACTAGTCATGAGGGCTATGATGCTAACCACTAGATACTAAAAGTATAAACCCTCAATAGACATGATAACCTTGCTAAAATTGTAGGGATTAATATGTATGTGACTTTGTGGAAGTTTTATGGGTGGAATCTTTGAATACACAAGGTGTATCTGGGATAAGCCAATCCTTTTAAGAAAAAAATATCATACTGAATCCATTCATTTAACCAATAGGCTTCATGGGGATAAGTTGTCATTTATCAAACCCACCCTAGCTAGTAGTTAGGCATGATGTGATTGGTAACCAAATAGCTTATTCCTCGATAGCTACACCATATAGTAAATATGGTGGCAGGGGCTGGCTGCACCCGAGGGAATCCTTTACTAGATTAAGGGTCAATATTTCAAGATACACAAATAAAAAAGATAATATCTTTTTAAAGTTGTATATAAGTATGTGAGGAATCTTGTTGTTAGATCCTAATGAAATAACCTAAATATTATTCCAAAGGTAATATGTGAAAAATTTTGTTGTTTAAATTCTAATGAAATAATATAAAGGTTATTCCAAAGAAGTATGAAGAAAATCTAACTATAATTCCTAAGTCCTTTCAATTATAAGGATTGTTGTGAAGGAATAATTCCTTTAGTAATCTAGGAAACATACTATAAATGAAATGGTGAAAAATTGTAATTGCAAACTTGAAAATGGATTGTGAAACAAAATTAGGTAGAAAATGCATGAATTCCTTCTTAGGCTTGAGAAAATATTATGGTAAAAGTTTATGTAAACCATGATAAACTATTGTATAAATATTTTTTAATACATTATGAATGGAATCTAGGTAATGGTCTTGTTGATAATCCAAAACATTACCATTTATGGGTTATAGTTCATACTTGACAAGAGATTAGTTAATAAATATCAATTTATTAATATTGTATTTATAGTGTCTTGCCAAAATCAAATTAAGGACCAAGCGAATAAACCTATAGTGTAATATTGTGTGATAGATTACTTATGGAGTTGTAGCTAAAATTGAGCAATCTGGTTAATGGATGGCAAGAGAGGTTGTAGTTAAACTCATGGAACTATAGAATGATCTTGTTGATTGATCTCGATGTAACATGGTAGCCATACGTGGAGGAATACTTTAGACTACAAAAACAATATTAGCAAACACATTTATAAAGAACTATAGTGTGAACAAATGATGGATTGTAGAAAAAATCAGGTTTATAATATTGTATTAGATTATGATTAAATCCTAGGAATGATTTGTAGATCTACAAGTGAATCCATCTGTTTAAATGTTATTTCTGTTTGAAGAAATATGAGATACTTGTGAAAATATGATTTGTTTAAATGTTATTTCTATTTGAAGAAATATGAAATACTTGTGAAAGTATGACTTGTTTAAATGCTATTTCTTATTGAAAAAATGTGAGATACTTGTGGAAGTATGTTTGTGTTTAAATGCTATTTATGATTAAACAAATATGAGATACTTGTGGAAGTATGTTTTGTTTACATGTTATTTTTGTTTGAAGAAATAGGAGATACTTGTAAAAGTATGTTTTGTTTACATGTTATTTCTGTTTGAATAAATATGTGATACTTGTGAAAGTATGATATGTACAATTTCTCTATGCATAAGAAAAATGGATCTCATTTATGAATGAATGGCATTCTCTTAAAAGGACTAGCAATAGTTTTATTAATAATAATTTTTTCAAGGGCATATCCTTAGGAAGAAGGATATGAGATGAAATGTGATTTTCAAAGTACAGGATTTCCTTCCCTTGAATGATGGAATGCTTTAGACAATTAAGGGTGGAGAATATGTTGTCTAATTGCATTCAATGAAGAATTATTACATGTTATTATTTGTCTAGAATTCATTTCATATACATGTTATTATTACCTGAGACTTTTTTGAGAAATTGTACTTGACATTCATAGCTCCAAGCTAGGCATATTTCTTGCATAGGTACTGTATTGCAAATCAACAAGATTTATTTATAGATCCTAATAATAAGAAATTGTCTTAGTAGGATCTTCGCAATAAAATAAGATAGCAAATTATTTTGATTTTTATATGCTTAATATTACAACATGACCTTTTGGTTGAGTATGAAAATCATTTGAAAATTAACTAGGATATGAGGAAACATATCCCACCAATAGTAGTAAATTGAACCCTTACCATGGTTGAAACAACATTTCTTGACCACAAAATGGTAGTAAATTATATTAAAGTGTTGCATACTATTTATATAGTAATATCCCTTATTGTAAAATGCATGTGTTATTTAATATTTGCATATAATAAAAATAAATGCGTACTTAAAAATTGATACTACTCTTAAATCTAGGAAACATATGGCACCTGGGTTGAGAATTGGAAGAAAGAGGGCTTCTCAGAAGGAGAAACCAACTAGCACTGATAATGTTGAGGATAAACCCGTAGGGGATAGTTCAAGAAATTCAAACTAAGTAGGAAATCTCACAACTATTGTGCAAACAATGTAAGGGGAAATGACTTTGTATAGAGAGCAAATGGTTCAAAAAAATAGTTTATTAGAAACCATTAGAGTAGAGATGCAAAAAACTAAGAATAGGAATTTGGATCCAACAAACCCTTCTATAGGGCAGACTAATAATACAGATGAAGCAGATCATGTGATGAAGGCCTGTATTAATGGAGAACTAGAAAAGAACTTGAAACATATCAAGGTTAGAAGGTTCTATATAAAATAAGGGGAGATTTGGTAGAATATTTGTTGAATTATCTAGGAATATATTCCTACATGATAAACTATTCCTCCACAGCTAAAATGATCTGGATCATAGGACTTCTAATTGAAACAAGTATGGAATGGTGGGAGACCTATAGTAAGGAGCAAAATATCAATGCCATTCATTTCAAATGGGAGGACTTCGTGAAAGCATTTAGAAAGATATTCCTAATGGAGTAGTTATATATGAAGAAACTTGATAAGTTTGTTCAACTCCACCAAGGGACTCAATCCGTAGAAGGGTATTATAGGTAATTCTTGAAACTACTTAAATATGCTCCATATTTTGAGAAGGATAACAAGATGAAAGTACATAAATTTCTCTTTGGAGTAGGATATCATATAAGATAGTAAGGATTCATAAACCTAGTGATTTGAAGACATCTTACGAGTTGGCTTGCCAAGTAGAATATAATCAGCACCATAGTAAGAAATTTGGAAAATATTCAAATGGGTTAAATAATGAACATATTCACCAAAAAAAGAGAAATTGGGAGCCTAAATCAAGTTAAAAAGGAAAGGAAACTCCCAAATTTGAAAAGAAGAACAATGATAAACCTAGAAACTTTAAGAAGTTCCAGCTAAGGAATAAGAACAATAATAATGCTAAAAACCACAACCTCTAAAATAGGTAGGACCACCTCCTACCAATGATAAGGATAAGCCAAATCAAGAGACATGCCAAAATCATAAATAAAGATGTTATTAATGTGGAGGTCCGCATTATTCCATGAATTGTACCATTTGTGTAGAGTCTAGCAAGAAGGCAAATGGGAAGGGCCACAAAATCTATGTAGCCATTGCAAAACAAAACCTAGAAGTATAAGCAACTCCTTTACTCATAAATGGTAAAATATATGGTAGAAATGTTAAAAATTTTGATAGATAATGGAGCTACATATAGCTTTATTTCTAGTAGCATAGTAAGGGACATGCCGAAGAGACTTGGATATTTGGCACAAGGGTGGAAAGTGGAGTATGGTTCAGGTTAGACCTACTCCATGGATAAATGCTTCTCCATAGCTAAAATTTCCCTATCCACTAGCTCTACCATTTGGCACCTATATGTAGTGCTACTACATGCCTTCGACATCATCGTGGGCATGTATTGGTTATAATATCACAAGGCTTTGATTAATTTCCAAGATCGATAGATTGAGTTCACTAATAATAGTAAGGAAAGGTTAAAAATGGTTAGTGAACAAGGTTCATTTAAACTCGTGCTATTGTCTGCAATGCAACTAAAGAAGCCCATAAGGAGAGGAGGTATGATCTACATAGTTAAATTGAAAGAAGTTGAAGATATCAATGAGGAGAAACCATTTTAGATATTCCTAATTTTGCAAGAATATAGAGAAGTATTTACCTTAGAACTTCTTGGGATGCCTCCCAAATGAGAATTTGACTTCACCATTGATCTAGTACTATGTGTAGAACCCATTAATAGGGATCCTTATAGGATGAAACCTATAGAGATGCAAGAATTGGAGGTGGAACTTAAAGAATTACTTAACAAAGGGTTAATAAAACCATGTGTATCTCCATGGAGTCAACCGGTACTATTTGTGAATAAGAAATATGGTTCACTAAGGTTTTGTATAGACTGCAGGATGTTGAACAAATCCACCATAAATAATAGATATCATTTTCCAAGGATAGAAGATCTATTTGATCAACTAAAATATACCACCATATTCTCCAAGATTTATTTTAATTTCGGGTATCATTAGTTGAGGATCCAAGATGAGGATACTCACAAAACTACTTTTAAAACCTAGTATGGACACTATGAGTTCATTGTCCTACCATTCGGGTTGACCAATGCACCAACTACATTTATGAATATAATGAACAATGTATTTAGAAATCAGGTGGACTGATTTGTATTAGTATTCTTAGATGATATTCTAATATATTCCTGTAGTAAATAAGAGCGTGATAGACACTTGCAAATCATTGTAGATTTATTAAAGAAAAATCAACTATACGGGAACCTATCCAAATGTGATTTTTATGTGCTGCAAGTACACTACTTGGGACATATAATATTCACAAATGGGATTGCTATAGATCCTTATAAAATTGAGGCCATTTTGAAATGGCCATCTCCCACTAATGTAACATAAGTGAGGAGCTTCATGGTTTTATCAGGGTATTATTCAATATTTATGAAAGACTATTCTAAGATAGCCTCCCCAATAAAAAATATTAAAAGGAAAGGTAAGGCATTAACATGGATAGGAAAATGTGAAGCCACCTTCTAATTACTTAAACAAAAGCTTACTTCCGCTCCTATACTAAAAATATCAGTCCCCAAGGTGAGTTTTCCATATGCATAGATGATTCTTTAGAAGTATTGGAAGGATTGCTATTCCAAGATAAATCAATAGTGGCCTATGATTTGAGAAAGATCAAGAAACATGAGGCTAACTATGCTACTCATGACTTAGAACTAGCTGTAGTAGTGCATGCCTTGAAATTTTGGTGACACTACCTTGTGGATAAACACTTTGAGTTCAAAACTGATTACCATAGTTTAAAGTATATCTTTACTTAGAATTTTCTAAATTCAAGATAGAGAAGGTGGATTGAATTCTTGGCCGAATATGATTTTGGCATAGAATACATCAAGGGTAAGGAAAAAAAGGTCATCAATGCTTTAAGAAAAATAAGGCACATTACCACACTAACACGTAGTCATATAGATCTTATGGATTAAGTTAAACAAGTCCAATATCAACATTAGCTTTGCATTGAAAGCCAAGCCAAAATGGTTACAAGAACATAAGATAGCTAGAGATTATGGTCTCAAGGATGGACTTTTGTATTTCAAGAATCGGTTAGTCATTATTGAATATAGAAATATAAGAAGGGTGATCATGAGGGAAGCTCATATATCCCCATACTCCACTCATCCAAGAGGGGTCAAGATGAGGGAGAACATGAGGAAGACCTATTGACCTGGTATGAAGAAGGATGTCACTGAATTATTACTCGATGTCTAGAATACCAAAAGGTGAAGGCAGAGTATAAGCACCCAATAGGTTAGTTATACCCACGTGATGTGCCCATGCAAAAGTGGCAAGTGATATCAATGGATTTTGTAGTTGGGTTTCCTAAGACCAGGTATCAACATGATGTGATACTTGTCATGGTATACTAATTGACCAAGGTAACACACTTCATACCAAGTAGCACCAAGGATGATGGGATAGTGGTCACCAATAGATTTACCAAATAAATCTCTAGGCGGCATGAATTTCTTGAAGAAATTATTTTTGATTGAGATTCTAGGTTCACATACAATTTATAGCAAGCCCTCCATCATGCAATGGACACTACACTAAATATAAGTTTTCCTTACAACATAGAGACAGATGAGAAAATAGAAATATTAAATCAAGTCTTAGAATACATGCTTCATATGTATTGCATGTATCAAAAGTCTTGATGGGAAGACTTATTACCTTTAGTAGTGTTTACCTACAACAATGGATACCATGCTTACTTAAATATGGATCTTTTTGAGGCTTTGTATGGCCAAATATGTAGAACACCATTGTCATGGGACAATCTAGAGGATCCAGATATTATTGGACTTGATAGACTCAAGAAGATGGAGGAAAAAATGAAGGTGATCCGACAAAGGCTTAAGGAAGCTTCAGATTGCTAGAAGCGTTATGTTGACTTGAAGAGGAATCCTCAATAATTTTCTATGGGAGACAACGCATTCTTGAGGGTAAAGCCTATGAAAAGTGTTATCATGTCAACAAAACTAGACCCAAGATATGTTGGACCATTTGCCATCCTAGAAAGAATTAGCCATGTTTCCTACAGACTCAACTTGCCACCTAATTTGGTAAAGATCCATGATTCTTTCCATGTGTCCCTTATTAAAAAATATCTCGATGATACTAACCATGTGTTGGTTGTTTCAAAGTTGTAGATAGTAGATCCAATGTACATTGAAGTGAAACTGGTCGGAATCCTCGAGTTTCACTCCAAGACTATGAGGAAGCAAAACATAGAGCAATGCAAGATCTAGTGGGACCTATATTCTTAAAGGGATACCACCTGGGAAAATGTGGAGGACATGAGGAATCACTTTCCTTATTTATTTTAAAATAATGTGTAATATTGTTTCAGATAGACTTTGTGTGATGCTTATTATTTTTTATAGAGATACTTATGAATTGATAATGGTATGTATGCATTGATTTATATCTCATTACTCTATGATGATATTTGTGTTTTATGCTTTGAAATACCCTACAAAGTAATTAGTGATGAAAAAATTTCATGCAGTATATATATATTTTTATTTCTTGAGGAATATGTAACTGTTGATATTTTGTTGTATCACAGGTCTAAGAGCTCTCAAGGGTGGAATAAGTTGACCTTATCTTAGGAAGAATGAGTTATTCGACCACTAGAAATGAGATATTGGAAAAAGAGAAATTATGATGATGACAACCCATGGGTAACATGGATAATTACACACATATAGGTATATTCGTGATTGTATCATTGGGAAATTATGTCTTAGAATAGCCTCCTCAATATGATGGTGATAGCAAGCCTATATTAAAGAGGTCGTCCATAGGATAAAACAATGGTGTGGAATATTGAGATTGCATGGCTGCTTGTGATTGTAATTTGGTAAAAGCATTATGGTTATTGGCTTGATTTTCTAAGTTTTGGTTATGCATTAATGTTTCATTGTTTGCTAACTATGGTAACATAAGGGACTGTGTTTAGTCTAAGGGAGGGAGTATGTCACATCCCACCTTGACTTGAACCCTTGTGCTTGGAAAAATGAAATTCATACTTAAATTATGAAGGACTAGAAAATATTTGAAATTTTCAAGGTATTTAAAATAGTGGTGATTTATTTAATATTTTTGAAAAATACATCCAAGAAAAGAAATAACATATATTTTTTAATAGAAAAAGGAGTTTTCATGTGAATTTAATTATTAGTATGCTTTGCAAAATAATATGGTGTTAAAATACTTTGAGAAAGTATCTTGGTCCTAAAATGCCATTAAGGGCAATGAGGGGAAATAATTTGTACCCTCCATATTCTAGAAATAATTTAAAAATATTATTAGTCATTCAAAAGCACTATTGGCTACCCTTTGATGTGCATCACGTCCTCAAAGCTGTAGAAAAATACTATGCCATTAACTTGCCCACATCGCCATCCACCTGACCTCTCCAATAGGTCATTACCTAGACTATTCTTTACCATTTTAAGAGGCAACCATTGAATGCTATAAAAGGCTACCATGGGTTAACCAAAAAGGTTCATGGATGCTAGAAAAATTCTAAAAAAATATTGATAGGTAAGCTTGGGCTTAGGGATTATGCTCTTCACCCTTGGGTGAATCAAAAACCAAACAACCATAAGTGGTATAAATATTTGATCAAAATATTGGTAGAGTGACATAATAAGGAAGGGCTATTGGGCTTAGAGGGCAGGGAAGAAAGGGTGAAACTCTTGCAAATTTCATAGGTTAGAGTATTCCTTTTTAACTTTACAACTTTATTTTCTATTAGTCTTAATATGTATTCGATGCATTATTTATTGAAAAACTCTACTTTTATTATGTTTTATAATGGTCATATATTTCTATATTTTAATAGATTTGTAATGATCATTATTTTTATCATTCCAAAATTAACCAAGGAGGGAGGATTGATTTAAATCTAGACAACATGTTAGTTTAATAAAAATTAACTAATGACTCTAGAAATCATGCACAATGATGAAATATGTGTCAACGTTGCTGACAAAACTCCCACCACCATTGATGGGTGGTTACTAGCCATAAAGTCCCAAGGCATATTTATGATAGCACCCCCACGATCCCATTGATGTGGGATATCTTGTGCTTTAGCTTCTATCACCATGACGCGATATCGTCAAACTTTGTTCGAGTCTATTTACTTCCTCCTTAAAGATAATGGATTCATTAAATCTACATGAGCTTTGTGTACTAAAAATACCAAGCTAGGGAGTTAGTCGAGTAGCTCGTGGGAAACTAAATTTTCTAGTCATCGTTAAGGAAACAAATTTTTTACATTACCATTTAGAAGGGATGAAATTCTCCAGGAGATCGAAATATTCGATCGCATCTTCGCGTAGCTGAGGGTAAATATTTTTTCTCTACTCTTTTGTAGTGGAACAATGAAATCCACCTTCTATCAACACCATTAGATGACAACCCCAATGCCCAATGATTTCCAAATCTCTAAAGTCTTAGTGTATCCATCAATGGTTTTGGGCCCAAAATTCCACATATCCTTCACAAGCTCGTAGAGGGGTTAAATTTTGCTACTCTCTGATTAATAGATTACCACTAGTCATGGTTGAAACTACTAAGCTAGCCACCAGTAATTAGGGCTAGGATGCTAACAACTAGCTGCTAAAAGTATAAACCCTCGATCGACATGATAGCATTGTTGAAACTGTAGGGGTTAATGTGTATGTGAATTTTTGGAAGTTTGATGGGTGGACCCTTTGTATGGACAAGTTGTATCTAGGATAATCCAATCCTTTTAAGAAAAAAATATCATACCAAATCCATTCATCTGACCAATAGGCTTCATGGGAAGAAGGTACTATTTCTTAAACCTGCCCTAGCTAGTAGTTAGGAATGATTTGATTGGTACCCAAATAGCTTATTCCTTGATGGCCGCACCATATAGTAAATATGGTGTTAGGTACTGATGCACCTGAGGGACTCCTTTACTAGATTAAGAGTAAACATTTCAAGATACACTTAAAACAAAAGAGAGAGAATCTCATTTTAAAGTTGTATATAAGTATGTGAGAAATATTATTGTTAGATCCTAATGAAATAACGTAAAGGTTATTACAAAGGTAATATGTGAATAATCTTGTTGTTTATATTCTAATTAAAAAACATAAAGGTAATTCCAAAGTAGTATGAAGAAAACCTAACTATAATTCCTATATCCTTTAAATTGTAAGGATTGTTGTGAAGGAATAATTCCTTTAGTAAGCTAGGAAACAAAATTTAAATGAATTGGTGAAAACTTGTAAGTGCAATCTTGACAACAGTTTGTGAAACAAAATCAGGTAGAAAATGCATGAATTCCTTCATAGAATTGAGAAAATATTATGGTAAAAGTTTATGTAAACCATGATGAACTATTGTCTAAAGATTTTGTAATGCATTTTGAAATAAATTTAGGTAACGGTCTTGCTGATAAGAAGAAACATTGCCCTTTTTGAGCTATAGTTCATCCTTGACAAGAGATTAGTTAATAAATCTCAATTTATTAATATTGTATTTATAGTATCTTCCCACAAGAAAATTAATGTCCAAGAAAATAAACCTATAGTATAATCTTGTGTGATAGATTACTTGTGGAGTTGTAGCTAAACTTCAACAATCTAGTTGATGGATGGCAAGAGAGGTTGTAACTAAAATTCAACAATCTAGTTGATGGATGGCAAGAGAGGTTGTAGCTAAACTCATGGAACTATAGAACAATCTTGTTGATGGATCTTGAGGCAACTTGGTAGCCAAATTTTGAGGAAGACTATAGACTACAAAAACAATATTAGCAAACACATGTACAAAGAACTATAGTGTGAATAAATGATGGATTGTAGAACAAATTTGATTTATATTCTCGTATTAGATTATGATTAAATTCTAGGAATTATTTGTATATCTACAAGTGAATCCATCTGTTTAAATGTTATTTCTGTTTGAAGGAAATATGAGATACTTGTGAAAATATGATTTGTTTAAACGTTATTTATGTTTGAAAAAATATTAGATACTTGTGAAAGTATGATGTGTTTAAATGCTATTTATGACTGAAGAAATATGAGATACTTGTGGAAGTACGTTTTTTTTTTTAATGTTATTTCTAATTAAATAAATATGAGATACTTGTGGAAGTATATTTGTTTACATGTTATTTTTTTGAATAAATAGGAGATACTTGTGAAATTATGTTTTGTTTACATGTTATTTCTGTTTGAATAAATATGTGATACTTGTGAAAGTATAATATGTACAATTTCTCTATGCATAAAAAAGGGATCTCATTTATGAATGAATTTTATTCTCTTAAAAGGACTAGCAATATCTGATTGTAATAATAATTTTTTCAATTTCATATCCTTAGGAAAAAGGATATGAGATAAAATGTGATTTTCAATCTTAGGAAAGTAAGGGATTTCCTTCCCTTGAATGATGGAATGCTTTATATAATTACATGTAGAGAATGTATTGTGTCTAGTTGCATTCAATGAAGAATTATTACATGATATTGTTTGTCTATAATGCATTTCATATACATGTATGGGTTGTCCTGATCCCAAAAAACATCTATAATATGGTATTGGAGGCTCGAATAGAATTAGGAGAAAGTTGGAACTAGTCAACTACTATTGATTATTTATACATGTTGTAACAAGGGCCTCTTTAATGAAAGGTCCCATTATTGTAAAATGTATTTATTGAGATCAATTGTAATTGATTATACCACTCCTTGAGAGGATGTGTATGCAATGTAATACTTGACTTCAAATGATCATAGAATAAAAATAGAGTTATATCATGATATGAAGTTATCTCGTAACAAGGTTTGAATCTTTAAAAGTGAAATACGAATTGTGTATATTTGACATAGTGTATCCTTAAATCTAGGAGGAACGTATGATTAATGTATGTAACTTAGAGATTAAATATGAAAATGATTATAGAGGGAAAATTTGAAAGTTATCTAATTGAGGATATTATAGTTGGTAGACATTCATAAGTCTATGAGGATTTGTATGATAACCCCATTAGCTTCCTATGGTTGATATGGGAAGATTAGGTATTGCAACGATTTTTGATCTATCCTTAAGGAAGAATCAACAAATCCTCAAGGCATACACCTAATGTACGGGTTGAAAGAGACCTAACATAGAATCTAGTTTAAGTTTGATTTAAACTATTATGGAAAAAGAATGTTCCTATTTAAGATAGGAGAATTCCCAATTGCATGGTAAATAAACCTTACCTGTAGGTCATTATGGGGGTTTACCACTCCTATATTTAGGATAGACACTAAGTATTTTGGATTCCTATGAAGTGCAACTTTGAACTTACTTGGACACTAAACTATAAGATAACCACATGGAGAGACTTTCAATTCACTCATGAACTAGTGACAATTATAAAGACTAAACAAAAAAAATTCCCTAAGGTTGGTTGGTATTGGAATTGGGTTCATTACAATTTTCATCTCACCATTATTATAATTAGATTTGCATTAGATTTTTTAATCATTTGAATCAGGTTGTAAAATGTCAAGATAATTTCCCTATTGATAGCTTTGCTTATCTCAATATATCCGTAATTTAAACTTTTGTACATGTACATATATATAGTTGTCATCAGTTAGCAAAATGGTAACTTTAATGATCTTCATTCATCCATGTTTCTCCTTGTCCCCTCATTACTCTTCTTTCATAGAAATAATTTTTGCATGAAAGGTGAGGTGGTATTGGTGATGGTTGCCTTGTTTACTTTTATATTATGAACAAACTAACAAAACCTCACACCATATTTGTATTTATTTCTACAATAGGTCTTACATTTACATCTTCTCTTGGATGATATTTTCAAAGACTAATGGATTTTGTTGCTTTTATTTTTGCATTTTTCTCAACATCATTGCCCCATATTGAATTCATACCAACATGATAAATTCTGAATTGAAGTTCAAAATAGAGAGCTAAGAATAAAACTATTACAAACTAACCTAGCAAAATACATATATAAATTTAAATTAAAAAGGTATAACATCCTTTTTTTAAATTTATACAAGCTCATATAGATGTATACACCCTATCATATTTTGAAGCTAGGTCTACCAGAGGAGAACCCATATCTCAAAACACTACAATATCCCATAGGGATTATACAATTATCTTTAAAGAGGATTTTTGGGCAAGGATAAAAAAAAATTAGGCTCATATAACATTCACATCAGGTTAACCCAAGATACGAGGGCACAAAAATTATTAGCACCTACATTTGATATTTAGGAGGCTTTCAATGTGTAGCCTACTAGTATAAGTTTGATGTATTGATTGGAATACACCTAAGTTTTAAACATGTATTCTATCTTGGATGCAATGCTAGGATGAGGGGTTCAATGAGATAACTATCATAAGAAAGGACCTTGGTCACGCATTTGGAGAGGTTTAGGAGTTAGGACATTATTGTATCAATAAAGGATATATATTGAGATATTAATTACTATAGCTCAATCGATAATGGAAAGTGTGCAACAACCACCCAATAGATAAACATAGACTCATATGTATAGGATTTGACTATAACAGTCATATATGAATTGATGTATGGTGTATGGAACTTTGGTGATGTTCCATTAGCTCTTCTATATCTTGAACTATTTTGAGATAGATATTAATATTTTATTTTTGGATCATATAATTTATGTTTTCATTAACTCGAATTTCTTTTTCTATGTGTCTCTTTTTTCAATGCATGTATATTTATTTCTTTCTTATGCACCTCATTCTTTTAATACATGTATATCATTCTTGTTTTTATCATCTAAACTACTTGTGAAAATGTAACCATATAGAGAACTATAAATGGTATAACCTTCATATAAATATAGTGGATAAGAATCATATTATGCAAATTAAAAGAGATAAAGACTTTATAAAAATTAATTATAAGAACTCAAAATGACTTAAAAATCATTACATATTAAATGCTTATAAATTGAAAAATTAAATCAATATGGATGAAATATCCATGTCTAGAAATGGAGTAATATTTGAATTGGGAATCACAAGTTTACTTATCCTTGCTTGTTAAATATCTTTGAAAATTTTGTATCATTTTTTAGCATAATAATATTTTATCATCTTTGCCATAATGTAATCCAACAATGAACTCAAGGATGAATGTCCACATAATGCTTAATATATGATACTCAATATATGAATGCTAAAATCCTAATCCATATGATGATGGTCAATATAAATTCTCAAATATCAATGATCCTTTAAGGATTCTTAACATGAATGCTTAGATAACATGAAAATGTTACTCATATATCATAATGCTTGGCCTCATCAATCAATGATGAAATACAATAATATATGATATCTTCTAGGCCTAATTTTCATAAAGAAATATCATATAGGAAAAAATCTCATAAAAAATATCATACTAAATATCATCATTAAATTTAAAAAAAAAAAAAAAATATCATCATTAAAAAGTAAATTAAAAATATCAATAAATATATGTTATAATAATAATAAAATTTTAAAATGATATTGAAATGATAAATGCTAATCAAATAGTGTATTCCTAATGAGTTTTCTCCCTTTATATTTATATATATTCCATTAATAACTGGCACTTAAATGTTGAATGCCAACCACTTTAGTAGCGTTGGCAGGCAGACAGGTAGTTCATATTTTTTCCATCAACTTTGCGTCAAATTATTTAAAAATATTTTTTTATAAAGTAAATAAAAATAAAGAAAGAAATCTATGAATGGTTATTTAAATGTAATGGGAACTTTAAACTACCGGAAGCATTTTAAAGTGTTAAGGAAACTTTGTAAAGTGTTGGCCAGTAACCCTGGCTGGCACTCGACCCTTCATCATCATGCAAACGGGAGGATTTGATTGGACGATTGTTGCACAGATGACCGCCTACGGATTGTGCAGGACTGCGCCGGTCGCCAAAATTAACTTTGTAAATTGTTAAACTCTTAACTTTTTCGTTGATAAGCATGCAGTTAACCACTCCCACTCCCGAGAGACCTCATCGTCAAATCTATAAATATTAGTTCTGCAAGTAAATTAAAAAAATATGAATATATATATTTTTATATTAAATTATAAATATAACTTCATCATATACAAAAGCTTGGGAATACACATATCTTAGTAGGGTCCCCAATATCACTCTAACCGTAGATGGTTAGGAAATAGTACGAGAAAGAGTCTAGCAAACATTAACAAAAAAGAGGGCATTAATATCATCCTCTTTGTCAAAAAAAAAACCAAGGCAACTTGTAACCAATCATTTCGAGACAGTAGGGAGGACATCATTGTCCATATTATCATTAGAAGGGGGTGTCAGCAACAGGAGCATGCAGGTCATTTACAGCAGCACTGGAACCACCCATATCAGCAGCGATTTGGCCGTCATCAGGCCAGCCAAGAGCATTTACTAGTGCCGCCACAGGCACATCTCCCCAGCCCACAACCTGGTGTGAATGTTTTGGACGGACGTCCCAACCACTTGACTGCCGTGAACTACCCGCACCATCAGAATAGCGGTGTTTAGTCACTGGTGGAGGTTGAGACCAGTGCCTCTCATCCTGTGGTGGAGCCCTACGTAGAGCCTATACGCCGCTATGATTTCGAATCCGGAGGAACCCGACTGCAAGCCGTAGCCCAATGATCCAAAAGAGTCTGTGTAAGTACTGAATATCAATATGAATTTTTTCCACTTAAACCTGTATCTATAATCAAGAGTCAAAAAATACAACATATTTATGAGCTAAGGAGAATGAATCCCTGAAGAAAGCTATACTATTTCTATATTTCCATAGGTGAAAAAGAATATTGACTCTAAAAATATTCCAAACCGACATAAGAGGAATAGAGAACTCAGGAGCATCGCCTAGCAGGGCCTGGTGCCAAGAGAAAGAGGTGGCCATAAAGGGTCGAAAGAAGGATTCCAACCATTCCCAAGCCATTGTAGCTTTACGACATGCCCAGAAAACATGAGTGCAGTCCTCATGTGCATTGCAAAAAAAACATTGGGGATTAGCCACACACAAAAAAACATTGGGGATTAGCCACACCCAAGTGTTTCAGCCATTGTCCTATAGGCAAACCTTGGAACAACAGACTCCAAGCAAAGAAGGCCTGCTTTGGCTCAAGATAAGAGGCCCAGAGCATTTTGAACCGCACCTTCCACTGTGAAGGTCTGGATATTAAATCCCAGCGCTCATTCAACTTACTTAACATGGGCAAATGTAGAAGTGTGGAGAAAGCAAGGAATACTCGTATGGGCTTTGTACTGCATCAACGACCACAAAGAGAAGGGAATGCTATGAATATAAATTTCTAAATTAGTCTCCACCAAATTTATTTAAGAAGATAAAATATCATCAAAGAATGAGTATTAACATAAAGATGTAGTCTTTACCACAAATAAATTTTACAAATCAGGAAAAATTATAATTAAATGGAAAAAAAAAAATGAATGCGACTCTTATTCAATTTTAATTTTAACTTTTGCATTATTTATTAATTATAACTTGTATAACCATAAGTTTAAGTGAAGTCAACTAGGAAGAATGAAATATAAAGAAATAAAATGAATATACAAATAATATTTTCTACATGCATGTGATTTAATTTGAAATATTATGTGTATAATTTCTTATGAAAAAGTCAAATAAGAACAATTTTTTTATTAATTTTAAGTTTGAAAATAATTGTGGAAAATTAATGAAAGTTTATTCACTAAATAATTTTATGAAAGTTTATTGATAAAATAATTTTAAGCTTAATGTTCGGAGGAAGATTTCTTGAAGTATTTAATGAAGCTAATGTTCCTATGCATCGGAAAATTCCTTCTGCAAAGTATGTAATTGGAAGTATTTAATGAAGCTAATGTTCCTATGCATCGGAAAATTCCTTCTGCAAAGTATGTAATTGGTATCTAGTAAGACTTTTAAGCTTCTTGAACTTTGACAATAAAACCAAGGTAGTGGACCCTTCTTTCTAATGACATAATTAAGGTTGAAATAAATGAGATCTAGCATAAAAATTGACAATTTTTTCTACGCTAAGACATTTTACACAATATCATGTGGGTCTTTTATGTAGTTTCATACCCTTAATCATATTCTATAAAAAAATGTTTAGATTTTGTTTTGTCTTATATTCTTTTTATCTCCGCCTAAAGAATGTTTTATGTTTCAAATTTATATTAGAGAGTATAAGGATGGAATGAAAACTAAAACAAATTTCAAGTATATAACCATTAGTGTATTGATCAATGGGCTGCATAATGTAGAATGTTAGCTTGATATAATGATTTCTAAAAGGGTAAAGAACATTGATTGTAATTTTTAAAAATTAAATTTCAATAAAATATATCCAATAATAAATTCATACATGGATGATAATAAGTTAAATCTCACAATTACACAATAATATTTTTCTTGGCTAGTTGTCTTCTAAAATTTGGATTTCAAAAAGATAAAGATCAACACCATAATTAGCTAAATTATCTACTACCAAATTTCTTCTTTATAAATATTCTCATATTTCCAAGAGATACCTCTAGTAATATATGATGAATGTCAACAATAATGTTATTTTTATAAAATCCCCATATCAATTTTTGTTGATAGAATTCATGATAATTTGTGAATCCCCCTCAATTGAAATATATTTTCATCATTTTCCTATTACAATTTTCATCCGTAAGTGTCATAGCCTTTGCATAGTTGTTAGTTTATTTCAAGGTTATGCATAAGGGATTGGTCCCAAAATCTATATATAATAATGAGGTAAATAAGTTTTAAAATCAAGGCAAATAATGTCCAAAGTCATGTAGAAGACATGGCAAATTGATTTATTTTTCACAAAAAAATATAAAAAGGAGGGAATTTATCTAAATGTTTCAAAAAGTTGTTAAATATTGTAAATGAATTGTTGCGAACTATTGGTAGTAGAAAACTACCAGTAGTAACAATGTAACACCCCTCGTTGGCATAAATTTTGAGGAAATGAACTATGTTTTGGATGTGACTATGTGATGGCATAGTGATGTATTTTTGGGTGCAGGATCAAGTACCTCCTTGGTAGGACTATGAAAAATAACCCACCTACCATGATGATAATGACTCGTTCATCGATAGATGAAGGTAAGAAGAAATATTGCCCTTGATGTAGATGGATTGCATATTTCTTATGTTCTAAATCACACCATTGGGTACAGATGTTGCTTGCAATGAGTCTCCTCAATAAGATGACAATAGTGTAAGACTATCTTAAAAAGGACCATTTATTAAAGGATAAAACAATGGTGTTGTTGGCATTTTTGCCACATTAGAATTTTGTTGTAGTGTGCCACATTGACATTTCGTTGTAATCATTGGTGCCACATTGAAAAGTGTTTTTTCTTTTTTAAGTGTTTTCACACATTGAAATTTTTTTCTTATGGATGTAATTTTGGGTGAAGTTTGGTGCAAATATTCCTTGAAAAGAGATTAATATTGATAAAGATAATTCTTGAGGTGATATGATCGCTGAAGCTACCAAGTTTAAGCATGTGCTCTTGATTCCAGTGCAATATTGTTCATTTTCGAGGCATAGACCACTTTGTGGGTATGCATTTTCAAGGCGCCACCATGGAGATTGAAACTGGACCGATGATTTGTGCTGAAGCTTGATATGCCATGTGATAAAATCAGCAGTTATTTTATTTGGCATTTGCTTATTGCTTCATTGTTGTGGTCGAGGAGAAAGTTGTTGCTATTGGTTGCTGAGTGGCCGACACTTTGCCTCCACATGTATTTAATGAAAGAGGCGAAAACCTCTATAAATACTAATCAAATTCTTATTGTAAACATAGGTTAGATATTTTGCAAGAAAACTATCTAAGTTCTCTACATCAATAGAAGATACTTGGCTTCTAAAATTTGCAAGCATTCTTATGTGTGTGATTTCCTTCTTTTTTTTAAAATCATTTATGTTTATGCTCATGCTCTTGCTGTTAAGTTTTGAATTCTGCATTCTAAATTCAAACGTTGTTGGTTAGTGAGTAGATTTTGAAATGCGATCTAGGGGTTATCTCTACAAAGGTGTGAGTTAAATTTTGTTGCTTTCCTTTTATTATATGTTGTTATAAAAATTGGTGGAATTCTTGCTGTTAGTCTGCCCCAAATTCTACACTTCGGCCTATGGCTATATTTCCCTTTCTTTCAGTTATTTTTCAATTTCTTTCCTGCATCCCTAGTCTTCAAACAGTGTAGAATTTAGTAAGGGAGCCATCCCTCTCTGGAGATCGGTTCAAAGGAATTTTTTTTCCCTCGGCCTTTCAATTTTGGCCGAGTCTAGGGCGCACAAGTGATGAAATCTTGTACTTAGGCAGATTTGTGACCAACAATTTTTGGCACACCCGGTGGGACCCTGAACGTTTCATTTTCAATAGTATTGAGGTTTAATGTTCACCTTCATGCTGTATAGTTAGAACATTTTGTGACTCAGCACTACCTAGAAGCCTCCAAACATGGAGACAGTGAGAGCTGTACTTCATGATCACAAGATCGAAGGCCAAAAAATTTGAAAATCTCGTTGAGTTTTTTGAACTTGACAACCAAAAATTAAGTGGACACCCTAAGTTGGTCTCCCCACCACTTATGTCCTCTACAACATCCTCACAAATTGTTGGTGTATTTTTTGTTCCTTCAAGTTCATCTAGTACTGCTACTAGTTTTGCACCTCCTCAGCCACACACACCAGTCCAAATGGCCCAGAATCCTCCACTAGGGTAGTTCTCGGCATGGAATAGTTTGGGAGCCTTGAATTTACAGGCACAAAATCCAATCCCTCAAGATGCTTTGAAAGATTTTCTGACCTATGATGGTACTGGTAAAACTGCTTATGAGCATATTCAAGATGTAGCCTCTTTGACGACTATCCATGACATAATGGACAAAGACGTGATGATAAAATTGTTGGTGTTGTCACTGAGAGGGAAATTGTTGTATTGGTACCGATCGTTGAAACCAGGCACTATTGCATCATGGGATCAATTAGGAGAGTTGTTAATCAAAAAATTTCATGAACAATCCGATCTATTTTCCTTGTTGCATCAATTTAATGCAATTCAAAGGCATCCACGGGAGGAGATAGCGGACTTCAATGTCAGATTTACCAGAAGTTGGCAGAGATTTCCTGAAGGTCTTCGACCCACTCATGAGCAAGATGCATTCTATTATCTCAGAGCTTTTAACATAGACATTGGCTTGGCTATCTGGTAGTCCAACGTGACTACATTCCCAGAGCTATTCGAACAAGCGCAAAATGTGGAAGTATACTTGATTTCCATAGGTAGGCTTCCCCCAAAGGTAACAATGCCTATCTTACCTAATATTCCTCAGAATTTGTATTCTAGTTCATTTTCATAGCCTATGCCTTCCATGTATCCTATTCCATCATGGAGCTCAAGTGCGCTTCAGATCGCACCCATTCCAATTCCCTAGCTCCCTGATCCAACTATTCCACAATTGCTTACACCAAGCATTCCACAATTAATAGCTCCCACTTCATTCCCAACATTGCTTGCATTGCCAGCACCTCTACCTATACCAACACCTCCTGCACCTTCAAATATTGATCCTTACACAACTCTATTACAAGAGGTAAAATCTGCTAATTCAGCTATAAGAGCAATGGGAAATAAAATCACAATTATTGAAAGAAAGTAGGCTGAGAGAGATTTCCAACCCAGGAGATTTCAACCTCCGTCGATCACTAGAGAACAAGCAGCTTCAACAAGTAAAGTGCCTGAGAAGAACTCGACTGTGTTGACGAATGAGGAAGTTGGCCCTGTAGAAATAACATATTGGTGCTCTACATGTAATGATCCACACGGTGAGGAGACTTGTATGGTTCATTTGAACTATGTACAAACATTGGTCGCAAGCTCTTCTGGAGGACAAGTTAACATGATTACTGAGGTAGATCATAATTTTATGGTTCCATTTGAATAACAAGTCCCAGTTCTCACGAGAACTGGGAAGAAGCCAGTCATGGTAGATCCAGCAGAGATGGAACCATTAAGGGTACCAGCTGATCCAAAAATGCAAAATGAGAAGAAACAAGTACAAGTGAAATCTCTTGCTTCCAAATCCAAATTCACCTATTCTATTAAAAGATATTTTGCCACCACAAGCAAAGGAAAGATTGCAAGAAAAAGCCTCAGCTTCGCAGGTAAGAGCTGAAACAGAGGAACAAGCTAGAGAGAAGCTCAAGTACCCATCTTTGACTAAAATATTGAGGGTATAAGCCACTCAACAATATCGAAGCAAATATGAAGTCATTGTTGAAAAGAGGGAGTCTGGTGCATCTACATACAATATTGTTGCAGAATTGAAGAATATTCCAGCCAAGGTTAGTCTCTATGATGCATTACAATTACCTAGGCAAGTTGATTTGTTATAAGAATCATTGAAGTCTATGAAAGATAATGAGAAGAATCCTACCCAGACGATTTTTGCTCAAACATTAACTACTTCAGCCACTGGAAAAAATAGTCCACCCCCATTTTATTTGTCACTTAGGATGGAGGGTTGGATAATGCACAACTTCATGATTGATTTTATATTTTATTTTATAAAACTATTTCATTTTACAATGATCTACTACTCTTGAAATATTTTTGAGATCCAACTGCAAGACTTATTATACTAAGTAGTTGAATAATAGAAGATATTTGAATGTATATGAAAGGTGAAACCTGAAGTTGTTATCAAATAATTAACGATGCTATAGATAAAATGAATTAATATTGGAGTGTTTAGAGGGAGAGAAAGTACCACATTTTATGGTTTTGATGGATGTGATATTATCACATAACTAATGATAGATAAAATGAATAAATATAGGAGCATTTAGAGGGAGATAAAGTTGCACATTTGAATGTGGAAAATAATGGAAGGTAACAAATGAAATTAAAATGAGAAAGTTTACTCGAAAGCCATATGTTTCTCACTATAAAATGTTGAAGCTATCATATTAAATATTTTATTATAATATTTGGGGTGGTATTTTTTCTAAGATTTGAACTTGAGTAACTTTGATAATAATCCAACAACATACCACTAAGGTATTTTTAAGAAACTGAACTATCCTTTTACTATGTACACATATACTTTAATAATTATTTGAATTTATAAAACACTTTTAATCATAACAAATATGATTAATTAAAGATTTATAATTTTGTGTCAGGATAACTCAATGGTTTAGGCTTTATTTTTTATTTTTTTTGGAAGGTTTAAATTTTAAATCAGGGTGTATGTGTGTGATTGTATGTTAAATTCCCTATTCATAAGCTCAACCCTCCCTTATGAAAAATCATAGTAGGATAAACTTACTTAAACTATACCCAACTTAATATCAATTTATCACACTAACCAACATAAAAAATAATAATTTATTTAAAAAAAATAAGCCATTCTATATATTCTATAGATCTTTCGTTGTAAAACTATAGATTGTTTGGTGTTTTATGGTGGTAAGTACTAAACCTCTAAATTATATATTATAAATTTGGTATATAATGTTTTAACAATGACTTGTTAGATTGTATGTAAAATGTTCACCATCAACAAGGCTAGTTATAATATTTTGGTTCTTTACTTTTAGAATTCCCTCTAGATTATATATTATAAGTTTGGTCTATAAATTTTTAACAATGAATTGTTATATTGTATGTAAAATGTTCACCATCAACAAGGCTAGTTATAATATTTTGGTTCTTTACTTTAAGACTTCACCTAATCTAGCCTCCAATTTTGGTTGAAATAAGAAATGCTTTAATGTACTTTTGGGTTTGTCTTTATATGAAATAGTATTGATAATTCAAACTTATCCTTTTGTATATATGAATTAACTAACATGTTTTATTTACTAAATTTTAATTTTTTTAGTATGATCATATGCTTATATATGCAAATAGTTAAGTGAAAGAAGTAAAATCAGAATTATGGGTGATGTGACCTAGGTTCAATCTTCATGATGGATGTGTATAAGAAGTATTATTAAATAAAATCAGAATTATTTAGATTAGCAAGGATTTTATTACAATAATATATTGAAATGACACAAATAATTATTTATTATGCATGTGGTCTTTGGGACACAATGGTGGCCTCCCTCCTCAAGATTTGAACTTGAGTAGCCTAGAAACTAGTCCAACAACATACCACTAGGATGTCCCTATAAAATTCAATAATTCTTTTAATATATATGTACACATGCACCTCTTATATATAATGATATGATAATAATTATTTAAATCTATAAACCACTTTTAATCATAATATATTTGATTAATTAAATATTTATAACTTAGGGGACAGTGTATGTGTGTGATTGTGTGTTAAATTTACTATTAATAAACTCATTTCTCTCCCTTATGAGAGGTGGTGGTAGGATGGAGATGCCCAACTAAGTGTTCGTCATAACGGTTTCTCACACTAACTAAAACTGATAAAAAAAATTATTTTTTTGAAACAAAATAAGTCATTCTATAGATTCTATTGTTCTTTCATTGTAAATATTTATTTATAACTTTCATTGCAAGGGATAATGCAACATACTTTGGCTCTTCTTCATGAGGTCCAAAGTTTAAACTAGAATGTGTGTGTTAAATTCCCTATTTATAAGCTCAACTCTCCCTTAAGAGAGGCCATGGTAGAATGAGAATACCCAAACCTGAATGTTAGTCTTTTATGGTGAAATGAGAATACCCAACCCTAAGTGTTAAAAATATGAATTTCTCGCACAAACCAAATTAAAAAAATATATATATTCTTTTGAAACAAAATGAGTCATTCAATAGCTCTTACTCTATAAGAATTCATCTATGACTTTCATTGCTAATATACTATGTAGTTGTTTTGATTATCATAAAATTTAGTTTATATTCAACAAATTACTCAAGTTTTTTTCTTTTGTAAATAATTAAATTTTACATTTTATATAATTAAAAATTATATTCTTTTAATTGTGAATAACTAAATCATATATTTTTTTGTTAGATTAAAAAATTAATTTTACAAATATCTAGTAAATTTCTGTTGTATTTTTTATTATTATTAATAGGAGAGTTGGTTACAACCACATTATTTTTAGTAACTAACAAGTGCAAGGTTAAAATTAGAAGGGTTGTTCCCACTAAACCTATTTTACCTTGTTGTTTTTGACCCGACATGAGAGGGACCATGGATAGCTTGGGGTTCATACCATTATCTGATAAGGGTAAGGTTCAAACTAGAAGAGTTGTTCCCACTAAACCTATTTCACCTTGTTGTAGGTCCGAGGTAAGTCCAAAATATGAAATTGAACATTAGCTTAGGCAATAGTTTGCCCAAAATATATATAACAAAATAATCAACTAATCTAGTCTATCTCGCTAACCAACATGGTAGGAGAGACGTGTAGCTAACTACTAACCTAGGTAGAGAGTTCTAACCATAACACTAACCTAAATATCTAACATAGGATATTTAGGTACTTACCTAGTTTAACCATGAAGAAAATATCTCATGGTAATTACATAATTACATAGAAAAGTAAATGTAATAACCCCATGTAGTGTAATGCAATACACTACCTTATTTTACCCTAACATCCCCCTTTTATTACATTACTTTGATATACAAAGTTTGCTCCGAAACAGTTGAAATTTGACACGTCCAAGTGCCTTTGTAAAAATATCTACAACTTGTTCGTCGGTGGGAATGTGTTGGAGCTTGATTCTGTGCTTAGGAACTTCATCACGAATGAAATGACAATCTATATCAATATGCTTAGTTCGTTCATGATGCACTGGATTCTTGACCAAGTTCAAAACACCTGAGTTGTCGCAAAACATGTGAATGGGAAGTTTCTTTGGTAGGCCCATGGTAGCCAAGATGCGACTTAGCCATATCGCTTCACACATAGCTCCACGTGCAGCGCGATATTCTGCCTCAGTTGAAGATAAAGCAACCACTTGTTGCTTTTTACTATGCCATGAGACAGGACCAGATCCAAGATGAAAAACATAGCCTGAGGTTGATTTTTTGTCATCTATGGATCCAGCATAATCGTAGTCAGTGTAACTCCGTAAGAAGAATGAGTTATTCTTCTTATACTCTAGACCATAATCGACACTACCCTGAATGTAGTGTAAGACTCTCTTAGCTGCTTTCCAATGGGAGACCTTTGGTTCTTGCATGAACCGTGAGAGATAGTTTACAGCATAAGTAATATCTGGTCTAGTATTAGTCAGATAGATGAGGCTTCCAATCATCTATCTATAAAGTGTTCCATCTACCTGTGGTGAGTCTTCATATCGTGATAACTCGTAGCCCTGATTCCATCGGTGTTGCTTTGGGTTTACAATCAGTCATACGATATTTTTCTACTAAAGTCTTAGCATACTTTGTCTGAGTCACCCTTAGATGATTCTTTTTCTGTTCTATCTCAAGGCCAAGACAGTAGTGGAGAAGTCCTAGGTATGTCATATCAAATGACTCTTTCAAGTCATCTTTCACGGCTTTAATCAAGTTCTCTGAATTGCCAGTGATGATCAGATCATCTACATATAACACAAGAATCACTATCTCAGAACCTGTGTTCTTGATATAGAGATTTGCGTCAGATGGACTTCTCTTAAATCCATGTTGCAGTAGGTGACTATCCATTTTTATGTACCATGCTCTTGGGGCTTGTTTTAGCCCGTATAATGATTTGACCAATTTGCAAACATGTTGCTCATGGCCTACCTCTGCAAATCCAGGAGGTTGAGTCATGTATACTTCTTCTTTTAAGTCACCATTAAGAAAGGCACTTTTTACATCCATCTGATGTAATTTCCATCCGAACTGTGCTGCCATAGCACAAAGTACTCGAATGGTGGTCATCCTTGCTGTAGGAGCAAAGGTTTCCTCATAGTCAAGTCCTTCCTTTTGAGCATAGCCCTTTGCCACAAGATGGGCTTTATGCTTATCTATAGTGCCATCTGCCTTATATTTTATTTTGTAAACCCATTTGCAACCTATGGGTTTCTTTCCTTTAGGCAAATCCACTAGCTTCCATGTTTTATTCTTTATGAGGGAGTTATATTCTGCATCCATAGCTGCCTTCCACCGAGGCGATCTAAGTGCTTCATCAATTGTAGAAGGTTCATTCTCATCACATGCTGATAAGTAAACCCTCTCCTCATCTATTTCCATCTCATCTTCCCTTGGTAACTCTCTATCAACAGAAAGATCTTGAAAATCTGCACAAAGATCATCAACTGAAGTGGATGCTTCATTCTTTTCTTTCCGTGTCATGCTTCTTGTCTTTGGACGATTGAGAGTAAGATCGGGTGGGGAAGTGAGTTTAGAGTCTTTCACTGTGCTTGTATACCATTTGGGTGGCTTTTTCTATTGTGAAGAAGGAAGTTGATGTTCCTCCTCATCATCAAGGTATATTGATGTAGTGTTGGATGTGAAAGCTTCATCAAACACTACATCTCTACTTACATGTATCTTCTTGGTAAATGGGTCTATCAACCGATAGCCTTTTGAAAATTCATCATATCCAAGAAATATACAAGGTAGGGATTTCTCATCTAATTTATTTCTTTTCTCCTTAGGTATATGCATAAATGCCTTACACCCAAATACCCTTAGATGAGTTATGGAGGGTTTCCTACCACTCCATGATTCCTGAGGAGTCATACCTTCAAGAGCCCTTGTGGGAGCCCTATTCAGAAGATATACTACAGTTTGAACAGCTTCAGCCCAATAAGTTTGCTCAAGGTTGGCTCCCTTAAGCATACATCGAACCATTTCCATTATGGACCGATTTCTTCTCTCAGAAACCCCATTGGATTGAGGAGTGTAGGTTGTTGTTAACTGTCTCTTTATCCCATGTGTCTATAAAAATGAGGAAAATTCTTTTGATGTGTATTCCCCCCCTCGATCTGAATGGAGGGTCTTAATAAAGCATCCTGATTCCTTCTCAACAAGAGTTTTGAACTGTTGAAAATAGGAAAATGCTTCAGACTTCAATTGCAAGAAGAAGACCCACATCTTCCGTGAGTGATCATCGACAAACAATTGAAAATACCGTTTTCCTCCACAACTTGTAGACATGGGACCACACAAATCTGTGTGAACCAACTCCAAAGGTACCTTAGCTCAAAAAGAGCTAGGTTCAAAAGGTACTCTATGTTGCTTTCCTGACAAGCAATCAGAGCACACTGGCAAGGTAGATGAAAGAGTAGGCAGTCCTTTCACCATTTGATATTTACTCAACTCTAGTAAATATCCTGAACTCAAATGCCCAAATCTCTTATGCCAAAGAGAAGTGGCCTCTTTTGTGTTTATTGCCATTGCAGTATGAGTAGAGGTAATGGCATCTAAGACAAACAAACCATGTTTGTATGAACCTATTGCTATCTGTTTTCCCTTTTTAGTGATAAAGCAACGTTTCTTTTCTTTGTCCACTGTAAAATTGACATTCATGTTATTGTCCAGGATTTGTGGAACTGACAAGAGATTATTTTTCAATCCTGGTACATAAAGAACTTTTTGAATATTACATTCTCCATCTGGAAGGGAGACAAAAACACTTCCTTCTCCCTGAACTCGATAGGTCTGATCATCAGCAATGGTGACCGGTCTACCTTCTCGAGCCTCAAATGTTGCAAACCAAGATTTATCGCCAGTCATATGTTTACTAGCACCTGAATCTATGTACCACATAGAGTCCTTGTGGGAGGAATCTATATGTGTCATGAGCACTTTGTGTGCTCTCTCAAAATCTGAACTAGAATCTTCAGCTGCAATGTGTCCCTTTTGCTGTTTGTTTTTGTTCTTAGGTTTGCCTTGGCCCTTTTTGTTTCCTTGTTCATTGGGCGATTTGTTCTTAAACCAACATCTTTTGGTTTCATGAGTGTCTTTGTCACAAATCTTACAATACTTCTTCTTCGGAATCTCTTTGGCTTTACCCTTTTCTTGATTAGAAGAAGAACCTTTTTGTTGATTCCACTTTTTCTTACCACCTTGTCTTTTTGAGAAAAGAGCATTGTTGGATGCCTCATCTCTTTGGAGTTGATTAGCTTCTTCTATTTGAAGCATGTTTACCAACTCGACAAAAGTTACTGTCCTGCTAGAAACTTGTAGTGAAGTGATTAACGTTCGGTAGGAGTCAGGAAGAGCTCTCAAAATGATAGAGTTCAAGACTTGGTCTTCCACTTTCTCTCCTAAGGATTGCAGTTTTGTTTTCAATTCTGTGACTCTGTAGAGGAATAGCTCTACTATTTCTCCTGATTTCATATGTAGAGTATGAAGCTGTGTTTGAAGGTTAAGAATCGTTGATTGATTCTTTCCCTCAAATATGGTTTTTAAGGCATCCCATGCTGCCTTACCAGTTGTAGCTTCACTGATATGAGGTTGGATATCATCAGTAATAGCAAGCAAGATCATTAAGGATAATTTTTTATCCTTTTTATCAAAGTCTCTTTGATCTTGACCAGGTGATTGAGGTCTAGTGACACTTCCATCCACTATGGACCACAATTCCTCTACAGTTAAGATAGCTTTCATCTTAGTCTTCCAAGCTGAATAATTTGAACCTTTGAGCAGTTGGCTCTCAGTGAGATACTTGTGTATCATAGCCATGGTTTAGGTTTCAAATTTGATAGGACTAAGATGGTTATATCTTGCACTATACCCTCAAAAGAGTATATGGAAGTTGTTTTCAATTTGCCTCTATAAGATATTTAATGGCACCTGCCTTAACACCCTTACCAAGGGATGAAAAGTTGGAGGAATTTTAAGCCAAACAAAATAGAGCAAATGAAACAGGGGTAGTTTTGTAAAACTTTTGATTTTTCCCTCTAGGATATTTAATGGCACCTGCTTTAACACCCTTTAAAGAAGGATGAAAAATTTGAGGTTATTAAGCCAAACAAAGAGAGTGAATCAAGGTGATTTGAAGTTTTGACCTTTTGATGGGGAGTAAAAAATGACTTGTTTTAACCTATGCAAAGTGTAGCATGGTTTTTGAGTGAAGTTTGGGTTTTGTGAAATGCTTCTTTTAATGTTATATTTGAATTTTTAATTGCACACAAAAACATGAGTGTTTAGTGCAATAATCAAAACATGAGAGCAACCCAAATTTGTATCACTCTAGGTGTCGGATGCAACCGAAAATGCACCTAGTACAAGCAATTTGTAAGATAAGGTGTCGAGTAAAATCGAGAATGCACCTTTCTTACTCTGAAATATCCCCCCTTTTTTGTTACAATTTTGTAAACTATAGAATAAAAAAAAAATGAATTCTATCCCCCCTTAATGTTTACAAAATGTAGAATTTAGAGCACTCCTTTCAAGACAAGTCGACACACGACCCGCGTTTGAAAGGCTTCCAGAACTAGTCGACACACGACTTAGTTTTTATGGACCCAAGGTTACAAAGTCTTCTCAATTTTGCAGAAAAAAAATAGATGTGCAATGTTATGTATTATGTCTCCTTGGAGAAAAACAAATGCACTCTTTGTACTTTTGATCTTTACAAAAAAAAATTCAGGCTCCTTGTTGTCTAATTTGCAAAAAAAAATCAAGTGTGATCTTTTCTTGTATGCTAAATTAACAAGGTTTGAGAAGAGTTGTCTAATTTGCAACAAAAAAAATGTGCTCTTGCTATGTCTTATATCTCCATTTTGTGAGAAAACACTAGCACCTTTAAATATCAAAGTTGCAAAAAATATTTATTTTTAATTTTTAATTTTGCAATAGTTAAGAAAAGTTTAATAAAGTATTTTAATTAATAATAAAAAACTAAAAAATATATCTTTTAAAGAAATCAATTTAAATATTTAAACAAAAATTGATTTTAAAAAAATATTTTGAAGTTTAAAATATTAAAAAAAATAATTTAATAAAAAACTTTAATTAAAAAAAGCAATAAAATTAAAAATTAAAAAAAATGAAGTACCTTGGAAGCGGCGAAGGCCAAAAAAAAATGGCCTTTTGTTCCCGATGGGAGTCGAACCCTGGACTCCCCGTCGTGGGCCTTAGCTCGACCCGATCAACCGGTCGGGCTACAACGCCCGATGGGAACGAAGGCACACGTCGTGCCTTTTAAACCCTGCTGATGACAATTTTTTTTTTGAAAAACTATAGGTTTTTATCCCACATGCATCCCGTAGTGGGATGTTGTGGGGTTGATAAGGCGGAGGGCTCCCCTTATCCATCGATTGCCTTCGGGAAATCGACTACCATCGCCTGCCCTTTTGGTCACCGCCATGTGGCACCAAGGGTAGGCAAGTCTGCGTCGAGTCAATCTTGTGGCGATGTGCCACGTGTCGAGTCGCGTCCAGTGGTTGTCCGCCACTTGTTCGGTCCCGGTCCAGTGGTTGTCTGCCATGTGTCCGCTAGTGGCTATCCGCCACGTGTTCGATTATGGTCCTGTCTAGTCAGCACCTCGGGGTGCATGCCAGGGTCCAGTCAGCGTCGATCCAGTCCACGTGTCCCTCGAGATGCGTGCCAGGGCCAGTCTACATCGATGTCCACATGTCGATCAGGGATTGGAGGGCCGCCTGCCCTCTCAGATCTCGAAGGCTGGGTCAGTCCACGGGGAGGGGAGGGCGCTCCTGCCCTCTCGGCTCTCCCGTGATTGGGCCACGTGGCCTGCGTGGCCTACGTGGCTCTACGGGCCCGGGGGCCGGCGTGGGAGCCGAGGTTGAATGGCCTCGGCTTGTTGACCATGTTCGGTCTAGGGAAGCGTGGGCCCTCGGCTCGGCCTGCGTGCCAGGTCGACGGGCGAATCCATGGGCCCTCTGGCTACGTCGTCTATGACGGCCAGGTCTACGGGCCGATTGGCGACGTCGACTGCGATGGCCAGATCTACAGGCCTGCTGGCTGCATTGACTGCGATGGCCTAAGCTTATGGCCTTCCCCGTGAGGAAGAGACCACGTTGAGCGCCTCAGCTGCTCCGTGGGAGTCCGCAGTGATGGGGAACGAGCGAGAGCTCATAGGCGAATGATACCAATGTAGGTCCGAGGTAAGTCCAAAATATGAAATTGAACATTAGCTTAGGCAATAGTTTGCCCAAAATATATATAACAAAATAATCAACTAATCTAGTCTATCTCGCTAACCAACATGGTAGGAGAGACGTGTAGCTAACTACTAACCTAGGTAGAGAGTTCTAACCATAACACTAACCTAAATATCTAACATAGGATATTTAGGTACTTACCTAGTTTAACCATGAAGAAAATATCTCATGGTAATTACATAATTACATAGAAAAGTAAATGTAATAACCCCATGTAGTGTAATGCAATACACTACCTTATTTTACCCTAACACTTGTTGTTGTTGATCCAATATGATGGGGACCATGGGTATCTTGGGGTTCATAACATTATCGTGGGTCTAACGCACACTCAAATTATTTAGATCAGACTAGTACCTTTTTACAAATAAGCTATCCCAAAGGTTTGAACCTGGGTGTTTTATAAGTGCCTACCAAACAAACAACTACTAATCCACCTAGTTCTTGGTAGTCTTTTTTTTTTTATTGGTTATATGGGATTGAAACATGTCCTACTTGTATTACATCATCACCACATAATGGTATTACAATAAATCATGGATATTATCCATGTTCTTGTCAAGATTTGAATCTTTATCTCCTCCTTAAACACCAAGGAATCTAGTCAGTTGAGCTAATATCGCATAATAAGTTCATGGTATTTTACTCATTTAAAAATGTTTAGGGTATTTTAAATTTTGATATACAAACAATAGATTAAATATTTTGGTATTTAAGGCATAAAAACTTTAGTTCATTAAAACTAAATTAGATTGATGACTTAATTTGTGCAAGCAAGCTTTTAATTATGAAGTTTTTGTTGAAAACATATATTTTATATTTTATTTAAAAAATATAATTAAAATTAGGTTTAACATTATTTCATTTATTATCTAGAATAAATATTATTTTTCTACATAAACATGTTTCATCAACAACTTGTAATGTATGTTTAATTATATACTTAAACTCTAGTATTTGATTTGTAATTAGTTAAAATTTTTATTATTTAATTTTTATACTACTTAAAAATTTATTTATAGTTATTACTTACATTAATAAATTAATTATAAAGGTGTCTATAGGCTTCGTAAAAGGGGTGCAATTTTTAGGTGTAATCAAGTGATGGAACAAAGCAAGCAATTTGACTACAATATTTGTGAAAGGGATGTAAATCCTAGGTGCAGTCAAGTTTTGAAGGAAGAGTGTTGTTCATAGATCGTCTCTTTAGCTATGAGAAAGCCTCTTTGGTTAGAATAAATATCTCTCAAGGATATTTGGGTTTATGGGTGAATGAACCTCTATCATTTATCAATATTTTGGAGGATGAATTTGGGTTGGATTTGATTGATCATGAAGCTCAAACAATTATCTACAAAATCAAGAGAAAAAGACTAGGCCTGGAGGAGCTGAAAGGATACATTAAAGATTGGTGTATGAGTATAGAATTCCAAGTAACTTTCCTACCCAATTTTTTTTGTTTTTTGTTTTTTTAATTAGCATATAGAGATAGGGTAATGGATTATATATAATTGCTTTTTCAGACAAAGGGGTGTCTATATAAGACCATGGAATCCTAGTTTCAACCCATTTACAGAAGAAGTTAATGACTTCCAATTTTAGGTGAATTTTTATACTTTTGCTATGGAGTTTTGGGGAGAAGATATTCACAAAAATTGGTAATGACATTGGTGCATTCTAGCGGATGCCCAAATAGAGAAAAAAATATCCATAAAAATTAATATGAGTAAAGAAATATTGGTTGTTTGGATGAATGTTTTAATTCCTAGGACTCAATCCATTACTATCTCTTTAAGCAAAGGGGAATAGATCCAAAATATTGAATATAAAAACTTATCCCTAAGATGTTATAGTTATCACCAATATGGCCACTTGAAGAAGATATGCCCGGTCATTCGATCATGCTCTAATTTATCCTTGGTGAAGAAGAGGGACTTGCATGCAAATATTTCAAATCCTTCAAATGACCTAGTTCAAAGAAAGAAGTTCATCCTCCAAGTGCACCAATTTTCTTATCACATAACATTCCCCTTAAACCCTTTCAAAGTATATTAATTGATCAAAGGGATCAATTAATACCTATCTAAGGGGTTGTTAACCCTAAATATTACTACAAAACTCTAATTAAGGGATTTTGTAGGGTTTTGGAAGAAAGTAATTGTTTTTATTATATTTTATGATTATAAAGGATGGTTCAACCTCTAAGGTTAGGTTATTATATTATATAATTATGAAATATAACCATCGGCTAGCATAGACGGGTTCAACCCTTTGAATATTGTTATTAATAGTCATATGGCCTAGAAAGCCATGGGCTAGCACAAGCCATAATTAAACCCAAATGACTAGAAAAGGCTACAATTAAAGGGTATAACTGATTTCAACCAACTAGCACAGGCCATAATTAAAGGGTACAAATGATTCCAACCGAGTACACTAAGTTTGACCTGAGTTTTAGAGAGTAAACTTCAACTAAATTCATCCACTAAATATTCGTTGAACAAAGCAACCACCGCCACCAGTGAAAGCAAAGTCTCCATGACCACTGAGAGGTGATTATAAAGAGCATAGAAGGTAAACGATATTATATCACATTATCCACAACCTGGTAGGTGTGGGATAATTATATATCTACCTTACAATAATTTGAGGTAGATAAAACTTAGAAATCTCCATGATTAACCCTTTGAGTAGTCAATTGGTTTAACCAGAGCAAGATTAAGCTCTCATCATTGGTTAGGATTTGTATAATCTCTGCTCAGTGTGTGTTGAATAAATCAATGTTAAACTATAGATAAAATCTGGTTCCTAAATAAAATTTGTTAAAAATAGATATTACTTGCATTTATTAATGGTTATAAGAGATGTTAAATCTATCTAAGCCCATGGGACATGATTATCTTAGTAGACCTAAAAGAAAAGTAGACCTCCCATTTCTAATAATCATTTAATACATGGATCATCCTGTGGAATATCTATAATTAGACCTGGCCGTGAGCGATCAGAGCATCCTTGTTGTGTTTAAACATTCACCCCTACCACTTATAGGTACCCATATCGGATATGTGAGCTTTGTGGTAAAGAATAAATTGATTCATTATTGAAAACTATGATTAGAAAGTTTTGTTAGGCTCACCTATCAATTTGGAAACCTTGTTGTCTCTGCCTCGATCTCCTAAATGGTTTAAAATCCTCTACAAGATGCCACAACTTCATGGTTCCATCATTGTTAGATTATCCATTAATCAACCTATGTCCAAGATTAACTTAGGGTTATAAATTTATTTAAAATAATCGCCTCCTTATCGCCTCCCAAGTTGCACATTTGTGCTCGAAAGGAGTGGTTGGGAGGCAGGGTCTCCAAATTAATCTCCCAATATTCTACATGGGATATGTGGGGGCAATAGAGAAATTTAAAGAGATTTCACTCCCTTAGAATTGTATCCGTAGGTTGGCGGACATAATAGCCTATTCGTTGGGGGTTTATACTCTCTCCTTGTGATACATTTACTACTCTAAAAAAAGGAATAAATGCTTTATGATGCTTGTCATATGTTTATTTCGAGGAGTTAGCTGATGCAAGTAGATTAATCACCCCTTTTTATTATTAAAGGAATCCGATGATTCCACATTGCTTCTGTGAGAGCAATGAGAACCCAATTTAAAGAAAGAAAGTCACTTTAAATAGTGACCACCACTCAGTGGTCATAGTGGCCACTAAGTGGCAGTCACCACATTGATTGATGGTGCTAGACCACATGGAAAGTGGTAAACCTAGCCATAGAGGCTAGGGCACCAGTTTCTAGGTGCAGAGGTGTTCGACAGGTTAGGATATTTATGGGTTGATTTAGTTGTAATCTAACCATTGATTAAATTAGAATCTAGCCATTGATAAAACCCACCTTTTAATATATGGATGTTTAAAATTAATATTATAGTTGTTAATATTAATTTTGGTGGAAAATGAGTTTATTTATAAGTTAGGATAAATTACTTTGGCTTATTAAATGGCTAGAAATTGTTAATTTTAAATTAAGCCCTCTCCTATTTAAATTATTGAAATATTATCTCTTGGACTAAGGGAATTTATTATCCTAATTGGGATGTAATAAACTATTCAAAGGGATGTTTTAAAGTAGTAGAATTAATTGGAGGAATTGGATAGCAATCAAATGCATCCATAAGATCAATTTGGTGATAAAACATTTAAATGAGATTGAAAACTATGGATCCAATTTTGGTAAGTAGGGGTATCAAATATTGGAGAATTTTGTAAAATCAACTATTGACTAAATGTGTTGACTTTGAATGATGTTTTGAAATAATGACATGCCATCAAAAGATCAAATTGGTAGCAATTCAATTACTATATGAAGATAACTTTGGTAGAGAAATGGATGACAACTCTAGTCCAATTGGTAGTTAAAGTATGGTAAATTTGTAGACTACTTTATAAACCATTTATCAATCTGTGAGAGATTGAGGAAAATAGGTTTATATAATAGAAATTTAGAAAGACACTCTTGGTAGAAAGGGATGTAACCAAGGGGAGAATGAATGGGAATTCATTCTCGAGGGAATTTATGGGGTTCCCTTTGATAGTCGATAATATTTCTCCTTAATATGAGTCCAATGATCATTCATAAACATATATAAGAATTTGTAAGATTCTTAAGTTTTAGATTAATGACTTAGAGAAAGGAAATGGGGTTTTCCTTAATTGCATCATGATATAAAAAGGAACAATGGGTTCCTTAATTGTATTATTATTTTAGAAAGGATCCGTGGGATGCCTTCTAAATTGTAACTATGATATTCTAGTTTATGAAATGAGAGGAGAAACATATTTTGGAGGTTGGGTTTATTCCCGTGAGGGTTCCCAGGATATATGTTGTGTCTATATTTTGTGGTTTGCAAATGATGTTGATTGAATGTTATATATTACTTTCAATGCTATGTATGAATGTTGTATTTGGTTTATCATGAGAAGATGTTTAAATGTTAATGATGAAATGTGTTATGCAATCATGCAATGTTAATGGAATAATTTTACAAGCAAATGCAATTGTGTTTACTTATCACTTTATGGATAAATTGAGTTATGAATTAAGATTGTTATACTTATTTCATAATATTGTAACTAGATGATGATACTATTACAGATGATGGGTTGATTAAATATGTATGATGATTAACTCTGATTGGTTTATAAGTAAACCTAACTAATGCCTTAATAAATAAATTAAATGGTAAATTGAATATTCAATTAACTAAAGGTATGGGACTTTATTTAATTGATGAAGGAAACTTACTTATCCATTTGAAATATCTTCATCTAATATGTCCTTCACTCATGATTGACTAGTGAGATATGATTGATTAAAAAAATCTGAATGATTGAGTAGTGACAATTGGGGTTGTTACATTTCTAGTAAGAATCATGTGAGCAACAAAATACTCAATCCCAAAAAAAGAATTTGAATTAGATCATTGATAAAATCTAAATGGTTACTTAAGCCATCCAGATGATTCCATGGAAAATATTAACACCTCATATGATATTTTTAAAGCTAATTATGAAACGATCAGTGATAACCAATATTTTAAAAATGAAGATCCTACAAAATGTATTACAACTAGATATTACCTCATGAGGTTGAAGTCTATAAATACGTTCTCAGATCTTGCCACTCTAAAGGAGGAAGAACCTTTGCTATAGAAGAAAAATAATTGAACCAATTTCTTCTTTGATGGATGACTATTATTTTTTTTTTCTTCTATTTGTTGGAGTTATGTAGTTTGAGGAATATGGAGAATATATTTGATAGAAATGTGAATATAATTAAATTAAATTATTGGAAATTATATATTTTTTTAAATGAAAATAACCTCAATGAAATCCACACATAACTTATTAAAAATAAATTATTATAAGAATTATAAATTTCACATTGCTTACATAACTTTGCAAATTTTATCAATAATGAATTATTATATCCTTTTAAAATTCTAAGAATTATATAAAATTCTATTATCAAGATTAAAGGTAATCTCTGTGTAATTATATTTAGTCTGAAGAAAATAATATCTCACAAGACTATAGCACCAAAGAAGTGCAAAATACATTTGAAATCCAATCAAAAAGGTAAATTATATTTTCAAAGCATGCACATGCAACTTATTATATCATTTCTTATACATAATGATATGCTAAATCACTATTTTAATTGATATTGTAGTGTCAATAATAATAGATTTAGTTGATTAATTTTATATTAGATTTATAATTTGTTCTTTTCAAGCAAAATAAGCCATGCTATAGTTTTTTGAAGACGCATTTATAACTTTCATTGCTAATATTATATATAGTTGGTTTAGTTGTAATAAGGTTTAGTCTATATTAAAAATTTTAATGGAGTTTTTTTATAAATAGTTAAATTTTAAATTTTTATATAATTAAAAATTATATTTATTTTTTTAAAGTAGGGTTTTGGGAAGGTTGTCCTTACCATTTTACATTGAGTTAGTCACATTGAGTTATTTGATGCTTTCAAGTTTTGAACCTTGGGCTTCCTCAACTATTTTTCCCAACCATTGAACCAAGGACTTGTTGGCAAAAATTATATTCATTTAATATTAAATAACTAGATTATATTTTTTGTTGTCATGGGTTTTTGTTTCAATAGTTAGGATGCACAGTGGATGTAGACCAAACCAAGGTTCAAATTATATTCATTTAATACTAAATAACTAAATTATATATATTTTTGTCACGGGTCCTTGTTTTAATAGTTATGATGCACAATTGATGTAGCCCACACCACTACACCAAGGTTCAAATATTGACACATCCAATAGCTAAATGTGACTAGGTTGATGTAAAAGGGAAAGGAAAACTCTTTCAAAGCCCTATTATAAAAAAACTAAATTATATTAAATTAATAAATTAATTCTGCAAAGCTATTTCTAATAAACGTCACCATTTTTTAATTCCTGATATACTAATAGTGCATGAAATATTTTGATGCATAAAAATTTTAGTTCATTAAAGTTAATATAGATTTATGATTTAATTTGTATTTGCATAATGAGTAGTTCTTTTTAATTATAAATATATTATTAAACACATGCATCTCCTATTTTTTGATAAATTTATAACTAAAATAAAATTTAAAATTACTATTAATTTTTTAGTAAAGGATGAAAAGGAAGGGTTTTAAAAGGGCATCAACTCTCTTATGGAAAAATATGAACATGTAACTACATCACGAGACAACAAAAACAAAAAACAATCAAAATGCTACATCTAAAGAAGAAACCTTATGAAATTTATTTTACCATAATCCTTGAGGGAGGTAAAATTATTGTCCTAGATGAGCTTGTAGATGTGGAGATTGAACAAGGGTCTACAAATCTAGTAGGGTATTTCATGGGTGCTCATCCAAATGTAGACATGCTTATGAAATGGGCTGCATCAAAATGGAGGTCCAATGACCACACAAAAATAGTTGCTTTATCGAAAGGTTTTTTTCATAGTCAAACTGTTCTCCAAGGAGGACTCAAACATAATTTTGGGGGTAGAACCATGGTTTGTTGGACAAAGCGATCATCCTATAAATATGGAACCCAAACTTTGACCTAGATTCTCAAAGTTTTTTACAAGCCCTAGTTTCATTTAGGCTACGAATTTTTCCTTATCATTTGTAGAATGAGGATGTACTAGTAGGTATATCAAGAAAAATAGGGGCCTAGTGGCAATTAACCCAACCACTAGAGCCCATTCTTGACTAATTTATGCAAGAATTTCTATCAATGTAAACCTTGAAAAGGATGTGCCTACCTTAGTTATTTTTGTCTCAAATATGGGGGTTTGTAACCAGAATATTGAGTATGATAATGCTACAATCATATGTGCAACATGTGAGAAACTAGGGCATTCATCTAATGTATACCCTAAGCATAAAAAATCCTCCCAAAGACAAAATATGGAAAAATAAATAGTCTAAAGGAGAGAGCTCTAGATAAGGCAATGGAATATGTGACAATCAGGTGGATGGCATTCTTCATTGGACTTTCAAAACAAATAATCACACATTGATGATGAAATAAGAGGGCTAGGATCCCTAGTCTATTGAATATGGGTATATAATTCTAGGAAAATATGAAGTAAGTTCTTATCTTGAACGTTTTTCCACTATGATAAATAGAATTCACATGAAAAGTATGTTCTCTTGTCTTCTATGTTAAGAGAATGATATGGACATCTATTCCCAACCCCAAAATTATGAGTATTTTTAGGGAACATTGCTTTTGAATATCCCCTAGCCTAAATTGTTAAGGATTTCTCTCCTAGCCTCAACATATATTACTTATCCCATTCAAATTCCATCAGAAACATGATAGTGCTTCAGATATATCTCTTAATGGGAAACATTTAAAAGCTAGCCCAACAATAGCTTAGGTTATTTCTTTCATGCAAATCCTACTGATAAAATAGGTAAGTGCTACATATTCACCACCCAATGGGAAAGTTTCAAAATCTAGCCCAAATCACATCACAAGGAGCAACAAAAAGATGCAATGGATGTGGGAGCTAACTCTAAGTAGGGGTGACCTTCAAACCAAGAACAAGGCTAAGGGAGACTCTAAAAGATATAGCTAATGGGACCTAGATGATAATTTCTATGGGAGGGGGAAAGAAGCACCCCACCAAGTCTCGTAAATAAAAATATTATATTGGAACATAAGAGGTTTGAATTCCCCTTTGAAGCAATGATTGGTTGCTTATATGAGGAAATATCTGAAACCTCATATTTTTTATTCAAGAAATTAAAATTAAAGAGAATAATTTTGATAAGGTTAGGAATTTTATATGTAAGGAGGCCTATTATTATACAATCCATGCTTAGGGAGCATTTGGAGGCTTAATGTGTTTTTGGGATAATTCAAAAATTGAAGACAAAGTGCTCTTTTCTTCTAAAAAGTTCATTAACATGTTTTTTTGCTAGAGTTTCTAAAATATCCTTGGTTTTAACCAATGTGTATGATCCAAACTTAGTTGCTGGAAGAGGAAGACTATGGAAGGAGTTGATCATAAATAAAAATACTTTCCCTAATATTGCTTGGATGTTGGTTGTAAATTTTAATTCCCCCCTCTTTCCCTAAAAAAAATAGGAAATCAATCCCCCTCTAATGGTATGGAGGACTTTGAATTTTGTGTCAATAATAATAAGTTGATGGAATTTGAGCTAAAAGAAAGTAAATTCATTTTGAGTAATAGAAAGTTGGGGGAACATATTATACAATCAAATATAGATAGGTTTTTTGTTTATAAAGAAGTGCTTCATCATTTTGAAAGATTTGTTTTCTATTCTCTTCCAAGAATAAGATCAGATCACAATCCTTTGGTAATGGATGTTTTAGTTGGAAATAGAATTTTTAAGTTTCCCTTTAATTTTTAGGTTATGTGTCTAAAAAATGATATCCTTGAAGCCCTAATAGCTGATTGGTGGAAGAAGAATTTTCTAGGTCCTCTAATATATCAATTTTCTAGTAAGTTAATATTTGTGAAGAGTAATTTAAAAGAATGAAATAAAAATGTATTTGCTTACATTTTTCAAAAGAATAAATCCTTGAAACTATAACGTTCAACCATTGAAACTAATTTGGAATTTGTATGGAAAAGTACAAGATAAACTAGATAAAATGTAGAACTTGTATGGAGCATAGAGTATTTGAGATTTCTATTTGGTATCAAGTTCATATTTTTGTGAGCTTTCATTAATGGCTATTTCATGAGTTATTTCAAAATTTTCTCATGCTATTTACTTTTTTATTATATTGTTATTATCATAGATATAACATTGCATGCTTATTTTACTTCTTGTGGTTGCATTTCCTTTAATATATAGCATCAAAAGATAATAGTGGTATCAAAGCACAAGGTAGATTCATAGGAAACAAAGAGAACCACAAGAGATATTGAAATGAGATAGGAAATATCATTTTTAGAATTTCTAAAATTGCTATTTGGCTAGAGTCTTTCTATAAAGTTGTAGAAAAACTTGTGAAGACTAGGAATCAAAATATATATCTTTCTACTATACTGAAGGATAACTAGTGATGTTTATTTATTTATAGAGATATAGAGATTTGCATGTATTTGCTTACCACTATCTAAAGTTTTTTGCTGCAAAAAATTAGTTCTCATAAGTTGAGAATATTTCTACAAAAAATAGAGAATAATTTCATCTTCGATTGCCTGAAATTCTATGTGCTTTCTTCATGCAGGAATTAGTTTTTTGTTGCAAAAAAAATAAAATATTGAAGAAAGAGGAGACTCAGGGAAAATGTCCCCATTGGAGATTAGAGATGGAATATTGTGAATACCAAAGAGATATGTCCTCATAGAAGATTGAATATTATAGATTGATAAATATGAGACCCAAGAGAAAGGTCTTATTGAAGAACTTCTAGATTTTGAAGATAGAATATTAAATATTTAAGATAGAAGAGGACTAGAAAACGTCCTATTAAAAATTTGAGAAGCTATAGAATTTGAAGACCCACAAGAAGAGGTCTCAAGAAATTTTGAAAGGAGAAAGAAGAAGGGTAGAGAAGCCCTACTGAATATTTGTAGAAGTGGTTATTGGAATTTTTTTGAAGAAATCTCAAGAAAGAAGAAGGAAGATGAGTAGCTCCTAAAATGAAAATTTTGGTATAATTATTGCCATTCAATAACAAGCCCAAAAATAAAAAGGATGTGGCAAGAAGTTTGCAAAATTTTGGAAAGGATTCTAGAATACCTCAAGACATTTAGACTCTTGAGAAGGAGGCCAACAAATAGGCCAAGTTTGAAGTCAAAAATTGACAAGGATATTGCAAGAGATAGAAGCTAGAAGAGGCCACCAAATTTAAGAAATTTGAAGCCTATCATTAAAAACTTGAAGACTAATTTATGAAGGAGAAGAGTTTTGGTTTTTATACCATAAGTTAAAGAGTCATAAGACAACAAATTTAAGGAAGAGTTGGTAGAAAAAGAAGGCAAAAAATCAAGAATATTGGGAATCATTAGTAGGAGAAAAGAAGGCTGCAAATTAAAGGAGTTGAAAAAAAAACAAAATGAAGGAGGAATTGGTTGCATTAGAAGCTAGAAATGTACAAATTCAAGGACATCAAGAGGGTATAATTTGGGTAGCATTAATATATGTAAATTTTTATAATTCAAGAGAGAAAATTAGAGGAGAATTTAAGCCACAAAATCAGTTTTTTTGGACAGCATATAAAATTATTTCTAAACAACATTGGAAACTGTAAATTAAAGCCTTTTTGGACAATAAACCAAAGGCTAAAATATAGAAAGAATTGGGTAGTATTACAGATGTAAAATTATACTTTATTGAGCAGCACATTAAAGGATTTATAAAGCTGTGAATTGAAAGAGTTGATGAGCTGATTTGGACATAAAGTAGAGCTAAAATATAAACAAATATTAGGGCAGCAAAGCATAATAAATTAGAGCTACAAATCTAACAAACTCAGGGTAACAAATAAGTGAATCAAATCACTAAGAAATCTAGTTTTAGGAGACCAAAAGGTATTCAATATTGGTGCAAACGTTTCATTATTTGAACATTTATATTAGATTAGTATTAAGTCTTAAAAAAAATCATATTTGAGGTTTTAAAGTTGCAATAGAAAAGGTCTCAAGTTCATATTTTCAAGGTTGGAGTAGAGTGCATTTACAAGGGATTAAAATTGCACAAAATAAAGGAAAAGTTATATATAATACAAGGAAAATAAAATATCAACTTCCTACTATCTATTGGAAAATAAATAATCCAATACTGTAGAGGAAAGATTCGTAAATTTTTTGGCATAATTTAGAATCTTAGAGCCACCATAGAAGACATCACCAAGTATTGATCCAAGAAGGAGATATGGTAGAAGAATATCCTAAGGCAACATAAAATATAAATCACCATTACCACATATTGGTAAAAAGGAGGTACTAAAGGAATATCAAATAGTTGAGGTGCCATCATCACATTCTAGAGGAGAAATCACCATTTAATGAAAGCAAATATGATAATTGAAAGTACATGGGGTAATCATTTAAAAGGTACAACATTGAGTTTTCTAAAGCTATGTATAGAAGCCAACAAGCATCAAAGAACCACAAAATAGCAAGTTTTGGTCACCAAAGTAAAATTAGAAAGTAAAGCAGTGTAGGAGTGAAGGATATTCTACATTGAATATTTAAAAACACTGCATTATCTTGTAGATTCCAACCAACAACATTAACCAACAAAAAGGAGAGGGATCATTCACAGTAAAAGAGGTTAGTTGTGGCATCAAGCATTACAAAGTGAAGCTTATCATAAAAGTTACCACATTGAAAAGATACAATGCTTGTAGAAGCGTTACAAAGAAAAAGAGAGCACTACATAGAATATAAGACATGAAAGAGAGTTACAAAGCATAGTACCACGTGGAAGGAGTGTTATAAGAGATAACACCACAAAAAATAAATGTTACAAAGTGAAAACAAGATCACATGGAGAAGAATTAGCCCCCTACCAAGAAAATAAGAGAGAATGATGTTAACGCCATGTGGAATAAGATACAACACAATGGGAGTAGAAAGAATGTTATAAAGAAGTGACATCAATTTGAAGGACAAGGAGGTGAAGAGTTTTACCACCAAGTGTCACAATGTAAAAGAAAACTCCAAGGGATGAGGAAATATTTACCTTGCAATAGTGAAAAGTCTCACACTTATTTATGCAATAATAAGCCAATCAAAGAGAACATAGTGTAGCACATTAAAGTACCACTAGCAACATAGTGAAGTGAAACCAACAACATAGTAAAGTGAAACTAGGAGTATGTTGAAGTTAGTCAACAATGTTGACGGCACAAAAAGAAAGTGCAATTAATGTTGTGTCATAAGCATTGACTATATAAGAGTGAACAATAGTTTATTACAAGTGGAAGTTGTAGAGCATTCAAAGTAGAAATATATCTCATACACAACACATGTCCAAGTTAAGAAAATATTAAGATTTATTTAAATCAAATTGTATTTTTTATAAAGTTAAAGGAGGAATAAGGAGTATTAATGCTAAGGTCAAAAATACTTAATATTTATGCTTGATATTAACTAGATAATTGGAGGTACAAGGAATTGCATTGGTATATTATTGCCTTAGATGCATTATTGAAAGAATTGAAAACCTTTTTGAAGCAAAAAAATATTTAATTGAATAGCATTTGAAAATATTTTTTCAAGCACAATAATTTTTTTTAAATAACCCATTTGGAGGAAATATAAATTCTACATAGAAATTGAAACATTAAATTTGCAAATATCCATAGTTTCTAAATTTCCAATTAGGGAGATATAAGGAGTTCAACACCAATTTAGATTATTGAAATTTAGAAATTATTCAATTGAAAATTGAAAGAAGCAAAACATAGAGCTATTGAAAAGTTGGCAAATTACATTTGGAATCCAACTTTAAAGTTATTGAAGATAGAAAATATTACCAATTGAAATTGCATTAAATCTATCTTTAGCTTTCTATTCATTCATAGGGAGAAATAAGGTGAAGAATAGAAGTTGAACATTAGGGAGATAAAAGGAATTCAACTCAATAAAAACATAAAAAGCTAACCATACTATTAACAACATAGTACATTAAAAATACTTGCAATATATAAAGTATTTTTAATAATTTGAAAGATCGTATCAAACTTAATCATATACTCAAAACTAGGGAGTCATAACGTAGACAATTTAAAAGGCTTTTAAAATATAAATTAGGGTTATGCATAGTGGTGAATATTCACAAATTGGGCGAATATTAGGATTTTCAAAATTAAAAATTGGCGAATATGAGGACCCTTGACGTCGGCCCATTCACCTAAAATTTGCAGGACCAATTTTTTATTGGGGTCAATTTGCTATAATATATATCCAAACATAGGCATATTTATACTCGTTGGAAATATCTTTTCAATATTGATCTATTGGTACTATATTTATGAAGTTATAAGATGATTTAATAAGTCAAAAGTGGATCCAAAATGACCTTACATTTTGGGATTTCAAATACCCCAAATTTTGATATGAAGATGCTCGATTTGATTTGCTTAGGATTCTCCATGATTCACCTTGATTTTGATTAAGATTCACCATTTTTTTACAAGTACATTTTGAGTCCAATCCCTTATGCATAACCCTGATATAAATACTAAAAGAGCTAAAAAAAATTCTATTTAGGACTTTAGCCATTAATTGATCACATACTACAAGAATTGAAGGTTAGAATATACAAGTTGAAATGTGTAATGACCCTAAAATATATCCCACTTGAGAGAGGATTTTTTTAACCTTCATTAGGTATCCATATTTTCCCCACCTTGCATAAGTCGTTCTATGCAAGATTCTATACATCAAGCACAATTATTAAGTTGTCTATCTATGTAGGTGCACTAAGCATATGATGATCATGTTATCTCAATTCCTTTAGTATCTCTCTCTCTCTCTCTTATATATATATATATATATATATATATATATATATATATATATTTATACACTTCTAGCATAAGCATTAATAGATGTCATTCATTACTCTTCTACGCTTCATTGTAGTAAATACTATTCAATATTACAAAGAGTGTGCATCACTTAATCATCATAACTAGGTCACTTCTAATTTAACCATTACAAATACCATGAATGGAACTACATATTAATCACATATAATTCTCAATAAACTCATACCTATGGTCTACAAAATTCTATGAGCTTCTCCTTATTGTAGAACAATATAACCATGATAACTAGATTTAGAAAGTAATAAATACAAGTTTACAAGAAAACAATAACCAATTTGCACATCACACATATGACACATCATATATCCTGAGAAAATCCCTAAGGGAAAAACCCAGTCTCGAAAGATATTTTTATTTTATTTATTACAATTAATTCCATTACAATCATTCTAGGAATCTCTTAATACCTCTTTCAAACATATTGATACAATAATGGGCACATAAGGACCCCATAATCCCTATACCCCATACCATGAATTGATCCATTAATTCACATTTCTCAATACATGAGGGAACCCCATAATCCCCTCAAATAAACTCCATGCTCAGAGGAAGCTGGATGGATGGAAAGGGAATTTGTTATCTCAAGCTGACAAGGCAGTTCTCACCAAGTTTTCCATTCAAAGCATCCCTGTCTACTTTCTCTCTGTTTTTAAAGCTCCTACAAGTGTCTACACTAAAATTGAACAGATCCAGAAGAGGTTCCTATGGACTAGTTCTGAATCTAGCAGCGCTTTCACTTGGTGTCATGGGATAGGGTTTGCAAACCAAGGGAGTTTGGAGGTATTGGGCTAATGAGAATACAACATTTAAACATGGCCCTCCTGGCCAAACAAGCATGGCGTCTTTTGACAAATGCAAATGCAGAATGGATTACTATAATCAGAAGAAAGTATTTGCAAGAAATTGAATTCTTAAGTTATTCCTTTCCTCCCGGGGGATCAATTTTTTGGAAATCAATCCTTCAAACTAAAAACTTGCTAAGAAAAGGGCTACGTTGGAAACTGGGAAATGGAAGAAAAATTGATTTTTGGGAACACAAATGGTTAAAGGACTATCCCCTCTCTGCAGACCCCATCATTTCAACCCTTAGAGCTTGGACAATTGAAGTTTTTGGTACCAAAGTTGCAGATTTTATTACTTTGTCAAACAATAGAAGGGTATGGAAGCCAATAATGAATAATGATCTACCGGGGGCATCAATAATACTGGAGAATGAATTAAAACAGTCTTTACTCCCTTCGGCATTCTTGAGGACCAACTTATCTGGGAAGCTTCAGACAATGGGGAATTTTCTATCAAGACTGCTTATCTGATGCTTATTGATAATGATGAACCTACTTTCCCTCACTTGGAAGTTTGGCCCAAAAGCATTGTTCCGAAGGTTGGGTTTTTTGCATGGTTGGCCATCCAAAATAAGATCCTCACCATGGATAACTTAATAAAAAGAGGTGTGATTGTTGTTAATAGGTGTTATCTTTGTATGTCTGAGTGGGAGTCTATTGATCATTTGTTTCTGTATTGTAATTTTTCTGTCTCAATCTTGTTAGGTCTGTTACAAGTGTTTCATATTTATTGGGTCCATCCTCAGTCCATTTTTTACTTATTTGTCCAGTGGCCTTCCCCATTTTTGAATAGGCATCTTAGGTATATGTGGAAGATCTGCCTTCATCACTACTTGTGGCAGATATGGTTGGAAAGGAATCGTCGGGCCTTCTTGGATAAGGTTTCTCAGTCATCCTCTGTCCTGTCAAAAAATTTAGCATATGCTAATGAGAATGCTTGTTTAGTGCCTGCAACATCTAGACCTCCAAATCCTTTTGAAGCTTCATTAGGCCAATCATTAAACTTACCTCTCACTGATGGCCTCAATCATCCTCAAGTCTGTCCTAGAACCATGATCACATGGACCCCACCCCCCCTAGGGTGGATTAAGTTAAATTTTGATGGGGCATCTAGGGGCAACCCAGGTGAAGTTGGGGCTGGTGGCTTACTTAGAGACCACAAGGGTGAGGTGCTTGTAGCTTTTGCTTGAACATCTTGGAGCTCAAACTAACAATGTGGGTGAAGCAAGGGCGGTTTGGAGGAGCCTCAAGGTGGCAGAGAATTATCCGGGGAAACTGTTGGTGGAAGGTGATTCTCTTATTATTATAAATCTTCTAAAGAACACTAAGAGAGCTCCTTGGAGATTTTATGACTACATCCATGAAGCAAGGGCTCTAATTCATGACCGACTTGAGGCCATAATTTTGCATACCTTTCGGGAAGCAAACATGGCGGTGATAGGTGCAGCAAATGAAGGCATTGTAGCAGCAAATTTGATCACGTGGACTGAAAATATTCCTCATGCGAGTCTCAATGGTGATAGATAATGAAAAAATTTAGATTGGAAGGCTCAAAGTGGATCAATGACGAGAAAATGGGGGCATTTTAAAAAAAAAAAAAATTTGAACCTTATAATGGATTTTGTCATATTTGTTTTTTTGTTCATGTGACTAGTGTTTTTTGCAGCTGGTGGGGCACTGATATAGGTTTTTTATCTACAAATTCATGCATGGGAAACATTCGCTTTGGCCTCAAGTATTTCCCAAGGTGTGTTTGGATTCGATTTCGCAAAAGGCCCTAGCAAGAAATAACAAAGTGTTGGAGATCCCCGACAATGAGGCACCGGACCCCACCATAATAGTCTTGGAGAAGATGACAATTTCATCGACCTCCAACGGTATCAACCAGATTGAAGAGTCACGTCGGCCTCATCGGTGCAATTTGTTGATTTGTGTGATTCCCTAAATCTTCCGTTTTATAGCCAGCAGTTCCAAGGGCACAAGGAGTCGAAGGCAAAATCTAAAGATGATGGCAAGAACGATGATAAGAAGTTAGATGAGGACTATAAGGAAGACTGCTTGGCCTCTTGGCTGTCCATTCTATGGGATGTTTTTTTTTACCATATTCTATTATTTTTATATGGGCACAAGCTACTCTGCATGGTGCTTGCATGATTAGTTTTTGTCTTTGTTAGTTCTTTTTGTGTCTTTCTTTTCTGATGGCCATAATATTAGGATTCCATAGTTTAGTTTGGTCGTATTCTAATGGAATAGTAGGTCTTGGCCATTTTTGTTGTCAGTTTAAACTTTTAGGGCTTGGCCTTTGTCCAGTTGGTCAGTGGACCCTATTTTGTAAAATGGTTTTGGGTCAACCAGTTAAAACCCGGCGTTAATTATAATATTCTCTTACTTACCAAAAAAAAAAAAAGGATAATTTCTTCCTTTGTCCCAAACTCAAGGAAACATCTACATTCTAAAAAATTAATGACATCACACATCAACTATAGCATTACAAATGATAACTAATTAGAGAAGACCTCATAATCCGCTCAATGAGTTTCTATGCAAGCATATAAATAAGAAGAGGAACCTTATCCTACTCACTCAAGACACCACTTAAACATTAATACATCTTCACATGGACTATGCCATCAATCAATACTTAGCCATAATGAATTATATGATCCACTAATAAAATTCTAAACTCATTTAATCAAATACAATACATTATCCACTAATGTATATATTTCCAACTCATGAATCCACTAATATATTAAACATTAAATTAGATAAATTTATTTAACACTAAAAATGAACTTAAATTAACCTAAGATTAATTTCACATTAATCTATTTTAGATTAAGCATAAAATAAATATAATTTTATCTAATACTTAACTGAAATCTAATCTAAGATTAATTCCTCATTAATATATCTTCGATTAAGCATGCAATAAATATAATTTCATTCTACACTTAAATGAAATATACTTAATCTAAGATTAATTCCACATTAATCTTATCTCAAATTAAGCATGCAATAAATATAATTTCATTTAACACTTAAATGAAATCTACTTAATCTAAGATTAATTCCACATTAATCTATCTCAAATTAAGCATGTAATAAATATAATTTCATTTAACACTTAAATGAAATCTATTTAATCTAAGATTAATTCCACATTAATATGTCTTAGATTAAGCATAAAATAAATATAATTTCATTTAACACTTAAATGAAATCTATTTAATCTAAGATTAATTCCACATTAATCTATCTCCCATTAAGCATGCAATAAATATAATTCCATTCTATACTTAAATGACATCTACTTAATCTAAGATTAATTATACATTAATCTATTTCAAATTAAGCATGCAATAAATATTATTTCATTTAACACTTAAATAAATCTACTTATTCTAAGATTAATTCCACATTAATCTATCTTAGATTAAACATAAAATAAATATAATTTCATTTAACACTTAAATGAAATCTATTTAATCTAAGATTAGTTCCTCATTAATCTATTTCAAATTAAGCATACAATAAATATAATACTCAATCTTTTAATCAAAGTAACTATAATTCCAATCTTTCAATCAAATAGCATTTTGTCTAATCACATTAAAAATAATCTATCTTTCATAACTATAATCCCAGGCTTTCAATCAAATAGTATTTTATCTAATCACATTAAAATAATCTTCTTTCATAACTATAATCCCAGTCTTTCAATCAAATAACATTTCATCTAATCACATTTAAATAATCTTCCTTTCATAACTATAATCCCAGTCTTTCATTCAAATAGCATTTTATCTAATCACATTTAAATAATCTTCCTTCAAAGTCACTTACGCTATAAACCACTTTATCCATTTAAATAGCGTTCCTTCCGTCTAATTGAAAACTATACCTAATTAAGTAGACAAGAAAACCCTTCTTTAATCTGTTAATCAAAATAGGTGGTTTAATATAATTTCTCAATATTTGTCTAAACAACCATTTATTTAGGCCTCGAACCTCATTTAATCAAAGATTGGTATATACGTGATGGAGCACAACAACAAACGACCATTTATATGCATCCAACTTTATTTAATTGATCATTTTATATATATATATATGGCCTGGAAAAAAGGGGTGCGGCATTGTAAAAGAGGCATGGTAAAGGGGTGCAGCAGTTGAAACAAACAGTAGACAACCGCGACTTAGATGTTGTTTGGTGGGGGTCATAGGGTCCATTTTAAAATGTTTGGCTAAAACCTATTTTCTTGCGATGTAGTGAACAAGACACCATCAACTGGAAAATCAACTGCATCCCATGGTTTTCCAATGTCATGACGTATTATACAGCTACCACAAATTGTATTTATTGTTGGACTCTGCAGCAAACTAAATGATACATAGATTGCAATAGATCATTATATCTCGAGTACCCGCTCTGTCTCTATCATTTTACATGGTGAGGTTTTGCAAACTAAAACAACCAATAGGCATGTTTAGATTGGGGCTTTTCTGTAACTACAACACTATGTTTCCACCTTAGATGTAGGCATATACTTGGTCACCAAGTCCGCCACAGCTTTTAATATAAATAAATAAGATGAGAAATATAAAATGTTGATCAAAGCCTATTTCATTCCCCTGCTGAGGAGAATATTTCCTGTTCTGATGCTATTTTTAATTTATAATTCCATTATGTATGACCAGATGTAATATACAACTTCAGTCTATGAAGATAGCCAGTGCATACAAATATTATTTTAGAAAACAATTGTTTTTGTATTTTACCTACATACTAGTTTCAAATCAAAGCTAAAGTTGCTTTAACTCTTCTCCAAAATTTGCACTCAAATTTAGGACTGATTATTTACTATGAAATTACAACAACATACAAATTTAGGGTTGATTCTTTCCACTCCAGTCCAAACAAAGAAATTATAGTGTAGGGAAAAATGAAGATTTGCTCGGTTTCCACAAAACCACTGTGTGAGTACAACACAAGATACAAAGTCCATGCAACATTAATGTTAAATAGATTTGCAAGAAAAAAGGACTGTGCAACAAAGTACATCACGACACAGAAGTAAGTATCTCAGGGCTGATATGTTTTTCGTTTCTTAACACGCAGAAGGCAAACCGATTCTCAGGTGGTAGTAAACAAAAAAAACATGGTTTAAAAGAAACAACAAGTGAACCTCCCTCAAGATGAATTTTGTGACAGGAAAATAACCCAGTGATCAGACAGGTCGATTAAACCAGAAAAACTAAAACAAGCATGTTTTTTTTTCCCGTCTCTTCAGCGAAACTAAAACAAGCATGCTTTTTTTAACCCCGTCTCTTCAGCAAAACTAAAACAAGCATGCTTTTTTTTAACCCGTCTCCTATAAAAAAAAAAAAAAACCTAAAGTAAGAACATATAACACATAGTTACATAGGAGAGATCCAACCTATAAATTTTTCCTCTGTAGGTCTTCTCCTTCTTCCACCATCAGCTTCCCCCTTCATCTATTTTTTTTCTCGTTTCTCCCCATTTTTTTTTAACCTCATGTTGGCTTCTCCCCAAAGCCATACCTATTTCCTCTCTTCAGATCTGCACTTTTTTCAAATCTTCACTCCCTGTCTCCCTCTTCCCATGCTGGTAGGGACAGACTTCTTATTAATGTAGCTTCCTTTCTCAGTCCCGGTTCACAAGGGGCCACCAATTTCATTTCCAAAATAGCCATCTTTTTTATTTCAAAAATGCTTACCTCTTAGAGAAAGTCAAGAGAGACTTATCCCTATTTATAACATTTAAATAATCCATGATAGTAATTGTATATTTTATTAGCATTAATTTTCTTGCTAATCAACTTAAACAATACTAAACCAAATATTAAACTGCTAGTTCCAAATAATAAACTGCTAATTTAATATCATAAAAGTTGGTCACCCTTAATTGTATCCAGTTTGTGTATTTAAACACTATTGAGCTATCCTTTAGCAAGTTTGTTTAACAACATGGTAAACATTAAATTCCTAGTTTAATAAGTAATGGTCAATCCTTTTACTTTAAAACTATTACCTACCTAAAATAATATTGATCAATCCTTTTGCTAAAAATTTTGAAAATATCATCAAAATGGATATTAAATCGTTAGCTTGCTTTTATAATGGTTAGTAAATTTAATTAAAAATAATTATAAGCAATGTTATTATTTAGCCCCATTGCAACATAAAAACTATTATAGAATTGATAGACTGATATTATCTTCCTGCAATCATGGTTAGCCCTACGAAACCACATAAAAAATAATAACATCATAATCAAGAAATGAAAATAAATGCTATGATTTAACCTTGCATATTCATAACATCAACAATGTTAGATATTAAAACAAAGATTCCAATTATATAGACTTCTCATCAAGGGATCGTGGAAGGGCAGGTCGTGACAAAAATATTAGGATACATAAGAAATACTATAATTTCTTAAGATAATATATAAGATAGCAAAATGAAAATATCATCACAAGATACACTATGAAATGATTCAAGATAGAAATCCATCCAATATTCAATATCAAATATGTAAAATTACTTCTAGCTTAAACAATTCTATAGGTCAAAATGAAAAGGACAATTGATATATTGATTCTGGTGCAAGTCATCACAAGACAAGAAATTTCCAGTGGTTTTGCCTTGAAATAACTAATAATTTATGTTAAAATTTGAAAATAGCAAAACCTATCTCATACATGGATATGGGTGTGTAACACCTAGTACATCATTTCCAATTTTTTTGTTACATGATGTAATGTATGTTCTTGGATTAACATCAAATCTTCTTTCTGTTTCCAAGTTGGTAGAGAGAAAAAGGATAGTTAATTTTTTATTCTTAAATGTAGTCAATATGTGTCTGATCATAGATCAAAATGATATAGAAACTATAGGATCAATCCACAAAGATATATATGCTCTAGATTCAATTGATATTTTAGAAGATATTGTTTTATTTCAAAATAACACTAATGCATTTTCTAAGGAACAGATTGCAGAAAATGGAAAATCTATATATCATAAAAGTTGACAAATGAATAGAAGATATAGAACAAGAAATATGAGAGGACAAAAAAAATTTGGATTACTTGGTCATCTACAGATTAAAGAAGAAGAAGCTAATCAAACTAAAGAATATTTAAAATATGAAGATCCATATAAAAGACCAAAATCTTCAATAACCAAATAATGTAATACGAGGTGGTGTTGGAATATATTACATTATTTGGTACATGTTAATATACCATATTGGGTACATAATTATATTAGAAGAGTGTCTTAGATTAGAGCTTAAGTATTTACTTTATGTAATACAATAAATGCACAAAGTACTATTAGAATGTGCAATTGATGTAAATGTGCATGTTGTCCACATGTACATGAGTTCTTAGAATAGGGATATGAAGATTTATAGGAAGATGGAAGACCAAGATTCATGTATTATTATATATAGGTCCTTGATAGATGAGAAATGGGGAAGAGTGATAGAGAGAAGCACAAGATAGATTAGATACAATGTAGAACTTGTACGAAGCATGGAGCATTTGAGATTTCCATTTTGTATCAAGTTCCTATTTTCATGAGCTTTCATTAATGGCTATTTCATGAGTTATTTTAAAATTTTCTCATGTTATTTAATTTCTTATTATATTTCTATAATCATATATATAACATTGCATGCTTATTTTACTTTTTATGGTTGCATTTACTTTAATATATAACATCAAAAGCTAACATAAAATTCGAATTGTTTTGGAAATTTGTGAGGATCTTGTATAATTTTTTAAAAATATCTTAGGAGTTGTGGAACCTATATATTAGAAGACCGTTAATTATTTTTTAAATTTTATTCTTTCTCTAATTTTTGAAAAAATTAAATCCAATCTTATTTTGTTGTATTCAAAATGTGTAAAATCAAAAAGGTAGTGTTTTCCATGGCCAGTGAGAAGGTCCTTGGACCTGATGGCTTTTCTACATTTTTTTACCATCATTTTGAAGGAATTGTGGGGAAGGATACATATAATGATATGGGTGAAGTTCAAAATACCCTTCATATTCCTAGCTACATGAATTCCACATTTTTGGTTATGATTCCTAAATTTCTAGGATCTAATTCCTTCAATAATTTCAGGCCTATAAGTTTGTGTAATACTCTTTATAAAATATTGGCTAAATTCATAGACAATAGAATTAAGGTCATTCTTCCTTAGATTGTTGATCCCTACCAAGGTGTTATTGTTAGAGGGAGATAAATTTTGGATGGCATGATTACTATTTATGAAGTTATTCACTCCATAAATAAAAGTGGGAGAGATGGATTTTTGTTGAAATTAGATATAAACAAGGCATATGATAGAGTAACTTAGAAATATTTGTTTAAAGTTATGGGTAAATTTGCCTTTCACCCTGCTTGGATAGACTTTAGCAAATGATGTTTTTGCTCATGTATAAATTATGTCCTAATTAATGGTTCTCTAATAGTTTATTTTAGAAGCCTTTGAGTCCTAAGATAAGGGGACCTCCTATATCCTTATCTATTTCTTATAATGGCTGAAACCTTGGGAAGATCTATTCAAGAATCTCAGTCTATGGGGTTAATTTTAGAGATAAATCTTTCCTCCGCATGCAATCCCATAACCCATGAGAAATTTACGGATGATACTCTTCTTGTTTTAAGATCCTCTATTCTGAAATTTAAAGGGGTTAAGTTTATTATATCTTCTTATGAGGTTGCCTCTAGATAGAAAATAAATTTCAACAAGAGCAAGGTATTTTTTTAATACCCCATTCAAAGGTAGGTAAAAATTATAAAAATATTTAAATGTTCTATTTGGAAGCTCTCTTTTATTTATTTGGATTTACCACTTTTCAGTGGTAGGTTACAAGATTCTTCTTTGCTTCTTATGGTGGAGAGGGTTAGGAGAAATTTGGCAAGCTAGAAAGGTTCCATCCTCAACCAAGCTATTAAGGTACAACTCATTAATCTACCCTACAAAGTATATTAATATTATTTTTGTCACTTTTAAATATGGTGCAAAAAAATTGCCAAAATATTGATAGTATTCAAAATACCTTTCTTTGGATAGGTATGGAAGAACACATAGAATTCCCATAGCAAATTAGAAGTAAGTTTGTTCCAGGAAGAGCAAGGGTGGATTAGGCCTTACGAAACTAAAAGAATGAATTTGAACTTTATTATGAAATAAGGTTGGAAGCTTTTAAAAATGGATGATGTTGGATGTGTAGAGCTTTTAACAACTAAATATCTTGGTAGAGATGGTAATTTCCATGATATTTAGGCCAATCCAAAGATCTCTATTATTTGGAAGCATCTTATTGATTTCATATTTATTTTTCAAAAAGGCTTGATATGGAAGATCTATTATGCTAGAAAAGTTAACTTTTAGGAATATAGTTGGATTTGTATTGAGTCTTTGATTAGAGACCAAATTCTAAACTTGATTAGATCCCCTTATTGCACAATCTTGTGGATCTAGAGTTGCAGACTTTCTTGAGGTAAAGGATGGAAAAAGGACTTCGAAGGCTTAGTATCTTGTTAACCCCTCTCCCAAGAAAATTCATGCTCTAATTTATTTATCAAATACTTTTATAATTCATATGCTAAATTCTAACGTTTCAGTTGATTTCTCTATTTAGAAAGTGGATAATAAGGGTCTTTTCATGGTAAAATATACTTACTTTATTTACTTTGAAGAGGAATATGATTGGTTTCTAGCTAGTAATATATGGTTCAAACATATCATACATAAATTTAATTTCTCCTTTTGGTTGGCTACATAGAATAAAATCCTTACTATTGAAAACCTTCACAAAAGAGGCCTACCCATTTTCAATAGGTATTATCTATGTGAAGCTACCTGGGATAATTATAATAATTTATTTCTTGAGTTCTCCTTCTCTTTAAAATTTATCCATATTTTTCTTATCAAATTCAATTTAACCTGGGTCATGCCTAATAATATTTTGGACTTGTGTTTGTTGTGGGTTGCCCTGTTTTGAAAATTTTTACTTAGAATTTATTGGTCTTTATGTTTGTCATATTTTATTTGGGGTATTTGTAATGAAAGAAACAATAAAGCCTTTAGAAATGTTAAAAATGATCCCCTACATATGGAAGCTAAAATTTTTAATTCCTTGAAAGAAAATATTTCCATAATCTCTATCAAAGATGAAAAATGGTTCCATAGAAAAGGTAAGTTTGCAATCCAGATAGGTATCCTGAATATGGAAGGTATTTGTAGTCTGCCCACCCCTAATACCATATATCTTATCAAATGGTAGCCTCCACCTCAACATTGAATAAAATTAAACTTTGATAGGGTGGCTAAGGGCAACCCAGACATCATAGGTGCTAAAGGAATCATCAAGAATGACAAGTGGGTTATTCGTTTGGAATTTGTTGAATTTTAAGGTCCTTAGTATTTTTTTTGGTTGAATATTGGGTGCTTTATCAAGGGGTCATGCTCCTATAAAATATAATTTTAAAGAAGGTGGTGATCAAATGTGGTTCTATTTCTATCATTAATATTGCTAAAGGATAATATTTGCCCCACTTGTCCATTACAAATTTAATAGAACATATTTATTGTCATACTAAGAATTTGGAAGGTGTTGAATTCAAGCACACCTTTAGGGAAGTAAACAAGGAAGCTAACCCATTGGTCAAACAAGGGGTCAACCAGAACACTCTTCAAATTTAGATGAAATATTTCCCTACCTTTTGAATTAGTGTGTTATGGTTTCAAATTTTGATCTCTTTTTCTCCCTAGTTGATAAGGTGATCCCTATTGCTTTTCGTTCAAGGAATTTCTTCATCCTGCCTATTTGTGTATGTTTTGTTGCACCTCCTTTTCCCTTTAAATTATTATCTTCTTGATTTACTTATTATTCTTGGTTCTATTGTATCGCTTATTGTAAAAGGTCAAGGATACTTTAAAAATCCCATGTTTTCCTACCTAATAAAAAGAAAAAAATTATTTATACTACTTTATTTAAAAACCTAAAAAAAAAAACTAAATAAAATAATCTACAATAGAATTAGAACAAAAATCACCCAAAATATGGAAAATAGATTTAGCCCTACCTATTGCTCATTTGGACCAAAGCAATGCATTTACAATATCCCAAACTTAGAAAAGAAAATCCAAAAACTATTTCATATTGTCTAGAATGTTATTCATGCCCTCTCTAGATGATTAATCTCAATATCAATTTCTTACAAATTTTAAATAGATCTAAAATTAATTCATTTCTTTATTGGCTCAACACTTTTCACATCTTCTAACATCTATATTTTTATCCTTATGTAGAATAATCATTTAAGAAAATAATTTAGATAACAAATCATAATTAAACATTATTTTTCCTTATACATAAACATGTTCCACCTAAAACTTCTAGTGTATGTTTAATTATATACTTAAATTTTGATAAGTTTCAATTTACCTCATTAATTCAAAATTATTATTTTTTGCTGGATAATAAGGGGTTTTACTTAGGTCTTCCACTCTTGACAAATTACATATCTCTTCTTTAGAGCTTGAGAGTTTACAAATAGATACACTTCTCATCTCAATTGAGATGTTATAGCTAGAAACCTACACCATTTTACATAAAATATATGAATTCTTGATTTTCATTTTTTGGATCATTTCAATTTTTTGTATGAATACAATTACTCTAGAATTTAGCATCTTCATTGGCATTTTCCTATAGTAGCCTTCACAATGTCAAAAATTCATCTCTACTATCTATGGATTTTATCTTAGTAGAGTAATGTTTCCAAAACATCACACTATTATAGTATGCTTTACCAAATCTGGATTGCTAGTTTCCTTCATAAAACACAAGTGCAACCACAAAAATTATAATAATTAATCTAAATGAAAACACATTATTACCAAATAAAGTAGATATTACCAATGGAAAACATTAAAGTAAATCTTAGTCATTAATTGATTTAGGTAATTAACATTTTTGTCAGTTTTAACTAAACTTTCTACTTCCTCTAACCATAAAAAGGAGATTTTTAACTTTACAATCCTCAATCAAAATCCCTCTATTGGTTAGATTATCTGCACATTTGTTTCCTTCCCTTAATATATATGTAAACCTAATTTCTTCAAAATCTTTAGAAAGATCTTGCATTTCCATAATTATCTCTTGTATGTTCCATGGAACATTTACTTTCCTCAAAATTGCATTTATTACTATGAGAGAATCACCTTCCATCCATACTCTATTCCATTTTATTTTTTTACATATTTTTAACCCTTTTAATGTTGCCCAGGGTTCATACTCATTATTTGTCTTAATTCCATTATTGAAAGCATAATGAGACAAAATATATCCTCTATTATTTCTAATTGTTCCTCATCCTCCTACTGGTCTTGGATTTCCTTTAGATGCTCCATCAAAATTCAATCTAATCCACTCCTCATATGGAGGATTACACTTAATATTCTTTGCCTTCTTTTTGCTTCTCTTGTACCCAACATCATAATTCTATTTAATGACTTGACTCCATCTATCAAGACTAACTACTTCCAAATTATGGACTAGGTGAATTGATAGGATTGGTTTAGACTCCTCAATGGCTAAATATATCTTCTTTTTCATTACCTCTAAACTGCTTTCCTTTCCTTTAAATATTCATTTATTCCTTTCTAGCCATATAGTCCAAAGTATTGTATCTTTTCATATATCCTATATTTTCTATATAACCTCACTTTTATAAGTGCTTTGCCATTGCTTTAACCAATCTTTATTCTACTATTCATCACCATGCATTTACCAAATATATTAAGAATCCATTGCCATAGATTCTATACTATTAAGTAATGTCCCAAGAGATGGTCTATACTCTCCTCTTCCTTATTGCAGAAAACACATTGAGAGGGGCCATGAAACCCCTTTTTATAATGTTACTCCAAGATAAAATAATTCTATGAACTACTAGAAAAACATATATTTTGACTTTAGTAATTCTTGGGCTATCCCAAATATCTCTCTAAATTCTAGTGATATTATTATTATGTTGGTGTTGAACACTATATCCACTTCTTGTTGTGTATTCTCCTGAGCTATTCAACTCCCAAATCAATTTATCCTTAACACCTCTTAGAATAATCATAGTTGTTATCTTTCTACTCAATTTTCTCCTAGCATCAATGTCTTGTATACTTGTAAAAAAATCTTCTTTCCATTTGTATTGTCCTTTTTGATCCTTTAAAAAAAAAAAAACCTTATCACCATATTTATCTTGAAGAAATATCATCCAAGGATTCAAAACTATATCTAAGTTGAGACGTTTTTTATCACACCAAGTATCCATCCAAATGATTTTTTTTTTCTCTAGTTCCCACCACCCATATTAATCCTTTAATCATAAGATCAATATATATTTTTAAACCATTCCAAACAACATAACCATTTGGAAGAGAGAATGCAATAAATATTAAAATTGGGTCATTGCGATTGACATACTTACTAAGAAGAATTATTATCCATTGTATTTTAATCTCTTTGTACAATATCTAGATAAAATTTCCCCTAAGAGCTAAGTTTGCATCTTTAAGAATTCTTAAACCAAGACCTCCCCTAGTTTTATCATCACAAAACTTGCTCCATTTCACCAAAGGAAACTTCCTTTTATCATGTAAACCTGACCATAAAAGGATCATATAATATAGATTAAACTGTTTTCAACTTATTTTGGCATAAAATACAATGACATATAATATGTTGGAATGACTTGTAAGACTGACTTAATTTACTACACTCTTCTTGCTAACAATAACCATCTACCTTTCCAAGATGGAAGTTTTTGAAATTTACTAATAACTAGATTCCATAAATATATCCTCATTCTCCCCTCAAATAAAGGTATCCCTAGATAATTTATTGGTAAATTTGCCTCCTCCATTTAAAGCAACCTATAAATTATTGCTTTGATATTAGCAGAAGTGTTAAGGAAGTTAATTTTGAAGCTAGTCCTATTAAAATTTCCCTTTGAAGCTCTTTTGTACTATTTTAAAAAGTTTTTCAAATATCTGGTCTTATTTATTCTTGCTCTCCCAAAAAGGGTTGTATCATATACAAACTATTGATGGGTGATGTTATCGATGTTATTATTATCCTTAAGTCCACTTACAATTCCATATTTGTAAACCTTATTTATGTTCCTACTCAAAACTTCTACCATAATAATGAACAAATAAGGAGATAGAGGATCTCTTTGTGTAAGGCCTCTCTTAGCTTTAAAAGATTTTATCACTAACCCATTGACCAATACTGAATAAGGAACTGTAGAGATACAATTTTTAATCCATCTAATCCATTTATTTCCAAAACTAAAATGATCTAAAACTGCAAAAAGAAAATCCCATTTAACCCTATCATAGGTTTTACTCATATCAAGTTTTAATATCATAGCTTTCTCTTTTCTTGAAGTTGTTGAATGTATAACTTCATGAGCTACTATGATCCCATCCAAAATTTATCTCCCTTTCACAAATCCTCCTTGCTCTTCTAAAATAATTTTGTCTAACAATGGCCTTAATCTATTCACCATCACTTTGGAAATAATATTATAAGCCATATTACATAGGCTTATGGTTATAAAAGATTCAAAAAAATTTGCATCCTTTATTTTTTGAATTAGGGTAAGATAAGTTGCATTTATTTTATAAGAAATGAATTGTTTTACCCTAGACTATTCCACTGCCACCAAAAAATAATCCTTCACTATATTCTAATTATGTTGGTAAAAATTTGCAAAGAGGCCATCTGGACCTAGGGATTTATCCTTATTAAAAGAGAAAAGAGCTAAATGGAATTCTTCTAGAGTAATAGGCTTCAATGGTATGCATAAGGGGTTGGACTCAAAATGTACTTGTAAAAGAATGGTGAATCCTAATCAAACTTAATGTGAATCATGGAGAATCCTAAGAAAATTAAATTGAGCATCTTCATACCAAAATTTAGGGTAATTGAAGCCCTAAAATGTAAGGTCACCTTTGAGTCCATTTTTTACCTACTAAATCATCTTATAACTTCATAAAACTACCACCATTAGATCAATATTGAAAAGAGATTTTCAACGAGTACAAATATGCCTATGTTTGGATATATATTGTGGCAAATTGACCTTAATAAATAATTGGTCCTAAAAATTTTAGATGAATGGGCTGACATCAATGGTCCTCATATTTGCCAATTTTGGAAATCCTAATATTCACCCAATTTGTGAATATTTGCCAATGTGCATAACCTTGATAGGCTCCATTGGTTTTCTATTGTCTTCATTCATTATAACTAAAGGAACATATTGAAGAAGTTTATAATTTAGAACTTTGGTATCCTCTGAACCTAGAATATTTTGATAAAATGACTTTACCTCTTTTCTAATTTCACTCAGATATTAAATCCAAACCACTTCTATTTATTTAATTCTACTAATTCTAGAAGATGATGTTTGTACTATAGCCATCCTATGAAAAACTTTGTATTTTTATCTCCTTCTTTTAACCAAGTCTATCTTGATTTTAATCTCCATAATTTCTCTTCCTTACTCAAAATAATATGATATTCACTAAGAAACTCCCTTTCATTTGATCTTGAATTATTATCATCATTTTTTTGGAATTTTGAAATTTTAGCTTTTAGTTCTTTCTTCTAAAAAATGTTTCAAAAGGTGTTCTTGTTACATTCTTTTAATCTAGATGGCATAGCTCTAATTTGGTTTGTAAGAGCATAAAAACCACCATTACCTAAATAATTCTACGTTTTAGCTATCATATCAACAAATTGAGGATGATCTTTCCACATCTACTCATATTTAAAATATGATCTTTTTGAATTCACTTAACACAATTGTAACTCTTATTAGCCAGTGATATGAACCAATCCTTGTTAAGGTATTAATTTTAGCATAAGTTCCTTTATCTAGCTAATGATATGATAGAATGCATCTATCTATTTTTTTCTATTAGGTTTTGGTCTCTCCTATTGTTGGTCCAAGTATAGTTATCTTCTTCAAACTCAAATTTCCATACATTATTGTTTTGAATAAAAGCTGAGAAATATTTCATACTTTGGGTCAATTTCTTAATTCCTCCAAATTTCTAATTTAGCTTGGTTATGGCATTAAAATATCCAATGGTCATGAATCTAGTTTCTTGATATTTACTTCTCATAAAATCTTTAGTCCCACTCTAAACTTCTAATCTATCTAATTGGGTTGTAGGACCATAGACATTAATAAGGATGAAATGAATATCTACAAAGTAGCAAATAAATAAAGAGGCTATCCAATGGCTAGTTTTATGAATGGTTACACAAGAGGTTCTATAAGGATTCCAACAAGTTAGAATTCCCCCTATCGCTCCTTCAGAATCCATAGCATCCCATTCACATCTTTCCCAAACTACTTTCATAGTTTTTGAAACTTCTTCTTTTGTCATTTTAGTTTCCTAGATACAAAGAATATTAGGTTTATTACTTAAACATAGGTCCCTACTATGCATGTGCTTTGAGGGGACATATTTTTTCCTTGCATATATCAGGAGTAGATCTTATTATTCTATTCCTCAAAATTCTTTCACAATTTTGTTTTTCAACATATTTATTCTCTCATGGCTCTATTATAGAAGCTTTTGACTTTTTCTACTCATTTTATGGTATTTTCTTATTTATGGCAAAGGTATTAACTTCTAAAACTACATTTTATTTACCAATTATTTTCTCGTGAATGGTGCATTGTACTTCAAGAGAGTATTAAAAATATTTTGAGACACATTCCTTAGGCTCATAGAGAATATTCTTCCTTAAATAAGGATCATACTGAATAGACAGTTCCTTACTAATGTGTTTAAATTATTGTACTGTGTCCTCTAATTTTTGATCTACTTTTTCTTCATAGTTTAAAGCCTCAAAATAATTGGTATTTATTCTAATATCCTTCCTTATTGGTCTCCATTATTTATTTTCTTCTATTTTTGCAGATCTATTTTTTGGAAGTTGAAAACCATCTTCATCCATAACCATTTGTAAATTTCTCTTGTGATTTTTTACAAATGATTCTACTGGGCTCTTCGTAGGGCATGACCTCTCAATATTCCCCACCTTATGACATCTTATACATCTAAAATATATGATTTCAAAATCTATAGTTTGGATCTATATCTTGTCCCCATACTTAAGAATGATTAATTCTTGTAAAGCTTTGCTTATATCAATCATGACAAATATTTAAGCATAAATAGCCAAAAATATATCTTTTTTTATATCTAAAATCTCACATAATTCTCCTATTTTTTTTTCTATTGCCTTGAAGGTATCTATTTCCTAAAATTCAATGGGTAATCCAAACATCCTAATCCATACTAGTACTAGGGATAGATTTATATTTTCAAGTGAAACACCTTCATGCTAGCGGGTAAGGAAGAGTCATGCTCTTCCCATAAACCAAGGAACCCCTTTTTGGATTCTTTGTCTTTCTTACCTAGAACAAAAAATGGCTAGGAAAAAATCTTTAGGAAGAAATGATAGAATCAATCTTGGAGACTTCCAACTCCTATCAATCCATTTTCTACCCATTAAATTTATGAAAAACTACCCTATCTTGGAGCAATGAGGATCACTCTAAGGTGTGCTTACTAACCTCTACCACTAGAAATGATTATAATAATTTAACAATAAGTCAATCCATGGAAAGGAAATTAAAACTCAAATTCCATTGAAATTTATCTGAAAGTCCTACACCAAATATAATATTTAATAATTTTTCATTCACAATTTCTAAGATAAATAAAGGGAAAAAAAATTAGCTAAAAAATTCATTTTCCATATAGAATGTCTTGCCTCACTGAAGTTCTAGCCCTTCTAGCCCTTCATTGCTATTCCCATCATTCTAACCGTAGTTGGAAAATATTTGCAATTTTGTTTTTCGCAACTTGAAAAAATTTCACTGCCCTTGTTTCGAATGGTTGACTTCATAGGGTTGTATCTCCATCATTATGGCTTAGATTTTTGCATATGACCACTCATATTAAATCTATTAAAATTTTGCATAAGTTGGTCAAAGAATCAACTAAATTAGATAACTCTTCGTGAAGATATGACTACTAAAATATGAGATGTTTTTCAGGAAAAATCTTTAATCCTTCGCACTTTGCAATTTTACTTTTTGTGACTTGAAAAATTTTCACTACCTTTTTTCTAAATTGTTGAATTCATAGGATCGTATCTCCCTCAATATTGCTCATATTTTTGCATATGACCACTCATTTTAAAGTTATTCAAATTTTGCACAAGTTATTCCAAGAATCATTGGAATCGAATAACTCTTCGCAAACATATGGCTATTAAAATATGAGATGTTTTCCAGGAAAAGGTCCTAATCCTCCACACTTTGTAATTTCACTTTTTGCAACTTGAAAAATCGTCACTACCCTTGTTCTTGATAATTGACTTCAGAAGGTTGTATCACAATCAATATTATTAATATTTTTACATATAACCACTCATTTTAAAACTACTCAAATTCTACATAAATTAATCTAAAAAAAAACTTATTGATTCAAAATTATATTATCAAATATTTAATAAAAAAAATTTAATTTCATTTTAAAATTAATAAATTTATTATACCAATCATATTTATTATATATTTTACATTGCTTGACACATAACTTCTCTACAAATTTTATCAATAATAAATTATTATTTTCTTCTTATAATTATCTAAAATTCTATTTTCATGCTCAAAGGGAATTGTCATGTAACTGTATTTCATTTCATTGGAGGAAAATAATATCTCGCAACACTATAATACCAATGTAACACATGACATAAATAAAAATTTTAATATGTAAGTTAACTCTATTAATGAAGTATTTTATTTTCTATTTTATTTTTTTATTTTTTTATTTTTTTTTGCCGACAAGCAGTTGCTCTAGTGGCTAAATATGATGGTTTTTCTTAAGTGATCTTGCATTCAAACCCTTTGAGGGTGGAGGGTGGTTTTTGATGTAATTTGTAAACATTCTCTTGAATATATATATATATATATATATTTTTTAATTTGGTTAGTGTATTTTTTTTTCTTTTTTTATGATTGTTGTTTAGGGTTAGCATCTAAATTTTATCATATTTTTTTATAAGGGGGAGATTTGAGCTTATCAATAGAGACTAAACACACAATCCCATACATTCACCCCCTCATACACTCACCCACACCATGATTTGAACCTTAGATCTTCCAAAGAAGAGTCAAAGATCCAAATGTTACATTGTCCCATTCAACATTAATGAAGTTTTATTAACTGAATAGTTGAGTTTTTTTATATTTTACATTTATAAAATAATTAAAAATAATATTAGTTAATCTTAAATTCAAATAGTTGCATGGTTGTGTGAGGGGTGGGTGTGTGGTGGTTGTGTGTTAAATTTCCTATTGATAAGCATAGCTCTCGGCTTTAGAAGGGGTCATGGTCAGGAGGAGATTGTTAAATTCTCATTCCAATTTGATGAGCATAGCTCTTGAATTTACAAGGGATCATGGTAAATTCTCATTCCCTATTGACAAGCATAGCTCTTGAATTTACAAGGGGTCATGGTTGGGAGAAGACTTTAAATGTTCTATGCTTTTTGGTCATGGTGTTTTTCACACTAAAAACAAAAAAATATATATTATTTAATAACTAAAATATAATTTTTTTTTATGAACATACACCCACCCCCTCACACACTCACCCATGCCACAGTTTGAACCTTGGACCTCTCAAAGAACTAAAATATAATTATGTCCTAAGGGACAACACAATGGTTTGAGGTTTGGCTCTCTTTGAGAGGTCTAAGGTTCAAACCGCATCGTGTGTGGGGTTATGTGTTAATTTTATATTGATAAACACACTTTATGAGGAGTCAAGGCTACGAGTGAACTTCTCAGTCCTATGGTTTGATTATAGGGGTTTATCACAATACTTTAATCCAAAAAAAACTAAAATATAACTATTTTGTTAAATTAATAATTTTTATAAAATTTAATTCCTTATAAATTTCATATTATTTTTTAAGGAGGCTTTGGATCAATGGTTAAGATAGATGATGTATAACTCAATGTGACTAATGGTACCTAGTGTGCAGATATTGTAACTGGTATGAGGACTACTCAATACCTTATTTAAAATAATAATAATCCTATAGAGATACACCATAATGATATGTCATTGGACTATTATTTATAAGGGTGAGACTTTGTTGTATCTTAATAAGTGTGGCCTTAATTATACCACTTAATATACTTTTACCTTCAACAAATAATAATAAATAATATTTTTTATTTTATTTAACACAAATACCTAATTTTTTTTTTTTATGAGGAACCTTTTTTATATATAACATATCCGCAACATGTGAGGGGAGAGATTTGAACCTGAGCCTCTCGATAACTAGAGAGTTTTAACTACCCGCTTGCTCTCCAACTCCTCTACATAAGCACTTTACAAATTTTATTAATAATAAATCAGAGACTCAAATAAAATCTTTCCATTGTCCTATTTCATAGGAAAAAAATATATCTTACAAAATTGTCATCCCATCCCACTCAAGCACCTATGATAAACAAGGCTTCCAAAGATATAACTAACATCAAACAATTTTTCAATAGGTATTTAAGAGAATCAAAATTCTATACACTTGTTATAATTGGAGTGTGACCATTGGCTTTGCACCACTAATTTAATTCAAGACTTTCAATATTAATGGGAATGAAGAATTTTATATGGTTCTATGTGAAGAATATTTGCTTAAGGATATTACTTATGGTGATGTGACGTAGATTCAATCTCCACGACACATATGTATATATATATAAGAAGTATTTACTCAATTAAAAATAATAATATCACACAAACAAAACAATGGGCTTGGGCTTGTATGACTCAGATAGTCACACGTCATTATTGGATGCCAATAGAGGTGAATAATATTATGTAAAGATAATCATGATCATATATTAATAAGCCTACCATCCTATTGATAAAGAGTGTGACAAATGTTCTAAAGAGGATAGCGCAACTGGGTGGGTGTAGGTTGTGTGTTAAATTTTTTATTGATAAGTATAACTCTTGATTTTAAGAAGAATAATGGTTAGGAGAGCCTGCCTAACCCTAAAAATTTCTCACACTAATCAAATAAAAAAATTATAACAAATCATAAAACTTATAAACCATTTATATTATCACACGTATACGCTAAAAGAATATATAATAAATGAATAAAATTTCATCGTCAAAATATACCATAAAAGAAAAAATAATAAAAAGCTACGTAAACCAAAATGTATACGAGTTTGAAAATCAATCAACTTGCCACATGGAACCATTTCAAGTATCTATTCATCACAATCATGCTCTTCTTTTCTTTTTCTTCCTTATAATTTTAGAACTCCATATGTGACTTATATTAGTAATACGTATTTTTTTATTAGGATATGTTGGACAGATAAGGGACCTAAGCCACACACAATTCATTTATTTATAGACTTAAACCTACATTTAAGCCATTTATTGAACATGTTTACCTGTTATTATATATTTAAAAATAGTTTATTTATCTATATATTTGAACCCACAAGTTAATTACTAGACGAATCTATCTACTACTATATAACTAAAATGTTAATTTCTTGTTAAATAGGATCTTAGAAAAAATTCCTTTTATTTAATATAATTTATTAGGATATATTGGCTCCTGTAATTAAATTGAAAAGAAGTAAATGATGTTATTTAGACGAATAAAATTTATTGTTATGGTGTGAGTTATATGAGATGTTTTCATAAATAATATACTAAATAAATATTTTTTTATAAAAATTATTTTTTATATATAAATAAGTAAAATAACATTATCTTATAAATTTAAAAAACTATTTTATTTTTAATTAATTATTAAAATATTTTTTTAAATAGAATATCAACAGGCTTAACCATCTTTTATAAGAAAACAAAATGAATTAAGAATAATAACTCTTTCTGTTATTTTGTTTTTTGAAAATAATAGTCAACAATTTTCATGTTGTTATTACATTACTATGGGATAAATTGCCAATTATTAAATAATAATTTTTAATTTTTAAGTATAATTTAATAATTATATGTTTAATATTTATGTATTGTAGATGAGTTGGAGAGGGTAGAACAATCTTTTAAAAGAGATCTTTGATTCTAATCTTCATCTTACCAAATATACATTGGATACAAAATCCAGTTACAATTAGAGCAATGTAAAACCCAATATTAATTTCTAAGGCGCAAACAATTATATGTTTAATTTCAACTGATGTTAATGTAATCCCATTACTATGGGATAAATGCTTGTAATGGGATAAATGCCCAATCATTAACTTCTATATACGTTACTCTTATACTACTCATATGAGGCCAACCGTCGGTTTCAGTTACTTAAATTTATTACAAGTTCTAGTTCTAAATTATACTTAATTAATGGTGTGTATCCTCAAGTACTAAATTTTTTTGAGTTAAAAACATCATTCACGTGGTTAACATATTTCTCATGCCGGAATTGAGTTCACACATATGCCTAGCTTCATGACTACAACACATATATCCTAGAGTTGCTAGATGATTTTGTATCTAGCTTCTCATTTATATATGTCTTTCTCTCTGCATATGTGGAGTCACTGACCTGAACAACTCAGCTTTATCAACTATATCAAACAGCAAAAGGCGAGCGTGTCCTCCTCGAGCAGTTGAGGATTTTCACCTTTCCCCTCTTCAAGAATATAATGGTGGATATATGGCTTAAAATAGCACAGCTTTATCCCAAGATTGAGGATCTTTGGGTAACGACAGGGTGGCTTTATTGCATCGTTGTTACCCGTCTTCTTATTTACGAGTACTTTAAAAGCTTGTCAGATCTTCTAATCTTGCCTGAACGTTTGATTTTGTTCGTGTTCATGTGTAAATCAATTAGATCCTTTTGGGTGAATTGGAGAAGCAGAGGGAACGAGGATGACCATGAGTATGGGCATGACATTGAGATTGAGATCCAGGTGGACGCAGATTATGATATAAAATTCAACATATGGCCTAGTCCCTTTTTGATGGAAGACAAAATTATACACTACAACAACAATAATATTTCCGATGGGATCGAGATCTGCACGATTTGTTTGACAGAATTTCAAGAGCAGGAGGTAGTGGTATGTTTGATGGGGTGTAGCCATTGCTTTCACAGGGAATGCATAACCACCTGGCTGTTTTCCCAGCCGATCTGCCCAGTGTGTAGGACGCCCGTGTCCATTGCGCCTACTGGTGTACCAGATGGAATCCCAGCCATCAGCATTGTGCTAGAATAATTCTGAACTTCATTTTGAAGTTGGATGTACAGATCCTGAAAATTATAATATTTTCTTATCAGTTTGTGTTTGATATAACAATAAAATGAGATCCGTTAATAGATCATAGAGTGGCACTTAAAATTGAAGGTAAATCAAAGTGCTTTTAACGTATAATTTTATTTTCACAAGATTTTAACTTTTGTTTGTTTCCATTATTAGACCTTATTTAGATTATATATACAAACCCGGATATGACGTAAGAAATGTTCAATCAAACGCACAACAGGTCATTATTCAATTCCAAAACTCTCGCTGTCAACCAGATGAATGTTATGAACTTTATTTTGAAAATTATTACTATGATTTATAAGCAAGATATTATAGCCATCTTCAAAATAGTTTTCAAGACAAGGGCTTAGCCAGACTTCATCTTACAAGCTTTTCACAACGTTCATGGTGACATGTAATTTTGGTTACACAGTTTAAACAAGATGGCGTGATAACCAATGTCATTTGCAATTTTGGTGAATATGGCTTGATTATCAATGTCATTTGCATTTTGATGATAAGATCTAGTGTAATGAATATTAATAAATTTCTTAATTTTAAAAATAAAATAAAATAATTTAAAAATATATTATTATTTAAATTTTTATCTATCAACGAAAGAGAAACATGGTATTCAGTTTTACCTTACTTCCCTCCTTTCTAAACTTTGGACCTCCTAACACAACAAGCTATACAATACCATTGGCATGGCCTTAAACAAGAAATTTAGGATACAAATCCAGTTGAAACCATATTTTTTATTTCAAATTCACATGATAAAATTGGTAGTCTAGGTTTTCTTGAGGCCTCAGAAATCGTGTGCATCCGTCCTTCTAACCAACATGTCATAATCATTTTAAACCTTTTAACGGCTTATGTTAAAATTTACTAAAAAATTCTAAAGTATGATAACATAGTAATATTTCTTAATCAAATACAATCACCAGGCTTAGAGAATCTACTTTTTTTTTAGTAAATCTACTTCTTTACTTTTACTAAAAGTTCCAAAATGTTAACTTGTTTCGGTCCCATAGGTACATAACAACCTTGGCCAAATACAATTACAAAGATTAAAATTTAATATTTTTTTAAAGATATCTTAAATAAGAGTATTAAATATTTGTAAACAATATAAATTATTAAATAAAATTTATTATTAAATTTATATTTATAAATTTTTTTGTATATATTTTAAAATTAAATTATATATAAACATGTGTATAGAGAACTTCTATAGTTTTTAATAGGTTAAGTAAAAACAAATTTAAGTATGTCATTTGTATTATGGGTGATTAACCCCGACTCAATCCCTATGACAGATGTGTACAAGAAGTATTACTCAAATAAATAAAATAAATAAAGATAACTACATCGGTTAAAGATGAAGTCAACACGACCTACACTCTAGGGAATCACACATAGGTATCTTGATGAAAATTCAAAGCCATACCAATGCCTTATCCCTAACTACAATTGTTGAGTTAAAAACAAATGCAATAATAAATTTGAGTTAAAAATGTGAGTTTTTAGAACACATACAATATAATATATGAGTTTAAAATGGAAGTTTTTATGAAGGGTCCTGATCCCCTCATTCTAAGGTTTGAATATGGATTTTAAAATTCACAAAATTACCACTATATTAATAAAATTTTTGTTTTACAATGCAATGGTTTCAGGTTTAGCTCAGAAGGTCTAAGGTTTAAAAGGTCGGGCGAGTCTTTCCTATGAATAAGCTCAAAATCAGCTCTCCCACGTATAAGAGATCATGGTGGGATGGATATGCCCAACCCTAAGCATTTTATTACACTAATAAAATTAATGAAATCAATTATAAAACACATTTTTCAATAAAAATTATAAAAATGTTGGTATTCATGTAATCATATTTATTACAATTACAATCAATATTTATTTATCTATTATTGTTTCTTTTAAATCAACAACTTATGTTTATACCATCCTTGAAAATTTCTTATTGTTTTTATAGATGCCAAACAATTATCTTCTCTCTATTGAGATGCAGAATAGAATAAGGTTTCCATTCTTGATCTCCTACCTTACTTGGGTTGTACATTGACAAGTTAGAAGAATGGATAAAAAAATTTGGGGGAGAGGATGTGCACTTAGCCAAATATGTGGTAAAACTCCTCATGTATACAGACTATGTAATTTTTGTGGCCAAAATAGCCAAAGATCTAGGGTATCACCTTCGAGCTCTAGAACTATTTTGTAAGGAAGTTGGGATGCAGGTAAACGCAAGAAAAACAAAAATCATGATTTTTTCAGCAAAAAAGAAGAAGCAACAGCTCAAATTTTAGTTTGCAGGAGAACCACTTGAGGTAGTAGTAGAATACAAATACCTGGGCATAGAATTTCATGACAAACTCAATTGGAATACATGTAGGATGAAAATAACTCAAAGTATTTGGAGATAACTGTATGCACTTTAAAATAGGTGTAGGAATTCCGATCTGTGGGACTGGAAGACCACCAGGCTTTTATTTGGCATATTTGTTACACCGGTTTTGTTGTATGGTTGCGAGGTGTGGGCTAGTGGCACAACAAAGGAAAAATGGAGGCAAATAGAAAGGATTCAAAAATATCTAATCACAAATTTTCTGAAAATTAAGGCCACAACCCCTTATGAAATTATTCTAGTTGAAACTGGAATATTTCCTTTAGAAGCAATTGTTATGACCAAGCTGTTATGTTACTTGAAAAAAATAGAAAACATGAAAAATGATAGATGGCCAAGGGCAGCTAAGGACGAAGAGTTGCACAGGCAGAAGAACACATTGATGAAACAAATTCATAAATGGATGAAACATTGGGAAATCAACATAAATGAATGCCCAAATTTCAACAAAGACATCAAAATCTATGTAAATGAAAAGTTTAGAAGTGAATGTGAAAAAATGCAAGCAGGAAAAGACAATATTAAATTGTAAAGTTTAACCCAACATATGATCACAAGGAAAAAGCATATATAGGCACTGAAATCAAGTGGAAGGAAAAAATCCTGATTGCTCAGATAAGTTCTAGCTCTCATAGGCTTAGATGTGAAACGAGGAGATGGAAAACACCCAAAGAACAATGGGAAGAAAGGATATGTACTTTATGTAGCACAGGGGCAATAGAGACAGAGGAACACTTCATCTATAAGTGCCCGAGTTTTTCAGACATCCGTGGCAAATACAAAGAAACACTTGGAAACGGGTCTATGATAGAGTTATTTGAAGACAGGAAAATAAAAAATGTTGGAGAATCGCTAACCCAAATAAGGAGGAGAAGGAACATCCTTCTCAAAGTTATTAAGATGATATGATATGATTTGAGCAGTTGTACATCCACAGTTGAGGCCCCATAATCCATATTTGAGTCTCGCGGACGTAATTAAATCTTTCATTTTATTTAATTTATTAAAATGATAAATTATTCCAACATTTTCATTCCTTCCTTAGTTTTCTTAAAACTATTATTTAATTAATATGAATTGTTATTATGTTGTTTTATTTTAATGTTCTTTTTCACTCATACTATAAGTATGCATTCATCTTAAGAAACGCTCTATACATTCTTTTTAAGAATTCCTTATTGTTTATAACTAGTAATAGGAATAGTTTAATGAATCATATGATAGTTTCAATAACATTTTATATTGTATAATCATTGTGTTAATTTGATTTTCAAAATTTTTATAATATTGTTTAAATATTTTATATCTCACACTAATATCTTATAATAAAATTGATTCCATAAACTTTGTAATATATTGAATTGTTGTTTATCTATGTTTAGGATAGAAAACATGGGTAGTTATAGTTTGTATGGATGTAAGGAGGGATGCTTTTATTTGTGAAAATATAAAATTTATGCATTATGTGTGAACATTCTTTGTTTTCTTTTATTTTAATATTTTAGTTTTGGATTATGTGTTGTCTAAAACAAATAACGTCAATGGATTACAATTGCAATGCTTGAATTAGTTATTAATATTAAGTTTTCTTAAATAAATATCAAAAAATAATATATGCAAACTAATATTAATTGTTGTATAATTTAAATGTATTTAATAATAGAGTTTTATATTTCTATTTAAAAGGTTTAAGGTTCAAATTTAAAGAAAATACAATAGGCTAATATTTACATGTAGCCCTTGCATCCACATTTTTTGAATTATGATAAATAAAGGGTTATATGCCTTAATCATGCACAAGCCATCCTTATTCAATGAATTAATATAGTAATGCTAATTAGGATTCTTATTTAATTGTTTAAGTTATTATTTAATTAATCAAACTTAAAATAATCATTTGATATATGTTCAAATAACTTTTGTATTTAAAAAATGTATATATTTAATAGAAAATATGGTTTTATTATATTGATATGAACATTACAATAGTAGTATACAACATATTAAACATGCATCTAAACATATCTAGTTTTCAATGCAACTTGCTTAATACAACCTCATATAATATTTTTTAAACGTATAAAAATATAGGATATAATTAAGTTTATTGATGCAACATGAACAAATTTTTACTGTGGTTGAGAAATATTATAGAATTAATTAATCTACACCTGCCTATGGTTGCGCTATAAATTCTTACATGAACTTGCAATTCTAATATAAATTTGTGTTGTAGAATCTAAGCACACACAATCCCTAGCATTTAATTAGTAAAAAAAATTCACTATGGGTATTTCTTGCTATATAAGTAGGGACAATGAGAGGCAATATATATTTACACATTTATTTGAAAGGGTAAAATACTACAAAATTGTTGAATACTCTACAAAAGAATAAGGTTATATGATTGTTAGTGTTTATCTTCACAGAAAAGGTAGACTAGTGTAAAATAAATAGAGAAAATAAAGGGAAAAAATATAGAAGACTATGAAAGAGCTACAAGATGACTTGATGGACATCCATGACTCAATTATCATGATAAAAGTGAAGTAGAAGAGCTTCAAAGAGCGGTCAAAGATAAAAGGAAAAATATCAACTAGTAAAATTGAGGCTATTCTATGGAATTCATTCCTACCAAAATATATGCTTAGATTTTTCCATCCATACCCTCAGCTCATCAAAGCAATGGTGAAATATTATGATCTGGAGATAGTGATGTTGTATAATATGCAAGAAGAAGTTGTTCATCATCACAAAGGAGGTAATAAAAATGCATTTGCAAGGAGCACAACCAAGTACAAGAATTATTCCCACTTGTATAGATGAGCAAAGAATTTATTTAGAGAAATATACTTTCAAGTCATGGATAACTAAGCATATAGATGAAATTCCCAATGATTTTTCAAAAAAATATCTTAAGCTTGGAAACTTTAGAGATACCCTGCAAATAGCCTTGTCCATGTCATTTGTAATTATAGGATTAGATTTTGATGAGTTTGTATATGACTATCATATATCCCTTGCATATATAGTCACTAATATGTGCAACTATGACAGGACTAGTGCTAGTAACCCTATATTCTTTGATCGGGTTCATTTCTTAAGTTAACAAATTATTAACTAGCTAATTGACCTAAAATTGAAAGAGAGTGTTAAATTCTATTTTCCATCATTTTTAGTAGGTTGTTTCTCTTCCACATGCACTCATATTTGTATATTATCACACTCACTCAAAAAAATAATTAGTCTTGCTCATTTTGGTTCTCGAACCAAAAAGGCTTGCGCATATCACTACCTCTTTAGGTTGGAAGACATACCAATGAAAACAAGGGAGCAATCAAAAAATTTGGATGATAAGATTAACAACCTCTTATTTCCAATTATGCATTAAATATGGCATTATGAAGCAGAGGGTAAATTCAATGTAAAATTCATGCAACTAAAAACCAATCTACCAACATCTAACCATCCACCGTAGCTGATAATTGAGTAGTTTAGAAACAATGATGAGAATTAGACTATGGAAATGAATATGTAAGAAATGAAATAAAGACCTCCATGGAGGATATGCTATGAGTTTATATGGGTTTGTGATCCAAAAATAAATAAATATCAATTGATAAGCAATGACGTCATAGGTAAAACTAAGGATAATATATATTATGATGATAACAAGATTAGAGAATGGTGGATATTGCACTATGAGTAGGGCAAACAAAATAAGACCTTCCCCAACAACTTTTATAAGTTGTTCAAGAGTTAAATCAAATTTGAATATGAAAATAGATGAATAAACATAAGGGAGAAATATATCTTGATCTAATGATACTGAGGGATGTGGAGGATGAAATATCATAAAGAAGAAGAACAAAAACAAATACCTCATATAAATCTTACATATGCAGGTCCTCTAATAGGCTATGTAGACTTAGAGAATGATGTAAACATAAAAGATGTGGATATATAAAGAAGATAAATAACACAAGCAAAAAGGGCTAAATTACATAAAAATATTCTAGTAATTGAGGTTATATTACAATCTAGTGTGTTAAATATGAAACATGACATTGATACTAAATGGAGAGAGATAAACATAACAAGGAGCAGTAAAATAAAAATGCAAACATAAAATAACAGAATCACAATGGAAAACCTCCTTGAAGGATGTCTATACATTCTACTTTTTTCCATTAGCAATCTCAAATAAATACTACATTGCATATTCTACAAGGTAAACCCTATAATATGGAACTACCAACTCACATGTGCATTCAAGGTGTTATATCATCCTTATATACACATTGAAACATCATCATTGGACTTTTATCCATATTACAAACGTGTGATTACATAGGCATTTAATTCCAACATAGTGATGAAGAATTGAAAAAATAGAATACTAAAGTTGAAGAAGCCCAAAATGTAGCATCCATAAGGATTATAGTTGATGCAATAAATTTAGAAAATGTCAAGCCTTTGGTTCAACAAGAAAATCCATGTGAAAAATAAAATCAAAACGAGCATCCAAGTAATGAGAAAAAATAGGTAATAAGATCAATCTAAAGACAATCGTTAGAGTAATACATACAAAGGACTAACACATAAATTACACTATTCAATGTAAGAGTTCAAGAGTTAGCATCAAATGTGATAGAAATAGTTATTGTTCTACCATCTCAAAAACCTGCCTAAATAACCACCTCCATCACCTACACCTACCAATAAAGTCATTCCCCTACCTCATATGTTTTTTACAAAAATTTCCACACCCCATGTATAGGAGGCACAAGTAGCCCCAATTGGTGTAAATATACAAACCCATATAAAAACTGCCTCCTTAGCATTAAACCCTTAATTCATAATTTTTCACCTTTACAACTTGTATTTAGAATCATTATTAGTAATTTAGAGGATCGAGACACACTAAAAATTAGATAGAACAATAGGACAAAATAGAGTTGGTAGCCACCCAGAATTATGATGGAGTATATCCAATTGCTAGAAGAATGGGTCAAGATGGTTGCTTATCCTAAAGTCAATAAGTTGGTTGTAGAGATGATAGTGGAGGACTATCATATTAAAGTGCAAAAGTATAATATCTCAAAAATTCATAAAATTGATACACTCCAAGATCTATGCACTGAAGCATATACTTTGTTTCTTCAAAGTAACTAGTTATATGTGAAACTTGTAGCTATAGAGAGGAAAATAAAAGTTCTATACCAAAGGCTAAGTATATGCACGGTTGAAAAATATTATCTCAAAAATGATATTTTGGAGCTAACAGATAACAGATAAATCTTCCACTATAGAACAACTATGGTAGAGAGATGAAAAGATATAAATATTAGAAGAGCAATTAGAACAAGAGAGCAGTAGAATACATGCACAATAAAAGGCTTTACAAGAACTAAAATTGAAGCTCTAAGGCCAAGAAGAGATTTTGGAAATAATACAAACATATTTGGAAAAGGAAAGAGAGAATCCTAAGTGTCAAATTATCTCCAAAGATATACTAAAATAGTTCAAAATCCAATACTAGATCAAGATCAAAAATATTTCAATGGATGTTTTCCCTCTAATAACATGAACTAGTATTGCAAAATTGATCCAAGATTCTAAGAAGTTAATGAATAAAGCACAAGAGGCTAATATTGCATGACACATACTGAAGAAAAATGGAGGATACCCCTAATTTGTCAAATGCTCACAAAGATACGTAGAAAAATTTATTAGTTCTAGAAAATGGGTAATTATAGAGGGAGGTGAAATAATTAGTGTCCTCAAGGCAAGCACTAGTAAGGTGAAGTTGGTTTTCTAGAAAGTCACAAATCTTAGATTTCCAATATTTTGGGATGCATATGGGAATTAATGATAAGAACTAAGACAACTTTTAGACCAACAACTAAGTAATGGAAGTGATATTGATGCACTATTTGAGCCTCTGATGATAGATCAAATTATTTTCTTCTTCCATAGGCTCTCTACTCTACTATCAAAAACTAGATAAGTGACTTGAAGATATAATGATTCTTATTATGACCATTATTTTCAGATACAAAAGGTCCTCTATGAATTTAGACAAATAAGTGTTCCTTCTCCTAGGACTTGGGATAAAATGTATAGGCTATTTCAACTACCAAGATCACCTTCAATAGCTCAATCAACTAGTCAACAAGGAGAAATATCCAATACAACTTTGGAAGGGCATGAAAAATCCAATGGTATAGTTGAAACTTTAAAAATGGGAGGCATTTGAAAGTTTGACCGTTATGCAAGCAAATTTTAAATCTCATTTTTGTTTTATTTTGATTCCATGGCCCAAGTGGATAAGGCTAGATGGGTTTGATGCTTTTGCAAGAAAAAAACCCCTATGAGGCATCAATAATGTAGGTATAATTCTTCACCCACATCCATATTTGTAAAAGGAGATGAATTTTATCAATAGAAAACCTCACCATTTTTTCTAAGAGAGGCTACCATAAACCTAAAATAGTTGTGAGATTAGAGAAAGACAAGGCAATCAATAGATATGCAAAAAAATTCTAGGTATATAACAATGCTAGAAATTTTGAGATGATAACATCAACAACAAGTATGCAAATATATTGTACTTGACAGTTAAAAACAAGATATTCTAGACCAAAATATTGATTAAGTAAAGAAGATTGGTTGGATTTTTGAGATGCTAATATCAACAAAGGGACACTAAAAATCTGACATTCGATATTAAAGAAAAAGGTAAATAAATAAAAGAGGTTGGAAAAATAGTGATGATGATGTCAAAAAGGCAACATAAACAATCTAGCATAACTTGAATAAGCATCTGATATGATCGAAGTAAAATGTTAAGTATAAATGGAAGTCTAGCACATGACGTAGTAGCAAAGGCTATTTAGTATAATAAATTTCAACTACAAAGCAAATGCAATATTATATGACTTTGAATGCTTTTGCTAGAAAGTGTATCATAAAAACCTAATAAAAAAGAATAGAGAAAATAAATCTAAGGCATTGAATGCATCTGCCAGTTGGTATTTAGCAAAGGGCTTCACCAAGATATAAGATCAAATATGCACAAAGTATTTTAAATGTTTATGTTAGTGTAACATGCATAAAGATCTAATCAATATTAATAAATTACACAACACCCAATATAACAAGAAGTAAAGGTGAAAGGGACAACAAATAGAAAGAAGATCCTAAAGCGTGTGCATTATAGAAGGACTAGTTGGAGTGCCCAAATGTGCTTTTGATAAGAAAATTATATTGTTAGATAATATTAATTATTCTAAGCTCTCCACAGTGACATCTATACTAATACAACTAAGATGATAGTGGGATAGCTAAAGCAGAACAAACCTAAGAAAAGATCTAGTGCACTAGATGAAGACACGGTAGTTGCAACTCCCTAGGATAAAATAAGAGCGAGCCACATCATCACCATGATGTTAGACCAGTTACAATAGAATGATCTAGGGAATATGCAAACATGTTGCAAAAATATATTGATACTACAACCCACTCTTAGAATAATTATGTTAGGATAAATGAATGCATTGTATATATATATATACTATAATATAAGTCATTCTAATGGTTGGCTCTTTTGCATTTATAATTGCATAAATATATGATTGAGGATCTATACCGTTTGAATGAACATTGGATTTTTGTCTAACATCTTGCTCAATTCTTTTGCAAAACATGTATGTATGTCTCATTGAGTCATTAAGCATTTCTATTAAATTTATGAATGAATAATTTTGTTATAGTTTCTATTTTCTAGATTTCTCCTTGGATTTGTTGTTCTAGTTGTAGAATGACTTAATAATGGTCAATGTTTGTTATGATTAATTTTTTAAGAATAATGAAATTATGTTGGGCTATTAGACAATTTAGTCTAAACTTAGATTACAAGGCTCTATGTCTCTTGATGTTGCTAAAATTATATCACTTTCAACTTATCTTCTAACCCTTTGCATTTCTTACTTTAGTATGCAACCCCATATTAGTTAGATTAGCTAGGACTAAAAGGAGCCAACCTTCTTTAGAGGTTTACTCAAAGATCCATGTTTCTAAGGCATCCAATCTTGGTGAAGGTCTTGAGGGTGCAATTCAACCACTTAGGCAAATTTCAAACTAATAATAGTCTAGTAAGTTATAAAAACCATAAAATTTCATAATCAAATTCTCAGTAGTCAATGATAATAACCTCCATGAATTGCATGTGTATCCTTTACTAGTTCTTTCTATTTTTCTCTAAACTTAATAGTGTCTAAAGAAATCATTTTCTTGGTATAAGTTTTTTCTATCAACAACATAATTTGGAGCATAGACATTATTTAAGATACACTATATATTATACTCTTTGCAACACAAAATAATAGAGATAAATATGTTATATTGAATACACATATTTAATTTATTTTTATCCCAGATGCTAAAAAACCCTCTAGAGGTACCCAAGACAAGACTAAAAATAAAATCAACCTCCATCCAAATTATGTATTTGACTGATTATATACTTTGAGTTTCCAATTTAGTTTCTTTAAGAAGAACAATTTGGGGTGCATTGTATTTTCTCAACATTTCTAGTCTATGCTTGGCTAGGGTATTGAATTTCTTTATTTTACATGAAATAAGCTTCATATTTTGGATTTTTCTAGTGGCTTTTTACTTCCCCCACCTAATGTAATAACAGTTTGGATTTCATTGGAAATATACGATTCTCTCTTTTTCTCTAATTTTTTATTAGGTCTTTCGTAATAATTAACATCACCCAAATCAACCCCTCTTTTTTTGATGTCTAGTCTTTGGATTTTGAGTAGTTTTTGTCTGACTCAATTAGAATTCCTAGTTTTTTATAATTGATTTACCATTTTTTAAGACCTTTTCATTATGTTCATTTTCCCATCCTTAATTTCTAACTAAGAGTTTCCATCCACTAAATTTTCCAATAAGATATTCTCTTCCTCTCCAAAATTAATTTCTTGAAGGATATCAAAGGGATTTGAAGATAAAATTGTATTTAAATTTAAAGGGGCAAAGTTTCACGTACCTTCATTTTTTCTATCAAAGTTTGATTTTCATGGAAGACTTCTTCTGTACATCATATTTACATGCTTCTAATAAATATTCTATTATGGGTTTCTCCATAGATAAAACCTTCTACATATCAACTTTACCAGCCTCATTGTTAGGGTTTTCAACTTTCTTCTTAGCGATCTCTTCTTCCATTTGCTTTGGTTTCCAGATATTCTAACCATTGGCTGGAGGCTTCTGGTTTGGGGAAACCCAATTAAAATGCCCTAATTTCTTACAAACCCCACATTTAACAAGGGTGATTCTCATATTCAAGAGACTAGTTCCAAACTCTCAATCTTGAAACCAGATGATTCGAATCTGGTAGATTTTTCTCCATTTCCATGTTGACACATTTTCTTGCATAAATGATACAAGATATGGGCTTGGTGTCTAGATCCATAGCAATTAGTTGTCTCATTTCCTTAGTAATACAAAAAAATATATCCTCATACCAATAGTGAAATGGGATATTAGCTAATATTACCCAAGCTTGAAATGGGATATTAGCTAATATTAGCTAATTTACCTTCCACATTATGAATCTGGGTTCAAATTCATAGGCCACCCTATGAATTGACCATACAACAGGTCCACATCAACAAGTTTAACAGGTATCCTTTATTTCATGTTTTTACAGTGTTTTGTGCAGTTTTTATCATCTTTTAATATAGTTTTCTTTATGTCAAATTTATCTTCCATAATCATGGGGCTTGACTAAGGTAGGCCCCCAAATGAACTAATGATATTTTGTAGGCCCCAAATAGGTGTAGAAGAACACATACCAACAAACTACCGATGGCCCACATACATAGAAGCCCACCTTCACTGAGGAGTTCTAAAAGACATCATCAGGATGTTGCATGTTCATGAAGAAATTAGGGAGATCCATTTTGTAACCTAAAAGTATTCTTTCATGAATAAAAATCAGCATTTTGAGCAATTTATATTTTATATATTTTGTTTGATCAAATGATGTTTTTCTGTTAGCTTCATTCTGGCATGCCTGGTGGGACCCCCACAAAAGTTGTATTAGACTAGTTTCTCACAAATCTAATGCAATTTCTAGTTTTTTGTTGTTGTTGTAGGTACCCTAAAAGCAGAATAGAACCCCAAAAACCCTGATACACATCTCAGGTCATTATAATCAGGAGTTTTCAGGCTCCTAAACCTAATTCACCCCCAACCTATGAATCAAGATCCAATTCATAGGTCACCCTACGAATCCTGTCAAACTATCTCAGAAAACCCTAAAATAGTAGGGTAGCATAGTAGAGACATCAAGAATCTCAGAAAACACTTCAACAACTAGGTATTCTCCTTAGAACTTCCTATTTTGTTATTTCTTTGCAAAAGCAGTTTCACTAGAAAATACATTGCCTTATTTTGTGAAATCTCCTTTCAAACAAATTAAGTTAGGGTTTCAGATTACTCTAAAATCAGTTAGAGTGATTCTTCCAAAATTTCTTTTTCAAATGCACTTAGAATAGGGTTTTTTGTAATCACTTTCATTTCAATCTCAAATTCCTTTTCAAATCTCTTTTTTGAATGTATCTCTTTCAAATTCATTTCAATTTCTTTTCCAAACTTGCATTTAGAATTAGATTTCCTTGTCTCTTTCATATCATTTTCAATCTCTTTAAAATTCATTTCAATTTCTTTTCCAAACTTGCATTTAGAATTAGATTTTCAATCTCTTTCAAAGTCATTTCAATTTCTTTTCCAAACTTGCATTTAGAATTAGATTTCCAATCTCTTTCAAATTCATTTCAATTTCTTTTCCAAACTTGCATTTAGAATTAGATTTTCAATCTCTTTCAAAGTCATTTCAATTTCTTTTCCAACTTGCATTTAGAATTATATTTCAAATATCTTTCAAATTCATTTCAATTTCTTTTCCAAATTTGCATTTAGAATTAGATTTTCAATCTCTTTCAAAGTCATTTCAATTTCTTTTCCAATTTGAATTTAGAATTAGATTTCAATCTCTTTCAAAGTCATTTCAATTTATTTTCCAAACTTGCATTTAGAATTAGATTTTCAATCTCTTTCAAAGTCATTTCAAATTTCTTTACCAATTTGCATTTAGGATTAGTTTTACAATCTCTTTGAGTTTATTTTTCTAGTTTCATTTCAAAAGCATTTCAATTATCTTTCTAAATTTGCATTTAGGATTAGATCTTTCATATCATTTTTCAATTTCATTTCAAAATTCATTTCAATTTCTTTCCAAATTTGCATTTAGGATTAGTTTTATAATCTCTTTCATTTCAATTTCCAAGTTCATTTCAAAAGCATTTCAAATTTCTTTCACGCTCGCATCTAGGATTAGTTTTTGCAAATTTCTTTCATGTCCTTTCCATTCCTTTTTGCAAATATTTTTCTTTAGAATCACATTTAGGTTAATCATTTCAAATTCCTTTTTGCATCACTTACATTAGGATTCAATTTCTTTTCACAAAAATTCAATTTCCATTCCTTTCATGCTCTTAGATTAGGTCTTCAATTCCTTTTCACATATTTTAGCATAGCATTTATATCTCTTTTCATATAATCAATTTCAATCTCTTTCAAGCATTTAAATTAGGGTTTCAATCTCTTTCCAATGCACTTAGGTAAATTGTCAAATTTCCTTCTTCATGCACACTTTGGCTTGCTTGTTTCCATGCTTTCTAGAGTACATTCATTTCTTTTCACAAAGGCATCCAGGCTTAGTTTCATTTCAAAAGGCACTTAGAATCTAGTTTCATTTTCAAAAATGCATCTAGGGCTAGTTTCATTTTTGAAAAGGCATTTAGTTAGTTGCTTTGCTTTCACCATAGTGGTAACAAACACACCTTCACACACCCATGTGGTATACATAGTGGTGATATTGGACTTCATCCCCAATCCATCACTCGAGACTGGTGATGTTGGAATTCATCTCCTTCCACCAGCTCACCCCCTAGACACCTTAGTAGCCCCCAGGAGTGGTTTTCTGGACTTCATCACCAGAAAATCCCCTACTCTTGAGACTAGTTTTTTGGAATTCATCATCGGAAGGGACCTTCAGAGTAGGATAGGATTAGATGCCTTTGTTCACAAGGCTCACATAATTAGTGAACATGGTAACTATCATTCTTGACTAAGCTCACCCGAGAGTGAAGCAAATGATTGATTGGGCTAGTAGCAGGTCTTAGACAGTACCACCTCTTCTCGTGAGAGGATATTGGACTCATTAGTGCATCTTGAGTTCCCCCCATTTGGATATCATTTTACTGCACCTTCCATACAGGTCACCACTTTCCTATTGAGACACCATTCTATTATATGCACCCTTGGGTGTTGTAGGAGGTTCCATGCCTATGATATTCCTATTTTATCTAGAATTTCACACCACTTCCCATATTATTTTCTAGAAGCAATTTTCAACATCAAAACACACAAAACAAACAAATATTTTATTTTCTACATTTAGAACTGATTCTAGTTAAACATTGTTTGCATGCTCACAAAACTAGTTTTAGCACATTCACTGATTAGCAACACATCTATTGGCTATCTACAACCTATCACTTCTGATTTTTCTATCAGATTCATAGTCTGAGTCCAATTCATAGGTCAACCTATGAACTAGATCTCAATTCATATAGTGACCTATGAATCCTATTTCTAGACACAAAAACTACTCAAATTTCATAGGTTTACCTAAAAACCTCACATAGATCACACCTAGAACCTTATATTTCTATTTTTGAATAGTTTTGAGCATAAATTCACCACACACGACATCATGCCTATCATCACATGTAGTCAAGCATGCAAGAAAGTGCATCTCAAGGAGGAGGTCTTTTTCACCACTTCCAATCAGTCTACTTCTTCCCCTCCCTCTATAAGGGAAGTTGCCACACTCATAGTAGACCTCCCCATAGATTCAGATTTACCTCACATACACACTATATCTCATGATGAGACTCCTACTTCATCTATGAAATATTACCCACTTCTTCCCCATTCACCTTCACCTAATCTACCATCTATATTTTATGATCACATCATCTACACCACTCTAGGACATCCACCTCCTCTCTTCACTATTGATGAGGAGACTCCTCCTACCTCACCTACCTTCATGCATCCTTTCTTCCAAAGTCTATCTCAATCACTATTCGAGAATGACTCTTCCCTGCTCAATCACACTCACCCTAAGGTCACCTCATTTACCCCTATCATAGGGATGATCTCAGATCCCTCATCTTCCACTCTAAGCATGCAATCACCCTCATCACAAATCCCTCTACTATAGCCTCCTTTAGAGCCACAATATGCACCCCTCACATCATCATATCAGGATGCTTCTCAAGCACCACAACCACCATCCTCCCAACAACCCTTCTTTGCATCCTTTGATGCTACATCACAACCACCTTCTCACTCACAATAATTCTCATACCAACTACATCAATAGACCCCATCTCCCTCATCTAGTGAGACCATTTTCACCACACCACCTCCTCAGGCTCCTACCATTGAAGCCCATGATCCTTCTTCCTCATTACCTCCACCTACATTCCACCCACTTGGAATGTATGGTGTACCACCCTCTATTCCACTTCCATATTCATCTACTCCCATATTCTGCATCCCTCCACCACCTCCATTTTGAGCTCTAGCTCCTAGTTTCTTTCCCACCTATGACTCATGACCCATGCCTTATCCTACCAATCCTCTAGGCTATCCTATGCTACCTAGCTTCTCCACCCATCACGCTCCTAGCTAGATGTAGGTGCCATATTTTGACACCTCATCTCACCCACCACTAGCACCACTCATCCAGACATCACTACCTCCACCATAACCTACTGCACCCACATTCTTCATGACACCCCCTTCATGGTCATCATCTCCTACGATCCAACCATTATAGTAGATCCCTCTCTAGTAGATCCTAATTCAGTAATTACAAGCTCCAAACAACAATATTACTACCCTCAATAGATTCCTACTCTACCATAGGGTATCCCCTCAACTTCGACCACCTACACTATCCAATAGCCTCACCTACAAGCACCATTGCAATATGTCCCTCCCCCACACTAGGAGGAACAACAACTCCAATATCCACCACATTCTCAGGCTCCACCTACCCCCACACAATCCTCTACACCTTTAGCACCCAAACTTCAACTTCTACAAGATGAAGTTAAAATGCTCAACCTTCGTACAACTAGTTATGGGCCACAAAAACCCACATACGATGAACTCTACAATGATCCAATCCACCCATTAGTTCCTATTCCTCCCTACCCTTATCACTTCGAGATCTTAAAGTTTGATAAATACAAAGGTAAAGAGGATCCTCATAAACATGTCAGCAATTATCACTTAACTTGCTATCAGCTTCATAGTAGCAACCCCCTCATGTTATGTACCTTCTCCCTCTCACTTGGGGGACAAGCCCTAGATTGGTACAACATGCTCCCATGCCATAACCTGTACACCTTCGAGCAATTAGCCAACTCATTCTTGGAATATTTCTCCATTAACATCAAGAAGAAAACCAAATTTTTATATGTCTACACCTTATGACAGGCTAATGATGAGCCTATTATAGAGTTTGTTTCTTGATGGAGATCAGTTATACATGACCTCACTCATAGCCTCCCATCCACTGAGTTAGTTACACTCTTCTCAAAGAGTTATCACAAACATATTTCCACCTCCTTACAACTTCATCAAAGTCGTACCTTTGAGGAAGCTATCACTCAAGCCAAGGTCATTGAGGACATCAAAGTCCAATCTGGCAAGATCAAACTCAGATAAAAACCTTCTTACAATTCCAACTTTTTCTTCAACAAAAATATGCCAAATCAACCCTATACTAGACCACCACAAACCAACCAGGTGGTAGTAGCTTCCCCAACCTCTTCATCCATCTCACGACCTCCACCTCCACCATAGTAGTTGTTCTAGACTAGCACACCTCCTACATCCAAATTGACACAACCTCATGGTCTTCACCCATAACTTCCATAATGTAATTTGACCCCACTATCTGAGCCCTTTCCAGCTCTATTTTAGTGATTGTACGATGCAGGTCACATTACCTTACCCAAAATTTGACCCCTTGATCCCAATCAACCCAAACCTTGGGGATATATCGAGCAGGCCTTTTACGCATACCATCGATAGTGCGACCATGATATAGAGTCTTGTCATTCCTTCCATGGTCTTGTTTAGGACCTCATTGATCAGGGTACCATTTAGGTCTCAAACCCCCTTGCACCCCAAAATCAAAACTTGGGAATCTACCAAAACCTACTACCCAAACACTAGGGGACTAATTCCCAAGGAACCCAATCCAATCCCCAAGGACAACCTAGATATAGGTTAACAATATTCAATGAGATCCACCCTCACATGGTATCATTGGCATGATCAACCTTACCACTCATGCCCAATGCTATCCACCATGATAGGATGCACCAGTGGTTTCTCCCCCAGCACCCTTCACTTCTCCATAGCCCTCTACTATAGCTTAGACCTCACCATGCTTACCATAGAATATCATCACCATCCATGGTAGCCTTACACACCAGTTACGTAATACCCCAACCAAGCTATCCATATTCGATCTCTTACAACAATCTCAACCCCATCATGAGGCATTGAATGACATCCTTCGATCCATCGACCTTAAAATGCATGACACAAATGCATTTGTTAACTTTATAGGAAACATACCTCATTGCCTTCAACCCTCCATTAGTTTCCATGACCATGAGATCATAGAGCTCGTAGGGGAAGGAGCAGATCCACCTCTCCACATACAAGCAACTATCAATGACATCACCTACAAGCATGTTCTTATTGATACTAGCTCATCCATCAACATCATTTCTATGGCTACCCTACATCATTTGCACATTCCACCCACTCACTTTACCACACCATCGCTCGACCTTAGAGCATTCTATGGTTCCATGCGACCCATTGTAGGCTCTATTGTCCTACCTATTCACATTAATGTCTAAACCATCTCCATCCTATTTCATGTCATTCAGGGTGAGATGCAGTACAATATCTTGCTTAGACACCCATGGATCAGAGACATGCAGTGTGTTCCTTCTACCTTACACCATTATCTTAAGTATGTCTATGATGACCTCATCCATTGTGTTCCTACCGATGGGGATCCCTTCAAATTTTACAACATCATAGACCTTCCACTAGGACCCTCATCATCCTCTACTCAAGTCCTCCCCATCCCTTCTCATCACTCATTAGGAGCATCTACATCTCCTTCAATACCGATATCATCCCCACAATAATCATCACCTAGCACAACACTTCATTCTACTACCATTCCTTTCTCACCACCTTCCTCATGGCCTCCCCCTCCTTCTCAATCATCCTCCTCCACAAATCCCCTTCCTGTACCTCCACCTTTTTCACCACCATCATCATCACCTCCTATCCCATCTCACCCATATTCCTCTACCGAACCTCCTCTCCTTCCCACTCCTCAAACACCCCCACTCCCTTTTCACCTATGACCATGATCTTTCACATCTTCTCATAGCTTAACACCTACACCTCATCCACCTACCACATAGTTCCCACATATGAACCACCCCATTCCATCTACCATAGCTGAATGCCATGATTGGGAGCAATGAGCTTCCCACTTAGATATTGAATTACTCCATTCTTCTCCTCCCATAATTTATGATTCCTAGTTGGCATCATCCTCCTTGGATTTTAATTTTCCACCTTGATCCCCAACATGTGCGACACCTTGAGTGTCAATTTTTATGACAAACTCTAGATCTGATGACTATAATATTTGGGATGCTCATGTGCGACCCTCGATAATCCAATCCATATGGTATTTTGATCATCCTTCAACTTTGGTCTTAACCATTGGTACCATTATATGACTAGGTCCTCCTAACAATTATACCAACTTCATTTATGTTGGCCTAGACTCCTCGCTCCTAACCGCTATACCTCCACCACCATAATCCAGTTTTTGTGGCACTCTAGACCACATGTCTAACCCCCAATTCACCCTACATTACCTTTGATATTTCCACTAGCATGAATTTGGGCTAGGATGCTATGAACAAGGGTTACAAACACCTATCAACCCCCATGTTCAATTGCCAATAGATAAATCTAGTCTAGGCTATCACCCCTCTACTGTACACACACTTGAGGATGAGATTCAAGACCTTTCTTTGCATCCCACACCAATACCTACACACATACTAGAAGACTACATTGACATGGACATCCTAGATGAGAGCCTATCTCCTCATTCTACCATCACCATTCCATGCACTTTCTTCCAAGATATGTCTCTTAATGACACAACCTCCACTTATTGTATCGATGCACTAGTTAACCAATTTATTACCTTATCTCTCATGCCTCCTCATCCAGAGTGTCCCATTTCACCTACTTCTCCATTACCTACACATTCAACCATACCAATGCCCACTTCCTAGCAACTTCATCGATCCACAACATGACCTCACTCTCCACCCATGGTTTTATGACCACCTTTAAACCTCACACGATGTTCAAATATTCCTGAATCCTCATCATCAGACTCATCATCTTCCATGACCTCTGTTGCTTCTATCAACATGGTTGATGTGGATTTATTCTCACCACTATGATACTCATCTCCCATGAATCATGATAGCACACCAAACCCTAATTTCATTGATTTCACTCACATTTCACCAACACCTTCAACATAGGATTTTCTACTATCTCCACCTATTCTACGCATGGTAAATGCACCTTCACCATCTACCCCACCTCACATTTTATGGGTCCATCATAATTGTATATCTAGATGATGAATTTGAGTTACCTAAGGCTATCGATGACCTCCATCTTATCCCCATCCTGGAATAACTTCAAGATGGCTCCCACATGCTTGTGGAAGAAACCATCAATGTTGATATTGGTGATGATCCCACCAATCCACATATTTTCAAACTCACCACTAGCCTCTCCCTAGAAGAGTGCACCTTGTTTATTACCTTCCTTAAGGAGTATATCAGAGTCTTCACCTGGTCCTATAAGGACATGCCTAGACTCGATCCTTCCCTAGTAGTGCACAACCTCACTCTCGATAAATATGCCAAACCCATCAAGTAGAAATTATGATGCATGCATCCTACGATTGCATTACTAGTAAAATATGAGCTCCAAAAGCTCCTCGACATAGATTTCATTCAACCTATTGATTACCCCAAATGGATCTCCAATATGGTACTAGTACCTAAGCCCTCAGGTGAGGTTCGCGTATGCACCAACTTCCATGACTTGAACAAAGCTTATCCCAAGGACAACTTCCCCCTACCAAACATCGACTCACTCATCGATTCCATCATGGGCCATGAAATGATATCCCTCATGGATGGATTTTCTAGCTACAATCAGATCAAAATCAACCCCATTGACCAACACAAGACTTCTTTCACAACCCCTTGGGGACATTTTGCTATAAGGTCATGCCTTTTGGCCTTAAAAATATTAGGGCAACCTACCAATATGCAATGAATTACATTTTCCATGATTACATGCACAAAATCATGGAATATTATATTGATGATCTCATCATAAAATCAAAAGAGTGTTCATAGCACCTCGTTGATTTACACAAAATATTCGATCACCTCTTAGAACACAATGTTCACCTTAACCCAAAGAAGTGTGTCTTTGGTGTCACTTCAGGCAAAATCCTAGGGTTCATTATCTCTCAATGAGGCATTGAAGTGGATCCTAACAAAGTTAGAGCCATCATCGAGATGCCCCCACCCACCAACCTCAAACAACTACGCAGCTTGCAAGGCAAAATTTAGTCCATACACCACTTTATCGCCTAAATTTTAGATAAGTGCAAGCCATTTAATCACCTCTTACAAAAGGGGGTCACCTTCAAATGGGACAAAAACTATCAACAAGCCTTTGATTCAATCAAAGCCTACCTCACCTCCTCACTAGTTTTATCTCCCCCACACCCATAGCTACCATTTATCCTATACATTTTTGCTACATATTTTGCACTTGGCATGCTCTTAGCCCAAAATAACATGCTCAATCATGAGCAAGCTATATACTACATCAGTTGTATGCTAGTCAGCTACAAAACCCACTATGTATATATGAAAAAGCTATGCCTGGCTGTAGTCTTTGCCACCCAAAAACTACGTCATTATATGCTTAATCACACTACATTTTTCATCGCTCATGACAATCCACTTTGATACATGATGAACAAGAGTTATCATAACTCTCGTACTACTAAATGGATCATGCTCCTCACTAAATTTGATCTAGAGTTCATTTCATAAAAATCCATCAAAGGGTAGGTCATCGTAGACCAACTCATTGAGGCTCCATTACCCGATAATCAACCTCTCCTCATTCAACTCCCTGATGATTCCATCTTCAATATTACAGAACCTAAAGAGTATGTCAAACCAGAGATAGCAGCTAACTTAACACTTTTCTTTGATGGTTCTCACTGCACACATGTTAGGGGTGTAGGCATTGTATTTTTCACACCATATGGGGAGCCTCTCCCATTTTCATTCAAATTAGGGTTTCCTTGCACAAAAAACAATGTAAAATATGAAGCTCTCATTCTCATATTAAAATAGGTGCATTCTATGCACATTAGATGCCTTCACATCATTGGAGATTCCCTCCTTATCATGAATCAAGTCTAAGAGATATGGCAATGTCACTACCCCATCCTCCAACAATACAAACAAATCACCCAACAACTCCTCACCCAATTTGAATGGTACGATATCGAAGCTGCTCCATGCTCATCCAATAATTTCATCGACACAATGGCTTCCCTGGGGTCATTAATACCGTAGAACCCCTTATCTGACACTACACATGTGTCCATTCATACTCTAACACAATCTACCATTTCATCCTCACCCTCCATAGATGATGATGGTATTCATGTTGTCCACACTGAACCACATGATCCTTGGTTTTCACAAATTAAGGATTATATTAAATTAGGCTTCCTACCTTATGATTTACCACATGCTCATCATTGAGCATTCAAATAATGGACCATTCATTACACACTATTGGGGGACATTTTGTATCACCACAGTCATGATGGTATCCTTTTACATTACCTAGAACCACATGAATCTCATCGAGTGGTACAAGAAACCCATGATGGTACTTGCGGTGGCCACTTTAGTGGCATGGCTATCACAAAATACATTCTACGCATGGGCTACTATTAGCCCAAAATGGAGCATGACTATTGTGAGTACGTGAAATGGTGTATCAAATACCAACAACATACTAACCTCACACACCTACCATCACAAGCACTCCAACCCATTCAATCCATGTGGTCATTCTCCCAATGGGACCTAGATCTTATCAGATATATTACACCTACTTCATCAAGCAACCACAAATTCATCATCACTACCACATAATACTTCACAAAGTGGATCGAAGCCATCCCACTTGTCCAAACCATAAGAGCAAAAATTATAGTATTTATCACTGACCATATTATATGTCACTTTGGAATCCCTTCCCAAATCATTTTTAATAATGACACACCATTCAAGAATAAAACTATCTACACCCTCTACACCAAATTCAATATTCACCATAGCTTCTTGACCTCATACTACCCATAGGGTAACGTCCAGGCTGAGGCTACTAACAAAACCATTTACTCCATCCTTTGTAAGATAGTTATAGAATCCCATCATGATTGGCACAATCAGATGCCTCTAGCCTTATGGGCCTATCGTACAAGCATCCATACTCCCACTAGGGCAACCCCTTTCTCATTGGTCTATGGCACTGAAGCCATTATGCCTCTCAAACTTGAGATACCTTCCTTACGAGTCTCCATGAAAGACTTTATCGATGATGACACAACTCATCAAGCCCACCTCGACCAATTGACCCTCTTGGATGAGTGGTACATTCATGCCATCGAGCACACATATGTCTACCAAGACCACCTTCATCATGCCTACAATAGCAAGGTACATCAACATGAGTTTCAAATTGGTGACCTGGTTCTCAAAGAGAACCAACAGATCACAAGCCAACCCCATCAATAATGAGATAAGTTCACTCCTAACTGGTTAGGTCCATACATTATCACACAAAAATTTAGTTCTGGCACCTATCGATTGGCAAATCTCGAAGGACTCATCAAACCTAAACCTATCAACATTATTCACCTTCACACATTTAATGCCTAGACCACCTAGGTATGCATCACCATAGATTATACATAGTGTCATTATAATACTGTCCATGTACACATCACTCACACACCACACTCCATTACACATATGGTTTTTCACTTTCTGTTACACAACAGAACTACCTGTGCTTTTTATGTCATTTATATGTTATGGGTATTTTAATTTTTGTAGGTCTCTCATCACCAACAGTGACATCTTCAATGGAAATACCTCATTCTAGGCATACACATTCATCATACCACTCACCTTCATCATGCAGGATCTCTTGATACTACCTCCGGTACCAATCACCCTGGATGATCTTGCCATACCACCTGACATAGTCCATGTACATCAGCCTTCCACATCATCACATTCAGATCATCACACTTCACCCCACCTTCACTCACCCTACCATAGGGATTCTTCCTATTCACCTCACTCTGGAGATAGCCATATCTCCTTATCCTCCTTTGTAGATAAGGAGGAATATTCTCATCTAATAGACCCTCATGCACGTAGATCATCCTCACCTCATGTGGGTGACCTAAGAGATCCATATCTACCCCCTTCCCTATCCTATAGACCTTCACTAGCATACTACCCTCCTAACAGAGGCACCATACCCCTTCATGCACACTCCTTAGGACTACCTCCACCCCTACTAAGCGAGGTGTCCTCTTATATATCCTTGCACTAGCATGCCACTAAGGATAATTCTATGTGTACCCTCCTATCCTTCCATGTCATTATCTATAGTCATCTCTCATACCACCTATCCTTCAGATCCCCCCTTCTCCACTCTGAGGCATCCCACTTCAGCCTATCCTACCTCTAGTACAACACTTTCCATCCCCCCTCTTCTTCCCATTCATTATCTTCTTCACACCCATACCCAAACTTTATTTACAAATTAGATTCTTGCTCACCACCAACCTTGATTACGTCACCTCCTCCCATTGATATCCAACACATCCTTGCTCACCTCGACAACCTTGAGTCACACTTGAGTCATTATTATTACCACTCCTCTCCCTACCATTCTACCATGACCCACATCCCTTCACCTTCTTCTAGGACTATTCCTCATTCTCGAATCTGACCTTCATCAGACCCTAGATCCCTAATCCAACCATTCATTCCTACCCCACCTTCTTCATGCTCATCACCACATGAGTCATACATTTATACCATGCCTATCAGGTTAGCACCACTCTCCCAAATATTTCACTAGTTGCTTCACCAAGGCCTCTTGGTACTACTTGAGATCCACCCTTTTGACCCATTGCACCCCAAGCCATGATATTATAAAGAAAACTAATTTTATATCTATCATCATCAACTAGGGCATGACATCAATGTGTGTCATACATTTGAGACCATTGTTCAAGATATGCTTTTTGATGAACCTCTTTCACATCTTGAACAAGCTCCCTCACCTACTTGACTCTAGAGCCCTCCACATAGGCTAGTACCTCGCTCCACCCCATCATATGATTCATTCACCTCTGCACCTCATTACTTTCAAAAATAATCTAGCTATAGAACTACACCCATACAAAAGAAAATAAAAAAAAAAAAGCACAAAAAAATACAAATAATAAACAAGGGGTAGAAAACAAAAGGTAAAGCCTCCAAGAAACACATTTTTTATGCTTCATCACCTTTGGTCCTTAGGTTTAACATAACATCATGGGATGATTTCCATCAATTGATATCAGTCCTAAGTGCCTGCATTCTAGTGGAATAGTCTTACAAGTGGTGACACATTTGCCACATTAGCGACCTTCTTTTGTATAAATCATTGCATGCTTGTGTTTGAGCTAGCTAATTTGGCTATGTTTACAATGGGTTAGTCCTACCTCCCTAAAAATAGATAAATGAAAAAAACTTTTTACACACATTGGTCTTTGATAGACTTTGACCTAGCCAGGTTAGTTATGAGTTGTCAAAAAATATCATTTAGTTCTTCATGAGGTTTGATGGCTACAACTATGATTATCAAAATTATTGCATACACCCTATACTATCCTACATACTTGATATAAGGAACAAATCACATTACCATAGGTTATGCTATGATACGAGTGCTTCCTCTATGCATTTCATCTTCCACATACATGCATCCTTGCATCTATCTTACATGTATTTATTTACATTACATTATGCATCATCACATCTATCTTACATCATACATCATTGCACCTACTCTACATTCATTTACATTACATCATTCTACATTGTACCTACACTACAACAACATCATTCTCCTACATGCTACCACATACACATATATTCCTCTATCATATATTTACTTACCAATATTTTACATTACACAAACATAAGAAATCACATACACATTCAAATCATATCACAACGCACACACACACACACACACACACAGATATACACATATATATATAGTATATATATATATATATATATATATCTACATATATATATAAGAGCCACAACAAAATAGGTATATATATATATATATATATAATGATCAAAAATATCATAAGGCTACAAAATGGGAACATGTCCACCACACATTATAACATATACCCACAGACTACAAAAAAAAGATATGCTACCATAGGCTAATATTTTCCCTACTTCTCCTTAGAAGTCTACCCATTCCCCTCATGAGACACCCTTGTCTACTCTATCCCACATGTCGTTGTCACCCTAATAAACTCAACTACTACCCCTGATATCTATGTCACTGTGGGTACTACCACCCTATCAAAATCTAGGACAACACCTCCTATATACGACACTATGAGTACCTCTATCCTTGTACCCCTCCACCCATCGATGTTGTGCTTTGACAACTCTGTTATAACTGCATTTGTGCTCATGGTCATGATATTGATCTCAAACATGATCTACCATAATCCATAATTGGAAGCCTACACATAGTCAAGGAAATATCATAATCATACCACATCATTGCTTCCTCCCTTAGCATCTTTGCAACATCCTCACTACCCTTCTACAACTACTCTATCTCATCTCTCGAAGCAACAACATTCATAGGGGCCTAATTCACTACTCTCACCCATTTTGCTCATTGTCACTTTATCTTAGTGTAAATCTTGTCCACCTTTGACACAAGATCCACTCACTCAGCATTTCGAGTCACCAAAACCTCATGCACCCTCACCACCACTACCTTAAGTTCATCCCTAGAAATCATAGTCTCTGATACTAGGTGACACAAACCCTCCACCACCTTAGCATGCCTCACTACCTCCCCGTCAAGCCTCCTATGCACTTACACACATCATAGCTCTAACTTATTCTTCTTGGCATCACTCACCATCTCAAAAACTATCAATATCTCCTCCTAATTATAACACTCTTTTCTCCACTTCCCCAAGTCCGTTATCCAACCCTCCTCACTCTCTCGTAGTTGCCCCTCCAACTATCATACTCTCTCTCGTAGTATCAATAACTCCTCATCAACATCCCTCCTCTCCTATTCCTCAAAAGGTATATCTCCTATATCTCCCATATCTCCTATATCAATCATATCATCCACTCCCACATCAACCCCCACATCCTCCATGATCATTGTCTCCTCCATAGGTTGCTCATCAAAACTAGCCTGTGCCTCTAGCACCCTCCCAATAGGAACACTAGACCCATACCTTGGCATCACCTCGACCATCAAAGGGGTGCCTCTACCTCATATCTTTATCCCCTCACTGGACTAGGCCTCACTCCTATTACTACTTGCCCCTCTCGTAAAGGTACCTCACTGGTTGGCTACACCCATTGATCAATCATCCCAACGCCTACCTTCCAACTTTGTGTCAACCACCACACATCATACTTAGAATTAGTGCTTGCATCCTCAAAATAAATAATCACCATTGATGGATCCCTCTCACCACTATAGAGAGGTATGATAGGGTAACTCCCTCTATCACCCCATCTCCTATATATCACAATAGGTACCTCTAGAATACCCTATTGTAGCCTAAACTACCACATCACCCTACTAAATGGAAAGAACTTTGCCTATCATGTATACCACCCTATTACCCATCATCCTTAGTGGATAGCTCCTAACTACTCCTCGTCCTTCTCCCACACCACCCCATCCTTCTAGGGCCTCCACTAGATATCCTTCAACTCCAATGAGCCAAACTTCACCCTCCAAAATAGATGGTCACCCTCATGTGGCCTCTTCATCCCCTTCTCCTCATCTATCCACCACCTCAATGCATATGGTAAGTGAGTCTTCCCCTCTACATGAGCATCATAGGGCAAAAACATAGATCACTCTACTACTATATGCTCCCACACCCAAACCTATAATAATGACATCCAACTCAACCCCTTCCATGCAGCATGCACTACATCGTGCAACTCTCTATACACCTGGGCCAATAGTGCAGGTGCCCATGCAAATACAACTTCATGCTCCACCATGTCACACACTACATCCAACATATTCCAGGTAAACTTCACCTCGGAAGTATTTGGTAAAGCATAGGTTTAAATCATCAACATCACCGCACAATCACGATAAAACAACATCTTCTGATACAAAAAATACTCATAATCAATCTCCTTCTTAGTGTCTATCTCCTACCATATCGCACCAAAGGTACATAACATCACCTCGTCATACCTCTCATCCATTACTACCCTCACTAGAACACCCTCAATCAATAATTTATAGATCCTGTACACATCCTCCAAGGTGATAGTCATCTCACCCATCAAAAAATGAAAGGTGTTTCTATCTAGATCCCACCTCTCACACAACATCGAGATATAAGCTCTGTTAGCATTTATACTCACACAATACCACACTCCTTTCAACCACACCTTCTCTAGCCACTCTAGATCTACCTCACCCAAGGTATCACCCAAATCAGCTCTCATCGTTCCACACACAATGTTGCGGCTCGATCATCTTCACCTATTTCATACACAAACATCACAACAAAATTTCATGTCAGTTCCATACACATATTACATTCCATTTATTTTAGTTATTCCTATTTTAGTTACATACCCATTACATACAACATTCCCATAGCATATCACATGCATTTACACAACAAAAAATAAATAAACAATAAAATTCAATCATAGATCCAATTCGTAGGTCACCCTATGAATTTAGGTCTGATTCGTAGGTTGACCTATGAATTCATCTAGATGATCACTCTTGGATTCCCATTTTCCCCCCTACTAGTAAAGAACTCAAAAACACACAACTCAAACCCACACAAAAGCACATTTAACATCCACAAAATCACACATTTCATACATCATGCATTTTGAGACACACACACATTCACAATTCAAACCACATTCCAAAATGCAATAACAATCACATTTTTGGATACCCATTTCACCTTTTCATGGTAAAAGTACGAATGCATTCCAAAAATAGTACATACATAGATCCCAATAGCCACCCTCACACTCATCCACATACTCATCATGGCACACAATTCAAACAATCAATAAATCATTCCAACACATAAAACAAAACACATTTTTGAACACCCATTTCCCCTTTTATGGTGAAAAATCAGATAGTTTTAAAAAATGATACATCATTCATCACAAAATCATAATCAAAGTTCATCACACTAACATTAATTGACAACCATTAACACACATCACCATATCATATAGAAATGTAAAAAAAGTCGTATTTCTAGATACCCATTTCCCACTTTTACAAAAAATTTCATCCTTTCTCAAAAATAGTACACCGTTTGCACCCAACATGCAAAGTCAAAATAATCATAGGTATTTCCTACCATGTAGTAAAACTCATGCAAATAATGGTCAAACCTAACATCTAATCACACATCTCGATACCCATTTGGTTTCTTTATCACTTTGTGTCCAAATTCTAATCACATCTTGAATACAAACACCACAAAACAAATAAACCTACCCTAAAGTATTTCCAAGCAATCATGCAACTCAAAATTTCACATCAATAAGTCTTTGGGTACTTACCGATGGCTCCCTGCGATGACCACCAACATTGGTCTATTCCCTCACCATATTTGTGTCTTCCCCAAATTTTGTAAGCACTCCGTGTTGAAAATCGTCACTCACTCCTCGCTCTCCAACTCACACGTCACGCAAAATGACTTCACACACACACCAAAAAGACTTTATATGCCTTAAAACCCCAATTCATAGGTCACCATGTGAATTCAAGTTCAATTCATAGGTCACCATGCGAATTCAAGTTCAATTCATAGGTCACCATGCAAATTCAAGTTCAATTCGTAGGTCACCATGCGAATTACACCTCCATACACCAAATGCACATGTTTTTCACTCCAACAACTTTTCCTTTCCTTCTTCTTCCTATCTGCCAAATTTTCCCTCCCTTTTGTCATCCCTTTCCTCTATCAATTGAATCATCACCATCATCACCTCATTTTATTTATCTCATTGTTGATTCCTCGTTTGAGGGGGTATTCATATACAAATCCACTTTGCATGCAACCAAACAATCAAACATCCAATCACGGATATTGCATCTATCTAAATTTTTTTTGTTGAATATTATCTTAAGATAAACCCCATCCCAAATCAGACATTTATTAAGTCACGAGAGCCATGCACAGTATCGAAGATGCCTTTCTTTCATTCTATGTATCAATCCTTACCACATACTGAATATTATGCTTGATTCATCGATGCCACTCAACTAAAATGGTTTGACATGTGTCACCATACACTCATCAATCAATTAGAAGCAAAAATTTGAATAGGCATTTGTTCTATTCGTGTTTGGACCATCTTGCATTGGTCACAAAAAGCAAAACAATCATAAATTGCCCTCACAAACATCTATATACGGTATTGCAAATATTGGACTAAATTGGAAAAATCATTAGTTTCACTATCATGTTCCACCTACATCCATCCATCCACATTTCATCATTCACATTCACCCATTCTTCTCTTCTTATTTTACTTTCTCTCTACTTCTCTTGGTTCTTGATCAATATTGTATGGTCACGCTTTGAGCGACTACATACCTTTGATTGGATTCCATTCTTCCCTTCTTCATATTCTCCCTTCTTCTCTTGGCTATCAATCAATGTTGTATGGTCATGCTTTTATGGGCTACATACCTTTGATTTTATTTCATTCTTATATTTATCTTTCTTTCTCATTTCACAAGTGCCTCGTCTCCTTCTTCCATCACATTATTTTTGTACTAAATTATGTTCCACACAACATAGTAAAAAAAGGGATAAATGTAGACACCCAAAAGTCACACATGTTCATATCTATATACTTGTAGATCTACATAGATACTTTTAGGTTCGCATAGGCCATCGTAGGTCGCTGTAGTCATCTATAGGCTACCTTAGTCATTCGTAAGCTCCAAACCTACAAAACTAGGTAGAATGCACCGCATATGCCTTCTATTCACTAAATATACATCTACTAGCTCCCTAAGGCCACTTAATTCCTTTTCTACACCTAATTAGGACCCCATGGGACCATTCCCCACTAAAAATACTAATTAGGCTAATTAAGATTCTAATTTGCAAGTGAATTTCACTAAACATGCACTTTATCATTAATAAAAAGGTAATTATGATTAATGGTCTAATTATCCCTAAGCACACCCTCACACATGTGTGCACCATGAGTTAATTAGGATATTTCTAGAAACCCTAACTAAACCCCAACCTAACCTAGAACTTAGCTAACCCTGGCTAACCCTAACCCTTCCTCACACATGTGTGAGGATGAGATATTCTTTTAGGGCATGTGGGCTTGACACCTCCCCAAAACCCTAATATAACCTCACTAGGAATTGATTCTAGGGTTTGGTTTATCTAACCACCCCCCCTAACCTTGGCCTTTTCTATAAATAGAGGGTCCCTCCCCTCATTTTAGATCTCTCTCCCCTTTCAGTCAACTTACCAAAACTCTATAGAAATTGTACCATAACTGCATCTGATAACTTTACACCGTGCAAATAGCTTAACATCACTTTTGGAGCCCATCCAGATAGAGGATATCTAGTAGAGGCCACTCAGAGATCAATTCACCCACCACCCTATGAATCCAGGTTCAAATTTATAGGTCGCCCTACAAATTGACCATACAGTAGGTCCACATTAGTAAGTTTAACATGTATCCTTTATTTCATATTTTTACAGTGTTTTCTATAGTTTTTATCATCTTTTAATATAATTTTATTTATTTCAAATTTTTCTTCCATAATCATAGGGCTTGATTGAGGCAGGCCCCCAAATGAACTAACGATATTTTACAGGTCCCAAACAGGTTGATGAGTACCAAATTGACACATATTTTATGCAAGGATTATCTATTTTCTATCTGCAAAATCATGAAAGTAAATGTGTTTTAATGATTATTTTACCTTATTTATGTGATTTATCATCTAATTTGATGAATGAGGTTAAAATGATAAATGATCATATTTTACACAAATTATGTGAAGTTTTTGTATGTTTTTGGTAGGTAATATGACAGTAAAATATAGGTCATATACTGAATAAAGGATGAACAAATACCGAGAAGACACATGGATGCATGCTACAGAAGGGTGCTACAGAAGGGCGCTATGAAAGGGTACTACAAAAACCTAGAAAATCTACGAAAGAACCTGTTTTACATAAATGCCACATAAGCTATGGTTTGGTCAAATACCACGTGGACAACTAAAAGAATCAAGCATGAAAGGTTTCAAATTCTACATGGGCAGTTAGAAGAATAAAAAGTGGGTGACTCACCATTTATTTGGGGTATATAAGTTGTTACGTAGAAATTTTTAATAAATGTAACCTTCCCTAAAAGAAAGGATAAAAGCTATATAAAAAGTCCAAATCAAGGGTTGTATTGTTATGTAGCTATCCCACCAAGTCAAAGTTAGTATTATGTTATAATTAATTGCCACTTGGACCAATTATAATATTTATTGAATCCAAGTACTTTAGGAGATGTGTTAATTTAGTTTTCTTCTTGTTAAGAACATAGTTGTTGTGTATCAAGTCCAAACCATATGGGAGAAATACGGGGAGTTATGTTCAGAATTGTCTGAGTGACAATATATATTTGCATACGAAGACCTTTGAAGATGGATGGCGAACTAATGGATAAATATATGTAATATGTGATTATTCCCGATGTAACATTTTGTATGCAATTTTAGAAGTTGGATGCGCAACCATGTACATTTGATTTTCAATAATAAAGCAGCAACAATATTTTCTTCAGGATATGGTAACTATGTTTTATAATTATTTTATATTTTGCTTGCTTTGGTAATTTTTATTTATTTTATTCTCTTGTAATTATGAAATAATTAAAAATTATATTAATTAAATGAGAGTAAATTATTGAAGTTAAAGTAAAATAGAAAATAGGGGAAGGGGTTAACACTAAGCTTCCGGAAGTAGGGCCCACTCCGAAAGGTTAGTCCCTAAATCTCTTCCCCCCACTAACATGGTAGATAGAATTAGATTAAAATATTAATTTACATGAAAATATAATTAGAAATTATAATAGATAAATAATGCATTAATTACGTGGATCCACATTAGAATAATTCATAAATTGCATATTTAATTTAATTTTCCGCAAACTTTAATTTTTGCAACACATGAAACTAGAAAGAGACCTGAACTAAGCTTAGTATTAATTACTATGGTACAATCTATACTGGATTGCTACTCTTTAAATATAACCTGGATTAACTTGGATTGACAAAATTAAATGTAAGCTACTACAACCAATCACAGGTGTAGAAGAACACATACCAACAGACTATCGGTGGCCCGTGTACATAGAATCCCACCTTCACTAAGGAGTTCTGAAAGACATAATCAGGATGTTGCATGTTCATGAAGAAATTAGGAAGATCCATTTTGTAACCTAAAAGTATTCTTTCATGAATAAAAAGAATTATTCTGAGCAATCTATGTTTTATATATTTTGCTTGATCAAATGATGTTTTTTGGTAGCTTCACTTTCACACACTCTCATTCTACAAATCTATATCTCACACTCACACTCATAGATACATATATAATGGAATGTGACTCTTCATATGGGGCACTCTTGGCCTTCACTTTTGTAGACTCTACAATATTCCTATTCTATGGAATCATGTGAACATGTACTATTATGCACATTTACATTACCAAAATACTTTGCACACTCTAATAATACTTGTCCATTTATTACATTACATAAAGTAAATAATCACACTCTAATCTAGGACACTCTCTGAATCTAAAGATGTATCCAAGGTGGTACATTAGCATGTACCAAATAATGTAATATATTTCAACACCCCCATGTATAACATTATTTGGTTATTGGACACTTAAGTCTTCAAAAAGGTTCTTCATCTCTTGACTTCAATCTATATCTTTAAGATTAATTTATAAATTTTCACAAAATTATTCCTATTTAATCTTTCTGGTATAACACCTTATTTTCTTCTTCTCTTTTATTTTATTATGTATCTTAATTGATGATTCTCCTTCTAAGCATTGTGTTAGCAAACTATAACAATAATACAATTTAAATTATTGTATTGGACTCTTCAAATAAACATCCTCTTCGGGTTTAATATTTATCTTGCTTTGCTTGATATAATTCTTTTTCTTATTTATTCTTGCACTCTTCTAGAGATTCTCCTTCAATGTGGTGAGTTAGTAGATTATCATAATAATATTGACTTGGATTTGAATATTATTCCTTAAGATAATCATATGAAGCATTTCTTTCAATTTGTATTTTTCCTTGAAAGAGTTCAAAAACAATTAATGAAAGATACATCATTAAACACTCTTCTGTAGTGAATACAATGATGTTTTGATATTTTCAACAAGACCTAAAAATTCTTTCATGAAGATATCCTATAAAGGTAGTAAATTTCCCTTCTTTAGCTTCTTTGAAGAATAAACTCAATTTATCTTTTATAACATTAAATATTTGATCTCCATCAATGTTGGGTATTAAGCCATGTGAAATAAATGTAATATTTCTTCACTATCTTCATTAAACACTTTCTTCACTATTTCATCCATAATTTTTTTTTCTCTAAGTTGAATCCCTAATTTCTCTCTAATTATAAATAGAAAGCTAAAAACAATTTTGAATGTGATTTCAAATTCTATTAATTTATTTCTTCTTAGTTTTGGATGATAGACAAAGAGAAATGTTTAATTTAGGGTTATGCATAGTGGCGAATATTCGTAAATTGGGTGAATATTAGGATTTTCAAAATTGGAAATTGGCGAATATGAGGACCCTCGACGTTGGCCCATTCACCTAAAATTTTTAGGACCAATTTTTTATTAGGGTCAATTCACCACAATATATATCCAAACATAGGTATATTTGTACTCGTTGGAAAGCTCTTTTCAATCCTGATATAATGGTGGTGTTTTTATGAAGTTATAAGATGATTTAATAGGTCAAAATGTACCCCAAATATGACCTTACTTTTTAGGGCTTCAAATACCTCAAATTTTGGTGTGAAGATGATTGATTTGATTTTCTTAGGATTCACCTTGATTTTGATTAGGATTCACCATTTTTTTACAAGTATATTTAGAGTCCAACCCCTTATGTATAATCCTGGTTTAATTGTTAATACTAAATTTGGAAATCTTTTATCTCCCTAGTTAGACTTGCCAAATAATACTTTTTGACTTAATATCAATGCAATTTTCAGTTTTTCAAAAACTTATGTTGAATTCCTTTTATCTCCCAAATCTCAAAAAATATAATTTCTTTAATTCTAAATTTCTCAATCCTATGTTGCTTTTGAATTCCTTGTAACTCCAAATTTAGAAATTTAGAAATTCTATAAAAAGATATTTGCAGGTTTTGTATTTCTAATTTGATTTAGGAAACCTTATTTCTCCAAACTTATCAAACTGTAAATATTTAAAATTGTTCTATAAACTCAAATAATAAAATTACAAACCTCAAATTAATTCTTTCAATTCAATTTTTAAATCTTCATAAAATTTTCAAATAGCAATAATCAAGTTTCTAAGGTTTCAAATATTACTTCAATATCTTATCTCTCCAATAATCAAGTAAATAAAATAATTTCACTTTAACCTTAGAAAATAATAATTTCATCCAACATTATAACTCCTATATACTTGTTTAGCACAATTGGTGAAAGTCTTGGATTCTCGTAGTGGTCGACCCAGGTTCCATTCCCCTTGTGCTCACACTGAAGATACAAGGTGCAATTGGGAATGTCCTATGTGTTGGTAGAGGCTAACAAGGCTCCATTCCCCCTATGCCCACTCTATTGATACCTAAATGACTATATGTTATTACCCTATTGACAAGTGTACCTCCTGGTATTATGAGAGATCATGGTTGGGAGGGGACTGCTCAACCCTATGCATCGATTGTAGGGGTTTATCACACTAACCATAAATTTTTATCACTGGTTGCATGCATGGCATTTCAAATCTATAAATGTTAATACTGAATGTGTATCCTTTTGGCCTAGAAATCATTCCTAAAATTACACCTTTTGGTCTAATCTCTTATGTTGAAAGCATTTTTGTCAATTTTTAGTCACAAAGAATTATGCTAAAAAATATCTATGAATCATCAAAGTGACTAGCTACACTATTTCTCCCAATGGCATGGACAACCATGATAATTCAAACCCCTATACCATGTATAATCATGACAATCTAAATGTTTATCAATGGAAGTGGGAGTCCCAAAATGAACTGGGCTCAAATGCCTAAGTACCTTTGGCATCATCACCATCATTGGAGCAATGAGACCCTCGAGAATGATGACATGCACTTCTAGAATATTCCTATCCTTTTGGATTTTTGATTTCATGTTTATTTAAACATGCATGAAGGTGGTGGCTTTTGCACCTCCTTCCCTAATTCCTTTGTGAATCGTATAAGTTATGCAATGGCTCTTATCGAACCTGAATTCCTGCATTTGGATGTTGATGTGGAGGTAATATTAAAGAACCACAGGTTCATGCCCTTCATTCAAAATTTTAGTAGGAGTACCTATGAAATATCTCAATATATCATCAAAAACTATGATAATTGGTGTGTGGTAGTCAAGGGCTTACAATTCAAGGTCAATGCATGCCTTCTTGCCAAGGTAATAAAGCTACCTAATTATGGGGACTTAATTCACCACAACAGGTATTATTTGGTAGAGGAGCTCAAACACTTCATTGATAAGAGTAGCAATTTGGTGAGGGACAATGGGAAAATTGTCAGACATGGGCTTCCTAAGCCCTAGAACAAAGTTTTGATTCCAATAATGCAATATTGTACAATTGATGAAATTAATATCCCTCTAAGTAGCTTTCATCTAGCTTTATTGAATCACTTGAAGGATATTAAAGAAATCAATGTGCTTGAGTACTTTTTGAGATATATGGAGCTATCATTAGATAGTGTCAGGGATGGTTCTTAAATCCACATGAAGCACTAGAGTCTTCATTTGATATTTTATAAGCATGCACTACACAAAGAGGTCCAAAAGGCTACCATCACAACCATTGGTAATCTTGAAGTTGGGTCCAATCATGATATCCTTAGAGGATCAATGTGAGAAAGGAAGAACAAAAAATCTCCATTGACATTAGTAAATCCAAAGGAAATAAGACTTTGACTTCACCTTCTATTAAAATCAAACTATGACACTATCCTTCTATATGTAAAACCTCAAAAATAAAGTGAAAGCTATTTATCAGTGAACAAGAGTCTTCCAATGATTCTCGTACATAGCTCAAAATTTTAAATATTGAATTTGGGTCACCTAAGGCTCTTTCTTTGAAGGAGGATATTTTTTAGTGAAAGACCAATCTTGAACCTTTAGTCATTCTAGTGGAAATTCTTGAGAATGCATCCATGACTTTTAAGAAAACATGGACCATATTTCACCAAGTGGTTAAAATGATCAAAGTAATTAAATTGGGCAAGAAATAAGGTGGCAAGGCTATTAAGGACACCCTTACAAGTGACAACAAATAGAAGATGTCTGAGTAACTAGTGCCACTTTGAGTTTTGGTTTTTTCTCGTGGTCCTTGGGTATCCTTGATCTCTACTTTTGTTTATCCTATTTTCCTCCTTTATTTTTGTTTGGTCTATTTTCCTCAATGTTGATATTTGGAATTGGTGGTTTTATGCAAGATTGTATTTTTATTGATATTTTATGGTAGTATTATAGAGGTTACCTCTTTACTTGCTTTGAAAATGGTTCAGGGTACCTTTCAAAACCTTTTTTCTATTAATAAAAAATTTCAAATAATATAAATTACCTCCAATATTGAGGTGCTCCTTCTGGTTTTTTGTATGTATAGAGTTATTACACCTATTAGCTCTCTCCTCTTTGATTGGTTAAATGTCCTCCCAAACTTTTCAAGGTTCTCAAATTTAAATATGTTAGCCTTGTTTTCATAGTAGAAGTGGTAGTGATAATGGTAGTAGTAGTGGAAGTGGTAGTGATGCAGGCTTATTTTCAGCCCATGCAATAATAAGTGCTCCTCGACTTTGCACCTTCCTTCACTGATGATTGGCTTGTTAAATATCAAGTGCCAAATGATGGTAAATATCTCTCTCTGAATGTACACACTTAATTACACATTATTAAACAATTCTTCTTCCATAATGACTTATGGTATTCCTCCTTCTATGTGCCCAGTAGTACAAACAGTCTTATAGTGCTCAATTCAACCTTATGAATGGTAATTTCAATTCTTCACACTCTTGGTAATGTTCTATTCTTTTTTGGTTGCATCCTTATTTCTCTCTCAACACTTGGTTGCCTGTGTAACATATTTTATCTTACCAACAAAGTGATGCAATATTGTCTTCTTTGCAATAAACATTATGGATGTCAACTCTTCACTTTTCTTCTTGGCAGTTGAAAAACCTAGACATTTGATTTCCTCCTTTTGTATTTTTAGTATATGATTTTTCTCTTTTATTACTTACCTTTCAAAATTTGCAAGTGGTGATTTTTACCCTCTAATGATGGCTCTTCTCCATTTCAACGCTTCTTTAATCCTCCTCCTAGGCTTGGTGGCTCCACCTTTCAATGATGGCTCTCTAAAATAGCACTCCTCAAGTGGCTCTTCACAGTAGATCTTCTCCTATAGATGATGGCTCTTATTGCCCCCTTGTGATTTGATGTCACCTTGCCTCCTCTCCTATGACACTCAGACTTTGTTGTTCAATGGCTCTTTCTTCAATACAGTGGTGCTTCCACTTGCTTGGTGGCCTCTTCTTTCTTATTTGATGGTTGCTATTATTTTTTCTTTTATTATCACTCTTTAACGTGCAAAATTTCTCCTTGACTTGGTTTTATGCTACTCAGCTTCTCCACTCCATCTGGATTTCTTTAACACAACTTATGCTCCTCTTTTGGCAATAATTATTTTGACTTTTTATTGTAAAATTTGTGCAGGTTGTGAAGATGAAATTCAAACTCAACCTCCAAAAACCTATAAACTTTGCACAATATTTGGCTACTCTTTTGTAGCCTCTTTACTTATGGTTTCTACCTTCGATAATGCTTAAAAAAAACATTTAAATTATACTTATTAAAATAATATATTATTTTCCTTATTACTCCTTATTTATGCAATCTCTAACTCCTATATTTTGCTATTATATTTTTAGATTCTAATATGGCAACAACATCTCCTTCTTTAGCTTGGAAACACTCTATTTCAACTTCCTTTTTGATAACTTTGAAACTTGAATATGTAGCTATTAAAAAAATTTCTATTATGTCTTAAGAAAACACTTTTATAGCTATCTTTTTTTTCTTCAAATTTGCTACCTTAAAATGATGAAATTGTAGCTCCTTTTTATTTTTTGCTTTGTTTTCCAGAGCTCCTCTCAAATCTACCTCAAACTTCTCCAAAATGCAACTCACTCTTTTTCTTCTAATGCTACCCACAAAATATAATTTTTGTGACTTCGAATCTCCTCTAAATTCATTCTCTTGAACTCTAAAACTTGTAACTATTAGTGCCACCCAAGTGCTACCCTCTTGCTAAAAAAAAAATATAATTTTGTAGTCAATTCCTCCTTTGTTTTGATGTCAAAATATACCTCGAAATTCTCCAGATTGCTACCTTATTTTGTTGTCAAGTCTTCCTTCAATTGGATATTCAAGGTCACTTCAAAATTTACCTAAATCTTCTCCAAATTGTATCTTTATGTCACCTTAAATTTACTACTTCAAAAATATGTAATCTTCTCCTTTGAAAATCACCCTTCAATTTCTTTATGACTATCTTCAAAACTTTAAATCTGGTGGCCTCTTCTAGCATCTTTCTCCTCCAATATTCTTCTTGAATTTTATCTTCAAAACTATATATCTTCTATTGTCTTATTCCTCAAGAATCTGAATGTCTTGAGATCTTAAAAAATCTTCTCCAAAATTTTGAAACCTTCTCTCTAAATCCTCTTCCTATTGGGCTTGTTTGCAGATGGCAACAATTGTTCCAAATCCTTATTATCATGAGCTTCTCCTTGCTTGTAATCTTCTACCTTGATATTTCTTCAAATATTCTCCAATGGCCACTTCTTCAATAGGGATTTTCTAGCCTTATCTTGTGTCTTCAAATTATATAACCCTTCAAGTGGATTTTTTCTTAGTCATCCTCTATCTTATTTCTCAAATCTACAATGGGAACCTCCTTGTTGGGTCTCCTCAATATTTAGTCTTCAATATTATATGGGGACCTCCTTTGTGGATCTCATTAATATTCAATATCTACACTTATGATACAACAAATAACTAATCCTTGCATGAGGAAAGCACATAGACTTTCGAGCAATCAAAGATAAATTTCTTATGTATCTATTATAGGAAGATTCTCAACTTCAGAGAACTAATTTTTTACAACAAAAAAATTAAATAGTAACAACCAAATACATTCAAATTTTTAGAAATCTAAAATCAATAAACTTCATTAGTTATTCTCAAAATTAGTGGAAATTTTTTTTGTGTTGAATCCTAGTCTTCATGAGTTTTCCTTCAACCTTGTGGAAAGATTCTAGCCAGATAGCAATCTACAATCTTCTTTAATCTATCAAAATTTTCAATAGGACCTCCTTCTTGGATCTCTTAATCTCATCAATGTCAAGGTCTATCTTCAAAACTTGTAAATTTCCTTCTATTTTGAATTTGCTCTTAGAATAGGTAAATTTTCGAACTTCACTCATTTTTCTTTGACATAGTGAAAAATACTATCTTCCCTTGTTTTTTTTCAGAGGTAATTTCTTCAAATTCACTGGTTTCTCCTTAACCAATGGAAAACTCCTTTGCAACTTTAAAACTTGTGTGAGAGAAAATCTTTTTGTAGCTCTAATACCCACTTCTAGCTTTTGATGCTAGATACTTAAGATAAAATGACTACAAGATCTAAAATAAAGTTGCAATATGAAATATAAGATAATGGTAATATTCTAAACATATAAAACTCATAAATAACTTCAATAATAACTCATTGAATTGCCATTAACAAATGTTCACAAAAATCATATCTCTATTGAATAAAGAACTCAAATACAACATAATTCCACACACTCTCATTCTACAAATCCATATCTCATACTCACACTCATAGATACATGTATAATGGAATGCGACTCTTCATATGGGGAACTGTTGGCCTTCACTCTTCTACAGACTCTTCATCTTCTTATATTATAGATTCATGTGCACATGGACTATTATGCACATTTACATTACCAAAATAATTTACACACTCTAATAATACTTATGTATTTATTTGCATGATGTGGTCTACCGACAGGGACACCACTTGCATTATCGATGATGTGACCCGGTTTCAATCCTACGACGTATGTGTATAAGAAATATTTCTCAACAAAAAAAAAATACTTATGCATTTATTACATTGCATAAAGTAAATACTCAGACTCTAATCTAGGACACTCCCTAATATAAATATGTATTAAAAGTGGTACATTAACATATACCAAATAATGTAATATATTCTAACATGGCCTCCATTTGATAGAATCATTTTTCCTAATCACATCTAAATCAGAACTCACCCCATACAGCCCCATACATCTACTAACCAAGTTATGGGATCTTTGTTTAATAATCATATTGAACAAATCATTTAAAATAAAAAGTTAGCTCTTTTTCAGATCCAACTTGAACTTAAAGATTTTTGGCCTACCCAACACTACATGAGACCATGTTACCCCTATTTATTGTTAGACTCCTCGAATCTAAAGATGAATCTAAATATTAATCTAACTTAAAGTTAACCTCCTCTATACTTTGAACACTACAACCACGGCTAGGTTTTGGCTTGAAGCCAATCCCAATCCCGCCACCCAGACCCTATTCACTCCCGCTCCTAATCCGGTTAATCATTCTCATATTTTTATTTTGTCTAACTAATATATTTATTTTATAAACAATATGATCGGCTATAATATAGATCTTTTTCATCCCATATAAAAATACTTACATCTTCATTACATCATAAGTTACTCAACCTCACATCATAAGTTACTCAACCTCATTCTAGGAAGGGAGGGTCGGATTGGAGTCGTCATTTTAACCCGATCCGGATAATACTTAACCAATCTCAATCTCCTCCAACTTGAATTGCAACTTCCTCCAACCGATTTTGAAGAGCGACTGACCGAGAAACACAAATGAGAGAATCATAACACTTCTCCAAGCATTAAAGCCTTCTCCAAGCATTAAAGCCTTCTTCCTGAGTAAGGATCTGATCCTCGATATCACCAACTCTTTGGCTTATCCTCTGTTCCATTTCCTCGATGGCGCGTGTCCGACTGGCTCGCCGGCCAGCCCTTTCTGCCCTTTCGTCATGCCTGCCTCTAACTGGCTCCGAGCCAGGCATCTCACTGCCAGAAAACTTAAATTTTGATAAATAGTACTTCAAAATTTTTAAAGTTTCATTCACACCAAAAACAAATTCCATGTGTAGGAGTTAGAAAGAAATTTAAGAGTTTAAGGGAAAAAAGCCATATCACGTAACGTTCAAAAGGCATGGTCTTACTAATTGGAAAAATAGCATCCAAAAATCATTAAAAATACACTACAAGCCGTAGAAAGTGCTGTTGATACGAAGATCAGAATAGAAATGATCAAGTGTATTATGTTTTTTGGGTTACAGGAGAGTAATCGCACTATTTTTAATATATTGTTATCTTATAAAACTAATATCTATTTTTAATATATTGTTATTTTATAAAGCGAATATGTTCTATTGTTATTATATATATATATATATATATATATATATATATAAAAAGATAATTTACGTTGAATTCAGCTTTCAAAATATTACATAAACCATTAAATCTGTTAATAAGTTTTTATTGAAAAATTAGAGCATATTATTGGCTAAAAGTTTGTTGTAAATAAACGAAGGGTTCAATTTTTTTGAATACATATGGATGGATTTACACGTGAGGATTTTTTTTTTTTTTAATTTTTAATTTGTTTATTGAAGGTTATATTTTCATTATGAATATGCATGTGTATGTGTGAAGATATTTTAAAATAATAAATGTATTAAATTTTTGTGAGTTTTTTTTTAAATGTAACAGAAAAAAATGATAAATAAGAGGTATTATAATAATATTATATATTAAAATTTGTAAAAAAGTTTGTACTTTTAAAACCTAGATTTTACTTCAATCAAAAGAATTGTTGTAAGTTTTTAATTTAATTTGCAGTATACCTTCAGAGAATTATTATACTCTGGCCACGACCTTAAATCTCAATGTATTGTAGTTGCATTACATAAGGTAAGAGTTTTGGTTTCTCTTTAAAATGTCTAAGGTTTAAATCCCAGTTAGTATAGTTAGTATATCCTGACCCTCATAAAAACTTATGTAAACTCATTGAAATATAAAAGGAGTCTCCAGAAACTAAGTAAATTGGTAAGTACCCATTTGCAAGAATAATAATTTGACCTCATTTTGTTGAGTGAGTGACACACAACAATAGTACCAATCTCCAGTACCTAGTGGTCCTCTTCATGTTGAGTTACAACAATACCAATCTCCAACACCAGGGGGTCCTCTTCATGTTGAGTTAGTACCAATCTCCAGTACCTAGTGGTCCTCTTCATGTTGAGTTACAACAGTACCAATCTCCAACACCAAGGGGTCCTCTTCATGTTGAGTTAGGACAGTACCAATCTCCAGCACCTGGTGGTTCTCTTCATGTTGAGTTATAAAACAATAGAATTTGAACCCTTCTTGGTAGTAGAAAAGGATGAATGGGTGCCAAAGACATGAGTCCAAATCCTCAGTACCACCAATCCCAAGCAGAAGCACCCCCCATGGTCCTCTACAGCCCTAAGAATTGAACCATACATACTTAATAGTAAAAAAAGGAATATGGATGTAACCAACTCTCCTATGTATAAAAATAAAATAAAAATAAACTATTTGATAATAAAATAATACAACCAAATCCTGTATATATAAAAAAATTATTAGCAATAATTCTAAATAGTTACTTGCAAGACCTTGAACAATACCCCAGATTACATGGGATGTCTTTTAAACAATACCAATTTAGATCCATGCACAGAGAAACACAAGGGGATGTTTTAGCCCTGCTAAATTGAATTAAAAACAACAATTACTCTTCAAAGATACAAAATACGAGAGAGTGATAGAAGCATAACTAATATAATTACAAGATGGTAGGAGGCAATCGCAATCACCTTAAAAGGCAAATATTTTCAACTATAGCGACACATACAGATATGTTCCATCATCCATCCATCCAGCATTGTGTTAAATTTGTATAGAATTATTGGACTGAAATGCTAATGGTTGAGATTCCATTTTCTACAGTGGGAGACCCAAAAGGGATGGGTGTCCTACATATCGGGCAGATCTGATGAGAAGTAACCCAAGGAGTGATGCATTCCTCGTGAAAGCAATGATTACAGTCTTTGAGACAGATGACTCGCTCCTGATCATAAAATTCGGTCAGGCAAATAGAACAAATCTCAGTATTATCTGAGATGTTGTCGTAGCTCATAATACTCTCTTCAACCAAAATTGTAGCAGTGCTTGAATCAAGTTTTATATTATGATTTTCATCTGCCTCAATCTCATGTTCAGATTCATGGACATCTCCGTTTTGTTGTCTCATGCTCTGCAACCAATCTTTGATTGACTTAATCAAAAGCACAAACAGAGCGACGCGTTCCGCCATAATCAAAACTTCTGACAACATTGCGAGATACCAAATCATGATCGAGTCGTTGTTCTCTGCATACAACCACAAGACGATATCATTGAGGACAATAACCAGAAGATCCACGCCTAATATACAGTACAGCCATATTGTGATAAGCCAGATATCCTCCATCCTGTAAGAGAGCTAATCTCGTCAGTGAAGTTTGTTTCAATTTATAGTTAATATATACGCGTAAAAGAAAAGATTGACATTGATCGCCCTACTTTTTATAGCAATAAGCTCATGAAATGTGCTCATGAAATGTGCTAGTGGGCTGGATTTCATTCCGCATGATTACCAAGGTGATGTGAATTGAAATTAGCCAGCTCACCTATCCGGCTGTTGCCAGCATACTCATACATTCATTAGAATTTCTAAGTTCGTTGGGAACTATATATATAAAGAATTTATGAACGTTTATTCACTAATATATAAAAATTATCACGCAGGAAAATAGTCAAAAGATCCATTCCCAGTATACATTAACTAATCTCGTTATTGTCCTCCATCAAAAATTTTATATATTAGTTAATAATATATTTATAATATCTTATATTAGTTAATATATATTGTCCTCCGTGATTTCTATATTTAAGCTCGTTGGAAAAGAATATATATTAACTAATATAAAAATTATCAATAATTTGGCAAAAAAAAACATGAGCGGTGTGAGCAGCGGGAGAGGTGTTGTAAGTTTGAGGTTTGAATTTCTAAGGGTAGAAATCCTGCTGCGGATGATTTCGAGAGAGGAACTATGATCGAATTTTTGGTGGATGGAAATACAGTGACAATTAATCTCGATAGTGGTGGTGGGCCTGGTGATTTTATGAGTTCTGGGGTTGGACCCTTTGAAATTCTGATATCACTTCTCACCATTCAGTACCCAGGGGTACCCATGCCCCCAGCAGAGCAGCAACTGTTTCGAAAACAAAAGAAATGTTTTTTCTGGTCCCAAGAAGGGATATGCTTGGTGACCCCCTTCCTTTGTGAATAAAGTTTGATGTGGCTCAAAGTCCGTGACCACCCCTGGTGAAGAACTCATTCCCAATGGAAACAATGTCATTATCCCAAAAAGTTTCATGGCTAGCTTCGCCTCCAATGAATATTTCTCCTTCATTGGGATATTCATAGGGGGACGCCCCGACATGGAATCCATACGGAGATGGGCCAATGCCAAATGGCGCCCTTGTGGGAGCCTAGAACTTATCGCCTATCCCAAAGGCTTTTTCAAATATGTCTCAATAATATGGAAGACACCAAAAAAATCTTAATGGGTGACCCATGGTTCTTTGGTAGAAGAAGTTTATTTTTGATAAAGTGGACTAAGGACTTTGACCTAGATACTCAGAGCATTAACTTTGATCCCATCTAGGTACGACTCCCTGGGCTTCCAAGTCAGTTATGGCATGAAGAAATATTTCATGGTATTGCCGGAACAATTGGGGAAATAGTCGCTATTGATCTAGCCACAAGAGAAAGAAATCGCTTTGTCTACGGTCATATTTGCATAAATTCCAACTTGGATTTTGAGTTGCCTACCAACATCAATCTCATTTATGGTTCCTTCCATAAGAACCAAGTAGTGGAATATTAAAACAAATCGGCGTTCTATGTTGAATGTCACACTCAAGGACACCTTAGAGCTCAGTGCCCTATTCTTAAAGCCTAGAAGGAGATCCCTACAAAGGAGAATGAACACCCTAATCCTCAAGCGACAACTCACTAGGTTGGACTTGCTCCCGCTAGATGCAATCAAGAAGTTACTATAACTTCTCAAAGGTTTGTGCTACTAATAGTCATCCTAAGCTTAATCAAAAAGCTATCAAAACCTCTTAGAGGGTGGTTGTTGTCGATAATTATCCTAGAGGTTTCCCTGCCCAAGAGAAAGGCAAGAACGTGGTGTTCTAGTCACAAATCTCTTTGAAAGAACGTGTATGTTTTATTTTTGCCTATCCCAATTACTTTGGTATTCTTTATGATTCATTTGTAGTTGACCTAGATTTCTTCAACCATGACCTTGAAGCCAGACTTGACCTTCCCCCCTCCTAGATTGTAACTTCCATTCCCTTCTCGCCCCCTTCCCCTTCTAAGTTTGGTCCTTCCTCTCCTCCCCATCCCCTAACCAAGACCTTCATTTTTGCCCCTTGGCCCCAATCACCCTCCACCAAAAACCCTCTATCCTGCTCTTCGCATCCTTTCATGCTCAAGCTCTTCCAAGCTGTCTACTTCTCTAGGTTCCCCTAAACCCTCTTACTTTCCTTCCTCCTCTTCGACTGCTCCAAAGCCTTGTTCGCCTTCTAGGTTCAGTAGCCCGCCTAAATCCCTGACCCTTCGAATCACATCCAAGATAAAAGAAGAACATTCCCCTGATCCTCTTAGCCCCACTAAGATGTCTTTCACCCAGTCTACTGTATCTCACTCCCAAGAAGCCCTAAGCCCCGTTCACATTTGGAGTGCCAAAAAGACCATCATTGATGTGGGTAGTGATAAAAAAAGAGTGCATTCATCCTTCAATGATCAAAGAAGGAAATATTTTGATGATGAGATCGCCAATGGCACTCAAACTACTCTCTTCTAATCTCTATCAGATCAATTCAAGGAATAAATTAAGCGAACCAAACCCACTGCACACCAAGGGAAAGGTGGGAAAAGGACCAAATCCCAAGAATTATAAATTAAAATACTCTCATGGAATGTGAGAGGGCTTAACAACCTAACCAAGAAAAGGCTTTTCATCTATATGAGCAAGGAAATTAGACCCACCGTATTAATCATGCAAGAAACCAAATTGGAAGAAAGCAACTCCAAGAAAGCAACAAAGAACATCTAGAAGAATGCAAATTTTATTGCCAACCCATCCCAAGGAGCATCTGGGGACCTCTTATGCCTCTAGAACCCCTTATATGTGGAAGGAAGGCTCTTATCCATTTATGACAGAGTTGTGAGTATTATTTTCTATTGTAAAGAGACAAGTTTAAGTTGGGTTCTTTCAAATATTTATGCTCCCAATTCACCCCTTGGAAGGACCAAACTTTGGAACACCCTCAACCAAATGAGAAGTATTTTCTCTAACCAACCATGGATCTTGGCTAGGGATTTTAATTCACCCCTCTACCCATATGATAAGAAGGGGGTGCATCCATTTCTTTAGGAAATTATGAGGACTTCAATGATTTTGTTGACTCCAATGAGCTCATGGATATTTAATTCAAAGGATCTAGGTACACTTGGAGCAACAGAAGGATTGGAACCATACACATCCAATTGAGGCTACACACATTACTCATGTCCCATGAATCTATCCCCTTGTTTGCAGATGCCACCCTCGATGCTCTACCCAAAATAGGGTTAGACCATAACTCCCTAGTCTCTGAAGTTGCCTGCCAATATACATTCAAGACCCCCTTCTACTTTGAAGCTATGTGGATTCAACACCTTGACATGAGGGATCACATATCAGAATGGTGGAGCCTCTCCCATCATGGAAATCCAATTTATAAAGTTACCAATAATATCAAGGTCATTAAATTCAATATTAAAATATAGAATTTTGAAATATTCAATAATATCTTTGACAACAAACAAGCAATAAAATAAAGACTCAAACTAATTAAGAACCAAATTCAGCAAGGGAGAATTAACATCAACACCAAGAATGAAGAACGAATATTGTTGTTAGACTATCAGTTTTTAATATTGTAGTATTATAATAAGTTAGTTATTTAAATATCAATATTGATATTATAATAATTTAATTACTTAAATAAATATCTTTTAGAAAATTCAAACCTTAATATTTTCCTTTAAAATAGAAATATAATCAAAACATAACAATTGTAGTTCTAATTTTTCTCTTTTAGTGATGTATGAACGTTCAAAATGATTGTCATTTTAAAGTGTCATTTTTAACATGGGATTAGAGCCATCATCTCTGACCTTTTCCTATTCCCAAGCTCAACTACCAATTTTAATACTTGCATGGATTAGATTTTTTTTTATTCTTTTTCCCTGAGTTTAGTGGCTAAAACAAGGTGGCTCCAATACAAAGTTTTACCACGCTTTCATGCTTAGACATTGTAGATCTACCAGGATGAAATACTTGACTAGAAGGGATCATTCTTCCACATCTAATATCCATGAGGTCAGGCTTGAGGCTATAAACCATTTCCAATCCTTCCTAGAAGCGTTCCACCCCATATTTGACTTTGCCCACTAGACCCTTATTTGTCACACCCCCAACCATATTTTGTAGGAGTTTAATCAATGTCTCTTACAACCCTTCTCCGATGATGAAATCAAACCCACCCTATTCTCCATGTCGCCTGATAAAGATCCGGGTCTTGATGGGTTTCCCTTCCACTTGGGAAATTGTTGAACCTAATATTTTCTCTGCCATCTACTTCATCTAAAGATCTAAAGCTATTTTCATAGATGCTAACTCAATATTTCATACCCTTATCCCCAAACAAACTCATTGCAGATCCCTGTCTGAGTTTCGCTTCATCAGCATGTGTAACATACTATATCAATTTTTTATCAAAGACATGTCCACTAGAATGTAGGAAGCCCTCCCCCTCATCATTGATCCATGTCAAGGAAGCACTATCCAAGGGAGGAACATCATTGATGGTGTCATTACCATTCATGAGGTGATACATTTCATTTCTAAAAGAAGGAAAGCATATTTTCTCCTCAAACTTGATATGAACAAGGCCTTCGATCGAGTCTCGCAAGACTTTATTCTTGTAGTCTTACTTAAGTTTAGGTTCCATTCATAGTGGGTTGATCTCATTAGAGTGTTCATATCCTTATCATATTTTTTAGTCATTGTCAATAGGTCTACAACAGAATACTTCAGAAGTAGCAAAGGGATCAAATAGGGAGACCCCCTATCACCATGCCTATTCATCATTTTATTTGAGGCCCTAGGAATAACTCTCAAATATGCTTGTGCTAGTGGGGCCATATTCAAAATCAAACATGCTTCTATTCTTGAATCGGTTACCCACCAACAATTTTTTGATGATACTATCTTAGATACCCTAGCCACCATAAAGTCAATTCTTAATCTCTATGATGATGCAACGGGTCAATAGGTGAATTACTTCAAGAGGAAAATATTCTTCATCAACATACCTCCTACCCACCAACAATGGATAGCCCAAGTCCTCCAATGCTCCATTTGTACTCTATCCACATACTTCCTTGGTTTTTCTCTCTTCGTTGGCAGCCCTTCAAACAATGAGGAATATTATTGTGGATAGACTCCTTAAAAAACTAGTAGGGTGAAAAGCAGTCCTCCTTATCCAAGTCACAAAAACCACCTTGGTTAATGCATGTCTCCAAAGCATCCCTATCTATTTCTTGTCCATATTTAAAGTCCCATCATTAATATGCTCCAAAATTGAACAAATCCAAAAAGGTTTCACCTAGTTGCTTGGGACAAAGTTTTGTTGGAGCAAAATTTGCCTTCGGTTACGTTTGCACGCAAGACTTTGCCAACATTCAAGGACCATGTGAGAACAGAGTCTACCTGGTTCAATATCTAGAGGAGGTTGGTTCCTTTGTATCTTTTAGAGAAAAGGCATAAATAAATAAATGCATAAAGAGAGGGAAATATAGCTAACCCTAGAATATTAAGACGATACATATTAAGAAACAATAACAACTATTATCATAACCTATTGCATATAAGCATAATAATATCTAAAGCAAAAACTTAAACCCTCCGTGAATGTTTTATACTAACACAATTTTACTTGCTACGTCAAATTACAGATCTCAACATAATGTTAATGCAAGAATCTAGATCTAGAATTAATGCAACTTATATTCAAACAATATTTAAACTAGCAATAGACAACACATACATACTTGATTCCACAACACCAATAAGACAAGAACTAGAAGGTAGATCTTTATTCATCTTTTAGAAGTATGTATACATAGCCTTTTAAACGCCTAAGACCCAACTATTTATTTCGTTCGTTCATTCTATGTATAAGAGTTTTACATAACAAAAACATTAAAGTTGTTACAAAATTATGCCTGTAGGCTCATTATGGTATAGGAAGAAGTTAGAGAGTGATGGAGCTCCTAACCGAAAGAGGTTGGGATATTCTTATTACATCAATATTTATATGATCTCCGAGATTTCATGGTCTTTGTAGCCATCAAAATGTCACGTTATCATGACTTTTGGCCTTAGTCTACTCCTTGGCCATCAAAATGTTGTGCTATCACGACTTTTGGCCTTAGTGTGCCTCTTGACCATCAAAATGTTAGGATCATATCCTAACATTAATTAATAATAATAATAATATATTTTATCCTATGGTTATAATAATAAAATAATATATTAATAATTAATATAATAAAATATTAATTATTATATTATTATATGATTAGGTTTAAGAAGCATTGCAACCTTATTGAAGGGACTTCTCCACAATCCAAAAGTGATTCTTCAGGTTATTATTTATTTATTTATCAATTTATGTGCTAGGAACCCTAAGTTCTTATCATTTGGTATAAGAGCCTTATGAACATCCAGAAATTATAAGAACAAATGAAAAACAAATGAAACATTTTTATCCTATTATAAAGTATTTAATGAAAATGCAAAAGGAGGAAACCCTTCCCATGGAATCCCAAGTGAAGGATGAGCCCATAACCATTGAATCTGAGGTGGTATCCATTGCATCTTCAAAAAAGAAAAAATTAAAAAAGAAAAATGAAATTGAAAAAAAAAATTTCTAAACCCCAAATTATTATTTTTTTTTTGGATGAGCCCATAACCATAGAACTTTTGGAAACACCGAAAAAAGTAATCAAAACCCTAAAAATACAATTTTTTGTTTAAATGAAATGCACCAGGAAGAAAAGGATATCAAAACCCGTGCTTCCATTAATAAATCAACTTATCTGCCAAATTTTACTTACAACAAAATCTATAGAAATGCACCTGCATTTTATCAAAGTCATATTTCTACAAAAAAAAAATATATATATTTTAATAGAAATTTAATAGCCACAGCCTACGTGCGGCTCTCATCCTGCAGGTAGCTCTCATCTGTTCGCCCCCCCCCCTTGGCCACCGCCTTTGGACTATTTTGTTTTCACTGCAAATTGATCCCCTACTTTTCTAAAGAGTGTGCTTGGCTCGTGGACGATTGATCCGCGGTGGCTCTGTTATTGCAAGGACCGTCTGGAGAGCCAACTACTAACACCGATCCATCGCATCTCTGTCACACCAAAACCATAATATTTTAAATTTCCCATTCATGCATTCACTCACTGTTATATTGTAAATAGCGGTTGTAATGCTGAGTTGCACAAAGCAATCAGACGGATCAATCGTGGGGCATGTGATTTATGATCATCTATAAAATGGTTTAAGCGAGATCTGAAGATTTCTTCTGCAAGGGGGCTGTTATCGCCATAAAAGGTGTAATCCAATACATACGCCGGGATTGACAACGAAAAATTCTAGCCCCATAAACGAATGAAGGAATTCATCTCCGTCATGTCCACTATGGAATTGCACACAATGATAACTAAAATAAGAGAACCAGTGATGAAGACCAAAGATGTTGCGAGACATTTTCATTTCAGATCCATGAGCAATAGGAGCCATGGCAACTCCCTTTGAATATTAGTATTTATCCTCAACACGTATCTCTTCCAGAATTAAAAAAAAAAAAAAAAATCACAGCAAGTTCATGTAAAAAGAGAACGAATGACAAATTGATGTTTCATGGAAGTTGCAACCAATACTTTTAATTAAAACATTAAAAAGCACGCAGAAGATTTACCCGTAAACTCATTGTCGTGATGATCTCCATTTCCTTGGAATTCAAGGTGAAAGATATGTTTTAAGTTTTTATATTTAGGTTATAATCGCAAAACCTCGGCCATAAAAATATAGATAAGATGGCATTCTACTTTTTAGAGATGCCTTTAAAGTTTTCCCCACTTTCCAAGTCTCCTATGACAGGCATGTACTGCGTGCCTAACAACAAAGCCCACACGAAGAAAGCTAATCTAAATGCATATTTCAATTTGCATAAGATTGAAAGCCTGTGAAAGAATGCATTTTCTAGAAGTTATCTTCTCAGCCTGCAAATATTTCACAATTACTTAATAAACCAGTGCTTGTTCAGGTGTGTCTGTGCAAGAATGCACTCGTCAATTGAATATTAAAGCCTGTCAGGTCTGAGAAATACAACTTACAAGAAATACTAGTACTGCCTTCCTTGTTTTGAAACAAGATGAAATCCCTTGCTCAAGCTTTTGTAGAAGGAAGCCTGTATTTTTACTCAACTGAACTACTTGGAAATACAAATCTATTAACAGTAACTGGGGGACATGTTCTATCTGTGTCATAAACAACAAAAGAGATTTCAAATGGCCATATCAATGTTGGAAAACAAATGTATGTTTATCAACGTTGGAAGAGCGATGTTGAAGAAAATCTTGCCGAATTGAAAGTCGACGGACATCGTCTACTGAAGAAAATCTAGTGCTTATCATGCATCTTACAACACTTCCTGGATGGACGTATAACAACTCAGAAATCCTTTCTCTATTCGGATGTCTAGGTCTGGAACTGCTTGTATGTTTGTGCTGCAAGGTGTACCGTGGTCTGAGAAAATGCAACAGAAGACATTCAGAATGACAATAAAAATCAAGTACAAAGATAAAGACACTAAGTTCAATTCATGGTGTTTGAATGGATTAAATTAAAAATCTGATGCACATTTTCAACTTCAGAACGAGCCAATGAAATTAGGAAGGAATCGTACTGATAGGGACAGGTTTTTTAGCTATGGAAGATGACCCGGTGGTCATGGATGTGCTAGCAAATGTTCATAGGTTTTCTTCTCTTTCAAACTCACACACACGAGCCTTCCAAAACTTGAAATATGGTCTGGTCTTTCACACGGACACCATCTACATATGTGCATGACTCTATGTAAAAACGATCACCAACGACATTATTTATGTGATATCGTGATAATGTTGGGATGATACAAAGAAGACTAAGGATGTACGTGCGGCTGCAACACCACGTCTCTCGTCAAATCAATGCGATGTATAGAACAACGAGGAGGGAGAATAAAGTGGCCATGCTAAACAACTTAATAAGAACCATTGGTCACCATACCTAAATATTAGCCAAATGCTGACTATGCTCTGCAAGGGTTATCTGCAAAGACTCTACATGTCCATTTCCTCTTCATTCTGATGTACTTTTCAACAGTTCTGGGCCTGCTCCATCATCCGATCTGGCCAAAGCACTGACCGAAGTTGAATGAAGAAGACCATCATTTATATTCATATCATTGACGTGCTCCAAAATTGTGATGTCCAATAGATTAGATCTTTCGTTCAGAATATAGCTCCAAGTTTGAGCATGGGATTCACACATGGAGGACGTGGAAGGAAAATTGCCAGGAGAAAACCACCATTTACTGGGAGCTTTCCAGGACCATCAACGTCACCTAATATTCATCGTTCAATAGCTATGCAAGAGTATAAAGGAGACATTACCGTTACCATTTTATGCATGCAAGGGAGATTTCATTAACCATTAAAAGTACCATCACATCACTTTGCTCAGCTGGTAGAACATGTGCAGACCGCAAGAAAGGATGTCGTGTGTGGTCGTTGAACTAGCCATTTACGCACACTTCAAGGAGCTGAGGAGATCAACAAGTCTTTGACCGTATTGGTTGCACCCTAAAAGAACTGTTAACAAGCTGCATAGCCACATAACATTCATGAAAAAAAAAGTATTCATGAAAGAACTGTTAACAAGTTTTGAAGAGCTCCATTTCAACTGAGAATGGCAAATCAAATTGAGCCTACAGTATACTACTACCCAAGAAGTCATAATGGCAAATAGGTTACTATCAACAGATTGTACAACCATGAAGACATAATAAAAATTGTCCTACTATGATGTCATATTGGGAAGGCCAGGCTGAACCAAGTCAAAGCCTCTACATGATTTGGTCAAGACAACCTCATCATCAAGTTAGGATATTCAAGTGTAGCCATGGATACTAAACAAAGATCAAGAAAATATAACCATGAAAACAAGTTTTGAAGAGCAGAACTTTAAACATGAAGTAGTTTTAAGCAAAGAGTTTGCACAATTCCCTCATGCTAGCTCAAAAAAACTCACTACACTAGAACTTCGAGAATTATCACATGAAGAAACCCTATGCATACAAGCACTAATTTACATTGGAGAAGCCTCAAACTTTCAGGCATATAGAAAGCTACAAATCAAATATGAACCACTAGCAACTTTTCCAAGACTATTTTTTGCAACATTTCCTTCAATCTCGCTTTGAGGACAAATCTTGTTTTAAGGAGGGTGGAATGTTAGAATCATATCCTAACATTAATTAATAATAATAATAATAACATATTTTATCCTATGGTGATAATAATAAAATAATATATTAATAAATAATATAATAATTAATTATATTAATTATTATATTATTATATGATTAGGTTTAGGAAGCATTGCAACCTTTCACCTATAACCCTAGAGTGGGTATAAAACATTGGAAGAACTTATCATTCAAATATCCATTGAATATTATATAAAAAATTTATTAAAATATTGAATGGACTTCCCGATAATCCAAAAACGATTCTTTTAGTTTTAGGTTACTATTTATTTATTTATCAATTTATGTGCTAGGAACCCTAGGTTCCTATCACAAAATGTCGCGCCATAATGACTTTTTGCCTTACTCTACTCCTTGGCCATCAAAATGTCACGCCATCGTGACTTTTGGCCTTAGTGTACCTCTTCACCATCAAAATGTCATGCCATCACGACTTTTTGCCTTAGTCTACTCCTTGGCCATCAAAATGTCGCGCCATCGCAACTTTTTAGCTTAGTCTACTCCTTGGCCATCAAAATGTCTCATCATCATGACTTTTGGCCTTAGTCTCCTCCTTGGACATCAAAATGTTGCATCATCATGACTTTTTGCCTTAGTCTACTCCTTAGCCATCAAAATATCATGCCATTGTGACTTTTTGCCTTAGTCTGCTCCTTGGTCATCAAAATGTCACGCCATCATGACTTTTGGCCTTAGTCTACCCCTTGGTCATTAAAATGTCGTGCCATCATGACTTTTGGCCTTAGTCTACCCATTGGCCATAAAAATGTCACACCATCATGATTTTTGGCCTTAGTTTGCCCCTTGGCCATCAAAATGTTGCACCATCGTGACTTTTGGCCTTAGTTTGCCCCTTGGCCATCAAAATGTTGCACCATCGCGACTTTTGGCCTTTCTACACTTGGTATCTGGATGAGATTATTTCTTCTTTCCTTGGATGTGGTTATTTTGACCAACTTTGTTGGCACCTCTTGGGGTAATTTTGTCAACTGAATGTTAAAACCTAGAGCCTTTATCCATTGGGGAACGAAGTCGAAAAAAGAAAATAATAATAATAAAAAAGGAAAGAATGGGAAAGATACCAAGTAGATAAGAAAAGTAAACAAAAACTCGCTTTGAAGCAATCATTCTCCTGGGGTGCTTCTGCTAGAATTTCCTATTTATTTTTGACTTGAATGTGGTGCGCTACTAGATGAGGCCTTCTTGGCTCTTATATGTTTCTCCTTTTCTTGTTTGTTCTTCTCTTGAATGACCTCTTTTTAGGTGGCACAAGCCTTCTTCTAGGTCTCTTTGACCTTTTCCTTAAAGGTAAGATACAGGTATTCTAGCTCCTCGATCTTGTCATACAATAGCCATTTTGCTTTCAAAATCAGTTCGTGTAGACAAGCATTTGTTTGAGTGATGTCCTGGGCCATTGTGAAAATTTTATCCTCATCAACTGGCTCTTCCCAACTATCGATCCCTAATTCATATTCTAAGAACTTTTTCCAAGAGGCCTTCAACTCATATTTTTCAAGAGTTGTGAGTTCTTATCCCAGAAGCTAGGCATGCCACAATTTTTAGCTATACCTACATGTTTGGTTATTGATTTAGATTCTATGCGTAGCTCATACATTATCTTGATAGCTTTTGTTATAAATTTATACCTCTTGAAGAAATTTTGGGCAACTAACTTAGCCTGAGACCAGTTTGTATCATGAGCTTTGTACCCTGCTATCGCTTGGGTGCTATCTTCCATAAGCTAAATTTTTTTAGTAGCTAACACCCTTGTTGCAAGGAGCTGGATTGACGCTTGGAACTCATCTTCTATCCTGTTTAGCGTACTTTAGAATTCCAAAAAATATGCCAATGTGGGTTTAGCCCTTGATATACTTGGCTGACCTTTTCAAGCATCTCTCTTCGGATTGCTTTTGCTTTCTCCTTGGTTATTCCGTTGGTCTTTTTTGCTCTGTTAGATAGCTACTATTTGAGTTCTTCAATTTGTTGCTGCAACATTTGAACTTGTTCTTCAGCCTTTACTGCTCTCTCTCTATAAGGGACGATCTCATTGAATCTTTCTTCCCAATTCTTGGCTTCATTTTTCAAGGCCTTCTCTATGATTTTCTTCTGGTGGAGGGCTTACTCTAAACACTTCCTTACTTGTTCTTCCTAGAGGAATTTTTCTTTGTAGTACTCTATGTTTGGATATATTATTCCCATATGAGACTGAGCCTTGCTTCACTCATCATCCATGGACAGCTGAGTCATATCTTCTTGAGTCACCTTAGCTTGGTAGTCGTCCAAGGTCATTTTTTTTCTTGTTTCTTCACCAGTGGAGTCATATTCAACATAGACCACTGCATGTTGATAGGATATAACATTGTTCCCTCCCAGACACGAGCTACATCCGTGGAGTGTTGGTTGCTATGCGATTTTAACCAGGTGGCAACATTGAGGCTAGCCTTCTTCAATTTTTTTAATTTGGCCACAATGGGATTGTTTGCATGGGAAATGGTCTGCATGGCCTAGAATCTTAACAGGTTGGTAAAATTTGAGAAGGGAGTGGTGGCTAGGTATGCTTCCATACTCAATTGTCTAGAAGGAGACTCTTCACAAGTAGAGGGATACTCTGGTGGATTTTTATGAGCATAAAGGTGAGTTTGACGATGGGGTGAGGGAGGAGGTTGATTGAAAGATGATGGATGGGGTTGATCGAAAGATAATGGGTTGCCCTATCTCTCAGAATAGGAAGGAGGATTTCTCTAGGAATGAGGAGAATAAGGAGTATCAAGGTTGATGGGAGATGTACTTGAGCCCTTCGACGAAGTGACGTTCTCAGTACCTTCTGACCTACACCAACGTTCTCAGTACCTTCTGACCTCTCAGTGTAGGCTTTTCCAATATGTTTCAGACTTGATTTATCATCCTCAACTATCATCTTTTCTAGGGGTCACACTTCACCAATAGTTTCTTTTGTGCCAGGGGTTTCTATTAGGAGCGACTTCTCAATTATTTTGACCCTTTGTTCATTAGTCCCCTACTTCTCAGAAACTTGTTGAAATATTTGCTCATCAATCACCTATTTTTGAAGAACATGTTCAAAATTGCATTTTGCTTCTATTTAATCTTTAGTTTCTTCATGTTCCTTTGACTTTGTGTATTCCTTGGATTCTCCTTCTCGTTCTGATTCTTCATACTCTAACTCCTCTGAGGATGTTTCTATTCTTCTCTTTTTTGGGAGGCCACCCTTTTTTGACCCTGCTTTTCTTTTCTTGTGCTCAAGCTGAGCACTTTCATTTGAATTTGTGTCAAATTCTAAAGGGGGAATAAATGCTTGGTGTCTTTTCTTTGGAGTTTATGTTTGTCCAATTGTTATTGCCTTCCCCTTATCTTACCCTGTGTTATCCTCAACCAATTTTATGGGGACGCCATCAATTCCTAGTGACACCTTGTCCACCAGGGTTTCAGACCATTCCTCATGACTTGCATCGTATTTTGCACAGAACTCCATGTATGTCTTTAAATCGTATCTAGTGAATGTTTGAATGTAGCACCTCATGTGATACCATGCTAATATTTTAGCGTGATCCCAGTATTTCCCTCTTTTATTAATTATTTTAATGGTTTTATCAGTAATCTTGTGCTTTGGGTTTGAGGTTGGGTTCCAATCCACCAAGTGCTCATAGAAATCATGCCATGGAGGAAGTGGTTGCATCCTCTCAATTTACCATTCCAGCAGTTGGTCTTCGCTATTATTCCTACCCTGTTTGTTGAGTTGCCTATCATAGGCATGAAATTGCTTGATGGGAGTCTTGTTCAGGGTGGCTTATCTCTGAGTGAATTTATCCTCAAGATCATAATTCCATTTGTGAGGTACTTATACCAACTTTAGGCTTCTTAGGAGCTAATAAATTTGCTCATGATCACCATTTTTTGACACTATCACTCCATCATATTTTAAAGGTATGAGGTAAGTGTGTGTCCTTTGAGCCCATGTTCCATATTTGTTGTTAATAAATTTTATTTTCCCTACGTACTCCAAAGCAAACAGTCGCTTGGTGACATAGTAAGGAAACAAAAAGGCTTCTCTGTGAAGCCGTAAAGCCTAAAAACTACCCCCTATGTTAGGATGAACTAGTACCCTTCTTTTGCATGGGGGTTCCTCAAAGTGTCTTCTATTTTTTTAGGAATTATGAGCATTTGGCCATTTATGAGTTTCAGAGTAGGGCCCAAAAATTCCATATTGAAGTGGTAATATGAACCCGCATTTGAAATAAGTGGCGTCCATTCACACACTGGTAAGTTTTGCCCCTTTCGATATTTTGTGGTGGTATAAATGGAAACTAAATGCTTGGCTTGGAAGAAGAAGAATATCTAGAATAGTTATGAGGAATACCTAAAAGCATATGGGAATTCTATTTATAGCTTGGAAAGGCCCGTGTGTAACTGTTGGGTCAGGTATGATGGCCAATCGAAGAATATGGGCACTTTTCCTAGAATTACACACGCTTTATCATAGAATTGAGGAATTGATATACATTGTGTCATTGCGATCTACCACCCATAAACTTGAGTATCATCCTCCAGTTCCACCACCATGGCCAACATATAAAAGAGATCTTTGTTCTTGAATCTTTATAGGGGGATAGGGTACTTAGGCACAGACTTATCCAAAAGGGTATCTGATAGGTTCTCTTGAAAGAATATCCTGATGTTTAGTTCATTGGTGTAAAATTTTGCAAAATTCTCCAAGTCAAATTGGATAGGCAAAACTGTGGATTTTCTTCCACAAGTGAAGATGACTCTGATAGTATCTAGATCAAGAGTGAACATGGCTTCCCCTTTAAAATTATTTACTACCCTATGCTTGGCTATGTACATTCTCACCATTGCCTAAATTAGCTCTAGATGGAGGTGAACTTGGGGGGATACGTACCAATAAAGAAAATAATGGTACAGGAAAGTGCTTGGATCAGACAGAGAGATGTCTAGGGAGATTATTATAGCTATATCCCTTTGAATTCATTTTGGCTCTTTCTATGTCAATTTTACGTCAGTAATGTGATCATTGGGGTGTACAAAACTACTCACTCTCGTGCTTGAGATTCTCTTCTTCTTAGAGGGTATTGTTGAAGAACTAATAGTTGGAGGCATGGCCGCCATGATAGTACCTTGTAAATTGGTAGTAGCTAGAAGAGTGAATAATAGTATTTGCAGAGCTCTCCGAATAGAAAACAGACACAGAAAGTAGAAGGTGGCGAATGGAGAAGGAAGGTGGATGAAAAAAAGGCTATGCATGCTCATGCCAATATGACATGTAATAACTGTTAAACTAACGTGGCATGATTTTGGTTGGCGATACTTATTTCAATGCAGATTTCAGATATCACCTGGAGCTTTGGCCTGCATGCCAGTATTTAAAAATCTACCAACCGTTACTTGTCATTTTTAGTCAGGACCAATAATTTTCTTTACTACTGTATAGGGCTAATAAATCAGCACCGCTTCTGTATTGGGCCAATAGATTACTATCATTTCTACTTTGTGCCAATTGGCGAGAATGGAAGTACCTCAAAAAGGGTATTATTTAGATTTTTGAGGCTACTACTTTTATTACCAATAATACTTTGCCATTCTGACGTGGCATTGTCAGTTCCTTGTAATGATGTCAAGTTGTTTATGACATGGTGCTTTTCAAAAGGCCTCCCCTTCTATTTTATGTGGATCCCACTACTAATTTTGTGAGTGTCATATCTATCACGACTTTAACATCAAAATTTCTTGCCATCACGATATTTTCATTTGAGTGGGCACTTGAACACAAAAAAGTCACGTTGTCGTGACAATTTTCTTGAAACATGTATTTGAACACCAAAATGTCATGCCATCATGTTATTTTCCTTTGAATTGGTGCTTGAACACAAAAAAGTCACGTCATTACAACAATTTGCTTGGAACATGCACTTGAACACCAAAATATCGTGTCATCGCGACATTGTTCTTTGAATGGGTGCTTGAACAAAAAAAATTCATGTCATCATGACAATTTTCTTTTAAAAATAAAAGGGAGATGCATATTTACATAAAAATACATACAAGGGGAGGAAGAACTTATTCCTTGAAGTATAGCTTTAGATGTAAGTCATTCACAGGGATAGGTTGAACATGGCCCTGCTCATATTTCAATTGGAAGGAGTTGTGTTGCTTTTCTTCCATTATTTCAAAAGGACATTCCCAGAATGAATAAAATTTGTCATGATTCCCAGGTTTAGACTTCTTTTCATTCCATATGAGGAATAAGTCTCCTACCTTAAATTTCCTTAGGGTATTTTTCTTGTCAAACCATTCCTTCATGGCAACAACATGTTTTAGGTGGTGATTGTAGGCCTGTTCCTCATGCTCCTATGAATGTAGAAGTTGGATCAACCTATTCTCCATTGGCTTTGCCTCTTCTGTACCAACTTGATTAAGCAACTTTAAAGATAGTATTTCTATATGTATGGGTAGGATTGCTTCTTTGCCATAGACCAAGGAATAATAAGATGCATTTATAGAATTATTAATAGTTATTCTATTAACCTATAGTGTTTGATTTATCAGGGAGTGCCATCTTCTCTTGTTGTCCTTCAGAGTTCATTTCAGGATTCTAAGCAAGTTTTTATTTGTAGATTTAGCTAGTCCATTTCCTTGAGGATAGTATTTTGAGGATGTTTTTAAATAAATCTCGTATATGTATGCAATGTCAATCATATTAGCACCTATGAAGGATGAACCATTATTTGTGACTAACACCTCTAGGATGCTAAATATGGTGATTAGACTTTTCGCAAATTCTATCACGACCTCTTGGTCTGCATTTTTGGTGGGTATTACCTCTGACAATTTTGTGAAGTAATCGATGGCTATCAGGATATACTTATGTTCGGTAGATGAGTTGGGTTCTATTATTCTGATGAAATCCAACCTCCATTGTTGGAAGGGTTTTTCAACCTGGATGGACTTTAGAGGCAATGGAGCATTTTTCTTTCTCCCAATGTACCTCTAGCATTCTTCATAACCTATAGTTATTTTGATGGCATCTACAAATATGGTTGGCCAGTAGCACCCGATATTGATGATATTTAGGGCAGTGGTTATTCCTAAGTAGTGTTCTCCTAATAATCCTCTTTGAAACTCTTCCAAGATATTCTATTTTTGTTCATCTTTTATACAACGAAGAAGTACTCCATCCAAGTTTTTATGTACAATCATTCAGGAAGTAAGGTGTATTTCAAATCCTGGATCTAGTATCTTCTTCTTTGTGAAGGATTTAAATTTGTTGGGTATTTTCTATTTTGGAAGTACTTGATAAACTCATCAGCCTAGTCGAGCCATTCTAAGGGTTGATCCTCATCTGATATTGCTTCCTGAGTCTGGTAGGCTATGTACTCTAGTGAAGCATGTTTGGTAAGTTATTGGCATAATGCTTTACCTGTTACTAGCTTGGTTGGATGTATTTCTACAACGTATTCTTGTATTTTGGTCACCCAACCAGCTCTTGTGTCACCAAGATCTCCTTGTATGATGAAGCTTTGTACAAGGGGGTGGATGGTGTAGACAATTATTTTGCTTTGTGATAAAAAATGCCTAAACTTTTTTAGAGATTTCATTATTGGATATATCTATTTTTAAATGAAGTTATATTTCTCTTCATGTCATTGCATAGTTTGACTTAGAAAAGATATAGGTCTTTTTCATTGTCAACTCCCTTCTGTGTGAGTACTGCAATGTAACTTTCTTGTTCACCAATAGCATATAGAATAAAATCCCTGGAATAGTTTGGATTTACTAATACAGGGGCTTGAGCTATCTATTATTTGATCAGCTAGAAATCTTGTTTCCTCGCATCTATCCATTTGAATATGACATCCATTTTTAGAAGCTCTATCATCAGTTTGACGATATGCACAAAATCGACTATGAATTTACACACAAAGTTGATTTGGCCAAAGAAATAATGTAAACCATTTTTATTTGGAGGGAGGGGAAGATCTAAAATTACCTTCACTCTATTTGGATCTATGGCTAGAACAGTATTTTAAAAAACATGACCAAGTAGAATTCCTTCTTCTATAGTGAAAATGGACTTTCTAAGATTTATGGAAATACCAAACTCCCTGCACTTTTTGAAGATGCTTCTGAGGTGCACTATGTGATCTCCTTTATGGTGGGAGAAAATTGTCATGTCATCTAGGTAAATCACTATGATCTTGTTCACCAATTCTTCGAACGCCATATCCATAGCTCTTTGGAAAGTTGCTCCAACATTGGATAATTCAAAATGTATTCTCTGGTAAGAAAATGTTCCTCACTTGGTGGTGAACACGGTCTTAAAATGATATTCATATTTGACCCATACCTAATTGTATCCAAAGAAACCATCTAAGAGTGAAATTATTTGTGCTCTTGCTACTGTATGTAGAATATGATTGATTTATGGAAGGGGGTAATGATCTTTTAGAGAAGCCTTGTTTAAATTGCAAAAATCGACACATAACTGGATGTCTCCATTTTTCTTTCTAATTGGGACCAAGTTAGCAACCCATGTCTAATTCTTGATTTGGTAAATACTTTTTCCTTCAAGGAGTTTCAGTAGTTCCTCTTTCATCAAGGCTTCAATTTTTGGATTTACTGGCCACTGCATTTGCCAAAATGGTTTTGCACCTTCCTCGAGTTTGATCATGTGTTGTATCATTTATTTTGAATAAAATTTCAAGTCTCTATAGGTCCAGGTGAAGATTTCAGGGAATTCCTTGCATAATTCTTTGATTTCTTCCATTTTTTCATTTTTAGTGTTCACTCCCAATTTTATAGATTTTTTAGTCTCCTTTTGAGTTTATTTGTACCTATGTTTGCCGAATTTCATTTTGTGATCGATCGACCTATCATTATTGTTAAACAAAATCTCAAGTGTAATCAATCCTTTAGGGATGTGGTTATTTTTCATTTGGATGATGTTCTCATAAAATTCATCTTTAGCCATCTTATTGTTATAGTAATTCATATCATGAACAAGGAAATCCACTATTTGTTGATCATTCTCAAAAAATTGCCATAAGATGTCTTTATCTGGCATAGAAGATCTATAAATAAACCTGACTATTTTAGATTTTTGGATGACATTTCTTATAGGGAAGAAGTTTACCCCTATAAGACCAATAAGTCTGCATGAGTGTTTTTCTCTTTGGGGATTACCTTCATGTTTAAAGATTCAAAATATTCTAGTAAATCCCAGACTCTATTTCGATAAGCTTTTAGATGATATTTCTTACTCACGCATTTTTTCGTAACCTGATTCACTGTCAACTCAGAATCACCAAAAAATTGCAGTTGCTTGATGCTCATATTTTTAGATTTCTTGAGGCCCAAATATAGTGCTTCATATTTTGTTGCATTATTTGTGCAACTCCAAGTTAACTGGTAAGAAAAAACTTTTTGCTCACCTATTGGGGAAATTAAGACTATACCTGCTCCAGCTCCATTCTTACATTTGGCTCCATCAAAGAAAATATTCCACAACTGATCAGTGGGTTGGTTTACCAGAGGGGGATAAAGGTGACCATTCTTCTTGAGTTTCAAAATAATTTAACTCCCAATGTCAGTCTTTATCATAGCATTGAAATAATGAAGGGATAACTGGTCTTCTTCCTGTAGTACATTGAGAGTTTCTTCCATCAATTTTAGGTCTTCTAGTTCTTTGATCATCATGTTGACTGTGGTGGGCTATCTACTTTCATCTTCAAGCTTTTCGATATGGAAGGTTGATGGTTTTCATTGAATATATTCACCCTTTTTCCTTTGAACAATATTTCCAAGTGTGAAAAATCCAGTGATAGATATCCTCCTATCTTGGATATGAACTCTCTAGAAAGGCACATACCAAAATAAGGTTCTAGGTCCACTACTACCACTTCCTGTATAACTATGAGTTGGGGCAGCCTTTGGAGTATTATCGTAATATCTTTGATAACTCCTACAATTTTTACAGGGGCCCATCTAGCTATAATATGCTAGGACTACTTCTAGTATATTCCATGCCCATGATGTCACATACTACTTTGGGCATCACAATGGTTGCTGCTATAGATTCTATCATGCAATTGTGAACAACTCACCCCTCAATTTGAAGAGATAAGTAAAAGGCAGAGGTTTGTTCTTTCTTGAAGTGGATGTCAAAATTTATTATACATAATCCATTTGAGTGGGAGTCTTATTCTTATTCTTCATATACCTCAAAGATTCCTACAACAAATCAATCAGTCTTGGGACCTGTAGAGTTTCATACATAATTTCTTTAGAGGGAGTTTTCTTCATTTCTTCAACCATGTTAAATGTGAGGGGTTCAGCACTCTTCTCCTTTACTATTGCATCGTACTTGTTTCTATACCCCTGAGTAGAACTACTCCTTTGGCATTTAGTAAGTGAAGAATATATCAATTTATCTCTTGCTTGCTCTTGTGTTTTTGTTTCTTTCTATTGTGGTGCTTCCTTGTGGGTCTCTACATCTCTCTGGATCGAACTAGGAGGATATTTTTCATAAGAAGTCCTTTTCTCAATAGGTTTCCTTAAGGGCAAGGGGACTTTCAATGGGTTAAGATATTTGGGGTCAACTTGTAAGGGTTTCTTCCCTGGCCTAGTAAGAACAAATACTTGTTCCATAGAAGGCATCATGAAATTTTGATTCTCTTCCCTAATTATGTTCACTTGGACCTTTTGTCTTCTTTCGGCCTTTTCCCCAGCTACTTGTTGTACTTGATGCTGATGAATCATGGAATAAGTATCTCCATGAGGGTCGTTGCATGTGGAACACCATAAAACTAATTATATTGAAGCATTATCGAGCTCACTATATTCATTGTTTTAAACTATATTATATTTATCATAGTTCCTAGAACTCATAGAGGTTTGATCTCTAGTCACTTGTGGAAACCTTCTCAGTTGAAAATTCCTTTTTTCCTCTCTTTTTTCTATGGATATGAATTTTTTTCAAAGTCTTATAAGAAGCTTGCATATCTTACAGAACTACCATTTGGGGATCTGGAGTTGGTGGAGCTATAGTCGTGGCAAAATTAGGAATGGGGTGAAGCATTGGAAGTGAGGGAGGAGCTTGTATTGATGGGTTATCCAATCCACTTGGGGAGACTGGTATTAGTTGGGCAAGTAGCATTTTATGCCTGAGACATATTTGGAAAAATATGCATCATGGATTGAGGCGAGAAATGACCAATTGTAATCAAGTCATTTTCTGCCCTTTGTGCTTCTTGATAAACCTCAAGGAAAGTGTGGATATGAGACTGTCTAATTTTCATGCTTATACCTGAGTTGAAATATCTCAAGAAATAATGCATTGCTTATTCATGAGTCAGTCTCAAACCGTCAGGTACTCTATGTCAGGTTTTGCTAAATATGATATTAAAATCTACGATCTCTTCTTGTGGATGTTTCTAAACAATAGTGAACTGGTTTAGTAGGGTGAAGGGATATGTTTTCTCGTTGAATTCTTCCACTAATTTTCTAGCAAGCTAGTCCCATGTAGTTATATACTAATTTTCAAGAGCTCTATACCAATAGAGCATTTTACCTTTCAAGGAAATCACCAGTAATATTATCATAATATCCTCTTCCTAAATGTCATGGATGGGGGCCAACGCAACCACATCTAGAAAATGCTCATAAGCTATTTTCTCAGTATCGTTATACTATGGTACAGCTTTCAGGGCTACTGTGGGTATTGGATGTTCAATTTTTAGGTTTAAGGGGCATGTATGGTTCCATGTAGGGTAAGGAAGAATCAAAATATTTTTAGCCATTGTTATTGGGTAAATAATAGGAGCTAAAAATTTACTAGTGATAGCGCTAGGGAGGGATACAGGGGAAGTATCAGAGCGTTTTGAGTTGCTGATGCAGGAAGAAGTTGTTCTAGAAACCAAAACAGGGTTAGCCTAGAGGCTATCAAGATGTAGTTCAAAAAAATCTATGGTTTCTTTTGAATTTTTTGCTTTAGATCTAGTTATCCTGAAATATGGCTCATGACCAGACTCTAGATAAGGGATTTTATAAGGTTCTCTTCTGGTGTGGAGTCACCAGGTGAATGATTGATAGGGCAAAGCTATTCACCGGGGCTTTGATCTGTATAATGCATGGGATTTGAGTCCCACCAAGCATGCCAAAAACTATTGGATAAAAATCTGCCTTCGGTTATGTTTTCATCCAAGACTTTTCCAACATTGAAGGACCAGGTGAGAATAGAGTCTACCTGGTTCGATATCCAAAGTAGGTTGGTTCCTTTGTATATTTTAGAGAAAATGGATAGATAAATAAATGCATAAAGAGAGGGAAATATAGCTAACATTAGAAGATTAAGATGGTACATATTAAGAAACAACAAAAACTACTATTACAACCTATTGCAAATAAGCATAATAATATCTAAAGCATAATTTAAACCCTCGATGAATGTTTTATACTAACACAATTTTACTTGCTACGTCAATGTTAATGCAAGAATCTAGATCCAAAATTAATGCAACTTACATTCAAACAAGATTTAAACTAGCAATAGACAACACATACATACTTGATTCCACAACACCAATAAGCCAAGAACTAGAAGGTACATATTTATTTAGATTTTAGAAGTTTGTATACATAGCCTTGTAAATTCCTAAGAGCCAACCATTTGTTTTGGTCGCTCATTCTATATATAAGATTTTTACATAACAAAACACTAAAAGTTGTTACAAAAGTATGCCCATAGGCTCATTTTGTTATAGGAAGAAGTTAGAGAGTGATGGAGCTCCTAACTAGAAGAGGTTGGGATATTCTTGTTACATCAATATTTATGTGATATCCTAGACTTATTGGTCTTCGTAGCCATAAAAATGTCATGCTATCATGACTTTTGGCCTTAGTCTTCTCCTTGGCCATAAAAATGTCGTGTTACCGTGAATTTTGGCCTTAGTGTGCCTCTTGACCATCAAAATGTCGTGCCATCATGAATTTTTGCCTTAGTCTGCTTCTTGGCCATCAAAATGTCGTCCCATCATGACTTTTGGCCTTAGTGTGCCTCTTGACCATCAAAATGTTGTGCCATCATGATGTTTTGCCTTAGTCTACTCATTGACCATAAAAATGTCGTTCCATCATGACTTTTTGTCTTAGTCTACTCCTTGGCCATAAAAATGTCACACCATCACAACTTTTGGCCTTAGTTAGCTCCTTGCCCATAAAAATGTTGTGCAATCATGAATTTTTCCTTAGTCTACTCCTTGGCCATCAAAATGTCGTGCCATCATGAATTTTTACCTTAGTCTACTCTTTGGCCATCAAAATATTTTGCCATTGCAAATTTTTACCTGAGTCTACTCCTTGGCCATCAAAATATCATGCCATCATGACTTTTGGCCTTAGTCTACTCCTTGGCCATCAAAATTTCATGCCATCATGACATTTGTCCTTAGTCTACCCCTTGGTCATAAAAATGTTGTGCCATCATGATTTTTTGCCTTTCTACACTTGGTATCTAGATGAGATTATTCCTTGTTTCCCTGAATGTGGTCATTTTGACCAACAAGTTTGTAGGCCCAAATCCCAAGGGGGGCTTGTCCTAAGGAGAATGGGTAGAATGAACCTCACCCTCATAGCTAAATAGGTATGGAAGATAATGGCTAATGTATATTTAGAATGAGTCTCTATTGTTAAAAGGAAGTACCTTCAACACTTTAATTTCATGGAGGATGGACCGTCCCTACTGGTTCTGCCTTTTAGAACTAATTTATAAAAGCCAAATATATCATCTCCAAGGGAATCATATGGTAGTTCAATAATGGGTAGACCATTGAAATTTGGTACAACCCCTGGATCCATGACCAACCTCTCATCACCGATCCCACCCTTGCACCCCTTAATCCAATCGTTGATACCCTTTTCGACTACAAGGTTACGCACTTCATAGTTTTCAACATGGGTATACTAGACTGGAAAGCCATGACCAACTCATCCTTACCTCCTAATCTCTCCAAAGCTACCTCCAACCTGACCTCCATCCTCCACTTCTCATCATTCCCATCCCTCTTGAATCTCCCAACACTCACATTTAAAAAGAGTGTGATGATGGTCAATTTCCTGTTAAATCTGCTTACCTCCTGATAGACCAACCAATTGAATGCAACATCCTCGTTAAGTCAATTTGGTTCAAGATTTCTAAAATTGTGTTATTTTCTTGGTTAGCATCACAAAATAAAATTCTTTCCTTGGACAATCTCATAACCTGAGGGCTTCAGTTATTCAACAGTTTCTACCTCTACAATTTTGAGTGGGATTCAATGAGTCACATTTTCTAGATTATTCCTTTAATGACTCGGTTGTAAGCTCAATATTTACCATATTTAGCATTTATTGGACCCACCCTTGCATAGTGGTTGACCTATTTAATCAATGGCCCAATCCTTTTAGGAATCCTAGATTCAAATCCCTCTGGTCAATGTACCTCCATCATTTCTTGTGGTAAATATGGCTTGAGCATAATAACCGTGCATTTTCCAATTCCTTCAGGGACCCATATTTGGTTGTCAATAGGGTCCTCAACTTTTTCATTGAAAATGCATCCTTGTGTCTGTTCTCTAGACCCCCAATCCCTAGGATTGAAGCCTGCATGGCCTCCTCCCATCTCCATCTCCATATTTCCATGAATCTCATCAACCCACCTATGCATCCTAATTCCAAAGCTAATTCAAAATAGACCCCACCCCTAGAACGTTAACTAAAACTAACTTGATAACTCTTCTAAAGGGAATCCTAGGCCATTTTGTGAAGGAGGAATCATCAAAAATCATGAATGAAGCATAATTAATGCATATGCCAAGAATATTGGCACTCTCACCAATCATGCAACAGAAGCTAAATCTCTCTATTGGGGGTTATCAATAAAAAGTGATCTACAATAAAATATGGTGGTCAAAGTAGATTCACTAAACATTATCAACTACTCTAAAACTAATAAGAACCCCATCTGGAGGGTCAAAAATATTATTTCCAAAGTTAGGTGACTTCTTGTCAATCATCCAAAGATAGTTGTGCAACACGTGTTTAGAGAAGCTAATAGAACAATGAATTCCCTTACCAATTTAGGTCACTCTGAGAGGTCCCTTAGTGTTTGGTATGATGATTTACCTACAACCCTTATCAAAGTCATCTCATGGGATTGACCTGGACCTTCCTGATCCCTAGCCCTCACCCTGGGTGTTGGGTCCTCTATTTGGTGCTCCCCCTTTTCCATCCACGTGTCATTGTTGAAGGTTTGCTAGTTCAAACCCTTCAACCTTCCATCCATTCACCCTTAGTTGGCCCCACTTGCACCATTTCCCCCTTACCTTGCTCCATAAATTTTTACCTCTCCCTTCATTTCTCCATGTGTATCCCTTCCACCCTCATCCCCATCAATTATCATTAATCATCCACCATCAATTTTCTTCGCACCTTGTTCTTGGTTCCAAAATCCTTCTTGACTATATTTATAACTTCATTATGCTTTTTCATACCTTGGTCACATGAACCAACCCTTGTGATCCTGATCTATGTCCTTTGTCCAATCAGCACCATGCAAACCTTAGAACTATAATGCTTCACATATGTAATATCAATATCAAGATTTATTTTCATAGCATGTATATCTAAACCACCTCTAGAATCCACAATAAAGATATCACTCCAAACATGAAGAACACTGGCTTATAATGAGGGGGGTGAATAGTATAAGATCAAATTTTTAATTTCTTTCCCAAATAATATTATCCAATATTATTAATGGCAATATCAATAGTAGTAATCAAAACAATACATAAATTATCACACACATGAGACACATAAATTTAACATGGTTCATCCAATGTGGGTTACATCCATGGAGAAAATATTTCTTCTAAATTTTCTCAACAAATCTCTTGGGAATCAATTCCCTATTATAATATTTATGGACCTTTGTCCAAATGAGACACTAATCCCCTATACTATAATTTTTGTATCTCTCTCCATAGGATAATTCTATCCCCTTGATCTAGTTCATGGATCTCTCTCCATAGGTGAACTCTTTTCCCTTTGCTTTAGTTCATGGATCTCTCTCCATGGGAGAACTCTATCCCCTTTGCTCTGGATTATGGATCTCTCTCCACAGGATAATTGTTTTCCCTTACTCTAATTTTTGGATCTCTTTTCGTAGGATAACTCTATCCCATTACTATGGTTCGTGGATCTCTCTCCAAAGGAGAATTATTTCTCTTCTACTTTGGTTGGTGAATTTATATCCATAAAAGACCTCTATCCCCACTACTCTGGCTAGTGGACCTCTATCCATAGGAGATATTTGTTCCCACTGCACTGTATGATGGACCTCTATCCTCTCTACTTTGATCACCTCCAAAGTTTGATCTCAACACTATCTCAAATTTGCACCAAATATCATCACAAATCTAGCACAAATTCACTCTAACTCTGCTCAAATATGCCTTTAAAATTATCCCAAATCTTCTCTCAATACTTGATCAAATATGTCTTAATTTCTGCTCCAAATATTCTCATAATACTTTCTCAAATAGGCATTCAAGCCTTCTCAATAGACTTCCTCAAATCTGCGTCAAATATGCTTCAAGTCTTCTTACAAGAATTGCTCAAATCTGCATCAAATATGCTTCAAGTCTTCTTAAAATAATTGCTCAAATCTACCTTCAATCCTTCTCAAAATACTTGCTCAAATCTACCTCAAATCTGCTTCAAGTCTTCTCACAATACTTGATCAAATCTAACTTCAAGCCTTCTCAAAAGACTTTCTCAAATATGCCTCAAAGCTACTTCAAGTCTTCTCACAAGACTTGCTCAATTCTACCTTCAATATTGCTCACAAAACCTGCTCAAATATTTCCAAATCTTGCATACAAACAAAGCTTATATCTCTTTCAAAAATACTTTATTCAACTAGGCAATTCAAAAATATTCTACCTAGAATTTTTTTAACCTCTGTAATATATCATAACCCCAATATGTTATTCACATTCACAAATCTTGCATTCAATCAATGCAATCTATATCTCTTGCAAAATCCCTTTGAAATCAAATCAAAATAGTGTATAACTTGTTTCACAAAATTGGTCTATATTTTTTATAAATTTTTTCTCAAAGATCAATCACACTCATGCACAATTTTCTCTCACAAAATTGATCTCAAACACTTTCACAATTTCTTTCAACATCTCTAAAACCAATGTTCAAAAGGTTTCACAATGATGCACTAACTTGTCTTCAAACCTAGTACAAGTAGTTCACAATTTCTAGCACAAATGTCTCAATCTCTTTCAATAATAGAAGCACAATCTTGTACTCAAACTCTATTCCAAATGTTTCCAAAACCATTCAACAATGAAGTACAAACCCTAACTCAAATATTTCCAACAATGCATACCAATCAACCCTTTTAACTCCACCTCAAAACTACTTTCTCAAAATACAACCACTTAGCTTAAAAGGTTGAATCACCATACCTCAAAGTGTTTGGTGAAGATGTTCCCTCAAATACCTATCTCAAAAATAATATCTTTTGCAACTACAAAAAGGACTAGCATAACACCTTTTCATATGTTGGAATAACCCTTCTCAAAATTTGTGCACAATTTTATTCCAAACCAATGCTCTATAACTCTCTTGGTTTTTCAAAATAAAACATAAAATCATGAACCAAGTCCTTCAATATTAATGCAAATATTACAAACAATAAAAACACATTTTACACATTTTATCTCCCACTTTCATAAAATAATTTCCAAACCACTTAATTACCCATAACAAAGATTTACAATATTAAATCAACCATTTATACTTTATCACTCCTAATTTTGCATATATAGAAATAAAACTTAATGACAACAATATATTCAAAACTATTTGGTAAAAATAAATTACCCTTATACCTACTATATGCCAAAAGCCTTGACATCATTGCACACCCCTAAAAATTCATTCAAATCAAATTTAATCAACCTTAGCACATACCTTATTACAAAAAATAATATTGTTCACACAGACGAGAACCAATCCTCTGACCTCAAAATCGTAACGTAATGCATGACCGCTTGCACTAGCCAAGTGGTTGAGATCTAATATATAGGTCTCCACTATTATTCCCTTGGCGCATTTGCCAAAAAAATTAAATCTCTAAAACTTACACTAGGGAGAATTGAACTATGAACCTCTACCTCGTAAATGACTTAGCACGAATCTAGCCACCGTTGGGCTACCCTAGTGGATGATGTCAAGAATCGAATGAAAATTATTTATTTCATTCTCTTTTTGCACTTCGAAATCAACAATGTCCCCTCTTCCTCATTCGCTATCACCACTTCGCACGAGACACAAAAATCAAAACACACAACATTTAATTCCAAAGTCTTAGGAGTATTTATATGTTTCCATGCACTTTTTAGACGTCGACCCTCTTTCAAATTTATTTTAAAATAATTTAAATTATATTTGGTACCATGTAACTTTATACTAAGTTATTATAATTTATTTTTTTTAAATATTATAATAAAACCTTTTGCCTTGGATCTTTTTACACCAATTAGAAGTCTTATCTTTACATTGCAATTTAAAATCTCCCTTTATTTTTTATTTACCAAATGAAACCCTTGTTACTTTCAAACTCTATTAACAATATTTAAATTTAAAATTTAAATATTATAATACTTTTCTTCAAAATTCTCTTTGCTTGCTTTCACAACCATGGAAAATTGTTTTTCTTGATATTTATTTCACAAAGAATTTTACCACATATACTCTTTGATGACTTTTCCTTTGCATTTATTATTTCAACCTTGAAGACAAAACTCAACCTTTTCACCTTTGACATCAATGAAAATCAATGACATCAAACCTTTGACATCAATGACAACACTATACTCAAAATTACCAACAATATCCCCCTTTTTGCATTGATGGTAACCCTTTATAACAATTCATTTTCCTACCACTGGATTCCAAATATTCTCCCCCTGAGGAACTGCTCTCCTTGATTGAATGCTCTCTCCCTTACTAAAATATCTCCCCCTTTGACATCAATGGCAAAGGGTCTCCTTTTGGGTTAAATATAGGACTCTTAGCTCAGCCCCCTCCCCACCTCATCTCCTTGACGTGATTAATTTTGGGGTGGGAGTATCTCTACTCCCAGCATACAAAGCTATTTTTCTTTGTGAACCTTCTTTTTCAACTTTTTTTTAGCCATACCATTTTTATCCTTTTGAGTGTCCATGTTCTTACTTGTATCTGGAATTTTTGAAAATTCTGTTCTACACCACTTGGTATTATGCCTAATATTATTGCACTTGTAACACTTAATGTTATAGTTCTTGGAAGGTGCAAATATCTTGAAGTTCCTCTTGGTGAAGCCATACTCATTTTTGTCATGAACCCTGCAATGGATTGCTTTATGACCAAAGCGATTACAAGAGTAGTAATACCCTTGGAATAAACATCCATATTTGAAAGAGTTGGAATTCCTTTTAGTGAGGTCATACTCCTTTCCATGAGTCCTACAATGCATAGCCTTGTGACCAAATTCATTACATGAAAAACAACATCCTTTGAAGAAATCTTATCTTGTAACCTATGGTCTCTTAGTCCTTTATTTTCCTTCTCTTGATGATCCTTGTCTCTTGTTTGTGCATTGTTTGTTTCCTCTTTGCTACTATCATCTCTCAACACATCGGTGTAAGTCTTAGTTTCTTATTCATTTACTTCTTTTATGCTTCCTTTGATACTTCATTTTCTTTTGATCTTGACTTCCCTTTCTGTACCTCTTGACCTTCTTCATAGCCTAGTCCTATTTTGATAAATGAAAATATTCGTGCTTTGGTAATTTTATCCAAATATTTTGAACTTTTATCAAACTTATGTATCTTATAATTAGAATATTTCACTTCCATCCTTAGAGAAACTACTTCATGTTCTAATCTTTCACATTCTAACTCTTTTGCTTCTAAATTTTCAGCCATTCCTTCTTCAATTCTTCTTACCTCTTCAACCTTAACCTTAAAGTTAGTGAGATCTTGTAGAAACATAGCATTTATTTCCTCATCCTCTTGTACATAGGTTTTCAATCTTGAGTTCTCTATTTTTAATTCTTCAATATCAACAATAAGTATTTTACATTCATGCAACCATAGTGAAACCCTCCTAATAATAAAATAAGTAATAATAGTTTACCTTTTATTTCAGAAAATTTTATTTCCTACAAATTTTTCATTTTTAGGTGATTATTATTGTTTAGTTTGACTTAGGACCTGTGAGAAAAATAGGAAGTAGGTATGCCTAAGTGAGACACACATACTGAAATAGCCCTAAAATTGGCTTAGGACCTTGTCAGATGCAGAAAGTAGATATGCCTAAGTGAGACACACATACTGAAATAGCCCTAAAATTGGCTTAGGATTTTGTCAGATGCATGAAGTAGGTATGGTTGAGTGACACAACCATAGTGAAACCCTCCTGAAAAATCAAACAAATAGTAATAGTTTAACCTTTTATTTCCAATTAATTTTACTTTTCTAGCAATATTTCATATTATTCCTAGTGTGCTAAGGTTGGTTGTATAAATATTTGTAGGAACGCGAGTCGCATCTAATTTTAGAAAAAAATTAGGATTATTGTGAAATTTTATTTAAATTGTTCCTTGTTGTATTAAGGATAGTTATAAACTCAATTGCTATGATTTGTATCTAAACTTGACAACAGTGGGATTAAAACATAAAATCAAAAGAAAAACCCAAACAAAACCAAAATAAAGAGAGAGAAAAGAAAATAATAATAAGTTGCTAGATGATGGAATAAATTTTGAACCAGTATGCACTTATAGACCTTAGAGAACTATTGATAAAACAAGAATTTAAACTTATTTTTGAGCAAGGAAATAGAGCATATAGTAAGGAGTTGGAGTGTCTGTATGAACACATTGATATTATCAAAGAAAAATTAGACAAATTGAATGAAATCAAAGGGATTGACATAGCAAAAACTCTAGGGACAAACTACCATTCATCTTATCTAGATCTCAAAAGGAGTTGTGAGCATTGGATTTGGGATAGAATATCAATAGTAAATCCAAAAATTTACCCTTGGAATAAATATTTTGAAGACTCCATCTTCATTCACAAGTTCCTCAGATACCAAGAAAAGAAATAAGTAGCCCTAGAATATAACAAGAAATATCAGAGGATATCTAGAGCTATGTGATATAGGGAGCTATGTCAAGATTTATGCTGTGAGTTACAATTTGGAAATCTCGATCCCTTTACGACCTAATATTTTCTCATTCAATTGATTCAATTAGTTATATACCACTTTGATTTTGAATAAGAACACTTCATGACACCCGAACAACTTGATCCAATCAACGATATTCATAGACTATTCAAGGAATATTAGACGTGTTGCAAAAACAAGAGAACTTAAAAATTCATGAGTAGAGATAGAGAATCTAAGGGAATATTTATAAAGATTAGCAATTCAGAAGAAAATTTCCAAAGAGACTTTAGCAAGAAGCCTAGAATTTATAAGTTAGAAGAATTTGAAACAACAACATCAACCAATAAAGTTGAAATCCTAGAACAAGGTACTGACTCATATTTATTACAAAAACCAAAATTTGAAAATCACATAGATCTTTCTTCTATTTTTACTGAACCCATACTTGGTTTAATTCTTGAAATCTTACATTCAGTTATGGCTAACCAGCAAAGTGGGTAGGGAGAAGTAGAAGAGAACCAAATGGGGAATGAACAAATATAGAAAAGATATCAAAGAAGAAATGGGCAAAGGAAGACATTTGCCTTTCCAATATTACACATAGATGGGATAACAAGAGAATCCAATTCAGTCTCTATTTTTGTATTTCCCACCATCCATGGTAAACCACATGAAGATCTGGATGCTTTTATTTTTGAATTTGAAGTAGAGTGGAAAGATTACTTTTACACTATCGATAAAAAAATCTAATTTTGTTTCCCTCTACTCTTAAATATGTAGCTTTAATATGGTTCATGGTTCTAGGAGAAAATATTTGTAATCAATGGGATGAAGAACAATTATTAAAATATCTATTCCTTGAACGATATCATGATTACTATAGAGTTAGGGATAATAAAGTTGAGCTATTTTGCATGAATAAAAAATATGAAGAATATTTGGAGGATTACCTTGAGAGATTTCTATTTTTTGGATCTAGAGTAAATATAGACCTTGAAGAAATCTTAAAAGAATTTTTTTTTAAAGGACTAAAAGAATATGTCCTTGAGGTTTTGAACCTTATGGAAAAAGGATATATCCATATTATGGTGTTTGAATAAATTGTAAACCTTTGCAAAAACTATTCAAGAAACAAACCTCTAAGAAGTAATAAGTATACATCTATAGTAGGAGTAACAAGAGCCGAAATTAGAAACATGTTGGAAGGTTTAAAAACTAATTTTTTAAGTACCTTGACTACATATTTGGATTTAATGGATAAGAAGCCAAAAGCATAGGATAATGAAGAAATATTCTGTCACAAATGTAGGAAAAATAACAATATAAGAGAATGCCCTCTCAACATTACAAATGTTTCCAATATTTCTACTTGTAAAATTTGTGATAAAAGTCACAAAATAGAAAACTACAAATACATCTATGTTGTTAAAGTTGCCATAAAGGATCCTAAAGTTGAAGAGGCAGAAGACATTTATTTTGTAGTCCAAATATGGAATGTTCCATTCAATGGACCACAAAATTGGTCAAACCCTAGTTATTCCAACTTGCAAAGTCCTAATCAATGGTCTAATGCACCAAATTAAGCAAATTGGAATTCTTATTCAAACAATTAAGACTAGAACATACCCCCCATGGGCCCACTTTATGACCAATACCTATGGAAATCCACCATGGAATCAAGGAATATCAAGTCAAAATAGTTGGAATACTAATGGCCAATATAACGAGGGAAGATCTGGTTGGTCTCAAAATCCATCACAACAACAAAACTTTCAAAACCAATTTAGGGGACAAGCCCCTAAAAATACACCTCAAAATAGACTTCTTTCACCTCCAGTCAATAAAAATAATCCTCCTAAGCAATCTCCTCTTCCAACTCAACCAGTCCCTAATCCAAACAATAACAACATTCAAAAAGCCTATGAAACTAGTGAGACATGTTTTATATATGTAGTACCTTATCAATAGATTCAATTGAGATCGAGAAAGGTATTCAAAAACAATGTAACTCTCATAGAGTTTGACAATCCCACTGCAAATTTGTTCTAAAAGGAGGATAATAATAAAAAATATTTTGACAACCCCACTACAAATTTGTTCAAAAAGGAGGATAATAATGAAAATGAAATGGAAAATTCACTAGAAAACATTCCAAAAAACAAAAAGAAATCCAAATTCCTCAAAGGAAGGAAGTAGAGGTATTGTTTCTTCAAATATTGGTAATACAAAAAGAACCATCTAAGCCAACCTTTAACTTCCTTTAGGAGTTAGAAAATATTACTATCAAGATTCTCTTGTTACAAGCTATCAAGGATATACCCATATTTTACAAGATCATTAAAAATATATGTACAAATTTAGAAAGGAAAAAGAAGAACGAAGGCCAAACTATTCAAGTCATTGGATAATTGTCTGAGATAATAATAGAAGGTAGGACATTACCAAAAGACACATATCCTGGAATACCTATGCTCATGGTACACATTGGTGACATAGTCTTGCAAAATATTTTGGTCAATTTGGGAGTCACTATTAATGTCATGACCAAAGAAACAATGGAATTTTTAGGGGTACATAAATTACATTCAACTTCTATTGTACTCCAACTCGTAGATATGTCTGTCAAGCTAAAAGGAAAACTAGAAGATGTTATAGTATCTATAATTTCATGGGAATACCCTGTAGATTTTATAGTCTCATAATCCAATAAAATGTTAGGGGGGCATCCCTTAATTCTAGGGCACCCATGAATCACAAAATTTGATGCTTACATTAGTTGTAGATAAGGAAATATGACTATTTTTTATGGTAAGAATACTAAAAACCTTAGCCTATTCCCTGAATCAACAATAGAAGACAAATTTCCAAAGTAATTAAGGTATGATTTCCCTCCTAAATTTGATGAGATCCAAACCTTATCAATAAATTTTCTGAGTGAACATATTCAACAAGAGGTTGAGGGACCATTACCATAATTGTTAGGAAATCGAAAAGAATATCAAGGTCAAGATAATGGTTGTTCATCTAAATATACCATGGATATTAATGAGGTAAGTACAAGTAAGTCTCAAAAAATGATACCATATGACTACTACTTAAATATTCTTGAACATGAGATAATGGGAATAGATGCAAACACAAGAAAAGTGAAAGAAAATAGATATCACACCAGGAAGAACCTTGAATATCAGTGATGAGCTCGCAAGCATACAAGAATCATAATTAATAGACATGCTTAGTAAATATCAATCAATATTTACATGGAACTACAAGGATATGAAAGGGATACATACCAATGTTGGTGCCCATCGTATTTTTATCCAAGAAGGATTTTATCCTATAAGACAACCCCAGATAAGATTGAATCTAGCTATGAAATATGTGGTTCAGGAAGAAATTATTAAACTCTTGAAAACATTATTTATATATCCAATTTCCAACAGTCAATGGGCGTCACCTCTTGTGATAGTCCCTAAAAATAATGGCAAATGGAGGATTTTTGTGGACTATAGGTAATTAAACAAAGTAATGAAGAAATATTATTTCCCTTTCCAATCATTGATCAAATCCTTAATACATTAGCTGGAAAGAAATACTTCTACTTTTTGGATGGTTTTAGTGGCTATAATCAAGTTTCCATAACTAAGAAAGATCAGTAAAATACCACCTTCACATGTCCAGTAGGCACCTATGCTTATAAAGTTTTACCTTTTGGGTTATGCAATGCACCTACCACTTTTCAAAGAGTTTTTTTTGGCTATATTTGCTAATTTAATAAATAAGTGTGTAGAATTCTATATGGATGACTTCACAGTCTATGGTAATACCTTTGAAGAGTCATTTTCAAGCTTACAAAAAGTTTTGATTAGATGTCAAGAGAAGAACCTCTCTTTGATTCATGAAAAGTGTTTCATAATGATGAGAGGAGGCATTGTCCTAGGATATTATATATCAGAAGAAGGTGTTAAAATAGATCCTAAAAAAATACAAGTTATTCAATCCCTTCAACCTTCGAAAACACAAACAGAGGTAAAAAGTTTCTTAGGAAATGAAGGATACTACCTTATATTCATTAAAGACTTTAGTAAAATTATTGCTTCCGTGCTTAATCCCTTAACTAAAGAAAGTGAATTCAATTAGACTGAAGCATGTCAAGAGGTCTTTGAAGTTATAAAATATAAATTGATTACTACTCCAATCCTGAGAGAACATAATTGGAAATTACCATTCCATATACATTGTGATGCTTTGGGTTACACAATAGGGGAAGTATTACAACAAGTTGAGAACAAAATACCATATGCTATCTATTATGTAAGCAAAAATTTGCATGGAGCTGAGCTTAATTACATTGGTACTAAAAAGTAATTTTTATTTGTAGTCCATACCATAAATAAAATTAAACATTACATAACAAGGTGTGAAATATTCATTCACACTGATCACTCTACCATTAAATACTTAATGAATAAATAAACAATAGGAGGTAGAGTGGTTAGATGGCTTCTTTTGCTATAAGATTTCAATTTTACGATCATAGATAAGGGATAGAAAGATAATGTCATTGTAGATCACCTATCTCTTATGCAAATATTTAATGATGACGAGTTAATTCTTGATATTTTCCCATATGAACATTTGTTTGCTCTTTCTATTTTTACTCCTTGGTATGATGATATTGTAAATTACTTGGTAATAGGAAAAATGCCTCAAAACTACACACCGCATGAGCGTAGAAAATTAATACATCAAAACACTTCTTATATGTGGATTCATGGAGTATTTTTAGAATATGTTCTGATCAAGTAATTAGGAGATGTGTGCAAGAAGATGATGTGTATGACATCATTCAGGTAGCACATGAAGAACCCTGTGGAGGCCATTATGCCACCCAAAGTATAGTTAGTAAAATAATTCAAATTGGTTACTTTTGGCCTACCATAAATAGATATGTCCATAAATTTATTGATATATGTGACACTTGTAAAAGAGCTAGTAAAACTACCCCTTCGATGGAGATGCCTTTGGTTTTACAAGTAGTATTTGAACCATTCGAGAAATGGAGAATTGAATTTGTTGGACCAATAGACCCTCCAAGTGAAGGTAATAAACACATACTTGTGTGTACATATTATGTTACTAAGTGGGTTGAAGTTAAAGCTTTACCATGAGCACAAGCTGAGATAGTTATTGATTTCCTATATGAAGACATTATGCAATACTTTGAGCTATTTCAGATAATGGAACCCAATTTTTCTCTAAGTTAATTAAGCACTTTGTTGATATATATCAAATAAAATATAGGATAACCTCACCATATCACCCTCAAGACAATGGACAAGTGGAAGTTACAAATAGATAACTTGAAAAGATCATTACAGAAATCTTAACTGTTAATAGGGGTGATTGGGATAATATATTGAAAGAAGCCATATGAGCATACAACATAACTTGGATATCTACACCAGGATTATAACCATATGAAATGGTCTATGGAAAACATCTATCATTCCCATAGAATTTAATATAGAAACTCTTTGCACAATGATACAACATGACATGAATTTGGACAAAGCATAGAAAGCTAGATTGTAAAAGTTAAACATTTTGGATGAAAGGAGACTAGAGGTATTACATAGGACTAAAATAAACCAACAAAAATTAAAGAAATGGTATGATAAACACATTGTACCACGTACATTCAAACCAGTAGATTGGGTCTTGTTGTTTGAATCTCGTTACCAAGACATTCAAGGTAAAATGAGGACAAGATGGTTAGGACCCTATGAAATTAAAGAGATATTTAAAAATAGTACAGTAAATCTTAAGCCTGTAGATGATTCAAAAATAAAACTACTAGTAAATGGTCACATGCTTAAACTTTATAAGAAACCATTATCTAAGGAATAATTCATACACCACCTTAAGCAGCAAGCCGAATTGCATTACATCTTTGAACTGCAATCAACCACTATTGAATAATAACTTCCCTCACTTACATAAAAATTATTATGATTCATTTGTTTCATCATGAATTTTCTATATTTGTAGTATTTCTATCTTATTTTCATCAATCTTCATTCTCAATGTTTCAAAAATAGCCCAAGAGGATTTTTTTTTTTTTAAATTATAGGAAAATGACTATCATATGTTGCATAATACCTTGTTTTCTATATAAAATCTAGGTGTTTTTGAATTACTCAAACAAAACTAGTGTTTTGAGCAAATTTTCATTGAAATTCAAGCAATATTTTGATGTTGTAATTTATTCCTAGTCAATCAAACTTTTTCTTGGACTACGCACATTTGAACATATAAAAACATTGTGATATTTGGAGAGATTAACTCATGTGTTACTATTTCCATAAGTGAATAGTTTCCCTTGCTTATCCATCTATGTGCATGGTCTATAGTACTAATGAATTCAAAAGGATAATCTTGCTCTTAACCCCTAAAATAAAGAAAATGAGAAGAATAGTAAGGATAGGTTCAAATTACCATAAGTACTTTGATAGAGTGGTTGGGAATCCAATTCCCCAAAGTTCTTACTCCTTTGAAAAAACATAAAAAAATCCTCATCTAATAGAGCAAGTATCCCAAAAGTATCTTCTTGCTTCCCTTAAAATTAGGTAAGAATCTCAAGACATTCCCTTGCTCCCTCTCAAAATGAGCAAGTATCCCAAGAAAATTTAAATAAGGGTAAAAGAGCTTGAATCCCTAGAATTCTTAGTATCTCGAAAACCATGGGGTGATCCTCATTACAACAATGGGTTGAATGAAACCTACTTGGAAATAAGGTATCCTTACGTAGTAGCACTAATTCTGGACAAGACCTATGGATTATCAAAGATAAGCTAGCTTGTTTGCATAAGTGATATTTGTTGTTAATCAATCCTTGATCATAATGGGAAATGAATACTTATTGCACATACAATTGGTCCTTGAGAAGCTTGAAAATATTAGGATAACTTTAACACCATATTCATTTGTGAAATGAATAGATGAAGTTGTTTAAAAAAATCACTAGGATGTGTGAAGTATTTGAGAAATAACTTTATAATATCATAAGTAGGCAAAATTCAGAAGCAAATTCCTATGAAAATACTATGGTTCATTTTTCCCTACAAAAATATAGCTCGTGTCTCTCAAAACCTTATATCTCTTAGCAAAATCCATCAAAATATCAAAATATATATTCCATTTTTTCTAAATAATTAAAAATATCCCAAGCCTTTGATAGATATCTATTTTTGCATACATTGATGACTGATATCAAGCTTTATAATCATTAATTTTCTCTCACTTGGATCCTCCTTAATGAAATTCAGGAAGCACAATCACAAAAATTATAATAAACCCCCATAAATAAAACTTATTATATTATCCACCAATATAAATAAAACACCCTTCATCTTGTTTTGGCTATATAACCAAAATTACAGTTGGGGGAGGGAGTAAATAGAGGTATACAAAGTTCACAATACATTTTGGGGGGAAAGAAATAGGTAAAGTATTTTCTTAAACTCTAAAAACTATAGTTTCGTAGATGTCTATTGTAGATATATTATGTATATATCTTTTGTAGAAGTCTTTCATAGATATCTTCTATAAATATTTTCTGTAGCTATCTTCAATAATAATCTTATGTAGTAATATTCTGTAATAATCTTATGTAATAATCTTCTATAACAATCCTTTATAAATAATATTATGTAAGCACCATCTGTAGACATTGTTCGTAACGCATATCATAAAATATTCTAAGTATCAAAGCTTAAATCATCCCAAATATGAGAAACATGTGGTAATTCATAAAATTACAAGATAAGTAATAAAGGTGCATCAACGAAGATTATAAGGGAAATGTGGCAATAATATTTTAAGTAAAATTGTAGGCCTAAAATTTTTGCATTCCTTTCCTCTAGACTGATGGATCCGCACCTCATAGGGGAATGGGAAAATAGTAGATCTACACCTCGAAATAGAGGCACTTGATCGTGCCTTCTTGTGGTGATTTTTTGACGAATTGGTTTTTGGGTTCACCAGGAAACATTTGTGGCAGTTTTTGAGCCTAGGTTTTAGGATTTGTTTTAGATGAGTTCTTTTTAATTCAAATCATACATACACCTAGGTTTGGCCTTTATGCGACTAAAACTATCTATATGTAATTTTGATTCAATGAAGACAATAGACAATGGATACATAATAGAAATGCAATGCCTAAAACTAGGGCTAAAAGAAATTATAAACGTTACTTGATTCAAATGTTTGATGAATATTCTGAGGCTTGTAGCAGAATAGAATGCCCTCTATTTCAGTTAGGATCATCTATGTTCTAGATAGAATCGCCTCTGTTCCATATGGAATCACCTCTATTCCAGATAAAATCACCTATGATTTGGCACAATTGCAGGCAATTTTGTTGCAATCATGCAACAAGAAAATTGACAGAAAATAGGGGACAATGAAATGGGGTTTCTTGAAAATTATGACAGTTTCTCGTACTCCAAGTCATATATTATCTTTAATTTCTATGTGAAAATGGATATGAAACAACATGAGAACAATATGATAACAATTCAACCTACTATGCTATGAATTTATGCAATTCTGCTCCTGATTTTATGATGCAATTAATTGAAATGATGGTGAACACCAAGATGTAATATCTAAAGCTAAGTAATAAATTAAATGGGCATGATACAATGCATATACAAACAAAAAAGAAGGAAAGAGATGCAAACAATAATTTGAATCCTTTCCCCCAACTGATCTAAAGATAATATCGTTTGTTCTCTAACAAAATCGCCTGCTCTCTCACGAAATTGCCTACCATTTTTGTCGATCTCCAGGATATTATGCTATTATTTAGGGCGATTATAAATGGGACCTGCAATGACAAAAAATAAAAATAGGGATATCGGGAGGTGGAATTGCATAGAAAATTGATGTGAGGGATCCTCAAGGGAGTTCAGAAGTAATCTCAAGGAATCAGAGTCCAACCATCCAGGTAGAGGGGGAAAATGGAAAAGGGCCTCTATTAAATAGGCCAAGGAGGGGTTTAAGGAATTTGGAAGGTTAGGCTAAACATGGAGGAGGTTTTTATCCCTCCTATGTTTTCCACCTTCAATCTACTCACCAACCTCCCTGATTCGAACAACATTAAACCAAGTAAGACGTTTTAAACCGAATTTTGTCTTTTAGCAAATTTGGCAAATTTTTGATTTGGGATAAAATTTCTTGGTGATTTCATCGATCTCCAGGTGATTTTGTTGATCGGTGGGTGATTTTGTTGATCGGTGGGCGATTTTGTCCAACGGTCAAGAATTTTTGGTTTATTGGCATGAAAAATGAGGAAAACAATGTCAAAATTGGACATATTATATACCGTTGGAAAGCTCTTTTCAAGCCCTATCCAATGGTATAAAATTTGATATTAATTGAGATTATTTGGTAGGATAAATATTCTCTTAAATATTACCTTACTTTTTAAGGAGAAAAACTAAGGAAAATGAGGCAATTTTTCATGTCTACATTTTGCCCCTTCTTTGATGTATTTATGACCAATAAATGCGTCAAAGAAAAATGTAGACACTTGAGTAGAAATTATTATGATTTGACATGGGAAAAAATGGAGTAGATGGTTTAGAATGAATAGTTTATGTGAAATTGATGTCTTAGAAAAAAATAATTACTAATTTACTGACTAGGATGCCCCCTCGAGTTTTTACACCAAATTTTACGTTTGGTGGAAAACTCGAATTTTATCTTCTTTGTTTTATGTGACTTTGTGTGATTTATTGGATGATTTATTACATTTGCTTATGATGGTTGTGTTATATAATTTCTTCTAATCATGCTTTGATTTTTGAACATTTTGATCATGCTCAACATAAAAGGAAAATGATTTTGTAAAGTGTGTTTTGAGAAATATGATTTTGTGTGATGATAGATTTGAGGGATTAGCAATGAACCTCGAAGGATGTTGTGTTGTTATATGACTGTTTGTGGAGTTCAAATCTCACTAAGTCATGAAGTGGATCCTATTGTGAGGAAGTTTTGTATTGCTAATACCAAAATATTGTGTGCTTAAGAATAATCTTAAGGTTTTATGATGATAAAAAAATTGTTTGATGTTGTTTTGGGACAAGATGTTTGATATATTCTAGCAATAAACCTCAAAGGATGTTGTGTTTTTATGAGACTATTGGTGGAGTTCAAAGCTCGCTAAGTCTCGAAGATAATCATATTTATGAGGAATGTTCTTGATATTGCTAAGAATGATTTTATTCTTAAGAATAATCTTAATGCTTTTGTGGTAATAGGAATATGTGTGATGTTTGTTTGATAATAATGTATGTGGTAAATGTTTGTGAAATATATTGAGCAAAGCATGAAAAATTAGAAGGATGATTTATGCTAAGCATAGAATTCCTAAGTGTGAAATTATATGAAATAATTACTTAGGAATTATACCATTTTTGCAAAAATCAAAACGAATTGCACGATGATATGAAATTCTTTGTTCTTTTAAATTGCAAAGTAATGTAAGATAAATCATTATGTCACATGTTTCAAAAAGATTATGATTTTTTTATGAAAATATATGGACTAATTTTGGGCATGAAAAATTAGAAATATGGTTTGGGCTAGGTATAGAATTCCTAGTGTGAAAATTGAGCAGAATAATTCCTAGGGATTATACCATCATCGCGAAGTCATGAATGCTATGTATGATAAGTGATTTTGAACTACATGTTATTTTTGCAATAAGTTGTTTTTGAGATTTTTTTGAAATTTTGGAAATATCTATGTAATGAAAGTAACGATAAACTAATGTTGTCCGACAAATTTCAAAGAAATATTTTAACTTATTTCTAAGACAAATTCAAATTTATCAAGAACCAGTGTGTGATAAGTGAGTTCATTATCCATATTTATTTAACACAATGATATAAAGTATCTCAAGGGTCAAACGTGTGTGCTTTGTAATTTTCATTTACCAATTTTGAGTAAGGTAGTGATGCAAGAGAACTTGAATGAACCAATGTGTGTGCAAGTGAAGGGTTCATTAACCATGATTTTTGTGCATGAAATCATACCTGACTACTGTGTAATTCAAGTCATCAAAATCTAGCTAATCCACAAGAGGACATAGGTTTATACAAAAGAAGGTCACTAATGTGACAGACTTTCCATCACGCGAAAAGGAATTACCTAATTTCAAGCAAGTTGGGCACAACTCACCTGTTATGGAATTTACCTCATGATTTTCGAATAACTGAGAATTCCAGGTATTCAATCTAATTCACCCTTCTTTTATTCACTTTCAAGGGGTATGTATTTTGTTCATTTTTTTTTTAACAAGGGGATTTTATTTCTTTTCTTTTTCTCTTTTCGTTCCCTTTTTTATTTTTTATTTTACTTTTCATTTTCCTTTTCTTGATTTTTCTTTTGGGATACTTGCTCAGCTTAGATGTGGAGCAAGGGATTTTTGTTTGGGTAGGGTTGATATTGTCATTTTGCCAATTCTAAAAAATTCTATACCATGCATATGATAGGATAGCAGGGGAAACGTTTCGCTCAAGAGACTAAGACTACTATGTAGTATCATTTTTCGAATTTGCAACAAATCATTTTAATGTGTAAAAGTGTACTTGGTTCAAGAAGTAGCAAGATCATTTCCCAAAACTCAAAATATTATTTAGTAAAGTAGTGATCTTTGATACAAGAGAGATTTATAATCATAGTGATAAAATCAAAATAATTAATTTGTGAAATTAAGTGTATGGTTCAAGATAAATTCTGAATTAATCCGAAATAAAGGAAAATATAGCTTCAAAATTTTGAAATACAATAATAAATAACAATGCAAAATGATATGAAATATTTTTAAAATTTTGATACTTTTTTTATTTTTTAGTTGTTTTATTTGATTTTTATTTTTTTGATTTTTTACTTTTAATGATGGAATTGGTGGTATATAAAAGATAATCTATATACATTTTACAAGGTTATTTGAGTATAGCATGTCTAAGGTGGCTTCAAAATCAAAGGAGGTTTTGAAGAATAATTTGGTTGTGGTGAAGGTAAGAACAAAATGTGATGAATAAAAGGTCGAGATAACAAAAGTTTTGTTATAATGTAGAATAATATAGCAAAATATTTGACTTTTATATGTGTAAATTGATTATGTTACAAAACAAAATTTTAGAAGGACAGGAAGGTTCTTCATTCTTATCACTATATTCCATGTCTTGATAATATGGAGGGAGCATATGTGAAATATATGCATGGGTTTTATTTGGTAAACAAGGATGATTGGATATGGATGAAGAAAAGTGATTGATAGGAGGTAATTGTGACAATGGAGAATGTATAGAACTTGATGTTTCAACCGTTAAAGATTCTTCAAATGGTGTTGGGTCACCATGTATGGTAACAATTTTATTTGCAATTTTAAACTTCAAACATTGATGAAGAATGGAAGGGAAAACCCTCATCGTATGAATCCAAGGACTTATAAGAATTAGGTTGTAAGGTGAAGGACAAGATGCTACATAAAATAAAGTATCCAGGATCTTGGGTCCACTCTTAAGGGGAAGAATTATAGTACCTCGAGCTTCTTAAATTTCATTGTTAAAATATTTTATAATAACATTTGATTCATTGAGATCTTCTTCCTTTAATCCGAGTTTTTGGAATAATTGATAAGTGCATAAATTAATAGAGTCGCCATTATCTACCATGATAGTTTTAATAGATGTTTCTTTAATAAATCCTGTAATGTAAAGAGAGGAGTCTTCTTGTGGAGTAGAGTAAGGAATATCCTCATCATAGAATGAAATATGGTTAACCTCAAGAGGGCTTACACCATTAATTGTGTTCTTAGGGAAAATATCATGAGGAAAAAATCATTGGCTAAGTATCTTGAACAAAGTTTTCCTATGAACATGAGAAATTTGTAATACTTCTAAAAGGGATATCTTTGCTTGAGGATTAATCACTTGTTTTTGGCTATCAAAGTGGATTTCAGATTGATATTTTGATGCTAAATATGGGCTTTCTATGCTTACATTCCATTTTGGATCATGCTCTAGAGCCAAAGATAGTTTTTAAGGTTGGTCAAATGAGGAATCCATATCTTGAATATAAAATTGAGTTGATTGAACTTGAGGTTGCTCATTTGTAGTTTTTATTATAATATTAGTGATATCATCATGATGGGACACATTAAGATGTAATATTGGATTGGTTTCTTGTTGATAATTGAATAGGGGTTCTTGGGAGATCCCCATGTTTTGATTTATTATGGGTATTTGTTGTGGAGGAGTTTAATTGTTTATTGGATATTTATAATCAGTTGTATATTGTAATTCCTTTATAGTAAAAAGAGCCTTGTCAATAAAATCTTGAATTGAACATCTTAAATTTCTACATTTTTGTGTCATATGTCCATCCACTCTATGAAATCCACAATGTAGCTCAGGTTTATACCAATCTATTATGGTATCAGGTTGTATTATAGGAGGTATCTCAATCCTATTTGTATCAAGTAAATTCTTGAGAATTATATCCATTGGTTGATTGAGCTTAGTAAATTTACGTGGTGAAGGTTTTCGAGAGGCTTTTGATAATTGCCTTAGGAATTCAGCCATAAAAGGACTTAATGGTTCATTACCTCTTTTTTCTTGATTATGGGTAGAATGATGATAGGAATATTATGAAGTATGATGTGAGTGCATGGTAGGATTGGAAGAAGAAGTATTTTCTTGTTGAAATGGATGTGTTGTGTTGAAAGAAGAATGTTGAAATGGTGGAGAAGGATTGTATGTGGATTGATAGGCATAATATGGATATATGGGAGAAAAGACAATATCGTTATGAAGAGGATTGGAAAAGGAATTGTCTTGTTGGGTTAAGGATGAAAAATGAGAAAAGTATGATAAACGTGATGTTGAATACAGATGAGGTTGGTCATAATCAACAAATGTATTTGACAAAAATTTTCCAAAATTACTGATGGGCTCATATTGATTTGAGTTAAGAATCATGGTTTCTTTAGTACTTATAAATTTAGAATTGAATATAAAACATATAAATTTGAAATGATGATTTTTTGGTTGTTTTTCTTGTATGTTTCTTTTTTTTGTTTTTGAAACCAGAAGAAATACATATGTTTCACGTCGGGTTCACCAAAGAATGTAGGCCTAAAATTTTCACATTCCTTTCCTCTAGACTGATGGATCTACGCCTCAGAGGGGAATGGGAAAATAGTAGATCTACACCTTGAAAGAGAGGCACTTGATCATGCCTTCTTGTGGTGATTTTTTGATGAATTGGTTTTTGGGTTCACCAAGAAACATTTGTGGCAATTTTTGAGCCTAGGTTTTAGGATTTGTTTTAGATGAGTCATTTTTAATTCAAATCATACATACACCTAGGTTTGACCTTTATGCAACTAAAACTATCTATATGCAATTTTGATTCAATGAAGATAGTAGACAATGGATACAGAATAGAAATGCAATGCCTAAAACTAGGGCTAAAATAAATTATAAACCTTACTTGATCCGAATGTTTGATGAATATTCTGAGGCTTGTAGTAGAATAGAATAACCTATATTTCAGTTACGATCACCAATATTCTAGAAATATTTGCCTCTGTTCTAGATGAAATCGCCTATGTTCCAAACAAAATCGTCTTTGAATTGGCACAATCGTGGGCGATTTTGTTGCAATCCTGCAGCAGTAAAATTGATAGAAAACAGGGGAAAAAAAATAGGGTTTCTTGCAAATTATGATAATTTCTCATACTCCAAGTCACAATCATGGGCGATATGAAAAAACATGAGAACAATATGATAACAATTCAACTATGCTATGAATTTATGCAATTCTTCTCTTGATTTTATGATGCAATTAATTGAAATGATGGTGAACACCAAGATGTAATATCTAAAGCTGAGTAATAAATTAAATGGACATGATACAATGCATATACAAAAAAAAAAAGATGCAAACAATAATTTGAATCCTTGCCCCCAACTGATCTAAAGACATGATCGCCTACTCTCTGACGAAATCGCATACTCTCTGACGAAATCGCCTACCATTTTTGTCAATCGCCATGAGATTATGTTGATATTTGGGTGATTATAATTGGGACCTACAATGACAAAAAATGAAAATAGGGATTTTGGGAGGTGGAATTGCATAACAAATTGATGTGAGGGATCCTCAAGGGAGTTTAGAATCAATCTCAAGGAATCAGAGTCCAACCAGCTAGGCAGGGGGAAAAAGGTAAAAGGGCATAGATTAAATAGGCCAAGGAGGGGTTTGAGGAAGTTGGGAGGTTAGGCTAAACATGGAGGAGGTTTTTATCCCTCCTATGTTTGCCACCTTCAATCTACTCGTGAACCTCCCTGATCCGAACGATGGCTAAACTAGGTAAGACGTTTTAAACTAGATTTTATCTTTTAGTAAATTTGGCAAAATTCTATTTTGGGACAAAATTGCCTGGCAATTTTGTCAATTGCCAGGCGATTTTGTTGATCGATGGGCAATTTTTTTGATCGGTGGGCAATTTTATCCAACGGTCAAGAATTTTTTGTTTATTAGCGTGAAAAATGAGGAAAACAATGTCAAAATTGGACATATTATATACCATTGGAAAGCTCTTTTTGAGCCCTATCCAATGGTATAAAATTTGATAAGAATTGAGATGATTTGATAGGGTAAAAATTCTCTTGAAAATGATATTTCATTTCTAGGAGAAAAACTAAGGAAAATGAGTCAATTTTTAATTACAAAAATTGAGGGGAACAAGATAACAAAATAAAGAAAAAGTATATGTTAATAAAACATCTTTTAAAAATGTTTACATGAAGGTAGAAATAGAAAATATCTTATAACATGTATGCTTAAACTAGTTTCACGTGTTGGCTTTTTATGACATGTACATACAAACTGGTGCCATGTGTCGATTAATTTTTAAAATTCCTATTAGAAGAGTAGATATTCTCGGGGTTGAAAATAAGAGTTCAAAAAATGATGGTTTATTGGAACATGTGCATGTAAAAGTAAATACATGAGGATGTGGACTAATCTACTTGGTCGCATCAATAATAAATTGCCACATAGACGAAACATGGTATAAATAGAAAATGATTAAAAATAATGTTTTTCTAACCACCGGGTGACCAAAGGTATTATTACATTTGGTAAGTAAATTCCACCCTTGCCATGCAATGTAATGGGTAGGTTTGGCACCAAGATAAAACCGACCACCCTAGAACCTATACCGTTGTATGATAGGTGGATTCTCTTCACCAATCGTAGGAGACGATGTGGATGGACAATGCTAGCCATTGATTAAAATTTGAATGAAGGGTTGCAATGGAAGGAGGAAAACCATGACGGGTCTAGAAGCTTTGCCATGACAGTGGCAGAGGGAGACGATTGTTGATGCATGGATTTCACCAATGAATTATGCATCATTATGAGGATCTAATTTTTTACTGTCGATTAAAATCAAATCGACGAATGCAAATTTGCCAACGCGATACTTTCTTCACTATATATTAGATTTGGAATGGTCACCATCGTCAATGAAAGATAAAATAGCCACCACCATTAGATAAGGAAAATCGAATGGTGTAAAACCTTTGCATGGCTAAAATTCCATATAGAGGAAAATAAACCCTAGAGTTGGTTTTTCCTTCCGTAGAAGGTCATAAAAAAAAATTATCGCCAGAAATTATCGAAACAAATTTGGAACATCACGAATTTCTACCAGAAAATAAGATTGAACAGCGAAATTATGAAAGAAAATATGGGTAAAATAATTCAGAGAATTACGACATAGGGTGACAGAATTCTGAAGGGGCAGAAAAGTGAAAACGATAGGTAAATATTTTACTATGCTGTTTTTGTTTTTAGTCGTAGGATTGGATATTTTAAAATGCCCTAATCATTCTGCTACAGGAGTAATTAATGAATATTTTTTTAGGAAATCATGCAGAAGGTTAGGTAAGGATTAACGTGTCTATTATGGAGCAATTAAAAAATGTTTTTAGGAAATATGCAAAAGGATAAGTCATAGTCATAGATTTTCTATATCTATCAGTTTATATAGATTTTAATGCCAAATAATTTATGCAAATTACTCCTAAAAATTTATGTTTTTTGTTTAGTCTCGTAATGAATTATTTTGCAAAAATTTGTAAGACGTGTTTTTCTGTGTAAATAAAATGTTGTTTATTTAATTAATTAGAGAAAGATAACTTTAGTTATATTAAATAAAATATTGTTTTATTTAATTAATTAGAGAAAGAGAACTTTAGTTATATTAAATAAAAGGTTGTTTTTTTTAATTAATTAGAGAAAGAGAACTTTAGTTATATTAAATAAAAAGTTGTTTTATTTAATTAAATAGAGAAAGAGAACTCTAGTTATATTAGCTAAAAGGTTGGTTTATTTAAAGATTAAAGTAGATGACTTTGATTTATTAAATAAATGGAATTAGTTCGTTTTGTAAATTAAGGGTATGGGACTTTAATTTATGAGATGAAGGAAAAAGGTTTATTTAAATATTAAAGTAGATGACTTTGATTTATTAAATAAATGGAATTAGTTTATTTTGTAAATTAAGGGTATGGGACTTTAATTTATGATATGAAGGGAAAAGGTTTATTTAAATATTAAAGTAGATGACTTTGATTTATTAAATAAATGGAATTAGTTTGTTTTGTAAATTAAGGGTATGGGACTTTAATTTATAGAACAAAGGAAAAGCATGGTTATTTCTTGATTGAAGGAACCTAGTTTGTTTGGTAATTAAAGGTATGGGACTTTAATTGTTGAACAAGGGTTGAAGGAATTAATTTAAGTAAAACCTAGAATCTTGTTGTAATTGTTGAAAGACTCTCTATGGATAATGAGAGGTGAAAATAAAAATAGTTATTTTTATGATATTAACTATGTGTTAGATGGTTAGATACTTCATTTAATTGTATAGATACAATTTCACAATTTAATAAGTAAATGCATTTAGAAGCATGTCTATAATGGAACCATGAGTGCCCTAATCCCCTACTATCCTCATATGATTGAGAGAAATTTGGGAAGGACCAAGAAGGCAGTTAGAACCAATGGATCGATTTTATTCTACTTATAATGATTTACTTATGCTTAAATAGATTAACCATATGGGGAGATTTCCTTGATGAAATTGATGTAATATATTATTCTTTGAAAGTATGGGTGATTTACCATACTTGTTTTTATGTAATAAATATTAATTTATGAAAGATTTACCTTTATATTACTGCTTGAATTATTCATGCCTTGTATTGGTTTCTTTCAATTAATGTTTACATCTCTTCGATATCATTTTCACTCTAGTCCTTTGTATGCTATGAATTGTACTTTTGTTAGATTTAGTATCTGGTCTATTCTTGGTTTCCTTGCTAAACAATAGAAACATAAATATTGAGTTCTAGGGTGAACTTAGAAAGTGACCTAAGGGATTGATACCCACTTAGGGTGAACATAGTGGACCTAAGGGATTAATAACCCTTAGGGAGAATGGTAACTATTCCTTAGTGGTGAAAACCACTGCTAAGTACAATTTTTCTACATAAGCATATCTGGTTTTATAGCTTACCAATATCTGACTAATGTAGTAGACAACTTGCTCTTGATTTTCTTCATTCTTTTGTGCAAGTATTGTCCCTAATGTAAAGTCCATTTATGAGATATAAAGATAGAATGGGAACCTCGAATGAGGAGGAGCTAATATTTGTGGAGAATCTAGGTATTGTTTAATGTCATTAAAATATTTTTGACATTCATCTGTCCAAGATAATGGCACCCCCTTTTGTATTAGGTGATTGAATGACCTACACTTATTAGAAAGTTACACAATAAAATGACGGATTGATTGAATATTTTCTTGTAAACTACATAATTTATTTAAGTTACTGTGGCAACAAAGTTAGGATAAATACCAAGCATGTCCTTATAGGACCATGCAAATATGCCATTCTTCCTCTTAAGGAGAGTAATTAATTGCTCTTGTTCGTTGGATGATAAAATTTTGCCACACTTGACATTTTGGGGATTGTCTTTGTCTGAACTAAGGTCCAAATTGATGGTATCTTCAATAGACATGTTTAAGAACACAAGCTTATACTGAGAGGGGGGGTGAACAGTATAAGACCACTTTATACTTTTTTCTTCAATCTTTCAAATTAATATTATGCAGTGAATAGATAATAGTATCAAAAATAGAAATCAAAGCAATGCACAAAATACCATCCACAATAGAGACACAACAATTTACGTGGTTCACCCAATGCGGGCTACTCCACGGATAAAATTTTTCACTAAATTTTATCACCTCAAATTCTGGGAAACCTTTCCCGATTACAAAGTTTATGGGCACCAACCCAAAGGAGATACCTTCCCCTAGCTCTGCTCTAGCTGGTGATCCTCTAGAAGACCTCTGCCTCCTATGCCCTTAGCAAGTGGAACTCTATCCACAGAAGACACCTGTCTTCCCTGCTCTAGTTGGAGACCTCTGTCCTCAACTCTTTCACCTGCAAAGCTGGTCCTCTTATCTGCACCAAACATAGTCCTTCGGTCTGGCACTAATGTCCTCAAAATTTGCACCTCTACGCAATCACAACACTCGATCAAACATCCACTTATGCACCTCTGCGCAAACACAGTAGCACTGTCTTCGCACACTCTGCTCCTCGACGATCGAACTTCTCCCCGCACTCTACTTCTGTGAAAGTCGCACTTCGAATGCACACTTCGATCGATACAAAATCTCTCCAAACAGCCCTCCTTTTATAGCAATACTTTTAAGATCAAAACTTTGATCTTAGTCGACTATTATGCAAATGCAAACCCTAACTCCGTCGGCTGCATGCCCTAATCTTCGTCGGCCCAAATTTAACTTTATCGGCTCAAGGTTAACTCTATCCTTCAACCGCCTCTGGTTCTGTAGCTTTTCTCGTGAAACTACAACATGTCACGATATCGTGACACCTTTTCCTGCCATACACCTTCTTTTGCCTGCTGTCACGAAATCGTGACACTTTTTGCCTTTGTCTGCCTTGACTACGTCCTTGTCACGAAATCGCGACACTTCTGTCTTTTGTTGATGTCATCTTCACTCCTATCGCGAAATCGTGACACTTTAGTCTTCATTGCCTTCTTCTCTACTTTTGTCATGAAATCGTGACACATCTGCTTCTGCTAACGTCATCTCCAACTCTATCATGAAATCGTGACCCTTTTGCTGCCTTGAGCTTCTCTCTGCCTTACACCCACGAAACTGGAACATGTCGCGAAATCATGACGCTTTCGCCTTCGAGCTCTTCCTTCTTGAATTCATTGTGAAATCATGATGCTTCTTCTGTTGAAGACTTGCTAACTATTTCTGTCATGAAATCGTGACACTTTCTCCAATCGAATGCTGCCATCTCAACTTTGTCATGAAATCGTGACACTTTCTGCATTCGCAAGCTTTCTCTTCAACTTCGTTGCAAATCGTGACACTTTCTGCATCCGTACAACTTCTTTGTAGCCTGTCGTGAAATCATGACACTTCTCATTTTAGACTCTTCCTTTTGCTGCGTGTCACAAAATCATGACAGTTCTCTCTTCGAGCTTTTCAACATGTCACAAAATCATGACAGTCCTCACCTTGACCTCTGTAGCATGTCACAAAATCGTGACACTTTTCATGTAACTTTCTCTCTCTTCTAACTTGTCGTGAAATCATGATAGTTCACACTGCGGACTCTCTTTTCTGCATTATGTCATGAAATCGTGACACCTTTTCATCCGTACAACTTTCCTGGCAATGTGTCGCGACACTTTTCCTTCTCTGCCTTCCTACACTTTTTGAGTCACGAAAATGCGACATGTCATGAAATCGTGACACTTTCCATCTTGCTCTCCTTCTCTGCCAACATGTCACGAAATCATGATAGTTTTGCCAAAACTTTCTCTCTCCTCAAACATGTCACGAAATCGTGACAGTTTTTCCAGCTGACTGCATACTTTTTCTTACTTGTCTTTTTCTTGATCTTTTGCAAATGGGCTACTAAGAACTTCCTGGAAACTCACTGATCATGCTCTGAATAACCTTCAACAAAACAAATTCCTTGACATCAAATCAAATTGCTTCAAGAACTTCTTGACATCAATGACAACATCTACACTTGAGCAAAGGCAATGTACCCAAGGTACCCAAAATTGCCAACAATCTCCCCCTTTGTCATTGATGGCAAACCTTTACTGAAACACATCTTAGGAGCCAAAACTGAAACCAACTGTGCCAACAACTGAGAATCTCCCTTTGAAGTTTTTGCTCCCCCTGACTTGAAGCTTTCCTCTTCACATTGAAGCTCTCCCCCTTACTCATATCTCTCCCCCTTTGTCATCAATGGCAAAGGGTCACCTTTGGGGCTCGGGACTAAGAATGAGCTTCTTAGCTTAGTCCCTCCCCCACCTCCCGATGAGGTGATTAATTCTGGGGTGGGAGTACAACTCCCAATTTCTCCCTTAGATACTCAAACGTATCTCTTGGAAGAGGTTTTGTGAAGATATCCGCAATCTACTCTTTAGTAGACACATATTCTACCTTGACCTGTTTGTCTTGCACTTTCTCCCTTAGAAAGTGATACTTGATGGAAATATGCTTTGTCCTTGAGTGCATTACCGGATTTTTGGAAATACTTATGGCACTTGTATTATCACAAAATATGGAGATGGGTTGTTCATGCTTGACTTTGAAATCCTCCAAGGTGGTTTTCATCCATAAAACCTGTGTACACCCGACCACTGCTGCTATGTATTCAGCCTCTGTCGTAGATAAGGAAACTGAAGGTTGTTTCTTACTTAGCCAAGAAACCAGACTCTTTCCCAGAAAGAATGCTCCACCACTGGTGCTTTTCCTGTCATCATTACTGCCTGCCCAATCTGCATCTGTATAGGCTGTGAGAGTGAAATCATCACCTTTGGGATACCAAAGCCCAAAGTCCATAGTGCCCTTCAGATATCTGAAAATCCTTTTAACTACTGTAACATGAGAATCTTTAGGAGCTGCCTAAAATCTGGCTACTAACCCAACAACCTGCATGATATCTGGTCTGGTAGCTGTAACATATAATAAACTGCCAATCATTGATCTGTACAACCTCTGATCTGCCACTGCAGATTCATCATCTTTACTCATCTTGCACCCCGTAGTCATTGGAGTACATACAGGTTTGTTGTCCATCATCCCAAATTTTTTTAACATTTCTTTGATATACTTTCCTTGAGAGAGAAATATACCATCTTTTGATTGAGCAATCTGAAGACCTAAAAATAATGACAGCTCTCCAATCATAGACATCTCAAATTCCTTCTGCATGGTGTTAGCAAAGTCTTTGCACAACTGAGTATTATTTCCCCCAAAAATGATATCATCAACATAGACAACTACAATCAGCATATCATCACCTTCATCCTTAATATACAGATTGCTATCTGCCACACCTTTCCTGAAGCCTTGCTCATGAAGGTACCTGTCAAGTCTTGAGTACCAAGCCCTAGGAGCTTGCTTTAACCCATACAAGGCCTTTTTTAGTTTACACACATAGTCTGATTGATCTGAGAGAGACACGCCTTCTGGCTGTTCTGTGTAGACTTCTTCATCCAACACTCCATTTAAAAAAGCTGACTTTACATCCATTTGATACACCTTGAATGCTTTGAAGCTTGAAAGAGCCAAAAAAATTCTGATAGCTTCGAGACGAGCAACAGGAGTGAACGTCTCTTCGAAATCCACACCTTCTACTTGAGCATACCCTTTGCAAACCAACCTAGCTTTGTTTCTGACAATCTTTCCATCCTCATTGAGTTTATTTCTGAATATCCATTTTGTGCCAATGACATTCTTGTCCTTAGGTCTTGGAACCAAATCCCAGGTTTCACTTTTCTCTATTTGATTTAGCTCTTCATCCATTGCTTTTACCCAAAATTTATCTGCATAGGCTTCACTGAAATATTTTGGCTCAATCTGAGATAGTAATGAAATATTTGTAGAATCGTGTGAAGGAATGACTCTTCTTCTAGTTTGCCTACTGTTTGGATCACCAATGATCAAATCTTTGGGATGATATTTCTGAACATATCGTGAAGGAGTTTTGGGAAGTAGTTGTTGTCTTTCCTCTTCTTCATCTGAAACCTCTCTGAATTCTTCTTGACAAATTTCATCTCTGATTTCCTTGACAGGTTCTCTCATCCCTATCTTTTCATCAACTGTTACATTTATGCTCTCTACGACAGTATGCGTTCTTTTGTTGAAGCATCTGTAAGCCTTGCTTCTACTGGAATAACCAAGAAAAATTCCCTCATCACACCTAGGATCAAACTTACCCAAATTTTGATCTTCCCTTCTGATGAAACACTTACTCCCAAACACTTTGAAATGTTTTACTGTAGCTGGTCTTCCTTTCCACAACTCATAAGGAGTTTTATGATGGTTGACTCTAAGTTGGGCCCTGGTGATAATGTAGACTGTTGTACTGACTGCTTCTTTCCAGAAACCATCTGAAAGTTTCGACTCATTTAACATAGCTCTAGCCATATTTTCAATAGTTCTATTTTTTCTTTCAACTACTCCATTTTGTTGAGGAGTCCTTGCTGTTGAATATTCTCTTTTGATTCCTTGTTGCTCACAGTATTCCACAAATTCATTAGAAGTGAACTCTCCTCCTCTGTCCGATCTTAAGCATTTGATTCTCTTGTCAGTCTCATTTTCAATCATTTCTTTGAAAGCTTTAAATTTTTCAAAAGCTTCAGATTTTTCTTTGAGAAAAGTAACCCAAGTCATTCTGGAATAATCATCTATAAACAACATGAAGTAGCTTTCTCCCTGAATGCTCTGAGTTCTGGTGGGGCCACATAAATCAGTATGAATAAGATCTAATGGTTTTGAAGAAGTATACCCTTTTGATTTAAAACTGGTTCTGGTCTGTTTTCCATGTTGACAAGGACCGCAAATGGTGTTATGGGGCCTTTTTATTTTGGGCAAGTCTCTAACTACTTCCTTGTTACTAATATTGACAAGATTATCAAAGCTCAAATGCCCCAATATTTTATGCCATAACCAACTCTCATCTTCTTGGGTTAGAAAACACTTTTCCCTTTTTATCTCACTTAGCATGTAAAGATTGTTTGGAGTCCTTGTAGCACTAGCAATGAGTTTTCCATTTTTTTCTTTACGTATCTCACATCTATCTAAAAAGAAAGATACTATGTGTCCTTGATCACAAAGTTGACTCACACTTAGAAGGTTATGTCTTAGGCCTTCTACATAAAGCACATTTTCTATTTTGGATTTCCCATCCAAACTAAGAGTCCCTTTACCACAGATTTTAGTTGACCTGTTATCTCCAAAACTAGCTGTTCCTTTGTTTGTGTTTTTTAAGACCAAAAACTTTTCCTTTTCACCAGTCATATGTTTTGAACAACCACTATCAAGATACCATTTCTCTACTTTGTCTTGAGCATGAAAAGCAGTTTGAACTATCATTGACTTAGATTTGATCTCATTTCTCTTTCTAGTGAACTCAAGCCTAGATCTATCCAAACCGCACATCCTTGCTATATGCCCAAAATTCTTGCACTTGTAACACATGACATTTTTATCCATAAGAGGTGCAAAAGAGTTAACATTTTCCTTACTATGGCTATTCACGGATTTATTGCAATGCATAGCTTTGTGACCAAATTTCTTGCAAGAAAAATAGTAGCCATGGAAAGTATTATGTAACCTGTTTTGATGCCTTGGATGATTGTTCTTCTTGTGACCAACTGGAATCCATCGTTCTTCAGGATGAAGATTGATCTTGCTGTCTCTTCTTCCTGTCATGATGCTTGAGAACAGAACTCTCTTCCCTAAAATTTCTTAAAGTCCAGAAGAATTCACTTTTGAGATCGAACTTAACCTCTTCATCCTTTTCTGAAACTGTATGTTCTTTTGATAGATCCTTCTCCAAGCTGTTAGGCTTTTTCTAGAGAGACCCGCTCTAATACCAATTGAAGAACACAAGCTTATACTGAGAGGGGGGGTGAACAGTATAAGACCGCTTTTTACTTTTTCCTTCAATCTTTCAAATTAATATTATGCAGTGAATAGATAACAATATCAAAAACAATAATCAAAGCAATGCACAAAAACACCATCCACAATAGAGACACAAAAATTTACGTGGTTCACCCAACGCGGGCTACTCCACGGATAAAATTTTTCACTAAATTTTATCACCTCAAATTTTGGGAAACCTTTCCCGATTACAAAGTTTATGGGCACCAACCCAAAGGAGATACCTTCCCCTAGCTCTGCTCTAACTGGTGATCCTCTAGAGAACCTCTGCCTCCTATGCCCTTAGCAAGTGGAACTCTATCCATAGAAGACACCTGTCTTCCCTGCTCTGGCTGGAGACCTCTGTCCTCAACTCTTTCACCTCCAAAGCTGGTCCTCTTATCTGCACCAAACACAGTCCTTCGATCTGGCACTAATGTCCTCAAAATTGCACCTCTACGCAATCATAGCACTCGATCAAACATCCACTTATGCACCTCTATGCAAACACAGTAGCACTGTCTTCGCACACTCTACTCCTCGATGATCGAACTTCTCCCCGCACTCTACTTCTACGAAAGTCGCACTTCGAATGCACACTTCGATCGATGCAAAATCTCTCCAAATAGCCCTCCTTTTATAGCAATACTTTTAAGATCAAAACTTTGATCTTAGTCGACTGTTATGCAAATGCAAACCCTAACTCCATCGGCTACATGCCCTAATCTTCATCGGCTCAAATTTAACTTTGTCGGCTCAAAGTTAACTCTATCCTTCAACCGCCTCTGGTTCTATAGCTTTTCTTGTGAAACTACAACATGTCATGATATCACGACACCTTTGCCTGCCATACACCTTCTTTTGCCTGTTGTCATGAAATCGTGACACTTTTGCCTTTGTCTACCTTGACTACATCCTTGTCATGAAATCGTGACACTTCTATCTTTTGTTGATGTCATCTTCACTCCTGTCATGAAATCGTGACACTTTAGTCTTCATTGCCTTCTTCTCTGCTTTTGTCATGAAATCGTGACACATCTGCTTCTGCTGATGTCATCTCCAACTCTATTGCAAAATCATGACCCTTTTGACTTCATGACCTTCTCTCTGCCTTGCACTCGTGAAACTGGAACATGTCATGAAATCATGACGCTTTCGCCTTCGAGCTCTTCCTTCTTGAATTCGTCATGAAATCATGACGCTTCTTCTGTTGAAGACTTGCTAACTATTTCTGTCATGAAATCGTGACACTTTCTCCAATTGAATGCTGCCATCTCAACCTGTCATGAAATCATGACACTTTCTGCATTTGCAAGCTTTCTCTTCAACCTGTCATGAAATCGTGACACTTTCTGCATCCGTACAACTTCTTTGTAGCCTGTCATGAAATCACGACACTTCTCATTTTAGACTCTTCCTTTTGCTGCGTGTCGTGAAATCGTGATAGTTCTCTCTTCGAGCTTTTTAGCATGTCACAAAATCATGACAGTCCTCACCTCGACCTCTACAACATGTCACGAAATCATGACATTTTTCATGTAACTTTCTCTCTCTTCTAACTTGTCATGAAATCATGACAGTTCACACTGCGGACTCTCTTTTCTGCATTATGTCATGAAATCGCGACACCTTTTCATCCGTACAACTTTCCTGGCAATGTGTCATGAAATCGCGACACTTTTCCTTCTCTGCCTTCCTACACTTTTCGAGTTGCAAAAATGCGACATGTCATGAAATCATGACACTTTCCATCTTGCTCTCCTTCTCTACCAACATGTCACGAAATCATGACAGTTTTGCCAGAACTTTCTCTCTCCTCAAACATGTCACGAAATCGTGACAGTTTTTCTAGCCGGCTGCATACTTTTTCTTACTTGTCTTTTTCTTGATCTTTTGCAAATGGGCTACTAAGAACTTCTTGGAAACTCACTGATCATGCTCTGAATAACCTTCAACAAAACAAATTCCTTGACATCAAATCAAATTGCTTCAAGAACTTCTTGACATCAATGACAACATCTACACTTGAGCAAAGGCAATGTACCCAAGGTACCCAAAATTGCCAAAACATGTGGGAACCTTCCATAAGCTTATGGGGTGTAGGGATGAGATAAATGTTATCTACGATGTCATCAAAATATTCTGGCTTATCCTCATCTACATCTACCTAGAAAACCTCGATATCTAAACAATGAAGGTGAAGACAAACGGGATGGAGAAATGTAGTTGATTGAAGACTTTAACAATTCCTCGAACAAGAAAATTTTTTCAAAGTATGGAGGTGATGAAATCTGATCCATATTGATAAGTCATATGTCAATTGGGATTGTTTTAGCCAGATCATATGGATTATAGAGTGAGGTAAATAAATCAATAGGATTCATGTTGACTTATGGGCAAGGTGGATAAGGCTATATGGAATGGATAGAACCTAGGAATCAATGCTAGGATCTTGGTTAACCTGAACAACACCAAGCAACACAAATAAATACATTTAACTAGATGATATATACATGCAATACAAAGAAAGATAAATATTTTTGTTGGTTTTTGATTGATTTTTGATTTTTTGTTTTTTGGTAGTGGTGAAAACCACTATTTTTGTTTTATGTACATATGTTACAAGTTGTATTATGAAATGGCTTATGGAATAGAGGTGGTGGTTCACTGGTAGGGGTAGCTCACTCTTATGGAAGAAGCAAGAAAAATATGGGCTCATGGATGGGGAACATATTGAGATAAAACTCACCTTGTTAAGTATGGGGAATAATGGGCTCTGATTCTTCTTCAAATTCATCCAAAATTATTGACATAAGTTTGATTTCTTCATATATTTCATTGTTAGAATCATTGGGATGGAGGGCTTCTTCTCCTGAATTGAGGTTAATCCTTTGGAAGGCTTGTTAAAGAGAAGAGGTAGTGGAAAGTGGGTGGTAACCTAGACCTGAACGGTCATGTACTTCTTGATATGGAACATCAATGGGTTGTGGCACTCCCTATTCATGCAATACTAGGCCATGACCTTACCAATTGATTATGTAAAAATAGTGAGATGAAAATATTGATATGTTTTGAATGTTGGCAAGTGCTGGTTATTTGGGTTCCTCTAGGGGTACTAGACTTGATGAAGAATTAATCCCCCCATATAAAAAATTTATGCTATTTTGAGCTGAACCCATGTTATATACTGCTCTTATGGCCAAACGTGGGTTACGTGGGTGACCAAAATTATTAGCCTTAGGAATGGTGAGGGCTATGATGGTGATGTCTTGGACCACATATTCATAAATATGAGGATTAGTGAGGTAGATATCGAATTGGGAAGATATGGAAGGACTATGGTTAGATGATGGCTTAGGGAATGGTGAAGGTGAAGATGTCTCATGATCTATCAACTTGACTTGTGAAAAATTAGGTGATGGTGATGGATTGATTTGGGAATGTTGTTGAATGGATGATGATGATAAAATGGATGGCAATTATATTGATGATGTGGATTTATTGTGACCACATTTGCATTTAGCCAATGGTGAAGATGATGGGGTTATGAGAGTTTGATGGGGATTGGTGATAGGGAGCTCCTCAGGAATGGGAGTTTTTGATGAGGAAATTGGTGAAGTGGTAGATGAATTGGCTGATGGATTAGCTGATGGTGAAAGGAAAAGGTGGATGGAAAGGAAGCATGGAATCATAAGGATTTGAGATAAAATTGCAATACTTAAATGGCTCGACATACATCGATATGCAATGTACTTGTCCCTCATGAACGTATTTCAAATATTTATGTAAAATAGAAGGGACACATCCCATTTCCCTCATCCAACGTCTTCCAAAGAGTACATTGTACACCATGGATCCTTCCAAAATGTGAAACATGGTGTGCAATATTTTGACCCCTACTTCAATGGGAAAAAAAATAGTACCAGTTATGGAACATAAAGCATTGTTAAATTATTTTAAGGTGAATGATGACTTGGTTATATTAGATGGAGTAATATTCAAATTATGAATGGTGGATGTGGTGATTATATTTATGGGGGAACTGGTGTTACTTAAAACTCTTTTAAAAGGCTTATTGTCAATTAGAGACATGATATGCAATGGAGGATCTACTGAGTCCAATGAGATTGGTTTAATCTCAAAATTATAGAATATGATGGAAGGCTCCATGCATGTTTGGATGCTCTCTATAAAGTTTTCGAAGGCATTAAAATATTTATATTGTAATTCAATAGATATGATAATATCCATTAATGCCTCACAATGTGGGGGGAGATTGTTAAATTTACTCATAAATTGATAATTTGGTGGAAGCCATATTTAGACTTGTGGTTAACCAGCTACTCAATGAGATGACTGGTCATGGTGGACGATTGATGGGTGGAATTGGAGGATTTTATTGGCTTGGAATGTGGATGGGTGATGAAGTATTGGGGGAAATTTGAATGGGTGGAGATGTAGGAGGTTGTGACATACTTTCTTAAGGATGTTGCCTTGCATTTTGTTGATTTTTTCTTTAATATCTAGTGACCACATGGATGGTCCCTACAAACCCTTGGTATTGTTGAATGTGATTGAATTGATTAGGATGAGTTTTGGTGTTAGCCCCTCCTACATTTGGTTGCACCTCCTCGTGATGAGGAAGTGGTATTTGAAAAATACAAAGATTTTGATTTTTTTGAGCAAGGGGGTTGTCAAGCTTGCTTGTCCCCAAGTCAATAAGGTATTGTACTATATCTTTAAATGCATGGCAATTGTTAATTTCATGCCCATTTTACCTATGATAAGGATAAAATAGAATCTCCTAATAATGTTTACTATATTTTACAGGATCATCTAGTCTAATTTCATGCAAACCAAGTTTGTTTGTATCATAAAACCTTTGGATAAGGGAAGCATATGACTCTTCTAAGGGTATATATTGGTGATTTTTTAGGACATACTATCATTGGGGATGGTTTTCTACAGCTAGAACTATGTTTTGCATGGCTTGAGCTATCGAGGGTACCACATGATAAGCAATTTTTTGTAGTGTTTGTTGCACTAATTGTTGTTGAGCCATTACTAGCTCATGACCACTTGATTAACTTGATTGGGCTAATTGGATAGTGTAGTCTGTGTTGACTTTGGTTGGCCAAAATAGTTGCTTTTATATTGGCCCTTATTTTACAATTCTTTCTTCTTAGGCTTGAGTATGCCTTCTTGGGTTTTGATTTTCTCAATGACACTAGCCTGAGCTAAAGCTTCTTCAAATGAATGATAATTTTATAGTTGAAGAATCCAAGAGATAGATTTTAGACAACTCTTGGTGAATAACTTGATTAGCTCATCAATTGGTAATATGAATGGCAACTTAGTGATGACAACCCTCCAACGATTTCCATAATAGTAGATAGACTCATCATCATGTTGTATTAAAGCATAAACATCAGATAATGAAATCTTCTTTTTAATATTTAAAATGACATGTTCAAAGAATTATTCAATCCTATACCTGGGTAATTTATTATACCACTCTATGGCATATCCTCCTAATGTTTGAGGAAATTTTTTGAGCATGAGAGCATTATCATTTTGAATTATAAAATAGGCATGTATGAGCATCCTAACATGTTCTTTGGGATACTCAGTTCACTTAAATATTTCAAACTTAGGCTACATAAAATCTTCCACATATGGCAATTATGGTACAGAAGGATGAATGGGGTTATTGATAAATTAGCGTAAGGTTGGTTTTAGGCTTTTCAGACTAGGGTATACTATATCAATTTATCTATCTATTTTTGCATGGCCTTAATTTGAGGGTCCTCCTCAAGAATGTGGAAGCTCTAAATCACCTTATGATTTTGATATGGAGTGGAAAAATATTATGGAGTGACCAAATGATGATGATATTGGTAGTGATGACTACGTGAATTTGATGGAAATTTATGCATGGAAGATTGATGGTAAAAATATGGATAATTATGGAATGAGGGTTATGGCTAGGTTGACCAATGGGAATAGGATGGGTAGTAGTATGACTTAGTAGGGGAACAAGTATAGAAACCACATAAAATTATGGTGTCCATGATGGACCCTGGTTAATGAGGAAAATTTGAGTAGAGGATGGTAAAGGTTTAAGGTTCCCTTGTACTTATTTTTGAGCATTTTAAAGTTGTCTAAGCAATTTTTTCAAGTGTTCCTATATTTCAGTAATCTCTCTATCATAAGTGGAAGGCATGGAATCAAATGGTATGGAGGATGTGGTTGGGGGATAAGTTACACTAGATATGGTAACTTGTATGGCTGAAAATTGTGAAGCAAAATTTACCTATGCTTCATACAAGGGGTTGGTATATGTAGATGTGTATGAAGTGCTAGGAGCACATGAGGGTTAGGGAATGGACACATGGGAGGAATGTGCAACTAATGCATCAAAAAGAGGGTTGGTGTAAACTTGGGTAAAGTTGGATGGTGGCTAGGAATAAACAGACTCCTGTTGTAAAGTAGGATCCTGTCTAGGTGAGGTGGGGAGTGACTCTAAGACATAGTTATAATACTTTATAAGAGTTTCTACTCGTGCCATGTATATATGAGAAATATGATGGTCAGTGGTTGGTGAGCTTGAATCTTCTTAGGTCATAGCCATATGAAAGGTTGTGGATGGCAAGGAATGTGAGGGACCTGCAGATAAATCTGCTTGTGTCATATTATGGAAATCTACCACAAAAGTGGTGGGAAAGGTGGATGATGTTTCCATTGAATTATATTGATTTAATGCTTTCTTTTGTTTTATTGTTAATAACATAAAGAAAATAAACCAAAATATAGATTATGCAAAAAAATGAAACACAAAATTTAAATTTCACAAGAAAATAAATAGTTAATGCTAACTTTGTTTAACACGTGTGTCTTACCTCATACATTTATTATCTCCTTTTCATGTGAGTTCATTTTCTTAGGTTTCAATCTTGTGTGTTTCAAATGTGCTAATATAAATTAATCCAAAGAAAGTTAAAATTCTATGGCTAAGCTAGGGCAAAAATATTCTTTCTGGTGATAAAATTCAACAAATTTGCTTGGGGCTGACCTAAGGTTTCTAAGGGCAGATATTAGTGGATGGAGATGAAAGCCACTGTCACCAAATCTCAAGCAATGATTGCTAATAAAATCCAACCGCTACTATTAAATTTGAATCATGTAGTGTATGGTTATTTTTAAATTTTTTTATTTGCTATGGTGTTCATACAATTTTAGAAATATAACCACTTTTGATAGTCTAAATTAGAAGCCACTACTCACAATACCAATTTTTCCAAAGGATGTAGAGTACACCACTTAAGACCTACTCTAGATAGCTGGGGGGTTCGTCTACTTCTCTGTATGGAATAACTGAAGTACATGGATACTCTTGGTATGAATAATGTTCTTACTTAGACCTACAAAAATAGCAATCCCTAACCCTATAATGCAAACTAATTATGCAAATTTCAATTCACATGAAATCAGAATGCAATATATTTTTAATTTGTATACACAACAAAAAATGGAAACTTCAAATAGAAAGTGTGGATGGATGGAAATGAGTAATACAGAACCTAAGATGTAAGATAATATGAATGTTTTCCCATATTACTTAATGATGTTCTTTTTATCTTAAAAAACTAAAAAAATGTAAGATTGTCAGAATACATAAATAGAAAAGTTAAGGTTTTAGTTGTAAACTTACAAAACATCCTACGCTTTTGCTCTAACTCTCTGTAAAATACCCCTGGGAATTTTTTAAATGCAATTGGACATGTTTTAATAGCCCTCAAGTTCTTCTAGGCATTCGTGCACCTTCTGCAACCTTCTACAAACTTCCAAAAACCCTAGATCTAGAAAAAACTATGAAATTTGTGATTTTAAAAACTTTGCAAGAAGACAAAAAATAGTAAATAAATTGGTAAGGCAAATATAAAAATAAACCCTTAGGGGGCCTCACCATGATCATCATTTGAAGAGACAAAAATGTAACACCAAATAATATGAAATAGAAAATAGAACTTAAAGAACACATAATTGCATAATTAATGATTTTATATTAATGAGATGGAGCCTAAAAACTCCATTGTTACAATGAGGATCTATGAATCCTTTTGATATAGATTTTAAATGGCTAGGGTTCTCCAAAACCCTAGCAAAACAATATTTGTGATGCATTCAAATACGTTCTTGCTCCCAACAGAAGTGAGTGGGATTTTAATTATCCAATGTCAGGCCACTCTGGTTTAAGCAGTTGTTAATGCTGATATCGTACTTCCAGATTTGCACATAATAAAAACCATAAATGAGTTAGTAGCACCTGTGAGGGATCCACAATGTGAGGCCCTTTATGATCAATATAAAAACCCTAATTATTTGTTGTAAATAATGTGAATAGAACTAAAAATATATGTAATAAAATAATAAACAATGGATTTACCTTACGTATTTGTTGTTCTTTGATCTAATAAAGTTTGGTGTAGTGAATCGGTGTGGCGATGCCCTAGAATCACTTGAAGGCTAGGGGAAATTTATAATCTCTGGCATAAAATATCCGTGGGAACTTGGTAGTTGCATGAAATACCCATGGGTGCTTGATGATGGCAAAAGGTTCCCAAAGGTGTTTCGCAGTGGGGTAGAAAGTGCCCAAAGGTGATCGGGAGTGATAGGAAGCACCCAAAGGATTTTGAAGGCTGAAGGAAAAGTTTGTAGAAGCATATCTAGTTGAGATAGGGAGGAAATGATGGATGTAGGGAATATGGTGAGTGAGGATGGAAGGGAAGATCACTTGGATACTCTAGGAAACTCAGCAAAAAACACTTCAAGAAAATGCTTCTAATTAAAATATTGCTTAGGTGTTGAGCCATCAAAATGGCTCCTATTAATAATCCAACCTAGGGTATACTTAGGATTTCAATGACACTAATCGTATGGCTGAGATAAAAGCATATCAGAGGGTGGATATTTAATCTAGGGTGTGACATGGATTGATGTATATGGATGGATAGGATTAAATGAAATTGGATGGCTAGGATTAATTCACTTATATAAATATATATTTATAATATATAATATATAAAATATTAATATTAAATATATATAAAATAAATATATATAAATATATGTAAATAAATGGTGGAAATGGTGGGAAATTCAGGATGGAGGACAAGTGGCTAGGTTTTGGTGTCTACACTATGTTTTGGCTACACTCCAAAGTTGCTATATTGAACTTTTCTACACTCCAAATATTCCATATTGGTCTTTGCTACACTCCAAGTTTTTATATTTGTGTTGCACTCCAATTTTCCATATTGGTGTTCCACTCTAAGTGTCCATAACATGATGACACTCAAGTGTATATATGTAGACCTTCCTCTTTTATTTTAAATGTTGGATGTAAGGTCTATGAGCATAGTTAAATTCTTCCATTTTTCATTTAAAAGCATATATAATTTCTTTTGAGATATTTGAATCCTAGTTTGATTGATTGTTTTCTAATTTTTATGGTTAGTTGAGAAATTCTACATGGTACTAGAGTTGGTTTTATCTTAATCTAAATTCTTGTGTTTCAATTTAGATTTGTGGAGAATTATGATTTTGGATTCTTATAGTTTTAAGCGTAAATCCTTTCAAGGATCATTTTTGTGTGTTGTTTTTTGGTTTTAGTTAAGGAAGTGCAAAGCTTCAAGCATATTAGGACTTTTGAAAATCCTATTTTTAGAGCACTCAGGTTCATTTTTTGACCCAACCTTTGGATTCAGTTCTACTCCAAACACCAAGAAAACCTTCAAAAATGTGAAAAATATCCACAAGGATTATTTTCCTTAAATTTGAGCTTTCCGTAACCATTGAAGAAGCTTGAATTTATTGTTGTTTTTAAAACAACTATCTCTCCCTTGTTATAGTGCTAATTGTAGTAATTTTTTTTTACTGTGGTTGGTTTTCACGAACTTTGCATTAGTGAATTAAAAATTTTGTTTATATATATCTCTATCATCAAAACTATAGGTTAATTACCATATTCACACTACTTGTAAAGTGTCATTTACAACATTTTGGGGGTAAAAAATTCAGTAATAAAAGGAGTGGTTGTAATTATAGTTTGTCTTGATTTATTCTACATTATGGAGTCCACACTTCCCATTTTAACCCCTTATAATTATTTTCAGTGGAAAATAGATGTTTTGGGTAAACTAAGGAAAAAATGTTTCAAAGGATAATTTAAGGATTGGATATCAAACTAGAATATGAACCATTAAAGACTAAATTATTGAATAAATGTGACATGGCATTAGGTTGTCTTTGCAGTTGTGTGTCTTCAAAACTTAGATTTCATGTGGTAACACTTAATACTCTAAAATAAGTAGGGGAAAACTTAGAAGGCTTATTTAGGAAACAAGATGAAATCTAAATTCTCTTGTTATAAAATAAGTTGATAAGCCTAAATCCTAGTGATTTTGACAACATTCATGAGTATATTACAAAATTCAACCATATCATAACTCGTCTTAAGGATTGCAACATACAGAAGGACTCTCAGTTGGTTCTTAGTATGCTCTCAAAGCTTGGATCTAATTGTTCAATTTTTGTGTCTACTTTTCATGCTACAAGGGCAGCCATGGGGACAACTTACACCATGCCTTCTTTTAGTTATTTTTCACCAGAGCCATATAAGTATCAATATATACTTACCCAAATGTGTGTTCTTAAATATTTTAAGTCACATGCCTTGGTTGCTAACCAAATCACTAAAGACAAGAAGAATGGTAGAAAATATAGAAACAACAAAAATTCTAAAGGTACCAAAAAATATAGTGTAGAAAAACAATAGCAATCCTTCAATGCTCCTAAGAAATTTTTTGATACCTCTACCTCTAATGTTGAAAGACCAAGGAGAGTAAAAGTAGTTTGTGGTTATTGCAAGAATAACCATGATGATTCTAAGTGTATGAAGAAAGATATTATCAACTGAAGGAGCTTATTCATAAGAATGACATCAATACACCTTCAGACAACACGAAAGAATCAACAGTGATAAAGAAAAATAAATCTAAGAGTAAATTACTTGTAGCGATACAAACTCTAGCATTCAGAACTTGCATTTTAGATTCAGATTCTTCTCATTAAATGATGTCATATTCTAAAGAGTTTTCTTCTTTGGAGCCATGTGTAGTATATCAAATTATAATGGGTAACATCTTCATTGATGTTATAGGGAGAGGGTGTGTTAACACTGTTGGGGTAACATTTAAGTATGTCCTTCATGTACCTTGATTTTCAAAAAAAATTCTATCTATCTATTAGATCACACATACAAGGACAAGGAAGAGATTTATGTTTTATCTTTATTTAGTGATTATTCAAGAATTACACTATGATGCCACAATTACACTTGGGATAATAGATCAGTGGATAATATTGTACACATTTACACACTTTACATTATATGCTCCATAATTGGAACTTTTGACTCAACTAACAATGTGAGCAAGTTATGGCATGAGCAGTTCAACCACTTGAAATACCGCTACCTTCGATAGTTTAGCATGAAGGGTATAGTTTTTGGATTACCTCTTGTTAATTTTTCAAATGAAATTTTTTATGGATGCATCCTTGGAAAACATAAAAATAAAATTTTGAGAAAGGTATATCATAAAGAGCTTCACATATTTTACAGCTGATACATAGTGATCTTATGGGTCCATTTCTAGTCTTACCTTTTAAAAAGTCTAGATATGCCTTAAACTTTATTGATGGTTTCTCTCTCTTTACTTGGGTTTATTTTCTTTGAAAGAAGAGTGAAGTATTTGAACATTTATAAGACTTCAAATCCCTTGTAGAGAAATAATTGGAAAATGTTGTTCATATTCTTTGCACTGACAGTAATGGTGAGTATGTCAATCACCAAATTCAATAATATTGCACTCTATATCAGATTTATTTATAGTGTGTAGTGGCCTACACTCCTCAGTAGAATAGTGTGGTAGAGTGCAATAATCAATCACTTAAAAAAATTATAAATTGTATGATAGAATCTTGATCACTTGCAACACGGTATTGGGTAGAAGCCATTAACTATGCAAATTATATCCATAACAATGTGTCTCATAATAAATTGAGATAAGCTCCACATTTTAAAGCATGGATTGGTAGGAAAACCAAAGTGACCCACTTTTGAGTGTTTGAATCTCCTGCCTAGGCCCACATCCCAACAAAAAAATGCAAATCCATTCAACCTCAGAGTAGACCTTGTATTTTTTTTGGATATATTGAAGGTATAAAAGGATATATACTTCTTCATACTTGGACACATGCTTTAATATATAAAGGATTGTTTTATTTGAGTAGATTTCACTTGATAGTGGATTCAATGATCTATTCTAGTGATTATGATTATTCCCAGGATAGTTTAGACTTAGAGACTTCTTCTAGAAGTGACTCAAAGGATTTTGTTTCCTCCACTTTGAACCATTCTAAGGGAGAGGATTCATATTTTCATTCTCCTTCCTTGTATACCTTTACACTTTTTTGGGATCATCAAACACTTTAAGTTCATTTAGTGGGTAGTTTAGCTGGATATCCTTATGATTCTAGGACTAGAGCATAGATTCATGATCACCCACATGCTTTCATGCCATAACATCATATCCATGATCATTTTATGAGGCTTAAAATATAGTTTATTGGGATTCAACTATGAAGGAAGAGCATGATTCCTTACCTATAAATCACACTTGGAATTTAGTGACACTTCCTAAAGGAAAAATTTGGTACAATGAAAGTGGATATATTACACCAAGTATGTAGTAGATGGTATGGTGTACAAGTAAAAGGTATGCTTAGTTGCAAAAGGTTTTTTATAGGTGGTATATATTGACTACTTCAATACCTTTGCACATTTTTCCAGGATGACTTTGATTTGTCTTAACATTACAATTGCAACCACACACTATTGGTAGATTCATCAGTTGGATGTGAAGAGTGATTTTCTTCATGGGTATCTACAAGAGGATATTTACATGGAGCATTCATAAGGATTCATTCAGGATTCTTCCTTGGTCTGCATACATAGGAAGTATATCTATGGCCTCAAGCAGGCCCCTTGGGCTTGGTATACCAATATGGACTCCTTCCTCTTAAAAATTGGATTCTCATATTGCCATTATGATTTCAATATTTATATATTGTGATATGGTAATGCTCTTTGACACCTTGTGTTATATGTCGATTACTTGATTATCACTGAAATCTCATCATACACTATCTAGGTAGTTAAATTTGTTATCTGGGATCCTTTTTTTTATAAAATTGGATCTCTTGCATTATTTTCTTGGGATTGAGATCACTCAGTATACATTAGGTATTTGCATTGCATAGTCCAAGTATGCAAATGATATGATTATTAGGTTTTATATGGATAATTACAATCTAGCTTTGACTCATTTTATTTTTATATTCAATCTTGAGACTCATTGCTCCACTTCATTATTAGATGCTAAATTATACCACCAGCTTATTGGGAGTATCATTTATTTTAATCATGCATGTTTAGACATTGTTTACTCTATTTGTAGATGAGATTCATTGGAAGGCTTTAAAATAGATCACTATATTTAGGGTAATCTATAGTATGGCATCCACTACACTGTAGACATTGATATTGAGTTAGTAGGGTATACCAATTTTGATTGGGCTACTAATTTTGAGGATCGTAAGTCACTTTTGGTTATAGTTTCCACTTGGGATCTAGTCCTATTTGTTGGTCAAGAAAAATAGAGCATGTTATTATTTTATCATCCACTAATACATAGTATCATGGGACTGTTAATGCTTCAACCAAGGCCATATCATTTTAGCATATCCTTATGGAGTTTGGTATTACATTTCATTGACCATATATCATTTTCTATGATAACTAAAGCACAATTTCCATCACTAGGAACCCAATTCACCATCATAGTACTAAAAAAATAGATATTCACATGCACTACATCAAGGAGTTTATTTATGAGTGGATAATTGATCTTCAATATTATCCTACAACTGAGTAGACTATCGACATATCTACCAAACCTTTCAAAGAAAGCAAATTTCTTCAATTACAAGATTTATTGGGGGTGAAGGATATTACAACTTAGGGGGGTCCATTTTATCTTCTCTTTGTTCTCTCTTTTGGGGGGAAGTTCTTTCTACAAGTTTTGTTCTTCTCATTACTTTATGAGATAACTATTTAGGTAGGTGAACATACCAACATAAGCTATGTTTATGGGTGGTGTTGGTGTATATATTTATTTTTGTATTTATTTTATTGCATTATTAGTGCACCTATGATTAGCTTGCTTAGGTTAGTCTACTCTAGTTGAGTTAGCAAGTTGCTATGTTTGGGCTAAACTCCAAGCTACCATATTAGATTTTGTTGCACTCCAAGTTGTTATGTTTGGGTTGCACTCCAAGCTGCAATATTGGAGTTTTCTACAATCCAAGTTGCTATGTTTGGGTTGCACTTTGAATTTGTCATATTGGATTTTTATACACTCCAAGTTGCTATGTTTGGGATACACTCCAAGCTTCCATATTGTATTTTGTTGCAATCCAAGCTACTATGTTTGGACTACACTCTAAATCTACTATATTGGATTTTTCTACACTCAAATTTGCTATGTTTGGGTTGCACTTTAAGCTACCATATTGGAATTTGCTGCACTCTTAGTTGCTATGTTTAGGTTGCACTCTAAAGATACCATATTGGAATTTTTCTATAGAAACCAAAATCTAGACACTTGCACAAATCCATTCATGTTTCACATTTCAAATCTGCATAATAATATATATGCCTAAGTCCAAACTTAGACATATAAAATACTGCACATTAAAAGTATTTTTTAAATTATATAAATATGGAAAATCTACCTAGGATACCCTACCTAATCACTAGAAATATGTACTAGCCACATCAAAAAAACCCCTTGCCACATCTCACACACTCATGTCACCCTTTTTCCTTCACATGGGACATCCTTCACACCTTACTCCACTTGCACTCACTCATTAGCCAAATCACCCCAGTTAAGCGAGACACCCTAGGTAACTCACTATAACTACCCCCTCCATTTGGTAGCCCTAGATTACCACTTGGTATTATTGGCTTGCTACCTCCCTTTTCCCTCCAAAATTCAAATGGGCCTATAAAGGCACCTTCCTGCCATAAACAAAAGGAGGTTGAGAGTACACACCATTAATTTTCTAGAATCATACTAGGATTTTACAAGCATCTTAAGGAGATTGAAGACCTGAAGACCTGAACTACCACTTTTGGATATTTATACCATCCAACCTCAACCACCCATCTATGGTTACATAGTCTCAAATTCCCTCATGTGGTTGCCTAACTACCCTCTCATGGTTGACCAACCACAACTGTGTGTCCATGGTTACCCATAATATATAAAATGTTCATGAGTAAGTGCATGTCAATAAGGTTGTAATTTTTTTATAAAGGCATTTAGTTTTGATTTTATATGTTTTCTAAAAATATTAGTTCAAGGGTTTTATTGCATTGGTTTTTAATCACATATATAGGTGCTACTAAACCCTTGTTTTCTTTGTCATATGTGTAGGAGATAGGTATCTGAAGAGCTATTGAAGTTGAGAGTGGCCCCACGTCTAGGATACAAAAGCCCACTCACCCTTGGAGCTATAGTAGAGGAGCAAAGAACATCCAATTGTTGCTAGAGAGTTTAAATACCACTATCATCATAAGCATTGTATTTAGATAAAGAGAGTATTATAACATATTCTCCAAGACATTGGGGCAAAAAGCATTATAAATTTGGGAGATTCAGGCTCCCCTATATAAATAATACAAGAAAAATCATTTATTACATTGCAGGCTCTTCTTTCTATTTTACGTGTTTCATGTTTAGTGTTTTTTTTGCTACAAAAATAGTGATCATTGTGGGACCCCCTAAGGATTCTATTTGTCATTGTCTTATTGGGTTATTTATTTATGTGTGTCTATTTATTATTGCACGTCTCTGGAGCTAGGTCATACGAAGATTGAATATTAAAATCGATAGATCCATAACCCATTTAAATTTGGCCCTATGCATAAGGAATCATGAGTGCACGATCACAAATCTAATGAACCATGGATTTGTGGTTGGATTTATATAGAACTGTGCCTCAGTGGTTGGAGCACTACAGAACCACATCTCGATGGTTGAAAGAATATGAGGGAGCAAGGAAAGGACCACACGTGCATACATCAAAAACCTTCTTCCCATTTCTTTCACTTTATGATTTTGTTAAGTTAACTAGGAGTCTTTATCCTTATTTACCCTTTTATTCATCTAGGTCATAGGCTAGGAATATCTAAAATCAAAAAATATAAAATAACTTGCATTTTATAATAGTTAACAAAGCATTTGCATAGTGTTATTTGGAATAATCTATGCACATATAGGGTTTCAAGTTTTGCTTTACCCCGTTTTATGGTACATAGCTAAAATTATAGGATTGTGGTTTGGAATTACCAAATGCATGCATGGTTGGTTAACTGCATAGTGATGGTTGAACAAGCCCAAATTCCCAATTATGGTTGGCTTTGAGTACCAAAACCTTGGCCAATCTTACATGAAATTAGTCATTTTACCCCTAATTTGTTTCTACTTACATCACACCCTAATAAATGAAACCTTCAAAAACTTACACATGACGTTGGTAAGGTTGGACTTCATCACCAACCCCCAAAAAATTACCCTATTATTTTACCAAGATCAGTCCAAGAATCATTGTAGCCATGGGAAATAGCATGTATTCCTCTTCAGAGGGTGTATAGCTACCCATGATGAATTGCGCGAGGAATGGTAGAACCTAGGCTCTGTCATTGGATTTGGGCTTCATCACTAAGTCTTGATGGGTTTCACAACATGGATTTCATAACCAATTTAGTGTGTGAGAGCATATAGATGAAAGCCTTAGATTCATATTAGGGTCAAATATTGCACATCGCTTACACAAAAATAAAAAACAATCATAAAAACTTTTCAAAATTAAAAAAAAATCAAAAATAAAAAACAAAACCAAAAATTTGTGAAAACTTAGGAATAAACTTGTTTGTTTATTTACTTTACATGTTGTTTTCTTGTGTTTCCACCACATATTAACAAACATACCTTCACACTATCCAATTCATTAAACCCTTAGCGTATGGTAACAACCCACAATCAAGCTAAAAAGTTAGCCCAAATTTAGATTCAGTTATCCCCATCCATGGAGTTTCCATCCCAATCCTCATAGACCCCTACCACTTCAGTGGTAGTGAAAGTTAGTGTAGCCCCTATTGTCCTTGAACTTGAGTGTCGAACCATCTAGTGGTACCCCTACCTTAGACATATATGTAATGTAGAGGGCTACTCACACTGCCATCCTTGAAACTCTTAGGAGTGAGCCATCCATGCCATTGGATGATCATGTAACATATGTGGACATAGAAATTGTTAGGCTATATCTGAATGTAGTTGGTTTAGTCATTCTATCTTTTCCACCACTTACCATTCCATCCCACATATTTCCTCCCTCACAACAAGAAACCATCTTCTTGCACCTATAACAGTCCAACCAAATATTTATGAATCCACTCTTCAAATAGATTCTTTCCACCATGGTCCATAATCATCCATCATCATCAAATAAGAACCCCTTAATATTGTTAAATTAAAATATAACTTGTACTAACCCCCTCTACAAAGCATAAATTAACATTACTTTATAGATCCCTACATCCATCCCATCCACCGCACCTATGGATTACATGCATCATAACATCCTCATTTAGTGGAAATAACTTTTGTCACTTACCCTCCACCTACATCCACTAACATGGTTGCCATCTAACTGGACCAATCATATACCACCTATATGGCCATACCATCTTGCTTTGTGATTTCCATGTAGTAAGCATTTCTATAGTCGTAGCAATTAATTATAGATAATGCTAATCATAGCTTAAACCTGGACCATAGTGGAAATCATAGGGTCTATATCAGAACAAACCATATGCATATCAACCACACACATTATTCACTCAATATCCATCTTGGGTGTTGCACCCACCAACCATGACCATACCCACTAATCGACTTCATCAAATGTATGCTAGCTCTTCAAGTCAGCATGCCATCATACCTCCATACCCCCATAATCATCAAAGTCATCATCAAAAATCATTCCATAATCCATTTCACACTAACATCCCACATCATCAAATCCCCACTAATAATGCACATTATTTCCAGTAGTAGCAAACCAATTAGGGTTTTAACCCTCTAGAATATCCAAATTTTCAAATTTTGCAAAGTCATATTGATAACTTAGCCATGCAAATGATGGGTATGCAATACCATAAACCTACTCTAATATAACTACTAAATCATTCAATTCATGGTTCATTACCATCATCATCCTACTCGATAGATTTTCAAATACTAAAGTTTGGCAAATTCAAGGGGGATGAGGACCCTCGAGAGCATGTGACTGGATTCATTAATGCATGCTTCAGAATAAAAATCAAGGATGCACTCATGCTCCACACATTTCCTTAAATATTTGAGGGATATTCCCTAGATTGGTACAATTATTTACTGCACCAAAGTATTTATACTTTTGAGCAACTAGCAGACCAATTCTTGGAGTGGTTCTCCATAAACATTAGAAAGAAGACACCATTGATCGATTTTATCAATTTATAGCAATACGATGATGAATCGATCTATGAATTTGGCAACCGCTAGAGGGAAATCATGACTAAATTGATATTCTCCCTGCCCATGGTAAAATTAACATGAATATTCACAAGGAGTTTTTCCAAACCTATATCCTTGTTATTTCAACTACAACAATATAGAACATTCAAATAAGCACTCATACAAGCCATAGTAATAGAAGAAATCAAGATTCAAGAGGGTGAGATCAAACTAAAAAGAAAGAGTGCTAGAGCAAAAATCAAAAGGGGAATAACCATGGTAAATCCAAGGCTAGATAGGTTAATAAATTATTGTTGATCCAATATCTATAGCAAATCCAACAAGATTAAGTACAAGTACAAAAACCCTCGTAGCAAACATAACAACCACAATAATAAAATTATCAAGCAGTTCCACCTCCACAACAGTTGTAAAACCCAACTCAACCTACAAAAATCAACAACATCAATTCAAGCCTAAACGCAACTACACCCCATTGCCTAAATCACATTCATCCATATTTTAAAATTTGTATTATGCACATGCTTTCACATTACAAAAAATGAAGCCTGATGATCCAAACAATTAAAAATATAGAAACTATAAGGAGCATTTGTACTGCACCTTTCACCAATGGAAATGTCATGACATCGAGACTTGTTATGGGTTTAAGAACATTGTGTAAGATTTACTTGAAAAGAGAAAAATAAATATTGATAATATCTTAGCAAAACAAAACCAAAACCTTGGAATATATCAAACACCATTACCTCTTCATGAGATAAATCAACAAGCAATGGGAGCATCAAGTTCTACATTTCCTCCCAATAAAGTTAATCATGTGTCACAATTATATCAAAGTTTTATGGGGGCTATTCATGTAGTCACCTGAGGGTAAAGAAAAATGAATCACATGCAAGCAAATGAGCCAACCCAAGTAGTACCAGATCCTGTGGAATGATTGAATGTGCCTATAAAACTAGGCCCAACCATTCTACCTCCACCCATTTATATTCCAAATCATCCACCTCGACCAATCATCTCATTGAGAAGCTGGTTCACACAGGGCTTAAATATGGCATCAACAAAGTTTTCAATATATGAGCTCATACAGCAATATTCCCCACAATGTGAGACATTTATGGAAATATTAAAATTCATACAACTACAAATAAAATATCCTAATGCCTTCAACACCTTCATGAGGAGTGTTCAAAACAATATGAAACCTTTCTATGATTTTGAATAAAAGAGCATATCAGCAGAGCTACTCGATCCTCCATTGCATATTGTAGCTCATATTGATAGAAACCCCTTTAAAAGAGTTCTCATGAATACTGATTCCTCTATCAATATCATCACTACCCTAGCCATAAAACATCTCAACCTTCCATTATCTCACATCACCACAACCACCTTCACCCTATGGGATTTTAATGACACCTTGTGCTCCACTATAGGGAATGTAGTTTTACTTGTAATAGTGGGGGCAAAAACAATCCATGTGCTCTTACATATCTTGAAAGGGGCCATGCAGTATAACATACTTCTTGGACATCCTTGGATTAGGGAGACGAATTGTTTTCCCTTAACATTACATAAATGTTTGAAATATGTTTATGAGATAAAATTTCATTGCATCCAAGTAGACACCAAGCCATTCAAGTACTGTAACTTGATATCCAATCCATATGAGCCATTGCTTCCATCTGCACACCTTTCCATTCAGCCCCTCATCATTCAAACCACCCCAAATAACAACACCTCATCCAAAACACCCATCCCAAAGGATTAACCAATAGTTGATCATGTCTTTGCATATCAAGACATAAATCCAAGTCAACCCGCATCCACTTCATACTATTTTTCAATCACACATGATCATCCTGCCAACCAATCATCATCTCCACTAATTACACCTCCCACTTCACAAACGCTCTTCACCTTTGCATCCCAATAAAATCCACTAACCACTAACAATTCCATCAAACCAAATCCATCTCAAATCTCATTACCTATTGTCTCACATATAAGGTTACCTATCTAATAAAAAACATCATCGAGTGAGCCATTAAATCCATTTAAACCACAAGTCACCATTGAAGCCTCCACCTCAACACCCGAATCATCAACATCCTAGCCAACTCAAGTTATAGTTCATCTCACCAATCCTAGCACTTATGAGTACATAGTTGAGAGTGTCACCATAACACCACCTATTCAGTCTATCAGATATTATGATCACCCATATGACCCACCTTTGGTTATAGGTGCAGTGTATAGAATGGGTTTCGAGCCAAATAGAATCAAAATTGTATATGGGCAAGTGGATTATTGTTCCAATCCATCTCCCCCTAATGAAGAACCCATGCAAGAATTTTATGCTAGCTTAGAATATATGTCCAACCTAGATCTCTCCTTGTGATATTTTTGTAGGATTAATTTGTAGGTATTTGGTATTGGATGACATGATAAGGGCACACATCACATAATTGAGCTCCAATATCAAGAAATGCATGATCACTCTGGCTTAGGATACATGCCATAAACATTTACCTCTCCTTTGAGAAAATAATTCAAAAAATCATCCTAGAGTCTGAATATGAGGATGAGGAGAGTGAATAAAGTGATGATAATGATGAAAATTATTTGGACCCTACATTTGCACCTTATTTACATGAGGCCTTTTTGTAAATGAGACAACATATCAACATGATTGGTTATATGTTTGACGATTACTTTTTCATTGAGTATTCTGAGGAATTCTAGGAAATGGGACTGAACATGGATATAATCAATCGCATTTTTGATGTTCCCTAAGAATATGTGACCCTTATAGAGCCCTTGAGAGAGATGAGTCCTACATTAAAATGTTTCCTATAAATTGGTCCATATTTCACTTGCATATATACGGGAGTGACCCTAACCAGATCCACCACCACCACCTTGGTTGCATTCACACAAATATAATTCACCCACCATACTTCAGTTGCTCCCTAAGGAGAGTGAGGAAGATAGTTTACTCCCCAAATCGTAGCCACTTCATTTCCACCAAGTTAACATAATTTTGTTGACTTGTTCACCCCACTCTACAAATCATACAATTTGGAAAAATTGATTCCATTCAATGCTAGCCTTATCAACATGGATAGGATTTCATCTCCACCATTCATAGTAAATTCATCCTATCCAAATATTTACTAAGAGATTCTAATGCTTATATTTCTTAGCAATATTCACCTTCGCCTAATTCTATTTTTCAAATATAAGTATAAGAAGCATTGCTCGAATGCTTTGAACATGTGGAGTATGATATTCATCTCATTTCTACTCCACATCAGTTAGAGGAATGTTCTCATATACTTATCGAAGAATCCATTTATGTGAATCTAAGTCAAGATGCGAATAATCTCCAAATCATGAAAATAGTAAAATATCTATCCATAGAAGAGAAAGAGTGCATGATTAACATATTGATAAGGAAGAAGGAAATTTTTGCATGGCCATACAAAGACATGCCTAGCCTTGACCCCAACTTGGTGGTCCATAACCTCACCTTAGCTCCTGAAGCTAAACCTTTTAAGAAAATTTTGAGGAACCTTCATCCTACTGTAGAACTCATTGACAAATAAGAGCTATAAAAATTATTAGATGTGGTTTCATACAACCCATTGATTATCCTAAATGGATCTCAAATATGGTACATGTTCACAAGTTGAACAGGGGGTACATGTATGCATGGATTTTTGAGACTTAAAAAAAGTGTGTCACAAGGATGATTTTCCATTACCAAACATCGATAAAATTGTAGACTCTTGTGTAGGCAATTAAATACTTTATTCAATGGATGGTTTTTTAGGATACAACCAAATCCAAATTAATCTTGAGGACCAACACAAAATAATGTTCACCACAACTTGGGGCACTTTCTGTTACAAGGTGATGCTTTCAGTCTCAAAAATGTAGGAGCTACTTATCAAATTGCCATGACATATATCTTCCATGACTATATAAACAAAATAAATGAAGACTATGTGGATGATATTATCACAAAATCCAAAACACATCTTGAGCACATTGAGGTGCTATAAAGATTCTTTGATTGATTGCTTGAACACAAGGTAAGGTTAAATCCTAAGTGTGTATTCATAGTCACATTATGCAAACTTCTAGGATTCATTATCTCTAATTGAGGCATTGAAGTGGACCCTAATAAGGTCAAGGCCATTATCAAAATGCCCCCTCCAAAAATCTTAAAGAGTTGCACAGTTTGTAAGAAAAAATTCAATCCATTCGAAAATTCATTACACAACTCTAAGAAAAATGCAGGTAATTCAATCACTTACTATAAAATAGTGTCACCTTCTCCTAAATAAAAGAATTTCAAGAGGCTTTTAATGATGTTAAGAAATATGTGGCTTCAACACCAGTACTCATGTTGCCTCGTCTAAGGGTACATTTTCACCTTTATATTTCTACAACATGTTGGACATTTTGAATCCCTAGGTCAAAGTTGTCATTGATGTCACCAGATGAAGTCATCATTACTAATCAAGGATTTCAAAAGGAAAAAAAGGGGATAAAAATGGTTATTTGATATCCAAGAAGAAGGCCAAAGATCAAGTGAATCACTGCAGAAGGTAAGAGTTCATAAGGAGATATTTTATCAAAGGTATAATATTATAATAATGGTTATTATAATATTAAAAGTGATATGGTGAAAACCCAACCTAGGTGTTGTAGGTGAGTTGGAGAGGAGAGGGCAATCCTCCAAGGGAGGTCCTAGGTTCAAATCTCCACCCTACCAAAAAGCTGAATTGGGTATCCAAAATCCAATTGATAATGTTGGTGCGGGCAGGGTCGGGTGCGACCTTCGATTGAATTTAACGATGTCGAACCCCTATTCATGGTCTGTCAGACCAAGGCGGATCCGCAAGGGGTTTTTCGCTTAAAAAAAAAAGATATGGTGAAAACCCAAATAAAATATTTATAATTATTATTATAATATTTTTTAATGCAAAAGTGGGTTTTATAAAGTCTAAATATATTTTATAAACCCAAAGGTTGGGTTTAAGACAAAAGGCATTTGAAGCCTTTATAATCACCACATATGTCATGGAAAATAACATGGAGAGCATCGACGTCTTAAAAATAATGGAAAAGCATATAAATACAAACGTCCAAAGTTCAATTAATCATCCTTGCTCAGAAATTAAAAATATTGCATGCAAAGAAAATAACTCGTGACTTTTTGTAAAAGTCATGACAGAGAAGAGTTTAAGGGAGGAAGCTTTAGTCCTCGAAGTTGCATAGGACAGTGTGGGCTAGTGGTATTTTGGGAAGTGCAAAAGCGTTGGCTTACAAGAGGGTTTGCATTCGAATCTCGATGGGTGCATCATGAGTTGTGTTGGTTAAGGCACCTACGACACACATTCTTTTGACCAATGTAGAAGGTGTGAGGAGATTACAAAGCACATGGTGCTTCGTTAATCTCAAACAAGTGCTTGGATCGTGCGACGAATTTGACCACGGCTAAGGCACACATTGGGGGTAATGTTGAGGGTTCGATTCCCTCCGAAGATGAGGTAATATTTTTTGTTTTAATTTTAATTAAATGCCTAAGTTGGAGGTATAATTTTGTTTAGTGGTTTGTGTTTGGAAATGTTTCTTTGTAATAAAGTTGTGGTAGCTAATAATTATCATTAGGAGTTATAAGGAGATTTATATTTTTAACTTTTAATAAAGTCTTAAATTTCTATAGTAGCATATTGGAGGATAAAGACTTTGTGGGTATTGTGTTATTTTGAATTAAGGGTTTTCATGATTATTTTGAGGGTGTTTATTATTATTCAAGTTGGAGTGATAAGGTGTAAATTTTATATTGGTTTTATGTTATGTTTTGTTGATAAAATTATCCTCTAACCCTTATTGAGATTGGAAAAGAAGTAATTATAAGTGTCGCCGATTTGTGAGATCAACTACTTGTCAAGAAAAAATGTATGGAAATTTTTTTCTTTGATTGAGTTGATTGAATGGCTTAATAGAAAATAAAGTTTGAGTGAAAAGGATTTGATTAGGGTTTCCTTTTTGAAAGTGTTTGAGTTAACACTTCAAGGTTTTTTTGAAATTAAGAGTTGTGATTAAAACCTTGTTTTATAAGCATTGTTGTTGAAACCATTTGTTGTGTGAAGAACTTGAGTTAGGGTTTGAAAATATCATGAGTATAATTGTTATGTGAAGAATATTTTATAAGCATGGTTGTTGAAGTGAGTTTTAATGCAAAGAACTTGAACTAGGGTTTGAAAAGATCATGAGTATCATTGTTATGTGAGATTTGTTGTTGAGAATTATTGGAAATTTTTTGAGTTGGATAATACATGCTTAGACTAGGGTTTGTGAGAAAGAGTTGTTTCTTGAGTGATTGGTTGAGTAAGTTGATTAACACTAGTCAAGTGGATGTATGAAGTGGTTTTTCAAGTTCCATAAAAAAAACTATTCTATATTTTAATTTGAGTTGTGAAAGAGATTGAGTTGTGATAATAGCACATATTGAGTCTCTAACAATTCTCTTTATGCTTCTATGAGATTGAGTTGAGAAAGTGATTGAGTTTTGAGTATAGAACATATTGAGTCTCTAAAAATTCTCTTTATGCTTATATGAGATTGATTTGAGTTGAGAAAGTGATTGAGTTTTGAGTATAGAACATATTGAGTCTCTAACAATTCTCTTTATGCTTCTATGAGATTGATTTGAGTTGAAAAATTTATTGAGATTTGAGTGTAGAACATATTGAGTCTCTAAATATTCTCTATATGTTTCTATGAGATTGGACAAGTTCTATGTGGACTTGTTAAAAAAATTTGACATAAGTATTTGAGAAGACTTGTAGACTGATTTTGTGTGAGCTTTTGTGGAAGCTTACAATACATATTTGGTTAAGTCCTAGAGAGGACTTATTGAGAAGATTTGGACAAGTTTTATATGAGCTTGTTGAACCGATTTGAGAAGGTTTTTATTGGACCTATTGAGAAGATTTGAGCAGGTTCTGAGTGGAATTGTTGAGAATATTTGAGCAGGTCCTGAGTGGACCTATTGAGTAGATTTGAGTAGGTTCTGAGTGGAACTGGTGGGAATATTTGAGCAGGTTCTGAGTGGACCTGTTGAGAAGATTTGTGCTAGACCAACTAGACTATGTTTAGTGTAGATTTGAGTGGACTTGTGTTAGATCGACTAGACTATTTTTAGTACAAGAGTTAAGAAAATGTGTGCTAGTCTGAATGAACTATGTTTAGTTCAAAATTGAGTGAGCTTGTTGATTAGACTTGTGCTAGACTGACTGGACTGTGTTTAGTACAATAGTTGAGCAAAGCTATGCTAGACCGACTAGAATGTGTTTAGTACAAAATTGAGACTGAGATTTGGAGGTGATAGAGCAAAGAGGAAAACAATCTCAAGTGGATAGAGATCTATCAGCCAAGGTAGTGAGGATAGGTCTTCTGAGTGGGGACAAGAGACTTCAGTAGAGAGAGATCCACAAGCCAGTGTAGTGGAGGTAATACTCTTCTAGAGGATCAAAAACTAGAGCAGAGGAGAATGAGTTCTCCTATGGATAGAGATCCACAAACCAGATTTAGGGGATCAACATCTCTTTTGGATAAAAGTCCATAAATATTTTAATTAGGAAGGATTTCCAAGAGATTGATTGAGAAAATTTGGTCAAATATTTTCTCCGTGGAAGCAGCCATCTTTGGGTGAACCACATTAAATTGGTGTCTCTATTGTGTATGGTGTTTTATGCATTACTTTGATTACTACTATTGATACTGCTATCTATACACTGCATAATATTGATTTGGAAAGAAAAGTAAAAAGTGCTCTTATACTGTTCATCCCCCTTCTCAGTATAATCTTGTGTTATTTAAATAGTATCAGAGAGGGTTTCTTCGAAAGAGTTTAACAGCTTGAAGAAAAATCTAGCAAGAACATAATGGATCCTAAGGACGAGTCCTCAAGTAATTTAGGACCAATATTTTATGGAAGTGACTACATGTATTGGAGTATGATGATGATGTTATACTTGATGGCACTTGGAAATGAATTTTGGGATGCAGTGGAATTTGGATATGATCAAGCAGTCAATCCTCCTATAGATAAAGAAGGTAAGCTACTACAACACTATAATTCAAAAGCAATGAATGCACTTGTGATAGGTTTGTGTATATCAAAATATGTGAAGGTTATACATTGTAAAATTGCAAAAGAAATGTGGGATAAATTACAATGTATATATGAGGGAGATAAAAGTATCAAGAAAGAAAAGATACAAAATATCAAAGAAAAATTTGAAGCATTGAGAATGAATGATGATAAAAATATCAGTGCTTATCTAATTTAAATTTATGAGGTTGTTAATGATATGCAAGGACTAGGAATGAATATTGATGAATCATATGTTTGTGATAAAGTCTTAAGATCTCTTCCAAATAGATTCAGTGAATAGGTTTCTCCTTTAGAAATATCATTATATGGTGATACTTTGATAATAGATAATTTTATAAGTATGCTAACAACTTTTGAGATAAGAACAAAAGATCCTACTTCCAAAAAGGAAGCAACATTCAAAGCAATCAAGTAAAGGAAGGGTAAGAAGTCATAATCAAGCAATGAGTATTCTAGTGATGAAGAAGCCAATTATGGTATAAGAGATAAAGGTTCCAGAAGATCCATAGATCTCAGATCTGTTAAGTGTTTCAGTTGTGGAAAGTATGGACATTTTTAAACAGATTTTAAAGAACCAAAGAACAAAAATGGTAAAGAAAAATAGGATCACAGGTACAAGGAATCAAAAAGATATAGGCATCAAAATAAAAGCAAGGATGGACAAAGTAGACAAGGAAAGAAGTTCTTCCAAATAGAAAAGAGGAGCTACTATGCAGATAATGCAAGTAAGTACTCAAATTATAGTGATGCTAGTTTTTCAAACAATGATAGAGATGAAGTCCTATTTATGATTGAAGAAAAAGAACCAACTAAGAAAAAGACTTCAATTATTCTCAAGTGTTTTAGATGTGGTAACTTTGGACATCTTGAATATGATTGCACAAGGGATGGTTATAGTTTTAGTGATGATGAATATGAATATGCACTTGAAATACCAGATGAAAATATTATAATGGTATTAGAAGAAGAAGTGAGTGATCCTATAGAATACAAGCCAAAAGAAAGTAATGATGTGGAAAAAGGGCATATATCGATGGTTTTGAATTTGGAGCTCTCTCTATGTGTATTTTGCATTGGTTAATTTCTCTTGTGGATCCCACATTATCTCTAAGGTCCGTTCTTTTCTCCCATTATACTACCCAGTCTTGTAATTTATCAAACAAAAATATATAAAAATTCCTTGAGAAATGTTACAAGAGTCTTAACATAATATCCCACATGTATCCTATGCTGGCCCTCATGGTGGTATATAAAGCACAACACCCACATAGAGCTTTGCAAATTATGAAGTAGGCATTTGGGTGAAATGGCATAGTGGAAGTAGGTAAAACATGATGCAACCCCTCAAATGAATGAATCATGGCCAAGCCATATGCTCCATCCTCTCCTATGGAAGCATTTCTCGATGGACGTGAGTGTGGAACTCTCTCCATTTGTGGTTTACATTGTTTTATTTCCCTTGTGGGCCACATGTTAGCTTTAGGGTCCATTCATCGCTCCTCTTGTATTGCCTAGTCTTGTAATTTCTCAAAAAAAAATCTAAAAGTACCTTGAGCAATGTTGTGATGATCTTAAGCCAATATCTCACATGTATTCCATGATAGATCTCATGGTGGTATATAAAGCACAACACCTACATAGAGCTTTGCAAATCAGGTTGTAATATTTTGGGTGAAATTCCCTGGTGGAAGTAAGCCAACCATGATCCAACCCCTCAAATGAGTGAATCATGGCAAAGTTGTATGATCCATCCTCTCCTATGGGAGAATATCTCAATGGTGGTGAGTGTGGAGCTCTCCCCATGTGTTATTTCCATTGGTTTATTTCCCTTGTGGGACACATTTTAGTTGTAGTAGCCATTCTTTGCTCCTCTCATAATACACAATCTTATACTTTCTCAAACAAAAAAAATCAAAAAATACCTTGAGCAATACTATGAAATTATTAAGCCATTATCCTAGATGTATCCCACGATGGTCCTCATGGTGGTATATAAAACACAACACCCACATAGAGCTTTGAAAATTAGGAAGCAAGCTTTTGGGTGAAATGCCCTAGTGGAAGCAGGCCAACCATGACCCAACCCTAAAATAAATGAATCATGGCCAATTTGTATGCTCCGTCCTCTACTATGGAAGCATCGTTTGATGGTGGTGAGTGTGGAGCTCTCCCCAATGTGTGGTTTCCATTTGTTGATTTCCTTTGTGGGTCTCATATTAGCTCTAGAGTCCATTCTTTTCTCCTCTTGTACTGCCTAGTCTCAAACTTTCTCAAATAAAAATTTCTAAAAGTACCTTTAGCAATGCTACGAGATTCTTGACCCATTATCCCATATGTATCCCATGACGTCCCTCATGGTGGTATATAAATCACAATATACACATAGAGCTTTACAAATTAGAAAATAATATTTTGTATGAAATACCCTAGTGGAAGCTAACCAACCATGATCTAGCTGCTCAAACAAGTGAATCATGACCAAGTTGTATGCCCCATCCTCTCCTATGGGAGCATCGCTTGATGGTGGTGAACGAGGAGCTCTCCCCATGTATTTTTTTCATTTTTTGATTTCCCTTGTGGGCCCTATGTTAGCCCTATGGAAGCATCGCTCATTGGTGGTGAGTGTGGGTTGCCATCAATGACAAAAGGGGAGATTTTTGGACATTTTGAGTCGCTAAGTCAAAGTTGTCATTGATATCACCAGATGAAGTCATCATTAATAATCACGGATTTCAGCAGGAAATAAAGGGGATAAAAATGGTTATTTGATATCTAGGAAGAGGGCCTAAGATCAAGTGAATCAGTGTAGAAGTTAACAGTTCAGAAGGAGATATTTTATCAAATGTATAGTATTATAATAATGGTTATAATAATATTAAAACTGATATGGTGAAAACCCAAATAAATTTTTTATAATTCTTATTATAATATTTTATAATGCAAAAGTGGGTTTTATAAGGTCAATATATTTTATAAACCCAAAGGTTGGGTTTAATACAAAAGGTATTTGAAGCCTTTATAATCTCCATTGACATCATGGAGAGTGTCGAATTCTTCAAAACAATGGAGGAACGATAAAAATACAAATGCCCGAAGTTCAATTAATCATCCTTGCTTGAAAATTTAAAATATTGCATGCGAAGAAAAGAGCTCATGAGTTTTTACAAAAGTCATGACAGAGAAGCATTTAATGGAGGAAGCTTTAATCCTTAAAGTTGCATAGGACAACATGGCCTAGTGGTATTTTGGGAAGCACGTAAGCACTAGCTTGCAAGATGGTTTACATTCTAATCTTAACGGGTGTATCATGAGTTGTGTTTGTTAAGGCACCTATGACACACATTATTTTGCCCACGGTAAAAGGTGTGAGGATATTAAGAAGCACGTGGTGCTTCGTTAATCTCAAATGATTGCTTGGCTCATCCGGTGATTTTTTTTGTGGCTAAGGTGCACATTGGGGGAAACCTTGAGGGTTCGATTCCCTCCAAAGATGAGGTAATATTTTTGGTTTTAATTTTAATTAAATACCTAAGTTGGAGGTATAAGGTTGTTTGGTGGTTTGTGTTTGGAAATGTTGCTTTGTAATAAAGTTGTGATAGCTGAGAATTATCATTAGGAGTTATAAGGAGATTTATATTTTTAACTTTTAATAATGTCTTAAATTGCTATAGTAGTATGTTGGAGGATTAAGACTTTGTGGGTATTGTGTTATTTTGAATTAAGGGTTTTTGTGATTATTTTGAGGGTGTTGATTATAAATCAAGTTGGAGTGATAAGGTGTAAATTGATATTATTTTTGTGTTATGTTTTGTTGAGAAAATAATCCTAAAACCCTTATTGAGATTAGCAAAAAAGTAATTGTGAGTGTGGCAGATTTATGAGATCAACTACATGTCAAGCAAAAAGGTATGGGAAAATTATTCTTTGGTTGAGTTGATTGAATGGCTTACTAGAAAATAAAGTTTGGAGTGAAAAAGATTTGATTAGGGTTTCCTTTTCAAAAGTGTTTGAGTTAATGCTTCAACGTTTTTTTAAAATTAAGAGTTGTGATTAAAACCTTGTTTTATAAGCATTGTTGTTGAAACCATTGGTTGTGTGAATAACTTGAGTTCGGTTTTGAAAATATCATAAGTATCATTGTTATGTGAAGAATGTTTTATAAGCATGGTTGTTGAAGTAAGTTGTAATGCAAAGAACTTGAAATAGGGTTTGAAAATATCATGAGTATCATTGTTATGTGAGATTTTTTGTTGAGCATTGTTGGAAATATTTTGAGTTGGATTATACATGCTTGGACTAGGGTTTGTGAGAAAGAGTTTTTTCTTGAGTGATTGGTTGAGTAAGTTGATTAAGCCTAGTCAAGTGGATGTATGAAGTGGTTTTTCAAGTTCCATAAAACAAACTATTCTATATTCTGATTTGAGTTGTGAGAATAGAACATATTGAGTCTCTAATAATTATCTTTATGATTCTATGATATTTAGTTGAGAAAGTGATTGAGTTTTGAGTATAGAACATATTGAGTCTCTAACAATTCTCTTTATGCTTATATGAGATTGATTTGAGTTGAGAAAGTGATTGAGTTTTGAGTATAGAACATATTGAGTCTCTAACATTTCTATTTATGCTTCTATGAGATTGATTTGAGTTGAAAAATTTATTGAGCTTTGAGTGTAGAACATATTGAGTCTCTAAATATTCTCTATATGTTTCTATGATATTGGACAAGTTCTGTGTGGACTTGTTAAACAAATTTGAGGTAAGTCTTTGAGAAGACTTGTAGACTGATTTTGTGTGAGCTTTTGTGGAAGCTTACAATACATATTTGGTTAAGTCCTAGAGAGGAATTATTGAGAATATTTATACAAGTTCTGTTTGAGCTTGTTGAGTAGATTTGAGCAGGTTCTGAGTGGACCTATTGAGCATATTTGAGCAGGTTATGAGTGGATCTGTTGAGAAAATTTGAGCAGGTTCTAAGTGGACCTATTAAGCAGAGTAGGTGAGTGGAACTGGTGGGAATATTTGAGCAAGTTCTGAGTGGACCTATTGAGCATATTTGTGCTAGACCAACTGGACTATGTTTAGTGCATATTTGAGTGGACTTATGCTAGATCGACTGGACTATTTTTAGTACAAGAGAAGCAAATGTGTGCTAGCATGAATGAACTATGTTTAGTTCAAATTTGAGTGATATTGTTGAGTAGACTTGTGCTAGACCAACTAGACTATGTTTAGTACAAGAGTTGAGCAAATATATGCTTTACCGACTGGATTGTGTTTAGTAAAAAATTAATACTGAGCTTTGGAGGTGATAGAGAAGAGAGGACAACAGTATCAAGTGGATAGAGATCTATCAACCAAGGTAGTGAGGATAGGTCTTCTATGTTGGGACAAGAGTATTCAGTGGAGAGAGATCCACAAGCCAGTGCAATGGAGGCAATACTCTTCTAGAGGATCAATAGCCAGAGTAGAGGATAATGAGTTCTCCTATGGATATAGATCCACAAACTATATTTAGGGTATTAGCATATCCTTTGGATAGAGGTCCATAAACATTGTAATTTGGAAGGATTCCCAAGAGATTGATAAAATTTGGTGAAATATTTTCGTAGTGGAAGTAGCCATATTTGGGTGAACCATGCTAAATTGGTGTCTCTATTGTGTATGGTGTTTTGTCCATTGCTTTGATTACTGCTATTGATACTGCTATCTCTACACTGCATAATATTGATTTGGAAAGAAAAGTAAAAAGTGCTCGTATACTTTTCACCCCCCTCTCAGTATAATATTATGTTCTTCACAACAAATTTTGCATTAGGGACAATGCTTGTGCAAAAGAATGAAAATAAAAAAGAGCAAGCAATATATTACACTAGTCAAAAATTGGTGAGTTATGAAACAAGATATTCTTATGTTGAAAAGTTGTGCTTATTAGTGGTATTTTCCACTAATAAACTCAGATATTATATGCTATGTAACACTACCTATGTCATAGCTAGAGAATATACTCTATGTTATATGATGACTCACACATACGAAAATACCTGAACCACAAAATGGATAATGCTCTTAACAAAATTTGATCTTGAATTTATTAGCCAAAAATCCATAAAAAATTAGGTGATAGCCAATCAACTCGTAGAAGCTCCACTTCCAAATGATCAACACCTTCTTATTGAGCTTCCAGATGATTCATTATTTTCCATCACTGAATAAGAACACCTAGTACCTCTTGAGGATGATGTTGACATCACTCTCCTCTTTGATGGGTCAAAGTGCAAAAAAGGGCAAGGTGATAGATTCATATTTTATAGACCTGAAGGAATACCAATTCCTTTATCATTCAAACTTGACTTTCTATGCACAAAAAACAACGCAGAGTATGAAGCCCTAATATTGGGGATTCAGTAAACATTAGCTATGGGACTTAAGTGCATAAGCATATTTGGTGATTCTTAACTTTTCATTTTCCAAATTAAAGGAACTTACCAATGCTGAGAGCCAATCTTGAAATAATATGATAAAGTAGCAATGAAATTGCTAGTAAATTTTTACTTGTATGGGATTGACAACTTGCCTCATTCGACTAATAGGTTTGCGGATGCAATGGACTCTTTAGGATCATTGATTCCTAAAAATTAAAATAGTGAAGTCCAATTGCTTATCATTAGAATAATTTCCAAATCTGCAATAGAACAAGAAAAAATTGAAGGTAAGAAGGGTGTTTGTTTCATCCATGCAGAACCCTATCAATCTTACCTTGATCAAATAAAAGACTTTCTCAAGTTTGGGACCCTCCATAATATTTGATGCAAACTGCAAAGAGACCATTTAAACAAAAAGTATATTGTTACACTCTCTTATAGGATGTGTTGTATAGACATGGCTATGATGGAGTCTTACTTCAATGCTTAAATCCCATAGAGGAATGAAGAGCCATAACTGAAGGCCATGATGGTACTTGTGGTGGCCACTTTAGTCGAATGGCCATTGCAAAATGCATTTTATGCATGGGTTATTATCAGCCCACCATGGAAAATGATTTTTGTCAATATGTGAATAAATATCAAAAATATCAACATCACACCAATTTGACTCATGTACCATCACAAGTTACAACCCATTCAAATTTTTTTGCCCTTTTCACAATGGGGCCTAGATTTGATTGGAAACTTTTTGTGTGCCTATTTAGGATAACACAAGTTCATCATAACTACTATAAAATACTTCACCAAATGGGTTGAAGCGATCCCAATGACCAGTACAACTGGACCTTGAATTGTAAAGCTCATACTCCAACATATTATCTACCATTTTGGGATTCTCTAAAATATCATTTTAGATATTGACAAGTATTTTAAGAACAAGGATGTTCAATCATTATGTAAAAAGTATAATATCCAACACAATTTTTTGACTCCTTATTACCCACAAGCAAATGGATAAGCTTAGGTAACCAATAAGACCTTGATAGCCATTCTCAAGAAACTTTTCAAAGAAAACCATAGATATTGACATACTCAACTCCCTTTGGCAATATGGGCTTATCAAACAAGCATCCAAACGCCAACAAGGGCAACTCCATTTTGATTGGTCTATAGAGTTGAAAGGTGAATCAATACCTTAGAACATCTATGAGTATACCAATATCGTATCAAGTGCGCTTATAACGCACAAGTCCATTCTTGTAAATTCCAAGTAGGAGATCACGTTCTTAAAGAGAATCAACAAAAAACTAATGCATTATCACACTTGAGACAAATTTATTGCTAATTGGTCAGGTCCTTACATTGTTAAGCAGAATTTGGATCCAAGAATGTATAGAATTGCAAGTTTCAAGGACACATTGGAGCCTGGACCATTAAATATTACACACCTAAAGGTGTTCTATGCATAGTGCATGTTATATATATGTACAAATACATGGTAAAAAAAAAAAATTGCATCTCATACATTCATCCATGCATTCCACCTACATTTTATATAAGCATTTCAGGTATTTACATTTATTCCTACCATTCATCATGTCAAGAATAATTTGGTTAATTTGGATGATTTCTAGTCCACTAAATCTTGTTGCATTAATTAGGGGTACATCATATCAAACATTACTCATCACTTCATCACCACAATAATTTACAATTCTCCCTACAATATTTTGATGATTGAGAGGTCCACATAAACTAGGATAGATACTGTATAATCATTAGCAATAATTATTATGTAGCCACTGCCTATTTTATGTCCACCTTTTAGTTTCCAAAAGATTTTAGTGAAGGTATCAAAAAATTGCATACAACACATTAGTTAATAAACAAAATTTGGATGTTTTTAGTCACTCAGCCACTCCTTGTATTTCGAGCAATCTTCATTAAAAATAAAATAATATTTATATGCAATAATTTTTTCATCGTCAATCAACTTTCCTCTTGTACCATGCACATCAAAACACATTAAAATATTGTGAAGCCTAGGAATGATGAATTCATGTGTTGTTATTTCCATAAAGTGAAAGGTTTCCCTTGCTCATCCAATTATGCACAAGGTCTAGAAACCTAAGAGTTGACAAAAGGACAAGATCCACCTTCATTTCCAAAACAAATATCTTACTCTTCCTCAAAATGAGAAAGTATCCCAAAAATCATCTCAAAAGCAATAAATATTCATTGCTCTTCCTCAAAATGAGCAAGCATCCAAAAAGCAATAAATTCCCTTGCTCTTCCTCAAAACAAGCAAGTATCCCAAAAGCAATAAAAAATAACTTTTCTCCAAAACAAAAATGAGCAACTCAGAAATAAAAATCCCAAAAATTTAAAAATACAATAAAAGAATGGAAAGGAGCTTAAATCCTTGGAACTCTTAGTGCTTCAAAAATCGTGGTGTGATCCTCATTACAACAATGGGTTAAATTAAAACCACCTAGCAATGGGGTATCTTTATGCGTGGCACCACGTCTATCACATTAGTGACTTTATTTTGTATAGACCTATGGACACTCATGAATGACCTAGCTTATGGCATAAGATGCAATTGATAATTTTGACCTAACTCATAATGAGAAATAAATAATCATTGCATATAAAATTGGTTTTTGATAAATTTGAAACCACTAGGACAACTTTAGAATCATGAAGCATTGTGAGATACATAAACAAGTTTTTTTGAGATCACTATGATATCTGAGTCTTTGTAAAATGACCCTAGATCCTATATCCAAACTATTCCATATCATTTCCATTATTGCATCCCATAATCCATATCATTTATGATACCAAATGTTACTGCCCCTTATTAAACAATGAAAATAAGGATGATCTAGAAAAAGACTAAAATATATCAAATGATAATTAGAACATCACATTCACCATTCATTCCACATAATCACACATCATTGCATTTACATCCATACATACAATGAATAAAAAGTACAATACAAGTGATCACAATAAAATCCATGTATATAGATATATATAAACTACATAGTACAAAATGTCCAAAAGATTGTATACATCAGAGCACTAAGGCTTATAAGCAACAAAATGAAAACTACTAAAAGAGGTAATAAGCGCTACTAGCTAGCACCAACATGAATCCTATGAGGACCATAAGTTGATCTCTATGATCCAAATGGAGCATGGGAGCGAAGAACCGATGAACGTGAACCACTAGGCATAGACTCACTCTGCCTGCTAGATTCCAAAATTGATGATGTAGGCTATAGAGGTAGCGGAAAATGATGCTAAGCTAAAGTAACCTCAAGCAACACAATGTAAGAAGCCTACCTCCATGAAGTAGTAAATCCAAATTCTGATGCATCTCTCATTAAGATGTCTCAACATGATGAGCCTCAATCGTAGAAGCATCCCCACCTCCACTAGGTCCACTCCGTACCCCATCCACCTTACTTTGTATATAAGCTACCTCAACATCTTGAGTCATCAATAAACCCTATAACCTCATGGTCTCTACATCACAAGCCTCTATATTCTACCCCAAGCTATCCCGCTCAACCTAGAGAACACTCCACTCTTCCTCGGTGCAACATGAAGAGGCATCCAATGCTCCACTTCCATCACCCCATATCCATCATCACCGAACCTAATCCCAATTTTTGTAGGTTAGAAATCTACTCCAGTTCACCCCCTACTACCGCTACCATGATGGTGCTTGTACCATCGAGAATCCTACTCACAAGCATCCCACTCATTACTGCTGGTTGCACCATACACAACTTGTCTAGGTACCCACAAATACTATGACGTAAACTAGGTATCATACTTAGTTATCATCTTAGAATCATTTGAATTTGTGATAGTTGTGGCCTCATCATCTTCAGTATCATCCACTATCCAAAAATTGAGAGTGACAAGGAAACTCATCATCATGGTGCCTCTACACCACTAGAATATTAGGAACTCCTTGTACTAAACTGAATTACCACATAACTCGTGAGAACTGGATGAACTACATATTTTATCTATGTCACCCAACCACCCACATACCTCACCTAACCCATAAAAGATGTGTTGCATTACTATCCCAAGTCAAACGTCACCATGGTCACCAATAGATTTCATCTCTAGTCAAACCACACAATATATCCCGATACTCTTATCCACTACGAGTAGGATGACTCAGTGAAGCCTCACCAATCCATAACTGAAGAGCACAAGGAAATGAGTGATCCCACTCGCAAGAGAGACCCTCTAGATGAGCAACCCTAATGTGCTCCCAAGCCCATAAATGAAGCAACAAGATACATCCAAGTTCCTTTTGCTCCCACATCTTAACCTCATAGATTTCCATATATAGTTGGCACAATAAAATAGGAGCTTATGCATAAATATATGGCTCACCAATCAGATCCACCACAAACCTCACTTGGTTCCAATGGAACCTAGAACCCGTGCTGTTATGCAACAACATGTTTCCTAAAATGTACATCATGAAGGTTGGAATTGCACCCAACCTCCCATACTTGAACAATTGAATATAGAGAATGCCACCCTTGTTGTAGTCTTCATTCCAATCATCTCCATAAATAAGCCTCAACTCATGCTCCTTGTCATGCCTAACCTAAACTAGTGATTACTCGACAGGAACATAGAAGATGCGATAAACATCTTCCAAGGTGATGGTAATATCCCTTATTGAAAGCTGAAATGACCCCCTATCAGGATTCCATATCTCCACTAGGGTAGATAAGTACTCCTCATTAGCCCTCACGGTCTCCACCCATCCACAACCAACCAATCCCATTATCGTCAGCCACTTCCAATCATCCTCTGTCAGTGCCTTCTACACTCAAGAAATGATTTGAGGCCATTGGTGTCGAGCCTCAATAAACTTAACCTCCAAAAAGCACAAACAAAATCCATATCAGTGCACATGTCAAAACAAGACTACAAATATTTTTATGCATTTTATTTTATCATTCAAAACAAATAGAAACACAAAAGACATTCCATTCATTCTTTTAATTTTCAAAAACATAAAATCATTTTCATGCACTTTTATCAATCAAAGGAAAAAAAATTACCATCCCCTATTTAAATGCATTCTCTTTTCAAAAAAAAAAAACTATGCTTCCCCCTTTATCATAAAAAAAAATGGATTTTTACCATCCCATCTTAGTTTTAATAAAAAAAACAACAAAACACACAAAATCATAATAAAAATAAGCTAAGAGTTTTGGGAACCTACCTTGGCATATTGAACTTTGATTTTTGCTCTAGCCGAGCCTATAGACTCCACCATCCCACCCGCTCCACTAGCCTCACCAACTGCTTCCATAGCTCTCTCAAGAAATCAAAAACTGTAGAAATGACATCAAAATTACCCCCTTTGCCTTTTTATAGCCAAAAAAAATGGTAGGAATTGTGGGTACGTGTTTTATGGAGCACACCCAATGGCACATTAGTGGTTGTCAGGTGCAACAATTGCACCCGCATGGTTACAAAAAAAAACAAGCATTCAACCATCATCATCATCATCATCATCATCAACATCATAATAATCATCACCATTATCATCATGAAGTGAACCTTGTATCTCGTGAATCACCCTACATACATGGTGGTTTTAATGAACAATAATCCATGTAATTCGGTAGGATGGATAGATCACCATAAGGATACCTATTCAAAATAATTCAACATCATCACATTTGGCATTAAATCAATCGGGTCCCTCAATCTTTGAGTATGACACTATTCAAGCTAATTTGTACAAGGTTATCATTAAGCCCTTTTCGTTGTGTTACAGAAGTGAAAGACCTTCACTCACAATTTCATAATAATTGCCAAAATCACTATGAGTTTTGAACTCCTAGAGTTCATGGTTCCTAAATCCATATCATTTGGTAGGAATTGTTATAGTCGCATGGGCACCCGAAATCCTAAAGTGGTTGGTTATTTTACCATGATATTTTGTGCATCATCGAAACCAAAGGTAAATTTGTAGTTACAACCATCCCAAACTTGGGGTATCAAGTTGACCTTCAATATCACACATTAGCATCAACCACATTCATCTCCTTTCATCATCCACATTTGGTCAATTTTATTATGGGTTCATTCTTTACCCATTCGCCAATTGAGGAGGTAAGCAAACAAATATTTTTTTCAAAAATCATTCATTCTTGTGCATCGAGAATATTTTAGTCCATTTATAAATCCAATTAATATAGGTGTCTTTTTTTTTTACATCGCATTGTGTTTTACACAACACGGTATAAAAATGGACATCTGTAGACACCAAAACCTAGACACTTGCACAACTTCATTCATGTTGTACATTTCAAATCTGAATAATAAAATATATGCCTTAGTTCAAACTTAGGCATATAAAATATGGCAAATTAAAAGTATTTTCCAGATTTTATAAATTTGGAAAATCTACCTAGGATACCTTGCATAATCACTAGATATGTGTCCTATCCACATCACCAAAACCCCTTGCCAAATCTCACACACTTATGTCACCCTTGTCCCTTCACATGGGATATCCCCCACACCTCACTCCACTTGCACTCTCTCATTAGCCACATCACCCCAGTTAAGTGAGACACCCTAAGTGACTCATGATAACTACCCCTTTCATTTGGTAGCCTTGGATTTCCACTTGGCAATCCTAGATCGCCACCTCCATTTTCACTTCAAAATCCCAAGGGGTCTATAAAGATACCTTCCCCCCATCAACCAAAGGAGGCTTAGATTACACACCCTCAAGTTACCGAAATCACACAAAGAGTTCACACGTATCCTGAGGATATCGAAGACTTGAAGCCTCAAAGTACCCCTTTTAGAGATTTCTACCATCTAGTCTCAACTGCCAATCCATGGTTACATAGTCGCAAACTCCCTACCATGGTTGACCAACCACAACCACATACCTGCAATTATCTAGAATGCAGAAAAAGGTCATGAGCAAGCACAAATCAGTAATGTTGTAATTTTCTTAGCAAGGAATTTAGGTTCAATTTTTTGTGTTTTCTACAAAGGTTCCATTGCATTGGTTTTTAATCACATATACAGGTGCTACTAAACCCTTAGTTGCTTTGTCATGTGTGCAAGAGACAAGTATCTAAAGATCTATTGAAGCTGAGAGTGGCCTCACATCTAGGATACAATAGCCCACTCCCCATTGGATTTGTGGTAGAGGAGCGAAGAATACCTAATAATTTCTAGAAATTTGGAAGACCACCATCATCAGAAGCATTGTATTTAGAGAAAAAGAGCGTTGTAATATATTCCCCAAGACATTGGGGCAAAAAGCATTGTAAATTAGGGAGATTCAGGCTCCCCTATAAAAATAATACAAAGAAAAATCATCTATTACATTGTGGTATATTCTTTCTATTTATGTGTTTGGTGTTCAGTTATTTTTTTGCTAAAGTTTCATTTCAAGTTGCCATTTTTATGTTGCACTCCAAAGCTTCCATATTGGTCTTTGTTGCACTCCAAGTTTCCATATTTGTGTTGCACTCCAAGTTGCCATATTGGTGTTGCACTCCAAGTGTCCATTGCATGATGACACTTAATTCTATATATGTATACCTTCCTATTTCATTTTAAAGGTTGGGTGTAATATATAAAGGCATAGTTATATTCTTCCATTTTTCATTTGAAGGTGTATGTGATTTCTTTTGAGATATTTGGATCTTGGTTTTATTGCTTGTACTATAACTTTCATGGTTAGTTGAGAAATCCTACAAAACCTAAATTTCAGGATGATGAAAAATATATGAGGATAGTAGAAGATCACTTGCATTGCAAGGTCACTTATAGATTGAATATGAAGGATGAAGACCATGATTGCAGACTAAAGTATTCAATAACCAAATAATGTAATACAAGGGGTGTTGGGGTATATTACATTATTTGGTACATGCTAATGTACCTCCATGGTACCTTCATAGTACATATTGTAAATATTAGATTAGGGATTGAGTAATATTATATGTTATGTAATAATGAGCAGAAAATGCACAAGTGTTATGTAAGTGTGTATGCGCAGAAAATACAAAAGTGTCATGTGAGTAAGTGTCCAAGTGTAATGTGAGTTTATGCGCACAAGTGCCTGTTATGTAAGCATGCACATGTGTCATTATTTAGAGTGTGCAAAGTGAAGAGTCATGTCTAGGTGTGCATACAAGATAGAGTCATGTGTATGCAAGTGTCAAGTAGAGAAGCCAAGAGTCATGAGACTTGGCATATGGAAAGGAATAGTCAAGTAGCCAAAGAGTCATTCTAATATGGCTATATATTAATTCATGGGGGATTAGGGATTTCAATCCAATCCAATGAATTTAGTTCATTGTATAATTATCAAGTGTTGTATTTATAAGAGAAAGAGGAGTAATAAAGTTTTTATACATTTTGAGCAACTAATATTGTAAGTTGTGCTACATGCTTTGTACATGTATGATTTTGGCTATTTACATTTATATTGTTACTTAATGAATGTTATATAATATATTATAAGCCTTGATATACATATTACTTAGCTCATATTATTTTACTTACATAATTATCTTGATCTTACTATATTGTGGCTATCTTATATTTGATCCTATGAAATTTATCCTATGAGTTTTATATTAACATTAAGGCTTAAAAATCCATCAAAACTTATATAAATCCAAATATTTAAAAAAAAATTAGTAACTCATAAAACTTGAACCTTGAAACTTTAAAAACATCAACTCCAAAAACTTAAATCCTATTTGAAGTAAAAAATCTTATTACTCTATACTTTAATAAATATTAAAAACTCAAAAATAAAAAATTTGAAATATTAATTTCAAACTATAGTAAAAAACCTTATAATACTCACCTAATAATCAAATCATTAAAATATAAAAACCTTTTAACTCCAACTTAATAATCAAAGTACCTAAGATATTAAAATTTTAACTTAGGTCTTTAATCTATCATTAAGTTAAGGTAATATCTCTTACCTTATTCTCCTCCTTGTTGGCTTGCTTAATGTATTTGTAGACTATTGCAAACTTATTATTCCTCCTGATGCCTTGAATAGGTTTCAACACTGGTTTAAAGACGTCTGCATGTAATTCAAATATATGTGAGCTTAAACATTCAAAAGAACTATTGCATTTGTCATTTCATGAGTGTAAGAATAGGCATTATATTACACATTGTAATAGTTATTTTATTAGCATTTCAATTAACACTTCAAAAGTCCTTTCTTTTTTGCTTTGTAAAATCTTGAGTGCTCATTTTTTCTGGATAGGACTTCCAATTTCCTAACTGCTTTGTTGGTGTCTTCTTTGTTTAGAAAACCTTACTCATGGCAAGGATGCTTCCCTCTTCTCTTTATTGAAGGTAATCACCAGGGCTGCAAATGTGTTGTTGGATAGAATCTCCCTATGACTACTTTCAATAGAGATTCTTGAGTGCAACTTGGGATACTTTTGCTATGTTGGCTACCCTATATAATTTTTTTTATTACTTGTGATATATTTGCATGGGTGCTACCTTCAACTACTTGAGTTTATCTATAAGAGTGTGTCTCAAGAAATTTTGACTACTACATAAAATAATTTTGCATGAGCACTGCTTAAACGCTTATCTCTAGTTCCTAATTTCTTCTCTGTGAGCACTATTTGAGTGCTTCTCCTAAGTTCTTATATGTGAAAACTTCTCCTAAGTTCTTGTATGTGAGCACTACTTGAATGCTTCTTTTGAGTTCTTTTGCTTGAGATCTTTTACTTAAGCGCTTCTTGACTATTTCTCTCTATAGTCTAAGTTTTTCTACTATATACCATCCAAACTCAGTTGTTTCTTCCTTATGCTTGGGTATTACCTAACTTGGTCACTCTCCTTCTCTACCAAGCTTGGGTGTTTCTTCTAAGTTTTACTATACATGAGTGCTCCTTCTCTATGCTTGGTCTCTTTCAATATTGGGTGCTTCTTCTCTAATTTTTACTAGACTCAAGAAATCCTTATCTATGCTTGGTCTATTCCAAACTCAAGTGCTTCTTCTCTATGCTTAAGCTTTATTAGGCTTGGGTTATTATACTCTATGCTTGAGCTTTATCAAGCTTGAGTGATTCTGCTCTACACTTGGATCACTATCAAGCTCAAATTATTGTTCTATACTTGGGCACTACCAAGGTCCTTTGTTAATTTCCCTTACTTCAATATTTACTGTAGCTTGAATGCTATTCCTACTTTATGTTCTTAAATGCAAAATAATCTTCAATATTAGTAGAAATTTACAATTTTATTCTTTCTACTACACTCTAGATTATGTCAAATTTATCTTAAAAATATTTGATCTTTGGAAGCTTATATTGCTTCTCTATCCCTAGAATATTTGATGCTTCCCTATTATATGAGAGTCTTTATGCTCCTCAATCATACAATGTCTTAGGTCACACCTGAGAACAGTATGATTCTCCTCTTTTCTAGAGAATCTAAAATCAATATCAGGGTGACTATGAATGTCCCCTCACATCCAACTATCTCCTTAGTTCAAGTTGAGTCCTAGTCTTCACTAGTTTTCCTTGAATCAAGTGGAAAGACCCTAGCATTCAAATCAAGGTGACTATTATCTATCTCCTCATTGTCTACTCAATCAAACTTTTAAAATTGAGTCCAAGTCTTCACTACTTTCAAAGTGGATAGACTCCAATATTATGATGACTTTGAAATATAATTCTATAAAAAATGGATAGAGTTAAGTGGTAGCTCTATTACCACTATTAGCTTTTAAGCCTAACTATATCAAAATATTATAGATCCCAATATAATTAAACCACAATATTATAGGTCAAAATATCAATAATCAAGAGTAGAATTATATATATGAGCAATCAAATATATATCCAGGTCAATATAATAATGAAATAGCATTCACTTATAATATCAAATATGAATGTAAATGGCAAAAATTATTCATGCACGTGCATAAAGAATACTTACAATAAAATAACTCAAAATCTATATACAAGTTTTATTTTAGATGCTTGTTATGTGGTGATCGCTATAGACCATTTTCCCTTACATTCTATGAAGCTTCATCTCCATAATATAGACATAGAATATGACCCTCCACGTACTTGACTATTACTCTCCATATGATAGTTCTCATGACCTTTGACTTATCATCTTGCCACTTGTATACTAGACTCTTCACTTTCTTCTTACATGCATACTTGACTCTATCACACGCACACACTTTTACATGGCTCTTACTCTCCCACATGCACTTCTAATACAATACACTTGTGCACATCCTCACACTACATATTTGTACACTTATACATGACACTTGTGCACATTGTCTCAATACACACTTGCAATCTTTCTTACATGACACTTATGCACATTTTCTCAAAACACACTTGTATATCCTACACATCGCACTCTTACATGACACTTGCATATCCTACACATTATACTCTTACATAATACTTGTGTATATCCTACACATTGACACTTACATGAAAGAGAAATATAAATCACTCATCTAAACTATGAACTATAGACTCAAACCCTAATCTATTATATATTTACATTTATATCATGAAAATACTAAAGGTACATTGACATGTACCAAATAATATAATATTTTTCAACATAATGATTTACATATGTTAGTTTTTTTTGTTACCTTTTGAAAAATCTAGAATAAGTAAATTTTTTAAATTGAAAATTAAAAATTAATTTAAATAAATTGACTTCTGATTTTATTATATGAAAAATACATATTCGTACTACTTAGATGATATTAATAAATTTACATAATTTAATATAAACTGGCTCAAATGTTTGATCATGACCCCTCCAAGTGTCTTTGGCAAATTGATTAGTGCCTGATTGCTTAAGAGTAACCCCAGAGAGGTAGTTGGAGAATCACCTTGACCCGATCCCTCCGCGTGTCTTGGCAAACTGATTAGGCCTGACTGCTTAACAGTAACCCCACTGAGGTAGTTGGAGAATCACCTTGACCCGATCGATTGAAGAGTCACGTCGGCCATGCCAATGGTCCATCTCAGGTGGGCTGACAAGCTCTGCCACTTAATAGATGAGATGGGACATTGATCAAGGCAAGTGTTGCTACACTACTTAAAGCATGGGATTTGACATTGTTGCTTGGAGGCAACCCCCAAGTGTGGAGAGTCAACCTGACGCAACCGTATAAACTTTGTTATAAACACATTTAATTTTTTTTATTTACATATATAGCAAATTATATATATTAATATTAAATTTTTGAAGATAATCCAATAACACTTTACATAATTTTATCATTTCAATTAACAATTAATAAAATTTATGACTTTTTAATAATATTTTATGAAATAAATATATTATTTAAAAATATATTATTTTTTAAATAAGTAATCTTCTACGTACTACTTGCTTCCTTATTTATAGTACTTTTAAATGCCATTATTAACTACAGCTAACACTTACAAGCTCGCATTTAAAATAGTAAAGCGTGAAAGGTTTTAATCATACAAAGTTTCATTAATACAATTCATAGATTTATTTTTTCTAATGTTATTCGTACCATCGATTATGATTAAGATTGACCCATTTTTTTTAGATCATGGAATGTTTTAGATAGGACTTGTGGCATGCATGAATGCCGCATTTTCTATGAAACTTTGTACGGCGTTGTCTTACACCTATATTTATTATTTTAGTTATTTTATTTTATTAATTTAAGCAACCATAATTTTAAGATTTTTAAATAATTATCGTACAGTTTGGAAGGTTTACTACACTTGAGAGGAGAGGTGTGAGCATAAATACTCTAGTTTTTTCAAATTATTTTATTGCAGCTTCTATCTGAAAATTTTAGATAATATGGTGCTAAAAAAACTGTTAACGGAAACTGTGATATACAGTGAAACGGACAAATTTATAATAGTTAACTTAAATTTTCATAATATAATATAATTTGTTAATAAAGTTATTAATAAAGTGATAAATTTGGTTAAGATGGGTATTGAGAAAGAGTTAGGGGCATGACTATTGAATATGAGAGGATTAGGCAAGCAAATCCAATGTATAACTAATATGGTTTAGAAGATTTGGTTTAATAAAGATATACTTTACCATTGTAGAAATATAGTTTAGAAGATTTGGATTAATAAAGATATTCTTAATTTTTTATTTTTTTTATAGAAAAGGAATTGGATGTAGGTTCAAATCTTGGGGCTGCCCCCTATAACCCCTATGCTACCTTGTTGTTCACCAGATGTGAGGGAGACCACCACTGGTTTGTTGTTCTCGGGTTATGCAGAAGGGGTTGGACTCAAAATGTACTTGTAAATAAATGGTGAATCCTAATTGAAATTAAGGCGAATCATGGTGAATTCTAAGGAAATCGAATCAATCATCTTCACACCCAAATTTGGGGTATTTTAAGCCATAAAATGTAAGTTCATATTTGGGGCAAATTTTAACCTACTATATCATCTTATAACTTCATAAAAATAGCACCATTAGATCAGGCTCGAAAAGAGCTTTCCAATGATTACAATATTTCTATGTTTGGATATATATTGTGGTGAATTAACCCTAAGAAACAATTGGTCCTAAAAATTTTAGGAGAATGGGTCGATCGAGGGTCCTCATATTTGCCAATTTCCAATTTTGAAAATCCTAAAATTCGTCCAATTTGAGAATATTCGCCACTATGCATAACCCTGGTTCTCGATTGCTATCGTCGTCAGGTACTGTCGTTGGGTTGGCGTGCACTCAATGTAGTCATGTCAAACTATTACCTTTGCATAAATAAACATGCCTCCTAGGTTTGAACATGGGTTTCTTCTTGGTAAGTGCCCGAACTTACCAATCCACACAACCCTTGAAGACTTATTAGGTTTTATAGTTAACAAAGTTTTGTTAAAAAGTTAAAATGGAGGTTTTAGAGTTAATAAAGTTTGTTAATAAGTTGAAAGGAGGAAACATGTACTCTTTTATGACTTGATAGTTAAGATTTGAAAAGTCCCATCCAACTTTTTTTTTGAAAAAATACTTCATATTAATGAATAATCAGAGAATACATCATCATAACAACACTACAACAGTTTGCGAATGAGCAGCAAACAATCAGATCTAACACTTTTATCAATTCTAATACAGTCCTTAATAATCTCAGACCTAAACACCTTAAGTTGACTAGAAACAAGCTCAACAACTTTGCTAATAGTAACAACAACTGACACCTCCTCATTTTTAAAAATTAGACTACATCTATCTTTCCAAATACTGAACAAGATAGAGAGTCTGATAATATGCCAAAATATCCTTCTGTGGCTCGCACAGTCAATGGAGTCTCCAAACAACACTGCCTTCCACCTTAGCTGCCCCTGAACAACATTGTCATACAACCAGACTACCTTTCTCCATACCTTTCTCGTTCTCGAACATTCCCAAAAAATATGCTTAATTGTTTCACTTTTTCCACAGCTGGAACAAGCATCCGATGTAAGCATCCATTTGGCTAGATGAGCCTTACTATGAAGACCCTGCATAATAACTAACCAGGCAAACACCTTCAACTACATAGAAACCCGGAACATCCACACCCCAACGAGACGCTTCTTCCATTTTTTGCAAGAACAACTCAAACCCCATCTGATGTTCAGAATGTCACCAAACGGGATTCCAGGAACCATCAACTGATAAATATTAGAGGCTTTAAAACACCAAATTGGTTTTCCATATTTCCACCTCCAATCCTTCCAGATAGGACCTACAAGACCATTGGAAAGCTTGTACAGTTGCTCCATAGGAAGAAGACTTTGCATTTGTTGCACTGCATACCTATCGGAGGACTTCAGTTTAAATTTAACAACCAACTATTGCCATGGAGTCCAAATACCAGTGTTTCCATCCCAAAGATCCACCCACTTGAAAATTCCCTTCTTACCAAGTCTCTTGCACTGCAAGGTAGGCATATATGTTGCATACGTCCCATTTTTTTTCCAAAGGCAAATTGCTTTGGAGCAAAGAGTCCAACCCCGTATATCATCCAAAAAGTCCCATTTAACCAAGTCGACTACATATTTCCAAGCCTCCCATATTCTTTTAATTAGGATGCAACCTCTAATTTTAAATTTCCCGGGGTGACCAACAATATCTTCAAAACTAAAATTTCCCTTGACTCCGTCAATATTCACACAGTTCTTGATCCGGTGATGCAACAACCTTTGCCAGCCAAAATCACCCTCCAAACACCTAATGACCCACTTAGAAGCAAGAACCTTACCTTGAACCTGGATGTTGAGCAACCCAAGGCCACCCTCCTTCTTAGGAATAGTACAATACTTCCATGCAACTAGAGGAACCCGCCTGGAACCATCCATATTTGCCCATAAAAAATTCCTGATACAGGTCTCTAGTCTTCTATATTGAGTAGGGTTTGGAAGCCAACAAGAGGAATAGTACATGTGGCACGTCTGAAGAATCTTACTTACCACAGTAAGTTTCCCTACAAAGGAGATCATCTTACTTTTCCAAATTTGAATTTTTTTCTCAAATCTGCTCATACACCAATCCCACATAGATTTAAGGGAAACCCTTCTACCAAATGGGATGCCCAAATATCTAACAATCTCTCCATCCCTAACTTTCCACCAACCTGTATGAATTTCTTCGGGCAAGGACTCAGCTCCTACCAACCAGTAGTCAGATTTAGTCTCACTAACCACAACACCAGAAGCAAGACAAAACTGACTGAGACAATCCTGTAGGCCAACAATCGAGTCCTTATCTATCTGAACAGTAAAGAATGAATCATCTGCAAAGTGGTTGTTCATAAGATGACCACCAGGAATAGCAATTCCTCTAATTTGACCAGCCAACCTCCTTTGTTCCAGCATATAACCCAAAGCATCGACAAAAAGAACAAAAAGAAGAGGAGCCAATGGGTAGCCCTATCCGATAGATCTGAATAGCTAAATATCTTCTGACATTTTACCATTAACCACCACTCTAGCCGAGGCTGAGGAGAAAAGCATTTGTATTTTATGAACTGTTGTCCTATTAAATCCAAGCCATTGCAACATATTAAAAATAAAGGTCCAATCCATTCTATCATAAGCTTTATCAAAATCAAATTTTAAGAACAAAGCCTATTGATTTGACTCCTCTGCCCAATCCATAGCTTCCCAAACTGAAAGCACCATATCTAGAATGAATCTACCTTTAACAAACCCAGTTTGTTCCTCTCGAACAATTCTAGCAGCAATGTCTCGCAACCGAAGGGCTAAAGCTTTAGCCACTATTTTATAAGAGACATTTAAAAGGGTAATCGGCCTCCAACCCCCAATTTTGTCTTTATTACTCCCTTTAGGAATTAACTTGATCACCCCTTGATTCATCCAAGAAGAAAATCCAGCTCCATCAAACACTTCCTGAACCATTCTTACATAATCATCTCCAATACAGTCCCACATATACTTATAAAATTTAGCTGAGAGACCATCAGGCCCGGGAGACTTACCATTCTTCATCCTCGATAAAGCATAAAAGAGCTCTTCCTTAGAAAAATCAGCTGCCATCCTGTCATTTTCAAAATTGACGATATTTTTGGGCACACATTCTTTGAACAGATCTCTAGCCTGTTGGACCGGCAAAGAGTTCTCATAGACAACAAAAATCTGCTTAAAATGATTTTCAAACAAATTCCTTATTTCAGTCTCATCCTCAGTATGAGTGGAATCCTCCTTTTGCAGAGTTAGAATATTTTTTGTAGCATTTTTCCTATGAATGTAATTAAAGAAAAATTGCGTAGGCGCATCCCCTTCTTTCAGCCAGTGAAGCCTACTCCTAATCTGAGCCCCCTTGCCAATGTAATCCTCTAATTTTTTGATTTCTCCTTCCTGGAGAGCAACCTTCTCCTGAAGAGAAGAGTTGAAGGGGTCAATCTCAAGCTTCTTTCTATCAGCTTCCAAATTCTGTCGAAGAGATTTCATTTTCCTTCATCGCCCTTTAGCCAACAATCTTCCCCATCCTCTTAAAAACTTGACCACCCTTCGAACAACAACATCCCACCAAGCAATCCACCCCTACCTAGAAGGTCTCGGCTCCAAATTCCAAACACACTTGATCAACTCCCTACAGTCAACGAAATCCAAGTGTGAGACATTCAGTTTATATGGCAAATTCCTTTTCTCTACAAGCATGGCTCCAATATGCACACAAGTATGGATGGGCGCATGATCAAAACCCGTGACTCCAAGATCCACATCCATAGATCTCTTCCCTCTACCTTCACAAGTGAAAAGAGGATCAGCATAGAACCTGTCAATCCTCGCAAACACCCTATCCATGCCAGCCCTCCTGTTAGACCAAGTAAACCACCCGCCAGAGTCATAATGTTTTTGTTTGAAATTAACATCAAAAACTTGTAGAGCCGCTTTCATTTTGGCCCAAGACTCTTTTTCAGCTCCAGCAAGACAACAACCCAAACCACCTTCTCTATCTCTGTCCCATTCCACCATGTTAAAATCCCCACCAAGGAACCAACACGCCTCTGGAAGATTACATTGCATCCAATCCCACAAGCGGACCCTATCACAAGCAATATTAGGCCCATAAATAGAACACACACCAATCACCTGCCCAACTACAACAAAAGTAGCCCAAACAATACGACCTTCTGGATCTTCACCCCTGTTAAGCAGAAGTGAAGCAAGCCACTGTCTAACCACAAGAACAACTCCTCCAGACCCCTGACGATGAGATGAGCTCCACCAAGTGCCCTTCCAAGAACTATTCAAGCAACTGTGCAACTCAAAACCATCAACTTTAATTTCCTAAAGACATACAACATCAGCAAAAATAGACTTCAAAAAACTACTGACCATCCTTTTACGAGTGGGGATAGTCATCCCTCTCACATTCCAAGATGTAATGTTGAACTTCATTAAGAACTTAAGGAACCAAGGACCTGAAACTGATTCCCATCAATACCAATACCTCCATTCCTTCCCTGCAAAGGAGAAACCTGCAAAGAGCCTCCCTGATCAACAAAAATAGCCTTTTTACCTTCATCTTCAATCTCAGATGTTGACGAGCGACTTTGTTGAGTGGGATTTACACCATCCCCTGAAACTGAACCTTTTCGGGTTTTACTAGGCTTAGAAGGGGAGCCACGAACATCCTTTCTCTTCTGAACCACCTTCCATTCCTGTTGCATAATGGAAGAATTGGCAGGTTGATCTCGTGCTTGAGATCCTTCATCCACCTCCATTTCCTCTTTACCCTCTTGCTCTAAAACTGTCTCTTCCTCTTCTTTCTTATTGTCTTTTCCGATCTCCTTAGATTTTTGAACTTTTTTAAAAGGGCAATCCCTTACCATATGATCTAAATATTGACAACCAAAACAAGCATTAGGGAGGTTTAGATACCTTACCTCTTGCTGCACCAAACCCTCGGGTGTGATAATCTTAAGATGCTGAGGGAGCTTCCTGCTCAGATCCACCTCCACACACACCCGTGGACTAAATCGGAGAGATTTATTCCCTATCGGATCTAGCAGAACTTTCCCAAAGCGTTGTGCCATAGAACTTAACATGCACCTGAGTTCTGACTTCATGGCAACAAATTCAATCCACAGGGGGTAATGAGCCTGAGAACCATCCTTGGGATCAAAATTTGGATGCCAAGTTTGCACAAAGGCCATGGAGCCAACAATGTTCCAAGTCCCAAATTGCAGCACATGTCTCGCGATATCTGGTCGTTCAAACAAAACCGACACATACCTCCCTCCCAAGCCCCAAAAAGATTTGACATGCAACCCCTTGGACTCCTAGTTCAACCGGATCCAATTTTGGAAGTCTGCCTCTGATGGAACCTTATGCAAGAAAAATAAAATAATCCCGTTAGCTTCCAATTCCCTTCTTGTGTTCTTGTATTCTTCAAAATCCATAGCACAAAATGTGAACTCATCTGAAGTCCCATCCAACTTATAAATAATCAATATACCAAATAATTTTATATAGTTTAGTGCAAATTGGTAAGTTGTGACGCTTACCAAGAAATTTAGATTTAAATCGTGTAGTATACTTGTTCATGCAAAAATAATAGCCTAACCTTTACCCATTAAATAGTCGATAAACTCTGATGTAACCAACTTTTGTTTTCTTGATAAACCCTGCTTAAAAAAACAAACTTGTTAACCGCAATAAAATATTATATTTTCAAAGGAATAAGCAGTTACCGTATGGGTGCATCTGCATAAATTTATCAAATCTGGTCGTCTAGATATTTCCTTTGAAAATGAATAAGACGAGATTGTTTGGTTCATTTAGGTTGATGTATATTAAACTGTAATTACGATAGCAAAATTACTGCGAAAAGAAGAACCAATTACTGTATTGATACAAGCATATATACTTTAAAATAAGAATTTGTTTATGTTGCGATTAAGGTTTTAATTTTTTTTTTTTTAGAAAAAGTTAGATTATATTATATTATTAATTAGAACATTACAATATTTTAGTGTTAATATTGTCCAGCAGTTAAAAAACAAAATGGTGTGGATTAGAGTAAAGCATCACTAACTGAATATACATAAAAATAGAAACTAATATCAACAAAAAAACTTATAGCTATATTTTGCTGCAATACATCATATATCAGCATTCATCTGTGGGAGAGTCTGTTATATGAAAAAAATCTAGGCATGTCTTCCATGCTATCCTCTGTAGTCTTCAAAAAAGAAAAAGAAGTAATCAAACCCTGAACCTGCTTATCATTGTTAACTGTCCTCTTCTTAGCTTCCTGTTGGACTTTCTGAAGATCTTGAATCATATGAGAAAGTTGATGAAGTCTATCAATAACATCTCGAGGCGTGTTGGAAGGACCATAGACTTGAGAATGAATGTGTCCCACATGTAGCAAAAGATTAAAGGTCAAGTTTGCCAAAATTATATCCCATGGAAGAGCAGATCCAGTAAACACCTTTTTGCATATGTACTTCCAAATGTGCTTGAGAAGGATGAGTCTACAAACATCCTAGAGTTTGGGGCATTGATCCAGTTGAGAAAAACCAAGTAGAGAAAGCTTCCAAGATCTAGCAAAAGAGGAAAAAAAGTAAAGAGCAGAAGATATCCCAAAACTATTTATCCATGCCACAAAACCAAAACAAGTGAATAAGAGTTTCTAAAGCATTACAAAAATTGCTTTGAGGGGGAATGTGTAAAATCACAGCCAAACTTTCAGCTATTGGCAATTTTTGATACAAAATCCGCCAACCAAGAAGTTGTGTTTTTTATTCAACAGGAGCTTACCAAATTTGAGTAGCAAGAAACTGCCATTGAGCATTGGTAAAATTTACTTGCCACTTGACATTGAGCTTAGATTCTAAAGAAGCTGGACACGAAAGATTTTTGTATAACCAACTAGAAGTAATGTAAGAGATTTTATGACCATTAAGCCATCTCCAACCATTCCAAATATTATGGGCAGTTGTTCCCAACTTCATAAGGAACTCACAAGGAATGAAAGCCACAATTAAACCATAAGACTCTTTGAACCTAGACGGAAGGGAGCAATTATTGTAGATCTGGTTCTAGGTAAGAATTGAGCAGCTACTCAGAACTGAGATATCTCTAATTCTATTAATTCCTTTCTTCAAAAAAAACTAGCCCATGAATAACATTGCGTAAAGCTAAAGGTTTATCGTTATGGAGAATAAGTTTATTCCTCCAAAGACTCAGAAAGGATCATTGAGTTGGAGGACCCTTTTGTAGTTCATTTATCTTGGCAATTAATTTCTTGGAAGTCTGACTCCTTGAGACATGGTCTGAGGTTTTGATTTTTAAGAAAAGTTTAAGATTTAAACTATAAGATAACCAGTATAACTTAACCCAACAATTTAATTTGTTTATGTATAATGTTTATGTTGTGATTAAGGTTCTGATGTTTAAAAAGTTTAAGATTTAAACTATAAAATAACCACTATAACTTAACCCAACAACACAAAATGTTGCACTTATGGTTGCAGCACAACTGTTTGGGCTTTGGTTCTTCTTGGGGAGGTCGTGGGTGAGGGAGTGGATGTGTCTCCCCGATGGAATTATTGTAATAAGTTGAGAGGTTCTTAATATTAAAAAAAAAAAAAATTAATATACAACTAAACATTTTAATAACTTAATCTGATGACTGTAAAAAAAAAATTATATTTTAATCTATCCAAACTTTATAAACTTTAGTTTACTAAATACAACAAATCCCCCAAAGGCAACTCCGTGGTTAGTTTCTTATAGATAGTAAGCAAATCGAACCAGAACCAGTGCAACTCCGTGGTTAGTCAAAAAGATTTTTATATTCCAATTTATCTAAACTTCAGTTTACTGAATACAACAAATCGAACCAAGGCAACTCTGTGGTTAGTTTCTTATAGATAGTAAGCAAATCGAACCAGAACCAGGGCAACTCCGTGGTTAGTTTCTTATAGTTAGTAAGCAAATCGAACCAGAGCAACTCCGTGGTTAGGCTGTTATGGTTAGTGGTCAAAACATCTTATTAGATTCTTAATCAAATTACTCAAATTCGAATAAAAATGATGGTCCCGAAACACAAATCTAAAGTTTCCTTCAAGCAGTGACAGTTTTTTTTCAATAAACACAGTTGAATTTCAAATCAAGAAGGAATTGCAATGTCTAATGTGATTGTGATTGCTCCCTGCTGACCTCCATTCCTCCCTGTCCTTCGACATCATCTCCATGTGATTGGGGTTGCTGCCTCCTCATATCCATTCCTCCTCCTCCTCCTTCAACATAATTTGCTGCAGACGAGGATGTCGTTGCACACGCAGAATCTGAAATTCCTGGATTCCAATTTTGCACCACATTTGTAACAGGGCCGATCCTAATTCTGATAACAAACATTTCGTTCCCCGCTCCGGCGGGCGCGGCGGGGATGGGCGTCCTGCATGTGGGACAGATGGATTGGGAAGGAAGCCAACGCGTAATGCATTCCCTGTGAAAGTAATGACTGCAATCTTTCAGACGTATAAGCCTTTCAGCCTCTTGAAATTCCGTGAGGCAGATCGGGCAGATCTGGACCGCATCGTTGATGTTGTTGTAGCTCATAGTTATCTCATCCACCAAAAACCGGTTATTTTCATGGGCATGCGAAATAGTATTTGCAGAAGACTCCGAATCTTGGTCACTAGGGTTCCCATTTCTCGCCCTCATCAACAACTTAGCCTCCAGAGCCAAAAGGAACATTAACACCAAAAAGATAAATCCGAACTGCCTGAACCTGTCATTCCTATCAGGCACTAATGCCAACCAGACGACATAAACGATGATGAAGCTGGCACCGTTGAGCAAACAGAAAAACCATAATACGTGAAACAAACCCACCGCCATTGAAAGTGTTGTGAATTCTTAATTCCTTGAGGGCAACCTCCTGACTTAATAAATAAGCGCAACGATATATAGTCCTCTCTGTTTTTTCTATAGCTTCCCCTTTCTCCGTGTTATTCATCTTATTTACGAAGCTTTGAAACTGCAAATTCTGCATGTCCAAATTCTAAAGTATCGGTAGATTTGTTGCATAGGAAAGGACATAATGATTGGCAAAAACTAAAATATTAGCAAAATTGATATCTTTCCACCCTAGCGAGTATAACAATTTATGAGGCCTGTAGTTTGTCATAAATTGGCAAGCCTGCAAAAGGATGTGCCAATCTCTACTTTCTAGCTCCACGATGCTATTAAAAAGGATTTATTAAGTGTAATGGAAAGCAAATTGTTTAATTATTTTATACATACTAAAATAGGTTATATATTGATTTATTTAATAATGTTAAAATATTAAAATATAATATAAAGGAAGATTACTCAATATACTACGCATGTGGACGATGGTTATTTCTCGTATGGTGAGAGTAGAATATTAAATTTAAAAAAATCATAGCAATAATTAAATGGTTTTAAATCCTTTTAATAGATGTCACTTGCAACTTACATTGTTGATGATGACTCATCACTTACATTATTAATGATGTGACTCAGGTTCAATTCCCATAATAAATATGTATAAGAAGTATTATTAAAAAAATAAAAAATAAAAAATAATTAAATAGTTTAAATTTGAATGAACATAATATGCATAAATTTCATTAAACATAATATACGCATAAATTTCATTGAACATAATATATGCATAGTTGTTAAAGAAGTTGAAATATATATTTTTTTAAATAAAGTTTTGACTCGATTAGCGTCCTTCAAATTTAAAAGTTTGGCGTAGATTATATCATCCATGTGTATGAGCCACTGAAGTTGTAATATTATTATATTATAATACAAGCTATAATATTAGGACAATATAATAAAAGTAAAGTTATCAAATAAAAAAATTATTGAGGTTATGGGATTTTGTATTTTTATTAATGTGAATATTGAGTCAAGATTTGAGGTAGTAGTCCATAGTCGGTGTGGTTAGTGGATTGGTAAGCTGGGAGACCTAGGTTCTAGTTTTATTGGTGTACTTATGCATAGCTAGTAGTCTGATCGAATCCTCAGCATGTTGTGCCCAACTGACGATGGTGATATGTTCCCTATATGTCCGACGGTCCCATATTTTACCATGTGTTGAACCAGACTAATGACGAAGGTATGAACCCTATGCATCCAACGGTCCCCATCTCACGTCAGGTTACTATGAACGAGATGGATGGGTTTGTTGGATGCAGTTGCTAATGGTTAGAACTTTGCCTTGACAGTTACTACAAATTGTAATTGCACCCAATTCACCTATGTACCAAAAAATAAAAGGTAGTTATCCTATTACTTTCTAACTTATTTATTAGATTGTTCTTCTTATAAACGGGTAATTTCAACAGTATATTTAGTTTATGAAAATTTGTTCACATTAATATTTTTTAAAATATTTTATTGTATGGTTAAATAAAAAAATACTAATTTGTTCCATTGCAACGGTTCAAGGTGGTTGTGTGTCTGTCTCATTGTAAAATGCGGCTAAGCTCTATCTCTTTGGCTTTTCTGAATGGAACACCTTAAGGATCATATATTAAGAATTAATAGTGTTTATTTTTTTTAATATTTTATTTTATGATTGAATAGTATTATCATATAGTAAAAATTAATAGTGTTTATTTTTTTAAATATTTTATTGTATGGTTGAATAAAAAAATACTAATTTGTTCGGTTTAAGGTGGGTGTCTACGTGTCTCATTGTACATAACAATTAATTTTGATAAGCTTTTTTTTTTTTTTTTTGGGAAGGCTTAAAATGCACTCAGCTCTATGTCTTTGGCTTTTCTGAATGTTTTAGTTCACAATATTAGTTCTTACTATATGATCCCTTAAGGTGTTCCATTCATATTCTCTTTTTAATCTTTAGTATTCATTCAAAATCTATAAATTCATTGTTTTTATTCTTATTTTCCTTTTCATACTTTTCATATTGCAGATGCTTTTAAAGATGTGTTCATATATCTGCTTCATCATTTATTATTGGAGAGACTCTTAAGTTCTAGCCTATACAATCTTTAAAAGTTTCTTAATTAAAATTACCTAAATTTTTTTATAGGTTTAAATTTTTCTTTGAAAATCTTACTATTACTTTTCATCCAAAATTACCAATGGATAAAACCCAAACCCAAACATAAAATTATTTAAATAAATACTATATTAAACATTAATTTTTGATAAAAAAATTTGTTTTTGTTTGATAAAGGGGTATATTATAAGTAAACTTTTAAGTTCTAACCTTGCTGTTATCCTTTTTATGCTCTTAGTTGCTTATAAATTAAACTTTTATTTTATTTTATTTTCTTAGTAATAAGAATAATATGTATATCATGTGTTTATGTTGCTTACAAATTAAACTTTTATTTTGTTTGATTTTTTTGGTTACTATAAGAATAATATGAATATTACGTGTGAAATATGTTATATTTGCACATTATTTTTTTTTTTTTGATGAGGAACTTGTTATATACAACATATCCGCAACATGTGAGGGGAGAGTTTTCTTATATACATATGAAAATATTCAAAGTTGAAAATTATTTATAATATATAATAATAATTAATTTAATTTTAATTATTATTTAAATAGTGTAGGTGAGTTTGAGAGGGTAAGGTAATCCTTTGTTCAAATATCCATCCTACTAAACATATAGCCACAGTATCACATGGAATTTTCATTAAATTAAAAAAAAAAATCTATTTTAATTATTCTAAAAAAATTACTTGTTTTGATAAGGTGTATATAATAAATCAAATTTTAGATTCTAACCTTGATTTATTACTTTTAATACTCTTAGTGCTCAAGAGTTAAAATTTTTTTATCCACATGAAAGTTGGTTACATCCACAATCCTTTTTTTTTTCTACTATCAATTATGGTTCAAATTGGATTATCCCAACAACATCTATTCCACCTTGTTGTTATTTAACTTGGCATAAGGAGAACCTATGGCTTCAGATTATCAGGATGACATGCACTCAATGACCTAGGTCAGACTACTACCTTTACAGAAACAGACATGCCCCTAGTGTTTGAACCTAAGTCTTTTATTGGTAAGATCAATAACTTACCAATCCACTATATGAACGTGATGTGTTTATGTGTAGAATTTACTAGAGAGCAAGCCTCTTGTAAATGTAGTAGTCTCATGTGAATCATTTGACTGCATGCTATATCAACGATGAAGGTATGAATATCATGTTGGGTCAACAATAAAAACGTGATATAGGCTTTTTGGGAGTAGCCCCTATAGTTTAAACCCTGCACTTAGTAATTATTTAAAATAGTGTGATGTAGCCAACTCCTATAAATATATATATAAAAGAATAGTTAATTTGGTGTTCTTCAATATTGAATACAAATTGTTAAATGATTATAATTTTAAATTATTGAATTAAAAATTTATTAATACTTGCAATAGATAAAAGATGTTATAATTTAATAACTCAAATATTAAAAATATTTATTATAATAAAAAATAATATAAATTAATTTTATAAAAACCCTTTTTAATTTTTTTGATGATGGAAAAAATGTAGATTGATCATTGTAATTGTGTTTCGCACAAGTAAAATCTAAGTGTATAGTAACTTACAAATCTAAAGTAAATATATATTAATATAATATTCTTTAGTTAAATATATGGGTAAATATTGACCTCTAACAAGTATGACTATTAATTTAGTCTAGCCTAATCATGTTTTGGATTCCAAAATGCTGTCTAATGGACCTTAATTCTATGCATGTGTAAAAAGAGAGGAAATCAAGTCATAATTGTTTATATTATATTGGAAATATAATAATTACTATGCATAAATTAAATATAAAAGGCTTACACTTACAATAGTATTATTATCTATATTAAAAATAAAGTTAAATAAGTTTAAAAACACATATAACAATACCATATATTAAAATAAAATAATATCAAAACTATTTTTAAAGGTTGGGTGGATTGGTAAGTTTTAGCACTTATCAAGAAGATCTTTAGGTTCAAATATTGGAGGCATGTCTATTTATGCAAAGATAGTAGTTTGACTTGATTCCACATACCAACCCTATGATAACGGTACTAGTTGTAGTAGTTTGACTTGATTCCACATGCTAGCCCTATGATGACAGTACCAATCATGATAGTACCAGTAACAAGCCACCACTAGTTTTTGACTTGATTCCACATGTTAGCATTATGATTGTGGTACTAGAAATGATAGTACCAGTCAAGAACCACAAGTAATCATAGTAGTTTGACTTGATTCGACATGCCAACCCTATGATGGCAGTACCTGTCATGACAATACCAATCACAAGCCACCAGTGGTCCTCCTCACGTGGGATCAACAACAATAAATATGAAATAGGAGTTATAGGGATAGCCCCAATATTTGAACCCTACTTAGTAGTAGAAAAAGACTATGTAAGTGATTCCCCTATGTATCAAACAAAATTTAAAAAATGTTTGAAAAACAAACATTATCACAAAACATCAATGATCCCTTTAGTCTTATCCCAATCATGACCCCTCATAAAGCTTAAAGCTATGCCTATAAATAAGAAATTTAACATACACCTACCACACACCCATCCCCTCACACACTCACCCACAATGTAGTTAGTTTAAATATTGGACCTTCCGAAAAAGATCCAAAACATAAACAAAATTGCTATCCCCTCAAATAAAAATATTCATATTTTAATTCTATTTGATTGAAAACTCTTTAATTAGAATGCAAAAATCTAATTGAAAATAACTTATCTTCTTAAAAATATTTTTATAAATATCTTCTCACGCATGAGTGATTTATGAATTATTAAAATAATAAAAAATATAATGTTTATTGAAAATTAATTTTGATAGTAAAGTTTGAGTATATATGTAATTTTATAGGATAAATTTGAATTTTTTTATTTTGTTTGTGTAAATTTATTATAAAATTTATAAAAAAAAATTTATTTGTTTAGTGTGAGAAATCCTTAACCTTTTTAAAGCGGAGAGTTATGATTATCAATAAGGAATATAATACACAACCAACACACCGACTCCCTCACACACTCACTCACACCACACACTCACTCACACCACACCACAGTTTGAACCTTGAACCTCCAAAAAAGAACCAAATCTTAAACCATTGCACTACCTTTCTATTCTAAAAAAAATAAAAATAAAATTCATAAGATTTTTAATTTCAATATAATTAATATGATAATATATTATCCTATATATTTCTTATTATATTTTGAGTTTATTTTTTTCAACTTATTACATGAGATCCGAGTGTGTTGTTTAGTAAATTTAGAAGCATGTGACTTTTAGTTCCATATTTTCTATATGTGACCTAAATAGTATTCCTTATTTATCCTTGTAGATGATGTATTTTAATCACATGAAGGTGTTCAACCATAATTTCTTTGTATTCTTATTTAAAAATATTCATATTTCCAATGAGAATATTATTGACAAAATAATTTCTAAATATAAGATATAGATAAAAAATAGTTGTAATATATTATTTTTTACAAATACATATGCGTCCATATATAGAAAAAGTTAACACAAAATGAAAGAATGGATGTTTAAACATTTTGCATGAAAAAAATTTGATATTCATATCTAATTTTAATTACTTTCACAAATATTATGTTAATATTTTCAATATTTGTTGAAAATTATGTTTAAGTAATTTTGACTATTAAAAATCTGGGTATAATTATTTTTTATAGGTATTATAGTTTATTAGATATTTATTTAAATTTACTTTAGATATGTAACCTTTTTATAACATGATTTTATGATTGAAAATGTTTTAAAAACTAGTTTTTATCTTAATCATATTGTTAGAGGGGTATAACTTTATGTTTGGGACTTTGAGTTTTAGAAATATTAGAGAGAACAACAATTTTCATAGACAACCTCGTCATAGAAATAGCTACTAATATTTGTGAAAAAATGCTTTGAAGACACTAAAAAATGTAAAACAAAAAAATAAGGTGAATTTTTGTTTAATATACACTTTGTAACTCATAGAAGGTGAATTGCTATATTTCCATATGGGTGATCTCCTAACTCATGGAAGTTGAACCACAACCTGTCCATATGAGTGACCTTCCATATTCAATCTAATGGATTTTAGATACGTAAATTATTGTATAAAGAGAGATTCACTCTTAAATGTAAAAAAAATAAGTAATGATTTATGTTTCAACCTCACATTTATTCTCAAATATTACTTGCATTATACTATACATTCTGCACAATAACATAATTCCATTGTTTTGCTTATAAATCTATAATTTGATTTGTTATAATCTATTATTTTTAATTGTACTCTTTCATAAGCTTCCTTAACTTAAAATTTTAACTTTCTAATTAGTCAAAGTTTTGAGTTTGTGCTCATTAGTATCATAGTAAGACACATTTTATGTATATTTCCTAAAACATGATATCAAGATATCAAATATTTAGGTATTATATAGAAAATATGTCTAATTACATCCCTTGTCATTAAAAAAAATGGTAGGCAATAAGTAGAATGGACAACACCAAGAGAGTCGATCCTTTCAAGGTGATGTTAAATGATTTCCTCATGAAATAGAGGAATGAGATGATAGACTAATTTACTTAAATTCTTTAATGACTCCTACCTACATGTTTTGATACATCCTCTACATAGCCTCTCATTTCCCTAACATCATCTAGTACTCCCACACCTTTTAAGGTACATGTGAATTTTTATATTCCTTATTATGAAGGAAAAACTAATGTTGATGCACTCAAAAATTGGTTGGATTAGTTATTTTCATATATATTTCTAAATACATTTATCAACAGTGAAAAAATCATTTTACACTTTTGAAAAATTCTCTACTTGCTTGAAATTTGTGGAAATCGTATTGTATAAGGCTTACGAAAGAGAATGAAGATGAATCAGTGCTCACCTGAGATAATTTAATTAATTTCATTGAGAAAGAATATTATTTTATGGAAGTGTATGAACACCAATACATGTTATGGAAATAATTACATCAAAGTAAATATCAATCTATTTAGTATTATATTTATGCTTTCCACTCCATGTAATCAAAGCTAGGTATTCAAGGTATCTAAAGGCATTAAATATTCAAGTATTGTAGTTCACTTCAATGATAGATTCAAGAGGAAATTGAACTCTTTAAATTTAATATATTAGGAGAGGTATATAAACTTGCTAGAAAATTAGAGTAAAATCAAAAAAGTAAAAATGGAAATGGATAATGAACAATAATAAAAACCAAAACACTATGTATCATACAAAAAAAGGAAAGAGGGACTCTCTACAAAATCATGATAATTGAGGCTTAGATCCAAAATTAGAATTGGAATTAGAAAAATGACTTCTAAGAAAATAATCCCTTCAAATCCAAGAGCGGAAAATTGTGTGATTATCACAAAAGCAACTAATATTTGAGGGAGAAGTTCCAAGCAATTTAGTCATTGTTTGTTGAGTTTCAACCCTCTATTTCCACTATACCATTCCCTCCACATATGTAGGTTAAGTATAAAGGAATTTGAATCATGGAAGTAAAATAGATGTCACATTTGCCACCATACATGTCACACTAGAAGTGTCACAAGAGTAGGAATACCTATTTCAATAATAAATGTAAATAAAATTTAAGCCATTATATTTTATTAGTGATAGTGAGGGTCAAAAGAATATGATTTTTACTTAAATGGTAAAGGATTTCAATCTTCTTATCACATCACAACCACAAACATATAATGTTGAATGGTTAAAATAGGAAAGATACATTCATATCACACAATAATATCTCCTCTCTTATGTCATCAAGTCATTCATACTTACTATTAGATATTAGTGCTTTAGAATCCTAGAGGTATCTCATCCTACCTCTATTTCCTAAATTGGTGCTAAATAATGCATAGACATGATAGCTAAAATAAGAATATTCACTCTATTGATGATCAATCCACAAATTAGGAGGTTTTCCATTATGTTATTTGCATACCCTACACAATATTAGCAAATAAATTAGATTATAGTATAATATGATGATTTTTTTAAGTTACTAACTAGGGTTCCACTTCATTGTTGGGTACAAAATTCCATTTATTTATTTCTTGATTTTCCATTGTCCAATACACCTAATTATCAAATACTAGTCCTTAAAAATGATGAAATTAGAAGGCAAATATAAGAATTGATTTAAAAGGGATATATTATACAATGTGCTTCACCATGTGGTAGTAAAATTATATTGGATCCAATGGAAGATGGAACATGGAGACTCTATATTGATAATAAATATTTGAATAAAATCATTGTAAAGAATCATTATCCACTCTGTTAGATAGATGATTTTATATACTAGCTTCATGGTGCAAAATTCTTCACCAGAATTATTCTCAAATATGACTATTATCAAATACCCATAGATCCTAGTGAAGTATGCAAGACTACATTCAAATATAATGAGGTTTTATTTGAGTTGTTGGTTATACCTTTTGTATTGACCAATGTACTTGAAATTTTTTTGAGGATTATGGATGACATCTTGCATCTCTAAACTAGATCATTTGTTTACCCACATATATGACAATATTATCTATAGTAAAATATAGGAGGAAAATATAAAACATGTTCAATAGGGACTTTACATTCTTTTAGGTTATAACATATATACTAATTTGCAAAAGTTATTGTTTTACATGATGAAGATTTTGCACCTTGGATATATTGTTGAGAAAGAATGAGTTTGCATTGATCCTTTGAATATTTAGGTAATTAGACATTGGCCAACCTTAAATACTCTAATAGAGCATTACAAGTTATTAGATATTTCTAATTTGTATTGAATATTTATATTGGGGTTCTCACACATTACTTGGACACTACATCAAGTGACCAAGGGAGGTGTCAAATCCATGTTTCATTATGAATATGTATAACAAAGGGCATTTGATAGGTTGAAGGACCAATTGTGATCAACTCTAACACTATTCTTAATTGATCTACATCAACCTTTTGAGGTAATGAGATGCAATAAAGTATGTACTAGGAGCTATTCTCACATAGTATGGACATTTAGTTACCTATAATAGTGAAAATTCATTGAAGCAATTTTAAAATACCCCACATATAACAACGAGCTCTATGTCATTTGGCAAACTCAAGGAACATGCCTAAAACAACAAAAAAATAAACAACACAAACAAAAAAACACAAAAACACAAACACACAAAAACAACTACAAAAAAAAATACAAAAAAAACAAACAAAAATAACAAAAACAAAAAAAAAACAAGAACAACAGACAAACAACAACAAAATACACAAAACAACAAAACCATACCAAAACATTAAAAAAACACAAAACACAAAAAAAGTTAATAAAAAACAAAAAAAACAAAAAAAACAAAAAATAAATAATAACAACAATACAAGAAATGCAAAAACAACACCAAAAACACAAAAAAAAAAATACAACAAAAAAACAACACAAAAACACACACAAAAAAATTAAATTGATGGAAAAAATAGATTACTTCTATGGCCTTTTCAGGCCAAAATACCTTTTAAACAAGAATTAACACAAGAAACATAAGAATATTTTTTCTTATATGGGGACTTGAAATACCCTAACTAGACCAAAGAGTGGCTAATACAAAGAAAAAAGGAACTAGGTATCTCTAGTACTAGAGACATCCAAAGAAAATATAGAAATAAAAACATCATCGATATGTGAATCCCACCGTATAGGAGGGTGGCTATAGCAAGTAAGATCACCTTTATCCAATGTTCTATTATATAATGCATCAACAATCCTATTCTGATCTCTAACCACATGATTGTATTTAACTTTCAAAAATCCCATATGGATTAATTGAATCTTCTCAACAATTATTTTCATTATCCAATCACCTTGTGATTCTTAGAAGGATATTTCAATGGATTAATCATGACTTGAGAGTCAGATTCAACCAACACATTTTTCCATCCAACCTTAGTAGTATCTTGAAGGCCTTTGAGGATATTATACCCCTCAACAAGGTTATCAAAAAGGATATGCAAATTATTAGCAAAAGTGAAAACCAAGGAACCATCTAAAAGTCTACCAATTCCTCCCACACTAGCTTTTCCAGGGTTACCCCTAGAGGATCCATCCATATTAAATTTTTCAAAATCCTTTGGAGGAGGCTACCAAATTCTTGTTTTGTCCATATTTTTATTACTCACATTCCATTTAATATGGTTTCCAATAGTAGAGTGAATATTCAATATTTGCATAACTTGATCCCATTGTTGGTGAAAGTCATAAGGGTGAGTAAGGAGTTGTTGTACTGATTCAACTAAGTTGGAAATGATCTTTTGCCAAATATAGTGAATATCTTTCCTTTCTTGTTTGAAAACCCAATTGTTTCTTTCCTTCTAGATCTTCCAAGGCAATATGGTAGTCCCCATCCAAACTAATTGTCTAGCAAAATGATCAACAACCTCCTATTTAGGCCAATACTTCCCAAGTTATTCAAGAATACAAAAAATTGGACCATTGTAAGTAAAGTAGTCATTATACTCCATAGCTCATAGTCTAAGGGACACTCGATAAAAATATGGCTAGTATTTTCAACATTATTTCCACACATCTCACATCTAAATGGGCCATGAAAGCCACATTTCATAAGTTTATTACTAGTGAGCACCCTTCAATGTAATAAAATCTAAATAAAAGAACTCATATTAGGCCAACGATTCTAAACCCACAACATAGTAGAAACATAAATAGGTATATATTGAAGGGATAATTCTACCAAGGTAAATCTACTCCTAGATGAAAGCCACCTATTGGTCCACTTTCCAATTTTCTCCTTTACTCTGTCCAACAACCAATTCTAGTCTTTTTTTTGTCTTTGGATGTTGATAGGAATGCCTAAATAAGTGATTTAAAGGGATACCTTCTTATATCTTAATTTATCTAGAACCATGGATTCCCATCTGGGAGAGCAGTGAACAAAGATGACTTTTGATTTATCTTCGTTAATTAATTGCCCTATAGCATTAAAGAAACAATGAATAATTTGATTAATCATAGAGGCTTCCTTAACCATAGCTTTACCTAATAGAGTAGAGTCATAAAAAAAATGAGATATTGGTCTAGCTCAATGAGTAATGACAACTCCCTCAAGAGATCTATGTTCTCTATTTTTGGTTATAGATCTACCCAAGCATTCAACAAGAATTATGAATAAATAAAGGGATAGCGAGTTACCCTACCTAGTACATATAGAAGCTAGGAAAAATAATGAAGGGAATCCATTGATAAGAATTTAGTAGGACACTGAAGAGATACATACCATAATCCAATATATCCAATCTTGAGAGAAACCAAATTGCCTCATAACTTTGATGAGGAAGTGTCAATCCACTATGCCATAAGCTTTGGATAAGTCTAAATAAATGAAAGGAGAAGGATATTTTTGCACTTCTATGGAATGGATGGCTTCTTGAGAAAGAAATATCTCATCCACAATTTGATGCCCTTCCAAATAACCCCCTTGTTTAGGGGAAAAAATCTTATGCAAAAGAGGTTTCAGCATCTTAGTCATGATATTAGTAATTATTTTGAGAATATTACATAAATATATTGGTCTAAAAGCTATTATATGTTCTACATATTTAACCTTTGGAACCACAACTATATAAATTTATTGATAACCTTCAAAATATTTGTGTTATTCTTGGCATCTTCCAACACCCCTAGTAAATCAACATGAGGAATATCCCAAAATTCTTGGTAAAATTCCATGAGAAAACCATTAGGCCCTGAGGTATTCCCTTTTTGCATTTAAAAAACCACTTGTTGAATCTCATTGATAGTAATTGGAGAAGTGAAAACAAATTTCTCCTCAAGAGTGATAAGAGTTGGGATCACTTCAAGGATATTCTATCGAAAATTCAATTCAAGACATGCAACAGTGAACAATTTGAAAAAGTACTTAATTGTGATAGACTTTATGTCATCCTAAGTGTGGAAAGAGTCATCAAAATAGAAATTCAAGAAAGAATTAAATTTGTGGGATCTTTAGGCTAGAAGATATTTGTGGAAGAATTTTGTGTTTTTATTGGATTCTATATTTTTGCTTCCAAATGAGCTCTTCTTTTTTTCTCATTCCTCCAACTATATTTTGAGTCTAATTTCATAAATAATTCTACTCTTAGTGAGGCCATATAAATTTATTTGATAATTCAACTCATTAATATGAGTAATCACTTATTATTTCTTTTACCTGACATCTCCAACCTCCTTCAAATTCCAAATCTTAATTTTAGATTTTATGTATTGCAACCTTTTGGTAAAACAAAACATCTTAGTCCCATACCTTCATTTACCTTCCTGCCACCATTATCACACTAAGGGTTTGAAGGAACTATAGGTCCAAAAATGCCACATAGAGAAAGTTGACTAAGTGTTGAAATATGCACGAGAGCAGTGTTAAAATCCATCGAAGTGTAAAATCTGTGATCAAACTTGTCAAAAAATGATGAGTGGATTTTGAACAAGGGAATGTGAAGATAGCTCCAAGTTGATGTTCATTTCCATGAAGGAAAGGTTGCCATGTTAAAAACTACCAAAAGTTCTAGAATTCATGATCAAATTAGTCAACCATGATCTAGCAAAATTTCAAAGAGCATATTTTGAATAAGAGAACGTGAAGATAACTCCAAGATGGTTTTAATTTCCACATAGGAAGGTTTTTAGTGTTAATTTCTATTTAAGTGCAAAGTCCACTATCAACACAATCAAACTGAAGAACACAAACTTATAATGAGAGGGGGGTGAACAATATAAGGTAAACTTTTACTTTTCTTTCCGAAATAATATTATCCAATATTATGAATTGCAATATAAATAATAGTAACAAAGCAATGCATAAATTATCACAAACATGAGAGACATAGATTTAACGTGGTTCACCCAATGTGGGTTACATCCATAGAGAAAATATTTCTTATAAATTTTCTCAATAGATATCTTGGAAAACAATTCTCTATTATAATTTTTATGGACCTCTATCCAAAGGAGACACCAATACCCTATGCTCAAGTTCATGTACCTCTATCCACATGAGACCTCTATTCCTAATACTTTGATTTATGGATCTCTATCCACAGGAAACCTCTATCCCCACTGTGTCGGTTCATGGGACTCTATCCATAGGAGACTCCTCTCCTTTGCTCTGGTTTGGTTTGGTTTGGTTTGTGAAACTCCATCCAAAGGATAACTCTATCCTCTTGCTCTGGTTCATGGAACTCTATCCACAGGAGAGTCCTCTCCTTTTCGTTGGTCTAGTTCATGGAACTCTATTTGCTTACTGGTATGGTTCATGTAACTCTATCCATAGGAGAACTATATCCCCTTTATATGATTCATGGAACTCTATCCCATTGCTCTGATTCATGTAACTCCATCCACAGGAGACTCCTCTTCTTTGCTTTGGTCACCTCCAAAGTTGGTAAACACCTTTACTTAGATCTACTCCAAATTTGCACACACTACATGCACAAATCTATCTTAACTTTGTCCTAAATTTGCACACATTACTTGCACAAATATGTCTCAAATCTATCTCAAATATGTATATTACATGCACAAATATGTCTCAACTCTATCCCAAATTTTTACATATTACATGCACAAATATGCCTCAACTCTCTCCCAAATTTGCACATATTACATGCTAAAATCTATCTCAACTCTATCTCAAATATTCTCACAATACTTGTTCAAATCTACCTCAAACCTGCTCAAGTCTTCTCACAAGACTTGTTCAAATCTACCTCAAACCTACTTTAAGTCTTCTCACAAGACTTGATCAAATCTACCTTAAACCTGCTTCAAGTCTTCTCATAAGACTTGATCAAATATACCTCACTATATATATTCAACTATGCTCTACCACATGCTAAAAAAAGCTCATAGCACATGCTAAACCAGTCCCAAATATTGCACACAAATGATGTTCAAAATAATTCTTATATCCTTTTTAGAAATGCTTAGAAATGCTTTCTTTAACTAGGCATTTCAGTCATATTCTACCTAGAATTTGTTTAACCTCTTGAACATATAGATAATGATATGTAATATCAAATACCCAAAATTTTATTCACATTCACATATCTTGCATTCACTAAATCATATCTCTACTTCTTGCAAATCCCTTTAAAATAAAATAAAACTAGTGTATAACTTTACTTCACAAAGCTAGTTTATATTCATTGCAAATTTACTCTCAAATATCAAACACAATAATGTAAAAATTGCTTCACAAAGCTTGTCTCTAACACTTTCCCATTCACAATAAATGTCACTCACATCAATGCTCAAATGCTTAACAAATTATTTCAACAAGAATGTGCAATTTGTTCTTATTTCAATAAGAGTGTTTTCAATTTATTTCAACAAAGACACACAATTTGTTTAACAAACCATAGCTCAAATAATCCAAAAAATGTACATATAAAATCCTTATTTCTCCACTTTAATATTCAAAAATATTTTCTCAGTTAAACACCTTAAAGAAATAATATTGTCACCATATCTCTCAACTTGCTTTTTTGAAGATGAGCCCTCAAAACCTGCCTTAAAATATTCTATATTATCCCACTTTCAAGGGTTAGTTAGAAAAGCACTTTTCAATCATCCACATGATAAAACTCTCTTCAAAAATGCACACAAAGATATTACTTTACAACTCCCTTTAATTTCTCAAAACAAGGCATTTTAATCCAAGAACAAAACCCTTCAAAATTTCTTTCACCATGCAGAAATACACATAATAATTAAACCACAAAACACCTTATAACTCCTACTTGTAAAAGCCACAAATAATTTTCAATGTCATCACCCAAAAATCCTAAGTGCAAAATACATATTTGATTTAACTTTCACACACCTTATTGCTCCTTTATTTCTAAAATTATTTCAACCTTATAAAGCCACAACCAAAATTTTAACTATCATTATGCACATAGAATATTTAATTTTAAAACATCATCCTTATGTCTCCCTAGATCAAGAAATATGCACTCCTTACAAAGAAAGATTAAACCTTATGTATCCCTAGATCAAGCGCTAACATACCATAAATTTTAATAAAAAATTTAAGCCCTTACCGCATCTACTGTCACTGCCATCGAGATTTAAAAATAAAAACTCACAGAGGCCATGCTCTAGCACGAGATAGAGTGTCAGCTAGGATGTCCCACCTAATGGAAATAAATGTACATAAAAATAGATTTATCCCTTTCTTCTGCTCAATCAAAAATTACAAAACAAACTACCATGATGATTTGAAATCAAAATCTATCCACTACTAATGCCTTATGTAGGACCTTCCTACCACAGGGGATAGCTACCCTATTGGAACAAAGTCATGCATTGTCTCCCCTTTGATTCACTATCCCTTTTTTGAAATGAATGTGCTTTGACTTTCCTTATCCCTCTTTCCTCGATGAATGACACTATCTTCTCCTCACTCTTTGCCCTCAACGAATGGTTGTGAATCGTGCATATATTCTACAAAACCTTACAAAATGATTTTATTTTCCTCCTTAAATATGCATTTGGGATATTTTTAAGGAAACATCAATGTTTTTCAAATAATATAAATATTATTAAGTCCTCCACGATTTCAATACCTCCAACCTTTTCAAACTTATATTATAATATTTTAAATATTACAATATTATTTTTAAAACATTTTGCCTTTGCAAAATAAATATTTCCTTTGATTTATTTTTATTTATAAATCCTTTTGGACAAAGTATTATAATATCAAAATTATTATAATATCATCTCTTCTCTCTTAAACCATGGTCTTTATTTTAAACCTTGCCTTTGCATAATTATCCAACCCTGGAAGAATGTTTCTACCATATCATGCTCTCTTTGACATCAACCTTTGACATCAATGACAACTCAATATACTTAATATTTCCAACACAAATAGTGCCCAGTGAAACTTGGAGGAGTAGAGTAGAATAAAAGATAGGTGAAATTATCCCGTTTTTTTAAACAAGGATCCACTAAATAGAGCATAGTTATAAATTCCACATAAACTAGATACACCATTAAAATTCGAGGTCAGCCCGGTCAAAATTGACCCAAAATATTTTAGAGTAGTAGAATTATGAAAGGGAAGATGACTTAACAAGAAGTTTGTTGCTCTCTGAAAAGGAGCCCTATGTTATTTTTTGCTCACTTGTAATGCATCATAATTTTTTGCAATCAAATGGTTAAACCAAACCTAGAAAATTTTGAAGGAGTGAATTTTAAAGAATGATGTGGGTCACTTATAGGCTCTCATTCCACGGTCAACATAGTTAAACATGACTCAACGAAAATTGGAGTGGATTTTAAAACTAAAGAGGATGTAGCAACCAGTTGGAGTGGAATATGAAGGTGCAGATTTTTGAAATTGAAAAGAGGCATGTGATGATGCGGACCCAATGTGCCAACTCAACCTTCATAGCAACTATTAAAAAGTTGATCGAATGTGGATGAAGAGTTTAAATATAAGATTAAAAGAGGGAAAATTCTACACTACTGAACCTCGGTCCATGCGATCATAGAGTGCAGGTGAAAATAATCATCGAATACGAAGCATTTTCAGAATCAAGATCCACCTAGATTTTTAGTTACAAATCTACGATAGAGAATCCTAGCCAAGAATAGGGGATGGCCCAGATAAACCTACAATCAGTGCAGCCACTAGATTCTATGGAGGGCCAAGCAACTTGTAGAGCACATATTTGTAGATTTTCATGGAGCATATCTAATTTCATTATTATTGTAAGAAAATAAGAGGCTACAACCTCAACACCATGCTAATATGGCATAAAAATACTTGTAATGTTTCTATTTATTCTACTTTAATTATAAAATCTATATAAAGAGGTCAAACCCTCAATTTGAAGGATCGGCTCTAGAGTGTTTTCCTATCATACTATTGTAATTTTTTTGAGAAATCAATAGGATCATTACTTGGATGTTTGCCTCAAGCTTGTGTCTTCATATTTTGTGAGTTTATTCTATGAATTCATTTCTACTACTGTTGTTATGGTTAGTCAATTCTGTTGATATTGGATTGCTAACTTGGGGTAAATTGGAATGCTTTATGTTTAAAAAATGGTGTAGAGAGCTTCTTTTTCTATTAGTTTGAAGGTTGAATAATTATTCTATATGGATTATTAACGTTTTATATGTTTGATTTAGTTCTCTAGGCATTTTATTATTATTTAATGGTGAAGATTACTAGTTTTGAATGATGTTAGTCATAAGTGTGGCATACTAGAAATGTGATTAATCAAAGGATTCTTGATATTTGTCAATATTTTTAGCTTCATACGACTATTATTCATTCAATTATTTCTAACCCTTATTCTATTTCTATCCCTAAACTTACATCTTAAACTGAGCTTCATTGAGTCAACATACAATTAGTTGACAAGGTATATCAACCTACTCTGGAGGTTGGATTGAATCAATATTTGATCCATCCAATGTAGGGATTTAAGCTATGATTAGAAGGTGTGTGAATCTCAAAAAATCATAGATTCATAGTCATAGTTCAATATTTGATTGATGTTAATTTAGACCCCAACAATTTTGGCATTCCCAGTGGGACTCTAAAGATACATTGTCTTTCCCCTCCTCATTTCTTTGTTATTAATTCATGGAGGAATCAAGATTTAGTGAGTTGTCTTAACATTAGCAGTGAAACTAAAATTCACTTGGTGACTATGCTAGGTATTAAATTCCAATGTCATGACCAATTGCATTTAAATACTATTTTGATTGAATATAGCTCATATTTTTAATTCTAAAAGTTTGTAGGTCTGATGATAGTCACCATTACCTCTCTTGGCATAACTTTGGACCCCTAGACATCCCAAATTTACATGATATTCCCAAAATTACCCTAAATTTTTTTTCCCAATTATCAAGAGAAGGAGAAAAATACAAAAGAACATTGCCAAGATATAGCTTCCTTGTCATTTGTTTACAAGATAGAATTTGAAGATGTTATGTTAATATTATTAGTCCTATATTTATAGGGTAAGGTTTTGTTTTGGTACAAATCCTTAGATGGTGGGAGTATCAAAACTTGGGATGATTTTTCCAAATACCTCATAGATGAGTTTGATGACCCTAGGAACCTCTTCTTACCCCTCAGTTTTAATTCATAAATAAATTCCTTCACAGTAGCCTCTCTAAGTTCAATGTTCTTTTTAAAAGAATGTGGAGAAGAATTACCCAAGAATATCAACCCTTCCATCCCTAGGTATACATGTATTACATTCATACACTACATTCATATTTAAGTCTCTTTATACAACATTATAAAGAATGGATATTCCCACATAATTTTCAATAAGCCATAAGAGAATAAAATATGTTAATCATCACAAGCAAATTCCCTTCTATAAAATTTAATCTCTCTTTAGACCCTAGTTTATCCCATCTATTGAGGAAGTTGAGTCATGGTCAGGATGAAAGATTGGTGATGGGTTATTATTAGGTCAATAGATTGGACAAGAAAATTTAAAGTAGGAATGAAAAAATTCAAGTAGTACTTTGAAGATTACAAAGAAATGGACGAGCCACACCTTGTCAAGATGATATTACAAGGGCCAAAAACCTACTAGCATTACAATCCATGGCTCATAGAATATCAGGATAAAGGCAAAGGTAGAGAAGAACAAGATCTAGAACCTGATGAGGTGATAAACAATGGCATTCCACTCCCAGTTCTAGTTTCACTACTCAACCCTAGGTAGATAGTGGATTCTAGATATAGCTATATAAGTAGTGAAAATATTTACAACATAAAAGCAGGTTCTTTGATGAAAAGTACTGGTAATTCCCATACAACACTGTAAAGTCACACCCAAGATGATGAAATTCAAGTTATGATGCAAGAAAAATATTAGTAGGAAAATCCCTAAATAAAAGGAAGACTGAAGCTTTGAGGGACTTGTATTTCCCTGTAATAATGCTAGAACAACAAAGGAAAAAGGTGCATATATTCCAGATCCTGTTTAAAGGGTCATATCAATCAAAGCAAGGATTGATGGAAGATTTATTGATACACTCAAGGGATGATTTGGCTAACATTTCTTTAAAGAATTTAGCTGGAGCAAGCAAGGAAATCCCTGAAAGTAATGCTCTAGGTTTCTATGAGAGATATTTCAACCCATAATATATGTCAATTAAAATTGAAAAGGGTATGGTGCATAACTGTCTAGTAAACCCAAGAGTTGAAGTACCTATAATGCCTTTTTAGGTATGTGAAGGCTTGGAGCTAGTTTTTGAGAAGGTGGAACCCAAATATCTACAATTTAGAGGGAAGGCCATAAAAGTTTTGGGTATTCTAAAAATATTTGTAATGATGTTGTGAGGACTTATTGACTTATTCATGGTACTAGATATCATGGTCATCGACATATCCCCATTATTTGGCATTTGCCTTTCTGAAACCTTGATCAAATATTTTAGGTTTTTTCTTGAGAAGGAGATGAACCATATTAAAATCTTTGGAAGAAATAATATATTCAATATTTTTGGCCAAGGCCTTCACCCATTTATCATCGAGTATTATATGCAACCACACACCAAACTTCCACTCACTATGCATAACCACGTAGGGGTAGGAACAAAAATCCCTCCTTGAAGAGACTAGCCAGAATGCTATCATCCAAATAGAACATGGGCTATGAAAACCCCTTCGTTGTCCTGAGAGATATGAAGGAGTAGTTAATTTTGTACTGATGCCCATACTCATGAGGAGGTTATGGATGGGGAAATAAATGGTCTATGTCGTTAGAGGCATGAGTGTTCCAAGATAGATGCCATGGTCATGACCTATTGATGGGAGAGACTTCCAAACTACAAAGACTACATAAGTAAGATTTAATTCCTAGAACATGGGATGTGAAGGACCAAATCATCATGACATTTAGGCAGGTGAGATATATGAAATACATCACAAAATTTTTAAGGAAAAGTACAAATTCAAAGCCATATGGTCTGAACATTGTAGATTCACTAGATATATTCACAAGGTAGATTTAAGGCTAAGCATGGTCACACATGCCACAATTTTGTGTACATATATGACAAGTAAATAAAATGGCTAACTATAGTCATCATAATAATACAGAGGTAGGTTCACATAAAAATGTCAATCTCTTGTCATTTTGTATATATTTTACAAAGAGAATGGAGGAGAGGTCGGGGTTGTGTTCAAAAGGTAGCATCCAAAAGAATGGGGGTACAACATAATCCTTTTGTATTTTTATTATTTGAATCATGATAATGTCTTTTGACTCTACTACCCAATGGATACAAAATATTCAAATGCAAGGCTTGATGAGGAGACCATCGAAATACCCCATGTAAACCAAGCTAAATTAATGAGGTCACATAAGTAAAGGAATCAGTGAGAATAAGTATTCCATATTAAATGAATTAAGTACTTTATTGTATCTAGAGATATGATCTCCACATCATCAGCATATGTTGTGCCCTCTTCAAGTCTATAAAATGAGGAACAATTGTTTGAGAACAATTCGACGTCCAAGATGAGTCAGAGTATATAGATGAATAGTGGTAGAGGAGAGCTCGAGCAGTTAGAGAAATTATTATTTGTTCTTTCTAAACACCATAAGCAAAAAATAATGAAATAACTATTGCAATTCATGGTAATCTATCTACCTTGGAAGAAATCTTGTGCCTCAATAGATTATGCATATAGAGCTTACACCACGATGGAGTATGCATATATAAACATTTTGTGGTGAATGGCTCTCTATTTTTGTGTACCTCCAGTTCTTTTTATTTGTTTTTATTTTCTCTACTCTCCTCACACATTAGTATTGCTTCCTCTTAATCGCTTGTAAATATACCATATATCCTCGCTTTTATGATTTCATTTTTTGTTTCGAGGAGGTTGTTACACTAAGTTTTACCCCTAGCTTTGTCTGACCACCTCAATTTAATTAGCAATATGGGGTTTATTTTTCCTCACTCTGTTGACTATTTATATAATCTCGCTTTTTCTCCACCCATTTTTTTTGTATATTATTTTTCTTAATTCTAGGTCCAATATTTTTCCCTATATTTGTTTAGCCCTTCCTCCCTCCTCGGTTACATCCTTGCTTACCTCAAAGACTACTAGAATTTTAGTAGATAAGACTTTGAGTTCCTTACCTTTATTAGTAAAGTTACCTAAGAGGTGCCAAAATGTAGGCCAAAAAGGGCCAAATACTTAGAAAAGTTTGTAAAATTTGGCTAAGTTTTGAAAGATGCATGAGAGCAGTGTTAAAATCCATCGAAGTGAAAAATTTGTGGTTAAACTAGTCAAACAACGGTGAGTAAAATTTCAAAGAGTATATTCTAAATAAGGTAACACGAAGATAGCTCCAATTTGATGTTCATTTCTATGTGGGAAAGGTTGTGTTAAAATCCATCAAAAGTTCTAGAATTTGCAGTCAAACTAGTCAAACATGAACGAACAAAATTTTAAAGAGCGGATATTGAATAAGGGAATGCAAAGATAACTTTGGTATGGTGTTAATTTATAAAATAGGAAGGTATGTAGTGTTAATTTATGTCAAAGTGCAAAGTCTATGGTCAACCCAGTCAAACAGCACCCAACAAAATTAGAGGAGCGGAGCAAAATTAAAGATAGGTGAAATTACCCCATTTTCTTTAACAAGGGTCTGTCAAACAGAGCACAGTTGTAAATTCCGCATCAACCAAATGCAGCATTAAAATCCATGGTCAGCTTGGTCAAAGTTGACCAAGTGGATTTTGGAGTAGTGGAATTGTGAAAGGGAAGATGACCCAACAAGAAGTTTTTTGCTCTCCAAAAATGAACCCTATGTTATTTTATGCTTACCTATAATGCAATGTAAATTTTTCATAGTTAAACGGTCAAACTAGACCCGATGGAATTTGAAGGAGTGGATTTTGAAGAATGATGTAAGTCAATTATAGGTTATCATTCCATGGTCAATGTAGTCAAACATGACTCAACGAAAATTAGAGGAGTGGATACCAAAACTGAAGAGGATGCAGCAACTAGCTAGAGCAAAATCTAAAGGTGTGGATTTTTGAAATTGACAAGAGGTATGTGATGATGCAGACCCAATGTGCCAACTCAAACTTCATTATAGTTGTTAAAAAATAGATCAAATGTGGATGAAGAGTTTAAATATGAGTTTAAAAGGAAGAAAATTCCACACTACTAAACCTCAGTCCATACGATCATAGAGTGCAAGTGAAAAGAATTAGAGAATACCAAGCATCGTCAGAATCGAGATCCACCTAGATTTTCAGTTACATATCTATGGTAGAGAATCCTAGCCAAGAACAAGATATGGCCCATATCAACCTGCAATTAATGTAGCCATCATATTTAGCGAAGGGTCAAGAAACTTCCAGATCTCATAATTGCAAAGTTTCATGGAGCATAGCTCATTTCTTTCTTCTTGTAATCAAATAAGGGACCGCCACCTTAACACCCTATTGATTTGGCATTAAAATCCTTGTAATGTTCCTATTTATTCTACTTTAATTATAAAATATATATAAATATGTCGAACCCTCAGTTTGAAGGGTCAGCTATGGAGTGTTTACCTATCATACTATTGTAACGTTTTTAAAAAATAAATAGAAGGAGCAATACTTGGACGTTTGCCTCAGGCCCGTGTCTTCATATTTTGTGAGTTTATTCTATGAATTTATTTTTTTCTACTACTGTTATGGTTGGTTAATTATGTTTATATTGAATTGCTAACTTGGGGCAAATTGGAATGCTTCATGCTTAAAAAATATTATAGAGAGCTTCTTTTTTTTGCTAGTCTGAAGGTTGATCTAATTATGCTATTTGGATTATTAATATTTTATATGTTTTAAATAGTTCTCTAGGTATTTTATTATTCATTAATGGTGAATATTACTAGTTTTGAATGTTGTTATTATTAAGTGTGGCATACTATAAATTTGATTAATTAGAGGATTCTTGATATTTATCAATGCTATTAGCTTCATCCAACCATTATTCATTCAATTTTTTCTAACCCTTACTCTATTTCTATCCCTAAAATTATATCTTAAATTGACCTTAATTGAGTCAACATACAATTAGTTGACAAGGTATACTATCCTACTCTAGAGGTTGATTGAAGCAATATTTGATCCATCCAATTTTGGGGTTTGATCTATGATTAGCGGGTGTGCACCTCCCAGAAATTCATAGATTGATAGTCACAGTTCAATATTTCCTTGATGTCAATTTAGAATCCAATAGGAACTATCTTTGATCCACATTAACTGAAATCAAAAGGAAAAAATACTAACCTTCATTTTCTAGATTTCAGCCATGATTGGCCAATGATCCAAACCAACATTGTTAAGAGTTTTTACCTTAGGAATGTGACCATGGATTAATAAATTGTTCAAGAAAAAGAATTTATCAAATATTTACATGATACAAGTAGAGCCTTACATTCTAGTAGACCAATTCATGAGGCCATTATCTAGCTGGATGTCCACAAGGTGAAGGTTTGCAATATATTCACTCACAAGGTCTAAGCTCTCGTTTATATTCTCATGTCCCCCCTCTTATCTTCCAAAGAGAGGATGATATTGAAGTATCCTTCGACCAAGACCCATGATTCAAGAGGATAGGAGATAATATAAGTTATATCCTTCCATTATCTTTGTTTTTCCTCCAAAGTAATTGGAGTATAAACAATAAAGCAAAGTATAATTTGGTTAGATTATCTACTTTGTGCAACCACAACCAAGATATCCTAGCTATCAATTATATGGTGAATAATGATCTCTTTTGGGTTCTAGAGGTAAGAAATGTTGTTAGAATCCCTATGGGAGCTAAGTGAAACCACTTTTCCTATCAACCAAATTTTACTTGCAATAGATTCCATTTCCCCTATGTACATCTTTTTTTCTTGAAGGAAAACCAAATGTGTTTGGTTTTTCTGATTCATTTTTTTCGTTGTGTTTTGAAATACTCCATTCAATCCCTCTAATATTCCAAGTGATGATATTCATTAATAACAAGGCTAAATTTGTTGGTGACAACATTAATATTACCTTCCTCTATAAACTTTTCACCTTCTTTTACCATATGATGTTGATTGGTCTCGTGGCTTACCTTTTGGTTAGTGTCCATATTTATTTATTTTCTTATTTCTTGTCTTACCCCAATTGAATCTAGGATAGCTTCTAACCCTAAAGTATGTGTATACACAATTAAAGTGTTATTGGAAGATTCAACAATATTTATCTTGGGGTATGAAATATTTGAAATTTTAGTACTCAAAATATAGTTCTTCTTGTCTATGTTTTCTCCTTTAATTTTTTGTTGAAATCCTTTGATTTATTGGTTTGTCTTTGAGTCCTTCCTTGCATTTTTAAACTAAGTTTCTAAAATTCTTGTCTCCATTATGTCCTCTTTCTCACTCGTGAGGTTATTTGTGGAAATAATTCCAAACATATTAGTTGACAACATCACTTGATCCTTCATAATTGATTTTTTTAGTGTTCTTCTTCTTAGGCATTTGGAAACCTTCTAAGTTTGTGTCCTCTTTATTTTGATATAGAATATTATTTGGATAGACACTAGACAAATGACCATATTCATGGTATATTCTACAATGGAAAGGAATGTTCTCATAGTCCACCTACTACTCCCAATGTTGAAAATTTGAGCAAGTTTTGTTGTCATTGATGTCAAGAGGTTTGATGTCCAATTGTGTTGTCATTGATGTCATAACGTCGATTTTCCAAAAGGCAAGGAAGTGGTTAAAAGAAAAATGGTATAATATTTTTTGAAAATTATTATTTAACTAAAGAGGTCCAAAAGGTAGAAGACCCAAGGGAAGAGAAGTAGGTTTAAAAAGAAACAATAATATTATAATATTTTGGGTAGAAGGATGAGATGAAGAAAAACAAGGTCCAAGGAATCATTAAAATAATATATCCTTGAAAAGACCCATTGAGAAGTTTATAAAGGTTTTTATTTAATTTAATTAAATTAAAATATTTTAATATATGGTTAAAATTTTAATTTAAATAATAAAAAGGGGCCAAAGTTTAAGATTTAAATTTGAATTCAAAAATTGAATTTCGAATGAGTCGACATGTTAAGCACAAAAGACAAAGTATAAAAAGGGAAAATGATTTTCATTTCCAATTACCTATGCTATTCGAATGCCTGAGTTGAAATATAATCTGTGCGCTGCTTTGTTGAAGGGAGAAGATAATATTCGTGGTTTTCAAAAGTTATTGAGGTAGAATTTGGTTGAAACTTGTGTGACGTGGCTAAAACATTCCAAGGCACTGGATAGCACAAACAGTGGTCAAAGGCTTGCTAAGCCACTCACACAAGGGAGGTCATGGTTTCAAATCTCACGTGATTCACTTTTACAAAGGAGGAAGAATATTTGGTTTTCACCGAAATCCATAAGAAGATATAAGTAGGAGTGCATAGACTTAGGTTCACATGTGGGCGTGTAGCCCAGGTGGCAAGTTAGCCTTGGTCTAAGGTGTTGCGGTGGTGGCTAGTCATAGGTTAAGTTTAGGCACAGTCAAAGACATGCGCAATAGTTTTTGAGACATGGACCAAATATTATAAGGTATGCATATTTTTATTTAAATTGACCAAAGTTTGAAAGGTGTAAGTATTATAGAGGCCACTTGATAATTATAAAGTGCTTAGGTTGAATGCATAGGGATTCATAAGGTTAATTGAAAAATATTTTATTTTTGTTGTTTAGAAAAATAAATAAAAGGATTGGAATTATAAGGTGTTAGCAAAGGTATTTAAATTTAAATAATAAAAAGGGGCCAAAGTTTAAGATTTAAATTTGAATTCAAAAATTGAATTTCGAACGAGTCAAGTGTTAAGCACAAAAGACAAAGTATAAAAAGGAAAAATGATTTTCATTTCCAATTACCTATGCTATTCAAATGCCTAAGTTGAAATATAATTTGTGCACTGCTTTGTTGAAGGGAGAAGAGAATATTCATGGTTTTCAAAACTTAAAGAGGTAGACTTTGGTTGAAACTTGTGTGACGTGGCTAAAACATTCCAAGGCACTAGATAGCACAAACAGTGGTCAAAGGCTTGCTAAGGCACTTGCACAAGGGAGGTCATGGTTTCAAATCCCATGTGATTCACTTTTACAAAGGAGGAAGAAGATTTGGTTTTCACCAAAATCCATACGACGATATAAGTAGGAGTGCATAGACTTAGGTTCACATGTGGGCGTGTAGCCCAGGTGGCAACTTAGCCTTGGGCTAAGGCGTTGCAGCGGTGGCTAGTCACAGGTTCAAGTTTAGGCACAGTCAAAGACATGCGCAATAGTTTTTGAGACATGGGCCAAAGTTTATAAGGTATGCATATTTTTATTTAAATTCACCAAAATTTGAAAGGTGTAAGTATTATAGAGGCCACATGATAATTATAAAGTGCATAGGTTGAATGCATAGGGAGTCATAAGGTTAATTGAAAAATATTTTATTTTTTTTGTTTAGAAAAATAAATAAAAGGATTGGAGTTATAAGGTGTTAGCAAAGGTATTTGATTTTTATGTATTGAATATTAGTTTGAGAAGTTTGGATATTATAATGCGTTAGCAAAAAAAATTGATTTTTATGTGTTGAATGTTATTTTGAGAGGATTGGAGATTATAAGGTGTATTTGAGACTTGAGATTTTATTGTAAATCTTGAATGATGAAATATTTGTTGAGGAGAATATTTGTGTGAAAATTTTGATATAGACTATTGCTATCTAACCTAGAATTGGAAAGAGGGTTTTGTTGTGAGTAAAAAAGGTTTTGAAGATATATCCTCATCAACAAGAACAAGGATAGTGTTTGGTGTAGATTTTATCAACAAGATATATTGATTGGATCAAGCTTTGTGTTAAGGCTTAAGGATATATTTGAGGATAGATTTTGGTGCAGATTTGTGAGCATATTTATGCTAAACTTGTGAAATATTTAGAGTAGATTTGTACTAGAACAAGGATAGTGTTTGGTATAGATTTGAGAAAAAGTTGAGAGTAATATTTGGAGGTAACAAAGCAAAGGATAGCAGTATCTAGTGGATAGAAATCCATGAGATAGGGTAGTACGGATAGATGTCTTCTGGGTGAGGATAGAGGTATTCTATGGAGAGAGATCCGCAAGCTAGTGCAGTGGGAGCAGTAGTCTTCAAGAAGATCACCAACTAGAGCAGAGGAGAAAGATTTATTCTATGGATAGAGATCCATGAACTAGAGCAAGGGAAAAGAGTTCTCCTATGGAGTGTGATCCATGAAGTATCTAGGAAGATAGATTTTTTTGTGGAGAGAGATCCATGAACCATTTTAGGAGAATGAGTTATGTTGGGTCAAGTTCCATGAACTAGAGTAAAGGAAAGAGTTTTCCTATGGAGAGAGATCCACAAATCAGAGCATTAGGATATTGGTGTCTCCTTTGGATAGATATCCATAAACATTGTAATAGGGAAGTGATTCCCAAGAGGATTTGTTGAGAAAATTTAGTAGAAATATTTTCTCCATGGAGTAGCCCACATTGGGTGAACCACGTTAAATTGGTGTCTCTATTGTGTGTGATTATTTGTGCATTGCTTTGATTACTTCTATTGATATTTTCATTGATAATATTGGATAATATTGTTTGGGAAAGAAAAGTAAAAGTTGGTCTTATATTTTTCACTCCCCTCCTCTTAGTATAAGCATGTGTTCTTCACCCACGTGTCCTCCCTAAATTTTAATGCAATATTTTGTGGAAGGGGTTTATAAAAATCTATTAAGATACAAATTCAATCATAACTAATGTGTTCAAATTTATATGTATAGTCAGTAGTCATAATGAAAGTTCCAAGGGAGATTCCAGTGGTAGAAAATATAGTCAAATTCCAAAATTCAATTGGGAGGCCAAAGAGTCTAACACACATAGGTCCTGTAGAAGACATATCTTCTTCAACTTTAAATTAGTGTTACAAGGATTTGTAAAAATCCCTACCCTTATAAAGAACCAGTGACCTCATTGAAATATTTTCTCTCTATCTTCATCATTAGCAAAATAACAAGAAAATAACCGTTGGGTTTAATAAATATTTGTAACTCTCCTTGTGTTTTCTAGTATTTTGCAGCCCACACTTTGAAAGTAGATATATTCGAATGAAAACCCAATAAATTATAAATCAATCCTCTTATTTCCATATATTCTATCCCATCCTAAATATCACCCATTTTAAGATTGCCAATTGAGGTTCCATCAGCTGCTCTTAGACATCATGAATTAGTTTTTATAGGATCAATCTTAGGCATTCTAAGAGGTCTACGAGGTGCCTCAATATTAATATTAGCATTAGTCTAGGACTTTCCACCACAAAGGGTGTCTCTAAAATTTATTTTTAGGGAAAAATACCTGAAATCCTTACCCTTGAAAGGAGTTTCCATAGTGGATTTGTTTTGTGGGCATTCCTTAGTAGCAATATTGCTTGAGCTCTAAACCATTTTTTTTCTTAAGGAGAATTCTCTTATTTTATCTGCAACTTGAAACTTGTTTCTAGGTCTCTTTAATCCATGCCTTGGATGCCGAGGAAAGGTGTGATTTTTGATTTTTCCTTGGTCAACAACTTGGAAGCAGTTTTTAATCAAGTCTATAGCATGAATATTTTATAAATGAAAAATTTTGGACCCATTGTGTGTCTCCTACAACATATCCTACATATATTTGGAGAAAAAACAACAAAAAAAAAAAAATCTAGCCATTAGGGCTTGTAGGCCCCAAAAAATAGCCTTTATCATTGCCTACACTCAATCCAAAGACAAAACCCTCACACAACTACCTTAAAAACTCTCATCACTCTTCCAAAATTTTCTTGATGAGTCTGTATAAACTTAAATTTTTTGTTACAATCTAAATTTGTTTAAGTATTATTTGTGATGTTTTGTTAGATACTTTATTATTATAGATCTCATATAACTTTATTACAAAGATGATAACTCACTAGGAATGCTATGACTGATGTTATTTCTATATACTCCATGTTCCTCTATGGAATAATATATATCCATAGTATAATGACTTCATATACTTGACTATTCCTTTTCTTATGTCAAGTTTCATTACTCTTGACTTCTCTACTTGATACTTGCATACACATGACTCTATCTTGTATGCACACCTAGACATGACTTTTCACTTAGCACACCCTAATCTAAGAACACATGTGCACACTTACATATAAGACACTTGTGCACATATACACACATAAAATATGCACACTTGCTCACATGACACTTATGTATTTCCTGCACATTATTCGATTACATAAAATATTTAGCCACACTCTAATCTAAGACTCAACCCTTCTCTAATATTTATATGGTGTACCATGAAGGTACCATGGGGGTACATTAGCATGCATCAAATAATGTAATATTCTCCAACAGTAGCTTGGATCTTAGCTAGTTGAAGAATTTTAGTAGGATCTAACATGAGCACATACTACTTTGATACTTCAAAATTATTTTATTCAACAACCACTAGAAGCTTTGGTGCATTTTGATTCAATGGGTCATAACAAAATTGTGTTTTCTAGAATTGACTAGTCTTTTTTGGATGTCTAAGACCACTTGGTTACCCTTCTCTTATTTTTCTATTGCCTTCCTTTTAGACATTATCAAATAGTCTTATCGAACATGTGGCTTGTTAGATTCTGAATTGCCTACCCCATTGGATATAACATATACCTCCTCATACCATGTGACCAAAATATACTCAAGAGAAGCAAAGCTTGAATTAAGGAAGGATGAGGTAGGGAGGATTGGTTTTGTGCTTGTGTTTTTACCCCTAAATGAGAGGTAGATGCCTAGATAGACACTATTTCATTCAATATTGTTGTGTATTGTTGAGATCCTCCTATAGAATAGGTATTGGATGGGTAGTCATTTAGGTATGGATAGTACCATGTAGTAGAGTCCTCCACATAGTTGTTTTGCATGGGAGCTATCTCCTTAGTGGAGTTAGAAGGCATCTATTTCAATGGGGTTGAAACAAGTACTATCTATTGATCATGGCTTTGAATCTAGTTAGAATCCTTATGGACCTAACATTGGGATAAATGATACTATTAGGAGGAGGTCTATAGACCTAATTATTTTCTTAAATTATTTTGATATTGAAACATTTAAGAACTTTGTTGTCTCTTGAGGACCATGACTTCATTAGATACCATATTTAGTAGTTTTTTTTTTCATCTAGTATGAATGAAGAGGGACTTATAGATGCATGACTAGGAGTAGAAAGAGGATATGGAACTATGATCGAGTTTATAGTAGGAGTAGGATGAAATTTTATAGGTTACACAACTAGATGAGGTTTTTATAGAGGATGGACATTCAAAAATAAGGGAATGTGGGGCATGGGAGCTAGTCCCCCTATTTGAATGACATCATTCTCGGCCTAAATAGCTATCCCATAGGTCACTAACAAAAACTTTCCTCCCCTAGACTTAAAAATCATGATGATTTTAGAGTTAAAATATTTTAAATAATATATACCTAGGGGAGGACATATCTCTCCAGGTTCCTATACCATGTTTTATGACACTGAGTATTGAAATAATTCATTGTAATTGTGTGCTCTTATGATTGTTGTTAGATACTCTAGGAGAGATACTCCATTAGACTTCTTATTGAATATACCAACCAACAAGTTAGTGAGTTGATCCTAGTTTTTAATTAATTGTGGAGCAACACATATGTACCATTATTAAGTATTGACTCTAAAATAAGACACCAAAAACCTCAACACTACTTTATATTTTCTAATGTTGTTCACAATGCATAGGTTAGCCATGTGATGTAGAGCTCCATTAGTGTAGTTGCATCTTTATTGGTAAAGAATGACAATAACTTCAAGGTTAAAGTTTGTATTAGATCCCATGTAGCTAGAGGGACAAGTGAAATCAAGAGGTATCTATCATTCTATACCAAATATATTCTACAATATTGATTTGGTTATGAATCCATGTTCTATTATCTTTTGCTCCTCCTCCTTGAAATTGATCCTATACCAAGTTTTATGAAACTAAGTATTGAAATAATTGATTGTCATTGTGTCATGTTTTGATTATTGTTAGATACTCTAGGAGAGATAATCCATTAGCCTTATCCTTGAATTTATCAACCAACAAGTTAGTGAGTTGATCATAGTTGTTGATTAATTGTGAAGCAAGACTTATCTATGATTATTAAGGATTTAATCTAAAAGATACCACCAACAAGCTTAATAGTACTTCCTATTTTCTAATGTTTTGCATGATGCAAATGCTCTATTGGTGTAGTTGCATCTTTGCTGGTAAAGAAAGACAATAATTTCACAGCTAAATTTTGTATTAGATCCCATGTAGCTAGAGGTACAAGTGAAATCAAGGGGTCTCTATCATTCTAGACCAAATATCTTCTACAAGCTTGATTTGGTTATGAACCCATATTCTAATATCTTCCTCTTCTCCTTCTTGAAATTGCATTGAGAGACAACACCAATGCTTGAGGATTTGTAACTTTAAAGGATGAACCGGTAGGTATTGTTCTCATATATTTTTGGGACTTTTATTCTCAGTGGAATCACTAGGCAAACACTTTGCTTCAATACGTTGAGATATTGAGATGTTATTGAAATATTAGTCTAATATCTCTTATGGTGACTAATTCTGGGTATTCTTATTTAGAGGATTTGCTAGGTGAAATTTTAAATGCTTCAAAAAGTAGATAAGTTGAGACCTTTACTAGAATATCAACCTAATACATGATTGGTCTCACTAGGTGTATCATTAACTATTATCAACTCAAAATATTGTGGGCACTCATTGTAGTGGTTGAATGCACCCAACACTCATGCCTCGTATAGAGCGACACAACTAGAAGTCTAGAGAGCATGAGACATAACCCAAAGGACAACCTCTAAGAATTTTATAAGATCAACTCATAGGATATGATCTTCAATGCTCTCCTACCTAAATACATTAATTTTTTTGAATTCATCAAAGAAAAAAGGATGAGAGATAATAGGAAAATAAATAACAAGAAAATAAAGTCCTTAGCTATAAGAGGTGATGCACCAAGATCAAAGATTACCTCATGCACTAGTGGGATGAATAAACACTTTGAACCATTTATTAATAGCTAGAATTTGAGCACTTTGTTAGTTTAACACAAGCATTCATACACACATAATATACATAAGACCCAAGACATAGAGAAATAGTAACAACTTCATATATATATAATCCTTTATGAATGTCAAGGTTGGCTATGGCCTTGAATAATAAACTATCTTAAAATTGATTCGCCCAAATATGAGTCATAGTCTTCACTAGTTATGCTTCAACCTAGTGGAAAGACTCTATAGCTTAGTCCTAGTCTTCACTATTTATGCTCAAATATGATTATAATCATCCTAGGCCAAATGACTTGGAGTTGAAGTCCGAACTAATACAGATATTAGAAACACCCATACCTTATAATTAAAAATACTGACCAAAAATAAAAAACCTTACAACATACCCTATAATTAAAAACGTATTTTAAAAAAACAAAACTAAAACTCCACATTATGCTGAGGTGCATATTTTTTTTAAAAATGTTTTTGGGATGCAAAGATACAACACATCCTCTCACCAACTTTGCGTCTCAGATGAATCTTCCCTATTATCGTGCAGCAAATCGGTCATGCATGGCCTTATTTTTTGGAAGAATTTGTAGATGCCTCCCACTCCTCTCTCACAGTCTTCAACAGACTTGACACATCTCTCATAGTGGGGCGTGCTTCAGCCGAATCTTTTGAGCAAAGCAAGCCAATGCGTAACATTGAAACCACACATTCTTCAACTTCTCTGCTTCTCCCCTCCTCCAGCAAGCTCTGATCCACTACTTCTGCAATTTGATTTGGAAATGCTCTGTTCACCCACTTATGCAGATTCATGTTTCTTCCCTCCTCCAGCAAGCTCTGATCCACTACTTCTGCAATTTGATTTGGAAATGCTCTGTTCACCCACTTATGCAGATTCAGATCTCCTTTAAACATTTCATCTGTAGGTCTCTTTTGTGTCAGCATCTCCAATAATAAAATACCATAACTATACACATCTCCTTGCGCAGAGATCCTTCCATTCAATCCATATTCTGCAGCCGAATCAAAATCATTTGTTAACATATACATTTTCCATTTTATATAAATTTAGCAAATACATATTATTGAAAACCTCATACCCGGTGCTGTATAGCCCACAGAGCCTTTGAAATTGATTATTGAAGTGAGCGAATCTGTAGAGGTTGCGCCCATTATTCTGGCTACTCCAAAATCTGTGAGACGAGCTGTCATATCGTGGTCTAAAAGAACATTTCTTGGTTTTATATTACAATGCACTATCTGCTCATAGCAGTCATGATGAAGATATTTCACTGCATCTGCTATATCTATAGCAATGTTCAGCAACTCCTCGAGTCCCAATTCAGAGACTTTGCCTCTATCAGGATATAAATGCTCTTCCAAGCTTCCATTGGACACGAATTCATACACCAAACCTTTCAATTGCAAATTAGAACATACAGTTATGATTCTGGCCAGATTTCGGTGTCGAACGTTCTGCAAAACTTTGCATTCTGCTTTGAAGCTCTTTTCAGATTGCTTGTTCAGATTGAGAACTTTTACAGCAACAACTGTGCCATCAGTTAACATCCCTTTGTAGACTGATCCAAAACTACTAGCTCCCAGCAAGTTGGCCTGATTGAATCCATTAGTTGCTATGAAGAGTTCATGATATGATATCCGTGGATGCTCCACCTTCTGAATGATTTCACGATTTGCTTGTGACAGGCGTAATACCTGCCGCTTAAACTTCCTTGCGCACAGGAAAGTCAAAAGCAGGCAACAAAACACAAAAGCAACAACACCACCTACCGGTCCCAATACTTGTCTGAGAAATGCAGAATTACCTTTTTCCGAAGGACATGCAGGTAGGAAGGATACATTTGATCCGCACAGGCCACTGTTTCCAATTAAGGATATAACTATGCTGGAATTTTCAAAATCTCCTTTGTCAACATCTCCTTCAAGAGAGTTGAATGATAAATTCAAGTAGCTAAGCATTTTTAGCTTCTTAAGACAGACAGGCATTGTACCCGACAAGGAATTGTGAGAAAGATCCAGGTATCCCAGATTTTGCAAAGTGCAAAGGGAATCTGAAATGTTCCCCATCAAGTAATTTTTTGACAAACTCAGGGATTGCAGATGAATTAGCATACTAATTTCAATAGGAATTGAGCGGAAGATATAATTGTCTCCTAGATCCAAGAATGTCAGAGCTGATAGGTTTGCCAAAGCTGAAGGGATAGAGCCTACCAATCGGTTTCCACGCAAAGATAGTTCCTTTAGCCTAGAAAGGCTTCCTAGCTGAGGCGGGATGGAACCCACCAAAAAATTAGCAGAGAGATCAATGGACTGAAGAAAGGATATATTGGCAAGAGAAGGAGAAATCGTACCCTGTAAATGTCTATCTGCAAGATGGAGAGAAACCACTCGCTCTCGTTGGATATCACATGTTATCCTCGTCCAATTGCAAATGGATCTACTCGGAATCCAATTTGCCAAGGCATCATAATAGCTGAGGGAGGACTTGAAATCCAAGAGAGCCTTTTGTTGTTGATGATAGAAGACATTCTTGGTGGTGGAGTGAACCGAACCGCCGAAGAACAAAGACAGACAAAAAAGCGGTAACAGAGACGACATGGTGTGCGCTCAGAGCACAAGTTGAATGGATGGAAAATATTAAAAACTAAAGAAAGTGAGGACGAATAAGCAGTATGGTATCGGTGTCTGTAAAACTTAGTTTCATATTAACATCTAATGCGGAGGCGATTTCTAAATTGGATAGATATTGTAGAAGTACGGCACGGTGGAGATCCTCTCTGCCCTGGTGGGATTAAACCTCCATCGTGCCTTGATTGTGGTTTCGATGCAATTTCATGGAATACTAAATTCCTTCACAGCTCCTTGACAAGGACCTCGCCGTCATTTATACAGAACCTTCATGGAAATATGCCCAGCCCGTGGAATTTGGGACAGTCTCCGAATGCAAATGAACAAAAGTGTCGATGAAAACAGCGTAGTGGTTAAGTTTAGGTTTTGGCCTATTTGGGAGGCCAAAATTTCAAACAATGATACACCCAAAAAAAATAGGCACACCAGTTGGATTCTTCAATTTCTAAATTGGCAAGACTTTGTAGAAGTTTTCCGGTTGAGTACACCAGTTGGATTCTTCAATTTCTAAATTGGCAAGACTTTGTAGAAGTTTTCCGGTTGACTACAGGTTGAGTACACCAGTTGGCTTCTTCAATTTCTAAATTTGCAAGACTTTGTAGGAGTTACTACAGGTTGAGTACACCAGTTGGCTTCTTCAATTTCTAAATTTGCAAGACTTTGTAGGAGTTACTAAAGGTTGAGTATACCAATTGGATTCTTCAATTTCTAAATTGGCAAGACTTTGTGGAAGTACGGCACAGCGGAGGTCGTGTCTGCCCTCCAGGATTTCTCAATCTGAATTGGGAGACTTTGTAGAAGTACGGCACGGCGGAGGTCCTGTCTGACGTCGAGGGTTCCTCAATTTCTAAATTGGCGAGACTTTGTAGAAGTACGGCACGGCGAAGGTCCTCTCTGCCCTCGCAGATTCCTCAATTTCTAAATTGGCGAGACTTTGTAGAAGCACGGGACGGCGGAGACCCTGTCTACCCTCGCGGGATTAAAACTCCATCGTGCCTTGATTGTAGTTCTGATAGGTTTCGATGCAATTTCGTGGAATACTACATTCCTTCACAGCTCCTTGACAAGGAGCATGCCGACATTCAGTTTGCTTCGAGTTCACCCAAATTCCACGGGGTGGGCCTGTGTAAATTTCCCTGGATCATCCGCAGAAAAGCGAATAAAAGAATGACGTGCAGATGACGTCATGCGCAGAAAAGCGAAAAAAGAATGACGCGCGGATGACGTCATCCGCTGAGAAAACGGAGATCAGAGAAAAACGAAAAAGAATCCAAAGGAAGCCGTTTTTATTGAGAAAAGAAAGATGCGCGAGCTTTCGAGGACAGGGAGGGGAGGTGTACTCAACGGATTAGTCTTTCCGCCACCCGCGAATAAATCTCGCGAACCAGAGCGGTTGAGGCCAGTGCTCTCCCTAAATAAATAAAGATGTCTCGTTGCTTCCGCAGCGCGCCGCCCCTTATTGACACATGAACAAAAGTAAACACATTATTGGTAGTTGACAAGGGTATTATCGGTAGTTTACAAGGATGCATCCAGATCTTTCTCTTACCCCTAGCTGCCTTCCCTACTGATCCTATATAACATTAGCAACAAGGACGTTAGGGTTGATTTATAGTAAATTAAAATATATTGAAAATATTTTACAAAGAAATGCGATGTTTATATGGTTGGTTTATTTATAAATATTATTAATTTTTTGTAGTTGAAAAATAATAAAGTTATAAGTTTACTTTAGTGGTGAGCGTTTGGGGATTAAATGGTGAAGATTTTGACCTATCTTTATAAAATCTAAAGTTAAAATTCCATTTAATTTGAGGGAATTAAGACTTTTGTAAATTTATTGTAAAATAATAATTAAAAAATTAAAGGTCATGATATTTTCTATTAAATAATTTTTACTCATCAATACTTCATTTAATCCTTCTTATCAATAAATAAATAAATATATTTATTTATGTGTTTGAGTTATAATTTAAACTTTTAAACTATATACTAAAAAAATGTTAGCATTTGCTTTTTTTCTTTGGCAATGAAATAGTAATTGATTTTTTATTATAATGTTTTATTTAGTTGACAATAAAAAAAATATTATATTATATTGGCTTGATTTTATTTATACAAGTAAAAGCAATTTAAATATATTAGACATGTTTCTACTTTACTATACATCTTAAAAAATAAAGTAATACCTTGGTTAAAAAAATTACATATTTAAAAGATAATTGTATAATATATATATATATATATATATATATATATATATATATATATATATATATATATAATAAAACAATATAATAGAATGAATGGTATAAAAAAACATAACTCAATTTTTTTAAAGAAAATTTATGGAAAGTTATCATTTGATATTTTAAATGTAATGTTTTTGAGAAACATTTTTTCTTGAAATACTTTTAGCAATGGTTGTATATTACCAATTGAATAGTTCTTTCTTTTAATTAAAATTAGTTATATAAGAGTGGAAAAATATCCACCCATATATATATATATATATATATATATATATATATATATATAGGGTTGGGAGATCCCTAGTAAAAATGAGAGCTATGCTTATCAATAGATAATTTAACACACAACCACCACACACCCACCCCCTCACACACTCACTCATGCTATGGCCCGAAACCTCTTTCCCCCGAGACAATCTTAACCACAAATAGTATTACAATAACTTTATAATTATGTATGTATGGGTTGGCAAGATTTAAACTTGGTTTTCCTCCTTGCAAGTTGAAGAATTTTACCATTTGAGTTTATGTCATTTATGACAAATTGAATGTTGTACCTAATAAAGGAACCAATTATTCTTGAAATTATTCTATCAACATGTTTTATATTAGCCCTCAAGGGCTAGGTGGATTGGTAATTTTTTGTGTGAGCAAGCACTTATCAAGAAGAGGCCTAGGTTCAAACCTTGGAGCATGCTTGTTACAAAGGTAGTAGTCTGTTTTAAATTCTGAGAGTGTGCACAGACCAACGACGATGGTACTAATCTCAAGTGATCGTTAATCCCCCTCACACCAAATCAACAATAAAAAGGTGGTATAAACTTGTTGGGAGAAACCCCTATGGTTTGAACCTACACTTGATAGTTACTAAAAATAGTGTGGATGTAACCGACTCCCATATGTATAAAAAAACATGTTGTATATTACATCTAAAGTCATCATACTTGTTAATGTTATTTTGATGTTTATAATTTCAATTAGTTTAGTGTTATTTTGATGATTTAATAACTTTAATTAGTTTTTTAATGTCTAGAAATGATGATCCTTGTTTGTTTATATTAAATGCACAAATTTTTTAATTTTATTTTTGTACATATTAACTTATTTTAGCATTCGTAAATTTGTTTTACATTATAATCATTTAACTAAGACACTAATATAATAGAATATAATTAAAAAATTAAATCCATGAAGCCAAATCAACCTACACAAGAAGAAATATTTGTTACAAAATAAAAGGAATAAAGATTAGATATAATAGTTATAATTGAACACAAATTTTCTATTTTGAAATGTTACATTTATTTACTACTCTTGTTAATTAATTTTCTTATTTTCATTTTTGTTGTTTCTTTAAACAATTCAAACATATCATCTACTTCTCATGTGTTAACGCAACTAAAAAAAATATCATTATATGAATTACAATGCATGATGAAGTGCTTCACTTTTTTGATTTTCTAAATCTCAAAAATGCATATATTGGTTTTTAATTATTTTTCAGGTCACTTTTATGTACTTGTTTTACATCCATTCTTAGTTAAGTGATAAGCACCTTCTTTCTCTAATTTATGTTAACATCTATTTTTACTTTTTTATGGTGCTAATATACATAATAGAACTCAATAAGGTAATGCATTTTCTCACTTATTAAGTCTTTCTTCTACATTGTTATCCTAAATTTTACTTATCATGTTTATTATGTTTATATTAAGAAAAATACTTATCCTTTTTTGATTTGGGTTCGTTCCTCATAAAATCATTATTTTTTTAAACTCAGTTCTTACATGACCTATCTTCATAATAAAGAATTTTTTTAGGGAGGATTTAAGATTTTATTATTATATTTATACTTTTATTTATTTTTAATTTTAATGATAAAACTATATATATATATATATATATATATATATATATATATATATATATAATAATAAAATGTAACTAGTTGATTTGGGATGGTTCCTCCTAAAATAAAATTTTAAATAGATTCTTGCATGAACTATATTCATAATAAGGATAACTAATTTTATTTTGGGGATTTAGGATTTTATGATTATGTTTATATTTTTCTTTCCGTTCAATTAATATTTTTAATTTAAGTGATAAATAATAATTTGACATAAATAATAAAATGTGAAAAAAAAAATATTATGATTAATTATAAATGAAAAAATGCATTTATATTATCAAATGGTGTGAACGCAACCAATTAAATTCCTCAAATTTGAAGGAGAACCAAATTAAAATATTTCTAAGAAATATATGCATAATTTTCCAAGGCTTATGCATAAGGGGTAGTACCGAAAAAGTATTTATAAATTTGGGGTGGCTGAAGTTGAATTGTGTATAAACATCAAGGTAAAGTTTTAAAATTTTTGCAAAACATTTATCAAAATATGGCAAATTTTCAAAAAAATTGCACGTAAATTATAAAAACATTTGGGGGTACTTTTGACCTATTAAATCATCCTAAAACTTCATAAAAACACCACCATTATATTGGGCTCAAAAAGAGCTTTCCAAAAAGTACAAATATGCCTATGTTTGGATATATATTGATGCCTAAAAATATGTAATTATTTTCAATCGCCTTGTGACAGTCGCCACATAGCGACTGTCATAAGGTGACTGTGACATGGTGATTGATAATAATTTTATAGTTTTAGGCATCAATATATATCTAAACATAGGTATATTTGTACTTATTGGAAATCTCTTTTTAAGCTGGATCAATATTGGTTGAGGGATGTAGGGTTTCTTGTCAAGATCCCAATTTTGACATAATGTCAATAGGTAGGAATGGTCATAATTAATGGTTGCCATATGTGCAATCCCATAAAACCCTATATCCCTCAACCAATATTGATCAACCATACTCTACACATCCCTAATATCATCAATAAATGACCTTAATCAATGCCTTGGCCATAACTCCTTGACCTACTATTACTCCCTTCTATCAAACATATTTTAAAAAATAACATGATTTTGTATGATCATACATACATGTACAATTCCATATGACCATACATGCCTATATGATCTAGAAAAAATAGTGTATTTTTAGATACCCATTTACCCCAAGTCAATAAAAGTTTTAAAAAACCTAAAGAAAAAATTCAAAACAAACACACACACACACAAAGCGCACAATTGCATTGCAAAACATGCAAACAAAACAAACAAAAATTCAAACATGCATCCACATCTCACACATAAAAAAATGCATACATTATTCCTTACAAACTTATCATATTTTTTCTATTATATCATTTTACTAAAATTGGACCCTAGGGTTCATTTTATTCCTAAAATGCACAAAATAGGGGTACAAATCTACTTACTAGAACTGCACACCCTCCCCTTATAGGTTCAACCCCACATTTTTCCATCTCACATGTTTGCATCCTAACTCTAGTAGTTTTCCACATCGCAATATTGCCCTCATCCATATCTCTCATAATTCTTCCAATTTATACTACGCAAATGACTTTCACATCCTTCGATTATACTTTTATAGAGGTATACATTTTGACCATATGGAACTATATGATTATGTACAACTGTACTCATTCATATGGTGCGTACAATTTAAAAAAAAAATAAATTTCCTCATTTTAATCATTCCCAACCACCATGTGATTGTACAATAACATTTTTATCAAGCATTTCATGACTATCTTCTACTTCTTCATCCATCAACTCATCACTTGAGAGGGTAGATATCCCACATTAATACTACCTTTTATATGATCAATATTCAAACACTCAATATTAGAATCATTTTTTTCTATAACTTTACCTAAGACTATCACAAACCCTCCTTCTTTGGGTAAAAAAAAAAATTCTTCTCAATCAAACTACAATTCAAATCTTTTTTTCTACACCCCATATCTATGACTATATGGTTACTCATGAATTTTCTTTATCTATATGGCAAAGGATGATGCCATTTGCAATCGAAGCATCATGAGCATCCCTACAAATGGTTGGCTACCTTACCAAAACCATATCAAGCTCAATAATCTATCAAAGGTAAAGATTTAAAGATATTCATGCCTTCCATAATTTGGGTATATTACATTTTTCATAACTCAATATAATCTTGTGTCTTCTCTATTAATAATTATCATGGTGTGCCAAAAGCCATAATCAATCATAGGTCAACCATAACCATCTATCATTAATTCATCTCTCATAGTTAACCACCAATCTAGTATCATAAGTTTTTTCATTACGTTGTGTTTTCACATAATACAATACAAAAGGGGTAAATGTAGACACCTAAAAATATCATATTATCCCTTGTGTACTACTAAAAGATGATCAAGTTGCATAATTTTCCAAAAATTACTAATCATATTCTTTAGCCCCTTTCTCTCTTAAGCCCCTTCATACGCCTAATCCTAGGTGACCATGTAACCACCCCTTTAAGCCTAGCCTAGCTTCCACCTCACCCTAGTCTACCCTTTGACTAGCCTAACTTCCACCTCACCTTAGTATACCCTTTGAATAGCCTAACCTCCACCTCACCTTGGTCAACCTAACCCTAGTCAACCTTAACTCTTGCTCCCCCACATCCCTATGCTCATTCAATTTCATAAATGATATTTGAATACTTTCTTATTCAAGTCATTCAAAGCATTAAATACATTGATAATTCAACATTGACCATGCCATAATGGAGTGAAGACTTTCATACCCATGCATTTATTAGGTATGGTGCACCCATTCCTATTTAATGCATGTAGATGGATGAGGAATTTCCTCTATCCAAAAACATTTATGAGGTATGGCACACCATGCCACTTGATGGGACACCTCATAGGATATATTAGCCTCCATAACTTTGGCCAAGTATATAAATAGAAGTCTATTTTTCAAATTTTAAAGGATGAGACACTTGCATACCTAGAATCTATAGAAATCACTCTAGATTCTAATGCAATAAACTCTCACTTTCCACCAACCATCATGGATGCCTAAATGTGTCTCTTGAAATCTCCTTTTTTATTACAAAGTGCTCTTAGTTATAGGTATAGAAGACCACCATATTAGGGTAGAAGCTCCAAAAAAATAACCAAAACCCTTTTTATCAAATAATTTGTTATTTTAATAACACAAAGTTGACCATTCGGATATGTACGATCACATTATACCATACCCATGGGTATGTTTCCCTCTAGGGACCTATTTTAGCAAGAAACACAGTAAAAAAACCTTCAAATAAGGTAACTAGAATTATATTTATTAGTTTTGTAATTTTTTTTAGTACTTTTATAATGTAATAGGTTAGGTTTCCTTTGTATTTGTATTTCATCACAAGGGGTCTGATTGAGATAGGTCCCATGTATGCTACTAATATCTTGAGTGGGTTTTGTAGGTTTAGAGGACTTATGCAACCAATAGTGGCATGCATGTAGTAATACCACTCCCCTTTAGGTGCTCAAATAAGACCCTTGCTAACATTTATCCATTCATTTAAAAAGGGCTTCCACCTTGGAAGATCCATATTGTAGCCCCCATGAGGCATATTGTGTAAAAGGATAAATATTGTAATCCCTTTTTATCAATAATGCAAATAGCAAATTTTTGTTTAGTATAGTTATTTTACCCACAGATCCCATAATTATTCTTGAAGATTTGATGCCTTTCATTATCTTGAATACCTAGCTTTGTTTCCATGGAATAGCAAGCATTAGCATAGTCTTGAATAGATTTGTCATTACCTTGACACGATTGTTGTCATCACATATATTATTTGTCATAGTCATCCATAAGATTATTTTCTTCATCTATTGCCTCCATAAAATTATCCCATGTGAATATTATGTTATCTTTATTCTCTTCTATAACCCTATTAAAATGTGACTTTAATTGATTTTGAATAGATAGTGATTCTTTGAAGAGTGCAAAAGTGATTTTTCATCATTGGTGAATTTATTTATATAAAAGTATGAATATAATTAATCCAATCAATATCTAGGGCATCAAAACTAATTTCTATTCAAAATTAGGAATATAAAAATTTATTTTTACCTTAAAACATGTGGGAGCACTAAATGCTACTAGGTAATAAGAGGCTATGTAGAGGAGGTTATAGAACTTGTAGTAGGGAGTTGTGGAAGAATTTTATAAAACAGGTCCATCATTCAATTCTTCTGTTTTGTTAGAAATCAATGATTTTATGCTTTACATTATGTAATTATGGATATTCAAGTATATAGAATACCTATCATAGACATGAAAATTTCGCAACTAAACTTACAACTACCTTTGTCATATACTACACACATATTCCTTGTGAAGGGTGGTTATACCACTTGTCTTCTAACATGGGCTATAATATAATAACCCCTAACATTACCCCCTTATAAAATCACATTTAAAGTAATGATTTAAGCTTATTACCAAAAAAATAAAATCTAGGGTAATTTTGGGACTTGAGAGAGAAATTCTTCTCTTAATGTAGATTGTTCTACTTTTATACTTGGAAGTGTCGAGTTCAACTAATCATGAACTTCAAAATTTATTTATTACAAACAATCATTCAATACTTTATAATCCATAAATTTCAATGAATTATACATTTTTTTTAATGTGTTCAAGTGAAGTGTGTGTTACCATGCATCTAAGGACATATATTGAGTTGATTGGTTGTCAATTTTTGTCTTACACATGATGGAATGAAAGTTGTTTATGGTTCATTTTTTTATTTACCTTTATTTTATTTTTATTTCTTTCATTGTGATCAATTATTGGATTCCTTAAAAGTTCTTTTTTTATCCTAAGTTCTATGATGTTATAAATGGGATGTATATTTTGAATGTAATATTTAGTTATTATGCATACTTGTTTTAGTCATTTGAATGATCCCATAGCTACTATAATTTTCTTTGAACAATAATGTAGCAACCTATCAAGTTCTCTATAGTCTTGAACCATTGGGACCTAATTGTTGTTGATGTTGTCTACCCCTTTATAAAGTATTATGTTGTCAATATTGATGACGTCAAAATGCATTATTACAAGATCCTAGGCTTTGATAATGATGTATGTGTATTTTATTTAAGTTGAAAAATATATAATATTCTTTCTTCAAGATCCATCTTGCAAGCTATCATATACTTCTTCAAATATTTTTTCACAATAGGCCATTCATCCTACAAATATTTTTCTCTATACTTGGAAAAATTAGTAGAGAAGGAATTAATTTTGAATGTACCATATTTGTTCTAGAATGTAATGAAATTTTTGTCCTTAGAGGTATCCCATGGTTTGTGCTTGTAATGGTTGCCTTTGTATCTAGGTAGTGTTGATTAATATTTGGTTCCTTGGATTGAAGCAATTATTTGATGCAAGTTTTCTTTTATAGTTATTTGGATTATTTGAATGGATCCAAGTTTCCCAACCTGTCATATATTTTGTTTCTTTGGATTCATACCAAAATTGATCTAGTTGACTTGGTTGTGTTTGTGCAACAAATACATATTCTTCTTTTTTTTCTTCTTCTTTGTTGACTTGATTTTCCTTGGCTGCATTATTTTATTTTTCCTTTCTACAGTATTGATTTTGCTTTCTTGAATATGACTTATATCATTGTTGGTTTATTTCTCATGGAGGAGATTCATATTTTAATGAATTATGCCAATATTCTTTTGTACTGTGGCTATTTCCATCACAATTATTACACATCCTTTGCATGTGGAAAGTATTTATTTGGGAATTATTTCACTTATTTTTATATCTTTGAAAATTATTTCTCTATTGAAAGCACGATGATATTATATGCCTATATTGAATGTATGCTTCATCATTTGATTTGTAATAAGTAATGGTTCTTCTTCATATATTGTATGTGAGGCCTCTATTTTTTGAAGCAGGTTCACTAACTTTTAAAAGCTTGGTGTTTGGTCAGTAATATTTAATGTTATCACAAAAACATTGTACTTTGTTGAAAGAGATATCAAAATAGTTGGAACTATAGTTTTATAAAATACCTTTTCTCCTAGTTCTTACACTAATTATTATAACTTAGCTACTGTCATCATCAAAAATTCCAATTTCTATCCACATTTCATTTTCAAACAATGGAGTTGGATTTGGAGGAATATAAATTAATTTTGATTATTTGTTTAAAGTATGTTTTTAGCTTCTTCTATGCATATTTGGTTGTGGTTGAATCATAAATGTATTCTTAGACTTCATATCCCACTCTAAACATGATGAATAATATTGTATTTTCATACGCCTTGTCAAAATTTATTTGATCTTCTCCTTTTGTAGTGGGATGGGTAGTGGTCTCATCTACCACTTGCAATTCTTCCTCAAAATCAAGCTATATTCTTAGTTTAATTTTCCAAACATCATAATTTTTCTACCTTAGTAGTTGGGAATCAAGAAATAATAAGTCCAGTGCTCCACTACCCATGGTAAACTTTCACAAAATCTAAATAATTTTCTCTTATTAAATCTACCTTAAAATTTACTTTTCTATGATTATATATAAGTATATACCTAAATTTCAATTGATTCTTCAAAATTGTGAGAAATAATTTTTGTGTCAAGCAAAAATAAAGGTAGAGGGAAAACTTCTTCCTCTACAAAATATTCCTTGGAATATTTATTCCTTTTAAAATATTATATCCACTTTTTATTTTTTTATTTTGCCCATGTGTTCCATTTTCTTTTGTCCATGTGTTCTCCTTTATTTTTTCGACATGTTATCTTTGTTTTTTTTTCATGTGTTGCTATTTAATTAGATTTTATGGAATGCAGATTTAGTATTTGAAAATTATTTTGAGTGAGAGAATGCCTTTTTAATGTCTACAAAAGAATTGTTTTTTTTAAGATCAATTATTTTTGACACTGATCTTGGTTAGTTTTTGCTAGTGCTACTTTTGGTATCCTTCATAGCTACATGAGAAGTGACTTGGGTTGACTTATGTTATTTGGAAATATATTTTAATTTATCAAGCTAATATTTTACTCAAATGATTTACTATCAAACATATACCTTGGTTGTGTGTTTATCCACCATTTTTTTCTATTTTTTATCTCCTTTAGAGGGTAAAATTCCTATTGTGTCGATCTACTAAATAATTCTTTAACATAGTAAAAGTTTCGGTCCTTCCTATATCTTATGAGAAGATATTATTCTTACTTATGTTTTGGATGGTCCTTGGTGGTCTGTTATGATAGAATGGAGACTACTTCTTACCTTCTGTTATTAGATAATATTACATTATTTGGTACATGCTAATGGAACCCCATGGTACCTTTGGTACAATTATAAATATTATAAATATTAAAATAAGGTGTGATTCTATAGTTTATATGTGTGAATTATATTTAGTAAAGTATGTGTCTATGTGTAGGATGTGTAAAAGTTTCATGAGTGAGAAAGTGTGCAAGTGTGGAGTGTGTTGGAGAATGCAAAGTGCCCAAGTAGATAGAATGTCAAGAGTCATGTATGCAATTGGCAAGATGTAAATCAAAGAGGTATGAGATGTTTGTCTTATATATGGAATGGTTAAGGATACATATCCAAGATATTTGAGGAGAGCAATAGTCAAATTACTGAAGTGTCACCTTTCTAAGGTAATATTATGGAGACAAAGATCCATGCATTATATCAAAATATTATTGAATATTGTATCAGATGAAGTGCATTGTAACAAAATATTCATATAAAAATATTAAATCTTGTATATAATATTTTGAGAAATTATACTATAAGTTTGTTTATGCATATAGCTATTGGCATGTTAATCTATATTATTGTTGTTATTTCATGAATAATATGTTCATTGATATTGGTCACTTTATATTTATTGCTATAATATTTAGGTCTGCTCAATATCATGGATATTAAGTGTATACACATAATTTTTATCCCTAGATCAGCCACTCAACATGCCATCCATCGCATCTTTGACCAATTTGACCAAATCACCATTTTGTACCCAATTTTAGGGCAAAATGACTCCATCAAATTTATCCTCAAAACCAAGCCAAATAGACTCTAAACTTCACAACCATGACCCAACCCCTCAAATGAGTTAATAATGGAAAATACATATGTTTTTTCCACTCCTATGGGAACATAACTCAATGGTGGTGAGTATGGAACTCTCCCCATGTGTGGTTTCCATTGGTTGATTTCCCTTGTGGACCACATGTTAGATCTAGGGTCCATTCTTTGTTCCTCTTGTATTGCCCAGTATTGTACTTTCTCAAATAAAAAATTCTAAAAGTATCTTGAGTAATATTGTGAGATTATTGAGCCATTATACCACATGCATCCCACAATGGCCCTCATTGTGGTATATAAATCAAAACACCCACATAGATATTTGCAAATATGGATGTAGGATTTTGGGTGAAATTCCCTAGTGGAAGTAGGTCAACCTTGACCTAGCACCTCAAATGAGCAAATCATGGCCAAGCCATATGATCCATACTCTTGTATGGAAGAATAAATTAATGATGGTGAGTGTGTAATCCTCCCCATGTTTGGCTTCTATTAGTTGATTTTCCTTGTGGGCCACATGTTAGCTCTAGGGTATATTCTTTGCTCATCTTGTACTACCCAATCTTGTACATACTCAAAAAACATATTCTAAAAGTACCTTGAGCAATGTTGTAGGAGTTTTGAGCTATTATCTCACTTGTATCTCATGATGCCCCTCATGGTGGTATATAAAGCACAACACCCACTTAGAGCTTTGCAAATTAGGAAGCAATATTTTGGGTAAAATTCCCTAGTGGAAGCATACCAACCATGACCTAGCCCATGAAATGATCAAATCATGGTAAAGTCGTATGCTCCATCATATCCTATGGGAGAATTGCTCAATGGTGGTGAGTGTGGAGCTCTCCCCATGTTTGGTTTCCATTGGTTTATTTCCATTGTGGACCCCATGTTAGCTATAGGGTCCATTCTTTGCTTCTCTTGTACTGTGCAATCTTATACTTTCTCAAACAAAGAATTCTAAAAATACCTTGAGAAATATTATAATAGTCTTGATACATTATCCTATATTTATCCTATGATGGCATTCATTGTGGTATATAAAATACAACATCTACATAGAGATTTGTAAATTAGAAAGTAGGCTTTTGGGTGAAATGCCCTAGTGTAAGTAGGACAACCATAACCCAATCCCTTAAATGAGTGAATCATGGCCAAGACGTATTATCCATCCTATCCTATGGAAGCATCACTTGATGGTGGTAAATATGGAGCCCTACCCAAGTGTGGTTTTCATTGGTTGATTTCCCTGTGGACCCCATGTTAGATCTAGGGTCCATTCTTTGCTCCTCTTGTACTACCTAGACTCATACTTTCTCAAATAAAAAATTCTAAAACTACCTTGAGCAATGCTACGAGAGTCTTGAGCCATTATCCCACATATATCCCAAGATGTTCCTCATGGTGGTCTATAAATCATAACACCCACATAGATATTTTTAAATAAAGAAGTAATATTTTATTAGAAATGCCCTAGTGGAATCTAGCCAACCATGATCCAACCCCTCAACCAAGAAAATCATGGACAAGTCATATGCTCCATCCTCTCCTATGGGATCATCACTCGATGGTGGTGAATGTGGAGCTCTCTCCATGTATTTTGCATTGGTTGATTTCTCTTGTGGGCCTCATGTTATCTCTATGGTCAATTCTTTGCTTCTCTTGTACTACCCAATCTTGTACTTTTTCAAACAAAAAATTCTTAAAATACCTTGAGCAATGTTGTAAGAGTCTTAAGCCATTATACCACATGTATCCCATGATGGTAGTCATGGCGGTATATAAATAACACCACCCATATAGAGCTTTGTAAATTATGAAGTAGGATTTTGGGTGAAATGTTGTAGTGGAAGCAAGCCAACCATGAACCAACCCCTAAAATGAGCTAATCATGGCCAATCCATATACTCCATCCTCTCTTGTCGGAGCATAACTAATTTGTGGTGAGTTTGGACCTCATCCCATGTGAGGTTTCAATTATTTTATTTCCTTTTTGGGCCACATGTTAGCTGTTGGATCCATTCATTGCTCGTCTTGTACTACCAAATATCGTACTTTATCAAACAAAAAATTACAAAAGTACCTTGAGCAATGTTGCGATACACTTAATACATTATCCCACATGTATTGGATGATGCCTCTCATTGTGGTATATAAATCACAAAACCCACATAGAGCTTTGCAAATTAGGAAGTAATATTTTGGGTGAAATGCCTTAGTGGAAGTAGGCCAACCATGACCTACTCCCTCAAATGAGTGAATCATGACCATGTTGTTTCCTCCATCCTCTCCTATTTGACCATCGCTCAATGGTGGTGAATGTGGAGCTATCCTCATGTGTACTTTCCATTTTTTTATTCTCTTGTGGACCACATGTTAGCTATAGTGTCCATTATTTGCTCCTCTTGTACTGCCTAGTCTTCTACATTATTAAACAAAAAATTTAAAAAATACCTTTAGAAACACTATGAGAGTCATGATACATTATCACACATGTATCCCATGATGACCCTCATGGTGGTATATAAATCACAACATCCACATAGAGCTTTATAAATTAAGAAATAGTATTTTGGGTGAAATACCCTAGTGGAAGAAGGTCAACCATAACCCAACCCCTCAAACAAGAGAATCATGACCAAGTTGTATGCTCCATCATCTCCTATGTGATAATATCTTGATGGTGGTGAGTATGGAGCTCTCCCCATGTGTGGTATCCATTGGTTTATTTCCCTTGTGGCTCATATGTTATCTCCAAGGTGCATTATTAGGATCTCTTGTACTACCTAGTCTCGTATTTTTTCAAACAAAAAACTATAAAAATACCTTGAGCAACATTGCAATATTATTGAGCTATTATTCCACATGTATTCCATGATGGTCCTCATGGTCGTATATAATGTAAAAAATCCACATCGATCTTTGCAAATTAGAAAGTAGGCTTTTGGGTGAAATGTCCTAGTTGAAGTAGGCCAACCATGACCCAACCCCTCAAATGAGTGAATCATGGTCAAGACTTATGCTCCATCCTCTCTTGTGGGAGTATCACTCTATGGTGGTGAGCGTGGACCTCTCTCCATTTATAATTTCCATTGTTTTATTTCCATTATGGGCCCCATGTTAGCTCTAGGGTCCATTCTTCACTCTCGTACTGTCTAGTCTTGTACTTTATCAAAGAAAATTTCTAAAAATATCTTGAAAAATGCTATGAAATTCTTGATCCATTATCCTAGATGTATCACATGCTAAAACTCATGGTGGTATACAAAGCACAACACCCAGATAGATATTTGTAAATTAGGAAGGAAGATTTTGGGTGAAATACCCTAGTGGAAGCTAGCAAAACATGATCCAACGCCTCAAAGGAGTGAATCATGGCTAGGTTTTATTCTCCATCCTCTCCTATGTGAGCATCGCTTAATGGTGGTGAGTGTGGAAATATATCCACATGTGGTTCAATTGGTTGATTTTTCTTGTGGAACCCATGTTAGTTCTAGGGTCCATTCTATGCTCCTCTAGTACTACCCAGCCTCATACTTTCTAAAAAAAATTATAAAAGTAACTTAAGAAATGCTATGAGATTATTGAGCCATTATCACATATGTATCACATGATGTCACTCATGGTGGTATATAATCACAACACCCACATAGAGATTTGCAAATTAGGATGCAGTCTTTTGGGTGAAATTCCCTAGTGGAAGTTGATCAACCATGACCAAGTCCCTCAAAAAAGGGAATCATGACCAATCTATATGATTCATCCTCTCTCCTATGGGGGAACCTCTCAATGATTTTGAATGTGGAGCTCTCTCCATGTGTGTTTTGAATTGGTTGATTTCTCTTGTGGGAACCATGTTAGTTCTAAGGTCCATTCTTTGTTTTGATTATACTACCTAGTATTGTACTTTATCAAACAAAAAATTCTAAATACCTTGAGCAAGGTTGTAAGAGTCTTGAGATAATATCCCACATGTATCCCATGTTTGCCCTCATGGTGGTATATAAAGCACAATACCCACAGAGATCTTTGAAAATTAGGAAGAAAAATTTTGGGTGAAATGTCATAGTGGAAGTAGGTTAATCATGATGCAACCCCTTAAATGAATGAATCATAACCAATACATATGGTCCATACTCTTCTATGGGAGAATTCATTTATGGTAGTGAGTGTGTAAATCTCCCCATGTGTGGTTTTAACTGGTTGATTTCTCTTGTGGACCACATGTTAGCTCTAGGGTCCATTATTTTCTCCTCTTGTACTATCCAATCTTGTACTTTCTCAAAAACAAAATTCTAAAAGTACCTTTAGCAATGCTATGGGAGTCTTGAGACATTATTAAAAATGTATTCCATGATGGCCCTCATGGTGGTATATAAATAACAACACCCACATAGAGCTTTGTAAATCAAGAAGCAGTCTTTTGGGTGAAATGCCCTAGTGGAAGTTGACCAACAATGACCCAACCCCTCAAATGAGCAAATCATGGCCAAGTAGTATGGTCCATTATCTCTTGTGGGAGCATCGCTTAATGGTTGTGAATGTCGATCTCTTCCCATGTGTGTTTTTTATTGGTTGATTTTATTATGGGCCCCATGTTAGCTCTAGGGTCCATTCTTCACTCCTCTCTTACTACCCAATATTATATTTAAAAAAAAAAATCTAAAAATACCTTTATCAATGTTGTGGAATTATTGAGACATTATCCCAGATGTATCACATGATGGCTCTCATGATGGTATATAAATCACAACATCCACATGTAGCTTTGAAAATTAGGAAGCAATATTTTTGGTGAAATGCCCTAGTGGAAGTAGGCCAACCATGACCTAGCCCTACAAAGGAGTGAATCATGGCCAAATTGTATGCTCCATCCTCTCCTATGGGAGCATCACTTGATGGTGGTGAGAGTGGATCTCTCCTTAGGTGTTTTTTTAATTGGTTGATTTCCCTTGTGGGCCCCATATTATCTCTTAGTTCCATTATTCACTCCTCTTGCACTACCCAATATCATACTTTCTCAAAAACAAATTCTAAAAGTACCTTGAGAAATGTTGTGAGAGTCTTGAGCCATTATACCACATGTATCCCATGATGTCACTCATGGCGGTATATAAATTATAACACCCACATAGATATTTTCAAATTAGGAAGTAGTATTTTGGGTAAAATACCTTAGTGGAATTTGATCAACCATGACCCAACCCCTCAAACAAGTGAATCATTGCTAAGTCATATGGGAGTGTCACTCTATTGTGGTAAATGTGGAGCTCTCCCCATGTGTATTTTACATTGGTTAATTTTCTTATGGGATATATTTTAGCTCTATAGTCCATTATTTGCTCCTCTCTTACTACCCAGTCTTGTAATTTCTTAAAAAAAAAATTCTAAAAATACGTTGAGAAATATTGTAATAGTCTTGATCCGTTATACCACATGTATCCCATTATAGCCCTCATGGTGGTATATAAAGCACAACACCCACATAGATTTTTACAAATTAGGAAGCAAGATTTTGGATTAAATATAATAGTGGAAGTAGGTCAACCATGACCCAACCCCACAAATGAACGAATCATGGCCAAGCCATATGCTCCATCCTCTCTTGTGGAAGCATGACTTTATGGTGGTGAAAATGGAATCCTCCCTATGTGTGGCTTCCATTGTTCAATTTTCCTTATGGGCCACATGTTAGCTCTAGGGTCCATTCTTCGCTCCTCTTGTAATGCCCAATCTCGTATATTCTAAAACAAAATATTCTAAAAGTACCTTGAGCAATGTTGTAGATTTTTTGAGAAATTATCCCATTTGTATCCCATGATTTCCTTCATGGTGTTATATAAATCACAACACCCACATATATATTTGCAAATTTGGAAGAAATATTTTGGGTGAAATGCCCTAGTGGAAGCATACCAACCATGACCCAACCTATCAAATGAGCGAATCATAGCCAAGTTGTATGCTCCATCCTCTCTTGTAGGAGCATCGCTCAGTGGTGGTTATTTTGGAGATCTCCACATGTGTGGTTTCCCTTGGTTAATTTTCCTCGTGGACCCCATGTTAGCTATAGACTCCATCCTTCGCTCCTCTCATATTTTCCAATATTGTACTTTTGCAAACAAAAAATTATAAAAATACCTTAAACAATGTTATGGAAGTCTTGAGTCATTATCCTAGATGTATCCCATGATGGTCATCATGGTGGTATATAAAGCACAATATCTACATAGAGATTTTCAAATTAGAAATTAGGCTTTTGGGTGAAATGCCCTAGTGGAAGCAGGTCAACCATGACCCAACCCCTCAAATGAGCAAATTATTGCCAAGTTGTATAATCTGTACACTCCTATGGGAGCATAACTTGATGATGGTAAATGTGGAGCTCTAACCATGTGTGTTTTACATTGGTTTATTTATCTTGTGGACCCCATGTTAGCTCTAAGATTCATTCTTTGCTCCTCTTATACTGCATCGACTCATACTTTCTCAAATAAAATTTTCTAAAAGTACCTTGATCAATGCTATAATAATCTTGATCCATTATCCCACATGTATCCCAATATTTTCCTCATAGTGGTTTATAAATTACAACACCCACATAGATCTTTGCAAATTAGGAAACAATCTTTTATGTGAAATGCCCTAGTAGAAGCTGGTCAACCATGACCCAACCTGTCAATAGAGAAAATCATGACCAATCCATATGCTCCGTCCTCTCATATGGGAGCATAGCTCTATTGTATTGAATTTGGATCTCTCTCGATGTGTATTTTTCATTGGTTGATTTCTCTTGTGGCCCCCATGTTATCTCTAGGATTCATTCTTTGCTTTGCTTGTACTACCTAATATTGTACTTTCTCAAACAAAAAATTCTAAAAATACCTTGAGAAATACTACAAAATTCTTGAGCCATTATTTCACATGTATTCCATTATGGTGCTCATTATGGTATATAAAGCACAACACCCACATAGAGCTTTGTAAATTAGGAAGTAAGATTTTGGGTGAAATGTTGTAGTGGAAGCAACCCAACCATGATCCAACCTCTCAAATGAGCTAATCATGACCAATCCATATGCTCCATACTCTCCTATGGAAGCATCACTCATTGGTGGTGAGTTTGGAACTCTCCCCATGTGTGGTTTCCATTTTTTTATTTTCCTTGTGGACCACAAGTTAGCTTTAGGGTCCACTCATCGCTCATATTGTACTACCTAGTCTTGTACTTTCTCAAAAAAAAAATTGTAAAAGTACCTTGAGCAATGTTGTGATAATATTGAGCCATTATACCACATGTATACCATTATGGATCTCATGGTGGTAAATAAAGCACAACGTCCACGTAGGTCTTTTCAAATTATGAAGCAATATTTTGAGTGAAATGCCCTAGTGGATGCAAGCCAACCATGACCAAGACCCTCAAACAAGTGAATCATGGCCAAGTCATATGTTTCATCCTCTCTTGTGGGAGAATAAATCAAAGGTGTTTAGTATGAAGCTATACTTATGTATGATTTACATTGTTTTATTTCCCTTGTGGCCACATGTTAGTTGTAGTGTCCATTCTTTGCTCCTATCGTACTGCCTAGTCATGTACTTTTTCAAATAAAAATTTCTAAAAATACCTTGAGAAATGCTATGAGAGTCATGATACATTATCACACATATATCCCATTATGGCTTTCATGGTGGTATATAAAGCACAACACCCACATAGAGCTTTGTAAATAATAAAATAGTCTTTTGGGTGAAATACCCTAGTGGGAGAAGGCCAACCATGACCCAACTGCTCAAACAAGTGAATCATAACCAAGTCGTATGCTCCATCCTCTCCTATGGGATAATAGCTTTATGATGGTGATTTTGGAGCTCTACCCATGTGTTATTTCCATTGGTGTATTTCCCTTGTGATCCCTATGTTAGCTCCAGGGTCCATTTTTTTATCCTCTTGTACTGCCTAGTCTCGTAATTTTTTAAACAAAAAAATATAAAAGTACCTTGAGCAACATTGTAAGATTCTAGAACCATTATCCAACATGTATCCCATGATGGTACTCATGGTTGTATATAAAGCACAAAACCCACATAGTTCATTGCAAATAAAAAAGTTGGATTTTGAGTGAAATGCCCTAGTTGAATGAGGTCAACCATGACCTAACCCCTCAAATGAGTGAATCATGGCTAAGCCATATGATCCATCCTCTCCTATAGGAGCATAACTCGATGGTGGTGAGTGTGGATATCTCCCCATTTGTCATGTATATCGGTTGATCTTTCTTATAGGCACCATGTTAGCTCTAGGGTCCATTCTTCACTCCTCTCATACTACCCAGTCTTGTACTTTCTCAAACAAAAAATTCTAAAAATATCTTGAGCAATGCTATGAAAGTCTTCAGCCATTATCCTAGATGTATCACATGATATCCATAATGGTGATATATAAATAACGGTACCCACATAGAGATTTGCAATTTAGTAAGCAGGATTTTGGGTGAAATGCCCTAGTGGAAGCTGGTCAACCATGACCCAACCCCTCAAAGTAGTGAATCATGGCTAGGTCATATGCTCCATACTCTCCTATGGGATAATCACTTAATGGTGGTGAGTGTAGATATCTCCATATGTGTGGTTTCAATTGGTTTATTTTCCCTATGGACCTCATGTTAGTTCTGGGGTCTATTATATGCTCCTATCATACTACCCAGTCTCATACTTTCTCAAAAAAACATTTAATAGTACCTTGAGCAATGCTATAATATTTTTGAGCCATTATACCATATGTATCACATGATGTCACTAATGGTGGTATATAAATCACAACAGCCACATAGAGCTTTACAAATTATAAAGTAGCCTTTTGGGTGAAATGCCCTAGTGGAAGCTAGTAAAACAAGACCAAGCCCTTCAAAAAAGTGAATCATGGCCAAGTTGTATGATCCATACTCTCTCCTATGGGGGCATATATCGATGGTGTTTAATTTGGAGCTCTTTTTATGTGTATTTTGCATTGGTTAATTTTTTTGTGGATCCCATGTTAGCTCTAAGGTCCATTCTTTGCTCCCATTATACTACCCAGTCTTGTACTTTATCAAACAGAAAAATATAAAAATTCCTTGAGAAATGTTGCAAGAGTCTTGACATAATATCCCACATTTATCCTATGTTGTCCCTCATGGTGGTATATAAAGCACAACACACACATAGAGCTTTGCAAATTAGGAAGTAGGCATTTGGGTGAAATGTCATAGTGGAAGTAGGTAAAACATGATGTAACCCCTCAAATGAACGAACCATGGCAAAGCCATATGCTCCATCCTCTCCTATGGAAGAATTTCTTAATGGAGGTGAGTGTGGAACTCTCTCCATTTGTGGATTACATTGTTTTCTTTTCATTGTGGGCCACATGTTAGCTTTAGGGTCCATTCATCGCTCCTCTTGTATTGCCTAGTCTTGTAATTTATCAAAAAAAATATATAAAAATACCTTGATTAATGTTGTGATGCTCTTAAGCCATTATATCACATGTATTCCATGATATATCTCATGGTGGTATATAAATAACAACATATACATAGAGCTTTGTGAATCAGGTTGTAATATTTTGGGTGAAATTCCCTAGTAGAAGCAAGCCAACCATGATCCAACCCTTCAAACGAGTGAATCATGGCCAATTTGTATGATCCATACTCTCCTATGGGAGAATATATCAATGGTGGTGAGTGTGGAGCTCTCCTTATGTGTTATTTCCATTGGTTTATTTCCCTTGTGGGCCATATGTTAGTTGTAGTATCCATTCTTTTCTCCTCTAGTACTACCCAATCTTATACTTTCTCAAAAAAAAAAATCTAAAAATACCTTGAGAAATATTATGAAATTATTAAGCCATTATCCTAGATGTAACCCACAATGGTCCTCATTGTGGTATATAAAACACAACACCCACATAGAGATTTGAAAATTAGGAAGCAAGCTTTTGGGTGAAATGCCCTAGTGAAAGTAGGTCAACCTTGACCCAACCCTAAAATAAATGAATCATGGCCAAGTTGTATGCTCCATCCTCTCCTATGGAAGCATAATTTGATGGTGGTGAGTGTGGAGATCTTCCCATGTGTGGTTTCCATTTTTTTATTTCCTTTGTGGGCCTCATATTAGCTCTAGAGTCCATTATTTTCTCCTCTTGTACTACCTAGTCTCAAACTTTCTCAAATAAAAAATTCTAAAAGTACCTTTAGCAATTCTATGAGATTCTTGACCCATTATCCCATATGTATCCCATGACGTCCCTCATGGCGGCATATAAATCACAATATACACATAGAGCTTTGCAAATTACAAGGCACTATTTTTAATGAAATACCCTAGTGGAAGCTAGCCAACCATGATCCAACTTCTCAAACAAGTGAATCATGACCAAGTTGTATGTTCCATCCTCTCCTATGGGAGAATCACTCAATGATAGTGAATGGGGAGCTCTCTCCATGTGTTTTTTTTATTTTTTTATTTCCCTTGTGAGCCCTATGTTAGCTCTAGGGTCCATTATTTGCTCTCCTTGTACTACCCAATCTTGTAATTTCTCAAACAAAAAATTCTAAAAATACCTTGAGCAATGTTGCAATAGTATTGAGCCATTATCTTACATGTATACCATGATGGTACTCATGGTGGTATATAAAGCATGACATCTACATAGAGCTTTGCAAATTTAAAATTAAGCTTTTGGGTGAAATATTATAGTGGAAGGATCTCAAAAATGACCCAACCCCTCAAATGACCAAATCATGGCCAAGCCATATTCTCCATCGTCTCCTATGGGAGATCCATTTGATGGTGTGTAGGTGTTTTTTACCACCACCATAAGAAATTTGATAAGAAATAGCTAAATATAAATAAATTGTACAACGTGAAAGCATTTAGTACATAATGGGCTAAATATAGACGTGGCCAAAATTTTTACACCTGAGTGGGGCTCGAGTTGGTCTCAGAGATCTAGCCCAACCAAGGAGTATGAATGTGTCATTTCTAGAGGAGGCCAAAATTTTTTCCCTTCACCAAGGTCTAGGAGGGACCTGGATTTCCAAACCAGCTAAGAAGCTTATAGCGATTGAAATAATTGTACTCGATCAGAGCCTAATGAAGCCCCAAATGTTTGGTATGTCTAGGTGAGGCTAAAATTTTTGCATTCAAATGAATCTTGAGGAGGTCTAAAAGTTTCAACAAATGCATAGAGAGAATTAACTAAGTCCAAAGAGTTTCAGAGGAATCATACCCAACTAAGGCTTGATAAGGTACCAGATTACTAGCCCACGATAGAAAGATGCTGCATTGCAAGAATCTACTAAGAATCAATGCCATTGAATTTTTTACACCCAACAAAAGCCTAGAGGGTTACCTACCATCCACACAGAGATTAAAAACCAATAAATTAGATTCTATAGGATGCTAGATGATTTATGATTGATTGGACCTCAGGAAGATACCAAATCTTTAGCCTATTGCTGAAGCCTAATATTGGAAGATAGAAATATTTTTGCTTGGACAATAACCTGATAAGTACCTCATATTGATGGATGATGAGGAAAATAACTGTTGATGTCATTGAAGCCCATATACCTAATCGAAGTCCTCTAAAATTCCAAGTACATGATATCATGACTTCACATCACATAATTTTGGTATTTGGATAAATCGTATCCAACATTGGACCACCTACACAGGGGGTTCCATTGTCTTAGGACACCTGGAACATGCGATCACCTATTAGAAGAATCTCAGTAAGGTGGTTATGCTCAAGCCATCATGCAAATAATAGGGTGACTAGGCAGAAGAGAAATCAAGGGACCAAATGTAGCTAGTCAACAAGGCATGACTCAAGGTGATACGTATCAGGCCACATAATTCAACCATATATGAGTTGTTGGAGAAACCATACTTCCAAAGTAGCCCCACAAGCTGGTAGAATCTCTAACATAGCAACAATACACTATGAAAGTAATCATGACTTGATATTGTAAGATACCTATAAATAATATGATGTATAATAAAATGGTTGGCTTTTAGGCATTTACAATTCATATGTAAAGACAAATTACTTGCATATTAATACAAATTGATTGTTTTCTAGCCTCTGGTTCAACTCCTTTGTAAAGCATGTATATATGGATAATAACTTCTTTCTAATGTAAGTATGTTGAATGTTTATGGTGTTTTATTCTGAATCCTGGATTTGCTTTATATTCATTCACTTGTTTGGAATTGGTGGTCTAATAAGATACAATACATTAAAATTTAGTGTTTTGTAATTGATTGCTAAACTAGTTGGTCTATTAGGGAGTTGGTGGTTTAGTTGAATGATTCTTGTTATTGCATATGTCTTGATGTTGCTTAATCTATACCATTCTAAGTTATGTATTTAGTTTCTTTTATTTCTTTCAGCACCATTTTCTCCCACATTTAGGCATAGTTAGCTATAAATTTAAGGAGCCTAACTCTTTAAGAGATTGATCACTATAGTTTTCACAAGCTCCCTAGTCATTCAATGTTGGTCAAGGTTTGTGGGTACACAAACATTTCCATTAGATAGATTCTCCAACCAATAATTTTTGGTATTCCCATTGGGACTTGAAGGTCCCTTAGTTGGATAATATAAGGATTGGTGATATCCTTTATTATCAAATCTCATCAAAATCACTTGGTGACTCCACTCAAATTCAAAAATCTACATCATATGACTAGTTGCCTTTTAGATCTAAAAAAAACTTAGTGATACTCTATTTTGATCCATAATATCCATCACTTGGTGACTCAATCTATTGATACCCAAAAAATACTTGCATATTAATATTTTATTAAGCTATCAATCTATTGAATTCTTAGAACTGTAGTTTGATAACTTAAAAATTCATCTAATCTATTGACCTGTTTCAACACCCTCTCTAATACTACTTGTAGATCTAACCAGTGCAACCACTCCCATTCCTACCAACCCAACCCCAATAATTCATCCTCTTGCACCAACAACAATGGTTGTAAAACAAAATCAAAATGCTTAGAATTTCCCAACCTAGAATCATACTAGACCTCTATATGTACTAGTCTAGAATCACATTCCATAGGTTGTCCTGAAAGTGCTACCAACATATGATGGTACTGGAAATATGATATACAAGCATTATCAAGATGTGGCATCACTAGCCATCATGCATATTATCAACTATGAGTACATCATGATAAGGTTTTTTGTAATGTCATTGAAAAGAAAGATGTCCTACTGGTATAGAACCTTGCTTGATCTTACTATAATTTCATGGAATGCATTAGCTAAAAAATTGATAGAAGAATTCAATAAATAGGTGGATTCCTTCTCTCTATTGACATAGTTTACTGGCATCCAAATGTAGTTGCAAGAGTAAATTACATATTTCAACATCAGATTCAACCAGATGTGGAAAATAGTATCGTAGGTCTTGCATCCTACTGATGAACAAGCAATGTATTACTATTTAAGGGTCTGTCATTCTAACCTTGGGTTGTACATAAGGAAAACCAATGTAGGCACATTTATATAGGTTTTTCAAGAAGAACTAAGGGTAGAAAAGGATTTTATTTATATAGTAATACTACCTCCAAATTTTGTGATGCCTATATATCCTAAATTCCCTCAACAACAACCACCGGTTATGGCTCCACCAAGATATTTTTTGGTATACACTCCATTGGTCAATTTCATATCTTGGTCACCTACTTTGGGTCCATAAATTTTACCTACTCTACCTTTAGTCCCACTAATACCAATACCTACTACTATCTTGGCATTAATTTCCCTGGATTCCTAGATAGTTGACCTTCAAGAAATGACAACTTTTAATAATATCATGAATGAATTCAAAATATTGAAGAGACAAGAATCCAAGAGAAAATTTTAGCCATGAATATTCTTATCTATCATAATATATTAGGTTACCTCCACTAGAAATCCCCCCAAAAAATCTAATGCTATGTACACCAATAAAGAGGAGGAAACTACTTACTTAAGATTAGATTCCACTTACTGGTGCTCAACATGCAATGAACCTCATGGCGAAAGCATTTGCATGATGCATCAACACTATATCTAGAAAAATACAATTGATAAAGTAAAGAATGAATAGAAAGGACATGTCAATATGATGAAGGAAGCAAATAATTATAATTTTATGGTGCCCACCATAGAGCAGGTGGCAGTTCTTATGATATTCGAGAAGAAACCTCTATCCATTGATCCTAAAAATTTGGATCCTTTCAAGGTACCTTATAAACCAAAGGACATTCCAAAAAAGGATGTACCTATGTCTACCCCAGTGCAAAATACAGTACACCAACAAGAAAATGGGACTAAGGAAGGTGAAGTAAGGGATCGAGCTAGAGATAAACTAAAATATCCTTCCCTAACTATATGTTAGAGGATAGAAGCTACCCAATATTACAAAGACAAATATGAGGAACTTTTAAAATAGCTGAGAAAATAGCCAAAATATTTTGGTTTCAACATTGTGTTGGACATTTTGAGTCCCTAAGCTAAAATGTTGTCATTGATGTCAAAAGGTTATTTGATGTCAAAAGGATCTATGATGGTATGCACTATGTTTTGTGAAAGTGCAAGGAAGGGTTTTTATCAAAACCAAGGCAGGAAAAATAAAAGGTTTTATTTAAAACCATGGATGGCAGATTTGAAATGGGTTTTTCTTAAAACCCAAGTTGGATTTTCGTTTCATCGAAAAAGGTGCCCCGATGATGGAGAAATTTAATTTTAAAGGTTTAGTTTAAATTTTAATTTATTTAAAATTTAAATTTAAATTTTAAAATTAAATAAAAAGTTTTCCGCCATGTCCGTCGACGTCATGAGGGCAGTTTTAAAAGCACCAATGTTTCCAAGTGAAGGGAAAGGCATATAAATATGCCACCAAGTTTTTAAATCGATTATCCTTGCTCGTTGATAATCTTGCGTGGTATATGCGAAGGAAAGAGCTTGTGTTTTGTTTTATGTGATGCAACGAACGGTTAAAAGCAGACAACGACCACTTCCCAAATCACATTGGGCAGCATGGCCTAGTGGCAGCTTGGATTGTGCAAAGGTGTTGATAGCATGGAGGTCGTGAGTTCGATTCCCGCGAGCATCGTTTTAGCATTGTATTGGTTGAAGCGTTGTTCGTTGTTTAAAAGCTCATGGGCGAAAAGAAGAAGCATAAGGAGCACAAGGTGGAATAGCTTCCACGTGGGAAGCTTAGCCCACTTGGTGGGCGGAGGGAGTGCAAAGGTGCACTCGCTGCAGGTCTTGGGTTCGAGTCACCCAAAACCCGTTTTCGCATGGTTTGTTGTCGCCGCATTCTTCGAAGCCGAAAAAATATTTTATTTTCTAAGGTATGCCTGTCATCGCAATTTTTGGAGAATGAATAATTAATGTTTTAATTTGTCAAAGCTAAGGTTTCAAGCACCATTATTGAGGGTATACTATGGTGATGTGATTTATGAGTTGTGGTTTATATTTTGCACTATTTGATGTGGGAATTTTTGCATTAAGGAGCTTAGTGAGTTGTGCATTAGTGCAAAGTGATTTTTAGGAGAAATAAGGGAATGGTAAATGGTTGTGGTGATATTCATGCTATGCTTAATTAATTAAGGAAATAATTATTTTTAATTATTTTCTAGTGGTGGATGTGATTTTTGACTAGGAGAAATAAGGTGTAAAAGGTTATGATATTTGTTTTGTAATTTCTCCTAACCCTCATGAAGTTTGGCAAGAGAATATTGTGATTGTGGTAGATTTCCAAAGAGGCTTCTTCATCTTCATAAAAGGTATGGGCACATTCTCCTATTGATTGATTTTGGTGGTTGATTTCTAAAAATATCATTGGAGTGAAAAGGATTGATTGTGGTTTCCTTTTCGAAAGTGATTGGTTTAATGCTTCAAGGTTTTCTGGTTTGAGAGTTGTTATTAAACCTTGTTTTATAAGCATTGTTGTTGAAGCCCATTGGTTGTGCAAAGAACTTGAACTTGAGTTAGAAAAGAACATGAGTATCATTGTTATGTGAGATTTGTTGTTGAGCATTGTTGGAAACATTTTGAGTTGGTTGATACATGCTTGGACTAGGGTTTGTGAGAAAGGGTTGTTCATTGAGGTGATTGGTTGAGTTGAGTTGATTGAGCCTAGTCAAGTGGATGCATGTGGTTGTTCAAGTTCCATAAAATAAACTATTCTATATTCTTGATTTGAGTTGAGATTGAGATTTGAGTATAGAACATATTGAGTCTCTAACAATTCTCTTTATGCTTCTATGAGATTGATTTGAGTTGAGATTGGGATTTGAGTATAGAACATATTGAGTCTCTAACAATTCTCTTTATGCTTCTATGAGATTGATTTGAGTTGAGATATTGATTGAGCATTAAGTATAGAACATATTGAGTCTCTAACAATTCTCTTTATGATTCTATGAGATTGAACAAGTTCTGTGTGAGCTTGTTAAGCAGATTTGAGACAAGTCTTTGAGAAGGCTTGTGGACTGATTTTGAGTAAGCTTTTGTGGAAGCTTGCTATGCAGATTTGAGCAAGTCCTAGAGAGGACTTATTGAGAAGATTTGAGCAAGTCCTAGAGAGGACTTATTGAGAAGATTTGAGTAGGTTTGTTTAGGGATTGATTTGGACAAGTCCTCTATGTAGAGGACTTATTGAGAGATTTGAGCAGGTTCTATGTGGACCTATTGAGCAGATTTGGATAGGTTCTGTGTGGACCTATTGAGCATATTTGGACAAGTTCTGAGTGAGCTTGTTGAGCATATTTGGACAAGTTCTGAGTGAGCCTATTGAGCATATTTGAGAAGGTTCTGAGTGAACCTATTGATAGAGCTTTGGAGGTGATAGAGTATAGAGGACAGAGTCTCAGTGGATAGAGATCCAGCAGCCAAGACAATTGAAGATAGATCTGAGTGAGGAGTCTTCAAGTGGAGAGAGATCCACCAGTCAGTGCAGTAGAGAGACAAAGTCTTCTAGAAGATCACTAGCCAGAGCAGAAGGGGAAAGAGTTCTCCTATGGAAGAGATCCATGAACTTGAGATTAGGGGATCAACATCTCCTTTGGACAGAGGTCCATAAACATTGTAATTGGGAAGGATTCCCATGAGATTATTTGAGAAATATTTAGAAGAAATATTTTCTCTATGGAGGTAGCCCACATTGGGTGAACCACGTTAAAATTGGTGTCTCTATTGTGTGTGATGATTTGTGCATTGCTTTGGTTATTGCTATTGATATTGCCATTGATTATATTGATTAATACTATTTGGGAAAGAAAAGTAAAAAGTGATCTTATACTGTTCACCCCCCTCTCAGTATAAGCTTGTGTTCTTCAATTGGTACAGAGTCGGTTCCTTCAGAAGAAGTTTAACAGCTTGAAGGAAGATCCTACAAGAACACAAATGGCAAAGAAAGGCAAGAGTAGAAGCATGAGACACAAGAAGAAAAGAACACCTATGGTCATGAAAGAAAAGGAAGATGAGTTTAATATTGTTGTGTTGGGAGGACAAATGGAAATAGATTCAAGAGATGAATCAAGTAATGGAGAAATATCTAGACTGATAAAGTTTTGTACCAGATGTGGGAACACAGGTCACCATGCAACTTATTGTCCACAAGAATGTTTTGTTTGTGGTCAACTTGGCCATGATGCAAGATATTGTAATGGGTTTAGTAGTAGTGAATATGAAGATGATATTCTCAGAAATGAAATCCTAGATATTGGTTCAAGAAAGGATAATAGGGATGATCAAAATATGTATGAAGAAGAAACTCTACTTTTAGTAATAGAAGAAAAAGAAGATGCTTCAGAAAAAGAAAAAGGGAAAGCCACTCTTAAGGAGCTTATTGAATTGAAAAGAGAGAATTTAGAATTGAAGGCTCAAATACAAGAAGATGAGAAATGTAAGACAAAGCTTCTACAGGATATCTCTGACTTGAGAGATAAGGTTGAAAAAGCAAGAAGAGTTGAAAAAGGTATAGTTGAACAGTCAAAGGTAAAAGAGATAGAATGTGAAAGGCTTATGGTTACTCTTGAAGAATTAAAAAGGGAGAACTCAGGATTAAGGGTTCAAGCTCAAGAAGATGAAAAAGCAAAAGCAAAGTTTCTACAGGAACTCACCAAATTCAAAACCAAGGTTGAAGAAGCAAGAAGGATTGAAGAAGGTATGGCTGAAAAATTAAAGGTAAAAGATCTAGAGTGTGAAAGATTAGAGCATGAGATAGTTTCACTAAGGATGGAAGTAAAAGGTTCTAAGGACAAGCTACACAAGTTTGAGGAAAATTCAAGGACCTTGGAAAGGACTATCAATGCACAAAGGTCATCAGTCACCATAACAGGACTTAGTTCTAAAGAAGAACAAGGGAAACAAGAAGCAGAAAAAGGAGAGCCAAGCTCAAACACCAGAAAAGAAGAAGAGTCAAAAGAAGTAAGTAAAAGTGGGAGTGAGACATCAGAGGATGAATTGGACAACAAAGAGTTCAACAAAGATAGGAATAATGCACAAAGAAGGTACAAATGGAACAACAATCAGAACAGGAGACCAATGGGGTCTAGGCAAGGTTTCTTCAATGGAAGATGTTTTTCATGTCACAGGTTTGGGCACATGGCTTCACAGTGTAGGACACATGAAAGACAGGAATATGGGAAAGGATAACTTTTCCATGGGTATTGCTACTCATGTAATGAGTTTGGTCACAAGGCAATGAATTGCAGGGTTCATGATAGAAGAGGATATGGCTTCACTAGGAGAAGTCCTAAGATAGTTGCACCTCCAAGGAATAATAACATTAAGTGTTATAAGTGCAATAATGATGGTCACATAGCAAGATGGTGTAGAGAAAATATTCTAGAAATAGGCATGAATAGGAACATGAACAAGAACAGGAATATGAATAGAAACAAGAATATGAAGAGAATCAAGAAGATGAACACGAATAGAGACTCAAAAAGAATAGAGAATAGGAATAATGAGAAGGAACATGGATGATAACAAGAACAAGAATAGGAACATAAGTGATGACAGGAATAGGGATGATGACTTGGAAAGAAATAGTGAGAGGATTCAGAAGACTCAGAGAAGAAGAGAGAAAGATAAAGACAAAGAACAGTGCTTTCGGGGAGTAGAAATACTCCCACCCTAGAATTAACCACCTCATGTGGAGGTGGGGGAGGGGCTAAGCTAAGAGGCTCATTCTTAGCCCCGAGCCCCAAAGGTGACCCTTTGCCATTGATGTCAAAGGGGGAGAGATTTGTGTATATTGGGGAGAGTTTTGATATGGGGAGAGATTTGATATTTGAGAGAGCATTGAGCCAGGGGGAGCAAAGTCCCAAGGGGAGCATAAAAGAAGATCAGGTTTTAGTAAAATGAATATGGGTTGCCATCAATGACAAAGGGGGAGATTGTTGGACATTTTGAGTCCCTAAGCTAAAATGTTGTCATTGATGTCAAAAGGTTATTTGATGTCAAAAGGATCTATGATGGTATGCACTATGTTTTGTGAAAGTGCAAGGAAGGGTTTTTATCAAAACCAAGGTAGGCAAAATAAAAGGTTTTATTTAAAACCATGGATGGCAGATTTGAAATGGGTTTTTCTTAAAACCCAAGTTGGCTTTTCGTTTCATCGAAAAAGGTGCCCCGGTGATGGAGAAATTTAATTTTAAAGGTTTAGTTTAAATTTTAATTTATTTAAAATTTAAATTTAAATTTTAAAATTAAATAAAAAGTTTTCCGCCATGTCCGCCGACGTCATGAGGGCAGTTTTAAAAGTGCCGACGTTTCCAAGCGAAGGGAAAGGCATATAAATATGCCACCAAGTTTTTAAATCGATTATCCTTGCTCGTTGATAATCTTGCATGGTATATGCGAAGGAAAGAGCTTGTGTTTTGTTTTATGTGATGCAGTGAATGGTTAAAAGCAGACAACGACCACTTCCCAAATCTCATTGGGCAGCATGGCCTAGTGGCAGCTTGGATTGTGCAAAGGTGTTGATAGCACGGAGGTCGTGAGTTCGATTCCCATGAGCATCGTTTTAGCATTGTATTGGTTGAAGCATTGTTCGTTGTTTAAAATCTCATGGGCAAAAAGAAGAAGCATAAGGAGCACAAGGTGGAATAGCTTCCACGTGGGAAGCTTAGCCCACTTGGTGGGCGGAGGGAGTGCAAAGGCGCACTCATTGCAGGTCTTGGGTTCGAGTCACCCGAAACCCGTTTTTGCATGGTTTGTTGTCGCCGCATTCTTCGGAGCCGAAAAAATATTTTATTTTCTAAGGTATGCCTGTCGCCGCAATTTTTGGAGAATGAATAATTAATGTTTTAATTTGTCAAAGCTAAGGTTTCAAGCACCATTATTGAGGGTATACTATGGTGATGTGATTTATGAGTTGTGGTTTATATTTTGCACTATTTGATGTGGGAATTTTTGCATTAAGGAGCTTAGTGAGTTGTGCATTAGTGCAAAGTGATTTTTAGGAGAAATAAGGGAATGGTAAATGGTTGTGGTGATATTCATGCTATGCTTAATTAATTAAGGAAATAATTATTTTTAATTATTTTCTAGAGGTGGATGTGATTTTTGACTAGGAGAAATAAGGTGTAAAAGGTTATGATATTTGTTTTGTAAATTCTCCTAACCCTCATGAAGTTTGGCAAGAGAATATTGTGATTGTGGTAGATTTCCAAAGAGGCTTCTTCATCTTCATAAAAGGTATGGGCACATTCTCCTATTGATTGATTTGGGTGGTTGATTTCTGAAAATATCATTGGAGTGAAAAGGATTGATTGTGGTTTCCTTTTCGAAAGTGATTGGTTTAATGCTTCAAGGTTTTCTGGTTTGAGAGTTGTTATTAAACCTTGTTTTATAAGCATTGTTGTTGAAACCATTAGTTGTGTGAAAAACCTGAGTTAGGGTTTGAGAAGAACATGAGTATCATTGTTATGTGAAAATTTTTATAAGCATTGTTGTTGAAGCCCATTGGTTGTGCAAAGAACTTGAACTTGAGTTAGAAAAGAACATGAGTATCATTGTTATGTGAGATTTGTTGTTGAGCATTGTTGGAAATATTTTGAGTTGGTTGATACATGCTTGGACTAGGGTTTGTGAGAAAGGGTTGTTCATTGAGGTGATTGGTTGAGTTGAGTTGATTGAGCCTAGTCAAGTGGATGCATGTGGTTGTTCAAGTTCCATAAAATAAACTATTCTATATTCTTGATTTGAGTTGAGATTGAGATTTGAGTATAGAACATATTGAGTCTCTAACAATTCTCTTTATGCTTCTATGAGATTGATTTGAGTTGAGATTGAGATTTGAGTATAGAACATATTGAGTCTCTAACAATTCTCTTTATGCTTCTATGAGATTGATTTGAGTTATTTGAGTTGAGATATTGATTGAGCATTAAGTATAGAACATATTGAGTCTCTAACAATTCTCTTTATGATTCTATGAGATTGAACAAGTTTTGTGTGAGCTTGTTAAGCATATTTGAGACAAGTCTTTGAGAAGGCTTGTGGACTGATTTTGAGTAAGCTTTTGTGGAAGCTTGCTATGCAGATTTGAGCAAGTCCTAGAGAGGACTTATTGAGAAGATTTGAGCAAGTCCTAGAGAGGACTTATTGAGCATATTTGGAGCAAGTCCTAGAGAGGACTTATTGAGCAGATTTGAGTAAGTTTTGAGTGGAATTATTGAGATTTGAGCAAGTCCTAGAGAGGACTTATTGAGCATATTTGAGCAGGTTCTATGTGGACCTATTGAGCATATTTGAGCAGGTTCTGTGTGGACCTGTTGAGCAGATTTGGACAAGTTCTGAGTGAGCTTGTTGAGAATATTTGGACAAGTTTTGAGTGAGCTTATTGAGCAGATTTGAGAAGGTTATGAGTGAACCTATTGATAGATATTTGGAGGTGATAGAGTATAGAGGATAGAGTCTCAGTGGATAGAGATCCAGCAGCCAGGACAATTGAAGATAGATCTGAGTGAGGAGTCTTCAAGTGGAGAGAGATCCACCAGTCAGTGCAGTAGAGAGACAAAGTCTTCTAGAAGATCACTAGCCAGAGCAGAAGGGGAAAGAGTTCTCCTGTGGAAGAGATCCATGAACTTGAGATTAGGGGATCAACATCTCCTTTGGATAGAGGTCCATAAACATTGTAATTGGGAAGGATTCCCATGAGATTATTTGAGAAATATTTAGAAGAAATATTTTCTCTATGGAGGTAGCCCACATTGGGTGAACCACGTTAAAATTGGTGTCTCTATTGTGTGTGATGATTTGTGCATTGCTTTGGTTATTGCTATTGATATTGCCATTGATTATATTGATTAATACTATTTGGGAAAGAAAAGTAAAAAGTGGTCTTATACTGTTCACCCCCCTCTCAGTATAAGCTTGTGTTCTTCAATTGGTATCAAAGTCGGTTCCTTCAAAAGAAATATAACAACTTGAAGGAAGATCCTACAAGAACACAAATGGCAAAGAAAGGCAAGAGTAGAAGCATGAGACATAAGAAGAAAAGAATGCATATGGTCATGAAAGAAAAGGAATATGAGTTTATTATTTTTGTGTTGTGAGGAAAATGGAAATAGATTCAAGAGATGAATCAAGTAATGGAGAAATATCCATACTGATAAATTTTTGTACCAGATGTGGGAACACAGGTCACCATGCAACTTATTGTCCACAATAATGTTTTGTTTGTGGTCAACTTGGCCATGATGCAAGATATTGTAGTGGGTTTAGTAGTAGTGAAGATGAAGATGACATTCTTAGAAATAAAATATTAGAGATTGGTTCAATAAAGGATAACAAGGACAATCAAAATAGGTATGAAGAAGAAACTCTACTTTTAGTAATAGAAGAAAAAGAAGATGCTTCAAAAAAAGAAAAAAGGAAATCCACTCTTAAGGAGCTTATTGAATTGAAAAGGGAGAATTTAAAATTGAAGGCTCAAATACAAGAAGTTGAGAAATGTAAGACAAAGCTTCTAAAGGATATCTCTGACTTGAGGGATAAGGTTGAAAAAAGCAAGAAGAGTTGAAAAAGGTATAATTGAATAGTCAAAGGTAAAAGAGATAGAATGTGAAAGGATTATGGTTACTCTTGAAGAATTAAAAATGGAGAACTAAGGATTAAGGGTTCAAGCTCAAGAAGATGAAAAAGCAAAAGCAAATTTTCTACAAGAACTCACCAAATTTAAAACCAAGGCTAAAGAAGCAAGAAGGATTGAAGAAAGTATAGCTAAAAAATTAAAGGTAAAAGATCTAGAATGTGAAAGATTAGAGCATGAGATAGTTTCACTAAGGATGGAAGTTAAAGGTTCTAAGGACAAGTTACACAAGTTTGAGAAAAATTCAAGGACCTTGGAAATGACTATCAATGCACAAAGGTCATCAGTCACCATAATAGGACTTAGTTCTAAATAAGAACAAGGTAAACAGGAAGAAAAAAAGGAGAGCCAAGATAAAACACACTAAAATAAGAAGAGTCAAAAGAAGTAAGTAAAAGTGTGAGTGGGACATCATAGGATGAATTGGACAACAAAGAGTTCAACAAATATAGGATTAATGGACAAAGAAAGTACAAATGTAACAACAATCAGAACAGGAGACCAATGGGGTCTAGGCAAGGTTTATTCAATGGAAGATATTTTTCATGTTACAGGTTTGGGCACATGGCTTCACAGTGTAGGACACATGAAATACAGGAATATGGGAAAGGATAACTTTTCCATGGGTATTGCTACTCATGTAATGAGTTTGGTCATAAGGCAATGAATTGCAGGATTCATGATAGAAGAGGATATGGCTTCACTAGGAGAAATCCTAAGACAATTGCACCTCCAAGGAATAATAACATTAAGTGTTATAAGTGCAATAATAATTGTCACATAACAAGATGGTTTAGATAAAATATTCTATAAGCAAGCATGAACAGAAATAGGAACATGAATAGGAATAGGAACATTAACAAAAATGGGAATATGAACAGAAACAAGAAGACGAACATGAATAGAGACTCAGAAAAGAATAAGAACATGAATAGGGATGAGAACCAAAATAGAAAAATGGATCGAAACAAGAATAGGAACAAGAACCTAAGTGATGACAAAAATATGGATGATGATTTGGAAAGAAATAGTGAGTGGATTCAGAAGACTCAGAGAAGAAGAGAGAAAGATAAAGACAAAGAATAGTGCTTTCGAGGAGTAGAAATACTCCCACCCCAGAATTAACCACCTCATGTGGAGGTGGTGGAGGGGCTAAGATAAGAGGTTCATTATTAGCCCTAAGACCCAAAGGTGACCCTTTGCCATTGATGTCAAAGGGGAAGAGATTTGTGTATATTGGGGATAGTTTTGATATGGAGAGAGATTTGATATTTGAGAGATCATTGAGCCAAGGGGAGCAACGTCCTAAGGGGAGCATAAAAGAAGATCAGGTTTCAGTAAAATGAATATGGGTTGCCATCAATTACAAAGGGGGATATTTTTGGATATTTTGATCCCTAAGATAAAATATTGTCATTGATGTCAAAAGGTTATTTGATGTCAAAAGGATCTATGATGGTATGCACTATGTTTTGTGAAAGTGCAAGGAAGGGTTTTTTATCAAAACCAAGGTAGATAAAATAAAATGTTTTGTTTAAAACCATGGATGGAAGATATGAAATGGGTTTTTCTTAAAATCCAATTTGCATTTTTGTTTCATCGAAAAATGTGCCCCGATGATGGAGAAATTTAATTTTAAAGGTTTTGTTTAAATTTAAATTTATTTAAAATTTAAATTTTAATTTTAAAATTAAATAAAAAGTTTTTTCGCCATGTCCGTCGACATCATGGGGGAAGTTTTAAAAGCATTGATGTTTCCAAGTGAAGAGAAATGCATATAAATATGCCACCAGGTTTTTAAATCGATTATCCTTGATCGTTGATAATCTTGCATGGGATATGAGAAGAAAATATCTTGTGTTTTTTTTTATATGACACAGTGAATGGTTGAAAGAAGACAGTGATCACTTCCTAAATCTTGTTGGGCAGTGTGGCCTGGTGGCAGCTTGGATTGTGCAAAGGATTTGATAGCACAAAGGTCATGAGTTTGATTCCCACGAGGATTGTTTTAGCATTGTATTGGTTGAAGCATTGCTCATTGTTTAAAATCTCATGGGTGAAAGGAAGAAGCATAAGGAGTACAAGGTGGAATAGCTTCCATGTGGGAAGCTTAGCTCACTTGGTGGGTGGAGTGAGTGCAAAGGTGCATTCACTGCAGGTCTTGGGTTCGAGTCACCCAAAACCCGTTTTCACATGGTTTTCTATCACCGTATTCTTCGGAGTCGAAAAATATTTTATTTTCTAAGCTATACCTATCGCCGCAATTTTTGGAGAATTAATAATTAATGTTTTAATTTTTCAAAGCTAAGGTTTCAAGCATCATTATTGAGGTTATACTATGGTGATATGATATATGATTTGTGGTTTATATTTTTCACTATATTATGTGGGAATTTTTGCGTTAAGGAGCTTAGTGAGTTGTGCATTAGTGCAAAGTGATTTTTTAGGAGAAATATGGGAATGGTAAATGGTTGTGGTGATATTAATGCTATGCTTAATTAATTAAGGAAATAATTATTTTTAATTATTTTCTAGAGGTGGATGTGATTTTTTAATAGGAGAAATAAGGTGTAAAAGGTTATGATATTTGTTTTGTAAATTATCCTAATCCTCATGAAGTTTGGCAAGAGAATATTATGATTGTGGCAGATTTCCAAAGAGGATTCTTCATCTTCATAAAAGGTATGGGCACATTCTCCTATTGATTGATTTGGGTGGTTGATTTCTAAAAATATCTTTGGAGTGAAAAGGATTGATTGTGGTTTCCTTTCAAAAGTGATTGGTTTAATGGTTCAAGGTTTTCTGGTTTGAGAGTTGTTACTAAACCTTGTTTTATAAGAATTGTTGTTGAAACCATTAGTGGTGTGAAAAACCTAAGTTAGGTCTTGAGAAGAAAATGAGTATCATTGTTATGTGAAGAATTTTTTATAAGCATTGTTGTTGAAGCCCATTGGTTGTGCAAAGAACTTGAACTTGAGTTATAAAAGAACATGAGTATCATTGTTATGTGAGATTTGTTGTTGAGCATTTTTGGAAATATTTTGAGTTGATTGATACATGCTTGGACTAGGGTTTGTGAGAAAGGGTTGTTCATTAAGGTGATTGGTTGAGTTGAGTTTATTGAGCATAGTCAAGTGGATGTATGTGGTTGTTCAAGTTCCATAAAATAAACTGTTCTATATTTTTTATTTGAGTTGAGATTGAGATTTTAGAATAGAACATATAGAGTGTCTAACAATTCTCTTTATGTTTCTATGAGATTGATTTGAGTTGAGTTTGGGATTTGAGTATAGAACATATTGAGTCTCTAACAATTCTCTTTATGTTTCTTTGAGATTTATTTGAGTTGAGATTGGGATTTGAATATAGAACATATTGAGTCTCTAACAATTCTCTTTATGCTTCTATGACATGAGATTGGATTTGAGTATAGAACATATTGAGTCTCTAAAAATTCTCTTTATGCTACTATGAGATTGAGTTGAGATATTGATTGAGCATTAAGTATAGAACATATTGAGTCTCTAAAAATTCTCTTTATGATTCTATGAGATTGGACAAGTTTTGTGTGAGCTTGTTAAGCATATTTGAGACAAGTCTTTGAGAAGGCTTGTGGACTAATGTTGAGTAAGATTTCATGGAATCTTGCTATGTAGATTTGAGCAAGTCCTAGAGAGGAATTATTGAGTAGATTTTAGAAAGTCCTAGAGAGGACTTATTAGGCATATTTGAGACAAGTCTTTGAGAAGTCTTGTGGACTGATGTTGAGTAAGTTTTTGTGGAAACTTGCTATGTAGATTTGAACAAGTACTAAAGAGGACTTATTGAGCAGATTTGAGCAGGTTCTATGTGGATCTATTGAGAATATTTTAGAAGGTTCTGTGTGGACCTATTGAGCAAATTTGGACAAGTTTTGAGTGAGATTTTTGAGTAGATTTGGACAAGTTATGAGTGAGCTTGTTGAGCAAATTAAAGAAGGTTCTGAGTGAACCTATTGATAGATATTTGGAGGTGACAAAGTATGGAGAATAGAGTATCATTGGATAGATATCTAGTAGCTAGGACAATTGAAGACAAATCTAAGTGAGGAGTCTTCAAGTGGAGAGAGATCCACCAGTTAGTGTAGTAGAGATACAAAGTCTTATAGAAGATCACTAGCCAGAGTAGAAGGGTAAAGAGTTCTCCTATGGAAGAGATCCATGAACTTGAGATTAGGGGATCAACATATCCTTTGGACAAAGGTCCATAAACATTGTAATTGGGAAGGATTCCTATGATATTTTTTGAGAAATATTTAAAAGAAATATTTTCTCTGTGGAGGTAGCCCACATTGGGTGAACCACATTAAAATTGGTGTGTCTATTGTGTCTGATGATTTATGCATTACTTTGGTTATTGTTATTGATATTGCAATTGATTATATTGATTAATACTATTTGGGAAAGAAAAGTAAAAATAGGTCTTATACTGGTCACCCCCTCTCAGTATAAGCTTGTGTTCTTCAATTGGTATCAGAGCCGGTTCCTTCAAAAGAAATTTAACAACTTGAAGGAAGATCCTACAAGAACACAAATGGCAAAGAAAGGCAAGAGTAGAAGCATGAGACATAAGAAGAAAAGAATACATATGGTCATGAAAGAAAAGGAATATGAGTTTAATATTTTTGTGTTGGGAGGACAAATGGAAATAGATTCAAGAGATGAATCAAGTATTGGAGAAATATCCAGACTGATAATGTTTTGTACCAGATGTGGTAACACAGGTCACCATGCAACTTATTATCCATAAGAATGTTTTGTTTGTGGTCAAATTGGCCATGATGCAAGATATTGTAATGGGTTTAGTAGTAGTGAATATGAATATGATATTATTAGAAATAAAATCCTAGATATTGGTTCAATAAAGGATAACAAGGACAATCAAAATAGGTATGAAGAAGAAACTCTAATTTTAGTAATAGAAGAAAAAGAAGATGCTTCAAAAAAATAAAAAGGGAAAGCCACTCTTAAGGAGATTATTGAATTGAAAAGGGAGAATTTAAAATTGAAGGCTCAAATACAAGAAGTTGAGATATGTAAGACAAAGCTTCTAAATGATATCTCTGACTTGAGAGATAAGGTTGAAAAAAACAAGAAGAGTTGAAAAAGGTATAATTGAATAGTCAAAGGTAAAAGAGATAGAATGTGAAAGGCTTATGGTTACTCTTGAAGAATTAAAAAGGGAGAAGTAAGGATTAAGGGTTCAAGCTCAAGAAGATGAAAAAGCAAAAGCAAATTTTCTACAAGAACTCACCAAATTTAAAACCAAGGCTGAAGAAGCAAGAAGGATTGAAGAAAGTATAGCTAACAAATTAAAGGTAAAATATCTAGAGTGTGAAAGATTAGAGCATGAGATAGTTTCACTAAGGATGGAATTTAAAGGTTCTAAGGACAAGCTACACAAGTTTGAGAAAAATTCAAGGACCTTGGAAAGGACTATCAATGCACAAAGGTCATCAGTCACCATAATAGGCCTTAGTTCTAAATAAGAACAAGGGAAATAGGAAGAAAAAAAGGAGAGCAAAGATAAAACACCATAAAATAAGAAGAGTCAAAATAAGTAAGTAAAAGTGGGAGTGGGACATCAGAGGATGAATTGCACAACAAAGAGTTCAAAAAATACAGGAGTAATGGACAAAGAAGGTACAAATGTAACAATAATCAGAACAGGAGACTAATGAGGTTAGGCAAGGTTTATTCAATGGAAGATTTTTTCATGTCACAGGTTTGGGCACATGGCTTCATAGTGTAGGACACATGAAAGACATGAATATGGGAAAGGACAAATTTTCCATGGGTATTCCTACTCATGTAATGAGTTTGGTCATAAGGCAATGAATTGCAGGGTTCATCACAGAAGAGGATATGGCTTAACTAGGATAAATCCTAAGACAGTTGCACCTCCAAGGAATAATAACATTAAGTGTTATAAGTGCAATAATAATGGTCACATAACAATATGGTTTAGAGAAACTATTCTATAAGCAAGCATGAACATGAATAGGAATAGGAACATTAACAAAAATAGGAATATGAACAGAAACAAGAATATGAACAGGAATAGAGTCAAAAAATAAGAGAGACTCAAAAAAAAATAAGAATAGGAATAGGGATGAGAACCGAAATAGAAATATGGATCAAAACAAGAATAGGAACAGGAACATAAGTGATGACAAAAATAGGGATGATGATTTGGAAAGAAACAATGAGTGGATTTAGAAGACTCAGAGAAGAAGAGAGAAAGATAAAGACAAAGAACATTGCTTTCAGGGAGTAGAAATACTCCCACCCCAGAATTAACCACCTCATGTGGAGGTGGTGGAGGGGATAAGATAAGAGGTTCATTATTATCCCCAAGACCCAAATGTGACCCTTTGCCATTGATGTAAAATGGGGAGAGATTTGTGTATATTGGGGATAGTTTTGATATGGGGAGAGATTTGATATTTGAGAGATCATTGAGCCAAGGGGAGCAAAGTCCCAAGGGGAGCAGAAAAGAATATCAGGTTCCAGTAAAATGAATATCGATTGCCATCAATTACAAAGAGGGAGATTTTTGGATATTTTTATCCCTAAAATAAAATATTGTCATTGATGTCAAAAAGTTATTTGATGTCAAAAGGATCTATAATGGTATGTACTATGTTTTGTGAAAGTGCAACGAAGGGTTTGTTATCAAAACCATGGCAGACAAAATAAAAGGTTTTATTTAAAACCATGGATGGCAGATTTGAAATGGGTTTTTCTTAAAATCCAATTTGCCTTTTTGTTTCATCGAAAAAGGTGCCCCGGTGATGGAGAAATTTAATTTTAAAGGTTTTGTTTAAATTTTAATTTATTTAAAATTTAAATTTAAATTTTAAAATTAATTAAAAAGATTTTCACCATGTTCTTCGACATCATGAGGGAAGTTTTAAAAACACCGATGTTTCCAAGCGAAGAGAAAGGCATATAAATATGCCACCAGATTTTAAATCGATTATCCTTGCTCGTTGATAATCTTACATGGGATATGCGAGGAAAATAACTTGTGTTTTTTTTTATATGACGTAGTGAATGGTTGAAAGAAGACAGTGATCACTTCCTAAATCTCATTGGGCAGTGTGTCCTAGTGGAAGCTTGGATTGTGCAAAGGTGTTGATAGCACGGAGGTCATGAGTTTGATTCTCGAGAGCATAGTTTTAGCATTGTATTGATTGAAGCATTGTTCATTGTTTAAAATCTCGTGGGTGAAAGGAAGAAGCATGAGGAGTACAAGGTGGAATAGCTTCCACATGGGAAGCTTAGCCAACTTGGTGGGTGGATGAAGTGCAAAGGTGCACTCACTGCAGGTCTTGGGTTCGAGTCACCCAAAACCCATTTTCGCATGGTTTGCTATCACCGCATTCTTCGGAGTCGAAAAAATATTTATTTTTTAAGCTATACCTATCACCGCAATTTTTGGAGGATTAATAATTAATGTTTTAATTTTTCAAATCTAAGGTTTCAAGCACCATTATTGAGGTTATACTATGGTGATATGATATATGAGTTGTGGTTTATAGTTTGCACTATTTGATGTGGGAATTTTTGCGTTAAGGAGCTTAGTGAGTTGTGCATTAGTGCAAAGTGATTTTTAGGAGAAATATGGGAATGGTAAATGGTTGTGGTGATATTCATGTTATGCTTAATTAATTAAGGAAATAATTATTTTTAATTATTTTCTAGAGGTGGATGTGATTTTTTACTAGAAGAAATAAGGTGTAAAAGGTTATGATATTTGTTTTGTAAATTCTCCTAATCCTCATGATGTTTGGCAAGAGAATATTGTGATTATGGCAGATTTCCACAGAGGCTTCTTCATATTCATAAAAGGTATGGGCACATTATCCTATTGATTGATTTGGGTAGTTTATTTTTGAAAATATATTTGGAGTGAAAAGTATTGATTGTGGTTTCATTTTCAAAAGTGATTGGTTTAATGCTTCAAGGTTTTCTGGTTTGAGAGTTGTTATTAAACATTGTTTTACAAGCATTATTTTTGAAACCATTAGTGGTGTTAAAAACCTCAGTTAGGGTTTGATAAGAACATGAGTATCATTGTTATGTGAAGAATATTTTATAAATATTGTTGTTAAAGCCCATTGGTTGTGCAAAGAACTTGAACTTGAGTTAGAAAAGAACACGAGGATCATTGTTATGTGAGATTTGTTGTTGAGCATATTTGAAAACATTTTGAGTTTATTGATACATGCTTGGACTAGGGTTTGTGAGAAAGGGTTTTTCATTAATGTTATTGGTTGAGTTGAGTTGATTGAGTCTAGTCAAGTGGATGCATGTGGTTGTTCAAGTTCCATAAAACAAACTATTCTATATTCTTGATTTGAGTTGATATTGAGATTTGAGAATAGAACATATAGAGTCTCTAACAATTCTCTTGATGCTTCTATGAGATTGATTTGAGTTGGGATTGGTATTTGAGTATAGAACATATTGAGTCTCTAACAATTCTCTTTATGCTTCTATGATATGAGATTGGATTTGAGTATAGAACATATTGAGTCTCTAAAAATTCTCTTTAAGCTTCTATGATAGTGAGTTGAGATATTGATTGAGCATTACGTATAGAACATATTGATTCTCTAATAATTCTCTTTATGATTATATGAGATTGGAAAATTTCTATGTGATATTTTTAAGTATATTTAAAACAAGTCTTTGAGAAGGCTTTTGGACTGATGTTGAGTAATCTTTTGTGGAAGCTTGCTATGCGGATTTGAGCAAGTCCTAGAGAGGAATTATTAAGTAGATTTGAGACAAGTATTTTAGAAGGCTTATGGACTAATATTGATTAATATTTTGTGAAATTTGCTATGCATATTTGAACAAGTCCTAGAGAGGACTTATTGAGCAGATTTGAGCAAGTTTTGTGTGGACCTGTTGAGCAGATTTGAGCAGGTTCTATGTGGACCTTTTGAGAATATTTGGACAAGTTTTGAGTGAGCTTGTTGATTATATTTGGACAAGTTCTAAGTGAGCTTGTTGAGCATATTTGAGAAGGTTCTGAGTGAACATATTGACAAATATTTGGAGGTGACAAAGTACAAAGTATAGATTATCATTGGATAGTTATCCAGTAGCCAGGATAATTGAAGACAAATATGAGTGAGGAGTCTTCCAGTGAAGAGAGATCCACCAATCAGTGCAATAGAGAGATACAGTCTTCTAGAATATCACTAGATAGAGAAGAAGGGGAAAGAGTTATCCTATGGAAGATATCCATAATATTTAGATTAAGGTATCAGCATCTCCTTTGGATAGAGGTCCGTAAATATTTTAATTGGTAAGGATTCCCATGAGATTATTTGAGAAATATTTAGAAGAAATATTTTCTCTGTGGAGGTAGCCCACATTGCATGAACCACATTAAAATTGGTGTGTCTATTGTATATGATGATTTGTGCATTGATTTGGTTATTACTATTGATATTGCCATTGATTATTGATTAATACTATTTGGGAAAGAAAAGTAAAAAGTGGTCTTATACTATTCACCCCTCCCTCTCAGTATAAGCTTATGTTCTTCATATTGTAGAAGAGTTGAAGAAAGCAAGTAAATAGATCTTATGTAGTCCTTTCTTAAATAATTCAAGAGCCAAGGAAAGAAATAGGCAAGGCTAAACCTAGATCATGGCTACCCCACTTCAATAACTAGAAAAAATAGACCACCTCCTTTTTACTTATCCTTAAATATGAAGGTATGGATGGTACATAATTGTATGTTTGACTCTGGAACAACTACCACTATTATGCCTAAAGCAGTCTATGAAATAATGGGTATGGAATTTACAAGATTCAACCCTAGAGTGTTGTAGTTATATGGCACCCTTGTAAATATAGTTGGAGTGATCAAAGATATCCCCATAAAGTTGCATAGAATACCTCAAATTACTATCATTCAAGAGATTATAGTGGTGGACTTAGAACCTTATTTGTGCCTATCAAGAGAATTTACTACTAAGTTGGGTGGTTATATTTCTCTTGATTATTCCCATATGGAAATTCCTTTCAAAGATAAAATATTTAAGGTATATTTTGAAAAAACATCTTTATTTCATATAGAAAGGATTGAGAAAGAGCCACAAACAGATGTAGTTAACCTAATTAGTGAAGAAACATACCTAATGGAAGACATACTAGAGGATCCACAAGATCCATGGAAGATTTCAATGCCATGATTGAAATAGAGATAGGCACTTACTCAATTATGAGGCCCGAAAAGGCAAAAAATACAACTTCAATAAGTGGAATCTCTAATCAAGATCAAATATGGAAGTTGTCCTTTGATGGGAATACCTTTGGGCAACTATTCAAAAATTATGAGATATTTGATTTCTAGATTCAAGAAATGAATTGTAGGGCTAGTCAATCATCCAAAGGAGAGTTGAATGTTGAACAAGGAAAGATTGTGCAGCTAGAAAACAATAACATACCCAAAGTATTGATAACTTTGGAGAGCCTATTCAACAATAATTATAGATTGGTTGGTCATAGGATAAAATTTGATAGCAAGAGTTATGAAGAAGTAAAAATTGAGCCCAAAAAATACATCAACCTTGGTATACATTGTTCAAAGGAAGAGGCTAATCAGACCATAGAGTTGTGCAAGGAATTCAATGATGTTATAGCTTGGACATATGATGATCTCAAGGTGTATGATAAGGACACGATCCAACACACTATGGAGCTATTACCATATGCAAATTCATTTTTATAGGAATAAATATAGATATATTCCAAAACCAAAGCTCTAATGAAACAAGAAATTGCCAAGCATCCTGAGCTAGATACAATAATTGAATTTTCCAAGAGACTAATCACCAGATTTAGAATTCTGGCCACTATAGTTGTTGATAATGCAAGATATTTCATAAGGGAAAAGACTTTAGACCTTTTAAGGAAATATGAAATATGCTAGAATGCTTCTTCTAAATATTATCCTCAAGGAAATGGCCTAGCAGAATCCACAATTTTTTTTTTCCTAAATATCATTAAGAGCAATATTGAAAATAACCCAAAAGACCAAAAATACATAGCTCATATGAAATACAGTGAAGGCAATACGTATCTCACTTGGAAGGTGAAGATAATTTTCCATACATACACTATTCAAAGGTGTAAGAAGTGCACTTAAAGCACTATCATAAACCAATGCCTAAATATAGAAGGAGATAACACATTTCAAGGTTGAGAATGAGCACCATATGAGCGATACAATTCAAAGGATATTTTTAATCTTGTGAGTGCTACGTTACAAATAGCACAAATCCACCAACATTGAATATTGTAAGGTAAGGGTTGATTTATTATTTGCTTGCACAAAAACCTAAGGTTCTTTGGAGGCATAAGGAAACATTATTGGAATATTATACATAAGAATTTTACTAAGCAAGCATACTTTATTAATATTTACAAAAGACATTCTTGGAATTATAAGGATTATTTCAAAATTTTATTTACTTGCAAATATTACTTTTTCTAACTTTCAAAATTTGGGAGGTATAAGAAATACAACATCAAAATAGGAATTGGAAATTAGAAAACCATTAAAATCAAATATAAAGGGATATTTAAAGAGGTTTATTAAATATTTTCAAAGCTTGGAAATTTATAATTTTTTGTTCTCTCAATTTTTTTCAAAAGGGATAAAAAGAATTCAACATTAAAACCTCTTCAAAATTGGAAAAGTGCTTAGTTAAATTAGGAGTAATAAGGTATTAGAAAAGTTATTTTTTTATATTTAAAAAACTATGCAAAATAAACCATAAATTGAACTTTATTTTACAAAAGCACTATATCATAATCCAATATCATTAGGGATTCATAAGACATTCTACAAAACTTGATAATAATATCTATAAAAAATTATCAAGCAGGGAAGATATAAGGTTTCTTCAAAACCTAAAATTAGGTGCTCATACTCTCATTACTAGGGAGACATAAGGAAGACTACAAACCTAAGGAATAATAAAGGTTTCATCAAATAAATCTTGTATACTTCAAGTAGGGGTCATATATCCTAAAACTAGGGAGTTATAAGGTAGACTATCAAGATTCTATCAAACTTCAATAACAAGAATCATTATTTCAGAGATCTATCATGGATGAAATTCTGAGAAAAGCCTTCAATAATGAAGAACTATTCCATGAAGTAGAATTCTACTCTCAAAACTTAATTTATAATCTATCAGGGCTTGGGCGATGGGTAAATTGTGATCGGTAGGCAACTTGGAGTTGGTAGCTCTAACTCGAGGGTTCTTCATTATCCATTTTAACAATATGGAGGATGCTAACCATATTTTAATGGAGGTCCTTGGTTTTTGGGTAAATGAAGTCTTTTTATTAGACGATAGGGTGAAGATTTTGACCCTGAAATGCAAAATATTAACATTGCCCCTATTTGGGTTCGTCTCCCAAGTCTACCTACCCAATTATTCAATGAATATTGGTTGTAAGGCATAGCCAGAACTATAGGGGACCTGATATCCATTGACCATGCGACCTTGGCCAGGAAAAGGATGACTCATGCATGAATCTGCGTAAATGCTAATTTGGATAATGAATTGCCAAGGTTTGAGGAGCTAGATTATAGAGAATACTATCAAAAATAGCTGGTAGAATACGAGTATAGATCAAAATTCTATGCAGAATGCAAAAATAAAGGACATCTATGGAATCAATGCCCTAACCTGGAAATGAAAAGAGAAAAGTAGAAGCAGGAAATGCTAGATAGAGGAAATTTGATGAGTTTCCCTAGTAGAGGCGATTTCAATCAGGCAAGCTATGTCTACCAAAAAAATAAAAGAGAGGGTGCAGGGTCCCAACAGGACAAAGAAAAACAATAGGTTGCTGGCAACCAAAATACTTAGGTAAGTTCCAATCCTCTAGTTTAAAATAAATTTTCAATTCTATCCAATATGGGAGTAGGAGGATTATTGAAAGATATGGAAGCATAGAACCTTCAGGCTAACCTTTCTGACTCTCTAGAATCCCCATCCAAGTAAGGATCCTCAAACCCTAATTCTAAAATTATTGTAAGCCCCATGGGAATCACAGAGCCAAACCCTAATGCTCGATCTCTAGAATCCCCATCCAATTCAAGATCCTTAAATCCCAATGCTAAAAATACTTCAAGCCCAATGGGCATATCAAATCCAAACGCTAATGTTGAAGAACTTAGGAAGAAATTTGAGGCATTAGAAAATAAAAAATATCATCTCCCTAACATCATCACTAGGAGTCAGGTGAATCCTATTGAGGGGTCATCTCTAATACCAAGGGAATACAAGAAAAAAAGAGAATATTTGGATGTAGGGGTGGAGATATGTGAAACTCTTCAGATTGAGGAATATGGTAGTCCGGTTCTACAACAAATTGCCTCCCCCAGTTTAGTCCTAAACAAACTAGGAGCACTGTGAAGTCTCCTATATATTTTGGTAGTGAAAAAAGAAGAGGGAGAATATCAAATGCTGAGCATAAAAAAATTAAAACTAATAATGACATTGCCAATGGAAAATAGAGAACCTTGTTTCAACAGATTATTCTGGGTTCTGAAGACAACAAATTAGGAAAACCCCTTCAAGGGAGGGGTAGAGGAATAAATCCCAAAAAATCTAAATGAAGTTCCTCTCATGGAATGTGAGAGGCCTCAATGGCCTGCCCAAACATAGGGAAGTCAGTGCAATAAGAAATAAAGTGAATCCAACTATTATCATGTTGAAAGAATAAAAAACTTAGGAGATTTAATAAAAAAAATTGCAAAAATCATCTGGTTTGTAAATCATCCAGAGGAGCGTTTGGAGGCCTTATGACTTTGTGGGATCCTCGGATAGTAGAAGGCACCATTATTCATAAATATGATAGGATTCTTAGTATTTTATTTAAATAAATACACATAAATAGGTCATGGATCCTTTAAAATATTTATGCACTGAATTCAATTAAAGGGAGAGCTCTACTATGGGATTACTTAGGCAATCTAAGTGAAATATTCCATAATGTCCCCTAGATTCTGGTTGGGGATTTTAACACTCCTCTTTACCCTTCAGACAAAATGGGTGGAAATGGACCACCTATAAGGAGCATGGATGAGTTCAATGACTTTGTGAACTCCAACATGTTGATGGATGTAAAACTTAGAGGAGCGAATTATACCTGGAGCAATTAGCGAATAGGGTGTCATCTCATTCAAGAAAGGCTTGACAAGTTTTTTCTATCAAAGGAGGCTACAAATCTTTTCGATGATTTTACCCTGCAAGCCCTTCCTAAAATTACCTCAAATCATAATACCATTTTGTTTGAGATCCCTAACTCTATGTCCTTCAAGAAACCTTTTAGATTTCAATCTATGTGGATCAAACATTCCAGTTTTAGAGATAACTTAATTTAGTGGTGGAAGCAACCTATCAAGGGTAGTGTAGCTTTTAAACTTGTTGGAAAATTAAATTTTGTTAAGGAAAAGCTTTGAACTTGGAACAAAGAGGTCTTTGGAAACCTCTTTGAAAATAAAAAATAGGTTTTTGAAATTTTGAAGATAATTTATCAGAGGATTCAACATGGTGATGCTAATGAAACTACTAGGCAGGAGGAACGGATAAAACTAGTAGAGTTTCATAACATTTTGGCCTGTGAGGAAATCTATTGGAGGCAAAAATCAAGGGCTCTTTGGTTGAAAAATGGAGATTCAAATTCCAAGTATTTTCATGTCACCACGCTTAGAAACAGAAGAAATAACAAGATAAATATTTTCAAAAATCAGATGGTTTTATTACTCAGGACTTAACAGAAATAAGAAAGGATGCAGTAAATTATTTCAATTCTATCCTTGGCAAGTAATTGTAGTGCAATGAGGAGGCCAAAGATATTCTCTTGCAATCAATTCCTAGCATAATAAATGAGTATATAAACCTTAATATTTTAGCTCACTTTTTTGATGAGGAAATTAAGGAAACCTTGTTTAGCATGGATCCAGACAAAGCCCCAGGAATCGATGGCTTTCCCCCTCATTTCTATCAAGATTTTTGGGACATCATAAGTGAGGATGTAATTTTTGTTGTCAGATAATTCCAAGAAAACAATCATTTCCCAAAAGGTCTCAACTCTACTTTTTATTTCTCTAATTTCTAAGAAGTAAACCCCTGAATCTATGGCTGACTTTAGTCCAATCAGTATGTGCAATTTTTCTTACAATATCCTAACTAAAGCCATTGCAAATAGAATAAGAGATGTTATGCTCCTCATCATAGATCCATGCCAGGGAAGCTCTGTCTAGGGCATGTCAATCCTGGATGGAGTTATCACAGTTCATGAAGCTTTCCACTTTGCTCATAAGACTAACATGTCTATTTTTGCCCTCAAGCTTGATATGAACAAAGCATTTGATAGGCTAAATTGGGACTTTATGATTGTTGTCCTCCTTAAGTTTTTTTTTCACCACCAATGGGTTAATTTGATCAAAGAATGCATTTCTAAAGCATGCTTCTCGATTCTAGTTAATGGAAAAACTGCTAGTTACTTTCAAAGTTGCTGAGGAATTCGGCAGGGGGACCCTATCAGCCCCATGTTATTCATCATTATGGTAGAAGCTTTAGGCAGAACCATAAAAAATGCTTGCAGTTCAAGGTTAATATTAGGAATAAAGGCAACATATATCACTAGGATTTTTTCTCACCAACAATTCATTGATGATACCCTTCTATTGACTAAGACGTTAGTGGTTGAGGCAAAAATAATTAAATACATCCTGGAAATCTACAAGGATGTTGCTGGTCAGAAAGTTAATTTCAATAAAAGCAAGTTACACTTCTTGAACACCCCCATTCAGAGGCAATGAAGTATTGCAGAAAATTTAGGGTGTGATATAGAAAACCTCCCCACTTCATATCTTGGTCTCTCTATTTTCATTGGTTCTCCAAGAGAGTCAATGTGGGACAGGGTTATTGAAATAATTCAAAAAAACTTGCTGGATGGAAAGGTCATCTTCTATCTCAAGCAGGAAAGCTGACCCTCACTAAGGCCTCTCTTCAGAGCATTCTAGTCTATTTCCTCTCTATTTTCAAAGCCCCTATGAAGGTTTTCCAAAAAATTGAGAAAATCCAAAAAGAATTTTTATGGACTGGATCAGAGGAGAAAAAAAGGATACACCTTGTAGGATGGACCAAAGTGTGTAGACCCAGGGAAAATGGGGGCTTAGGTTTGAGGAGAATTGCTCATATGAATTTAGCTTTACTAGCTAAGCAGGTGTGGCACATCATTTTTGGTGAATAAAATGAATGGACAACTATCATCAAATTAAAGTATATTCAAAATATGGAATTTCTAAGTGACTCAATTCCAATCATAGGTTTTACTTTTTGGAAAGCAATTCTCAATTATAAGGAAATCATTAAAAAAGGTTTAATATGGGTTTTAGGAAATGGTGAGAGGATAAATTGTTGGAATGACAGGTGGGCTAAGGATGAACCATTGACGCAATATCCTAACTTAGCCCGAATCAGAGATATCATGAAAGAACTCATTGGAAAAAAAGTCTTCGATTATATGGTTGAGGATAGAGGCAGAATGAAGTGGAAACAAATAAGGATTCAGGGATTTCAACCAGAATCAAATGATATTTGTAGTATTCTCGAGAAACATTTTATCCCCATGAGACCCAAGGAAGATCAAGTGACTTGAGATCCTACGAAAAATGGGCAATTCACTGTTAAATCAGCTTACAAGCTTCTGCTTGATGGTAAGGATTTTGTCCTCCAAAAGGACTTAGTTTGGATAAAAATTTAATTCAAAAAATTGTAGTGTTTTCATGGCCAGTTATCCAATAATTCTAACCATTGATAATATTATGCGTAAAGGTATTTGTATCACTAATCATTGTTATCTGTGCAGGGCTAATTGAGAGACCATTTATCACATTTTCCTTAAGTGCCCTTTTTCCATGACTGTCCTAAGTGGGGTTTTTTAGACCTTTAATATTTCATAGGTTAAACCAACCATCGTATTTGATTTGTTCGTCTAATGGCCTTGCCCCATTTCAAGCCAAATACTTAGATACATGTGGAAAATTTGTCTCAATCACTAAATTTGGTAGGTGTGGTTATAAAGGAACCATAGAATCTTTAATGAGTATATCCATGATGATCAAACTATCATTGTTAGGATCCTATCCTTTGCCAATGAGAATGTGAATCTTATCCCTTTTGATATCCATAAACCTCATCTATAGGAGACCATGATTGCTCAATATTTAAGCTTAACCTTGTTATATGAGTCTATGCCTAGGGTAGTCAACCCCAGAGCCAATGTTAAGTGGTCCCCACCTCCTACGAGTTGGTTTAAGCTTAATTTTTATGGAGTGGCTAAGGAAAATCCTGGCAGAGTAGGCACTGGCGACATTGTGTGAGATCATAATGGGAATATGATGCTTGTGTTTTTTGAATATTTGGGAACAAGGACAAACAATGAAGCTGAAGCTAGAGCTATGTGGAGAGGCCTTCAAATGACTCAAGACTTAGAAGGCAATTTGATCGTAGAAGGATACTCTATGCATGTTATAAATCTCCTCAATAATTGGAAAACACCTCCTTGTAGGATTAAAACAATTGTTGAAGAGGCTAGGATCCTTTTCTAGGGAAGACAGGACAAAAAATCCCAACATGTCTTCGAGAAGCTAACAAAGTTGCTAATAAGATGGCCAATTTGGGTGTCGATGGTGATAGACTTTTCAAATGGGAACACGATATCCCGAGAAAATTAAAGGAGCTTATTCAATAAGAATGCCAAGAATGATAGTCAAATTTACCAACAGGGTAGGCACTGTAAGTTTGAATACTATGGGTATTCCTGTATCTTTTTTGAAATGGACTCACAAAAAAAATTATCTGAGCTATCAGTCTTGGTGGATGTTGCTTGGAAATACCACAAAGACTAATGGGGACGGTCACATGTCAGATAACATGGCTCCTAGTCATATGAGTAATTTGAGGTTGGTTGATAATCATAGGGTAGGAAAGAAACAACAATATAAGACTTCGAACCAGAGCCATGTCGACCACTAGATAGCCATTGCCATAAATATAGCCATCAGGTTAACTTCTCCAAGGCTGATTGGCCAAGACGGGATATGGTACCAAAGCATGTCATATATGGAAGAAAGCAATTACCAAATAATTATTAAGAGTAAATGTCAATACAGAGCTTGTGGGAGTTTTTTTCAGTACTCTACAATGCGTGTTTGCAGCTTTTTGTTTCTCCACTATTTCAAGGAAGGGATCTGTGTCTATTTCTTTTTTTGTAATTATGATGCATGTGTGTTTTCTTGGGGTATACCCAAAATGTTGTATGGGAATTTTCATTTTGATAACATACTATGTGCCTTACTAGATGTAATGACTTTGGTGGTATGTATATTTTACATATATAGGATCCTTAGTAAGGACATGTTCATCAACATCCCTGGGCTGATTTTTGTAAAAGGTTTTAAGTCAACATATAAAACCTGGTATTAATGCTATAGTATCTTATCTACCAAAAAAAAATAATCTAGAAAGATATGAGTATCTACCCCCTAGCAACAAAGAGAAATTTTTCTTATTTCTTAAAGAAGCCAAAGAAAGTAGCTTTACAACATTGATTAACTATCTTCATGAAATCCTCTTCACAACATAGTGGAAATCACAGAGATTGGTTATATTTTCACCAGAAGAATATCTGATTATTTATATATCATTAATTGTGTGTGTACTTATTCAACACAGGAAACAAGCTAACAATAAAGAACAATATTATTGTGATGATAGACTAACTTTTCATGAAGCAAATATTTCACCAGCATCAAAGCAGTATCAAAGGAAGAGAAGAAGAAAAAATAATAAGAGATATACTAAAAGAGGCCATGACATGAATATTGAAGTAGTAGAGAAAAAACCATATCAAGACTTCTCTAAACAAGAAAAAGTGATGAGCAAAAATTATGTCTCGAAAAATAATAATTTTCTTCCATAAATTATCAATTCGGTAAATTCATAAACTTACGAGTGTCATGCATATTATATGCTTGTAGTGCGAGGGAATGAATCCATATATACCTTTTTTAGTTGGGTGGGGGATGTTTGTGCATTTTTATTTCACGCAAACAAAATAAAACTAAGTGGGAAAAATTAAATAAATAAATTACAACTAAAATTAAAGTGCTGAAAATAAAAGTGCGGAAATAAAATGCAAGAAAATAAACACACAAAACTAAATTAAATAAAGCAAAAAATAAAACAATAAATCTAATCTACAAAAAATAAATATATAAATAAAACAGGGGAGGACTACTGTAGGGAGTGGACCCAAGCTCCCATAGATAGTCTGCCCGACTAATCACATGGAGCTTGCTTTAAGCAAGTAAGAGGAATTGCACTCTTAGTAAGTTATACAGAAAATGAAGTGAAACAAATTTCTATGTAATTGATTCCCCATTCGTCTAGCCTACATATTTATATAGAACGTAGCCATATCTCGTTATAATAAAAAATCAATCTATCTTAATCACATAACGTGATTAGTTACAATTGGTTTCTACATAAATTTTATTCTGCTATTTTAAAGTATGTCCATTCACAAAAAGGATAAATATAAAAAATCCTTAGGTGTATGTAACAAAAAAATCCTAAATTAATTCATCCTAAAAATAATGCTTTAAGATCTTTACAAGGTCAACCAACCAATTGGTTAATAATAAGTGTCTTATTCTATTTTCATAATAATGCATGATTAAAATATTTATCCTTTGTCTTCATGTGCAACAACCTCCTTAGCCTCTTGGTCAACCGATCAAAGCTGGCTTGGTCATATTAAGTGTCTCCAATGTATGGCAATAAGGTACCTCCAATGTATGGCACTAATATGTCTACTTCCTCATCACAGTACCTACCTATTTACTGGGTCAGATTAAAGTATCATAGTAAGGCACCAGAGTAAGATGCCAGAGTAAGGCACAGAAGTAAGGTGTCAGAGTAAGGCGCTAGAGTAAGGCGTCTACTTGAGTAAAGTGTCTGCTTGAGTAAGGCACCTGCTTGAAGAGTAAGACACATTCCCAATATGCCTTAGACTCATTTAACCAAAAGCATGCTAGGTCCAAGTGGTATGTAGATTGGAAAACACCAAATTAGTAGCAAAAACTGCATTTATACACAGTTTCCATTAAAAACACCAATCAAGCATAATACCAGATTTTCTATCAATTATGTGCATAAGTTAAATAAAAATATATTTCTAATTCCAATTAAACTAGTAATGATGCCCCTTAATAATCTATATGAAATAATAATTTTTCGTGCTCATTATCCCCCATGCCTAAATATTGTCACATCCTCGTGACAACAACCCCCCGAAATAATATTTTTTTTTCTTTTTTTTTTTTAACTATCTCTAGCATCTCTATTTTTATTTATTAATCATTACAACACCAATAGAAAAACTATAGCACCAACATAAGTTAGAAACACGTCATGACTGATCATTGTGGGAAAATGGGTAAATCATGACCACACTATTCAGACCAAATTACCACTGCACTGTGTTTTTCTTCATTAAGCATTGCGGCACCCGTGAAAGCACACTACACTAATTTTGAGAGAGATAAAATTATCTGCAGTAACACATAATACACCTATACATATGGAGTTGTGTGAAGGTATTTCGTGAGATGTAGCTGTTCATGAAACTTAGGGGATTTAAACAATAGGTCAATTAAAGTTCGGTTAGGGGTTTATGAATCCCTCTAAAAAAAATATTTTCTTTTTGTGTGTTTTCTTTTAGTCATATTTTGGGTCATTACACCCTCAATGCTATACACTTTTTCATAATGTTCGAATTTCATAGATTGGTGGTATGTTGAAGGGACTAATTGCATATCATGAATTCAAGGCTAGTATAAGAGGATATTATATCATAATTTGTAGGGAAACACAAAATAAAGTGTTCAACATGCAAGACATGAATTTAATTGGTAAGATTATGGATATTGCAAATTTTATCAAGTCCTTTGTAAAATGCATGACCCTACTTTAAGCTTTTATGACAATGTCAATTTTTTTTAAGTCCTTTCTATAAAGTCATATCCTTTAGATAAACTTAAGCTTGAAAAAATTTATGTCTAATCCATATTTGATTAAAATATTTTTGTACATTCATCATTGATGTGGAATGTGATGGATAAAGACAACTCACCTAATATCGAAGGTGGATGGAAATAATACTAAAGAAAAGAGATTGTGGCATGATTACTACTAACAAGACCACCATGTTAGCCAAGTTTATGGGTCTAACATCTTGGTAGATGATCAATTCACTTAGAAGTTTAAATAATCTTCCTAAAGAGAATTGGTAGATGATCAATGTATAATATTTTGTACATTTTAGCTAGGGATTCCTCCAAGTATTGTTGGAGGCTAAAGGTATTTTTGCATTTATCTTGTGGCTTCAATACCAAAGTTTGATCTTTAGGGGATGTTGTGTACCTAGTCCTTAGGACTAGAGGTGGTTAGAAGTTTTTGAATATTGATGATTTTCCTTAGTCTTCTACTAGGTTATGATGCTAATTTTAATCATCCCCACTAGATTTTTATCGAGTAGGGGTACACTCCTATAAGACATAGTGTTAATGGTAATTTTCTCTTGTTTGGGTAAAGAGTCATGGAATATACATAAGTCCTAACTGGAGGAAGCTGGATATTCAAAAATTCCTATTATAAGGTGACCTTCACCAATAAGGTCTTACACTAAATCCTTAAGTGTCCTACATTTATTAATATGGTGTCCATTCATACAATGGTAACCACATTGTTCGTCTACCTTAAACCAAGGAAGATTTCTCTTTTTAGATCATGTTGCCTAATAAGAGGTAAATCTATTTTTTTTTCTTCTAGTAGATATATTAATACAATAAATAGATATTGATTTAATCTAGTGAAATTTATCAAAGGTTTCTCTTGAGTTTTCTTCAAGATAATGTTTTGAAGGGTATTTGTGGTGTCCACATGACCAAATTTTATATTATTTATGGGATTGGAGTTGGTAGTCCCATTGCCCACAACATGATTATTTTTTATTATGATTTAGGGTTGGAAGAAAATGGTTATTCATCTTCCTTATTAGATTTATATTTCCCCTACATTGAATGATGGCTTCCATATATTTTGAGATATCAATTTCATCATCAAAAGACATGACATATGTCATATCTAGGGGATGTGGTAAGTGTTCTTGAAGGTTGCATATAATAATACTCAAAAATTCTTTAGGTGGTTGTAAAAATAAAATATTCCCAATAATTTCCCCCCACCACAATAAAAATTCATTAAGGGTCTCATTCTTGCCTTATTTAAATTGATATAAATAACCAACTATGCATTTGCATACATTAAATATGGGAAAATATTTTATAATAATTTCTTCCAACTTAGAAAAGCTTATAATTGTTAGAATTTCCCAAGAGTAGAACTGCAAAGTATTACAAGATTTGAAGAAAAAAAAATAGAACTCATTTATTATTCCATGGATCAACTTTATGTAAATAACAAAGTTGATCATTGAGATCCGTTGGATTTCAAAAAATCATCAAATATGATCTAGATAATAACTGAGAGTTCACTTGACTCATGAAGGAGTGGAAACTCAAATAAGTATATTCTAGTAGAACTTAAGAGAATAATTACTTATTCTAACACCCCCCTTAAGTTGTACTAGGGGTGTATTGTACAAGTGAGTCCCAACAATAGAGCCTAATGAGGTACTCATGTACAATGGTTTTATTTTGAGTAGATGGTAAAAACCCCATGGGAAAAATCATCTACCAAAAGGAAAAAATGAAGAGGCATATCTTTGGTTTTTGAAGATTGTCCTCTTAATAAAAAATGAGTCCCAACAACATGGCCTGATGAGGTACTCATGTACAATGGTTTCATTTTGAGGATATGGTAAAAACCCCATGGGAAAAACCATCTATCAAAATGAAAAAGGATGGGGCATGTCTTCGGTTTACGAAGATTTTCCTCTTAATAAAAAAATGTGAGTCCTAACAACATGGCCTTATGAGGTACTCATTTACAATATTTATGAGATATGGTGAAAAACCTCATGGGAAAAACCATCTGCTATGAAATAAATAGGCATGTATTCGGATGGCAAAGATTGTCCTTAATAACGCAAAAAAAATAATGAGTCCCGACAACATGTCCTGATGAGGTACTCATGTACAATATGTAAGGGAGAGATGATAAAAAAACCATCCTCCAAATAATACAATAATAAAAGGAGAGGTGAAAAGACCTCTGTTTCAATGTAGCTGTAATACTCCAAGTTTCTCTCGCAATTGTATGTAACGCGGAGAAGAAAATAACTTGGTGAAGATGTCTGCAACCTAATTTTCAGTTGGAATATAGTCCAAGTGTATGTCCCCATTATGAATATTTTGTCGAATGAAGTGCATGTGTATCTCAATGTGCTTGGTGCGTTGATGCTCAACTGGATTGCATGCAATATGAATTATGCTCGGATTATCACACCAAATAGTAATAGGTTTTTCATTGGAAAACCCAAATTCTTTTAGAATATGATTAAGCCAAAGAACTTCCTAAATTGATAAAATTGTTGCCCTGTATTTAGACTCTGTAGATGGTAATACCACTGCTTGTTTTTTGCATAACCAAGAAATTGGTGAAGAACCAAGACAAAAAACATATCCAGAAGTTGAACATCTATCTTCTACTGAACCTGCTCAATATGAATCCATGTAGCCAATGATATCCATGGATTTTATCTCATATAAGAGCACAAAGTAATTAGTTCCTTGTAAGTAGTAGATGATTCTTTTTGTTGCTTGCTAGTGACTGAAATGAGGTTGATGTGAGAATCTAGATATTAATACAACAACATATGAGATATCTGGATGAGTATGAGTAAGGTATAAAAAAATCCCTATAAGCTGATGATATAGAGTTGCATCATATAGAGGGGATGTGTAGAAAGTACTTAGATTGACTCCATATTGGAAAGGTGTAGGATACGGTTTGCAATCTATCATTTTAAACCTTTGAAGAAGATCTAGAGTGTATTTTTGTTGACACAATGAAATTCTTGCTTTTGTTTGATTTATGTGGATCCCAAGTAAGTAATGTGCTAGACCCAGATCAACCATATCAATTTTTTTAGAGAGGGAGTCTTTTATAGTTTGAATGTAAGTGAAGTAACTACCAATGAGTAGAAAATCATCAAAATATAGAACAAGTATGGTGATTTTTACTTCATCTCTCCAAATTTAGATTGTGTTATCAAAATCACAATGAGAAAAACTTGAGGAAAGAAGGAAGGAATCCATTTTTTCATACCAAGATCTAGGAGATTTTTTGAGGCCATAGAGAAACTTCTTTAGCCTACAAAAAAAAGAGGAGTCTTGAGTGAAATTAGCAAGTTGTTTCATAAATATCTCTTCCTTTATGTCCCCATGTAAGAAAGCACTTTTTACATCCATTTGAAATATAGGCCACTTTTGGGAAGCAGCCAGAGCAAGAACCAGTCTAACAAAATCCATTTTGGCAACTAGTGCAAAGGTTTCAGCATAATCAATTCCTTTAGTTTGAGATAAACCTTTGGCTACTAGGCCAGCTTTGTATTTATCAATTTCTCCATTAGGTCCATATTTTTTTCTGTAAACCCATTTACAACAAATTAATTCCTTCCTTTAGGTAGGGGAACTAAATCCCAAGTTTAATTTTTTATTAAAGAACAGAATTCATTTTCCATGACATCATCCCACTCTTTAATACCAGTTGCTTCTTTGAAGGATCCAGGATCAGAGGAAATAGGCTGACAGACAAGACCAGTGCCTATGGATTTGGTTAATCTATATGATTGAAAATTTTGGATGTAAGGAGTATCTTATTTAACAATGGTGCAGGCCCATTTTGGCATAGTGGAAGGAGTAGAAGGAATGGAAAGACTTTGAGTTGGAGTTATAGGTTCCTCATCTTGATCATTAATATCTAAATTAATATCTAAAGTTGGTTCTTCATTGTATTGAGGTTATACTGTAGGAGAAGGCTCAATATAGGAAGAGGATGTTTGAGGATCTTTCTAAGGAAATGTTTCATCAAATTGGATATTCCTATGAAAATAGACCTCATGATTTGAGGGATCAAGGAGCCTGTATGCTTTCATTTACTCATAATAACCAAAAAAGATGAGATTTTTTATTTTCTTATCTAGAACCTTCATTTTCTTCTTTAGGATGTGCGCCCAAACAATACACCCAAAAATATTGAAGAAGGAGTTATCTGGTTTTGAACCAGTCTATGCTTCTTTAGGATTTAAATGATCAAGGGCTTTATGAGGTGTGCAGTTTTGAATATAGTTTGTACAGTTAATAACTTATACCCAAAAAACATTTGGAATATCTCTTGAATGGAGCATACAGTTTTCTATTTCCTTCAATGTTTGGTTTTTCCTCTCTGCAATACCATTTTTCTACAGATTATGGAAGAAAAAATGTTGATGAATGATGCCATGAATTGATAGAAATATTGAGAACTCATTATTGCAGTATTCCCCCCCATTATCTATGCAAATTTTCTTGATGGTGCAAGAGGCCTGATTTTCAACTAAGTCTTTGAATAAAGTGGGATAGAACATAACTTTTGTATTTTAGGAAGTAGACCCAAGTTCTTCTGGAAAATTCATCAATGAAGGTTAGAGCATATTTTTCTCCTTTGAAAGAAGGCTCTGGAAAAAACATCAAGTCACTATGGATTAAATCTAGAGGGGATGAGGATTTTAGAGAACCACTTGGGTGGAAAGGATATTGATGTTGCTTTCCAAGAGCACATACAGGACATACTCCATCAATAGAAGAGACTTGAGGTAGACCTATTACCATTTCATGGGTGTTCAATTCCTTTAGGTAGTTATAACTAAGATGACCAAACCTTCCATGCCAAATTTTGCTTTCAAGATATCCATGAGCTACAAAATAGGAGGTGCCTTTTAGATTTTTGAATCCTTTGAAGTGAAATAGACGAGTGTTGTGATTTATATATCCTTTAGCTATAAGAGAGTGGTGGTATTGAAAGTCTCTTATCTCAACTCCTATTGGAGAGAAGAGAACAATTTTACCCTTTACAGAAGTACAAATATGATAGACGAAAAGGAGATTTTTTGTAATATTTGGAACATAGAGAACATTATTTATAGATCCACCATCAATGAATATGTCACCGTTTCCTTTGACTGAGATAAAGGAAGAATCACCAACTTCTATGCTATATGTTGAACTTGAGGATATAGAAGAGAATGACTCATCTGAAGCAGTCATGTGATGAGTTGCTCCAAAATCTAGTACCCAATAATTAGAAGAAGTATTAGTGGTATTTCCTTGAACATTTAGGTATTTTCTTATCTACTTTTTATTGTCTATATTTTGATCCTTCATAGTTGCCTCTATTTATTGTAATTTTTTCTAGCATTTGTTTGGAGAATGACCATTCTTTTTGCAGTGAGTACAAGTTATGAGACTTATTTCTTTCTTTTTAAAATTTTCTTTAGTGGAGCTGGATGCTACTAAGGCTTTAGAGGAAGAAGAAGAGATCTCATACTTTACAAGTTTTGTTTTTTCCCTAGTTAGTCTCTCACAAAATTCTTGTAAGGAGGGCATTTTGAAACTTGCACCAAGAGCATATTTTGTAGATAGAAAGGTGGTTACGAATATTTGAAACACACCATTTAATTTAGAAAAAAATATATAAATGCATTCTTCATATTTTTTATCCTTGAAACTACCTTTAAATTGAGTAAGGAATTCTTTAAATTTGGTGAAAAAATCAACAATATTTCTTAGCTCTTTAGGAGATAGTGTTGTTAATTGTGCCTCTAATTGCATTGACCTTATTTGATCTAATTTTCCAAATAATTTCTTTAGTTTATCCCAACTTTCATAAGGATTTTTACAATCTGTAATGTGAAACCATAAGATTTCAATTACATTAGTGCTTATAATACCCATTTTTTCATACATTTTCCATTTATGAACAAATATTTCATATTCATTTTCAAATTCATGTTGCTTCTCTTCTAGAAGGTGTGTGAGCCCTTTAAAAAAATTAGATTTAATATTTTAGGTTTCCATGTATGATAGTTATGAGGGGTGAGAGGATCAATTATATTCAATGTATTAATTTTTCCAAAGAACATTCAAGTGAACCAATAATCCCCATCTTAACTTGAAATTAAAATAAGCTTTTAAAGGTTGAAACAAAATCCTGAGAGTAATACCAACCTACTCAATTTACCTACCCTAATGAGAGGGAAATTGTAATTAAATGAGGAGGGTGATATACCTTACTCAGGTTAATGAAGCAAAAAATACTAGGCCAGGACTTTATACTTATTCTTCTTGGTACACGCCCTTAAGATATGGAAACTATAAGTTATGAGAGGAATGGTACGTGGAACTTAGGCTTTTGATTGAAATTTTTATGTATGAAACCATATATTGTTTTTCTCAATAATCTGTCCTTACGTGAGGGAAACTATGAGTTTTGAGAAATGCAATAATTGGAATGTAGGTTATAATGGAGATTGTTTAAAATATTTGATTTCTTTTATTATTTTATAAAGGAAATATTTATTATATTACTTTATTAAAAAACAAGGAATTGAAATGAAATGAAATTTATAATTAAATTTTTAAATAAACCATAAATTTGTTTATCATCCAAATATATTCCCTTATTTTATGAAGTATGAATTTTTACTTAAACAAAATAATAAAATCAAATAGAAAATAAGAATTTTTGACCAATATAAACAACTCCCCTTAAAGCCTATAACACAGGTGCATAAAAGGCACCCTTAAAAACCCCCCAAAGAAAATTTTATTAAAGAGGTTACAAAATTGTCTTTTTATTTTCTCTTTAGTGGCCAAAAACCTAGGCACTAAAGAATAAAATGACTGAAATATAAAGTGATTTTATAACTTATAATGTGAAGAAAAAATCTCTATTTAGTACTAGTTTTTAAAAAAACTAGTAGAATAGAAGATATTTTCTTCAAATAATGAAGAAGCTGGAGAGAGCTCTTGGGGCTTTATCAAGGCCCAAATATTGAACTTTACAAAAGATGAAAATTTTAATTGAGATAAGGTATTCCAAGAATTCTAAAAAATACTTGACTTGATCTAGATGTGCCATCAAAGAACTCGAAGGAGAACGTAACTCACAGTACCGAGAAATCAAATCTAATAGAAATTTGAAAAATGAGAGAATCATCTATGAAAAAAGAGAAATGAGCACTCCAAATGATCGCTTTGTTTTCCAAAGTAGGACTCCCAAAAAAATAGTCCTTTGAACAATAAGGAAGACACTACGACTATTCTATATGCTCTTTGAAAGGAGCATGATGTACCTACGATATTACTGCATTCAAGAGGTAAAAAAAGAGATAACTATTAAAAAAATAATACCTAGGTTATTTTCCTGAATCACAATGCAACAGATGACTAGTAAGGATTTTGAACTTTCAAATGGCGCAAGGAGAGAGAGGAACATCAAGTGGATTCCAAGTGTTCATTGTACTTAAAAAATGAATATAGATACATAAAATATGTATCTCTAGAATCAATATTCACACAACACAGCTATATCATATTCAAAATAAATATTGATGTTGAATAACAGCTTTGGTTTAGAGAGCAATATTCACACAACTTATATAAATATTTGAATAAGAAAGTTGAAGCTCCTGATAATGGATAGAAAGCGAGCTTAGATTTTAAGTGTAGAGAAAATTTATTTGATATTTTGCCTCTACTGATCTCTAAGATCGTTTCAAATGACCGTTGAGGAAGACGAACAAAATCGCCACACTCAAAGATTTAGATTTATGCAATTTTGGAGAAGAGTGTGCCATGTATTATATTATGATATATTTTAATTAATGATTCAAACATCTGAAAATAAAGACATGAGGAGAGTAATCAAAAAAAAAAAATTTGATCTGCTTCGAAACAAAGATTCAGGAGGCAAAAAAAATTTGAATGATCTCCACAAAAATGAATGCTGAGAAAGATCACCGCTGCCAAATGACACTCCAGTTTGTGAGATAAAAAAATTTGAACGATCCCCACAAAAAAAAACTCTAATGATGAAAATGCCGCCACTGCCCAACGATGTTTCGATTGGAAGGCCGACACCGTGGTGCCTAACAGAGGGAAAACTCTATGTGCTTCTGTGACCAGTGTAAGAAACTGCCAATGGAACCAAAGGAAAGGAGAAATATATATATTGCATTTGAAAAAATGGCAAAAAAGATTTCAAATTTTTTCCTATGAAGCAAATATCAACACTCTTTCTTTTAAAACATAAGGAGACTCTATTACGGTAAAATGAACTTGTGAAACAAAATTAGATAGAACGATAAAAATATTTTCAAAAAATTGTAGATAAAAGGAGAGCAATCTACAATAGATATGAAAATAAAACACCTTATTAAAAAAATATAAGAGATAAGAACCAAATTCAGAAACTTCCTTCTAGAGATAATGCTAAGCAAAACCTATCTTGCTCTGGTACCATGTTAGAATTTTCCAACAGTAGAACTGTAAAGCATTACAAAATTTGAAGAAATAAAAATAGAACTGATTGATTATTCCATTGATCAACTTTGTATAAATAACAAAGTTGATAATTGAGAGTCGTTGGATTACAAAAACTCATCAAATCTAATCTAGACTATAATTGAGAGTTCACCTAACTCATGAAGGAGTGGAAACTGAAGTAAGTCTACCCTAGTAGAAATTAAGAGAATAATTACTTATTCTAACAATAATTGAATGGTTAGGTATCTAGTTGAACCACACTGAACCTCACCACCAAGATTAGTAGGTAATATTTTAAATAATAATATCTAATCATGTTTGATGTCATGGAATGCAACTCAAAAAATTTGATCTTCTGATAGACCACCTTCTCCTTTATACATCTATAACTTTCGTAACACAAATCTTGAGGGATAAAAATTGTTTGTTAAGCTGGGATCTACAAGTTCATTACAAAAGTATTTATAAGCATAATTTTTAGTTGTGCCTCATTGAATAGATGTTATTTGTTGCCTAAACTTAGAATTTTCCTTAGCAAGTTTTTCTATTTTACCATTTAGATCTTGAAAACTTGGATAAGGAACTGGTGGTACCTTGAGTTGAGGTTGTGTATATATTTGAGGGTAATATTATGAATTAGTATGAGCCAACTGAAAGGGGACAACTAAATTTTTATTTATAGGACTATGGATAAAAAGGTTTGAAGATGAAACATTAGAAATTGAAACTTATGGTAAGGTAAATTGATGAAAAGATTGGATGTTATAAGGTTATAAGTATTGGGTATACTAGAAAATATATCTATGTTTTGACTATGCAGAACACTTACAAGTTAAGATATAGGATTTTTTAGCCTAAAAGATTCCAAGTTTAGAGGAAGGGACCCTTGCTTCATAGAAGACGAGTGCATGCTAGGGGGCATTTCTTCTATTGTTGTTGTGATAATATTAGAATTAGACCCCATTATATTAAGTTGATTTGGGTTAAAATTTATATAAATGGAGCCATGTGAAGGGTCTATTTAATATACCATAGGATTTGACATAGATTTTTGCAGAAGATCCATAAGAGATTCTTCTATGGTTGAAGTAGTTAAAGGTCCTTCTTTAGCCGCAAGCACTTGTTGCATTATTTCCTTATTTCCTTTAATAAAATAAACTAGATGGTCCATGGACCAAAAAATTAGTTCCCCTCATTGATTCTATACAGGGGAAAGGGTACCAAAAGGAGGATGTTCTTCATCCTCTTCTTCTTCATAAAAAATATTTTTCTATAACCTTTTGCTTGGAAAGAATATTACGTAGTGAATTTGGATTTTGTGCCATTTGAAATGCAATATTTCTAGTTATATATGGAATTTCAACCATGGATAAGGAAGTTCAATGATTAATTATTATTTCTAGAGTACTTATAGAAAATAAGAGAATATGTTTTATGTCACCTTGGAATAACAACCCTCCTTATGACTCCCAATAGTCCACCCTTAATATACTAGCCAAGGTAGATTTACCCCAAGGTTCATATGATGGGTTAGTTAAGGGGTCATTAACCTTACCCTACTAGGGTAAACAATTTTTTATATTATTTTTTTAATTTAATTTAATTTAACTAAGTAAATATACTAGAGTGGTATTTATTAAAATTCAATTAATTTTATCTTTATTAAAACATTAGCTTAGTGAGAAAGGTAGGATGGGGATCCAAGTGGTGTTTCATGTTGGGTTCACCAAATATTGGGTACAAAAAAGGGGGATTCCATAGAAATGAAATAGATTTGGTGAGTCCTCTTCTATTTGGGGGCCCATGCTCAAATGAAAGATCATTGTTATTGTTCCATTGATTGTGCATCTTTTGAGCTTTAACTTTAGAAAAATAATGAATTTTGGGCTTCACCAAGAGAATTTATCAATTTCCCTGTATCTATATTTTATGTGTTGATTTATACAAATACCTAAGTTTCTTTTTCTAACCTGATATCTAAATGCATGTATGATAGGTCAATGCAAATGAATACAAGTAATGCAACAAGTAAGATCTATATGAAAATTTTAATTGATGCTAGCCTATAACTTTACAAAATAAAATTTCAAACAATGATATGTAAAGTGCCACACTATGGATTCACCTCTACATATATATCTATGGACCCTGCTTAATCATTATGCTTAATTTATGGTTGAGGATATCTGAAACTCAAACTAGAAACCACTTCGTAAATTCACAACATAAATACAAGCATCAATGTGTTTTCTTGTTATTTTCAAAGAGATAAACTCTTTCTATGTGTTAGTATTAATCTAGTAATTCCTGTAATTAAAGTAAATAATAGTAATAATATAAGATTAAAAAAAACATACACATAGTTTAAATAGAAATACCAAATTTACATGGAAACCCCAAAATGGGTAAAACCACGATTAAAGAGATTTCTATAGATTTTTATTGGAAATAATAAGTCAGTTACAATCCTTATTGTGGTATTAAATTGCAATCTTACGTTATCCAAATATTCTCCCCTACCATGATGCCTTTACTGTCCTTTTTGTTCTTCCACTACAAATATGGCAATCAAGTCATCACCATGTGTTTTGCAAGAACTATCCACAATCTATTATGAAAAACCTGCTACACTGTATTGTATAAAAACTAAAATGCCACCCAATGTTATGCAACCACTCTACACTAAGTGTTGTGCAACAATTTTCCATTAAGTGTTGTATGAAATAAACTCATTTTTTGTAAATGTGTGTAGCCCCCTTTTTGTAAATGCTTGCAACCTTATTTTCTTAAATGGGTGTTGGTTATTTAAAACTAAACCATTTTATTAAATGGGTTAAAACCAAACTATTTTATTAAATGAGCATTGGTTATTTAATACCAACCCATTTTATTAAGTGAGTGTTTATTATTTAAAACCAACCCATTTTATTAAGTAGGTGTTAACCACTCATTAAATGATGGAAGTTAAGTATGTTTTCCTCCATGCTTTGTTTCGACAAGTGTTGATTGCTTCGAAGTTAGAATTTTATCTGGAGATCCTTCCACACTTCCTATAGATGATTTTTTTTAATTGATCTCCTGATCAAGACATCCCCCATTGGATAATTTTTATCCCTAAAAATTGTCTTTATTCATATGGGGATAATATTTCTCCACTTGCTTCTTGGAGATCCATTTTTCCTTGCTTAGCATTTTACCTTTGTGGTTGCAGGGTTTGATTGAGCTACAATTTTTACATCCACAAATAAAATTGGACACATCATTCTGCATATTGGGCAAGTAGACATATCATTGTAGGTTAGCTACTATTTTGTGCACACTAAAATAACTAGCAACTAGTGATGTGTGAGCTGCCCTTATCATTTGTAAGCATTTATATCCCTTGAGTACACAAAGCTTTCCCTCTTTGAATAACAAGTCTTTTTCCAAATGAAAATCCTCATTGTATTATTCTTGCACTCCATTTTTCAACTCCTTATACTTCTTCCCAAGTTCAACATCTTCTTCGTACCATACCTTGTACTCTTTGAAAGAAAAAGGCTCCAATTCCATTACAACAACCTTTATGGGAGGATGAGACAACATATCAACTAACTTGTTTTTCTTCTCATTCTTATATTTTATTAGGAGATTAAACTGGTATAGGAAACCCATCCATTTAAAATGGTTGGACTATTGTAACTTACACTAATTTTACAAGTACTTTAATGGCTCATGATCTGCATGCATAATGGTTTCTTTATCCAATAAATAATGTCTCCATTACTTCACTGCTTGGACAAGTGCAAAAAAATATTTTTCATACATAGGATAGTTAAGAAAAACTCCTAAAAATAATTCATAATGATAACATATATGTTTACCTTTCTAGAAAAAAACTGCCCCCATAGTATATCCCAAGGCATCCATCTCAATCTCAAAAGGTATCCTCATGTATGGCATAGCAAGCATAGGTGCATTGCATATCTATCCTTTATTATCTCAAAGGCTTTGTTCTACTATTTTTCCCAAATAATATTTCTATATTTTGTAGTTGTTGTAATAAAGGTCTTGCTATATGTGAGAAATCCTTAATATTTTTTTTGAGGTATTGGGGTGATCAAATAAAACTTCTCAGTCTAGAATGGGTCTTTGGTGCTGGCCAATTTCTTATGGCATCCACCTTGAAAGGATATATTTTGAGTTCTCCATTCCAAATTACATGACCCAAATAAAATAAAGACTTCTTTCCAAACTCACACTTTTTAAGATTTAATTTTAAATATTCCCTTATTGACACTTCAAAAAATGATTTTAAATTTTTAATATGTTCTTCCCATGTTGGACTGAAAACTAATATATCATCAAGAAATACAATGACATACCTATCCAAAAAAGATCTCAAAATTTCATTCATCAACCTCATGAAGGTAGCTAGGGCATTCGTTAATCCAAATTGCATCCCTCACCATTCAAACAGACCCTACTTGGTCCTGAGTGCAGACTTCCAGATGTACTTTATCTTCATATGGATTTGATGATAGCCAAATTTTAGATATAGCTTATAAAAATACTTTGCATGATTTAGTTGGTCTAGTAGATCATCAAATCGTGGTAGCGGATATATATTCTTAATAGTTATCTTATTGAGTATGCTATAATCTATGCACATCCTCCATGTTCCATATTTCTGAGGGACTAAAACAATTGGTGACCTAGTTGGGGATGCACTATGATGAATCAAACCCTTATCTAGTAATTCTTGAACTTATTTTTTCACCTAATATAACTCATTTATAGATTGCCTATATAGCCCAATTTTAGGTAGAGGTGAATCAGGTAAGACCTGAATTTCATTCTCCATTTCTCTCTTTGGTGGTAAGCATTTTGGTTATTTCATAAATCGACTAAATAATTGTAGCAATCCCTCCAATTACTTATTTTGTTGGATAGTATAGTTGGCTACTTCTACCTCATTATTGAATTGCATATTACTATTCATACCCCTTATCATCAACAACATGATAATATTACTTACATTCACCAAATGCTTGGCATGCTCTGTTCTCATAAGTTGAAATTTATTTTCCAACCTACTGGAATTAATCACATAGGTGATTCCACATTTCTTCAACTCCGAAGAATTACACCTCCACTTAAACAAAGCATATCTTTCCCATAAATATCGGCTACCAAAAATTTCTTGGGAAATATCAAGAGGTACTACATCACAAGTAAATACATCATGAAATTTATTTTAATAAAAAATTGTAAAGTACATTGCTTGGTTACTTGCAAATCCACATCCTTCTGCACCCATCCTAATGGATATGGTTGTGGATGATCCACAATATTCAATCCCAACTACTTCACTAGATCCTCAAAAATTAAATTTTGTTGGGATCCACTATCAAACAATGTTGTAACTTTTGTCCTTTGCACTTGTATGTAGACCCAAAATAATTCCTCTTTCTTGGCCTTTGAAGCTTGTTCCTCCTTAGAGGTTTGTTTCTACCTTAAAAGATTAATTATTGTAGGACACACTACATTTCCTTCATCCTCTCCCTATAAACACATTTCTTCCTCTTTCTCAACCTTTTTAGTAGAATTGGTATATATATTATTTCTCTTGTTCCACCATTTTGGCCTCTTTTCAAGGTGTAGCTTCCAATAGTTGTCACTTAAAATACTATCAACATTACACTCCTTGAAATATTTTTCACCCTTTTTTGATTTGGTAGTTGTGGCCTCTAATTTCTTCTTGCCTATACTTTTCATGCTTTTGTTTGTATTTTGTTGTTTTTGTGATTTGTCTCTAATTTTTGGTTTGGTAGGTTTTGTTTTTTGCTTTCTTGTTAGTTGTCATTAGGTTAGGTTTTAGGTTTGTTTCAAGTTTTGATTTGCAAGTTTTGTGTTTTAGGATTGGCCTCTCCGTTTGAGGTGATGTTTTATGGTAGATACTAATTTATGGTCTCTTGATCATTTTTGGGTTCCTTTGTCATAAAGGGTGAATTTCCTATCATGTGGATCAAGGAAAAGGAGATGAAGTTGTTCAGTAACCACTATTATATTTTGGGACTAAGTGAAATTTGGAATGTTGAATAATTTTGCTAAAGCTACACATGAACACATCATACTAAATGGTATTCCTTGGAATTTTGAAGGATGAAGTCATTTTGGTTTGCAAACTAAGGTAGAAGTCCAACACGCTCTATCTCTAGCTTCAAATAATTTCTAACCCATGTGGTGTATAAACGTTTGCAAAGCCATTTAAAAAAAAGGGCAATCAAAGAAAAACATGCTAAAATTAGTCACCAGGTTTGGATAAACTCTACCGGGGCTATAGATGCCTGACTAGCAGTAGGGCTCTATCTAGACACATCTTGGTAAATAAAAAAAGCCTTTGCAAAATATCAATTAAACACAAGGGTAATTTAGATAAACTCTAACAGGGCTATAGACACCTGACTGACATTAGGGATCTATCTATAAAAATTCTTTTATAAGAAATATTTTATAGCCTAAGGTAAGTCAAGTGATGGAATCCAGATAGTTTTCAAGAATGCAAAATGAAATCATTTTTCACACACATTAATCCAAAGCAAAGGGTTCATGTGTTTCCATTTAGAGTTATCCACCCCACCTTCTAGAAGGTTGATAGATGGTTTATCTTTTTGATATTTGATTTGTTTATTTTTAGAGCTGGGTTCTTCATCTGAAATGCTCAAGAGCATTTCCTAGCAAAGTCACCATTTGTTGTGGCCATTGCACAACTTACCCCAAAATTGGGGACCCACCTTTAATTTTGATATTTTTGGGATTTTGATGTTACTTGGGTGATGAACTTTTATTCTCCTCTATCAATGAGGTTGCATTTTAGGTTACTTTATAGGTTCCTAGTTTGATTGGTGGTTAGGTTTAGAAAATTTTGATTAATTTCAATGGTTGGAATTAAAATTTAAACATAATTAAATTAAATTCAAATGAATAAAAAGATATAATAAAATATTAAAATATCTATATGTATATTATATATAGGTATGTAAATGAAAATAAATAAAAAAATAAAAAATAAAAAGAAATAAAATATGCATATACATAATGTACATAAGTTAATTGCTTAATCCCATTAGTAGTTTGGAACACCTGTATATTTATAAAACAAAAAAATGAAAACATATATATAATAATAACTACAACAACAATAATAATTATAATAATAATAATAATAATAAAGGTGATTATAAAATACTACCATCTATTGTTGTATAATTCATGTGATGTATTTTTGGTAGGTGACAACTAGAATGGAACCTAGACAGCTAAGTGACATGACTTGGAGGTGAAGCCCTCACCTAGCCAACATGTACGAACACATAATATGGAAGACACACATGGACCTAGGATAAATGATACCACAAATATTGATATCATGGGAAGACTTATGATGTGGACTTCCAAGCACCAATAGACCAATGCATGGGCGAAGGGCTTAGCTCGGAGAAATAAAATTGATATGGACATAGCCATAGGGACCAGTATGGAGCTACGATGACTAAGAAAAGCCTATTTTGAATAGACCATGATGGTGATGTGGAGCTACACAACTCCCAAAATATGGATGATGTGGACACCACATAATACTTGGGTTAATTATTTATGGAAAATCATAAGAGGGTATGTATTAGTAAAATTCTCTCCTAAGGAAGTAACTATAGTGTCAGTGACATGGATGGTAAGACCCCTGATTGGACATATTGTGACACATTTGTTTCAACAGGTGACATGGCTGGTGTAATGGTCACCGATAGCCATGGAGTGTCGATGCTAAAGTGATGATAAATAGTGGGCCACACTACAAGGTTAAGAATAATGATGGATAGGTCATTAATGGATGAGTGCTTTCCTATACAAAGATGCATACATCATGAAGGCTTTTAGAAATAAAATGCACTAGGACTAATTCATAATTGCAGTCAAGTTACAAACACAACATAATTTTAGAATATGTTCTTGTGGATAGGTGAGCATAAATGTAATCAGCAAAATGATGATATGGGTATTAACATATGACATTTTATCCATGCCACATGTATGGAAATGCCTTTTTATTTTATAGCAGAAGAGGTAGCAATGAATGATATTCACCACTTTGATCAAAATATTCATCCTAATGTAGTTTCATTCGATACTGACAGTAGTGTCACGCAGATTGTGGTGTTTTATATATGCAATGAGTATATATTATCAAATTGTTAAAGATGTAAAATACCTTTTCTATGCATAGTGAGGACCAAACCTTCACCCATACAATGGGATATTCTAACTAATGTGCCTTCTCAACAAACTAATCAACACCTAGAGATCAACGTGAATGCAGTTATTCACCATAGATGTTTAAAATTGAGCATGTTTGTCATTCTCTCTTTCTATAAGAATGTGGTAATGTGCAATATATTATTGAATATATGATCCTAGTGAATTTTTAAATAATACCGAGGTAAAAATAAAATTGGATGCCCCACCATGATCACCACTAGTGCCTAGTAAATGAATAATGAAGGCTAGAATGACAAATTTCATAGCAGTGATAGAAAAAAATCATAAAATAGTAATGCATATGTGGAGGATGCACATCATGGTATAATTGAGGTTCATGAATGCTCAATGGTTTATTTTCATATGTAGGAGAAGTGGTTTCCATCCTTAGTCCAATGGTTGTGACAATGAGGTATCACTACACTATAAAGACAATGTTATTTAGGTGCCTAGTCACATTGAATACAATGGCTTGAGCCTTCTACGTGGAGAGAATTCCCATTGATAGAAACCTGTCAGATGAGTCAAAAATCCCTACATGTGGTGATTCATGCTAATGCATCTCATAATAAGTTGCATGCTCAAGAATCAAAACTAGTCTTCGTAGTCATGGGTAGCAAAGTGTTCGTAGTACTAAAATATGGCCACATCGAGGGCCTATCTATATGTAGGTCCATTGTAAATAGAGTAGAAATTTCTCACAATCACCCCCATGCAGTATTGGACAATGATGCATAAGTATACTAATTTAAAAATCGTTTGATTTTAATCATGAGGTTAGAATGAAAAGTGTGATAAATTTATTTAACAACAACCATGGTTAAATACGATGCTTGGATTTTGATCTTGTGTTAATTTACTTCCAAGAGCATCGAAGATGGCAAGGTAGGGGTAAATATCACGTATTTCATAAGGCTAGACCATTAGATTACGAAATGAAGAGAAGTTCATATCTATTAATAGTATAGTCATTTCACAAGTAGAAGCTTTATAATAAAGGAGAATAAAATCTTTAAATTTTAAAGGACCTTGTGGTTACAGACATGAGGAAGGTGAAAAATGAAAAAAAATTAAGGAGGAAACATTTTGAAGCAAAACTAAAAGCATCAAGAAAACCAATAGTGTAGGAAATAAAGTGAAACGATGGATTCATCACAAATTTTAAAAATACCATTCAATGCAGGAAAAAGAGGCTGAAACTTTTTGGTAATAGGAGGCTATAAATTTTCTAAAATGAAAGACATTATGTTTTTGTTGTAAATGTAGATGCTTCAAAATTTGCACCTTGTTAACAGAATTGGAGGAGATATTTTTTTGAATGTATTGGGCTAATTATTTATCTTTCCCTTCCATGTTTTTAGGTTTATAGATAGTGTTTAATGTAGTTTAAAGGTTGCACTATTGAATGTTTAAAAACATGGAATTTATTTCTTTTTCCCTAGAAGCTTGCACCTAGTTTAGTTTAGATCGTGCAAATGCAACTCTAATTAGATTAGGTTACATTCAAAAATTCTCACATATCTAGTTTTGCAGGATATGGTAGCATTACACTGATGGTAGTTTATCTTTAATATTTTCAGTATTATGTCTCATGTATTCCAGACATTTTTATTTTTATTTTTCTAACCCCTTTTTTTCATTTTTTTTTTAAATTTCAAACAAAATTTAAAAATTTAAAAAATTAAAACTTCAAAAATAGATGCACAAATCTCAACAATGAGCTTTAATGGTTCATTTTAAGCCATTTTTATTTTATTTTGAAATAAATTCTAAATTCTAAAAAATTATTTAAAGTTCAGTTTTTAAATGAATGTTGTAATTTCAGATTTGATAGTATTTCACTTTTTAAAGTAGAAATGAACTTCAAGCTTTTTCCTTTAGCTTTTCAAGCAATAAATTAACTTCTCTTTATAAAAATTACAATTTCATTAAAGAGGGGTAATTTATATGGCATTCCAAAGGCTATTGTATTTAAAGCAATAAATTAACTTCCTTTATGAAAATTACTATTTCATCAAAGGGGGGTAATTTATATGGCATTTCAAAGGATGCTACATTTCAAAGTTAGTCATTTAGATGATTTTATTTCATGTTTAAGTTTTAACAAAGAAACATAAAATCCATTCATGAAACAATATAAAATGAATCCAATCATCATTTAAACTTTACATTTTAAAAGATAGATTTTAGTCTTCTCTTTCATGCTCAAAGCAGGATTTAATAATGTAAGATAAAACTTGTTTACGATATTCTTAATAAAAATAAGATAAAATATACTTAAAACACTTTAATATAAAAGAATTTAATTCACTCTATATCATGGTCATATGAGGGCCAATCACATTTTCTTTTCTTTTAAGTTTCATGAACAATCAATAGAATATAGTAATACCAACATAGGCCCCTTGTTAATAGTTAATTACAAATCACTAAGGTACTCCTAGCACTTATTTGATACATTTTAACAAGATTACAAACACACATTAAGTAAAATAAAACTTGAAGAAATTTCTATTTCTTTTCAAGAGAGGGTTTATAATCAAAATCCTAATTGTGAGTGTGGTTTTGCAATTGGGTAAAATTACCACTCAACAAGTATGCCTCCCACCATGTGAGAGCATGGCCACCTTGTTTCAAACTAGAAAAGTTGATCTATTATACCTCTATGTAATACTTAGTATTGAAGTAAACCTCCAATTTCTTTAGCCGTCCATCTAATTTTTTAGGATCTAAATCCCCTTTATAGGTTGGAATATCAATTTTGACCTCAATTTTTAATGGATCTGCAATCAAGGGTTGTGATGATATATTATCAGGTTTTTGGATTGGGATCCTTTAACCTCCATTTTATCACCATTGGAAGCACTAGAATCAATCTCATATTATAAATCTAACTTATTCTTCTCCTTAATTTCCTTTCTTCTTGAGAAAGCACCAGCTCCAAGCTTTGGAGAGTCTTTTCCATTTCAAGAAATCTTATTTGGAATTTCTTGTTGGAAATTGTTGGAGAGTTAGGTTCTAGTTGATCTACCATTTTCATAGATCTAACACTTCTTCTCCCAATATCTAATTTACATGGGGCTAAGTCCTTTCCTTAAGATCTTCTACCTTGAATACATAGTTCTTCAAGAAAATCAGCTTTGATACTAAACTTGATATGTAAAGTGTCACACTATGGATTCACCTCTACATACAGATCTATGGATCTTGCTTAATACTTATGCTTAATTTATGGTTGAGGATATTTAAAAATTGAACCAAAAAATTCACAGCATGAATACAAGCATTGGTGTGTTGTATGGTTATTTTCAAAGATATCAACTCTTTCTATGTGTTAGTATTAATCTAGTAATTCCCGTAATTAAGGTAAATAATAGCAATAATCTCATATTAAAAAAAACATACACATAGTTTAAAGAGAAACACCAAATTTAAGTGGAAACCCCAAAATGGGTAAAACCATGGTCAATGAGATTTCTGAATTTTTTTATTATAAATAATAAGTCGGTTACAATCTTTACTATAGTATTAAATTATAATCTTCCCTTCTCCAACTCTGTTTCCCTTGATCTAATGTAGTTTTTTGCTCTTTATATTCTTCCATTGTAAATCTAGCAATGAAATCATGACCATGTGTTCTGCAAGAATTTTCCACAATATATTTTGAAAGCTCTACCACATCGTGTTGTGTAAAAACTAAACTGTCACCTAGTGTTGTGAAACCATTTTCCACTAAGTGTTGTGCAACAATTTACCACTAACTATTGTGTGAAAGAAAGTCATGTTTGCTAAATATGTGTAGCATCATTTTCTTAAATTATTGCAACCTCATTTTTTTAAATGGGTTTTGGTAATTTAAAACCAACCATTTTTATTAAATGGGTTAAAACCAACCCATTTTATTAAATGGAAATTGGTTATTTAATACCAACCCATTTTATTAAATGGGTGTTGTCTATTTAAAACCAACCCATTTTATTAAATGGGTGTTGGTTATTTAAAACCAACCAATTTTATTAAGTGGGTGTTGACCACTCATAAAATGATGGAAGTTAAGTCAATTTTCCTCCATGCTTAGTTTTAAAAAGTGTTTATTGCTCCAAAGTGAAAATTTTATCCAAAGCTCCTTCCACGATTCCTGTAGATGATTTTTTTTTAATTAATCTCCTGATCAAACAAAATATAGACAAGTAAATTAACCTATTGTAGATCTATATATGATTTCATTTCAAGTGACTACTTAACAAAATATGAAAATGGGATGCTAAGGTCTTTTCTATTGGATTTTTGATAGACTTGAGAATATGTGTGTGTGTGTGTGCTTTTCTTTATTTCGATGAAATCTAGCCTAAAGTTCCAAATGAAAAGATAAATTCTATTATTATTTTTTCTTTTGAGAGGGCAAAATAATTGATGCATACAAACATGATAGCTTAAATGCTAAACTACATGCGCTTATTTTTTTCTATAACTAAAATGTATCAATGAAAAGCCTAATTTTTTTTATTTGTAGCCTCTTTTGTGTGACTTATCAAAGCACACAACTAACAAAAGAGGAAAATCTACGAAATATTTTTTTTAACAAAGAGTTCATTTGTTTTCTTGAATTGATCCCATTCCATTTTGCAAGAAGCTTGATCATTTGTCTACCCTACAAAAACCTCAAAGGCCATGAAACTACAAGAAAGAAGTATATCTCTCTTGTTTATGTGTTAAGAATAAATAAATCTACTCAAATTGTAAATTCATAATTTTATTAGTTAAATGATGTAAGCAAAATGCATAAAATGATGCAAGATTTAGGAATTATTTGTTAAAAATCAAGAAAAACAAATAATTGTGAAAGATCTAAAAACAATTTGGGTAGAATTATTTTGAACAAGATCTTAAAATTTAAGATTAGAGTGATTTATAAAAAAAAAAATCTTTTATTAAAATAAACCAATGATACAAGATTAGAGTAATTCACAACACTTTAGCCAAATAAATCATTGATGCAATATTAAAGTAATTTACAAAAAATATTTATTTTTAACTACACTAAATGAGAGTGCAAGATAAATATTCCTCTAAATGCAAGAAATGTGAGTTTTGAAGAAAATCCATTAGCTAAGAGAAGATTAATATAAATATGTGAGATATTTAATATTCCTTTAAATAGATGAACAAAAATATTAGATCTATGAAATTCTAACTCATAATTCTTCTTTTAAAACCTGAAACCTTAGTTATCAAATTCATCGAATTGTTTAGATAAAATTCGAAAATTATCGAATTCAAAAATTTAACGAATAAATTAGGTGAATAAATTCTAAATTTGGAAGAAATTTTTTGAAGATAAAAGGTATAAAAAATCTGAAAAAATTGAAGATAAAAGAGGAGGAGGTCTAAGTTATAAATGCACTATAGACAAGAAACTAATTCCAAAAATAAACTGCACATAGGTCTAAGTGACAAATGGATTAGGGATTAGCATGGAAATATATGTGATAACAAACTTCTCCTTTTTGTAGGTAAGGAACTAATTCCAAAAACAAAGAACATGCAATACACAAGCCCCAAAAACTACATGTGGAATGTCCACATAGGAATGGAGGGATAGTCGTATGTTCTCACACTGAAATCCACTTTCAAAATTGGTGAATTTTTATCCTCTTCATCTTCCTTACCACCAACATTGTTTTACATTCCATGGACTTTCAATAGACTCTAAAAAACCTAACTCTTTCTCTCCATTCTCTCTTCATAAATAGACAACATGACTTTCACACTGGGAGTATCAGTCTAACAATTTTTTCAAATTGAAATATTTTTTTATTTTGTTTATATCAAATTGAACAAGTAATATCACTCCTCTTACACCATTATTACATAATAATTAAAAATGATCATGATTAATTTGCATGCTATTTTTTTAGAATGAATTTATCACATGAGTTTTTATTATAATTGATAGAAAAATTATAATGGAAATTTTCTCATCTATTAAAAAAATTTTAAATGACTATGTATAGATAAAGTTCTAAAAATGTTTATATTTTTAACTTTTAAAGTATATATTTGAAAAAAATTATTAAAATCAAATATTATAATTTTGTATCTTTGATTTTTAAATTTTATATAAAAATAAAAACTAAAATTGTGTCAAAAAATATCATATATGTGCATTTATAAGAATTGAATTTTATGTCGAATTTTATTTTGAATTTTTAAACATGTCGATTTTTTTTTTTAACTTCAAAAGTGTTGAACTCGAATACGAACTCAAACTTGATAACTAATCCTGAGACTAATAAAATAACTTAAAGAGTATTATTCCCTTTAAGACCAAGTTATAGATATGAAATAGAAGAAACTATGATTCCTTATTAATTTCAAAGTTCAAGTATATATATATATGAAATCACAATATTCTATGGATTAAAATTCTTCTAATGTCAAGATGCAATTACAAGACTTTATAATGTTATTTTTAATTACCAAAATGAAAAGTAGAAGGTAAAGTCAATGTCAAAATGAAAATGCAAGACCTGAAATTCCTTTTAATTCCAAAATCAAAACAAAAGAATCAAGTCTTTTTTTTCTTTAATAAAATTAGATGTAAAATTCTTTTAAATTCAATTCAAGAGTAAAAATCAAGTTTCTCTTATTGTTAAAATAATATTACAAGATCTAGCATTCTTTTAATGAATGAAAATATCATATCTAAAGGATGCTAGCTAAGAATTTCCTTTAAATCCAAATTGATAAAAGAACCTAAAAAGTAAGATTAAAATTGAAATGAAGTCCGATTTATGAGAAGTTTTAAGCAAAAATTCCCTTTAGACCAACTTGGAATGAAATTTAATTTGAAATAAGTCTAAACAATAATTTATTTTAAACCTAATTAGAAATGAAATCATATGTAAAACAAGTTTAAAGAATTATCCCTTTTTAATCTAACTAGAAATGAAATTAGATGAAAAAGAAGTATAAACAAGGATTCCTTTTATATATAATTAGAAATGAAATTAGACCTAAAATAAGTCTAAACAAGGATTCCATTTAAATATAATTAGAAATAAAATTTACAAATAAAAATAAAATAAATTAAAAAAATCTAAAACCCTTATATGTTTTCAAAAACTTTTAAAATTTAAAGGCTAAGACAGTTTCAGGTCACCTATTTAAGGATGCAAAGAAATAGATACCTCAAAATTTGAGAACTGTGTAGAGTAATAGGGATTTGCAAATTCAATGTTGAAATTCAAATTTGAATTTCCATATCAAACTTGCTATGACATAAAATTTGCACTAACTACAAATTCATTATGAGTGAATTTGCTTTTGTGGTCTTAAGTTCATAGAGGACTGAAAGAGCAATGTGATCCTATTGTTGAAGCTACAAAAATATAGTGAAATACCTACAACAATGAAAATAAAAGAATATCAATAAATGTTAAAGGCTTTTCCTTTTGGATTAGAACAAGCAACTATCTTCCATGGATCAAGTGCCAAAGTGACCATTTATGGTTTTTGATAAGATAAAATCATAAATTATGAATCCATGTAATGATAATTTGATGCAAGACAAAAGATAAAGGAAATACCCTAAGATGGAATATCAGACTAGTAGGACTATCACTCTACAAAAAATATAAAATCATAATGGGATAGTAAATTCACTATGATAGTGAATTTGATCTTGGACTACAAATTTTTCCTAGTAGCATAATATGACATTGAATTACATGAATAGAGTAGAACACCTTGATCTAACCCAGTAAATGAAGTCCTAAAATTCACAAAAATCTATGGAAAATAGTAAAAAATATGTTATTATCAGGAATACTATCTAAAATATATGTGATGCCAATATATCTATGTCAATTTTCGTGTAATGTTTTGTGTCACCTAGTCTCCTTTTATAGAAGTTTAAAGAACTTTGGAATTATCACTAGGGGTTCTCATGAAAGACTTGATGCATGCAATTATTGGGAGGTGAGTCATCCAATTATGCTCCCATTTGAGATATGAGGTGACTATTTAATTAGTTTTAATTAGAAATTATAGAATTTTCTTGCAGCCTAATTGGAAATTTAACTACCTATAATTGGTAGTTGCATGTTCTTATTAGAGGTGGTTTTTGAGTTAAATACCTCTAATTAGTAGTTGTATAGGCTGATTAGAGGTGGTTGCGAAGTTAATTTCCTCTATTTTGCAATTGCATGCATTGATCAGAGATGGTTGTTGAGTAAGATGCCGCTAATTGGTAGTTTCAATATATTAGCATAGATTTTTAGCTGATTAGACATAGTGTGGTGATAAATCACTACACATTTCAAAATAAAAAGTAAGAGTCATGTATAGGCACATGAATAAATATTTGATTAGAAATGCTTGATCAATCAAAGGCTAAATCTCATGAGCAATAAATGTTTAAAGTTCAAAAGTTCTTGAGTCATGGATAAAAGGAAAAAAATATAATTTCTAACAAAGGAACTAAAGGTAGAAAAGTCTTAAATATATAAGGATAAGTGGTCTCAAAATATAAAGAAAACCTCTTGAAGAAGATAATACCAACATCCACAAATTCAAATCAATAAAGTGCACATTCTTTGAAAAATATTATCCTATTTAAAAAATATATTATGTATCTCTAAAAAAAGATAATAACAACATGGAGTTATAGCAAAAGTAGATTGAAAATATAAAACGTTAAATTAAAGTAATTTTTTGCACCTAAGTGATGGTAATCCTCAAAAAATGGGTAGATGATAATTAAGGTAGTAGTTTCTCATCCAAGGGTCATGATTGACTAATATTCATATCTTCAAATCTAGAGAATCCTAAAGGGACAAGTAGTTAGACAATACATGACTCAGTATCTAAAATTATAGCCACCTAGAAATTTTTGTATGAGTTTTGAAAGGAAAATCCTCCCTTATAAATCTATAAATAGGAGTAGTATTATATTTGTAAAGGATCAACAAGTTTGTAATTCTATGTATTTATAGAATTTCCTTTAATTTATCTCTATAAAAATAGATGTGGTTCTTGAGTGACTTGAGAGAAATCTTGAACCCCAACTTTTGGCACAATATTTATAAAAAAATTCCTACATTATACATATACATGGGAGCTTGTATCTATTTTTTGGTCTTTCCCTACAGATCCCTTCTTGTGTATGTGTATGTGTTTATGATATTTTTCCTAAATATTAAATTATAAGGGGTCTATGTCTATTTTTGGATTGATTCACTTACTAGCTTTGCTCTCCTATAGGACCTACCTACTCATACATACATATAACTGGTATATTTTGATTACACTTCACAATTTCAAGGAGAGAAAGTGTTCACTACTGGTATATAGGATTCAAGTCTATTTGTGCATGAAGATCTTAGTGGATCTCTTGGTGCATCACCCCATTTTCTTTTTATTTGCTGAGTTTGTTTATTTTATCGCACCCCTTTCACTTTCTAGAGAAACTAACACCTTGAAGATCACATCTTAACAAGGATTCAACCTTTTAAAAACTCTCAAAGACTCCCAATTGAGAAAAACCTATGCTCTTGGATACAACCCATTCTGTTGATCCAATGTGAGGTTCAATTATCTCAAGAAGGAGAAATTGGAGAGAAAATAGTTAAATGGCATGCCCAATGGGACCCCAGTGACACATCATTGATTCTCAAATTACAAGAAGGAGTAGGATTGAGACTTGGTGAGGGTCTTAGCCTATTTTTTGTTTTTTGAAGTACCTATTTTCCTATATGCTAACTTGGCTCTAGAAAAAAACTCCAAAAAAATTCATTGCTAAAGATACCAGACCAAGGTTTGGGTGAAGACCTCTATCTATTTTATTTCTATTAGTAAGAAGTTGTATTCACTTGGTGACTCCATTACAATTCAAATAAACCAAAATGATTATGAAATCTCCACCATGGAGGTAACATATCAAATCATGAATAATTTTGTACTTCTGAATTCCACAATATGGAACAAGAGAAGTCCATTGCAACCTCTTGTGACCTATGGTTCCACCAGATGTTTGGGATGACTATCCAATGCCTATACTACAAAATCCTACATAACACAATGGTGAAGGATCACCAAAATTTCAAAAGAATTTGTAATATATGGTCTGCTTCTACCAATTGCACAATATAAAAAAAATAGAATGTGGTTGTGAGATTACTAGAAACTTCCTTCCAAGGAAACTCTTATCATATTCCTCAATTGTAGAATGAGATCAACTCACTAAATTATTTATAAATGTGTTCAAGAAGAGGCAATAATCAATCTTTATTGTCTACTCTTATTCCTCAATCCTTGTCTACCCAATAATCAAATTTTCCTTAGAAAATTATTCCAATTTGGAAATAGGAAAAATATGTCATGGAGGTAAAGGCAATGATTCTAATCATGTCCTAATATTAGGATGAAAATATAAAGGACAATAGGATAACATAGGTCATGGAACCCAGTGCCTCAAAGTGTTCAAACATGTAAGTTTGAACATCTCTACAAGAAACTATCTTCCCCTCCATAAGCACAAAAGGGGTAAAGAAACTAAGATGTAGGAGGAAGAAGCATGCTATAAAGATCAAATAAAAAAGATAATTTGGTACTAGTACTAGCCTTGTCTCAATAAGAAAATATTTAATATTAGGTACCAAGCAATCTAGGCCATGAAAGTTTCTCAAAAATTTGTCTTAAGGGGGTAGAAATAATCTTCCCATCGAACTAGAAATAAAAAAAGTCACTGGGGCTTAGATAAAAAGTAGGGGGTCCTTGAATACATGCCTAATGGATAAATACCACTCACTTAAAACTTATACATATGTACCATAGACTATCTTAGTTTCATGAGATAGTGGAATTCTCAACCACCTACAAAATTTCAAATTTGTGGCTTGTATTTTACTTTCAAGGGAAATTTTCCTTACTCTATGCCCAATGGATGAAGGCACTAGTTTTTGGGTTTCTCATATTTAGCAGACTAAATATATCCTAATACTTATCAAAACTATAGTGATAAATCACTAAAAATTTTGAAAGTATAAGTATGAGTCATGGATAAGTACATGAAGAAAGGTTCAATAAAAATGCCCAATCAATCTAAGTATAGATATCATGAGCAAGAAATATCCAAAGATTGGAAGTTCCTAAGTCATTGATAAAAGGAAAAAATAAAATTCCTAAAAAAATAACTAAACACAAAAAGTACCAAATATCTGAGGATAAGGGATCTCAAAAGATGAAGAAAAACTCTTGAAGAAGATAACAACAACATCTCAAAAGTCAAATAAAAAAAGTTTACATTATTCAAGTAAGATTTTCCTACATATAAAATATATTTTGTATCTCTAAGAAATGACAACAACAATATGGATCCACAATAGAAGAAAATAAAATATCCAGAGCATTAAATTACAGCAATCATCCACACCTAGGTGATGGGAATATCAAAAAAATTGGTAAATGATAATTAAGATGGTAGTTGCTCATCCAAGGGATAATATTGATTTATACTTATATTTTTATATCCAAATAATCCTAAAAGTATATGCAGTCAGACAAGACATGACTTTGTATCTAAAATGACAACCACCTAGAAATATCTGCATTAGTTTTGGAGGGAAAATACTCTCTTATAAATCTATAAATAATAGTCTTAGCTTTGTAAAGGATCAACAAGTTTACAATTCTATGTATTTGTAGTACTTCCTGTCATTTCTTTCTATAAAAATAGTTGTGGTTCCTAAGAAACTTATGGGCAATCTTGAACCCCTACTTTTGGCATAATCCTTGTAAACATTTATCTACATTATATATACATGGGAAACTATATTTTTTTTGGCCTTTCCTACAGACCCATTGCTACGTATGTGTATATGTTTAAGATAATTTTCCTGAATATCAAATATATTAAGTGTATGTGTGTGTGAAGGTCCTACACCTATTTTATAACTAAGTCATTTACTATCTTGGTGCTTCTATTGGACTCGCCTACTCATGCATACATATAACTAGTAGATTTTGATTACACTTCATTATGTCAAGGAGAGGAAATGTTCACCATTGGAACATAGAGTTTAGGCCTATTTTTGTAGGAATATCTTAATTAATAACTTGGTACATTATCCCCTTTTCTTTTTATTTGTTGAGTTTATTTATTTTCTCATAGCACTTTTCCTTTGTAGAGCAACTAACACCTTAAATATCACATATTAACAAGGATTTAAGATTGTAAAAAAATTTAGAGGCCCTTGATTGAGCCAAACCCCATGCTATCAACTACAACCTATTATGTCACTTCAATGTGATGTGTGATTGTATCAAATAAGGGCAATCAAATATGATAAAATATATATCAATGGAACTAGTAGTGATGGATAATTGCACTATAGGGACTAAGCGTTTTATCAATGGTTTTATAAATTAATTGTTAGCATGAATTTGCTTGTACAAATATACTATAAGTATGAATTCATTGCTACAAATGTTTTTTAAGCATGAATTTATTGTGCCTATACTTTTTGGAAAGTGTACATTGAGGGATTTTCAATGGTAAAAAAATTGTGAAAGTTAGAGGTTGCTTGACCTAGTTTTACGAAGGTCAAAGTTAGGGGGTCAAATTTACATTCAAGTTCAAATGTGTCATTGGAAGATTCTCTAAAAGTATGATTTGTTTGTGTTTATACTCATTACTAATTTGAGATATTTCTAATGGTATAAATTTTGTGAATTTTAGAATCTATTTGACTTGGTTTTGAGGATAAAGTTGATGGAGTTATTTTACCCTAAAATTGGGTACAAAACGGTGATTTGGTCAAATTGGTCAAATATGTGATGGATGACATGTTGAGTGTCTTATCTAGGGATAAAAATTAGGTGTATACACCTAATATCCATGATATTGAGTAGACTTAAATATTAGAGCAATCAATATGAAGTGACCAATATCAATGAACATAATATTGATGAAATAACAATAATAATATAGATTAACAAGCCAATAGCTATATGCATACACTTATAGTATAATTTCTCAAAATATTATTTACAAGCTTAGATATTATCATATGAATATTTTGTTATAATGTACTTCATATAATACAATATTCAATGATATTTTGATATAATGCATGGAGATTTGTCCATAATATAACCATAGAAAGGTGACACTTCAATACTTTGACTATTAATCTCATCAAATATCCTAGAGATGTATCCTTAATCATTCCACGTATAAGAAGAACATCTCATACCTCTTGGTTTTACATCTTGCCAATTGCATACATGACTCTTGATATTCTATCTACTTGTGCACTTTGTACTCTCCAACACACTCCACACTTGCACACTTTCTCACTCATGATACTTTTACACATCCTATACATAGACATATACTTTACTAAATATAATTCACACATATAAACTATAGAATCACACACTATTTTTTTTACATGGTAGAATTTGTAGGTGCCATGAATCCGGGTAGGTTGTCTAACTTTTTATGGATGCCATAGTATTTTACGTTGTCCACCCTGAAAGCTGCCACATAGATATTTGTGCAGTTCGCACATATAACCACCATGCAATGATCATTTTAAACCTTTTACACCATTTAAAGCACTAGGAATGGGACAAGCATTTAGTCTGATGAGGCCTGAGAGTTGAACCTTGGACCTCCACCTCCCTTATGGAGTTTGGGGGAACCAATTGATCTATAGCTCAGACCTAACTCGCAACCTATTTTAATGTTTATAATATTTATAATTGTACCAAAGGTACCATGGGGTTACATTAGCATGTACCAAATAATGTAATATTCTCCAATAAAAGAAGGCAATAAGTAGTTTTCATTCTATCATAACAGACCACCAAGGACCATCCAAAATATTTACATGCATAATATCTTCTCGTAAGATATAGGAAGGACCAACACATTTACTAGGTAAAAGAATTACTTAGAAGATTAACACAATAGGCGTTTTTCCCTCTAAAGGAGATACAAATTAGAAAAAATATTGGATAAATATACAACCAAGGTATATGTTTGATAGTAAATCATTTGAGTAAAATATTAGCTTGATAAATTAAAATATTTTAAAAAATTTCATAATTCAACCCAAGGCACTACTCATGTAGCTACCAAGGATACCAAAAGTAGCACTATAAACCAAGAGCGGTGTTGAAATAATTGATCTAAAAAAACTCAATTATTTTACAGATATTATCAAGGAATTCTCTCACTCAAATAATTTTCAAAGGTTAAAGCTGCATTCCATAGATCCAATTAAATAGTAACACATGAAAAAAATAAATATAAGATGTGTAAAAAATAAAGGAAAACACATAGACAAAGAAAAGAGAACACATGGACAAAAGAAAAGGGAACACATGGACAAAATAAAAAATAAAAAGTGGATATAATATTTTAAAGGAAGAAATATTCCAAGGAATATTTTGTAGAGGAAGAAGTTTTCCTTCTATCTTTACTTTTGCTTGACATAAAAATTCGTTCTCACAATTTTGAAGAATCAATTGAAATTTATGTATATACTTATATATACTCATCAAAAAGTTTTTTTTAAGGTAGATTTAATAAAAGAAAACTATTTAGATTTTGTGAAATTTTTCCATGGGTAGTGCATCACTAAACTTATTATTTCTTGATTCCCAACTACTAAGGTAGAAAAATTATGACTTTTAGAAAATTAAACTAAGAACATAACTTGATTTGGAGGAAGTATTGCAAGTCGTATATGAGACCACTACCCATCCTACTACAAAAGGATAAATTAAAATAAATTTTGACAAGGCATATGAAAATATAATATTAGTCATCATGTTTAGTGTGGGAGATGAAGTCTAAGAATATATTTATGACTCAACCACAACCAAAGATGCATATAAGAAGCTAAAAACATACTTTAAAAAAAGAATCAAAATCAATTTATATTCCTTCAAATCCAACTCCATTTTTTGAAAATTAAATGTGGAGAGAAATTGTTTGAAGATCAAATCCAACTATATTTCCAACTATTTTAGATCTCATCCAACAAAGTAAAATGTTTTGTGATGACATTAAATATTACTGACCAAACACCAAGCTTTTAAAAGTTAGTGAACCTACTTCAAAAAATAGAGTCCTCACGTACAATAGATTAAGAAAAACCATTACTTATTACAAATAAAATGATGAAGCATCCATTCAAAAGAGGCATATAACCTCATAGAGATTTCAATAGAGAAATAATTTTCAAAGATATCAAAATAAGTGAAACAATTCCTAAACAAAAAATTTCCACACACAAAGGATGTGTGAACATTGTGATGTAAATGGCCACACTACAAAGTGATATTGATAAAATCTATTAAAATATGAATCCCCTTCATGAAAAATAAACCAACAATGAGATAAGTCATATTCAACAAAAAAAAATCAATATTGGAGAAAGGAAAAATAAAATAATGTAGCCAAGAAAACTAAAGTCAACGAAGAATAAGAATAAAAAGAAGAATATGTATTTGTTGCACAAACACAACCAAGTCAACTAGATTAAGTTTGGTATGACTCCTAAGCAAAAAAATATATGATAGGTTAGGAAACTTGGATCCATTCAAACAATTCAAATAACTATAAAAATAAAGCGTGCATTAAATAATTGCTTCAATCTAAGAAACCAATATTAGGCAACACTACCTAGATACAAAGGAAACCATTAAAACCACAAGCCATGGGATACCTCTAAGGCAAAAATGTTCATTACATTCTAGAACAAAGATTATACATTCAAAATTAATTCCTTCTCTACTCATATTCCCAAGTATATAGAAAAATATTTGTAGGATGAATGGCCTATTGTGAAAAAATGTTTGAATAAGTATAGGATAGCTTGAAATATGGACATTGATGAAAGAAAATTATATATATATTTAACTTAAACAAAATACACATACATCATTATCAAAACCTAGGATCTTGTAATACTCTTGTGAAGAAGTGTACCAACACTACAAGCAATTAAGCTACTAAAAAATAATATGCATTGTGACATCATCAAGATTGACATCATAATACTTTATAAATGGGGATTTGTTATACAAAATCAACAACAATTGGGTCTCAAAGGTTCAAGACTATAGAGAACTTTATAGGTTGCTACATTCTTGTTCAAATAAAATTGTAGTGGTTATGGGATCATTCAAAGGAATAAAACAAGTATGCATAATTACTAAATATTATATTCAAAATATACATCATATTTATAACATAATATAACTTAGGATAAAAGGAGAAATTTTAAGGAACCCAAGAATTGATCACAATGAAAGAAATAAAAAGCAAATAAAGGTAAATCAACAAAACAAACCATACACAAATTTCATTCCATCAAGTATAAGACAAAAATTGGCAACCAATCAACTCAACATATGCCATTAGATGCATTATAGCACATACTTAACTTAAATACATTAAAGGAAACATATAATTAATTGAAGTCTATATGTATTAGAAAGTATTGAATGATTGTTTCTAATAAATAAAATTTGAAGTGCATGATTAGTTGAACTCAAAAATTATAAGTATAAAAGTAGAACATTATACATTAAGGGGATAATTTCTCTCTAAAGTCCCAACATTACCCTAGATTTTATTATTTTAGTGATAATCTAAAATATTAGCTATGACTATGATGTTGTAAGGGTATAATGTTAGGAGTTATTACATCATAGCCCATGTTAGAAGCCAAGTGGTATAACCACCCTTCACAAGGAATATGTGTGTAGTATATGATAAAGGTAGTTGTGAGTTTAGTTGAGAAATTTGCATGCCTATGATAGGTATTATATGTACTTTAATATCCATCATTACATAATGTAAAGCATCAAAGCAATGAGTTCTTACAAAATAGAATAATTGAATGATGGACCAGTTTTCTAAAATTCTTCCACAACTCCCTCCTACAAGTTCTAAAACCTCTTCTACTTAGCCTCTTACTACCCTAGCACCATTTAGTTCTTCCACATGTTTTAAGGTAAAACTAAAATTTGATATTCCTACTTTTGAATAAAATTTAATTTTGATGCCCTAGATATTGGTTGGATTAATTATATTCATACTTCTCTATAAATTAATCCACCAATGATGAAAAAATCACTTTTGCACTCTTAAAAGGTTCACTATCTATTAAAAATCATTTAGAGTCACATTTTAATAGGGTAAGACATATGCTTCTTAAGGATCCTTGTTACTATTTATCTTAAATAAATTCTTCATGAACCTTCTATAACATATCACAAGGCCCAACAATTATCACTTCTTGATCTTGTTAGTGGGAAATGAAATATCATTGATCATTGAAACCTTATCAATATTAGGTACCATCCCTTGTTAGAAGACCACATGCACCAATATATATATATATATATCTATATATCTATATCTATATCAATACATATATAATCCAATCAAAGGACCAATAGCATTAGTAGCTATGTTGTGGGTGAAATTCCTCTAAGTTAGTTTCTTATAAAATTTACCATAATTTTAGAAGCAATGCTCCACTCTCCCCCAAATAATAGAAATTCAAGGATTTAAAATTATTACTCTCTATCCATATTCTACCTTCTCTTCCTCTCTATATTAAAAGGAGATTGTGACCTTTTATTTAAAAGGCTAGCTTATCCTAGAAAAAAATCTTGATATAAAGGCATTCAAGACTTCTTGAAATAGAAGGGAGGAGTAGGAAATATCATTCAAATTTAGTGAATTAGTCCATCATTCAATCTGCACTCTATTTTAAAATGATAAAATAAGGACTAACGCCTACCAAATAATAGAGGAGGGTGTGGTAACCCATGTCTATGAAGTGGTAATAATACATATAGTTAGAGATAGATAGATAGCTATATATATAGATATAGATATATATAGATATTGGGTGAAACCTTTGCCTTATCCAATTGCTAAAATGACTTCTAATTATATTTTAGGTGATCTACATTTTCCAATAAATATAAAATTCATATAGAAAAGTCTACTAAAATTCCCAACATAAGGTTGAACTACCTTATTTATTAATTGCTAGAAAACTACAAGTGCATTAGAAAATTTGAATGTTATGATTCAATTGTCAATTTTTTTTAATAAAGTGGTGAAGGTTTTATTCAACCACATTTTTTATGTAATATATCATAGCTAGTCATAAAGTTATAACACTCTTTCCTTGCAACTTCAATAAAAAACTAGTTTTCGAAAGAGAGTAGGTAGTGAGTATTCTTAAAACCTTATTATGCTTCCAATAATCAACACACACCCTCATTTTATCTTTCTTATTCCTTCTAATGATGACTAAAGACACCAATATTGGTTATTAGATGGAAAAATAAATCCTACATCAAACAACTTGTCTATCTCTTCCTTGGAAAACTTGCAAAAATTGAATTCATGTGATTAGGTACTTTCTTCATAGACATCATTATAAACTAAATTAAAATGATGTTCCACCAAAACAACTTGACATAAATATTATTGAATAAACGTGAATAAATGAATATACCTCCATGAGAGTTAAATGTAGTTTTTTTTGTCTTTCTCTTCTACTACATATCCAAAATGCAATCTTCATATTTTATTTTCCAGGTTGTCTTCAAAGAAATATCATGGGGAATCAACTAGATTGTTAGGAAATTTATCTCCCAAGGAGAGATTTACATCACTTTGTCCCTCTTCTATATCTAACTCAATAGTATTAGTATAACTAGAGGTTTTATAGTCACTTTTGTCTTCAAATTCTAATGCATTTAATGTATGATGTGAGGCACTATATTTATATTTACTAGGTTAGGTCCATAAGCAATGATCATGTAACCTTCGTGCAAGTAATTATGATCATGGCATTTTATTAACCATTGTATCCCTCAAAATATGAGGTAGGTGATAGAACCATATTTCATCACTTGAATATCTTACATTGGTGACTCACATGATGGATACTATTTAACAATGGTCATTCTCATTGGATTGGTTTTTCCTTATTCAAATATTTGAGCTTTAGGTTTGAGTTGTTTTCTATATCCAGTCGTAATATGTTCCATTTGGACTCTATAATTACATTTAAAATAGCTCCATCATCTACCAAGACATTAGTATTAGAGATACCTTTGCATAAGGCTTCAACCTATGGAACATGTAGGTAAAATTCTACCTCTAACTAATTTACCTTAGCCTTTCTCTTTAGTCTATAAAGGATTCCACCGTACAACTTCCTCTAATTTTTAGATGATAGTTTTAATATTTTTCCATATGTGATGTTGGTGATTTGCTTTGATAGATCCTTTATGATTGAGTATGGTGCATGTCCTATTTAGATTGAAAAATCTGCAATGCCTAGTTTTCATATTCTCTACATTTTAGTGTCTTATTTATACTTTTAATATATTTTTCCTGATTTGGGTTTCTATCCTAAGTTTGCTTTATTTTAGTGGCACCAATACCTTCTTCACTATATTGAATAAGATCATCAATATTGATTTGTGTCTTGTTTTATTATTATTTTTTATTTGTGACATAGATACTAAACTCTATGAAGTAAATACTTTTCTAGGGCAATTTTTCTTATAATTTCCTTTATCTTTACATTCATAGCAAAAACCCCTAGAAATATTCTTATTGGTGCCTCTATATCCATATTGAGAAATTTTAGTTCTAGTTTCCATTGCCTCTAGCAAAGTCATAGTTCGTTATCCCATATTTTAAATTAAGTCCTCAAATTGAACTATAAAAGTATAAGTATATTGATTTATTTTTGTTATGTTTGGGTGTGAAACCTAGCTAGGGGTGTTTTCATAGTTGGTACTAGAAAGAAATGATTCCTCCTCTAGATTCTCATCATGTTACTTCACAATATTATGTATACTTGACCCTTAACCTAATTTTCACCTTGAAAATTATAACAATATGTGTATGATGAATGCTACTTATGCCATTCATTAGGTTATTTGGTAAGTTCTCCTTTCATATTTGGAAATCCGCTTTTATTTTGAGGTTGTGTAGTAGGTTTTGTGAATTCTCAAAAATATAAAATCTTGAGAAGGCCTAAGTGGAGATTAAAAATTAGAAAATCAAATTATGAGGCATTATAAGTCTAGATTAAAATTTTTGACAAAGAGTGAAGAAGACGAAAACTCTAAAGATCAAAGGTTTTTTAAGGTCCAAAGAAAACAAGGAATAAAAATCGTCTATAGTTGGCTAAGAATGTAAGATACCCTAGGATTGAAGGAATTTTTTTATCAACATAAATAAAAAAACTCCCAAGATTAGATTTCCCATGTGTAACAACCTACCAAAAGCAATCCAAGAAAGAGAATTTTTTTTTTTTCACAAGCAAGGTTCATAAAGGAGTCCTAATTTTATTTTTAGAATTCTCAAGGCTTCACCACATTTGATTTCAATGTCATTGTAGATGAAACTCAAGTGGACAATAGTAGTCAACATCCCAAATTTTTGGGGTTCACCTTACTAAAGCTCACCATTTAGAAGGGTGCCAAAGTGACCTCCCCACCTTTTACATACCCTCACCAACATAGAGAAATTTGACCATAGTTTAGGGATTATCCTTTAAAGCCCATAATATTTAAAGGAGTATGCATATTCCCTAACCTATCCATAAGTATGCCTATGTAGGTTATTATGGCCTAAAGCCTTAATGCTTAGTTAGAACACCTTTGTGCACTAACTAATATCATTACCAATCACCTAGTAATGAGCATGGTCACCTAAACCTCATTGTTCATGATACCACCAATGTTGACTTGTGAATGGTTCCATTAACTACAAATTTAGTGAACACCCGGTCCTCATCGTTCAGGGTGTATCAATCATGAGTATTTAGCTATTGCATCATCACAACTCCTAAAATTTTAAGTAATTGCATCATCACAACTCCTTCCTAATTTATGAGTAACTACATCACCGCAACTCCTTCTAGGACTCACAACTACCTAGTTATTGTATCACCACAACTCACTCTAGGTATGGGTTATATTTTGACTCGGGTTTCTTAATCAAGTTCTAGATCCAACCCTAGAGCCCCTACTAACCTAATATATTTAAGTGAAACAAAATATTTCTCATAAAATAAATTAAAGTGTTATAGTAACATGCTAAATGTTAATACAATATTAAAATTTTAATATAAATAGAACTTTGCATATCAACTAAACATAAGTTCCAAACATCATGCTATAACCAACAAGCTTCACTCTAAATTTAGTACCATAATTAGATTGAACATATTGCTTACATCTAACAAGGCTAATATGGAAGAATGATCAAAAGTCATAATGCTAAAATCTCTAATTAATGATATCATAAACATCTCATCATAAAGTAAATCATAGAGATATATTTTGAATTCCTTCTCTTTATATAAAAAGAACACTTTACAAAATAAAGATCATAACCAAAATATTTCTTGTTTTTGCTCATCATCCAAGCATTCACTATTTTACAAAAACTTCCAAGCCTTTAATAATTCATAAGTATCATATAAGTATTACAAAGTAAACTCCTATTTGCATAAAAAATTGTCATTCCAATATACATTAGAGGAATTCCACCCAAGCATCTTCTGCACCACCGTTTTTTCATGATCATCTTCATGAAAGGAATCTCCCTTAGAATTTAAGAGAAATTAGGGATCAGGATAACTCTTAATGCAATGCAACATAACATGCTCTATGTATAAGTGCAAGCAACCATACAAAATACATTTCAAGAAATCAAGGAGATAATACTATACTACTCTATATAATGGTCCCCTTGCCTACTCAAGTATCAGGTAACCATTATATTGAATAATAAAAAATATGTTTTTCTCTTCCATTACAATAAAAACCTGATCCCAAATGTTAAATCAACAACAAAAAGATGTTCACTAATATTATCTATAAAGAACATATGATAAAGGTACTATCTTTTTTCTTTACATAAAAACATTATCTTCAAAATTGAAAAGGTCTCCATAAATCATATTCTACTAATTAAAAGAATTTCCTTACAAAATAAATCAATTACAATCCACTTTAATTTAATTTAAAATATTTTAAGTAATGAAAGTTTCAATAGTTCTTCCAAATCCTTTTAGAACTTTACATGAAAAGAGCAATTAGCAAACATACCATAATAATATTATAATCCCATTAAATTTTTTATTCTTATGTACTAATGAACTTTTGAGTTTGTCCTAATTGATCACATAGTTGATTGAGTTGTTGTGTTTGTATTAATCCACCTAATAGTTTTCTTGACTCTATTAAGAAATTGATATAATAAAATGAGGTGTTAGAAATAGTATTATATAATAAAAATAATGGTTAAAGTTAATGTAATTATTTGTTTCAGTCTATTCCTAAGTATTTAAAGTGAATTTCGTGTGACAACTCATGGGTTCAGGCTTTGCTCTTCTTCTGGAGGTGCAAGGTTTAAACCATAGCATAGTGTATGAGGGGGTGGTGTGTATTTGGGTGTGTATTAAATTTCTTATTGATAAGCATAACTCTCAACTTTAGAGGGTCATGATTGATTGGAGAAAAGACTTGTATATTGATCATTATAATTTTTCACACTAATCAAATTTAAAAAAAAAAAAATTGTTTATTATTCCAAGTAATAGCTTAAAAACAAGCAAATTAACTATAAATAACAAATTATATAATGTGTATATGTATCGAGCTAAGATTACCCATGCCAAGAACGCAGCATAATAACACCATATGAACGCATATTACCTTCATTTTGATTGTCCGAAATCTCGCTTGACCCAAACCTGCTATTTTCAAAAAGGACATTACAGATGATGAACGTGTAATATAAATACATGTTAATCTGGAGTGTTACTGGCATTAATTTGACAAAGTTATCCCGATTACCCGTGATGATCCCATATCGTTCACAATATCGACATATTTAATATTGGAGTATTAAATCGAGGACGTTTGTTACGATAAGATCAAAGGTTTGGAAGCGGATCTGAACATTACGTCCTTGCTTTAGTTCGGTGAAGTCATTGAGGGTCATTCGGATTCTCCATGCTTTAATTGTTTAGCAAGTATCACACATTTGAGATAGTGCAGTTGAGTCCTGAACAACACGCGCTCGACTTTTGAAGAAAATTGGAAAGATCTGTACAAATAAATTTTTTTAATGAGAATGTTATATATATGTCGCGGGACTTGAGATTACGAAGGTTGAATCTTTGACTTGCTAAAACCAATTATTAAAACCTTATCTTTTAGATATTGATGTTTCATACGATTCCCCTGTAAAGGACATTTCTTTTTTCATAGAAACACAATTGTAAATATAAATATATAAATATATATATATAGGTATACAATAAAGCATACAACTAAGTTTCCATAAAAGTAAAGATTAAAAATAGTTTCATTTCCAGCCCACTCACAAAATTTTATAATATCCTCTTATGTTGAGGACGCTTTCTAAATAATCACTTTCATATAACCTTTCCATGTCATAAAACATAAACACTTGCTCCAAAATAAAATCAAAGGCAATAATACATAAGGGTATATCACATATACTAGCATTGAATTTTATAAAAGCCTCCCAATATATGATAATATCAACCAATAATACACCAAAAAAACATTCACATTTCTTGCATATTACATGCATAAGTTAATACTCATAATACCCGTAAAATTCTCTATTTCATACCACATGTTGGATTTGTCATAAAATGTAGACATGGTTCTATACTATAGATAATCAAATGATCTATCAAGGATGTATAATAATAAACACATATTTTTCTCTTGATTTTATTTTTGGGAAAGACTTATATGTATATTAACATAGAGTATGTATTCTTTTGGAAGGGCATTCATCTACCCAACTATTTAGTCGGTTGGATGATGAAATCATTTCACTCAGACTATAATCTGATGAATATACATAATTTATATTTTAACAATAAAGGTAGACATCACTTCCTCATAGTTAAATTGAAAACTATAATTTTTTACTTAGCTTCTATGGAGGCTTACAAGGGTTACGAAACCTATTAAAATTGTGATAGATATTTAAATGTATTGAACCATGGTTTATAAATTGAAGGTAAATATTACAACACCATTTGAGACAACATTTAAATTAAAAATAAAAGAGAAATATCATTTAGTTTCCAATATTGTATGACACTAAATGGAAATGGAAGGAGAAATATCAATTTAGTTTTTTAATTTTAAAATATATAATATCCAATAAATCATGGGTAGGGAAGTCATTGGGTGCTTCTATAATAAATAGGTCAAAAAGAACTATCTATTTTTTTTTAAGGTTTAAAAAACAATGTTTTAATTCAACTTGAGATTATGCATTTTCTTTACCCAATCAATGTAAATCATGAGAAGTGTGTGATAAAAATTAGATATTACATCTACTTGTAACTTGCAAATTAAATAATATTAGTTAATTAACATGTATGACATTGGATAATTTGTTAGATGCTTGGTTAATTTAAAAATATTTACACACTCTCTCTCAAAACCCAAGTTAATGATAAATAGATGAGCAAGGGGTACTTATGCTATAATATTTATGAAAATACTTTTTGTATGGATAATCCAAAGGCACATCTCTTCATATTCCCAACTCCTATCATAATATGAGAAGAAAGGTTATTTTTAGTTTTTAGTTTTTTTTGGACTATTTAATACAATGTGATGATACATGTTATTTTATTTTATTTTTAATATTTGAAAAAAATAAATGACTAAACAAATACATAATTCATATCTTTTTCAAAAGAATATTTAGAAGGTGAGCTTTGTCTAGCTATAGCTAGTGCTAATGTTATTACATTTATCTATTTATTTTATTATGCATTATTTTTCATGGCATACATTACAATAATTTTCAATCCAAATATATATACACTATCAGGAAAAATAGTTTCCAATTATGAACCAAATTTCTTGAGAATGCAGTCTAATTTCAAGTTAGAAATAATTATATTTTAAAAAGTAAAGAATACTTACTCAACCTTATTGAAAATGAGATCTATTGTCAGAGGTTTTGTAATTATGAAAACCTCAAATAATTATTTTAAATATAAATAACATTACAATTGTGAGGACTAATTCTTATGGGGTTCTTATTTATATATGCATATGAGTGCAAATACAATATTAATGATTTCTTATTAAAAATTCTATTTAGAAGTTATTATTAAAATTATGACACTTTTAGACTTTTACTACACTTTAAAAAAATCATAAATTATTTTAATCTTAAAAATTATATTAAATATTTTTTAAACCTTCTGAATGGCCAATAATATGACATATAAAAATAATGAATATACACATTACCCATAATCCATTTAAGAAACATAAGAAGTATATATAATAAGAATACTATATTTAGTTCACTATTTAGTATTTCCAAATAATTTTTTATATTTGTAATTTTATTAGAGGATTGGTTAACAAGATTATAATTTTTCTTAAAATTTTATCAAGTAATATATGATTAAGTAATTTGTTTCCTTTAAAAAAATATATTTTAGAGTTTGAAAAAAATTACAATGAGGTGGGTATTGTATACCCTCATATAGACCTTACTAAAAAAACCCATTAAGGGCAATTCTAAAACCTTCAGTGTTGACTCAAATTTCCTTAAAGATTCAAAATGAGTGTTGGATGTAAGCTTTCAATTATCTTATAGAGTGCTATTTTGGTACTTCATCCCTATAATCATCAATCATCTTATGGATAAGATATTAATTATCAAAAATTTCAAAAAGGGCATAAAATATATCCTAAACCATGCTATCAAAAGGAAACAAGTATTATCAAAAGTTAGCATACTAAGTTAGAATCATAGCCCCATACACTACTCCTTTTAACCAAGTACCAACTATAATATCCAAGGTAGCTTTTGCTATACCATTCACTTCCTCATTTAGTTGTATATAAATATGTTTACACGAGATCTCTACAAATGTTGCTTCTAAAAATTTCACCTACTCATAATAAGGTGTAAATAGAAACTTTTGCATCCCCACTAATTTTTAAGCCCAATCCACCGCCAATTTTTAGTCACCAAAAATTTAAATTTTATTATTCCTTATTACACTACCATTTCTATCAAAAAGAAAAAATCTTTCCACTCTACCACATTATTGGTGCCTTCAATAAGAACTTCTTTGAAAGTGAATTTGTGATTTTCATCCTGATATAACACTATTCCTATACCACATGTACCTAGACTATCTTGACAATATCCATAAAAAAATCCCCAAGAGTTTATGATATTCACTATTAAACTATCAACTTGTCTTATAGACTTTAATTCTAGGGCTTGTTTTATGTCTTCATAAATACATTTGATATGAGCTTGAACTTTTATAGGTAGAATATCCTTACTCTCAAACAATGTACAATTTCTTGTCAAATGCATACCCCATGCCACTACTAGTGGAATGCACCTATATTCCTTTCAGCCTTTATCATTGAACTAGTGTTGCATATTCTTTGATAAATTCTTTGCTGGCTATTGTTCCTTCCCCTTAGTCATGGTAGAATATACCTCCACACTTCTCTTAATAAATCACAATGATCCAGTAGGTGATCTATTGTTACTTATTTCAATTTACATAAGTTGCATTGACTTGGACCTTATTATGACATCTTTTATATAATATCCCATGTTGATTCCTTCTTAGCTAACGCTAATCAAGAAAGAAGTATAATTTTCAAAGGTGCTTTCACCTTCTAATTCCTAGTCCACCACTAAAGAATCTCCTGAGTATTATCTTCATATATTGTCTTATATCCTTCCTTAGCTATAAAATATCCATTATTTGGGTTATATGACCATAATAAAAACTATTTTTCTTTTTTCATTCTTATAAATCCCTTATTAGACACAATGTATAATTGGTCCATTGCTTAGATTCATTTCCTTCAAAAATTAATTATGATGTAGAAAACCACCATTGATTCAACAAATTGGTTCTATCCATAGAGGCTACATCTACAAATATCCTAAGTCCCTATCAATTTATATGGTCTACTAAATTTTAAGAAAATTGGCAACCTCCTCCACTCCCCATTTAGGGGTCTTTCCCTAATATTAATTTCTTCCCATTTCCTATTCTCTAAACCAAAAAAATTACCCATTAATACAAAATTTTTCACTAATGCTTTCAGAATTATAATAGCATTGGTCACTAACTTGATAGAAAGTCTAAAATTAATTATTATGTCTAACTTAAAATATTCCAACAGATAAATATAATTTATTATTTTAAATATTTTTTAAATGTGTATTTTATTAGTATTAGAATATTCATATAGAATTATTCTTGACCACATACTACTTTGAACAATACATGTATATAATAAAAATATAATTATATGTTTGTTTTGACCATTTTTCCAAAGATATTTAGTAACCAATTAATAAATAATATATTGCCTAAGCTAGCCTCATATGTTCCTTCATAATATATTGTTTTTTTATTAAGGTTAGTATGAGAAACCCCTATGACCAACTCTTAGGGATATTTTCCAAGATAGCTTCATATATCCCTTCACAATATATTATTTTTTTAATGAGATTAGCATGAGAAACCCCTATGACCAACCCTTCACGACTAGGAATTCCCATCCCAACCATGACCTCTCATAAGGGCAATATTTGAACTTATTAATAGGGTCCAAAAACATAGCCATACACACATCAACCCCATCACACACTCACTCACACCATGGTTTGAACCTTGAATATTCTGAAGAAGAGCCAAAATCTAAACCGTTGAGCTTACCCCTTAAGACTAGATAATTTATTTGGATTGTGTGATCAAAAGGATTATGGTAACCAATGCGTTTTGAACCAGAGTTGAATGGACCCACGGTATGAATCATAAATCTTGGATAACCACCTCACACCAAATTGGCTACCCACTTACCCTTAAAAGGGCTTATAAAACAAGAGTTGAATGGAACCATAGTATGAACCTTGATTACTCACTCACACCTAAAATTAAATGGGTAGTGTGATAAACCCCTATTAGAATAAGTAATTATTCTCTTAAGTTCTACTAGGATAGACTTACTTGAGTTTCCACTCCTTCATGAGTCAGGTGAACTCTCAGTTATAGTCTACATCAGATTTGATGAGTTGTTGTAATCCAACGGCTCTCAATGATCAACTTTGTTATTTATACAAAGTTGATCCATGGAATAATCAATCAGTTCTATTTTTGTTTCTTCAAATCTTGTAATGCTTTGCAGTTCTACTCTTGGGAAATTCTAACATGGTACCAGAGCAGGATAGATTCTGCTTAGCATTCTCTCTTGAAGGAAGTTTTTGAATCTGGTTCTTATCTCTTATATTTTTTTAATAAGGAGTTTTATTTTCATATCTATTGTAGATTGCTCTCCTTTTATCTACAATTTTTTGAAAGTCTATTTATGGTTCTATCTAATTTTGTTTCACAAGTTCATTTTACCATAATAGATTCTCCTTATGTTTTAAAAGAAAGAGTGTTGATATTTGCTTCATAGGAAAAATTTTGAAATATTTTTTGCCATTTTTTCAAAGGCAATATATATATTTCTCCTTTCCTTTGGTTCCGTCGGTGGTTGCCTGCATTGGTCACGGAAGTGCGCAGAGTTCTCCCTCTATCAGGCACCGTGGTGTGGGCCTACCAGCCGGAGCGTCATTGGGCAATGGTGTATTTTCATCATCGGCATTCATTTTCATGGGGATCATTCAATTTTTTTTGTCTCACGAACCGGAGCGTCGTTGGGCAGTAGCGATCTTTTTCGGTGTTCTTTTTCGTGGAGATCATTCAATTTTTTTTGTCTCCCAAATCTTTGTTCCGAAGCATATCGAAAGTTTTTTTAATTACTCTCCTCACGTCTTTATTGTCAGATGTTTGACTCATTAATTAAAATAGATCTTAATATAATACGTGGCAAGCTCTTCTCCAACATTGCATAAATCTAAAGCTTGGAGCGTGGCGATTTCGTTCATCTTCCTCAATGGTCATTTGAAATGATCTTAGAGCTCAGCGGAGGCCAAATCTCAAAGATTTTTTCTCTACACTTAAACTCTAAGCTCACTTTCTATCCATTATCAGGAGCTTCAACTTTCTTATTCAAATATTTATATAAGTTGTGTGAATATTGCTCTCTAAACCAAAGCTTTTATTCAGCATCAATATTTTTTTTGAATATGCTATAGTTGTGTTGAGTGAATATTGATTCTAGAGCTACTTCTTTCACGTATCTGTATTCCTTTTTTAAGTACAATGAACGCTTGGCATCCGCTTGATGTTCCTCTCTCTCCTTGCGCCATTCGAAAGTTCAAACTCCTTACCAGTCGTCTGTTGCATTGCAATTCAAGCAAACAAGGTATTATTTTTTATAATTATCTCCTTTTTTACCTCTCGAATGTAGTAATATCACAGGTATATCGTGCTCCTTTCGAAGAGCATGTAGAATAGTCGTAGTGTCTTCCTTGTTGTTCGAAAACCATTTTTTGGGAGTCCTACCTTGGAAAACAGAGCGATCATTTGGAGCGTTCCTTTCTCCTTTTTCTTAGATGTTTCCCTCATTTTTTGAATTTCTTTAATATTTGATTACTCGGTACTGTGAGTTACGTTCTCCTTCGAGTCCTTCGATGACACATCCAGATCAAGTCAGGTATTTTTTAGAAGTCTTGGAGTACCTTATCTCTATTAAAATTTTCATCTTTTGTAAAGTTTGATATTTGGGCCCTGACAAAGCCCCAAGAGCTCTCTCCAACTTCTTCATTATTTGAAGAAAAGATCTTCTATTCGACTAGTTTTTTTAAAAACTAGTACTAAATAGAGATCTGTTCTTCACATTATAAGTTATCAAATCACTTTATATTGTTGTCTTTTTCTTCTTTAGTGCCTATGTTTTTGGCCACTAAAGAGAAAATAAAAAGACAAGTTTGTAACCTCTTTAATAAAATTTTCTTTGGGGGGGTTTTAAGGGTGCCTTTTATGCACCTGTGTTATAGGCTTCAAGGGGGTTGTTAATATTGGTCAAAACTTCTTATTTGTCTATTTGATTTTATTATTTTTTTAAGGAAAAATTCATACTTCATCAAATAAGGGAATATATTTGGATGATAAACTAATTTATGGTTTATTTAAAAATTTAATCATAAATTTCATTTCATTTCAATTCCTTGTTTTTTAAGAAAGTAATATAATAAATATTTCCTTTCTAAAATAATAAAAGAAATCAAATATTTTAAACAAACTCCATTATAACCTACATTCCAAGTATTGCACTTCTCAAAACGTATAGTTTCCCTCATGTAAGGGCGGGTTATTGAGAAAAATAATATATGGATTCGTAAATAAAATTTCAATAAAAAGTTGAAGTTCCACGTACCATTCCTCTCATTACTTATAGTTTCCCTCTTGTAAGGGCGGGTACTGATAAGAATAAGTATAAAGTCCTGGCATAATATTTTTTTGTTTCATTAGCCTAAGTAAGGAATGTCACCCTCCTCATTTACTTATAGTTTCCCTCTCGTCAGGGTGGGTAAATTGAGTAGATTGGTATTACTCTCAGGCTTTTGTTTCAACCTTTAAAATCTTATTTTAATTTGAAGTTAAGGGGGGGATTATTGGTTCACAATTTATTTGGCAAAATGAATACAATGAATATAATTGATCCTATCACCCCTCATAAATATCATACATGGAAACCCAAAATATTAAATCTCATTTCTCAAAAAGGGCTCACACACCTGCTAGAAGAGAAGAAACCTGATTTTGAAAAAGAATATGAAATATTTGTTCATAACAAGAAAATATATGAAACAATGGGTATTATAAGCACTAATGTAAATGAAAGCTTATGGTTTCACATTATGGATTGTAAAATTCCTTATGAAAGTAGTGAGAAACTAAAGAACTTATTTGGAAAAGTAGATCAAGTAAGGTCAATGCAATTAGAGGCAAAATTAACAACATTATCTCCTAAAGACTTTAGCAATATTGTTGACTTTCTCACCAAATTTAAAGAAGTCCATACTCAATTTAAAGGCAGTGGAAAGGATAAAAAATATGAATAATGCATTTATCTAATTCTTTCTAAATTAAATGGTGTATTTCAAATATTTGCAACCACCTTTCTATCTACAAAAGATGCTCTTGGTGCAGGTTTTAAAATACCCTCAGAAGAATTTTGTGAGAGACTAACTAGAGAAGAAACAAAACTTGCAAAGTATGAGATCTCTTCCTCTTCCTTTAAAGACTTAGTAGCATCCACCTCCACTAAAGAAAAATTCAAAAATAAAGAAAGAAGTCCCATAACTTGTACTCACTACAAAAAGAATGGTCATTCTATAAACAAATGCTGGAAAAGATTACAACAACTAGAGGCAGCTATGAAGGATCAAAATATAGATAATAAAAAGTAGATAGGAAAGCCCTAAATGTTCAAGGGAAGACCACCAATACTTCTTCTAATTATTGGGTACTAGATTCTGGAGCAACTCATCACATGACTTCTTCAGATGAGTCATTCTCTTCTATCTCCTCAAGTTCAACATGTAGCATAGAAGTTGGTGACTCTTCCTTTATCCTAGTCAAAGGAAAGGGTGACATATCCATTTATGGTGGCTCTATCAATAATGTTCTCTATGTTCCAAACATTGCAACAAATCTCCTCTCCGTCTATCATATTTGTACTTCTGGAAAGGGGAAAATTGTTCTCTTCTCTCCAACAGGAGTTGAGATAAGAGACTTTCAAGACCCCCACTCTCTTATAGCCAAAGGATATATTGATCACACCACTCACCTATTTCACTTCAAAGGATTCAAAAATCCAGAAGGGGCCTCCTATTTTGTGGCTCATGGAGATCTTGAAAGTAAAATTTGGCATGAAATATTTGGTCATCTCAGTTATAACTACCTAAAGGAATTGAACACCCATGAAATGGTAATAGGTTTACCTCAAGTCTCTTCTATTGATGGAGTATGTCCTGGATGTGCTCTTGGAAAGCAACATCAAGATCCTTTCCACCCAAGTGGTTCTCTAAAAGCCTCATCCCCTCTAGAGTTAATCCATAGTGACTTAATGTTTTTCCTAGAGCCTTCTTTCAAAGGAGAAAAATATGCTCTAACCTTCATTGATGAATTTTCCAGAAGAACTTGGGTCTACTTCCTAAAATACAAAAGTGATGTTCTATCCCACTTCAAAATATTCAAAGCCTTAGTTGAAAATCAGGCCTCTTGCAACATCAAGCAAATTCACACAGATAATGGGGGGAATACTACAGTAATGAGTTCTCAATATTTCTATCAAGTCATGGCATCATTCATCAACATTTTGTCTCCCATAATCTGGAGCAAAATGGCATTGTAGAGAGGAAAAACCGAACATTGAAGAAAATGACAAACTGTATGCTCCATTCAAGAGATCTTCCAAAAGTTTTTTGGGTAGAAGCTATTAACTATGCAAACTATATTCAAAACTGCACACCTCTTAAAGCTCTTAACCATTTAACACCTAGAAGAATGGACTGGCTCAAAATATGATGTCTCCTTCTTCAATATTTTTGGGTGTACAACTTAGGCACACATCCCAAAGAAGAAAAGGAAGGCTCCAGATAAGAAAATAAAAAAGCTCATCTTTGTTGGTTATTGTCAGGAAATGAAAGCATACAGGCTCCTTGATCCCACAACTCATGAGGTCTTTTTTCATAGGAATATCCAATTTGATGAAACATTCCCTTAGAAAGATCCTCAACCATCCTCTTCCTCTATTGAGCCTTCTCCTATAGTAGAACCTCAATATAATGAAGAACCAACTTTAGAGATTTATTTAGAGATTGATGATCAAGATGAGGAACCTATAACTCCAACTCAACTTATTTCCACTTCTTCTACTCCTTACACTATGTCAAAATGGACCCGCACCATTGTTAAAGAAGCTACTCCTTATATCCAAAATCTTCCATCATCTATATTAACCAACTCCATAGGCACTGGTCTTGTTTGTCAGCCTATTTTCTCTGATCCTCAATCCTTCAAAGAAGCAACTGGTATTAAAGAATGGGATGATGCCATGGAAAATGAATTCTCTTCCTTAATCAAAAACAAAACTTGGGATTTAGTTCCCCTACCTAAAGGAAGGAAATTAGTTCATTGTAAATGGATTTACAGAACAAAATATGGACCTAATGGAGAAATTGACAAAAACAAGGCTCACCTAGTAGCCAAAGGTTTCTATCAAATTGAAGGAATTGATTATGCTGAAACCTTTGCACCAATTGCCAAAATAGATTTTGTTAGACTGGTTCTTGCTCTGGCTGCTTACCAAAAATAGCTTGTCTTTCAAATGGATGTAAAAAGTGCTTTCTTACATGGGGAATTAAAGGGAGAGATATTTATGGAACAACTTGCTGGTTTCACTCAAGACTCCTCTCTTGTTTGTAGGCTAAAGAAGTCTCTCTATGGCCTCAAACAAGCTCCTAGAGCTTGGTATGAAAAAATGGACTCCTTCCTTCTTTCCTCGGGTTTTTCTCATTGTGAGTCTGATAACACAGTCTACATTTGGAGAGATGAAGGAAAAATCACCATAATTGTTCTATATATTGATGATCTACTACTCAGTGGTAGTGACTTCACTCACATTCAGACTATAAAATACTCCCTCTCTAAAAAATTTGATATGGCTGATCTGGATCTAGTTCATTACTTCCTTGGGATCCAAATAAATCAAATAGATGTAGGAATTTCATTGTGTCAACAAAAATACACTCTAGATCTTCTTCAAAGGTTTAAAATGATAGATTGCAAACCTTCTCCTACACCTTTTCAATCTGGAGTCAATCTAAGTACTTCCTGCACATCCCCTCTTTGTGATGCAACTCTATACCATCATATTATAGGAAGTCTATTATACCTTACTCATACTCATCCAGATATCTCATATGTTGTTGGCTTAATATCCAGATTCTCTCATCAACCTCATTTTAGTCATTAGCAAGCAACAAAAAGATTCCTTCACTACTTGCAAGGAACTACTCACTTTGAGCTCTTATATGAGGGAAAATCCATGGATATCATTGGCTACATGGATTTAGATTGGGCAGGATCAGTAGAAGACATATGTTCAACTTTTGGCTATGTCTTTTGTCTTGGTTCTTCACCAATTGCTTGGTTATGCAAAAACAACAAGCAATGGCCTTATCATCTACAGAGGTAGGATACAGGGCAATAGTTTTAGCAAGTCCGGAAGCTCTTTGGCTTCGTCATATTCTAAGAGAATTTGGTTTTTCCTATGAAAAACCTTTTACTTTTTGGTGTGACAATTAGAGCACAATACATATTGCATGTAATCCAGTTGAGCATCAACGCACCAAGCATATTGAAATACACATGCACTCCATTCGATAACATATTCAGAACGGGGACATATACTTGGACTAAATTCCAACTAAAAATCAAGTTGTAGACATCTTCACCAAGTCATTTCCTTCTTCGCATTACATACAGTTGCGAGAGAAACTTGGATTACTATAGCTACATTGAAACAGAGGTCTTTAACCTCTCCTTTTATTATTATATTCTTTGGAGGATGGTTTTTTCCCATGTGGTTTTTTTACCATCTCTCATATGTATTGTAAATGAGTACCTCATCAGGCCATGTTGCCGAGACTCATATTTTTATTTTGTTATTAAGGACAATTTTCGCCATCCAAAGACATGCCTCTTTATTTTATAACATATGGTTTTTCCCATGTGGGTTTTCACCATCTCTCATAAAAATTGTAAATGAGTACCTCATCAGGCCATGTTGTCGGGACTCATATTTTTTATTTGGTTATTAAGAACAATCTTCGTCATCTGAAGACATGTCTCTTCCTTATTTCCTATTGACAGATGGTTTTTCCCATGTGGTTTTTCACCATCTCTGATAAAAATTGTAAATGAATACCTCATCAAGCCATGTTGCCAGGACTCACCTCTTTCTATATTAAGAGGAAAATCTTCGCAAACCGAAGACAGGCCTCTTCCTTTTTCTTTTTTGGTAGATGGTTTTTCCCATAGGGTTTTTACCATCTCTTAAAAATGAAACCATTGTACATGAGTACCTCATCAGGCTCTATTGTCGGGACTCATTTGCACAATACACCCCTAGTATCACTTAAGGGGGGTGTTAGAATAAGTAATTATTCTCTTAAGTTCTACTAGGATAGACTTACTTGAGTTTCCACTCCTTCATGAGTCAAGTGAACTCTCAGTTATAGTCTACATCAGATTTGATGAGTTGTTGTAATCCAATAACTCTCAATGATCAACTTTGTTATTTATACAAAGTTGATCCATGGAATAATCAATCAGTTATATTTTTGTTTCTTCAAATCTTGTAATGCTTTACGGTTCTACTCTTGGGAAATTCTAACAACCCCTACAACCAACACACAGGAATGAGCAGTCTCCTATCAACCATGAGTGCTTGTAAAGAGTTAAACTTATCAATAGGGAATTAATACACAATCAAATACCATGGTTTGAACCTTGGACCTCTCAAAAAGGAGCTAAACCTTAAATCGTTAAGCTATCCCCATCGAGATCCTTCATAACCTATTGTTATTTAGTTATATAATATTGATGCTACCATAAAGGAAATAGCTTATGCTTGCATATATTAATATATTAATAAATTTATTTGTTATGCAAAACTAATTCAACATAAATAGTTTATAATTAATAATATCATGTTACATTTGGTTGCACTATTAAAATACTAGAATTAATTTTTTTTTAAATTTTTACACAATGATTTTTATACAAAATAACTTTAATTTCCTACAAAGTATAAGTGATGTTAATCTGATGGTGATATAATATCTATTGAAAATATTTTAAAATATAACATAAAAATATTGTATGTCAGTCCTTCTTGTATATGTTAATAAGTCATTACAAATATGCTTTTATGAAGTTATTCATAATATTAAAGGATTGGTACTCAAATAAAATTAATTATAAATAATAATAATAAAAAAAATCATTACCAGGTGTTGTAGGTGAGTTGGAGAGGAGAGGATAATCCTCCAAGGGAGGTCCCATGTTCGAATCTATATCCTACCAAAAAGTTGAATTGGGTACCCAAAATCTAATTAAAATTTTTTGTACAAGCAGGATCGAGTGCGACTCTTGGGTGACTTTGACGGTGTAGAACCCCCTAGCCTTGGTCTCTCAGACCAAGGCAGCCCCACAAGGGATTTTTTGCGTTAAAAAAATAGAAAATAAAAAAAACCATTGCATAAGATAATATTATATACACATAAATAAAAGAAAATTTATAATTTTATAAAAGAGAAAAGAAATGAATAACTTGTTAAATTTAGATTTTTTTAATTGAACACAAGTAGTAATTTAGTAAAATGAATTTAGAACATGATCAATGATATCCAAAGGTTTTTATTTTAATATAAAAATTAAAATTTTAAATTTATTAACATGCTAGGATAAGATCTATAAATAAAATATATCCAAATCATTGTACTTATGATTCTTCACATTAATTTAGGTTTTGTAGAAATCCAAAAATATAGAAAAAATCATTATATATATTTATGTTTCACTAACTAAACAAGTATCTCATATTTGATCTATAATTTATAATTATTTTTTAAGATAGACTATCAAGAATAGATAACACATAGAAACCTATACCTACTACTCTAGTGATTTACAAAAATAAAATGTCCTGAACTAGTAATTAAGTGGAGAATTCCTATATTTTATTATTTTCTAAATTTATTGTGTATCAATAAAAGTCCTTTTAATTACTCAATGGATTTGAGAAAATGGGTAAACCTTAACATTGTATATGGAATCTAGAGAAATTGAGGAGGAGGAATGAGTTTCACATTCTAAACCAAGGGTAAATTTTATGGAAGAACCTTAACCTCCAAAGGGGTTTAGAGAAAGCAGTGAGAGCATATAGTTTCATACCATATCCCATGGTTTACATTTAATATATAATCAAATGACATGATTTTAAATAATAAAATACCTCAATTTCAAGGAGGAAACCTATGTTTGAATTATTAGGTAATATAGGTATACTTGCCAAAAATATTTATACCACTATGTTTTCAAGGTGTAATATTGATGGGTTTATTTTAATCTCATATAACCAATTAAAAATATATTTATCATATATATAATAGCAACAAATAAAAACCCTTCATCATCATGAACTCAATCTAATACTAATATCAAATCTTAATAAAACAAGTTTATCAACTTTTTTTTTAAGGGAAAAACCCTTGCGGGGCCGCCTTGGTCTAAGAGACCACGACTAGGGGTCCTACACTGTCAAAGTCACCCGGGAGTCATGCCCGAACCTGCCCGCACCAACATTATCAATTGGATTTTGAGTACCCAGTTCAAATTTTTGGTAGGGTGGAGATTCAAACTTGGGAGCTCCCTTGGAGGATTGTCATCTCCTCTCCAACTCACCTACAACACCTGGGTGCAAGTTTATTAACCTTAACAAGGATGTATTTATGTTCTATTATGATAATAAAATTATAAAACTAGCAACAATGGATGAATTATATTATATTTTGTATCCATCTTCTACATGTATAATAGATACTACCATTGAATATAAGATTCAAACTATTATATCATATAATTATTTTCTTCCATCCACTTTTCAGATAGAAATATTATTATGTGAAGCCTTCTTTTTATATGATCCTCCTCCACTCCATATATACCAATTACTTATGTTTCATATCATCAACCATCTAGCCAATCATATTTCTATTAAATATTTTCTCCAAAATCATTCAACATATTCTATCTTTATTTTACAATACTTTTTTTTATTAAAGATAAGATCATTACTTTAGAAAATGCTTTAATAATTATTATTAACTCTTAAACATTGTAAAATTAACTATCATAACTCTTTAAGGTAAATAAAAATATAACTCCATGTGGTATGAAATTTATGTCATTCATCTTTATTGAAAGACTTATATTCTTATAATGTGTTTATTAGGCCTTTTGCAAATCCTTTAAATAAAGGATGCAGTATAGACTATAAAATTAAAAAATCTTGTCAATTCTTTTGCATAAGCAAATATTAATAAAGTTTATCTTTATATTTTTCATAAATAAATTATTGTAAAACTAAATTATCAAATTTTTAATTCATAAATAACATAAAATAAAAAATAAATATATTTAAAATTTGTAACATAAAATTATGTTAAATTACATACTAAATTATAAACTTAACCTTGTTTATATGTTAAATTTGTTTTAACCTTGATCTCTTAAATAAACTAATCTAACAATCTCAAACAACAACAACAAACAAACAAAAAAAAAAAAAAAAAAAACAAATTTCTTAAACGAATAATATTCTTTATATTGCATGGAACTTAACCAGTCCAAAACCATCCAAAATATGGCCATTTAAAACTAAAAATCTCATATTAAACAACTCTCACACGCATGGACATCCATTTCTTGACACCAGTTTTAAACAAAACAACACCAAATCCTATCCCTTCAACATATGCATACCCCCTTAAACAATAAAAATGATTAATACTTTTAAATTAACCCACTCATAGCCACTCCTTAGGAATTGTTAGACTCCAGAGTCAATAAATTTTCTGTAACAATTAAACCTAAATATACCGGCCAAGACACTGCCATGTCCTTGAATCTAGATATTAATGTGCATGCTGGTAATCTTAACACAAGATATTATCGTTTTTATTCTGAAGGTCAAGGATCACGATATATTCTTAACACGAGATATGTAAAGAGGAAAAGAGAAAACATTGCATCAAATCAAAACAATACTTTGCCTGATTCTGTATTTTTCTTTTATTTACAGGAAAACAAACATCAAAATCTCTCGTCTGGAATTACAGTATAGAACGGAATTCCTACTTGAGGAACGCTTACATAACACAAAAGAGAGAGAAAAAAAAAAAAAACAAAAAGAATAATGTTGTCCTAGGAACGGATAACATTGTTCTGAGCCCCATTGCTCGATTTTTCTGGATTCTCACCTTGAACACTCTCTGCAGACGCCGTTGCAGAGGAACAAGCATCCCCAGTATTGTGTGCCCCCCAATTCAGCGCAGCGCTGGATGTAGTTGAAGCGTCCACCATGATGTGGATGACCGAGAAATCGTTTTCTTCACCGGCGGGCGCCGCCGGAATGGGAGTTCTACATACGGGACAGATGGGATGAGAAAGAAGGCAGCGCGTTATGCATTCCTTGTGAAAACGATGCATACACGATATCAGAAATATCACCCTCTCTCCCTCCTCAAATTCCGTCAGGCAAATCGGACAGACCTGGAGGCCATCGGGCATATTAACGTTGTTGTAGCGCACGCTCGTCTCGCCCACCAAAAATGGAGTACGGCTTAAGTTGAAATTGTTAATATCCTCTAATGTCAGAGCAGCCTCACGTTCCCGCTCGTTGTTTAACTCATCTCCCGTTATCATATTCTGCAACTTCTCTGCAATCGACCTCCATAGCACTATTAAGAATATAACGACTGCCACCAAGCTTGTCAAATAGCCAACCTGGTTAAACTCCTTGCCTTTTGCGAATGCCCTCCACACCAAGAAAGTCACAATAAAACTGAGGGCACCCATGCCCAGAACGCAGCACAACCACATCATGTGAAAGCAAATTACCTTCATTTTTTTTTTTTCTTTCGTCTCTGAACCAAAACTCCTGTTATTCTCCAAAGGGTATTGGAGATGGTGAACGTGTAACATAAGTACATGCTGAGATCGAGATTTACAGTTTACAGGCATTAATTTTAAAATGTAAGCACCATTGTAAAACAGTAGGCATGGGCTTAGAATACACAAAAACGTTTCAAAATATCAACATATTTAATATTGGGAGCGCATCTGAACATGAGGGAGACATGTTCTGGACACTTATCTACAAGGTGATGAGTCATGTTAGGGCACGTCAGTCGAACCCTAAATTTATTAGAGACATGTATACCCCTCCACAAGATCGCTGTTACTACCCTCCTGATAAACACCAAAAATTATTGAATTTTTTATTTGTCACCTTGTAATCTAATGTTAAGATTATTCTGCCCCCAAATTCTATGTAAATGTATGCATTAAATGCAGAAATTCGGACGATGTATTTGGGGCATTACAAACCTGCGATTGTAAGTATCAGTCATATTGATTATGTATTATCAGTTAAATAACATCTCGTTATGACCTAAATGATAATGAAGAAAATGGTTAATAAAGATCCCTTTATGACTTAAATAATAGAGGCCAAAGAACTCCTTAATTATTGGGGATTTAAAAAATAATTGCAGTTGAGTAGGCCACTTATGTGTTGGCACTGCATATAGCACATGTAGATTTTATAATCCACCAAAAGCTAAATAGCTTTTTGAAAAATGTTAACGTGTACTACTGAGTGGTTCAATATGGTCTGCTTATATTAATAAGATAATTCTTATTAATGTGACTATTTTAATGGAATATAATCTTTCCACCATTGAAGCTGTGTAAAATTAAATTTATTTAATATAATTTTTCAGTTATAAATATTTTATTTTAAAATAATTAATAATATAGGATGAAAATAAATTTACTATAAAAATAAATTAAATATTTATCAAAAAATTAATAGTAATTATTTTTAATTATAAAATTATTTAATAGTATATTTAAATTTAGTATAAAAATATATTTAATAATTATCAAAATATTAATAGTAATTATTTTTAATTATAAAATTATTGAATGGTATATTTTTATTTTTAAGATGCAGTTCATTCGCATATGTATTTAAAATATCGGATTTTATTTTATAATATTTTAGGCCATTTACATTATAACATATCATTCATCAATCAATCTACATATATATTAAACAAAACTACTTTTAATGAAAATAAACATTTTATAATTAAAAAAAAAAATGATAAATATAATATATGAAAGGTTTATAAGCAAAAATAATTTTATTGATCTGTATGTTACAAGCAAAGGACGGTATATATAAGAAATATTACTTTAAAAAAATTAGTTAATTTAATTAAAAATAATTATAAAAAATATTATGTTAAAATAAATAACTTTAAATTTTCATTGATAACATAATTATTACTCATACCACCATACAACAAAATATATAATTAATATAAAACTCAACAACATATAAAACATTTGATTAAAAATAATCACTCAAAATAAAATTCATCGAATATTATTGTTATCTAAATAACTTTAAAATGAAACACAATATTTCTATTAATTTTCAAAGAAAAAGAACGATTTTTAAATTTAGAAATTTAGAACATCTTAGAACTTAGGGCTATAAGGGATTTTTAACCTAGGAAAGGAATTTTGCATAAAATCTGGAAGTAAGCATTAAAATAAATCAAACGAAATTTAGAGAAAATAGATGTAGTGGAGAGACAAGGGGATTGCATCTCTTTTGATAAGACTAGAAATGTAAGGGTCTTTCTTTATCGTTATATACGTTCAAGATAGCTGCCACCATAGTATTTGCTATTTCTATGGCCTATGATAGTATTTATGGCTTGATTCATGTAATTTATCTGGCCTATTCCATATAGGCATTTGTTTTTTCCTTAACGTTTTGATCAAGAATTCTTTAATTTATTACAACTACTCCACCAGAAAGACATACCCACCCCTCTCCACCCACCCCTCTCACGCTCACTCATACCACGTTTTGAACCTTGAACCTTTTGAAGAAGAGCCAAAACCCAAACCATAATATTTTTAAAGATATTACGTTAACAACCTTATAAACTAATTTATATGAAATTCCCCTAACATATCCAATATTATATAATAATATGCTGTCATTGAGAAGAATCGCTTCTTAAAATTGTTAGACAATAATACATTTGTTTAATAATTCATAAGTTTACTTATTTGTTTAGTAGTCGATCGTGGGTGTGGCACTACTAATGAAAATTCACAGATAACAGCAGTGGATAGCCAAAACTAAAACATCCAATGGAAATTTTTCTTTAAGTATAATGGTCATGTTTATTTTATTAACCTGAGATGATCTTGAAGAAAAGATAGCAGGAGACTTATCCAATGGAAATTTTTCTTTAAGTATAATGTTCATGTATATGTATATTTTATTAACCTGAGATGATCTCGAAGAAGAGATAACATGAGACTTTAGGGTTGAACATCAAGCATATCAAACAAGACGAGGAAATACAAAAAAATAATTTATTTTGCATGTCTTGTGAGATGATCTCGAAGAAGAGATAGCAGGAGACTTTAGCGTTGAACATCATGCTTAGCATATCCAACAAGACGAGGAAATACAAAAAATAATTTATTTTGCATGTCTTGTGATGTCATTATGCAAGAAAATTATCAATCTAAATCCTTCTTTAGGGAATATTTGTAATCAACCTATTATAGGGATTTTTTTGTTGCGTCTGTCTCTTCCTTGGAGGTCCCTGTTTGGGTTGAATTTCCTAATCTTCCTCTGCCTTGCTGGCAGCTTATGGTGGGAAAATTTTCTGCAGTCCTTTATCTTATGTGGGCAGTCAGAAGGTTAATGTATTGAACCCTCAGCTTCAGAACTTGGTCCTTCCTCCTCCCCGGAGGAATATGTTTCTGCGGCCTTTCGGCTTCCCCTTCTAGAAGGGCCCAATTCTTCTGCTAAAGCACGTCGTTCTCATAGTCCTATGCGAGAAGGTGTGCACTCCGATAAACGCCACCAAACAGAGGAAGCTTATCGTGCTAATCAAGGGGGTGGTAATGAGCAGTTTGGGTCAAACTCCTTTGGGTCTCTTGGTGCTTTGGGAGACTCGGGGGATGTTAGTATGGATCATATCCCAACTGCTCGTTCTCAATGATTTTATTTTCGTGGAATGTGAGAGGACTGATGGATCCAGTCCGTAAATATTCGATCCACCGTGAGTTATCCAAGGTCACTCACACGTATGGTTCTCTGGACTTTATTTGTCTACAAGAAGTGAAAGTTTTAGATTTTAATTTGTAGTGTGCTTGTTCTTTTCTGTCGCCCCATGGCACGTTTCATACCACCAATCATTCCGGTGGGAGAGGTGGTGTCGTCACTATTCTTGCTTCGAGGTGGTACTCGAGTATTGTTTCTTGGGGATGTGACCCATCTAATCAAGTGGTATGGACTTTATTGGAATTGAATGGTAAGCCTTTTGGAATAATTAATGTGTATGCCTCCACTGAGCCGCCTGACAGGTGTACTTTATGGCGGTGGTTGGCTATTAATTTACCTTTCGCCACTTGGGTTTTATGTGGTGATTTTAATATGGTTGAAAAATCTTTTGATAAAAAGAGTTTGGCGCCTAACCGTTGGTGTGCTGGAGAGCGGGAAGCTTTTTATTTTTTGAAAAATAAGTTGAGCCTTTCCGACCCTAATATTTGTTATTCCCCTACTGATTTTGATGACGCACAGTGGTATACCTGGTCTAAATTTCAAGCAGGGGATGCTAGGGTTTTGAAATGCCTGGATAGAGCTATGCTTTCTGTCGATAATCATTTTAAATTTGCTCGTTTATCCCCTTCCTTGCCTACAGTTTTCATTTTCCCAGGCTCTACCTTGTCGGACCATGTTCCTATTGTTTTTTCAATTGAGTCTACTCAGAGTTCCTCATGAACTTTTTCCTCCCAATTTTATTTGAATGTGTCCTTTCTGCATCATCCTGCTATGAAAGCTCATATTTTTTGAATGTGGAATATTTTGCCCAGACCTTCTTCTGATTATGGTTGGATTGAATGGTGGAATTCTGCTATAACCCGCACCACTTCTCTTCTTCGCTCTTTAGGAGTTGAGGTTGCCAAAAGAAGAAGGAACTCTAACCAGGTTCTGCGTTCTGAGTTTGCAAAAGCCACACTCCATTTAGAGGCTGCCCCCTTTTTCCCGGATCTGCAAGCTTATGTTGCTGCTCTCCGCCATGAGCTGAGGAAAATTGACCTGTATGAAGCAAAAGGGGCTCAATTAAGAGCCAGACTCCACTGGTTGAAAGTGGGTGACAGAGTAACCAAAGAGTTTTTTCAACGGCTTCGACCTCCTGCATATACTACTCAGTTTGAAGCCATCCAGGTTAATGGAACCCGTCTCACTGCTTTATCAGATATAACCTCTACTTTTGTCAAGCATTATGAGCATGTTTTTGCCTCTCAAGGCCTTTCTGCTGCTCGTCAAGCTGTTGTAGATGCTTGTTGTAATGTCATACCTCCTAAGCTCTCTGAGGCTCAGAGGGATTTTTGTGATACTCCTTTGACCCTTAGTGATCTTGAAGCTGCTTTATCTCAAATGGCCAATGACAAAGCACCTGGTCTGGATGGCTTTCCATGTGAATTTTATAAGGAGTGCTGGGATTTTGTTGGTTTCGATCTCCTTAGAGTCTATCAGGAAGCTATTTTAACTGGTTCTTTAGGATCCATTATTAATAAAGGCAATGTTAAGTTCATTCCCAAGGGAGGAGATCCTGAGCTTATTACCAATTGGAGGCCTATCACTTTGCTTAATGTTAGTTATAAGATTATTGCTAAAGCTTTGGCTCTTAAGCTTCGGCCTCTTCTCCCTCTTATCATTCGGTCGGAGCAGACTGGATTTGTTCAGGGGAGATACATTCTCGATAATGTGATTGGAGTCTGGGAAGGAATGGAATGGGCCTCCTCTTCTGGTCAAGATGTTTTGTTTATCAAAATTGACTTTGAAAAGGCCTATGACAAAATTGAATTGTTCTTTATTACTGTGATGCTTAAAGCTTTGGGTTTTGGCCAGTTTTTTATCAATTCAGTTCTCATGTTATTTAGAGATGCTTTCGTTGTGCTTACTCTTAATGGCTGCCCATCCCAACGCATACAATTAGCCAGATCTATCAGACAAGGTTACCCTTTGGCTCCTTCCCTATTTATTCTTGCTGCTGAAGCTTTTGGTTATCTGCTTGCTGATAGAGCCTCAAAAGGCCTTCTTAAAGGCATTGCTTTGCCTTCTTCGAATTCACAACTAATCAATGGTCATTTTGTTGATGATTATTTTCTTACTATAGCAGAGGATGAGCAATCTATTTCTCAAGCTCTTGATTGCCTTGATACTTTTTGTCAAGCTTCTGGCTCTAGTATTCAATGGAGAAAAACCTCCTGCTATAGACAATCTCGAAGGGTTATGCCTTCTTGGTTAGCTGATAAACCCTGGAGATGGATTCAACCTGGGGAAGTTTTTAAATTTCTTGGCATTCCCTTTGCTTTTCAAGGAACTCCTGCCAGACTTTGGGATTATGTGGTTGATAAAGTTGAAAAGAAGCTTCTGTATTGGTCTTCTAAGAAGCTTTCTTTAGCTGGAAAGTTTCAAATTTGTTCTAAGGTTTTGGCTTCTACTCATGTTTACTATTCTTCATGTTGGGTTCCTTCTGCTGCTTGTTATGCCAAGTTGGACAAATTGCTTCGAGATTTCCTATGGTCTAATGTTGTTGGAAAGAAAGGGTTTCACAGGGTGGCATGGGAAATTTGTTGCCTCCCGAAGAAAGCTGGTGGCTTGGGTCTTTTTGACTGTCAAAAACAAGGTTTTGCTCTCTGTGCTAAATGGATTTGTAGGGCACTTCAAGGGGATGAAATCTGGAAGATTTTAGTCAGACATTGTCTTTCTACTGGTCTGCCTTATGGTAGACGTGTATGGAAAGGTTTAAACCTTCAAACCATTCTTACTGCATCTGTACCTATTAAAATTTTAGGCTCTTTTGTTATTCATAGTATTTGGAAAGCTTGGGAGGCTCTTAAACCCTGGATTTCATGGAATGGAGGTAAGACTAAGGTTGGTGCTTCTGTTCCCCTCCTTAATGTTTGGTGGTCCTCTGCTATTGTTTATCAAGGAGCACCTCTTGCTCAGGTATAGTGGATTCGAGCTCAATGATTTTATAGAAAGGGTATTGCTTACCTGTCTGATTTCATGAATTTTCATACTAGAGATTGGATCCCTTGGAATCATTTTATGCAATATTTCAGTTTATCTCCTACAGATAAGAGTACTTATGATGTTGTTGTGGATTCCACTCCTCTTATGATTTGGTCTAAGGTTTTTAGACATTATCAAAAACCATGGTGGTCTGACTGGTCTTGGCCTAATAAGCTTTCTTTTATAAAATACAAACCCTCCTTGGGGTATTCTTGGCTATCTCCAATGGTTCCCATGTCAGATAAATTGAATGCCCGGTGGGACTTAGTCTCCTTGCAATCTCGATGGAGCTTAAGATTCAAGGTTGTTTGGGCCAAATTTCTTGAACCCAAACAAGCCTTTTTTGCTTGGAGCCTGTTGTTTAAGGGTCTTCCTATGGGGCAAAGGCTTCGGTATATGGGTGTTGACAATATTACTTGTATGAATTGTGGTGCTGAGGAGGACATTCTTCATTTGTTTTGGTCCTGTCCTCGAGCCAAAGAAGCTTGGGATTGGATTCTTTCTTTCTTCAGTCCCTACATGCTTGATACTTGTTCTTGGGTGCATGTTTTACTTGGTGACCCTATCAGATTTAACGATAAACTTGGTGCAGTTTGGCAAATTTTTAGAGTGGGCATTTTGTTTCATCTATGGAAAACTCGGAATAAAGTTGTTTTCCATCAGCAAGAACCTTCTTTGCATTTTTCTCTTGCTGACAGATATATGGTTTTTTATGATTGTTGGTTCCAGATTCATATCCAAGTGGAGAAGGTAAATGTGGAGTTGCAGTATTTACGCACTTTGATGGACCACTGGAAAAATGCACCATGCACGGTGAGTCACGTGCCTCCTGATGCTCCTCCCACCCGGAGGCGTCCTCGGTCTGTTGGTGTTGGGTCCCGAGACAACGGCCATTCACGTTCAGGTGGTAATGCTCGACACTAGCCACAACCTCCTCCTGCTGCTAAACGCAACTCTGCAGGTGGTGCTTCTTCTTCCTGTCCCAATTCTGGGTGGGATGTTTGTCCCCCGACTTCTGTTCATACCAATGCATGGGATTTGGCTGCTCGTTCTGTGCCTTTGACTCCGACGGTGAGTTGGGGAGATGGTTCTTCTTCTCCTCCCCCACAGGCTGCCGCGCCTCATGGGCAAACAAAGATTCAAGAGGGCAATGGTGTTGTTGATGATGGTTGGGGCCATTCTGAGCCGGATAATGGTGGTAGTTGGGGCGGCGTCGGACAATGCTTAAATGCTTGCAGGCCTACTTTATTTTGATGTCTACGATGTAATAGCTTAAAGTTGTTTTGTTGTTGTCTTCCTAACTGCGTGGTCAGCAGTTAGTGTGGTTTTGGACTCGGGGACTCGGGGTGTGCTCAATTCCACCCACCCTTTTTGTATGATTAAGCCTCTTTAATATAAAGCTTCTTCATTACAAAAATATTAACATTGTTATCTCTTTATATATATATATTTATATATTTGTTCTACATTATATGTAAAATTAAGGAGAATGGATAAAAATTGATGGTTGGTTTTTTTTGGGATACATAAGGGAGTTGATTACATTCACATTATTTTTAATAACTATGAAGTGTAAGGTTCAAACTACAAGGTTTTCCTCCAACAAGCCTAAAACACCTCATTATTTTATAACCTGATGTAAAGAGGATTACTGGTCACTTGCAATTCATATCATCTTTGTAGGTGTGGTGCACACTTAAAGGATTTAAAGTAGACTACTATCTTTGCAAGTAGGCATGCCCCTATGGTTTGAACCTAGTTATATTTTGGGTAACTGCCTAGCCATACAAAAAATTACCAATCTACCTAGCACTTGGGGAAAATATATGGTGAAAAATCTAATAAAGGATCTTTGGTGAAAGGAACAAGGTCAAAAGGGATTAATGAGATCCTTGGAAAATTATATTCTTTTTACAATGGGGTTCAAATATGGGTTATCATGCAATAATTTAGTTTATGGTATGATAAATTGATTAGATGAGGTTTACTCATACTAAAACTATTCTAGAAGTGAGCTTTATTTTAAAAGTGGAGGTATAGTGTGAGGTGGACCTATGGCAAAAAAATTAATAAAGGAATCTTTGGTGAAAGGAACAAGATACTTGGAAAATGATTTTATTTTTAACATGGGGTTCAAATATGGGTGATCATGCAATAATTTAGTTTATGACATGATAAATTGATTAGATGGAGTTTAGTCGTACTAAAACTATTCTAGAAGTGAGATTTATTTTAAAAGTGGAGGTATAGTGTGAGGTGGACCTATGTTGAAAATTTAGTTTATGACATGATAAATTTATTAGATAGAGTTTAGTCATACTAAAACTATTCTAGAAGCGAACTTTATTTGAAAAGTGGAGGTATAGTGTGAGGTGGACCTATGGTGAAACAAAAAAAAAAGGTGAGATTAATACCTCACACTTTTTTTAATTAGTTATATGGAATTGAAACAAACCCCACCCATATTACATCACACTACATAGTGGTATTACAGCAAAGCTTGTATCATTTGGCAATATTTGAACCTAGGGCTCTTGTTTAAACATTTAGAAATCTAACCAGTTGAGCTAATGCCACTTGATAAATTACTACCTCACATTGAACATCTCTTGTCTAAAAGAAAGGATATGGTAATTTTATAGTTTATTTAACATTAGTTGAAGTTCAATAATAGATATTTTGATTTTTACAAGGTTGACATTGCCTAAAATAAAGGATATAGTAATTTTATATTTTATTTAACATTAGTTGAAGTTCACTAATAGATATTTTGATAGGATAATTGGATTCCCTTATGAGAAAACCATTATTGTTCTTACATAGTTGAATAAAATTATATAAGATGATATTTTAAACATGATTATAATAATTTTAATATGTAGATAAGACCTTAAATAAATAATAGATTCAAGGTTTCAATTAATGTTTCAAGATTTATAATTTTCCATTTTTACATGGAAAGATGAGTTATTTTGGAATCTAAAAAAAAGGATGGTGGTTATTCAATCAAGATATAAGAATTTAATTCAATTAGAATATTCTACTCCTAAATATTTCTATTATAAAAATATTTGGCCACTTGAGGCCCTCCCTAATGCCTTACTATTTTCTTGGTTAGTACAAAATAAATACAAATAAGTAATTAGGTAAGGTACTACAAAGAAGATGATATTGTGGATATTTTAGGCATTACAAAAGAGGGATCTAGAAACATCAAATAGTTTACTTCTTTTACTGCCCCTTTTCATACACCATTTGGGCTACATTATCAAAGAAAAAAATATTGGTAGCCCTATCAACATTGGAATATTTGATGAAATACTTGATTATTTATTTCAATGTTAAAGAGTTATAAATTTGTGGAGAATTGATCTTCTCATTATTTGTTCTAATTTATGGCTTGAAATAAATAATAGTATATTTAAAAATACATCTCCAAATAATATCCAATGTTTATCATGTTATTTCCTCTCTTGCATAATGTTTATAAGTATGGTGCTCATCATAGGATATCTCAAGAGTAGAAAGAAATGTACTTCTTGTAATTTATTCTTTTACATCCCTGATGATTAGAGCTATATTGTAAAATTGATAACATGACATTATCAAGTATAACCAAATGCTTAATTATGTCCATTATGAGATCCATGATCTCCCACATGTTGGAAAAATATGAGGTTAAATTTAAGGTCTTCAAAATTTATTTAATAATTAATATTTTTTTATTGCTATAGGTTTTGATATTGAAACTCAAGGTATGGTCTAAAATGTTATAAAAGACACACATATTGTATTTAGTTATTAAAAAGGCTCAATTTTGGTTTGGTTTTTATAAATATAGTAAGTACTAGTATACATATGTAAATATAAAATAGCTCAAATATTTCTCCTAGAATATTAGCTATCAAACGGTGAATTGACCATAGCGGTTAGGGATCTATTTATCCTTTGTATCAATTTATGAAATGAATTTTTGTGATCCTTTAGTGATTTATCTCATCCATAATATAATTATTGTATCATGATATATTCTTCTTCATAGTTTTCCATTGCATGTATGTCCTTGATGGTATAAATAAAATTTATGTAAGTTAGTTTTGAGTCGATTATACCTATTTTTACTTTTCTTATTCGATTAATATGGATATCTGTATCATAATTTTTTAACAATAAAATTAGTTTTCAACCACTTCTAAGCAATGCAATTATAAGTACAAGAATTTTAACAAATATCTAGATCACCTATATAAACATTCCTTTTAAATATAAATTCCAATATTCATTTGTACCTTAAATAATTGTGAGACTTGAAATGATTTCTTGGTAATTTCAAACTCATTAAAATATATGTGTTATTCAATTGATCATATTGCTCATTTATTTTTTTAATAAATTATTTAATATCAAATTAAAAGGGTTTTATTATCTAATACATATTTCTCTGAAATGATGGACCTGCCCACTATGAAAAAATTCTTAAGTTAGAAGGGGTGTAATTTCAAGTTACTCCTTGCTATGAGATCCCACAAACACCTTAAGGTGATAAAATTTGTATAAGACAAGCGAAGATCAATCTTGGGTACCCTTAAGGTTGTAGTGAAGTTCATTGAGGAAGTGAACCATCTTTAGGGATGGATTCTGGAAAACTATATCACTAGGAAGAATGAAACTGGTGAACCCCTATCTTGGGTGCCTATCTTTTTATGGAATTTTGAACCCCTTTCTTTGGGTTGATGGTCGGTTGCATTTCTATGTATGGTTGTTATTATATTGTGTGTAGGCTAGTAAGGTGGTTGGATTGTCTATGCCTAGTCATGTCTTCCTTTTTGGTTGGGTCACCATTTTGGGTTTATTGGTTTTTTGGTCGCATTTGGTGTTTTTGTTTTAGGTTGTGGGATCCATTCAAAACCCTCACCTTATCAATATTTCAAAAAAAAAAAGGGTTTGATGTTTTGGTGTTCCTTTTTAATTAATTTTTTTTTTAAAACAATGAAGAAATTAAAATGGTTCACCCATGTTAGCATCATATATAATATAGCCAAGTATTATTTGGAAATATATATATATATATATATATATATATATATATATATATATATATATATATATATATTTAAGCGAAAAACCCCTTTCGGGGCCACCTTGGTCTGAGAGACCACGAACAGTGGGTTCTACACCATCAAAGTCACACGGGAGTCGCACCCGACCCTGCCCGCACCAACATTATCAATTGGATTTTGGATACTCAATTCAAATTTTTGGTAGGGTGGAGATTTGAACCTAGGACCTCCCTTGGAGGATTGCCCTCTCCTCTCCAACTCACCTACAACACCCGGGTTTTGGAAAAATATAACATATCAAGTATTTTCTATAATATGAATCATATAAATTAATGGTAATTTATAATTAACAATATATTGTGTAGTGAAAAATAACAAATGTCAATTCACATATGGAGAATAATTTTTTTTTATTATATGTACGAAGGAGTTTTGAAATTATCTCCAAACCTTGTACAAAAGAGACTAAGCCCCACACAAAAATATGGAGCTAAAATTACTCACATCTAGTAATAATTTAGGAATGACCAATCTGAGGAGTTACCCCTTCCAAAGCCAAACCACTACATAGGTAATACCATACATAATTTAAAACTTAAAACATATTGAAACCAAATTAGTATGTTAGAGATAACCAACCGAACATAGATCAGTAGCAAGGACCTGGACCATGAATTGAACCATGCACCAATCCCCATCTCTCCCATGAGGTCATTGCTTTCCTAGACCTACCAGCCCATCAAGATAAGAATTTCTTCTACATTGGAGATTGTGGATTGTAGCAAGGAAATAGTAACTTGGAGATATGAAATTTGGTGCGAAAACCCAAAATCAACAAGTGCCCCAAGTTGTGTAGCTAAGTCATCAAAAAAAACTCGACCAGAACGAAGCAAAGGATAATTGTGTATGAGGACATTATTGATAGAAGCAATATCCACAAAGAAATTATCCCACCATAGAACTAAACCATTCTAAATAACTCCTTTTTCGGCCAATAGATCGGTCGCTCGATTACCTTCCCTATATGTATACTTAAACTAAACCTCTTCCAAAATTTGGATGTATTTCTAAACTTCCAGAAAAATTTTCAAAATAGTCCAAGTAGGATATTGATTCCCTCTTTCCATATTTATAATATTAAGGGAGTATCCTTCAATGATTATTTTCCTACAACTTACAAAATACAATAAAAAAAACTCCTTGGAATAGGGCCCTAGATTTAGTGAAGTGAGTGGTTTGATGGCCCATATTATCAGTAAAGGCTAAAATTATCAAGTCATCATGGTTCTTTACAATACCTCTAATACCTGAAGGACCCATATTCCCTTTAGATGCACTGTCAAAATTCCACTTCAGCCCACCAATTGGAGGTGGCTCCCACTTAACCCTACCTCTATCCGAAGGCATAGCAAGTCTAATAAGTTGAGGATTAGCATTGAATTCAATAGATATATCCATCGATATTTCCCTTATCTATAGTCATAGTATTTATATTTAGGGTTCTAATCTTCTCCACGAAAATATAAATCACCTGCAAAGCCACAACTTTAGCAGAATGAGCAGCATCCTTAAATACCCTTGAGATTATTTTCTTCCAAATTTACCACCAAATATGAGGAAGGATGAATTTTCAAAATTAACGAAGGTATATAGATAGGAAATGAGAAACCCATTGGGTCAGCACATCCTCTAGGTTGTTCAAAAACACCCATTGGATGTTCAAATATTTGAAAAAGTAGTTGAAAACCTCCTACGATAAAGGAAAGCTGAAAATAATATAAAGTGGGTTTCCTCTACATTTCTGCACAAGAGAAAATCATTAGGTAAAATCATACCTCTTTTTTTGAGATTATCTAAAGTTATAAATTTTCCTTGTATGGCCAGCCAGAATAAAATGTTGATTTTCAAAGTCAGTCCTTTCAGCAAACTTTTATCTACCAGAAACCAAGGATCAAAAGGACCATATATTGCTAAATAAGCTGATTTGATAGAGAATTTCCCATCCTTATCTAATCCCTAGATGAATATATTCATAATTTATCTTCCAAGAATTATAATCCTTTTAATGATATTGAAAATTTCATCAAATGTCCTTGTTTCCTCCACCAAAAGTCTTGGGAAATCAAATGGTTTCCATTGAGGGTGATATTCAATCCTTTAAATGAAATCACAAACCTTATTCCCATAGAAATAATATGTAATTGGTTTGACTAAATCCAACTTTGATCTTGACTCTAGTAAAACCTCAATCACCCACATGTCACTCTAGAAGTTGACAAACCTACCATCTCCCAAACACCACCTACCCCCTCTATAGATATTTGATCTACACCATATTAGGCTAGACCATAAATTTGAACCCTGGAGGGGTAATAGGTAACTAATCAACTACTTTCCATAATTTAGGTATTTGGATTTGATAATATCAACCCATCCCACTCTATCCTCTTGAACTGGTCTCCAACCTTGCTTGGCAACAAGATATTTGTTCATGGATTTCAATATTCTAAGGCCTAAACCACACTCCTCCTTACTGCATACTTGGTCCCATGCCACCAGATGAAACTTATTTTTCACACTTGATCCTGACCAAATAAATGAGCATTAGATTTGTTCTATTATTTCAATAATCTTACCCAAGATTTAGAATAGAAAAAGGAAATATACCAAGATACTTTGAAGGGTGGCCTTAACTAACATAACTTTTCCTGCTTGGTTTAGGAGAGCCTCTTTCCATCTTTCAAGCTTTCTTTGGACATGCTCCACAATCGGTTCCCATAGTGAAAGCACAAGATTCCGAAAAACAAAAATGGAAAACTCCAAACACGATGCAAGAACGAAACTAAACTTGATGCTACAAATTAGAAATGCGTAAAATGGAGAAAGCATAGACAAATTGGAACCCAAATGGAATGAAACAACCCTCTTCTTTTATTGATGTATTTCAAATTCGGTTACAATTCGCTTCCTCCCTTTTTAGGGGAGAGGAGCATCAAACTTGTCTCTTGGTCACATCAATGGAAAGTCATCTCTCTTTCGCGTGCCCACATGCAAAATGGGCGGGCCAAAGTGTTGCCGTCGCTGGTGTGAATGAATCTTTGATCCTTGCTGCTCCTCTTGCATTCAAAGAAACAAAAAAATTGTTAGTAGCACTTGTGGCAAAGATGAAGCATTTGTTCTCTAAAAACAATGAAGGATGCATGCATGAAACTGAATAAAAGGATAAGTAAACTGAATCAAAATAGTCTGCAAATTTGACAGGAAACAGGGAACATTACCAGAGGGCCACTGCCATCAAAATAGTCGGAAAATTCACCACCGATTTGAATTCGCTCCTAGGCGGGACGGATTCGACTGTAATTCGTCCCGGGGTAGGACGAATTCGCCTACGACAAAGCGCCGAAGTGATGCTGCCAAAATGTTGCATCTCGGGAGCTCCAAAAGACCTGCAAACTTAGGGGTTAGCTAATTGGGGGCATTTTGGGAAGACCCAGATGGTCAGATTTCCCCAATTTGACCTCCATCAATGGGAATTTGACGTTGCTACCTACAAGTTAGTGAGGACAACAAAAGCGACAAAACATGATAAGATTTGATCAAAGCATTATGAAATCGAGATTACAAGCTATTTAAACAGCATAAGATGGAATGCAAAATAAAAAAATGACAAAAGAACAATCTGCCATGAATTCCCAATCGTTCTTAAAAAAATAAGATTAGGCTCGCAGGAGTGCGGGGCACCCGGGCGGGCCGCCCACCGTTAGAACCTGATTTCGGCACCAATCCACTTGGGATGGGCCCAAAATCTCTTGTAATGGGTTGTCGACGAATTGGTAGATCAATGTGGTCAAATGTCGGGTTTTGGATCCGGATTCACACTTCCAATAACCACCCAATGACCTCTCTTGCGAAAGAGATCAAGGATGTGGAAGAGGTGAATCAAAAGGTAAAAATGTGGTATCAAATTTGGCAGCACTTCGTTGCTTGAAAATGCTTCCAACCTCTCCTCCTTTGGGTGAGAAAGTTCACCATTTTATAGACCCAGGGGGTCTCTTTGGATGGGCATGCATGGGCGCCATGTGGCAGTCATGCCTTCCCATGAGGGAGGAAAGTCCTCCCTGACTTGGGCTTCCATGACTGCCCTTGTGACAGTCCTCTAACGTCCAATCTGCCCACCTACACGCGCATGCAAGGCAGGAGGCATTAATTGACTGTCCTCGGCTGCCATTTGGCGCAATTTCTCTTTTTTCCCATTGAACCTGGAATTCGTCCTACCCCAGAGCGAATTCAGAATTCATCCCTAGGTGGGGCGGATCCCATTTTGAATTCGTCCCAGGGTGGGACGGATATTGAGCAGAGTGCTTGAAGGTGCCAAATTGATTTTTGACCTTCCAAAATTGTTGTAAAAGTGGTTAGGACCACTGTTTAACCTCTGAGGGCTGCCCTGGGGGCTGTGTGTGTCAAAGCGATCAGTGTTTGCAGTCACATAATCGGATTGGTGTTGTTTTGGTGTCTACAGATGCCCCTTTTTGGAAAGCGCTGTGGGTGATGCAGTGTTGAGCAAAAATAGATAACCAAAGCACTAATGATTAGGATTTCTTGGTAACCTAACCAACTTTTGATGCCCCAAGCATGGAAAGGGCATGCATTCTTGAATCCTTGCTTCGACGAGCTAAGGAATTTGATTTCAAGTATTAACCTATTTTGGTGAGGTGTGACTTAAGCTTGGACATTGATCGAGTCATGAATAGGCAAAGGGCGCAACCTTTTGTCCATGGGGGAACCTTGTGTTCATGCTTCGGGAATGCCAAGTGTTTGATCAATTTGTGATTATTGCTTGTTTGCTGCCCCAAGCAGGAGCGTGATTGTCTTTGTCAATGATTCTTTGAATGCATGCCATTGCCTTGATTGGGTGTGTGTTTGTTGATTGGTGACTAAGTGTGACTACCCCCTCAAGCGACGAATCGATGAGGGAATGACCTTCATGAGAAAAGCGACGAGTCGCTTGACCCAAGATGACTTAGGTGAGGGTGCCTTCAGATGTTTTCCGTTTTAAGCTTAAGCAGTTTCCCGACATTTGGACCTATTTTTGGTGGGTAAAATCCCTTTTGGTGATGCCATAATGGGGTGAAATCGTCGAAAACCCGTCTTCCCGTGGAGCGGTCCGGCTATGGTAGCCTTCTTGGGGAAGTAGGAGAGTGACAATTTGAGCCCCGACATCGATTTTCTATGCCAAGAGGTTAAGTGCAAGAGCACTTGTGTCCGGCAATTCTTATTGCTTTTTTGTTTGTGTTGCATTTTTTGTTGTTTTTGTTGTTTTGATTTTTTTGTGACGCCATTTGGGATTAAAATTGGCGAAAATTCGACCTCCCGTGGAGCGGTCCGGCTATGGTAGCCTTCTTAGGGAGTAGGATAGTGACAATGTAAACCGACATCGATTTTCTATGCCAAGAGGTTAAGTGCAAGAGCACTTGTGTCCGACAATGTTTATTGCTTTTTTTTTGTTGCATTTATTTGTTGTTTTTGTTGTTTTGATTTTTTGTGTGTTTATTTGGATCCTTTGGGTGAAATTGGTCTCTCCTATCTTTACCTTTTTAGATTTATGCCTTTGGGATAAAATTGGCAAAAATCCGCCTCCCGTGGAGCGGTCCGGCTATGGTAGCCTTCTTAGGGAGTAGGATAGTGACAATTTGTAACCCTGACATCAATTTTTTTTTTGTAATGCCAAGAGGTTAAGTGCAAGAGCACTTGTGTCCGGCAATGTTTATTGTTTTGTTTTTGTGTTGCATTTATTTGTTGTTTTTGTTGTTTTGATTTTTGTGGTTTGGATGCCTTTGGGATGAAATTGGCAAAAATCCGTCTCCCGTGGAGTGGTCCGGCTATGGTAGCCTTCTTAGGGAGTAGGATAGTGACAATGTAAACCCCACATCAATTTTGCTATGCCTATTTTTTTTTTTTTTTTTTTTTTTTTTTTTATTTGATAAAATTAAAATCTCTCCGTGTATGGTAGCCTTTTGGGAGTAGGTAGTGACATGTACCCACATTATTTTTTTATGCCAAGATGTTAAGTGCAAGAGCACTTGTGTCCGGAAATTTTATTGTTTTTTGTTTGTGTTGCATTTTTTGTTGTTTTTGTGTTTTGATTGGTTTGCCTTTTTGTGACGCCATTTGGGGATTAAATTGTCAAAAATCCGATCTCCCGTGGAGCGGTCCGGCTATGGTAGCCTTCTTAGGGAGTAGGGTAGTGACAATGTAAACCCCGACATCAGTTTTGCTATGCCAAGAGGTTAAGTGCAAGAGCACTTGTGTCCGACAATTTTTATTGTTGTTTGTTTGTGTTGCATATTTGTTGTTTTTGTTGTTTTGATTTTCTTGCTTTGTGTATATGTCATAATTTCATGTTATGCACAATGATTGATGTTGATGGATGCATGCTACTTTATATTGATGTATGCATATGGTATGATAAATGCGAATGTTGTTGATTTATATGATAGGTAATGGAATGGATGAAATGATTTGTTGATAACCTTGCATTGGCACCATAGACTATACAGGACTTATGGCTTTGTGTACTGGGTGATTGTTGTGGTAAATGCTTTTGTGTATATATGTTGCTCTTTTTTTTTTTTTTTTGATGGTGATATAGGGATGGATTATATGCAACGGTTGGCGTAGAATGTAGCTAAGTGTTTCTGAGACTCAGATGGTTTAACTAACTAGCCAAGACTGTACTGTTGTCTTACAAGATGTTTGAACAAGGTATGAATCGGACTTGTCTTTGACCAAGCTATTTCACATCCCTGTGTGTGCAATTGAGTTCATTTATGTGGTATTTGTCAGGATACCGCCAGTGCCAGATAGGCTTTCAACCAAACCTGTATTGAGGATCACCTAATTAGCTCCACTAACTCCTTTGTTGTATTTAGTCAGATTAATCTGTGTTGCTATCTAGGATACCATAAGCTAGCTCATCCACATGCAAACATTGATCTATACACGAGTTAATGTGACAGATATATCGTCATGCGGGAGGTTTACCGCTAGTGACCGATAGGCTATCCACCAAACCGGTACTGAGGTTTGCCTCATGACCTTTTGGAATGCTGAGAGTTCCAGGGATTCAAGTTCGACTCCCTTCTTTTCTTCAATTGTATTGGGATACTTGCTCTTTTATAGTGATAAAAATCACTGTTTATTTTTGTTTTATATATATTTTTTTTTTTTGAGCAAGGGATTTGGATTTCGAGTGATGAGAATCACTATTGTATGTGCCTTTTGATGTATGCACTTTTGGATGTCAAATTATAGTATTTTGACTCTTTGCAAAATTTTTGATGTTTTGCAACTTTTTGAGAACTTGGGATTCTTGGGGAATTGGGTAGGGAGGATGCTTGTCCTTTTGCCAACTCTCAGCATTCTTGGGGTCATTCGCACAGGGGGATGAGCGAGATAATTGTTTCGCTTATGGTGACCTGGATTGCTTTGCAGGTTTCATCTTTCATTCACACAACTTGGGAATTTGTTTTTATGTGTTTTTGAACTTGTGATGGGATGCTACGTAACAAGGTGTATTCCAAGTAGAACTCTACCTTTGTAACATCCGTTTGACTTTGTACAATTCTTGGCTAGAGATCTAATGACAGTTGAATGACGAAAACTCTAGATACATTAGATGACAACTGATTTATGATATGGCGAAAATGGTGATTGTCATTTATTTTCGTTGTATTGTTTTTAAAATGGAAAATGTGAAATGTGGTGGATTTGCCAAGTAATGACGAGTCTATGGTGCCTTTGCCTTGTATGATCAAAAATATGCAAATGGATGGATGCGATGTTTAATGCAGCTATATTTTGTATTTTGAATTTTGAAGTATGCATGAAAGTGAGATGCAAATTTTGTTTATTTTTGATGATTTTGTTTTTTTTTGGATTTTCTTGACCAAGCGATTGCGATAATCCTTGGAGCTTTTGGGGTGACCAAGGGATTGCGATAACCCTTGGAGCTTTTGGGGTTGACCAAGAGATTGTGATAATCCTTGGAGCTTTTGGTTTGACCAAAGGATTGCGATAATCCTTGGAGCTTTTTGGGATGACCAAGCGATTGCGATAATCCTTGGAGCTTTTGGGGTTTGACCAAGAGATTGCGATAATCCTTGGAGCTTTTGGGGTGACCAAAGGATTGCGATAATCCTTGGAGCTTTTTGGGATTGACCAAGCGATTGCGATAATCCTTGGAGCTTTTGGGGTTGACCAAAGGGATTGTGATAATCCTTGGAGCTTTTTGGGCTTGACCAAGCGATTGTGGTAATCCTTGGAGCTTTTGGGGTTGACCAAGGCGGATTGTGAGAATCCTTGGAGCTTTTGGGGTTGACCAAGCGATTGCGATAATCCTTGGAGCTTTTGGGTTTGACCAAGGGATTGCGATAATCCTTGGAGCCTTTTGTGCAATGAAGTGCTATCTTTGTGAGGTAATATTTCCCAAGTTTTGAATGAGAACTGGTTTGAGCAAGCTTGGCTCTCCATCAATAAACCCTCATTTTGTGGCTATATAGCCAAAAAAAAACCCAAAAATTAAAATGAGTCGGATGGGGCCCAAAATTGGGGTGCGCATCCCTCTTATAATAGACAAGCCAAAAATAAATTTTTAAGTCCTAACTCTAAATACATTAGGAGATATAGACCTCCGAACAGCTCAAAAAGCATAAAAAATTAGGTGAGTAATTTTAAAACCTAATTTCGGGGCACTAGATGATGGAATTTGGCCCCGAAAACTAGGTTTTCTAGGCAAATAGGACTCTAGGGAGTCGTATTTGTTTAAAAATCTCCCAACTAGCTCCCTGTCAAATTTCACATCAATCGGAGCTACGGTTGAGAAGTTATGGCCCCGACAAAATGCACTAAAATTTAGGAAAAAATAAAATTTTCCACATTTCGTTGGATGCTCCTGCATCATTTATGGGCACCGTTGGGGCACTTTTGGGTTGACCAAAGGGGTCATGGACACCTTTGGGGCATTTTTGGGATGACCAAGCGATTATGGGAATCCTTGGAGCTTTTGGGTTGACCAAGCGATTGCGGGAATCCTTGGAGCTTTTTGGGTTTGACCAAGCGATTGCGAGAATCCTTGGAGCTTTTGGGTTTGACCAAGCGATTGCGGGAATCCTTGGAGCTTTTGGGTTTGACCAAGCGATTGCGATAATCCTTGGAGTTTTTGGCTTGGCTAGGCTCTTCAAGGGATAGAGGTACCCCCAGCTTTTGGTCTTTGTGCTCCGGATCTGGCTCTGGAGGTATTGGCATGAATGGATCGGCCCTATGCATGGATAGGAGGATAGGGTCTACCCTCGGTACTGATATTGCTATGGGGTCTCTAGGCGGAAGTTGATCTCTGTGTGCCCAAAGTGGTGGATTCAACAGTTGGTTCCACTGCGTTGGGTTAACGCGCCACTCATGCCCTAGCCTTATGTTTAGCTGTTGAAGTGCGTCATCAATATCCATGGGGTGTTGATGCTGTCGCATGTGATTGCTGTGGGCCATCTCTATTTTATCCTCACCTTCGGCCAGTGAGTCCAGCTCATCAGAATCTGGTGATTCTGAGACATGGAAGACTCCATCATCAGGTAGCTCTATGGTCAGAGGTTGATCCTCTTCGAAAGGAGCCTCATGTAAGTTGGGCCTTTGGGGCTCCAAAATCTTGGTCTCTACCGACTCTAAGTGCTCTAGCGCTTTGCATGTATCGGGGGATTTGAGCTCCTCCTCTTTGGTTGGTTCCTATTGAGGAACTTGGGGCCTATGGAGGGGTGGCCAGATAGCACCCCCCATGCCTTGGTAGGGCATTTCATCCCACTCTCCTTCTCGCTCTGATTCCTCAGAGGCTTCTTGATGAATTTCTAAGGGTGGCCCATAAAATTGAGTGGGTTCCTGAGGAAGGCGCCCATCATTGGTTATAGGAGTGGCCTCCCGCTCATGTCTAGGAGGCATCGAGGGTGGTGCTTGATAAGGTCGCGGAGACTTGTCTCGCACCCGGGGGTTGTGCCTCTCATAATGTTTTGTCTTATGCGTGTGAGGGGTTGGAGTCCTCTCTTGCATAGTGTGTTGGAACAACTCATCCTTCTGGCACTGAAGGCGCTCTTTGTTAATATGGTACAGTTCCTCTAACTGTAGTCGCTCTAGCTCAAGTTGCGTGAGTTGCACCCGACGGGTGACATGTTTGGCAAATTCTAAGATAGTTGGTCCCATCGTCTCATGTCTAGAAGGGCTAGATGCCTCTCCTACATATCTATCTCGGTCGTGGTGATCCGAGATCTCTATAGGCCGCCTCCCTCTATTGGGGGTAGCGGCATTCCCTCGGGGCTTTGGCCTCAGTGAGTGGTCTTGATAGATAGCAGGTGCGGAGGCGTATTGCTCCCGCACTGTATATTTCTCTCGAGGAAGGTAGGGGTCTTCCTCGTGCTCTCTTTCATAAGTGAAAAAGGGATGGATGGAGTTGGCTCGCCCTGCCTGAAGAGTCGTGCGCTCTGGATTTGACCGGTTGTTGCTAACAATGATGCGAGGTGTAGGAGGGATGGCATAGTCATGTGGCCCCCCCTTATGGACCCCCTGCCATTCTAGCACTTCATCATGCAGTGGCCACTTATAGCGGGCATCTAAGGGAGTTCTCCTATCGATGTTGATACCTCTCTGTAAAGGGTGTGTGTTGGGTGTTGTGCTGTACGGGAGTGCCCCTAGAAGGGGTGCCCTTATAGTCCCACCTTATCATGGAAAGAGGGGACTGCCTTGTGTGTCAGGCCACCAAGGTGGTATGACCAAATCCTTGGGGCTATACCGGAGGTGACTTGTGCCTCCTTGGATATTCCCCGTAGCATCCGCCCGTGATTGGGCTTGGCTACGGGTGAACACCATTGTGATACTTCTCTACAAAATGCATAAATTTTTGTCTTTTGTTTATGATTTTTTTGATTTTTATGCTACACAAAACAGAAAATATCACACACATGCAAGCGATGATTATCTCTTTTAAAGATTAAAAGTGTGCCCTAAATCTGGTTTAGTGTGTTTTAATGTTTGTTTTTGAAAATTTTTGAAAGAACGTTTAAATGCAGTATGAAGGCTCTTATGACTCCCATAAATGGTCGCCCCTTCGATATACCATTGCCAGGCCGATATACCAACCTCTCTATATACCCACCCTTACGAGAGGGAAACTATAGGTACGTGAGAGCAGATGGTACGTGGTACATAGGCGGTACGAAAGGGGGATTGCCCTATTTATGACACCTACCATAGAAGACTTATCCTCGCGTGCTGGGAATCACCCCAGTGACACTCGGTCAGCTTTCGTCAGGATTTACGTCTAACAACAGTGACAATCGGGGTAAATGAATGCAAAATTCAAGCCAAGGTGGTGATGAACCCACCATTGGTCTTGATCAAGGGCTGGGGTCTTACGACCAGCTCCTTGGTTTAAAAATGCCACGTGATGTGTGTGGGGTTTATTTTAATTTGCAAAAAATGAAATAGGCAAACAAAAAGGAAACTTTCCCTAAGCCATACAAAAACTAAAAATCAGAAAACAGAAAACAAAAATTTGACAGAAGCTTGTTAAAAACCCCTACCTCTTCTCTGCCCAAAAGGATGTTTCTGACTCTCGGCCCTAAAATAGCATAGACAAAAATTCGTCTCTGGGTGAGACGAATACCAGAACAGAATTCGTCCCAGTCTGAGACGAATTCGAATTCGTCTCAGGGTCAGACGAATTACAGTAATGTATTCGCCACAGGCAAGAACGAATAACAGTCAAAGTTCGAAAAATGGTACCTGTAAGCACAAAAACACAAATTTTTGATCAGTTTCTTGATCTCAAAAATCAGGGGACAGGGTCCCACCGTGATCGCCACTGAAAGCACGAGATTTCGAAAAACAAAAAGGGAAAACTCCAAACACGATGCAAGAACGAAACTAAACTTGATGCTACAAATTAGAAATGCGTAAAATGGAGAAAGCATAGACAAATTGGAACCCAAATGGAATGAAACAACCCTCTTCTTTTATTGATGTATTTCAAATTCGGTTACAATTCGCTTCCTCCCTTTTTAGGGGATAGGAGCATCAAACTTGTCTCTTGGTCACATCAATGGAAAGTCATCTCTCTTCCGCGTGCCCACATGCAAAATGGGCGGGCCAAAGTGTTGCCACCATTGGTGTGAATGAATCCTTGATCCTTGCTGCTCCTCCTGCATTCAAAGAAACAACAAAATCGTTAGTAGCACCTGTGGCTAAGATGAAGCATTTGTTCTCTAAAAACAATGAAAGATGCATGCATGAAACTGAATAAAAGGATAAGTAAACTGAATCAAAATAGTCTACAAATTTGACAGAAACAGGGAACATTACCAGAGGGCCACTGCCATCAGAATAGTCAGAAAATTCACCACCGATTTGAATTCGCTCCTGGGCGGGATGAATTCGACTGTAATTCATCCCGGGGTAGGACGAATTCTCCTGCGACAAAGCGCCAAAGTGATACTGCCCAAATGTCGCATCTCGGGAGCTCCAAAAGACCTACAAACTTAGGGGTTAGCTAATTGGGGGCATTTTGGGAAGACCCAGATGGTCGGATTTCCCCAATTTGACCTCCATCAACGGGAATTTGACGTTGCTACCTACAAGTTAGTGAGGACAACAAAAGCGACAAAACATGATAAGATTTGATCAAAGCATTATGAAATCAAAATTACAAGCTATTTAAACAACATAAGATGGAATGCAAAATAAACAAATGACAAAAGAACAATCTGCCATGAATTCCCAATCGTTCTTAAAAAAGAAGATTAGGCTCGCAGGAGTGCGGGGCGCCCGGGCGGGCCGCCCACCGTTGGAACCTGATTTCGGCACCAATCCACTTGGGATGGGCCCAAAATCTCTTGTAATGGGTTGTCGGAGAATTGGTAGATCAATGTGGTCAAATGTCGGGTTTTGGATCTGGATTCACACTTCCAATAACCACCCAATGACCTCCCTTGCGAAAGAGATCAAGGATGTGGAAGAGGTGAATCAAAAGGTAAAAACATGGTATCAAATTTGGCAGCACTTCGTTGCTTGAAAATGCTTCCAACCTCTCCTCCTTTGGGTGAGAAAGTTCACCATTTTATAGACCCAGGGGGTCTCTTTGGATGGGCATGCATGGGCGCCATGTGGCAGTCATGCCTTCCCATGAGGGAGGAAAGTCCTCCCTGACTTGGGCTTCCATGATTGCCCTTGTGACAGTCCTCTAACGTCCAATCTGCCCACCTACACGTGCATGCAAGGCAGGAGGCATTAATTGACTATCCTCGGCTGCCATTTGGCACAATTTCTCTTTTTGCCCGTTGAACCTGGAATTCGTCCTACCCTAGAGCGAATTCAGAATTCATCCCTGGGTGGGACGGATCCCATTTTGAATTCGTCCCAGGGTGGGACGGATACTGAGCAGAGTGCCTGAAGGTGCCAAATTGATTTTTGACCTTCCAAAATTGTTGTAAAAGTGGTTAGGACCACTGTTTAACCTCTAAGGGCTGCCCTGGGGGCTATGTGTGTCAAAGCGATCAGTGTTTGCAGTCACATAATCGGATTGGTGTTGTTTTGGTGTCTACACACAGATATGATCTTGAAGCCCCAAAAAATATTGGCATCCCTAGGTAGGGTCAAAGGAGAGACCCAATATTACATCCCAGAATATTTGTAATCCTCAACTACCTTTTTGGAGGAGTATTGAAGAAAAAAATAATATTTTTCCTGAAATAAACTTCTAACCCACTACCTATTCATAATATTCCAAAATACTTGACGAATTTTTCTTGCAAAATTGAAGCTTGAAAATTTTATTAATAGTTAAATTAAAAATTTATCAATATGGAAAGCTTTTATAGTGAATTTTTTATAGGAAATAAAGAGTGATATAAAATATTTAAATGGTTTATCCTCTAATAATCATTGAAATAGTTGCTATAATCACTCACCCATATGTATTGATTTTATATTGATATACAAATATTAAAATTTCGTATCTTGGGCCCAAAATTAGGTGATAATTTTAAATTAAATTTTGAGGTCCCTTGAAATCCTATAAATTTTGTTTCTCTTTATGGAAGAAGGATCTAAAAATTACACCAATATTGGTTTATCTATTGATAAGATTAAAATAAATAAATATAAATCTCCGTTATTGTTAAATTCCTAATAGTTTCTAAAAACAAAATAATATGTATCATTGATAACAAGTACCCAAGTAGATGAAAGAGAAATATCAAGTAGATGAAATAAAAGGGTAGGTACCAAAGGGGTCATCCACAATAATAGATCACATAAAGGTATGATGATAAATAATAATAAATGGCTCGATGGTTAGGAATATTTATAGTAGATACCTAATCACAAAATAAGTAGTATATATTACATTAACCTAGGTTTGACATAAAGAATGAGGATAAGTCATTTTTAACCAAATGTGACCAACATTAATGAATATTTAGTTAATTTTAACCATACAAGTGTTTTAAAAAATATACCTAGGTATGAATACATTATAATTTCCTAGAGGCTTACATAAATAGCACTAGTGTGGTTACATAAAGAATACCCATAGGGTTATATCAAAGTTGTTTGTAGATTTACATCATCATGTATAAAACTTGGAAAATAATATTATATTACCATATTATAGCACTCCCTCATAATATTAGGTTGGAGCCAAGGAGACATTATAGATTATAGCATCTCTCCCTCATAATGAATGCTTAATTATGTTGAATAATATATGAATTTTTAATCCTTCCACATCATATAGAATATTTTCAAGTCACTACAGAATATTTGATATCCCATAACTATCTAGAAGTCTACCAATTTATCCATAATAATAACTCTTTAATCCAATGTGTTCCTACAATCACTAAAATAACACTTTGAGCATGATCTAGTTCAACTTGTTTTCCATTGGTTAAGGTAAATGTGTCATATATGGTCCATGTGTTGGAATATATTACATTATTTGGTACATGCCAACATACCATAATGGGTACATCTATATATTAGTAAAAGAGTCTTATATTAGTATTTACCTTATGCAATGTAATGCACAAGTGTGCAATGATATTTTCGTAATGTAAATGTTTATAGTTGTCTCTATGTGCATGTGTCAATAGAGTAGGAATATGAAGAGTCATAGGAAGAGTGAGGCCCATGAAACCTCCATATGAAGAATCACATTCCATTCTATATATATGGACTTATTGATGTAAAAGAGACATGGCGAAGGAGAAAGAGTCACTTATGTAAGCAATGGAAGGTGATGTAGTATGATTTATTTTGATATCTTCATTCAATAAATATTTTTGAGTATTTTTTAGTATTTGGAATTAGCATTCTTTGAGTTATTATATAGTATATTTTGAGTTTATATACTTGATTGATCAACATTATTATATTTTTCATATTGCAATTATATTATTGATCTTAAGGTAATATTATTTTGAGTATTCATTCATCAAAAGCTAATAGTGGTCTCAGAGCTATGGTAGATATAAATAGAAATTGAAAGAGACTCAAAAGTTATTATATAGATCATAAGAAAGAAGATTTCTACTTGTAAAGAAAAAGAACTAGAGAAGATAAATAAATTTCCTCTAGAAAGAGAAACCAGATAAGATAGCATTCCTCACTATGTTGAAGCAAACCAATGACATTTAAGGATATACCTATTCCAAGAATAAAATCAAAATTGAATAAATTTTATAGGTCTTGAAGACAAACCTTGATATTGAAAAGAAGAGAATATACCTATTCCAAGAGAAAAATCAAAATAGAAGAATATTTACATGTCTTGAATATAGACCTTGATATTGAAAAAGAAAATATACCTATTCCAAGAGCAAAGTCATAATAGAAGATAATTTATAGGTCTTCAAGATAGACCTTGATTAAGAGACTCTTAGAAGATGTCCTATTGATAATATTGATAAAAAAATATTATATATTATTTGGCTAGAATATTTCCATAGGGTTGAAATGAAAACATGTGAAGACTAAGATTCAGTATAGATTTGATTCCACTAGTTTTTAAAATACCTAGTGAAGATTATTATTTTTGGAACATTGAATACATATAATTATTATTGTCTAAGTTTTATTATATAATATTGGTTCTTATAAGTTGAGAATATTCCTACAATATATTGAAAATAATTTCATATTTTATTGCCTAAATGTCTATGTGCTTTTCTAGTACAGGAATTAACTCTTTTGTTGCAAAAAAGTAGACATTGAAGGAGGTCCAAGAAGGAGATCTTATTGAATATTGAGAAGAACAAAGAAAAGGTTCTAATTGCAAGATTATATATTCAAGAAAGAGACCCAAGAAGAGGTGACATTGAATAACTTACAAGATTTGAATATTGAAGATAGAAGATAGAAGGACTACAAAAGGTCCTATTACAGACAAAAGTAATAGAATATAGAGATCCAAGAAAGAGATATCATTGAATAATTTACCATAGTTGTAAAATTGAAGAAACCAAGGTAAGGTTTCATTGAAAGTATTTACTAAGAGAATTTAAGGTTGTATAATTAGAATACCCAAGAATAGAGGTCTAGAGAAGATTTTGAAGAAAGAAAAAAAGGCAAGAAAAATTGTTATTGCAAAAGCTAAAGCAGTGACCATTTCAAGAAATTTGAAGTATAATATTGCAAGCAGAAGGAGCACCTAACCAGAAGATATTGGGATCATTTTTTCCATATGACAACAAGTCCAAAAGGAAAAAGGATTTGACAAAAATTTGGTCAAACTTTAAAAAAATTTGAGAACTCGAGACATTCAGATTCTTGAGAAAGAAGACAAAGATAGAGGTCAAAATTGAAGATATAATTTATAAATAAGTTAGAATAAAGCAATAATATTTAATAGGTCATGGTTTAGAGAGATTTGAAGACAACCACAAAGTTTTGTAGGCTGATTTATAAAAGCACAAAGTTGTTGAATGAGACGCTAAAAATACACCAAAAAGTAGAAATGAAAAGCTACTGTTTAAGCATGTGATGTGATAAGGCCAGGCATACCAATTCAAACTCAGAGAGAAATATCGAGATAGGCTGACAGTCTAGAGGCAGGAATGGAGCAAAGCGGGAGCGGAGGCAGGTGCAATTTCTGCAAACATGATTCTCATTCTGCTGGAGGTGGGAAACAGGGTTTCCAAACCCTTGGAAGCTGTGAGGCTCGAGGGAACAAGCAAGGTTTTGAAGCAACTGAGGAAGAGCAGGTGGACAGTGACAAGGACACTGAGGGTTTTAAAAAATTAGAGGGACACGAACCCCCTGATATTATTTTTGATAAGAAGGCCCACATCAAGAATTCTAAGGGCAATAAGTCTTTTGCACAGGCCCTTAAAGGTGGCAATAGGGTTTCCTTACATTCCTTACCACCTCTCACTCCCAATGGGTAGAAGGTATCCGTGCCTGAAAGCGTAATGGTAGACTTTATATCGATGGAAAATTTTTCTCTGGTAGGCAAATTCATAGGGGGCAGGCCGGATATTGAAACGATTCGACGATGGGCATCCTTGAAGTGGAAGACTTCCGGACACATGGAGATTATTGCATTATCAAAGGGGTTTTTTGCGGTACGCCTTAACAATAGTGAATATGCTAGTCGTATTCTAACAGGAGGACCTTGGTTCTTGGGTCGAAGAAGTCTTTTTCTTAGGAGATGGGCTGAGGATTTTGACCCAAAAAAACAGAGCATAAACTTTTCCCCCATTTGGGTCCATCTCCCAAATCTCCTGTTTCATTGGTGGCATGAGTATTTTCTTCAGGGTATTGCCAAGACCATAGGGGATTTGGTGGCCATTGACAATCCAACCCTTGCACGCACCAGAATGACGCATGCTAGGATTTGTGTAAATGCAAACCTAGAATCTGAGCTTCCTACTCATGTGGAGTTAGAATATGGAAATAAAACAAGATTACAGGTCATCGAATATGAAAATAGACTAGCATTTTGCTCTGACTGTAATATTCAAGGCCATCTCAAAGGACAATGCTCCTTTTTGAGAAGCCAGCAAACCCTTCCTAGGAATAATGATTCCAAGCGGCAGTCTTTCAGAAATAATGGCAAATACACAGGGATGTACAGGGTTAAAGATCCAAATTTTGAAAAGGCAAAGGCATCTGGTTTGGGGCAAATGGAGAATGAGGCTGAGCTTCACATGGACAATGGTAAGGACAAGCAAATTGCCACATCACAAACTGACCAACAAAAGGTATGCTCTCCTTTCGAAAATCTAAATAAATTTAACATTTTGGCTGAAAACCAAATAATTACAGAGGAAAATCAGAATGAAGGGTCTAATGTTGAGGATATAATTCTTGGTCTCCCTTCTTACCTTGACTCCCCAACCAAATCTGGACCTTCCAATCCTCCTCCTGTTGGTCATAAAGAATGCCCTAATGATGAGTCTTTTTACGCCTGAAAGAGAAAAAGTGCTTTCAGAGTTAATCAACCCTTCCAAGCGACATTTTTCACCTTTGTCTTTGTCCCAATCCAGAGAAGGGGTTTCCAGCACTGTTATCCAACAGGTTACCCAAACCAAATTTAGCCCGAAACAGACTAGAAGCTCAATGAAGTCCCCCTTGATTGACTGTGGAGGTGAGAAAAAAAAGGGAAGAAAGTCAAATGCCCAGCAATGGAAAGAAGAGGTCCAAGATGAGATAGCTAATGGAATTCAAACTACTCTGTTTCCATCAATTGGAAATCTTCCCTTTGAAGAGAACAAAATTCTTAAGCCCCCTCAAGTCCAAGGCAGGGGAAGAGGAAAAAACTTTAAAAGTTCAAAATGAATATCATATCCTGGAATGTAAGGGGGCTCAATGGCCTTCCTAAATAGCGGTTAGTCAAATATTTAAGAAGATATTTTGATCCCACTATTCTTATTTTGCAAGAAACTAAAGTCGATGAAGTTTTGTCTAGAAAAATTGCCCTCAATATCTAGAAAAAGGGAGAAGCAATTTTTTGCAAAGCCAATGGAACCTCAGGTGGTCTTCTTTGTATCTGGAATCCAGGGAAGGTGGAAGGCAAGGTTATTCAATTAGGGGAAAGGGTAATGAGCATTATTTTTAAGGATAAGGTTAGTGACCTTTCTTGGATATTAACAAATGTGTACGCCCCTAATTCTATATCTGGGAGAGCTGATCTATGGAATTTACTCAGTCATTTCAAGGAAGCTTTTCAGGATATCCCATGGATAGTTGCGGGGGACTTTAATACCCCTCTTTACCCCTCTGATAAAAAAGGGGGAGTAGGAATTCCAACAAGAAGTATGGAGGACTTTCAAGATTTCATCAACAACAACAATTTATTGGATGTCAAATTAAAAAATTCTAAATTTACTTGGAGCAATAGGAGGTCTGGAAATCAACTTATAATGGAAAAGCTTGATAGGTTTTTTTTGTCACAGGAAGCAATACAATATTTTGGGGATGCAAATCTATTGTCCTTGCCTCGCATTGGGTCTGACCACAACCCGATTTTACTTGAAATTGAAGAGACTCCAAAATTCAAAAGTCCTTTTAGGTTTGAATCTATGTGGATGCACCACCCTGATCTCAGAGAAAGAATTTCTCAGTGGTGGCAGCATTCTTGTCAGGGCAGGCCTTCATTCAGATTAGCACGGAAACTTAAAGTGGTGAAAGAAAATCTAAGGATCTGGAATAAAGAAATTTTTGGAAACATTTTTGAAAATAAGAAAGTCATCTCTGAAAGGTTATCAACCATTGAGAAAAAAACTTGAAGAGGGATTGCCGGACCCTTCCCTACGAGCGAGATGAAAAGAAATCCCTTCTTTGAGTACCATAATGTTTTAGCCTGCGAGGAGACTTTTTGGCGGAAAAAGTCTAGAGCTACCTGGCTAAAAGAAGGTGATGCCAACACAAGATTTTTTCATGCATCTACCTTAAGGAACAGAAGCCACAATAGAATTAAAGAACTTGTTAGATATGATGGATCATCCCTTTCTAGTCCTAATGAGATCAGAAATGAAGCAGTTTCCTATTTTCAGAATCTTTTAGGAGAAGAACATTTCAGTTCTGCCTTAGCTTTAGAATCAATGCTTTACCATATTCCTCATTTAATTTTTGATGACTTGAATGGGGAGTTAATTAAGCCTTTCACGGATGAAGAAATCAAAGAGGCCCTCTTCTCAATGAACCCTGATAAAGCTCCAGGTCCAGACGGGTTTTCACCTCATTTTTTTCAGGCTTTTTGGGATATTGTAGGTTTTGATGTATGTGCTACTATCAAGGAAATTCAGTCCACAAAGCATATTCCGAGAAGTTTTAATTCCACTTTTATTGCTTTAATCCCAAAGATTCCTACTCCTAGATCTATGATGGACTTTAGACCTATTAGCCTTTGTAATGTTGTTTATAAAATTTTGACCAAGGCGATTGCAAATAGAATGAGGAAGATCCTTCCTATGTTTATTGATGTTTGTCAAGGCAGTTCAGTCCCTGGAAGGTCCATCCTTGATGGTGTCATAACAGTTCATGAAGCCCTCCATTCGGTAGTCCAGACTAAAAAACTTGCTTTTGCTCTCAAGCTGGATATGAACAAGGCTTATGACCGCATAAACTGGAGTTTTGTTTCTACCATTCTTCAGAAATTTGGTTTTCATCATGAATGGATCAAGCTTTTGGAAGGATGTTTTATGAAACCTTGGTTTTCAGTCCTTGTTAATGGTGCTCCTACTGGATACTTTCAAAGTAAAAGGGGCCTAAGGCAAGGTGACCCTATCTCTCCCATGTTGTTTATCATTGTGGCTGAAGCCCTTGGGAGGACAATCAAATCTTCCTGTAATATTGGTCTTATTTCAGGAATTAAAGCATCATCACAAACACAGACAGTTACACATGAACAGTTTGTGGATGATACTTTGTTGTTAACTTTTGCATCAGTTTTTGAGGCTAAGGTCATAAAACATATTCTAGAGCTATATGAGGATGTTGCAGGGCAAAAGGTAAATTTTTCAAAGAGTAAAATTTATTTCTTTAACACTCCAATTCAGAGGCAGATTAAGATTGCTAGGATTCTTGGATGCTCAGTGTCTACTCTTCCATCCACATACTTAGGCCTTCCTTTATTTACAAGCAAAGCTACTGATTCCATGTGGACTAATGTAATTGAAAGAATTCAGAGGAATCTGGCTGGATGGAAAGGGAATTTGTTATCTCAAGATGGCAAGGCAGTTCTCACCAGGTTTTCCATTCAAAGCATCCCTGTCTACTTTCTCTCTATTTTTAAAGCTCCTACAAGTGTCTACACTAAAATTGAACAAATCTAGAAGAGGTTCCTATGGACTGGTTCTGAATCTAAGCAGCGTTTTCACTTGGTGTCCTGGGATAGGGTTTGCAAACCAAGGGAGTTTGGAGGTATTGGGCTAAGGAGAATACAACATTTAAACATGGCCCTCCTGGCCAAACAAGCATGGCGTCTTCTGACAAATGCAAATGCAGAATGGATTACTATAATCAAAAGAAAGTATTTGCAAGAAACTGAATTTTTAAGTTATTCCTTTCCTCCCAGGGGATCAATTTTTTGGAAATCAATCCTTCAAACTAAAAACTTGCTAAGCAAAGGGCTACGTTGGAAACTGGGAAATGGAAGAAACATTGATTTCTGGGACCACAAATGGTTAAAGGACTATCCCCTCTCTGCAGACCCCATCCTTTCAACCCTTAGAGCTTGGACAATTGAATTTTTTGGTACCAAAGTTGCAGATTTTATTACTTTGTCAAACAATAGAAGGGTTTGGAAGCCAATAATGAACAATGATCTACCAGGGGCATCAATAATACTGGAGAATGAATTAAGGAAGTCTTTACTCCCTTCTGGCATTCTTGAGGACCAACTTATCTGGGAAGCTTCAGACAATGGGGAATTTTCTGTCAAGACTGCTTATCTGATGCTTATTGATAATGATGAACCTACTTTCCCTCACTTGGAATTTTGGCCCAAAAGCATTGTTCCGAAGGTTGGGTTTTTTGCATGGCTGGCCATCCAAAATAAGATCCTCACCATGGATAACTTAATAAAAAGAGGTGTGACTATTGTTAATAGGTGTTATCTTTGTATGTCTGAGTGGGAGTCTATTGATCATTTGTTTTTGTATTGTAATTTTTCTGTCTCAATCTTGTTAGGTCTGTTACAAGTGTTTCATATTTATTGGGTCCATCCTCAGTCCATATTTGACTTATTTGTCCAGTGGCCTTCTCCCTTTCTGAATAGGCATCTTAGGTATATGTGGAAGATCTGCCTTCATCACTACTTGTGGCAGATATGGTTGGAAAGGAATCGTCGGGCCTTCTTGGATAAGGTTTCTCGGTCATCCTCTGTCATCCGTCAAAAATTTTAGTATATGCTAATGAGAATGCTTTTTTAGTGCCTGCAGCATCTAGACCTCCAAATCCTTTTGAAGCTTCATTAGGCCGGTCATTAAACTTACCTCTCACTGATGGCCTCAATCATCCTCAAGTCTGTCCTAGAACCATGATCTCATGGACCCCACCCCCCCTAGGGTGGATTACGTTAAATTTTGATGGGGCATCTAGGGGAAACCCAGGTGAAGCTGGGGCTGGTGGTTTACTTAGATACCACAAGGGTGAGGTGCTTGTAGCTTTTGTTGAACATCTTGGAGCTCAAACTAACAATGTGGCTAAAGCGAGGGCAGTTTGGAGGAGCCTCAAGGTGGCAGAGAATTATCCAGGGAAAATGTTGGTGGAAGGTGATTCTCTTATTATTATAAATATTCTAAAGAACACTAAGAGAGCTCCTTGGAGATTTGATGACTACATCCATGAAGCAAGGGCTCTAATTCATGATCGAACTGAGGCCATAATTTTGCATACCTTCCGGGAGCAAACATGGCGGTGATAGGTCGGCAAATGAAGGCATTGTAGCAGCAAATTTGATCACGTGGACTGAAAATCTTCCTCATGCAGTCTCAATGGTGATAGATAATGAAAAATTTTAGATTGGAAGGCTCAAAGTGGATTTTGTCTTTGTTAGTTCTATTTTGTGTCTTTCTTTTCTGATGGCCATAATATTAGGCTTCCATAGTTTAGTTTGGCTGTATTCTGTTGGAAGAGTAGGTCTTGGCCCTTTTTGTTGTCAGTTTAAACTTTCAGGGCTTGGCCTTTGTCCAGTTGGTCAGTGGACCCTATTTTGTAAAATGGTTTTGGGTCAACCAGTTAAAACCCGGTGTTAATCATAAATATTCTCTTACTTACCAAAAAAAAAAAAAAGCTACTGTTTAAGAAAGCTTTGGAGAATATTTTAGAAAATATTTTAATAGCCAAGATAAGGCTTTATATAAATAATATCAGTATATTTGAATTCTTTAAGACAACACCAAATCAAATTTTGTAAGCAAAAAATAGAAGGGATTTAAGCTGCAATTTTGAGCAGCATTAAAAGAAGAAAGTGAGTTGCATCTTGAGAAAAATTAGAATAATTGTGAGATAGATTTGGATAGAAAATTTTAAGAATATTTTAGTTTCATATAAGTAGGATTACTCCTACATAATTGAACATCAAAAGAGCAACGTTTGATGCTACAAATTACAATAACAACTAACACATTTGAAGAAGAAAAATAAAGCTGATTTTATGTAGCAACTATAGCTGTAAATTGAAGTCTCTACTAACAATAAAATAAAGGTGCAATTACAGAAAATAAAATATAGAAAGCTACAAAGAAAATATCTACAAAAAGGCTTGATAATTTTATGCCATATAGATTATTATTGCAAAGTTTTTGAAGGTGCCTATTAAGATATTTTTAGAGCATCAAATTTTAGAGCCATTTAGAGATAGCAAAAAGGAAGTTTTTTAAGGTGTCATTAATCTAATAAAATACACCATTTCACCCCACTAATTTTATATAAATATTGCATATTACAATAGTAAAAGTTACAATTTAATAGGAGTGATAAGGAGTGTTGATATAAGTTGTTTTTTGGAATAGAAAAATATTAGATTTATTTCACATTCATTAGTGAGATAGATTTAATCTCATTATTAGATAAGTAAAAAAGGTTATTACAACATTATATTAAATTTTAAGGGAGTTATAAATGAATAGTATATGCTATTATTTAAGTGAATGTAAAAGTAAAATTATTCTATGTTTGTGAGGAAGAATATCCCTCAACATGTAACAATATTTGGAAACATAAGAGCTCCAAGTTCAAGGTAAATTTTAGGTTTTTATAAAAATAAAACATAAAATATAAAATGGTAAATAAAACCACTAAAATAGTGGTGAAAAACGCCACCATATTGAGCATCATTCAACACCATAATACGAGGTGGAAATCTCTACAATAAGCATCCACCCATTTACGGGAAAGAAGCACTAAAAGAATGCTAAAGTAATAGATTCACTACATATAAATATTAATCCAACCAAATAAGTAATAATACATCATATAGAACCTAAAAAATATTATTATACATAAATCCTATGTAGCACAACCAGGTAGATTGCAAAAAGATAGAAAAATACATGGTGCATTATGAAAAAAAAAGATCATTAATAGATCAAACTTCCAAATAAAATACCATAGTGTCAACATTGGAGTATATTACAGTTGGATCCATCCATGAGCACATCCAACATCATAAATGGAGAGAAGAAACCTCACACAATGCAGTTACAAAAAACAAGAATACGTTAGAGAAAAATGAAGGAAAAAAAGACATTGTAAAACCTTATAATTTCATATGTTAGAGAAAGGAGTGCATGTAAAAATATTTTTAACACTTGTCCTAATCAAGAATAGGTAATATTACCATTTGGCATAATGGTCAAATTTGGATCATAATCCATAACGTAAATCTCCAGGAAAGAAGAGTGTTCAATGCTCTACATCATCACCTAGCACTCAAATAAAATCTAATAACTCCCAAACAACAAGGAATATAGTGGCAAGTGTCCATTTCATTATTTCATAAACATTGGAGCTACCAAGAAGGGATTCAAAGCATCTTGTAATGCCTATAATACGTGGCACTTAACAAAATAAGGAAGAGCCACTTATATAGTCAAAGTAGTGCTTATATAGAAATGTCTAACACCATACATAGTGAATTCAAGGAGGAGCATTAAAGAAAGGGTCAAAGAATCTTCCAAGTGCCATACATAGCAGTTTTCAAGTAAGGTTGACCAGAAGGAAAAGTGCCCAACATGTCAAGAAGGAGTGCCTAAATATTTGAGATAATACTTACCATAATATATTTCATATTAAAGGCTTATATTGGTAGGAGAAATAAGTAACTAAGAGAATATATTCTAAGGTTAATTTTTTAAAGATATTAGTGAAGTGATAATAATTTTAAAACCTTAGAAAAATCAGAATATTATTTTTGAAGTCTTTTATCATATTTTGAAGATTTTTTTGGGATTTGAAGTATTATATTTGAGTTTTGTAAAATTGCATATTTATATTTACAAAACAAAGTGAATATTTGCAAAATTGCTAAGGTTGGAGAAATAAGACATACAACATCAAACTAGGATTACAATATATTGCAAATATTATTTTTCTAAATTTCTAGATTTGGAGGAATCATAAATTCTACTTCAAATTGGTTTATGAAATTTATAATAAAATATTTTATTCATTAATTTGGAAGATAAAATGAGTTCTACATAAAGATATTTTATTTAATACGATTAATATCTAAGTTCAAAATTATTAGAGAGTTGAAGTTTTGTAAAGGATTGAAATTGCATACATTGATTGATATAGTTGATATTAAAATTGCATTGCCTTTCAAACATTTGAGAGATAAAAGGTATACTAAAAAATATAGAATTGAAAGGACTATATTCAGACTCGGGAGTCATAAGGAATTCTACTCCAAACAAGATATGGATGATATCATGAAATAAGTATTCAATAAAAATGGTGAAGAAATATTACAAGCACTTAAGTTTTATTCTCATAAATTAATATCAAATATTGATTAAGATCACATATTTGATGAAAATATAAATTCAATATGTTCTTCAAAGAAGCCAGGGAAGGCAGATTTACTACTTTATGGAATTTATTTATGAAAAAAAAAATAAGATCCTCATGGGAATATTCAGACATTATTATTTCTACAAAAGACTGTATAAAATGTATTTGTCATTACTCATCTTTGAAATCTTTCAAGAAAAGGTGAAAAATAAAAGAAATAATTCTTATGATTATCCCAATGAAGAATCATTAAATTCAATTATTGTGATGATCGATCAACTCATCTCATTGAAGGAACATCACAAGTGAAAGTGCAGGAACAAAGAAAGAAAAGAAATCATATGAAATTAGAAGAAGATGACTATTTGAAGCAATTAAGGTAAGAACCTAAACGGTATCACTCTAATGATACACCAACACAATGTCTAGAAGGAAAATCATCAATGAAGATATAGAAACAAAAGAATAAGAGTAGAATAGGACACACTAGGAAAGTCATATTGAAATCATTCTACGCAAATCAAAGGAGCGATCTCATTGAGATAGATTGATGAAGACCATATTGAAGACTAGAGTATTTAATAACCAAATAATATAATACAGGGGTGTGTTGGAATATATTACATTATTTGGTACATGCCAATGCACCATCATGGGTACATATTTAGATTAGGAAAAGAGTCTTATATTAGGATTTACTTTATGCAATGTAATGCACAAATGTGCAATGATATTTTGGAAATGTAAATGTGCTTAGTTGTATTTATGTACATGTGTCAATAGAGTAGGAATAGGAAGAGTCATAGGAAGAGTGAGGTCCAAGAAATCCCCATATGAATATTCACATTCCATTCTATATATATGGATGTATTGATGTAAAAGAGACATGAGGAAGGAGAAAGAGTCACCTATGTAAGCAATGGAAGGTGATGTAATATGATGTATTTTGATATCTTCATTTAATAAATATTTTTGAGTATTTTGCATTAGCATTCTTTGAGTTATTATATAGTATATTATGAATTTATATGTTTGATTGATCAACATTATTATATATTTCATATTGTAATTATATTATTGATCTTAAGGCAATATTATTTTGAGTATTCATTCATCAAAAGCTAACACCATGGTGATATTTTACAAATGGCATTTTCCATTGGTATAATAGAATAAAATTGATTCAACCATTGCAAAGAACTCAAAATATATTTGAAAAAAATAGTTTTTAAATGCTTTTATATGTAAAATATATACCCATCAAAAGTTTTTCTCTTTACACACTAGTAAAATCTACCAAGATCATTTGAATTAAAAATTAAAAGTTAATCTATAGGCACTCAAAAGTAGTCATGTGCCATAAATATATCAAATACAAAACTAAAAGCTACCTTCTATGTTTATTTCTAACTAGGCTAATGACTAGGCATACAATGAATCATCATTTTCCAAGTGCGTTCTCTATTTAGTGATTGGGCATACAAAGTAGCATGAAAAATAATTCACTACTTTCAATTAGAAAATTATTGAAGTACATCACGAAAATATTTTATATTTTCAACTAGGTACTAAGTCAACAATTAACTCCTAATAAATAGGCAAATGAGGAAAGCAAAAGGTAAAATAGATTTTTAATTATTTAACTTCCACCATGAAAAGGACTAAAAACAATTATTGATCAAGGATCAACCACTCATGTTGAATCCAAGTGACATAGGATACCTTTATATAATTCCATGAACTAGAATAGCCAACATAAAACGAAGTGAAATGATAAGTATTTGAACCATATATCTCTTAGACATCAAGTCTCAACCTACATTGCACTATCAATATGAACAATGGGCCATACAAGAGAAAATTTTTGTACTTATTATATAGTATTACACTTAATATAGGAATAAGGGTTGTTAGGCCTTGTCAATGCTTACACCTTCACCAAACTACACAAGCGAACAATCACCAAAAAGACATTTAAGTTTCACACCCACATCCTCCAATAAAAAATCCCCTATACTTCATGAAATAACTAAACCTATATTTATTCTACCAAGGTAATAAAATAGCTCAACATAAGTAGTTAAGGGATCATATACACTTGTATAACCCCATCCATCAATACAACATAGTCTACACCTTTGGATAGAAAAGTCATTAAAAAATTACCTACTTAGACCATAAAATAATTACATTAGGTTCTAGTGGAAATCAAACACCTAAGCTCATGTAAACTAAGACACTTCATGTTATTAATATGTCATGATTTCTATATTTCATAAATATCCATCTAGAGTAAAATTAAAATGCTAAATCCTATAACTAAAATATGACAAAATAGGGGCACCACAAGAATCAAATATTAGATGCATAGTCTACTAGGTTGAGAGGTATGTTCTTCCATCCCATCCTATATGTACTAATAACTGTATCAATCCTAAACCACCTCACAAAAACACCCATAATGCCCTTCACCATGCCTAGTCCATGAATGTTTCCCTTCCATGTATAAAAGGAAAACTATCATGACTTGATAACATGAACTCTCTATAAAACTTATCAAAATAACTATCTACTAACAAATACTACCAACCTCCTTAGTTGTAATTAAGGACATATCCCTCCCTAGACAAACAAATCCTCCTTATCCAATATAAAAACTAAAAAAATAATGTATGAGTCTAAATTATCTCTAGAAACCAAAATGAGGGTTAAGGATTACTATGTATTAAATTAATGTCCTTATTAGAAATGTTAAATATTAATCAAGCAAGTCATTATACTATTATAATAGTCAACAAATATCATGTAGTTCAAACTATGAAAGCATCAAATATGGTAATTTGGAAGATATTTATGCCCATATATACCCCTAAACATTTACCACCATGTATCCTCCTATGTACATGCAACTAAAATATCAAATAAATGAATGGGTTTGGTTCAAACTTGTATCTTTTATTTTAGAAATAACTTTGTGAAACTAGTTTACCATAATTCCATTACTCTTGGTTGCTCAAATGACTATGGCAAGATCAAATCAAACTACTATTGCTATTATTTAGTGACAATAGCACTTGGAAATGTTTCAAATTCTATCATCCTCCAAATTACCTACACACCAAATACTAAATACTAGCCACATACCTTGTGAAAAGATTCAATCATGGGAATCATTGTTGGTCAATCATATGGTATTTGCACTCTAATATTTCCTTCCATTTATCAATAGTTGTTAAATAAATAGTGCTAGCTACCATGAGAATTATACTTTTCCTTAGTGTTAGTTTCCATAATACTTTAACTACCAACACCTTCTCTATCTAGATGACCTTGAGATTAGTTTTCAGTGGAGGCCCTATATCCATAAAAGTAGCACTAGGTAGCACAAGACATATAATTTGGTAATAATATTCATAACAAATAAAATATTTGATCAATGAAATTATTTCTCTTTTCCATAAAACAAAAAACTACTTGAAAAAGCATAAAAAAACCATCCATGAAAAAAGGAACAAGTCTCAATATTATCTACAATAATTACAAATGCTTCTAGTGAGGCTAGAATAATCAAATAGCTACTAAAAATGTCAAGGAAAAAATCATCTCAATCTACCTCTCTTATACATTATCATGTCAAAACTCCAATTAAGGCATGTCCAAAAGCAAACTCTCTTTTACAAAAGTGATTATTAAGGGATAAAGGATGCATTCACCTTACACCTATAATATTCACAAGTATTTTTTCAACCATTAATAAAATATAAATGTTGTGACTTGGTCCCATGACATTGCTTAGGTTTTACTATATCAAATGAAGTTCATGATATTGCACTATAGCACAAAATAAAATTCTAATTACATTTCCCAATACCATTTTCTCCATGGTGGGAAGCATATATACTTGGTACCATAAAGAAGATAATGAGATACAATAGTTGAGAGAACTTTTATTTGTTTGCTATTGAAGAAACTATTGAGTCTTAAACTTGAGAAATTTTTAATGTGAATGAATTGCCTTTATATCCAACCATATTTTGGGTAAATTTTCAATTTCACGAAACTATATCTCCAATATCATAAGATCAATAAAATCTCTCTCGATACACCATTAATTATATCAATGCAATCATAGTTGGATTGTACTTATTGCCACACTCCTTTCAAGCCTTTTTTATAATAGGATGATCTCAATTGTCCTCAATATACACCATTTATATTATTTTATTGTCCATTATGTAATAAAAAAGCTTATCATGCTAACTAGCATACCATAAAGCATTAGTAAACAATTAATCTAGTTGATAAATTTGACACCACCCACATTTCTTAGATATAACCAATCATTGATACCACAAAAATGAGAGTTTTAGCCATGCCTTTCTAGATAATTATATTGACTATGCGCTATTACATCATTTCTAATAATGGAATGACATGATGGTACTAAATTAAATTTCTATTATGACTCATGTTGACAACTTTTATATATCCTCCTTAAAAATAAAGAACATCACCCTATGCCTTGGTAAAACTCAAAACATTCTCAATGGTCAACCTTTTATGCCTCCTTTCATAACCATGTGGACCATAGGTTCGATAAGGATAAAATGGAGCAAGATTACTATTGACTATTTACACCCAATGAGATACACAAATGTGTCACTACTCAAATATTGTTCACTTAAGAAAAAATAATTTTGAAAGGATTCAAGTAGATTAGCTTCCATTTATAACATCCTTACATGTCTCATGATATTTTTATGGTCTTGAGTGATATTGAGACTTGGAATGATATAGATATTTTTGAATAATGTATCTCTATTGAGAAGAGAACTTATTCCCCTTCCACCATACATGATTCAAACTAATGGTCTTCTATAAGTGTTCCACTATCAATGTTAGAATTTGGATTAACATAGTTCTTAACAAGGTTTCAATGGATTTGGAGTATTCAAAATTCGTGTCTACCATGCAAACATGAAACAAACATCTAATAAATCAATAAAATATGGGGTATTGAGTATATAAATTGATTATTTATTATCAATAGGTAATATCTTAATGCCAATAGGTGTTGTCATTGTATCACCATGTGGGATTAAGCTTTAGATCATCCCCATCAAGTGACTTCACAATCACACTTATATTTAAGGTATATTATGACACAATTGAGGTATGTATAAATCCACACAACCTCACCTATTCATTCATAACTCGTGAATATTTGTTTCTCCTTAAATTTACAAAAAATATGGGATAATTATGACTCAACCATGTAATCTCCACTATGAAAAATTTTATTCAAATTCTTTACACCACTACACTACAACATGAATAGTTAGAAAAAACTAGTTATTATCCACCTAAGTTAGTTCCTACCATGATCTATACCTATCTTCCACTTTTCACTTGAAAATTAAAAAATATTGCATAGAATATGATATCTTTTTAAAATTAAATCTTAAATTTACAAGGGAAGTGTTCAATTTATTTAGATACAAAAATAGTGACATCATGCAAATTTTTGAACTTAGACCCCCTAATATTTTATAAAAACTTCAAAAATTCAAATATTTTATCCATATCTACCATCATTTTTCCTATACAAGAAGTTTCTAGAGTATAGCTTTCCAAGTAATCCTCTCTAAGAAACTATCATAAACATTGTTGGACCATTCTAACAACTTGTCAAACAGCTTGTTATTATTTTCCATGTATTGAAGCATACCCAAGACTTATTTTTAAAATTAGTAGTGATAAAAAATGTCTAACTTTTTTCTCTCAACTTCAAAACCCATGCATACTACCTTCCACTTTGTGTCATCTAGGTGTCAAAAAATTCAAAGTATAGAGGGAAAAGGATTTCACAAAAAATCATAAAGATAAATAAGGTTTATAAAAACATCAAAAACTTAATATTATAAATTTAGCAAAGTTGATTCTCTAGAAAACCCCTAGAATAATGCATTAATACTAAATTAATGAATCAAATAGATTAAATGTCATAGAGAGAATATGGTGAACCTATTGGTAAATATTTATTTTTATGTAGTCAACTATTACCACACAAGAGATCCTCATAATCCAAGCTCTCACTAATGTTCTAATACTAAAATTTTAAAACCCATTGAATACTATCTTTTACAAATTACATTAAAAATAATCTCTCTATCTAACTAAGTGAAGTTACTTCATATCCACTACGATACCATATCATATTTCATAGTAAATTCTAGAAATAAAAAGAAGCATAACATTTGCATCATGTAATATGCAAAAGTATAGAAAAGAAAAATAAAAATATCAAGTAGAAAAAATAGGATGGTGAGTGCACAAGAAGGAACCCCAACAATAGATCACATAAAGATACCATCATATACAATGGTTCAATGGTTGGGGATATTTATAGTGGATAGCTAATCCTAAATAATATTTACTTATTGCTTGAACTAAGTTTGACATTAGGATAAAGGTTAATTCAATTTTAACCATAAGTTATTGAAACCTTAATGAAGGTTTAGTTAAAGTTAATCATAAAAGTGATTTTACCAATATTGTTGTACGGTGAATATGACAAGATTCCATGTAGTCACAGTAATAAATGCACATAAAATATCATATTACTACCTTCTAACATTTATGAATTTTAAAAAGGTATTATGTTAGCCAATTGAGTCAACAAAAAAAAAATTATATCCTTTTAAAAGTGGACCTTTAAAAATAAACATACTCTTTAAATTTTTAGCAAGATCAATTTTGAGTAAATTGATTATTACTTCTTATATAAATGCTATAAACTATGAATAGAGTGTCAATATTAATTTTATGTTAAGGTTATATATTATTAAGTGTCTTGTTGGAACTTAATGCCTATGTAACTTTGAAACATAGTAATTTTTTGGTGCGATACTTTTGGGTCAAATCTAATTTTAATCTATCTACTTAAACTAAATTTCTAATTTTTTTTTTTTACCATTTTGATCGTGATTTAGGTTATTTTCCAATATTCTATGGATATTATTATTCAAAATATATTCATCCTTATCACATCGGTTACATGTATAACAAAAGTTACATATAAGTCTCTTACTATGTATTGTTCCTAATTCATCATATTTTTCTTAAATAGTCTAGTTTGCAAAATAATCATCATGTTTTTCACCTTCATTGCAACACACACTTCACATGGATCCTTTTAATTTCAAAGGTATATTTTAATACCTTCTATTTCATGCTTATATATCAATATTTTTAATCAAGTTTTATTTCAAAAGAATAACCTAAAATAAAATGTTTGAGTTCTATTCATATTAATCATTGGATCCCTATTAAAATAAATATTAGTATTTTTATTATTATTTACTTCCTCTTTAGACATAATTCTACTATGAAATGCATTTTAATTATATAATATTTGATCCATTAAGTATTAATTTTTAATAAGAAAATATCCTTCCTTGAAGATGGTGTCACATCTAATTGACTGATATTTTTCATCTAAAAACATATATTTTCAAATATTCTAGGATCGAGTATAGTTATTGCATAAGAGGCAATACATTTTGTTCATTCCATGAAAAAAATAGGTATGATATTGAAATTAGATATGAACAAGGCATGTGATAGGGTTTCCTACAATTTTCTACATACTATTCTCATAAAGCTTGGCTTTGATTATAGTTGATGTGAGTAGATTAAATGTTGTTATAGAACTAAAAAATTTTCTATTTTGATCAATGGTTCTCCTAATGGATACTTCAATTCATCTTGTGGACTTTATCAAGGTGATCCTATTTATCCTTATGTATTCATTATTCTAGCAGAAACATTAGGGAGAGCCTTTTCAAAGGAATAAGTGGAAAGAAAAATCAAGGGTATTCAAGTTGCAAAAATTGGTCCCTTTTAATCTCATCTCAAATTTGTTGATGATACTTTTCTTTTAGGTCATCCCTCAAATAGTGAGGCCATGGATTTTAAACCAATATTATCATGTTATGATAATGCTACTAGAAAATTGGTAAATACTTCAAAATTTACTATTTTTCATTAATATTTCCCTAGATTTACAATAAATTATTATGAAACTTTTAGGGTTTAAAATTGAAAATTTTCCATCAACCTACGTGGATATTCCATTGTTTGATAAATGATCACTTTTTTTTGGATAGAATGAAAGCTTGCTTGGCATGTTGGAAAGGTAATTTCTTAACCATGGCAAGAAGGCTACAACTTATAAATATTACTTTGCAATCCATTCCTATTTATATGATGTCACTTTCAAGACTTCTAATAGGTATTGCATTAGAAATTGATAAAATTCAAAGAGACTTTCTATGGAAAGGTTGTGAGGAAAAATTTAGGTTTCCTCTTTGTAAGTGGGATAGGGTTTACAAAGAAAAGAATTTAGAAGAGCAAGATTGAAAAATTACAAAATTATAAATTTGGAATTAGGAGCAAAGCTTGGGTGGATATTATTCAAAGATCAAGGAAAGAATTGGGTAAACATTTTACTTCACAAATATATAGGTTCTCTTGATGCAATAAAATTGTTTAGGAAAATAGCTCTACCCAAAGGATAGCCAATATGGAACTTCATAGTATCCGCCCATGTAGAGGAGTTGGAGAGCAAGTGGGTAGTTAAACCTCTCTAGTTGCTGAGAGGCCCAGGTTCAAATCTCTCACCTCACATGTTGCGGATATGTTATGTAATGGTTCCCTCGTGGTCACAGTCTGTTTACCCCTTGTGGCCACCACCAAAAAAAAAAAAAAAAAATATGGAACTTCATATCAAAGAGTTTGAAATTGATAAAGAAACATATTAGATGGTTAGTCAATGAGGGGAGTTATGCAAATTGTTTTTTTTATGCTTGTTTGAAGCCTTATCCTCTTATATTTGACTCAAAATGAAAACCATTGGATAAATCTTGCCTAGAATGTAAAGGTCCAAGGGTCAGAGATTATATTATTATGAGAAAAATATCTAGATCATGATTTATTTTAGTAACTTGGTCAGATGAACTTCAAAAGATGCTTCGAGACTTTTATTTGCTAATTTTTACATGAAAGGATGAGTTGGTTTAGAATTTATCAAATGATGATTTATATTTGGTCAAGTTGAGATATGAGGATTTAGAACAATCAAATTTTCCTTCTCCCAATTATTTTCCTTTGAAGAATGTTTGGTCATTAGAGGCTCTTCCTAAAGCCTCAACATTTCTTTGGTTAGCAATTCAAAGTAAGATTCTTATGGGTAAGAGTCTACAAAGATGAGGATATTATGTATCCTTCAAATGTGCCTTGTGTGAAAATAATTTAGAAACATCATACCATTTACTTCTTCATTGTCCATTTGATCACACCACTTAGGATTTTTTTTTAAATATGAAATTATATTGGGGAGTTCCATGAACATTGAAACAGTTGATAAAATGTTGTATAAATTATTTCAAATCTAAAGCATTATGTATTCTTTGGAGGATTAGCCTTGCCATTATTTGTTGGAATTTATGTCTTGAAAATAATAATAGTATTTTTTTAAATAAATATCAAAATCATACCCATTTTTTGAACCATAGTAGTGAATTTCCTGCAAAATATCTACAAATATGGTGCTCATTATGAGAAGTCTCGATTGCAGGAAAAGTGGTGCTAATAACTTGGATACAATATTTGAACATACATGGAATATTAATATATTGTAATTGAATTAAAACAAATAATATATTTCGATTTATGGTAAAATGGAAATGTCCAATTGGATTTATCCAAATTAATTTTGATAGTGCTTCTAAAGGAAATCTAGGAAAAGCTAGTGGAGGTGGTGTTTTTAGAAATAATGAAAGCATAATTCTATAGTGCTTCTAAAGGAAATCTAGGAAAAGCTAGTGGAGGTGGTGTTTTTAGAAATAATGAAGGCATAATTCTCCTCACTTATGGAATCATATGAAACTTAAACTAACAACTATTCAGATGCTAGGGTACTTCTTACAAGGATTAAAATTACAACAAGAAAAGGATGGAAATATATTTCAATTGAGGGGGACTCACAAGTTATTAGCAATACTTTTAACAAAAATGGATGTGAAGACTCGATAAAAAAATATTATTGTTGATGTTCATCATCTATTACTAGAGGTAATCTCCTGGTAGTGTGAACATATTTATAGAGAAGGAAATTGAGTAGTAGATAAATTAGTGAATTATGGTGTTGATCTTCATCCCAATGAAATTTAAATTTTAGAAGGCAATTGGTCAAGAGAGATTTTATGTCTTAATAAAAATGATGTCAAGGAGTTGATTATGGAAATATAGCACTTTGAGGAAGTCAAAAAATATATTTAAGATAAAATATATGAAAAAACCGTGATAAAAATGTATGCTACAACAAATGTAATATTTTGGTATTTTCATGGGAATTGCCCCCAATATAAGCCACATATAACCTATTAAAAAAAATTATTCTAGGATCGAGAAAATATTCATAACTTACTATGCCTATTTTACTTGCATGAACAGAACATAATATGTTGTATTTTAAAACTTGTTATAAGAATTTTATAATACCCCTATTTGTAAACAATTTTCATTATCAAAATAATATAATATAAAGTGGGATTTATGACTATGACAACTTGTTTCATGTATAAAAATATATCATATTTCTATAATATTATAATTATGTTATTATCATATCTCATGTATTTATATAATTATAATTAAATTTAATTACTATTAGTAATGGTGCAAGTTACTTCCTTAGGGATGAATAACAAACTCATTTTTTAAGATCCTAAGACTCCTTAACAATCCAAAGAATAGAAACCCTATATCCTACTTTACCTTCTACCTCTATATTTTGAGGTAAGATCTTATGGTTATGTGGTGTCTAAGAAATTCAATTTTAAGCCTTTTGAACTAAGTAACACAGATTTGCACTCATTATTGGACCATGAAAAGTTCACAATGTAGCCATGATAAAAATAAATAGAATAAACACACCTAAGATTAAATGAAAAATAACCACAATGATAACAAAAGACAACACAAGATATTATGGTTAAAATTGTATATATTTACATATATAAAAATTATAATAAAGTTTTCTTTTTTTTGTTTCTTCTTTCAATGGGTTATATGGCATTGAAATTTGCCCCACTCATATTACATCATCACCACATAATGATATTATCACAAAGCCTGGTTATTATCCATGTATCATTTGGAAAGATTTGAACCTAGGTTTCCTCCTTGAAATGTTGAGGAATCTAACTTGTTGAGCTAATACCACTTGATTAAAATTTACTTTTTATTAAATAAATATTTATAAAAATGTGATATTATAAATCTCCTATAATGGTTAGTTCATCTACATAGAGCATCATAAGTCTCACCATCATTATATTTTATGTACACATTATGGTCCACGCCACTTCAATAGAATCTACACTTAAAAAAGGTGTGGATTTACAAGTATTTTCGGACACAATATATCTCTTCCAAGGTTAGATAATCATAAGTCTCACCATAATTATGTTTTATATATATATTATGGTCCATGCCACTTCAATATAATCCACACTTAAAAAATAAGGTGTGGATACCCAGGTATTTTTGAACAAAATATATCTCTTCCAAGGTGTGTGTAGAGAGAGAAAATTTATGATGATAAGATAATAGATTTTTGTTGCATACATATTTAACTATCTATTCCACTAATTTTATTAAATCTTATGAATCCCTTATCTAAGGTTTAATTTTCTATTTTCTTAAATATATTACCAAATAATTTGATATCCTATAAGTTCAAATATCTATTTGGATGTTTATATTTTTAGAAACTCGTATATACAATATCCTTCCAAATAAATTTCATCCCACCACAAGATATCTAGTTTGAATAAGCATGACTACTACTTTTTGAAAAATTGTTATTGAGGAGGAACACTTTAAATAAATTTGTTTGTGACATGAGCATGCAAAAAATTATATAGTATGTAAATAGATCAATAATCCATCTAGATTTGGTCAATAAGTGTGATCCAAGAGCAAGTGCAAGCTAAGAGTAGGAAGGGCGAGAAGGAATCAAAAATTTGAAAGCATGATGCAATAAAGAAGCAAGTACAACTTCTTATCCCAAATATTTAAGGAAAAATAAAAACTAAAGGATTCATGTGAATAAAATCAAGGTAACATGGTAAGAAAGTTATTTTTAAAAGTCATAATTAAAAGTAAGGATGCCTTATTTGAAAGTATGAATTACCTAGTTAGTGATAAGAGGAAGAGTGAATCTATGGAAAACCTTATCTAGGTAGCAGATACTACACCAGAAGTGATTATCAAGAATGAGATGATTGAGCATGATATATTGGTTCTTTCAACCAAAGGTTTAATATTAAAGTTCTATGGATATTGGCCATGTTTCTATGATATTAAAAATTGGATAAAGTGGAAGTGGGGATGAATTCAAATTATTCCATGAATACTATTTTGAAACATTTTTTTCTTATTTATGGAGGCTATTGGTTTAGGAGAAAATATGGGTTATATTTAATACCATGGAGTGAGAAATTTTCTATGGATATAAAGACTATTAAAAAGGATTTTAGTGTGGATTAGGCATTTTTGGATTTCCTTATCAACTAATCATTAAGATAGTTTTGAATAATATTGGTAACTCTCTAGGTGAGTTCATCAAGGAGGAAACAACTACTAAGGAGAGAAATCATGATATATACACTCAAATATTTAATTATCCATTCCACTAATTTTATTATATCTTATGATTCCTTGATGTAGGATTTAATTTTCTAGTTTCTTAGATATATTAGGAAATAATTTGATATTATAAAAGTTCAAACATCTATTTGGATGTTTAGTTTTTTGAGAAACTTGTATGCATATTTCAAAATAAATTTCATCCCACCACAAGATATCCGTATTGAATAAAATTAAGTCCTAATTTTGGACTAACCATTATTGACGAGGGCACACTTAAATTTTTTTTGTTTGTGATATGAATTTGCATAAAATTATATAATATTAAAATAAATAAATAATTCATATAGAGATTAGGAGTGAGTAGGATGCATGAGCAATAAGTAGGCTGTTAAAAGCAAAGTGTAATCAAGGATCAAGTACCACTTCTTATGCTAGATATTGGAGTAACTTAAAACTAAAGTATTCGTGTGTAGAAAATTTAGGTAACATGGAAAGAAAGTTATTTTTTAAAGTCCTTATTGAAAGTAAGGATGCTCTAGTTGGAAGTAAGGATGCTATAGTTAGAAATATGGATGCCCTAGTTAGTGATAAGAGGAAGAGTGAATCTATAACAAACCTTATATAGGTAGTAGATACTACACCATAACTGGTTATCAAGGATGAGGTGATTGAGAATGATATAATGGTTCTTAAAAATAGAGGGTTAATATGTACATTACATGGATATTGGAAAAAAATTTATGATATTCAAAATTGAATCAAGTGGAAGTGGGTATTGAATTCAAATTACTCCATGACTTTTCTTCTGAAATATTTTTTTCTCATTATCTTCTCTAGTTCAAAAGTAAGGGATAAAATAATGGATGAAGTTCCTTGTTTTAGGGGAAAATATGCATTATATTTAAGACCTTTTATTGAGAATTATTCTATGGAGATAGAGACTATTAAAAAGGATTTCAGTATGGAATAGGATTTTTTGACTTCCTTATCAACTTATCAATAAGGAGGTTTTGAAGAATATTGGTAATACTCTAGATGATTTTATCTAGGATGGAGAAACTAACAAGGAGATAAGGTATGATATGTACATTGTAATATGTGTTTCCATGGATATTTCAAAACTTTTATTTTAGTCCAGTAGGATTAAATTTGAATCAAGAGAATGTGATCAACAAGTGGATTATGAGAATATTACATTCCAAAGTCACAAATATCATGAAACTAGACATATGGCAAGAGACTCAAAAGTTAAAATTATGAAGAAATAGATGGAAAATTTTGGGCATGAGGGTAACTTTAATATGAAACAAGGAGATAATATCATAGGAGAATATAGGTCACATAAAGTATTTTCCACTTCTAAGAAAGTAGTAAGAAAAACCCCTCTATATAATCATATGATAAAGCCCATTACATGTCACTTGAATCAACCATTAGAAGAAATAAAATGACATGAGGGATAACCATGCACAATCCACAAGTTCAAATATAGTATTTAAATATGCGAAGGAATATGGGAAGGGAAATTTTTGAGCAAAGGAATATATGGAGGAAAATTTTAAAGCAATTTAGGTGAAGGAGGTCAAGATTATTCTAGAAAAATCATCTTCATTTTCCTCAAGTAGTATAAAATCTTCTCCTTTCCAATAAAATAAAAGTAGTACAAAGTGTATTCAGTGCACTTTAGGGTTTTAGGAGTAGGACAATACAATAAATTATATGGAGGATACCCAACAAATTTAGGGTTTCTAGGTCAATATAAGAAAGTAATGACAATAGAGGATCATTTGTGCACTTTAGGGTTTATAGGGAAACATAAAGAAAAAATTGTTAATGAGGCTATTCCTTGCATTTTACATTCTTTAGGGAAATAAAAATATTTAGAATAAGTCTCATTATGACCATGATGAAAAATAGAAGAGATTTATGAAGATGATATTATTTATAGGAATGGGAAAAGGGGTGGAAGGCCATCAAAACATGAATGCAGAGAAAAATAAACTCAAAGGGATATCTATTTTGGAAGCCAAATAAAAATATCATAGGTGTTAACAAGATGTGGGGTTAATCCCACTAGTAAAAATAAATAGTGATGATGATAAAAATAATATCATAGAATATTAGGGGTATGAATAAGACCCCTAAAAAATATTCATTAAGGAATTAATAGGTTGTTATAGTGTTATTGTTAAATAATGAGGAATATAAGGATAATTTTAAGAAGATTTAGATATGGGTGATTTTTTATCAATTTCTTCTATAGTAGCTTTAGGTGGTATTATAGTAATATGGGATAAATGCAAATAGGATGGGTAATTATTAGAAGCAAAAATTAGTTAGGCTGCTAGACTCTTTTACAAGATAAAAACATCAAATTTAGGGTTATAAGTGTAGATGCTTTAACTATAGTTACTACTCATGAAAGTTGTTGGAAGGACCTTAGCATATTACAATTATGATATATTGTTATCTATGGATTCTTAGGGCTTATATCAAAATCATTCAATCTCCTTTAGAAAAGAAGCATGGTATTCTAGGATGGTCTAAATCAATGCAAAATTTTGTTTCATTTGTCAATTTAGATGATATCTAGGATGTTAGTCCTTCAAGTTTCAAATATACATGGGATAATAGATGCATTTGGCAAACTCATATTACATGGGATAATAGATGTGTTTGGAAAACTCATATAGTATAAAAATTAGATAGATTCATTTTTTTTTTTTTTTGTGGAAAAAATCCCAAAAGGGATGCCACTTTCGGGTAAGACCCAAGGAGGCAAGGGTATCCATTCCGCCAAAAAATCCTAGGACTCGGACCTGGCCTACCACCTTTGACATACTCAAGGAGCAAACAAACACACAAAACCAATTTAAAAATAAGTAAATAACAACAAAAATAATAAAATAAAATAAAAAACATGCTCCTTGAGTGTGTCAAAAATAAAAGCACAACCAAACACGCATAATAAGATAAAATAAACCACAACACAAACCACATAGAAAAACACAAGAACCACATAACAAAACACAAACAAGACAAAAACAACAGAACACTACAAAAACATAACCCAAAAAAAACATAACCCAAAAAAAACATGAAAAATAAACACAACAAAAACCTAAAAAATTAAAAAATAAAATAAAAATTAAAATTAAAAAAAAACCAACAACAGACAATAAACAAAAACAAAAAACATAGAAAACACTCACATAAAAACATGAAATAACACAAACAAAGAGAAACCCAAGAACAAGAATGAAAAAACACAAGAACAAAAACAAAAATCATAAAAAAAAAAACAAAACAACAAAAACACAAGAACAACAAAAAACAACACAAAGAACACAAAAACAAAACAAAATAAAAAAAAGCCACCCACCTTAAAAAACTAAACAAAAAAAAAACAAAAAAAAAAAGAAATAAAAAATGAACAAAACAATGACCTATCTAGACCAGAAGAATATTAAGGCAAGAATCAATAGAGGAAACAAAATAAAGAATAGAATGATCTAGGGAACTAAAAAAAACTGAATGAACCAAAGAGAAGAAAAAAAAAAAAAACAAGAAGAAACTAGGTAATTTCAAAACTGGAGACATCCAAATAAATGATAGAAAGAAGAACTTCCCTAATTTGAGAAGCCCACCATATAGGAGGGTGGCCATAACAAGTAAGATCACATTTTTCCAAAGCCCAATTAGCTAAAGCATCAGCACTCTTGTTTTGATCTCTGACCACATGATTGTAATCAACTTTCAAAAATCCCATCTAGATTAACTGAATCTTCTCAATAATTCTTTTTATTCTCCAATCCACCTTATGATTCTTAGAAGGATTCTTCAAGAGATTAATCATAAGTTGAGATTCAGACTCAACTAACACCTTTTCCCATCCAACCTTAGTAGCCTCTTGAAGGCCTCTGAGGATACCATACCCCTCAACAAGTTTATTGGAAATAATACTCAAATTCTCAGCAAAAGTAAAAACCAGGGAGCCATCTAAAAGTCTACCAATTCCTCCCACACTGGATTTTCTAGGGTTCCCTCTAGATGCTCCATCAGTATTGACTTTTACAAAATCCTTAGGAGGAGGTTGCCAATTTCTATTCCTATCCATCTTCCTAATACTCACATTTCCTTTAAGTTGGTTGCCCTTAGAATGTTTAATCTTCAATTTTTGCATCACTTGATCCCATATTTGGTGGGAGTTTTGGGGGTGATTAAGGAGATGATGGACTGATTCAACTAAGTTGGCTATGGTCTTTTGCCAAATATAGTGAATATCCTTCCTATCTTGATTAAAAATTTGGTTGTTCCTTTCATTCAAAATATTCCAAAGAATAATGGTAGAACCCATCCAAAATAACTGCCTAATAAAATGATCAACACCCTCTTGATTAGGTCAATTCCTCCAAAGTTGTTCAAAAGTAAAAAAATTGGACCACTATAATCCAAGTAAAGTGGCCATTCTCCTCCACAACTCAGAGGCTAAAGTACACTCAATAAAAATATGGTTGATATTTTCTACATTCTCTTCACACATTTCACATCTAAAAGGGCCATGAAAACCACGCTTCATAATTTGCTCACCAGTAAGCACCCTACGATGCAATAAAAGCCAATTAAAGAACCTCACCTTAGGCTAGAGCTTTTGAGCCCACAATCGAGAAAATATGTCAAAAGAATGGTTGGGATTATTATGGCATAAGGTCAAATAACCTTGAGCAACTGAATACTCACCCTTAGTATTGTTGTTCCATGCAAAACAATCATTTTCATGGTACCAAGAAAGGGATCTCATATGAAGGATGCCTTAGATATCTTTTCTTTGCCTTTCTGGAATTTGAATAGGCCAGTCCTCAATAGGGATCCAATATCTACCAACCTTTGAATTACTAGTATGGTATCGACAATAATTAGCCACCTTTATCCAATTAGCTCGGTGAAGCTCCTCCATCCAAGGCCTCCAATCGGGAAACTAAGTTATCAAAGGCTTGTGACCATCCCAAGAATCTATCCAAAAATTTGCATGTTGACCATTATGAATGATCCAAAATATTTTTTTCTTTATCAAATCCTCACCAGTCTTAAGAACTGCTAAAATGAGAGAACCCTTGGTAGGAAGTTGATAGCGAACAAGGTCTTCATCCACAAATTTAAGATGAGAGATAGGTCTAGCTCCATGAGAAATGGTAACTCCCTCAAGGGTTTTGTTTTCCCTCTTTTTGGTTATAGTCCTACCCAAGCATTCAACAAGAATGATGAATAAATAAGGGGATAGCGGGTCACCTTGCCTAATACCTCTGGAAGCTGGGAAAGATTGAGAAGGCCTGCCATTGATAAGAACTAAGTAGAAACTGAAGAGATACATCCCATAATACAATCCATCCAATCCTTAGAGAAACCAAATTGCCTCAAAACTTTGATAAGGAAGTGCCAATCCACTCTGTCATAAGCTTTGGATAATTCTAATCGAATGAACATGGAAGGAGAATTTTGCATATCCATGGAATGGATGGTTTCCTGAGCAAGAACTATATCATATACTATTTGACGTCCTTCCACATAACCCCCTTGCTCTGGGGAAATAATATTATACAAAAGAGGCTTCAACCTTTCTGCCATGATTTTAGTAATGATTTTGAGAAGAACATTACATAAAGCAATATGTCTAAAAGTTGAGATATGATCAACCTCTTGAGCTTTTGGAACAAGAGTAATATAAGTTTTATTTATAACCTTCAAAATTTCTTTGGCTTTCCTGGCTTCTTCCACCACCTCTAATAAATAAACATGAAGGATATCCCAAAACTCTTGGTAGAACTCAATGGGAAAACCATCAGGACCTAGGGTTTTCCCTTTTTGTATTTTAAAAACTACTTGTTGAAGCTCATTGATAGTAACATGAGCAGACAAAATAGAGTTCTCCTCAGAAGTGATAAGAGAAAGGATTGATTGAAAAACATTATATTGTGAAGCTAAGTCAAGGGGAGTAGCAGCAAAAATATTCGAAAATTAATAAACAACAATAGAGTTCATGCCATCCCAAGTATAAACAATATTTCCAAAATCTGATTTTAAGGAAGAAATAAAGTTGTGAGATCTTCGAGCTAGAAGAGATTTGTGGAATAAGTTTGTGTTTCGATCTCCTTCTTTGAGCCATTGAATTCTAGATTTTTGCTTCCATAAGATTTCTTCTCTTTTTTTCCATTCCTCTAACTGAGTTGTGAGTTTAATTTCATCTGCACTTCTCTTCTCTATGAAGCCATCTAAACAGATTTTATTATTCAAATTATCAAGATGAGCAATAACTTCATGTTTTTTTTTATGAACATCCCCAAACTCTTTCCAGTTCCAAGTCTTGATTTTGGATTTAATGTATTGTAGTCTTTTGGAAAAATAGAACATCTTAGTCCCATGCCTAGGTTTACCTTCCTTCCACCATTTTTGCACATGAGGTCTGAAGGAAATGTCTCTAAGCCACATTAATTGAAAACAAAAAGGAGAGAAACTCACATTGGTTTTCCACATTTCCACCAATACTGGACAATGATCCGAACCAGCATTATTAAGAGTCTTCACTTTAGGAATATGACCATGGATTAAGAAATTTTTAGAGAGCAAAAACCTATCCAATCTCTCCATTATACAAGCTAAGCCTTGCCTTCTGTTATACCAAGTCATAAGTCCATTATCTGGTTGGATATCCACAAGATGGAGGTTTGGAATATATTCACTCATGAGGTCAGTGTTTTTTTCCAAATTTCTATTTCCCCCCATTTTATCATCCAGAGAGAGGATGGTATTGAAATCTCCTCCGATCAAGATCCAATATTTAGGAAAATGAGAGATAATATGAGTAATATCCTTCCACTGTCTTCTTTTTTCCTCCAAAGAAGTCAAAGCATAAATAGTAATGTAGAGCATAATCTGGTTGGAATGTCTACTTTGAATAGCTATAGCCAACAAACCCCAACTACCAACCATATGGTGAATACCTCTTTTAGATCCCAAAGACAAGTAATGCCACCCGAAGTCCCTTGGGAACTGAGGGAAACCACTTTTCCAGCTGGCCAAATTTTACTGGCAATTAAGTCCATATCCTCCATTGACATCTTTGTTTCTTTAAGGAAAACAAGATGTGGATGATTTACCTAAATCATTCTTCTAATTTCATTTTGTATTGAAATACTCCCTTTGAGTCCTCTAATATTCCAAGTGATTATCTTCATTAATACTAGGGCTAAAAAAGTTGGGAAGGGCATTAATCTTACCTTCCTCTACAAGATTTTCACCTTATTTTACCATATGATATTGATTGGCCTTGCGACCTACTTTTGGATTAGAATCCATCTTCAATTTTTTTCCCTGTTTCTTGACTTATTCCAATTGAATATGAGATGGCTTCTAACCATGAAGAATGCTCATAAACAACCAAAATTTTACTATATGGTTCAACGGAGTCTATATTGGGACCTGCATTATTTGAATTTTTGACATTTGAAATATTGTTTTTCTTGGGACCTTATTTCTTTTGAAAACCGTTGATTTGTTGGTTTATCTCTGAGTTCTTCCCTTCATATTTAAATTGTGTTTCTAATATTTTAGTTTCCATTATTTCCTCTTCCTCACTTGGGACATCGTTTGTGGAAAGGATTTCAAACATATTAGCAGATGACTTTGATTGATCCTTCATAACTAGTTTTTTCTGAGTGTTCTTCTTCTTAGGTATTTGGAAACCTGTTGAGTTTATATCTTCTTTCTTTTGATCAGGAATTTTATTTGGGCAAGCACTAGCCAAATGACCATATTCATGGCAAATTCTACAACGAAAAGGAATGTTCTCATAGTCCACTACTTTCTCCCAAGTGTCTTCCCCAAATTGTAATGTGATATTTTTAGGTAGCAGTTTGTCAAAATCCATTAAAACACAAATCCAAGCATAAATAATATGTTCAAAATTTTGAGTACAATTAGCAGTCATCATAAAAGTTCCTAAAGAGTTTCCAATTGAAGAAAAAATAGTAGGATTCCAAAATTCAATAGGTAGGCCAAAGAGTCTAACCCACACGGGAGCTATAGAAGGCATCTCTTCTTCGATTTAAATTTAGTATGCCAGGGCTTCATGAAAAGCCCTGCCCTTCCAAAAACCAAGGACCCCCTTGAAAATTTGTCTCTCTATCTTCATTATTAGCAAATAAAACAAGAAAATAACCATTTGGATAAATAGAGATTTGTAACTCACCTTTAGTTTTCCAGCTTTTTGCAACCCAGACTTTAAAAGCAGATAGACTTGGACAAAAACCCACGAACCGACAAATTAGTCCTCTTTTTTCCAAATCTTCAATGCCAGTATGAATGTTACCCATATCAAGCTTAACAATAGGAGTTCCATCAACTGCTTTAAGACATCCTGACTTTGTTTTCTTGGGATCAATATTAGGCATTCTTAGAGGTTTATGAGAAGCCCTAATATTGATATTAGCATTGGGCTAAGGTTTTCCACCACGAAGGGCATCCCCAAAATTCATTTTTGGGACTGAGTCTTCAAAATTCTTACCCTTGATAGGGGGTTCACAATAGAATTATTTTGTGGGTACACCTTAGCACCATATTGACTTGAGATATGAGCCATTTTTTGATCAACTGCTTGAAACTTATTTTGTGATGGTTTTCACTTTTCTTTTGTGCAACAAATTGGTATGGTATGGTTTTCAATTTTCTTTTGTGCAACAAATTGGAATCCGTTGTCACTCAAGTTCATAGTATGATCTGTTGAAAGACAAATTTCTAACCCATATTGTATCCCCTGCAACATTTCCTACTAAAATATTGAGCATAAACCACAAAAATATTGGCCACTAGTGCCTGAAGGCCCTAAAAACCAACCTCTGGAGCTGCTTGCACTCAACCCAGATGAAACCCTCCCATAGCCTCTTGCCAAATATTTTTTTCACACATAGGGATGTGCTAGGATCTGTGTTGCTCCAAATTATATGAAAATTTATGGAGATGTTCTAGGGTTTTTTAGGCATCTACGCTCAAAATTTCAGCTCAATCCGAGTCTGGATGAGTGAGATATGGCGAAAACGAGTTTGGTAGTTTGGGTAGTCCTGCGAAAAATGTCTCCACTTCTCAGATTAGATAGATTCTTGTTATCAAATAAATGGTTACAAATGAAGTATACAATCTCTTTAGATATCTTATTGCGAGTAGGATCAAATCATAATACCATTATTTTGACTTGCGATTTATCTAATAATGGTCATCTAAATCCATTTTTATTACAATATATGTGTCTCAAAAACCGTTTTTTTTAATATGGTTATGTTATGGTGGGATAAGTCAAAATATAAAGGATCATGTATGTACAATTTTTTTCAAAAGATGAAATATTTAAAGGAGCAAATGACAATTTGAAATTTCAAATATTTTGGTAATTTTTTTAAAGAAAATAAGGAAATTAAATCCAACCTTAAAAATTTACAATAGTTACTAGAAACTAATGGAATGAATTAGACTCCTTATGTGATAGAAAAACCATTACTTTCTAATTATCACGAGGCATTAAAAATGAGAAGTCATATTAGTTCCAAAAATCTAGTGATAAAAGGTTGAAGCAAGGGGATAGAAATGGAAACAAATTCATGATATAGAAAAAAGAAAACAATAATTCATAACATAAAAAATATTGAACCCTATATGAAAGAAATATTAAGGATGAAGAAAATATGAGGGAAATAATTAATTATTTCAAAAATATTTTCTTAGATACTAAGTAGGATAAGGAGGCACAAGATAAGATTTTACAAAATATTCCATCAATTATCACATAAGGACAAAATAAAATCTTGATGAAGAAGCTATCTATGGAGAAGCTATATAAAGCAATTTTATCTTTCGACCATAACAAAGAACCTAGTCTCAATGGATTTCCTACAATTTTATTAAAAAAAAGGAATTATTGAAGAGTGATATGCTAGTTACGGTTTAAGAGACCAAAAAAGGAAGGCTATAATAAGTGATATCAATGTCAATTTTATTACATTGGTTCCCAGGAAAACAAAAATAAAACATTTTGATCATTTCATCCAATAATACTTTGTAATATGATTTATAATATCATTTTAAAAATTATAGCAAATACTTTGAAAGGCATTCTAGGTTATGTTATCTCAAAGGGACAACATCATTTTTTCATGGTAAAAAAATCTTGATGATATAATCATTGCATAGGAGGCCATTGATGATAAAAATTAGTTGTGCTTATGAAATTAGATATGAATAAAACATATGATAGGGTTTCCTACAATTTTCTGCATGCTATTTTCAAAAACTTTGGTTTTGATTATAGTTGGTGTGAGTGGATTAAATGTTGGCATACCACTACAAATATTATTTCAATTAATGGTTCTACTTTTGGTTACTTCAATTCATCTTATGGACTTTATCAAGGTGATCCATTATCTCCTTATCTATTGATTATTATTATATAAGCATTAGGGAGAGCTTCCTTAAAGATAAAAATATAAGACAAATCAAAGGTATTTAGGATTCAAAAAATGGTCCCTTCAAATCTCATCTCCAATTTGTAGCATGTGTGGTAGTTTTCCCATGAGGGAGAGGTCTGATGATAAATTTTGGAGGTAATTTCCTTAAGCAAAAGAGCAGTTGTATGGTTGTATGATCCGAATTTTACAAATCCACCAAAATGTACAATAAGAAATTGTATGATTACAAATTATACATTGTACTATTGTCCTAAATATTCAATCTATTGCAAACATTCAATTCCAAATTGCTTGTCTTTTCAATCACGCATTACAAATCACTCAATCAAAAATTCAACTATTTCTCTCTGATATGCTCAATTGTACGAATTCACATCATAGTTGATCACTATATTATTTGATAATATAATTGTACAATCTCAAAAAACCCTTAGTATGCTAGAACCTAGTCTCCTAAATTACCAACTTGTTGCATGAATACTCTTACCATCAAATAAAATGATCAATTAAGTCATTATCTCCTTACTAAATATTTTCTACAATAGTATGTTTTCAATTGTACAGTTTCTAAGTATGTTTATCTACCATAAATATAGAATTAACAATACCTGCAACAACAATCGAAGTCCATATATAGTATCCTTATTGAATATATACTTCATTACCATTACATGAATACACAAATTTATATTATTTGTAATTCATATTATTTATGGTTACTTTACATAGTAATTGTACAATGCAACATCACACACAATATACTACTCCATTATAGAATCATTATTGTTCTCCATTATCATGTCTCTACATAATTACATGAAAAATATGAGCATCCACAATTATTATTATCAATCATATGTATCAACAATATGTGTACTCTCTATGCAAAACTATGAACAACCCCAAAATTTGAATGGGGGGCTTATAATTCTTGTCCAAGCTATTTCAAATTGGTTCCTAAGATGAAAAATCATTCACAATTGTTGCAAGCAACTTTCTAGATGAACAATGTTATTAAAGTTTAGTAAGATCTTTATTTGATTTTATCAAATTGCATTTCACCTACATATCATTAAATTTGTATTTCATTTTTGTCCTACTATATATATTTACTTGAAATTATGCAAATCCATACATTATATGGTTTCATTTATTTTTCTTTTGGGAAGTGGATTTTCTACCTATATTTTTCTTTACCTTTAAATTATTTGGCATCCCTACAAACTCATTTTTCTTTACCTTGGATAGATAGTATTTCTTATGAATATCTTGGACATGTACTTGAAGAATGGCTCACTCATCCTACAATTTTGCAAGATAGTTACTGAGTTCTAAGGCCTTAAATACATATTTTTTTTCCTTATCTTATACTTTTGTTAAGTTCTATAACAACACCTTCTCACAATTAAATTCTCCCTTGCATAGTTTTTTACTTAAATTTGCCTTCGTTATAGTAGCAATGGAAAGTTCCTCATTCTTCTTAGTAATCATTTGATCCCACTGCTATAATTCTATCTAATGAGCCTATTGTTGTTCTTCCTTTAGCTAAATTATAGCCTTAAATTTTAATATTTTCTTGTTGTAACACTCTATGTATTTTTTTATCTTTGTCATATGGTGGTCCTTCAGCTACAACTGTCCATCACATATTTTTAACTAATCCTTATGTTTCATTAGTTGTTCTTATTTTTCTACCAGCTGTTCTTTCTATTGCTTGAGTTAATGACTATTTGAGTTCAAATGCTTCTCTTCTTGTTTTAACTGCACAACATATTTTTATAACATATGTTCTTTCTCCTACAATTTTTTCTTCTATTATTTCACTTGGTTGTATGATGAGTTGCCTTTGTTCTTCCTAGAATTTTGGCTTATCTTCAAAGGTCTACTTCATGTGTTCATATCTATCTATATTTCCTTTTGTTTTATTTTTGCTCCTTTCTTACGACACTCTAACTCATCTTCCATTGCAACCATTTATTTTTGTTTTGCTTATTCTTCTCCCTATTGGGATTCCTTAGCTTGATAATTTTTTTCCAGACCCAAGGTAAGCCATTATATCTAATGTATTGGGAAATTATACTTTTGGAATAGAAAAACTAACTTTGGTGGTGTTCTTTTATATTCCATCATGAGTGTATCTAATGAACATATTTGGGTCTTATCCAAATCAAGATATGGCCATGGAGGCACTCTATAATTAGTCTTTGTATCCTCAAGTAAGTGACCAATTCCTAACATGTTCATTATCCTTCATCGAAGCAATAGTCATGGGTGTTATGCATATATCTTTGTTATTTTTATTGTCTTTCTTTCATGACACACCCACTGCAAAACTTTATTCATTTTTCTAGATTTTTAAATACTTCCAACACTTTAGTTGTCCCACATAGCCCATGTAAAACTATAATTGAGTGCTCAAAACAATTTTGGATATCAATTCAAAGAAATTATCTAGTTGTTCATTTGTTTCTTCTAATTTCCCATTAGATATTCCAAATGTAGGAACTTCAATCTAAAATTATGTTTGAAGTTCCCTATTGCTCCTCTTTTTTTGTGTTGATATCCTCTACATCTATGACTCCTATATCTATTTGTTGTTCTTGACCTAGTACCTAAGCTTTTTCTTATATATTTTGTTGCTCCTCTACCTATTCCTAAGGTGTAGGCAATAGATCATGCCATTATCCTTCTTCCACCATATTCTCCTCCACTATGTTGCTATTGCCACCTCTCATGAAAATTTAAATCTATGGATTTTTATTATCCTTCTTCTCTTCTAATGGGTCACCACTATTTCTTTTGCTTTTGATCATGGTGTTATTTCCACTTTGTCCAACCACTACTTGGCTTCCTCTAGTAGTTCAAATTTATTAGGATATTTTAATGTGAGAGATCCCATTGCCCCTCTTGGATGGTTCACATCCATTGGTATATTGATGTCCATCAACTCTAATTCTTCCAATTCTAGCTACATTTCATCTACTAGGTTTGCTACCATTATTTGATGTCTCTCAATTTACAATAGGAATTTCTCCTATGTTCTTATTTTCCCTCGTTTGTGTTGTTGCCTTATCTACACAGGAATTGGTATTGGTTCTTCTAATTCTTCCTCTCTTTGAGATAGTAGTTCCTCCTACAATAATAATTATGGTGCATTCTCTTCCTGATTAGATTCCAACTCCAACTTCCCATGTCATTTTTTCCTATGGTGAACTTCTTCCTATGAAGTATCACTCTCTTACACTAGCATTGGCTTTGGTTTCCTCATGTTCCTCTTTTGTTTGAGATTTTTTGGAGTGGCCTTATTAATCAAAACTTTATTTTCGTATATTATAATTAAATATTGATATTTTGATAGATCTCTAGGAATTTTCATTCCATAAAATGATATGCCTACCTCGAATACTACATCAAGCATCACTACAATTGCATGAAACATCATGGAAAAATTATTCTTCAATATCTATAAAAATAAATGGATTCATTGAGCTAGGTATGTGTCCTAGTCATACTACATGTACTTTATAATATTTTCTATATATTAAACCATACATATTGGCATCTCTGATAATTATGTCTCTCTTGACAATCAAGACATTACCATATCCGCGGTGCACTAGAGTTCCTTATTCTTCAAGTGGATATGATTAATCCCTTTCCCTATAGTACAAAAGGACTTAGTGTTTTCTGGAGACTTTATTTATTTCAACTCATTTATCAATATATGTGTCTCAATTGGGTTGACATGCCCTTTCTTGATTAGTTTCCCTTCCCTTGGCAACCCAAACATTCATAAAAAATGTGTGATTGAGAACTACATCTTGAGATGTTAAATTACTATATGAATTAAGGTGAAATTATTATTAGCATTGTACAATGTACAATAATAACTCATTGAGAAAATTCTTCTTGAAGGGAGGTACTTTCCCAAAATAGTTACACCTACTTTTCTAGGGCCAACTTTAGCTTGTTGTTTTTTGGATGTTTTCTCCATTAAATTTTACAAATTCTCCTGCCAATTGGGTGAAAGTGATGTATTTCAACAAAACTTGACCACATTATTCTTAACTTTTAGGTCACTTTGATCTTCTAGTGTATCTTCTTTGTGAACTTCACTCTGAAGTTCCCTCTAACGTGCTCTTTGGGGTTCCATATGAGGTTATCTTACAAATTGTGATTGTTTCTTTCATCTATTACCCTACTAATAGTTGCATACCCTCCATAGCCTATAAAATATACCTCTCCAAGGATGGTACCACAAATACTTATCATTTTGTGAGCCACAAATTCATCTAATGTAAAGGACCTGGTGAGCGTTCTATCCAGCTTCCTGCAATTCTATGTATATGCACTAAAAAATCTTGGTCATGGCTCATCCTTTAGGGGTATTCACGTTTATGATTACCACAATATGATTCTACTTTTGTATATGTATTATTTAGCCATTATTCATATTATATTTGACCAATACTCAAATTTAATAGCAACTAATTATTTGTTGCGCAATTATAGGATTTGATTCCTAAATAACACAATTACCTCCATTTCATATGATTTCATTGGCAATCATATGATTTTCCTAAAATCCATTTAGTCTGCATGTAATTATTATGATCTCCATATATTTATATAAATTTGATCAATTTTGTATGATCTTCCCTAGATCCATACAAATATCACTAAAATCATTCAATTTACCTCTATTTTGCACAATCTTCACATAATTGTACAACTATACAATTTATCCTTAGGGTTTTTCTAGAAATCATTTGGTTCTTCTCCATTGTATGATTATGTTTTCTGCTTGGTATATTCTGACATCAATCATATCATTGTTGATCTTCTAGCCACATAATTTTTCTTCCTCCAAATTGTACAATTTTTCTCGAATTACACAAATCGTACAATTTATTCATACAATTTTATTCTTATACTTTATTTATCTATAATTGCTAAGTTATTTTTGTTGGTGGAAATCCTCTCCACATGCATGCAAAATTTTTCAATTTTACCTTACTTTTAACAATTCATAGTCTGTGTTTTCACCATGCTTGAGCTTTTCTCCTAGTTTTTCTGAGAAAAAAATGTGCTAGTAACTCTTCTACACAATTTATTCATGTTTGTGAAATTTCTTTAAGCTTCTGCTTAGTGTATTTTTTGTTCATTATTTTACAAAAAATTTATGTTGTGTAGGCTCTCACACTCTCAAATTTCTCCAACCTTGGTGACTTTGTACTTCTAACTATTTTACAAATATTCTTTGTCCCTCATTTTAAAAGTTTAATGACCAAGTGCCTATATGACTACCACCTCAAAATTTTGCATGTGCTTTTCTCAAATTGTCTAGACGACTACCGCCTTAGCATTGCATGCACTTTATTCTAAATGTTTTTTTTTTTATTACTTATCAATGTGGAAATTATATAGTGACACACACCTATATGATTCCTTCTATTGGCATGTCAACTTAAGGTTTTATGAGATTGTACATCATAAGCATGGATTGAACAATCATATGATTTAGTTTATATTGGTCAATCATATGATATTTTTCACCATTTATTGTATGATTTGCTACTACCTAGTTTCCAACTGTATGATTTAGAATTGTATTATTTCCAACTATACAATTAGGAATTGGATGATTTGGACTCATATGATTTCCAACTATATAATTTAGAAATATAAGATTTGTACTTGTACAATTCTCTTCCTCTAAAATCATAGAATCTCTATTTTTTTTTTCATTGATATTTTCTTAACTAATGCATCATTCCAAAATTTCTCTTTATGTTGAATTTTTTTTTGTTGAAGACACCCTCGTTATCTAATTTTTGTTTGGTAACTTTTACTCCTATCACATAGGACTAAGTGTTCCTCCAAACTTGGTGAATGATTTATTTTTCTACTTTGACTACCTTCTTCCTAAAATCACACTCTCCCCATTCCAACAGGGTCTCTTCCTCATGTGTGTCTTTTATGGCCTTGTCCCCTTGATGTGAAACCTAATTGAATGTTGAATGAGATTTTATCTCTTTGGAATAAAACTATCCATACTTCTATCCTTCATATTGTTGATATACTAGTGGTCACCCTAAATTCCCTCTATTAGGATGAAATACCCTAAGATTTTTTAATTATCCATACCAAAATATATATCCTCATTGTGCATTTCTAATATAATTTAAGGGTGTATATCATATCTCATTCTACTATCTAGGTCAACTTGGAGTAGGAGGTTTATTTATTTCCCTCATTCTACCAGGTAAGGGGTCTAAATGATTTTTACCTCCATTCCCTCACTATAGGCCACCTTTGTGACCTAGTTATCATCTTGTAGTACTTGGAATTCCTCGCTGAAAATCCTATTGTTGATGTGACTCCCCTCATTCCCAAGTGCTAGGAGTCATTTCAATAAATTCTATATTGGAAAAATGTCCTTCATTATGTTTATCTCCTAGTGAGAATTGTTGTAGGGCTCCAATTCTATGATATGCATACCTTAGTTTTCTTATCCATCTTCTCTCTTCAAAATGATATTATGGTAAGCAAATTGCAAAGGCTTCCTTATATTGATCTAAACTTTTAGTACTTAATTTATTACAACTATCATCTCATCATGAGGACAATTTAGGTGGTATCTCCATTATTTTTTGGAGTCTCCTCACTTCCCTCCTTTGCCTCCTTAGTTATTGATATGTTGCAACATAGGTTTCTATTTCAAGATGAGTATGACGTTCTTGTATTCTTGGAAAACATTCATTGCTACTACTATCATGACTACTATTTTTAGTCATTAAGAAAATTTATTCATATTAGAATCACTAGAATCTTCTTTCTAATATCTTTATTGTTCAGGTGATGTGAATTTCTCTACAATATCTTTTCATAATAAATTTTCTAGTTCATTTTTAATTAGAGAATATTGCATTGGGCCCCTTGATTCTACTTATGATATTTCATCCTCATTAGAAATTTGTCTTAAGCCTTCATGATGTCCTTGTTACCTCTCTTATACCTATGGTACCTCTTCATTTTTAATTTTATAATTCAAGCTCCCTTTGCCTTATGGTTTGTTGATTATTAAGTCATTATATTATATCGTCCAATTCTTAAATGATCTAATTCCTAAATTCTTGCATTATGTGCTTGAAATATTTCATACTTCTCTTGTAATTATTGTGCTTTATGGTGCATCCATTATCATATCATACCTATTTGGGCTAAAAGGATAAGTCCTAATAATTCTTCATCTGCAACACCTCCTTCATCAAAATTTAGTATCTCCATACAAAAGGTAGTTATTCTATCTGAATACTGGACCATTAATTGTATAATTTTCCATCCTTCTACTTTCTAAGGCAATTCTTGTTGGTCCAATTGAGGATATACAATTTTTTCTAATGTTGATATGCTTCTTATTGTATCTCCAAGTTTGTTACTAATGGAACTATATCTTAATTCTTCATTTCATCTAGAGGAATTCATTCTTCCTCTTCTTTTTTAATCCATTATGTTTTACCTTTCACGAAGGCACGGTGCCAATTCTCATTATTATATAATCATCTATGTTTCCTTACCTTCTACAAATGAACATCCAATACCAATATCATATTCCTCTTGTGGAGGATTTTTATTATTCTCGGTTGCTTGTTATTGTTTGGAAAACTCTTCCTCATGTTGCTATCTCCTTTCTATTTTATTTAAAGTGATGAACAAGTATTGTGCTTTATATGGTTTCAAATTTAAAACATTTATCATTTTGGGTACCATTGTCTCATCCAACTTCTACAATTTGACTATACCCTTATTCATCACATCTACCACTCTAAAGGGACCAATCCATAGTGCTTTCAATGTTCCTAGCTTGATTTTCCTCATACCATTATGCATTAGAAGTAAATTACCTTCATTAAGTTCTAATTTTCAAAGATGATTATCATGCCACATATTTCTTCACTTATGGGCTACTTCAATTGCCCATTGTGCCATGACTCATATTTCATATAACTTTATCAATGATTCTAATATTTCCTCTAAACTTTCTTGGTCACCTAAGTTATGTTCCATGACTACTTGTAGACTAAGTACCAAAATATCTATTAAAACCATTGCCTCTTGGCCATAAATTAGTTGAAGTGATATATGGTCTATTGTATATTTAAAGGTTTTTCTATATGCCCATATAATAGATGGCAACTTTTCCTTCCAATCTACTTCTTCTAATCCATAGGTTTTGTACAACATAGAGACTAGGATTTTGTTAGTCACCTCTACTTGCCTATTTTCTCTAGGGTAATACGAACTTGAAAATAAATGGAAAATCCAAAATTCATTTTTTAACTTCTTAATAACCTCATTAACAAAGTGGCCAACCTTGTCACTTATTATTTTTAGCAAAATTCAAATATTTTGATTACCTATTCATACACAAAAGAGAAATGTACTTTTTTTCTATATTATCTGGTAGCACCCTTACCTCTACCCATTTGGTTAGGTATTATGTTGCATATATCAATATTTCTATATTTAGGTTGTTTTAAGTGGTCCAAAAAAATCCAAACCTCATATTTCAATCAATTCCTAAGGTTGAGATGGATGTAAGAGCATTAATTCGTGATGTAATGGTTTTTCTAATATTTTATAGGTATCACATGCTTGCACATATTCCTTTAGATCATGGTATAACATAGGCAACCACAATCTTGATAAAAGTATTTTCCTTGTAGTGGAGTCTATCCCCATATGTCCTCTTGTTAAACCTTTATGAGCTTCTTTTAATAATGTTTTAACTTCCTCCTCCATTATGCATCTTCTCAAAATTTCATCTACACCCATGTTATACAAAAATACAACTATAAATGGGAAATTTGCTAACTTCATTATTACTTTCTTCTTTTCTATTGCTATCAATTATAGGGATAATTCTCCCATGGATACATATTGACCAATTAACTTGTACCATGAGGGTACAATGTTGATTGCAAACAACTAAGCATTGGGAAACTCATCTAATACTCCTATTCCTATAGGTTCTCCTAAACAAAATCTAGAAAAATAATCCACTATTACATATTTTTTATTGGATCTAACCATCTACTAACTCATTCCGATATCACTATTTTGTTAATCCAGTACAATAGAGCTTGATTATTTTCATGATCCTCCCTTGCTATACTTCTTACTTGGAATGATATATGTTTTTGCTATGCTATTTTATTGATGGAATGTTTCTCTATTTATGACTTGTTACAAAAAAAAATTATTTTATGAGAAAATATGATGCTACTAATAGAATTGCACTTTTGCAGGAATTGGCCCTTCCATGGGTGGAAGAAAGATTTAACCACTGATAATGGGATGCTTTTTAAAGAGAAAATAAACAAAATAATAAAATATGATGTGATAGTTACTCTTTAAATAATAAGGTAACATGGTGGAATGCTCCTTCATGAAGTTTCTTAACATGGATGCTTAAGGAAAATACACCAAGTTAAAAAAAAAAAAAAACAAATTGCACTATAGTCTATTTTGAAATAGAATGATATTTAATGAGGAAATAGGTTAATTGCAAATAAGAATAAATAATTAATATCTTGGTGTTATGTGATGAGAAAAGAGAGTATAAGGATATAAAAGTGCTTTACTTTAGTATGAGGTATTGCTAAGAGAAACTATTTTCTTACCACTACAAGTAAAAAATGAGCAAGGACTTTTGTTGTTTATTCTCTAATTAAATCAAGTGTTGCTAATCGATAAATCTAGTAGGGATTTAGTGCTTTGTTATGGTTAGCTGAAATATCATCATACAATTATGGAGCTTATGTTGAGTTAGCATTTAAGAGAGTGTAGTTTTGATAGCGTTGGCTTGTGAGTAATGGATGACATGTATGTCTAAGCAATAATGAAATAGATTGGTCATAACTCTGATGTACTGTAAGTATGGAGGAAATACGTGCATGATACAGGATAGGATAAAGAACACCTACACCTCTTTAGCAACATCTAAAAAAAGGTATTATGGAAGAGGAGAGACTATTATCATTTGAAATGGGATGCAAAAAGGAAAAGAGAGAAGAGAAGGTCATTGTCTAAGATTAGGGGGTAGAAAATGAGGTGAAGTAAGAAAGGATTGTAAAACGATGAACAGAACTTTATTCAGCAGCAGCAGGTATAAATAAGGTTACATAACACCGGGATTAGCACATCGGCAAAATGGAACTGTTACATGGTTGTAACAGTATAACAACACGTCTAAATAATGTAATAGAAACAAAAGAGATTAAAGTACGCTAACATCCCCCTTTATTACATTATTTGGGTAATGTAATAACTAATAGCTATACTAACATCCCCTTACATTATTTTGCAATACAAAGTGAGTTACGAAACAATTCAAATTTGACACGTCCAAGTGCCTTAGTGAAAATGTCTGCAACTTGAGCATCAGTGGGAATGTGTTGAAGCTGAATTCGGTGCTTTGGAACTTCATCTCGAATGAAATGAAATTGTGTGTCAATGTGCTTTGTTCTTTCATGATGGACTGGATTCTTGACGAGGTTCAGAACACCCTGATTGTCTCAAAACAAGCATATTGGAGATTTTTATGGATGGCCCATACTTGTTAGAATGCGACGTAACCATATCACTTCGCACACAGCTTCACGTGCGGTGTGATATTCTGCCTTTGTTGATGAAATAGCAACCACCTATTGCTTCTTACTGTTCCAAGAGACAGGATCGAATCCCAGATGAAAAATGTATCCAGAAGTTGACTTGCGATCATCAAATGATCCGGCATAGTCGGAGTCCGTGTATCCTTGCAAGAAGAATTTGTTGTTCCTCTTGTATTCTAGGCCATATTCCATAGTACCACGGACATAGTGAAGAACACATTTTGCTGCTTTCTAATGAGTGGTCTTAGGCTCCTGCATGAACCTCGAAAGATAGTTGACAGAGAAAACGAGATCCGGCCTAGTATTGGTCGGATATATGAGACTCCCAATCAACCGTCGATAGAGAGTACCATCTACCCGAGGTGAGTCATCATATCACGATAACTGAAGTCCATTCTCCATTGGAGTTGCCATTGGCTTGCAGTCAGTCATGCAATATTTATCCAGCAATGTCTTGGCATACTTTTTCTGAGACACTTTGATGGTGTGCTCCTTCTGGCTGAATTCCAGACCAAGACAGTAATGGAGAAGTCCGAGATCTATCATCTCAAAATATTTGCACAAGTTTCTTTTGACAGTAGAGATCATAGATTCTGAACTCCCTGTAATGAGCAGATCATCCACATAGAGTACAAGCAACACTATCTCAGAACCCTATTTCTTGAAATAAAGGTTTGCATCTGACGGACATCTCTTAAATCCATGCTGCATAAGGTGATTGTCCATTTTTATATACCAAGCTCAAGGAGCTTATTTCAGATCATACAAGGATTTGACCAATTTGCAAACTTTTTGCTGTTGGCCTTCCACTTCAAATCCTTCAGGCTGAGTCATATAGACTTCTTCTTGGAGATCACCATTAAGAAAGGCACTTTTGACATCCATCTGGTGAACTTTCCACCCATATTGTGCTACCATAGCACACATAACCTAAATTGTGATCATCCGAGCAGTCGGTGCAAAAGTTTCTTCATAGTCGATGCCTTCCTTTTGAGCATAGCCCTTTGCAACAAGTCGGGTCTTATGCTTATCAATTGTTCCATCTGCCTTGTACTTGACTTTATATACCCATTTGCAGCCAATAGGCTTCTTTCCATGCGACAGATCAACAAGCTTCCAAGTTTTATTTTTCATCAGAGACTCATACTCTATATTCATAGCAACATTCCACTGCGGCTCACTGAGAGCATCTTGCACTGATGCAGGTTCAAAACTATCTATGGTAGACATGAATGCCCTGTCATCATCAATATCCATATCCTCAACTTCTGTACTTGGAGTCACAAAAAGTTCCTCAAAATATTGACAAAGATCATCAACCTCACCAGTTTCTCTGGATTCTCTTTCCTTTTGAGCCATACTGCGTGTACGAGGTCTATCCAAATTCAAATTGGGAGGAGTGGATAAATTTGCGTCTCTGATTGTATTTGTACACCATTTTGGATTCTTCTTTGGTGGTGTGAAGAAGATGTAGAAGGACCTCCTGTCTGTGCTAACGAAGGAATCATCTCTTCCTTAGTTTCCACAATATCCTGGTGTACTGTAGATGTGCTCTGTGATGTGAAAGCTTCATCAAAGACAACATCTCTGTTGATATGAATTTTCTTGGTCAAAGGATCTATCAACCGATATCCTTTAGAGTGCTTAGAATATCCAAGAAAAATACATCTCAGTGTTTTCTCATCTAGCTTCTTCCTTTTCTCTTTCGGTATGTGCATGAAAGCTTGACACCCAAAAATACGTAGATGAGATATGGAGGGTTTTCGACCACTCCATGCTTCCTATGGATTCATTCCTTTTAGGGCCTTTGTGGGTGCCCTATTCAACAGATACACTGCAGTGGTGACAGCTTCTGCCCAATATTGTTGCCCAAGAGTAGCACCTGTGAGCATACAACGAACCATTTCCATTATAGAACGGTTCCTTCTCTCAGCAACTCCATTTTGCTGAGGAGTATAGGCAATTGTTAACTGTCTCTTGATCCCATGCTTATCTAGGAATGCATAAAATTCATTAGAGGTAAACTCTCCCCCTCGATCTGAGCAGAGGGTTTTGATAGAAGCCCCTGACTCCTTCTCAACGGATTTCTTGAACTGCTGGAAGAATGCAAAAGCTTCAGATTTTAGTTTGAGAAAGAAAACCCACATCTTTCGTGAGTAGTCATCTACGAATAACTGAAAGTACCTCTTCACTCCAACACTGTTTGGTGTGAAAGGACCGCATAGATCGGTGTGAATTAGCTCCAGAGGTTTTCGTGCTCTTGTAGAGCTCTTCTCAAATGGTACTCTATGCTGATTTCTTGCCAAGCAGTCAAAGCACACTGGCAATGTGGCAGAAAGGGAAGGAAGACCCTTTACCATCTCATACTTGTTGAGCTCAAGTAAGTAGCCAGAACTAAGATGCCCATATCTCTTGTGCCATAGGGAAGTTGCCTCCTTGGTAGAGACAATCATGGCAACATGTGGAGTAGAGATAGCATCTAGTGCAAATAAGCCATGCTTATATGAAGCTGTTGCAATCTTCTTACACTTCCTGGTAATAGTACAACACTTCTTTCCATTCTCAACATGAAAGTTGACAACCATATTTCTGTCCAGGATTTGTGTGACTGACAACAAATTGTTAGCCAATCCCGGAACATAGAGGACTTTGTCAATCTGACACTTGCCATCAGGAAGAGTGACTGAAACTATACCCTCTCCTTGAACCCTGTAGGTTTTATCATCAGCAATGGTGACAGGTTTGTCCTCCTTGGCCTCAAATGATTCAAACCATGATCTGTCACCAGTCATATGTTTGCTAGCTCCAGAATCGACATACCAAATAGGATCCCTCTGAGTGGAATCTGTGGTAGTCATGAGCACCTTGTGTGCCTATTCATAATCTGAGTCAGATTCTTCAACAGCAACATTCACCTAGGGTTTCTTGTTCTTATTTTGTGGTTTGTTTTGGCCTTTCTGCTTGTTCTTATGCCAACACATGTTGGTGTCATGGTTGTCTTTCTCACAGATCTTGCACCACCTCTTCTTCTGTTGAGGTTGTTTGCCTTTTCCTTTTGTATCCTATTGAGAATTTCCTCCTTTCTGAAAGTTGCCTCCTTTTTGCCCATTACCTTTCTTCCTAGAACCCTGCTTGTTGGTGTATAGGGCTGTATTGGAAGAATCATCCTTGTGAAGTTGGCGTGCCTCCTGTTGTTGAAGCATATTGACCAACTCGATGTAGGTAATTTGTCGTTGAGACACCTGGATGGAGGTTATCAACATATCAAATGAAGAAGGTAAAGCTCTCATCATAAGTGAAATGAGAAGCTTTTCGTCCACAGTATCTCCTAGAGAACTCAATTTCTCTTTCAACTCAGACACTCTACACAGAAATAGTTCAACTGTTTCACCCTGCTTCAAACTCAGGTTATGAAGTTGTTGTTGAAGATGAAGAATGGTTGAATCATTCTTCCCCTAATAGATGGTTCTAAGGGCATCCCATGCCTCTTTACCACTTGCTTTGTTAGCTATATGAGGTTGCACTTCATCTGAAACAGCAAACAAAATGAGCACCTTTGCTCTACTGTCTTTCTTGTCAAAAGCTATCTGATCTGCTGAAGGACCTATGGATCCTGCTATTGGTGAAGGCCTAGTTGCTACTCCAGTAACAATATCCCATAAATCTTCCATTTGGAGAATAGCCTTCATATTATGTTTCCATGGTGTATAATTTGGACCTTTCAATAACTGATGTGGATCAGTCATCAACTTTGCAACAGCGGCCATAGTGAAGGTTCCTTATATCACCAATTGGTCCCCCTTTCGATATACCTTTTGCTAGGCCAATATACCATACAAAATACCCGCCCTTATGTGAGGGAAACTATAGGTATTTAGAAAGATCAACAAAAATCACCCGCCCTTACGTGAGGGAGACTATAGGTGAGTTTTAGAGATCATACGATATGTGGAACATAAGCGGTACTGAAAGGGAATCGCCTTGTTGATGACACCTACCATAGAAGATTCTTCTCATGCGTGGGGCATAACTTCCCCTAAACACTATGAAGAATACTTCGTCAGGATTTACGCCTAAACACAAGTGCGATAAAGGGTAGTGGATGGAGTAAAAAAATACAAAAATGGCGTACTTATTCCTCCCCGACGATTTATAGAGAACAAGCTCAGACATCGTTATAGCAGCTATATTAGGTGGTAGATACAGTAGCCAAATCACGACAGCTTTACCTGTAAGTGCTGGCCAGAGGTATCACAAATACCGAACACTGCAGTGCAATAAAATTGCACGGATGGGTTTTATATTCCGGGGACTTAGGGAGTGTTTTGATTTTAATTTTTAATGTTATAGTGCAAAAATGAAATATGCAACATACAACAAAAAAAATTGCCCACAAGAATAACCCACAAGGGAAAATGCACCTTTTACAATGCCAAATTTCTATTTTTCGAAAAATTACTCACTATCCCCCTTTGATTTTTTTGAAAAAATATCCCCCCTCAAAAGACTTTCTTTAACAAAGCATTTTAATAATTATTATTTATTTAAAATTAAAATAAATAATTTTAATTTCTATAGTTTTAAAACTTTAAGAAAAATAAATTAAAAATTAAATTTTAATTTATAAAGTTTAAAACTATATAAAAAAAATTAAAATTAAAAATTTTAATTAAAAATAATAATAATTAAAAAACTTTGAAAAAAAAAAATTATACCTTAGGGGGAATTCGGCGGGTTTTGAACCCCCGACCTGCAGGCTCCCTAAGCCTTACCGCACAGCTCACTGCCAAGTGAGCTTGCGGGCTGATCCGAAGGGGTCAGTGAGCCTCCTCCGTTTTCAACACCCTCTGCAGCGGCCTCCGACTGCTACGCTGCTTCCTCCTCCGCAGTCCACCGTTCGAAAAAAAAATCGCGGCTTTCTCCGCCGTCCTCTGCAAATCGGCCTCCGGTATGCTGCTCCGTCGAGCTCTTCCGCTTCGACCTCCGCAGGCTTCCGGTTTTTTTTTTTTTTTTCGTTTGGGGGTGGGGGTGACGCGCGCGCTAGCCGCAATCTCACGCCGCGCGTCGGGGGGGGGCACGTGCACAACGCAATTCACGCTGCGCGTCGCGCGGGGGGTGGGGGGGGTTTATACCCCCTTCAATTCCCGTGCGATCAAGAATTTAAAAAACTCCCGCGCGGGGTGGGGCTCTCCCCTCCTCCCACGCAGGCCTTGCGCGACGTCCGGGCCCGTGCGTCTGCACGCGGGTCCCGACGTGGACGCCGAGGGGGGGATGGGGTCCCCCGCTCCCTCCTGGCGCGTGACGTCACGTCCGGCCCGTGCGTCTGCACGCGGGTCCCGACGTGGATGTGTGGGGGGGGATGGGGTCCCTCGCGCGATGGATTGCGTCGTCGCGCATGGACTTCCCTTCCCTGCGTAGCCCGCAACATGAGGGGGGTCCCCTACGCGTCCCTCCTCTGCTCTATGGGGCTCTTCTCAGCGGGAGCTGGAAATTTTTTTTTTTTTTGTCTGCGAACGCGCTGGGGCCTCCGCCCTTTTTTTTTCTTTAAAAAATTCTTCCGCAGCTGCTATCACGCGACGGGATCAGGGAAATCACGTCGCGGAAAAAAACGCACTGCTCGAATTCAGAAAAAAAATAAACGCTCTGCAAGTTTTTCGTCCGCCTCCAGCTTCCCAGTAATCCGGCTCTGGTACCATGTAAAACGACGAACAGAACTTTATTCAGCAGCAGCAGGTATAAATAAGGTTACATAACATCGGGATTAGCACATCGGCGAAACGGAACTGTTACATGGTTGTAACAGTATAACAACACGTCTAAATAATGTAATAGAAACAAAAGAGATTAAAGTACGCTAACAAGGATCTTGGTCACCGAGGGATTTTTGGTGTGAAATCAATTGGAAATTACCAAGTAAAATCCAAATAAATTATTTCTATAAGCTTATGTTATCTTTTCAATAAGATAGCCAGCTGGTTTTGATTGGGTTGCTAAAAAGAATGAAAATGATTCACTAAGAATTCTTCTCTAGAGTCTAGAAATATGGTTGTACATTTGACTTTAGTGGAAACCATATTGGTCGAGTTGAGTTTTTGAGTATCAAAGTTAGTTATTTGGTTTTATCAAATATTTAGGAAATCTAAATACTTCAAGGACTACCAGATATAAATGTTTGACATAGTATAATGGTAGACAAAATACATATTCATGTCATGTTAGGTTGCTAGATTATATAAGTGAGTTTATTATTGTTGATTGGTAATTGATATGGATGACTACTTGAGTACATCAGTGAACTAGACTTGACTTCCTAATATTACTAAGGTAATATTTTAAAGGATAAAATGTTATTCTAGTAAAACTATGCCTGGTTAAAAAGTCATAGTAGTGGGGGCTAGTTGATCTTTGGTTAGAGTGGTGATGAGCAATAGGTATATTGAGTTGATTCTTTCATATAAATTTAACTTGTAAGTTAGTAGACCTTTTATTTGAAGCATCATTTTTGGTCGTCATGTCTTAAAATATAGTAAAATCCATAAGAACATTGTCATGGTAGGAGGTTATAGAAAACCAATGTAGTGTGCACTCCTTTAGTAAAGTATGGTTGTATATTCGAAAAGAGCTCGAAGGCGTAGTTGGGAAGAATGGTAACCTTTAGTTTTATTGCAACTGGATAGAATATAGTATTTAATTAGATCTCTCCTTGCTCTTATTACTAACAATGTGTTTATTAGTTAAATATTTCCTCTAGGAATTCTAGTTCCTCAAAAACACATTATTATGCATTCGATTTTTGGTAGAGGAGTTGTGGAAACAGTTTATAGTTAGGGAGAATGAAGAACCTTATTTTCCATTGTGAATATTAATAGAGGAGGTTGTATGATAATCATTTAATCATTATGATTTGAATTTACTAATTTTAAAATATTGGGTGTACTCTGATATGGAGTAAACCTCCTGTTATAAAGAAATTGAAATCTATTATTTTGTTCATATGTTGTTCATAGTGCATAGGATGGCATGGTGTTCATTCATTTTTTTAAAAGGATATGAATATATTATATGATGATGTTGTATGATATATTAAGTATTAGAGGAATTTGGTCCTATAATTGGTATTATTTATCCCAATTAAGGACTATTTAATGTTGTATCTATAAGGTAAAATAAGACCTTATGGACAAGAAAGGTAGCTTTTGTTGTTCTTGATTCAAGATATTGGTAAAAAGGTTCATACAAATTGGAAGATCAATTCATATGGTAGAACAATAAAATATCATGGTGTTACTTATTTGAATTTAAAGGCAACATGGAGTATTGTCCATTGTAAAGATAAATCAGATTATGAATTAATAAAGGACTCAATATTTCTACTGGGTTTTCCCTTCAAGGTTTTTTCCAGGATAAAATTATTATTAGGTGGCTTTATTTTATGGATTTTTTATTTATAGTTTGGAATGCTATATATGCTTATGGAAGTGTATATGTATCCTTGAATACTTGTCCAAGTTATTATGGAAATTTGTATACTTAATATGTATTAATTTTTTGTAATGAAACCATGAGTTTTATATATTTATTTGGTAGTCTATACCTTTCTATCCTTTGTGGATTTTGTAAATCATAGACATGAAATAATAATTTTACTTTTTATGCTTCACGTGTATGGGTTATCTTGATGGAATCATAATTGCTTGGATAATCAATAAAGTATTGCTGATGACTTATGAGATAGAGTAAACCACACAAAGTAATTGCAAATGGAATTTGGTATAAATATTATGAGTTAGAGAGTACATTAGTACATAGTAATAGAACATGATAGGAGTGGTTACTAGCTCCCTTTACTATCATAATGGCTAACTCATCATAAAAATGATAAAGATAGTTGGTTCCTATATGCACCAAACACCTACATAGATGGACTTATGTAGTGTGTGAAGGATGGTGTGATTCTTTTGATTGAATGAAAGAAGATTAGCTAGCTCAATGAGAAATAATGAGAAATATAGTTGATAAACTAAATACTGGCACCTAGTACACCTACATAGATGGAATTATGTTGGATGTAGTGATAGATGTGCCTAGAAAGAATCTAAGTGGAACTCTTTGGTAATGGAACATACCTTAGTAAATTTCAGAAAAGAGTTGTCAAACTTTGGATCATTCCTTTGATTAAGAGTAGGATTAACTTAGTATATCTTTAGGGTATATATGTGTGTGTGTGTGTATAAACTCTCTAAGAATTTGGTTAAAGAAAAATATGGTTATGACAATGATCCACATAAAATGTAAATTGGTTTACCTATAGGTAATGCCTAAACTTCTACATTGCATATACCATTCCCAAAGCCTCTCATTCTATTGTACTATAGTTCCTTTCTTTATTTTATAGTATATGACTTGTAAAATAAATAGGTTGGTCAAATATAAATTGCTTCTCTTGGGCTAACACACAACCTATTATAAAATTGGATACATCAATGTGAATAAGGAACTACTTATCCCAATCTAGAAATAATATAATGGGATTACTACAAGCTTTGCCTTTAATTCCTCAAAATATCCTTAATGCTTCTTTGTCTAACTAAAAGGAACATTATTTTTTATTAGTGAATCTAATGGATGAGACACATGTGCATAATTCCTAATAAACCTTTGATAATACCCCATGAAGCCTAAAAATATTTTTAACGATCTCACATAATAGGATCCTTCCATATTCAGAATTATGTGGATATTATCAAGATTTGTCTTCAACCCTTCACTACACACTATGTGTCCCAACAACTTGCCATATGGTACCATCAAGAAATATTTTCTTGCATTCAAAGATATTTGCACATTTTTGCAATGACTCATATATTCACTTAGATATGGTAAATAATCCTTAATTTTTCCATATATAGACCAATCATTTAGGAGTACCTTGAATTTTCCTATTTGTAAATTTATCAAATATGTACAAAATAATTCACTAGATATAGCATGGGCATTGCATAGCCAAAATGTCATTCTATTATAAGCATAAATACCATTTTCCATGATAAATATGTTCTTGATCTTATCTTCCTCCCTATGCTAATTTGATTATAGCAAAATAAACCCATCCAAGAATGATTAAATTTCATGTACTAAAACTTCCTACAAGATGGAATCTGTAAATGGAATAGGAAAGGGATCCTTAATTTTTACTTCATTCAGACTATGAAAATCCATGCATATATAAATTTTATCTGCTTCTTTCTTCAAGGTTACCACAATAGCTGAAACCCATTCATTTGTGATGAAACCTATTTTTCATACTTTGGGTTCATTCTATAAGTTTTTCTAATTAGTTTTACTCCTTGAATTAATGGAATCTTATGAAAGTATAATTTTGGTGGTATCCCTTTCAAATCCTTATATGTCCAAGTGAAAACATCCTCATATTGTAAGAATATATTGAAAGTTGTTGCTGTCAACACAAGATCCTAATCGTCTCCACAATAGATCAATCTTGGTTCATTATCAATCCCCAAATTTACTTCTACTATCTGAGGTCCCTCATATTTAATATTTATTTATTCAATATTGGTATTTTCCATATTCTTTGGATGTGCTAATTTTATGTCTATCTTTGCATCACCAACTGTATACTCTATGAAAATTTTGGAAAATATCCATTTCTCTTGTTTCTCTTCCCTTGGTTTCTTATTGACCTCTTTCTCATCCTAAATTTTAATAGTCTCCTTTGTATTGATAGAACTACATTTGGGATGAAACACCTCATACATCTCCATCTACTAGTGGAGAATTTTGCTATCAAATAAAGTTTCATTCTCGCTACATTCCTCTAGGTACAACATTCATTCTTCATTTATTCTTCATTCCTCAAATAAATCATTGATTCATATGTTGTGGAAATACCATCACTAGTTGTTTGTTTTTATTGGTTAATCATATATTTGTGATATTATTTCTTAAATGTAATTTGATCCTTCTCCAAATTGTAATTATATTTGACAAATCTCAACCACCCTATTTCTAGTAGTGCATCATATGTTGGCTTCTATACTATAGTCACATTGAAATATAGGATGAATTCTTGGTCAACTATTGTTACTTTTTGAGCTATCAACACTACCTTGGTTTCAATACCATAATGATTAGTACCATAAAACTTTAAACTAGGTGTCCACATGAATTAAGCTTCGATATCCATCTATGTTTTCTTTGATAGTACATTAACACTGGATCCTCCATCCATAATTACTTGCATTAAGTTGTGATCTAGTATCTCCATATTAACCAATGTTGGTTTCTTACCAACATTGATTATTAATATTGTTGGATCTATAAAATAATCCTTCTTTTCTATTTTATTTGACTAGGTCTATACTTCCATCACCTTTTGGGGTGGTAATTCTTCTCCCATCACCTTATGCAAGGTTGGTATGGATCCTAGAAAACTAGTCATTTTAACTTCTATCATTATATTTAAAACTTATGTTGATAGTATTTTAATTGATGCTTTGTCCTCTAATTCACTTGTATTATTTAATTCTTTTAGTTCTACTAACCTTATGATGGTGATACACAAATAACTCACACCAGATGCTTAATTCACTTTCATTACAGTTGGAATCAATTTACAATCATGGCAGCAGTCTGCCATTTAAAACTCCTTTACTCTGAAAGATAGTTATTTTATTTTCCTCTTACAGCATCTTTTGCCCAGGAAGAATAATCGTCTGAACTGGTCTAGAATCGTCCTCTTGCCTTCACGTCTGCAACTATGGCTCAGTATTTCTCTAACCCTTGTGCATGCCTTCACTTCCCATTTTAACATCTATGGCATGTCTCTTCGTTTCCCTTTTCTAACCCTTCATTTCAAATCTCGTGCCTCTTTATTGTCTGCGCTTTCGAGCGCCTTCCTTTCTGACCCTTGATCTTCATCTGCTTTCACTGCACCTCTGTGCCGCATGCTGTTCAGTGCTATGACTATAAGCTCAGTCCACCTGTCAACCATTGATGATGTTTGGTATACCATCGCTCGACTGTTTCCTCTGTAACGGCTCCTGTAACCGCCTGTGCTTTCCTTTCTTTTGTCTGGTCACAAAAATGCGACATGTCGCGATATCATGACACTTTCGACTTCCCTATCTTCCTGCCTTATTCAAGTCATGAAAATGCAACATGTTGCGATATCGTGACACTTTTGGCTTCTCCGCCTCCCTGTCCCCTTCGAGTCGCAAAAATGTGACATGTCGTGATATCATGACACTTTTGGCTTCTCCACCTCCCTGTCCTCTTTGAGTCACAAAAATGAGACATGTCGTGATATCGTGACACTTTCGGCTCTTCTACCTTCCTGTCTTGTTCGAGTCTCAAAAACGCGACATGTCACGATATCGTGACATTTTTGGCTCCTCTACCTTCCTACTCTCTTTGAGTCGTGCAAATGCGACATGTCACGATATCGTGACACTTTCGGCTTCTCCGCCTTCCTGCTCTCTTGAGTCGATATGTCACGATATCGTGACACTTTTCTCCCTTGCATCTCCCATCGTCTTCTAGTCGTGAAAATGTGACATGTCGCGATATCATGACACTTCTTCTCCCTTGCGCCTTCTTTCATCTTTTCATCGCGAAAATGCGACTCTTTCCCTTCTGGGTCCTCTTTCACCTTTTCGATCATGAAATCATGACATGTCACGATATCATGACATCTTTCCTTTCTGCCTTCTCCTCGCCTCTAGGGTCGTGAAATCGCGACATGTCATGAAATTGCAACATGTCGCGAAATCGTGACAGTTTCCTTCCTTGCCTCCTTACTGCTTCTTCGATAGTGATTTCGCGACATGTCACGAAATCGTGACATTTTCCTTCCTAGCCTCCCTTCCACTTCTTTGGTCATGATTTCATGACATGTCATGAAATCGCAACATTTTCTCCTCTGCGCCTTTCTTGTCTTCCTTCGGTCGTGATTTCGCGACATGTTGCGAAATCGTGACATGTCGCGAAATTGCGACATTTTTCTCCATGCCTCCTCTCACCTTCTTGAGTCGCAAAAATGCATCACGTCATGATATCGCGACACTTTTCTATGTCATGATATCATGACATCAAGGCAAACACTTAGAAATGTTTTTGTCGATGCAAGATTGCTCTGCTACCATCGGATGCTCCTGCATCAGACACTCGGGGTGGATAAAGAAGTGTCCTTTACTTTTGTACTGTTGGAGGAAGACCCAAGCGGTCGACCTCTATTTTGTACAACCAAGTTGCATCTTCAATAGGTTTGCCCTTCCATTTGACTAGATATTCAGAATACTATCGATTCCTAGTACTTTTTCCTGCTCGAGTGTCTAGTATTTCCTCGATCTTGTCTGCTGCTAAAGTAGATGTTGGAATACTCTAGAATTCTGTACTTGGTGTCCTGATACTACCTCCTTCATGATACTCTACCAAATATGCAATGTTGAAAACATGTGATATGTTAAGGTCACTTGGCAATTCCACTTCATACGCATTGCCTGAACCCCATTTTCCCACAATTTGGCATGGTCCAAACTTCTTCATCTTCAGCTTGTTATAGGTTTTAGCAGGAAACCTCTTTTTTCTCAAATGAACCATGACTTCATCACCCACTACGAATTCCTTAAACCGTCACTTCTGGTCTACCTTTGTCTTATATTGGTTGTTCATGTTGGTAATGTGCTTCTTCACTTCTTCATGCACACTCTTCAGATGCTCTACAAATTCCTCAGCCTCGGCACTGCACCTTTCCCCTGTATCCATCTTCCTCAACTCAGAATCACTCCTTGGACTGCTTCCATATATTATCTGGAATGGATATTTTTTAGTACTCCTGTTGAAAGAATTGTTGTATGCCAATTCATCTTGTGGCAAAACCAAACCCCATCCCATGGGCTTATCTCCTATCAAGCATCTCAATAGATTTCCCAGACTTCTATTCACCACCTTCGTTTGGCCATCAGTCTATGGGTGATATGCATAACTGAATTTCAAATATGTCTTCAATTTCTTCCACAAAGTCCTCCATAAATGCCCAACAAACTTGATATCTCTGTCAGAAATGATACTCTTTGGTAGACCATGAAGTCATACCACCTCTTTGAAAAATAAACCTGCAATGTGAATTGCATCACTAGTTTTTTGGCATGGGATAAAATGTGCCATCTTTGAAAACTTTTCAACCACCACAAATATGGAATCATTTCCCTACTGTGTCCTTGGTAGACCAAGAATGAAATCCATACTGACGTCCTCCCAAGGTCTCTCTGGTACAGGTAATGGCTGGTATAATCCAGTGTTCTAGCTCGCACCCTTCACCATCTAGCATACTCTATAGCTTTGTACAAACCTCTTCACATCTTGCTACAGTTGCGGCCAATAGTAGTTCTCACTAACCAGGGCAATGGTCTTGTCCCAACCAAAATGTCTAGCCAACCCTCCACTGTGTTTCTCCTTGACTAGATTTTCCCTCATTGAACTCCTTGGAATGCATAATTGACTTCCTCTAAACAACATTCCATATTGGATCAAAAAATCTAACCACTTGGCCCTATACAAAGTGACAGGTGCCGAGAAAGCCTTCCAGGATTTTGCAAAATTAGGATCTTCAGGGTACAAACCCTTCAGTTCATCAAATCTTACCACTTCCACCTTCATTTCTATCAACAAACACTGCCTTCTACTTAAGGCATCTGCAACTTTGTTTGATTTTTTGCTCCTATCCTTCAACACAAAGGTATAACTCTATAGAAACTCAACCCATTTTAGGTGCCTCTGATTTAGTTTCCCTTGGATATTGATATACTACAAGGCCTGATGATCAGTATATAGAACAAACTCTTTTGGCAGCAAGTAATGCTGCCACTTCTTTAGAGCCTGAACTATAGCATAAAACTCTTGATCATAAACTAAATACTTCTTCCTAGCATCATTGAGTTTCTCACTAAAGTAAGCAACAAGTTTACCTTCTTGACTCAAAACAGCTCCTATGGCACTACCACTAGCATCACAATCTACCTGGAATACTTTATTAAAATCTGGAAGTGCCAAAATAGGTTTCTCTATAAACTTCTTCTTCATCATACCAAAACTCCTATCTTCTCCTAAGGTCCACTTGAATTCCTTCTTATCCCCTCTCATTATTTTTGTAAGGGGTGCATAAATACTGCTAAAAATTCTAATAAATTTCTTCTAAAAAATTGCTAGACCATGGAATGATCTTACCTCAGTCGTGCTTCTTGGAGTAGGCCATTCAATGATAGCTCTCACCTTTTCTGGGTTCATTTTTATACCTTCGACTGAGATGACAAATCCCAGGTACACTAACTCTTTCTTCATGAAATTACACTTCTTCAGATTTATTAACAACTGCTCCTACCGTAGCTTCTCAAAAACCCTTCTAACTTGCATCAAATGCTCTTCCAGGGTTCTACTAAATATTAAAATATCATCCAAATAAACAATGACAAATTTGCCTAAAAATTCTTTCAATACCTCATTCATCAACTGCATGAATGTGCTTGGTGCATTGGTTAGTCCAAATGGCATGACCAACCATTCATACAAACCTTCTCTGGTCTTGAAGGTTGTCTTCCATTCATCTCCTTCTCTGACACGAATCTGATGATACCCACTCTTCAAATCAATATTTGTGAAGTACTTGGCTCCACTCAAACAGTCCATAATGTCATCCATCCTTGGCAATGGAAATCTGTTCTTTATGGTGATATTGTTAATGGCTCGAGAGTTTGTACACATTCTCCATTCTCCATATTTCTTTGGTGCTAGTACTGTAGGTACTGCACATGGACTCAAGGTTTCCCGAATTAGTCCCTTTTTTAGCAACTCTTGGACTTGCCTGTTCAGCTCTTTAGTTTCTATAGGAGTCATTCTATGTGTTGCCTTATTGGGTAAACTAGATTCTGGTATCAAATCTATATGGTGACTGATCTTCCTCACTGGTGGTAAACCTTTAGGCACATTATCAGACACAATTTCTAGAAATTATTCTAACAGTCCCAAGACTTCTACACGGGTATCCTTGCATTATTCCTTCCTAACTCTAGGAATTAATGCATAGCACATATGCTCATGCTTTAAACTATCCAAAAATCTTCCCCCTTCAACTAAATAGATTCTAGTGTTGCTACATACCTTTTCACCCGCCTCTTACAAGGGCTTCAGCTTATGGCACACTCCATCCTTTGTCACTGAGTAAGTGTTGGCACGACCATCATGCACTGCACATCAATCAAACTACCATGGCCTTCCCAATAGCAAATGGAAAGCATCCATAAGTAGGATGTCACACAGAACCTCATCATAGTACTTCCCAATATTAAATTTCATCGAGCATTGCTCACTGACCAAAGCCCTATGGTCCTTCTGTAACCACGCAATCCGATATGGATGCAGGTGTGCCTTTCTCTTTAACTATAACCTGGTAACCATTTCTTCTGAGACCAAGTTATCGGTACTATCATTATCTATAATGATGTTACAGACCTTACCTGAACTTCTGCACCTTGTGCAGAACATGCTCATTCTCTGGTCTGATCCTTTCTCCTCATTCAATAGTGTCCTCCTTGTAACCATAACTTCTCCTCCATCTTCCTCCTTAGAATGTTTTGATTCATCACCCTCATCATCTACAGCAGCTCTGGCAGGACCCTTAGGTCTCTCATTTGTCCCATCCCGATGTTGTGGACCCTTGTATGCTCGATGTCCTTCTTCGCCACATTGGAAGTAGGTTCCACAAAATCCTCCCCTTCCAAATCCATGTCCAGATCTACCTCTTCCCCTTGGGTAACCATTGTTCTGATTATGGGGTTGGTAGGTGTTCCTATCTTCCTGATCCTGGGTATTACTGGTTTCACCAGCCTTCTTCTGATCCTTATATTTTTCTCCACTGGTCCTTCCACCAGTTCTTCCCCCATGACCTCATCCTCTTTGTTTTCCCTCAAATCGTCTGTTCAGCTTCTCTTCAACCTTGAGGGCAAACTGGTAAGCATCCTCAATGGTGCTTATCTTAACCAGAATCAACTCTTCTTGAATAATGGTTCTCAACCCATTGATGTAACTGGCCACCTTCTCCCTGTTAGCCTCTGCATGGCCAGTTCTGATTGAGATCAAGTAGAACTCCTCTGTATATTCTTTGACAGATCTGTTTGACTACCTCAAACTCTACATTCTTCTCAACAGGTCCAATTTGTAATCAACAGGAATAAATTGTCTCTTCAACTTCTCTACCATTTGATCCCATCTGGTTATCTTTTCCTTTCCTCCTCTATTTATTTCTAGCCGCACTTCTTTCCACCATATGCAAGCATGGCCTTTCAACTTTTTTTTGGCAAACTTGATCCGATCTGGATCTACAACCTCCTCATACTCAAAATATTCCTCCATATCATTGATCTAGTCAATTAACTCCTCTGAATTTAGACTCCTAGAATACGTGGAGACCTCAAAATTTGCCTTCTTCTTGATCCGTGATATGGCCTTAATTAATATGGCTTCTAAAGGATCTGTTGTTTCTTCTTCACCCTATGGATCATCAACCTCCCAAGATTCATCTTCACTATGGTCTTCTCTCCTCAGTTCAACCCCTCTTCATAATTTCTCTTGTAGGGCCTGCACTTGCCTCTACAAAGCTCTAAAATCTTCTTCAGGTACCACATTCCTTCCACCACCATGGTTTCTTCATGGAGGTATTCTTCCTCACTCTCTTCTCACAATCCTTCCATAGATCCTGGTGCAAACTACCTCACTTTCGGAAATCTGCTCACACACTCAGGAACTCCCGCTCTGATACCACTTGATGGTGATCCACAAATAACTCACACCAGATGCGTAATTCACTTTCATTATAGTTGGAATCGATTTACAATCATGGCAGCAGTCTGCCATTTAAAACTCCTTTACTCTGAAAGATAGTTATTTTCTTTTCCTCTTACAACATCTTTCGCCCAAGAAGAATAACCGTCTGAACTGGTCCAGAATCACCCTCTTGCCTTCATGTCTGTAACTATGGCTCAGCAGTTCTTCGACCCTTGTGCATGCCTTCGCTTCCCCTTTTAACATATCTGGCATGTCTCTTCATTTCCCTTTTCTGACCCTTTGTTTCAAATCTCGTGCCTCTTCATTGTCTGTTCTTTCGAGCGCCTTCCTTTTCGACCCTTGATCTTCATCTGCTTTCACTACACCTCTGTGTCACATGTTGTTTAGTGCTACCACTGTAAGCTCGGTCCACCTGTCAACCATTGATAACGTTCGGTATACCACCGCTTGACCATTTCCTCTGTAACGGCTCCTGTAACCGCCTATGCTTTCCTTTATTTTGTTTGGTCATGAAAATGCGACATGTCATGATATCATGATACTTTTAGCTTCCCTGCCCTCCTGCTTACTTCAAGTCATGAAAATGTGACATGTCACGATATCGTGACACTTTTGGCTTCTTCACCTTCTTGTCCCCTTCAAGTCACAAAAATGCAAAATGTCGCGATATCGCGACACTTTTGGCTTCTCCACCTCCCTGTCCTCTTTGAGTCGCGAAAATGTGACATGTCGTGATATCGTGACACTTTCAGCTCTTCTGCCTTCCTGTCTTGTTTGAGTCGCGAAAATGCGACATGTCGCGATATCGTAACATTTTTGGCTCCTCTGCCTTCCTACTCTCTTTGAGTCGTGCAAATGTGACATGTCGCGATATCATGACACTTTTGGCTCCTCCGCCTTCCTGCTCTCTCGAGTCATGAAAATGCAACATGTCGCAATATCATGACACTTTTCTCCCTTGTGTCTCCCATTTTCTTCTGGTCACAAAAATGCGACATGTCACGATATTGCGACACTTCTTCTCCCTTGCGCCTTCTTTCGTCCTTTTGTCACGAAAATGCGACATCTTTCCATTTTGGGTCCTCTTTCACCTTTTCAATCATGAAATCGCTACATGTTGTGATATTGCGACATCTTTCATTTCCGCCTTCTCCTCGCCTCTAGGATCGTGAAATCGCGACAGTTTCCTTCCTTGCCTCCTTGCTGCTTCTTCGGTCATGATTTCGTGACATGTCACAAAATCATGACATTTTCCTTCCTGGCATCCCTTCTGCTTCTTCGGTCGTGATTTCACGACATGTTGCAAAATCATGGCATTTTCTCCTCTGCACATTTCCTACCTTCCATTGGTTGCGATTTCGCGACATGTCATGAAATCGCAACATTTTTTCTCCATGCCTCCTCTCACCTTCTTGAGTCGTGAAAACGTGACATGTCGCGATATCTTGACACTTTTCTCTGTTGCGATATCGCGACATCAAGGCAAACACTTAGAAAATTTTTTGTCGATGCAAGATTTCTCTGCTACCACCGGATGCTCCTGCATCACCTTATCTACTTAGATTTTTTTCTTCTTCCTCAATTAAAATTTTTAGCTCCTATCATCTCTAATTATCCTTGGTAGGTTTTTGGTGATTATATTTTTTTGGCCAGACTTTGTGGCATGATCAATATATATTTTTCTTCCTCCCCCATTAGAGGTACATCAATATCAAGAAAATTGACATTCTACGAGTTACTTGTACTCACCTTCTTAAGATAGTTAACTTCCTTGTGGTTTCCTAGACCACACCATTGACACATATATGACATTATTCTATGCTATCTCATTTTTAGGATGAGTAGGAAATTTTTTGAAAAATATCCCCTCTCTTGGAAATTGTGGCATTGTATTATTTGCCTACCTTTCGAATCATACTACAAATTATTTTGACCCCCTTGTCGATTACCTTGATATGACCTACCTCCTCTATGATTATTCTTGTAACCACCATTGGTTACTCCTTGTACATTCCTTTAGATATTTGCTTTTTCTTTGTTCCTTTGGATTGTTAAGGTTTTATGTATTTCCCTTTCATATTGAATGAATAATTTACCACATCATGTCCTAACATATCACATGTATTACAATATGCATTCCTAGGACAATTCACATTCACATGTCCATCAACTTTGCAATTAGTACACCATATATCCTTTTGATAATTCCTTATTTCCCCATTAACTTCCTTTATATTTTTATCAAATTATTTGTATAAGGATTAGATAGCATGGTGCACTTTATCATCTACATTTCTATTCAATTCCTCATGGTTAAAGTGTCCCATGATTCTTGCTACAGTATACTTTGACTCACTTTCAAAGATATTTTCTTTTTTTAATGCATCTTCATATGTTGATGATGGGATTACCTTCAACTTATTTCTATATTTTTTTAGTAATCCATCAATGAACCATATTCTAATAAGTCCATATATTAGTGTCATTTTTATTTTATTTTTCAATCTCTTTCATCTCCAATTATATGCTTTGACATCCTCATCCTTTCCTTATTTTATGTAAAATATTTTAGTTATAATTTTAGTATTATCTCTAAGGGATGAAATTCATTATTAAATTATTGTTTCATCATATTCCATAATTTAAAGGTTGTTTTGTTCTCTCATTTTAGATACCAAGCTATCACAAGTCCCCGTGATGTGGTGGTAAATATTTCTAACCATTCATCTGCTTGGCTTACACTATTTTCTTTCCAAATGGTAGTGCATGTGCTAATATGCCTTATTGGGTCCTCCTTCCCTTCTCTTGTGAAGGGTGGAAATTTTTGTTTTCCTACTTTTGTGGCTATATTAGCCATTGGTGGGGTTCCTCCTTCTTCGTTACTTAATTAATATTCCCCTAGAATTCTAGTTTAATTCCTCCTATAGTGGTTGGTTCACTATGTTGTTCTTTATTGGATGTATTTATTCTTGGTAATTTGTTTTACCAAATAGTCATCTTTCTATTTCTTGTGCATCCTCACTTTATGACCTCCTTCACTGATATACCAACTATGGTTCTGGTCTTCCTTCATGATATCTCATGCGTTGTTTCTCTAGTACATGACTCTCATCCTATACACCCCTTAAAAAACTTCCTTCCACTTGTTCAAGTGTCACCATCCACTCATAATACCCTTGTACACCTTCTATGTTGGTGTCATACCTTATGCTAACATCTTCTTCAAATCTTGGTGGTCCTTGTACTCCTATACTCAACAACAATGTTTTCCACCTTTCAATATATCCTTTATTTTAAGTCCATACTTATTCTACTATAGGTTCATTTGTTTCTAAATATATTTTATGCATATTTATCCTTTAAGAAATTTACATGCTTCTTCTTACTACGATTTTCTCCTATCTATGTCTCCCATGTCTTCTATTAGTATCCTCCATCCTAAAATTATTAGTTAGTATTATTAATCATTTAATTATTATGTTATTAAATCATAAAGTGAACCATCACATCTCTTCATAGCGTGAACCATCACGTCTCTTCATAACGTGAACCATCACGTCTCTTCACCAACATAGCTTTAGGGTATATATATATATATATATATATATATATATATATATATTAGGTTGGCCATTCACACAAATTATCCATGAAGAAGAATATATAATTATTTATTGAATGCATTGGAGGGACCTTCCTACCAGTGAAATAGTGATTCTTTATAAAAGTGATTCTTTTAATTTAGATGTTATTTTAATTATTTCTTTATTAAAATTGTGCTAGAACCTTCAGGGTTCTACCATTTGGTATCAAAGCCATGTGGGACCCAACCATGTGGGATTTTCTCAAGGAACTTCATCAAAACACTTGGGACCTTCATCAAAACACTTCGTGCGTGAGTATGAAATTCAATTTAAGGATATCACCAAACAATACATAGGGTTGGATGAAATATTTTTCATATATTGCTTCATAAATGGATTAAAGGAGGAAATTAAAATGGAGGTGATAAAATTCAAACCCTACACCATGAGGTTGGCCATCGGATTGGCCCTATTAGCTGAAAGTAAATTAAATGCTCAACTTGGAATAATATCGAAGGACCAAATTACAAAACCACCTATATGGGAATCACAAAATACTTACACAACCCAAAAACTTACCCAACTCTTACCCATTAAACGTATTAACCCCACAAAAATGAAGGCACGATGAGAAAAGGGCCTTTGTTTTCATTGCGATGAGAAATTTGTTCACAATCATCAATGTATTACACCTACACTATATATTTCGGATGCAACTATTTCTTGTAGTTCTTCCAATGATGAAAATACTATTGAGGTAGACATAGTTACGGATACACATAAATATAGCACTAAATATGGTAACAATGAGGAAGGTAAGGAATATGAGGAAACCATAGAAGATAAGAAAGAGGAGGAAGATGTGGAAAAAAAGGACAATGAGCAAAAAATACTTGAAATACCTGATCCCACCAATGAAAACAATAGGGTTGATATATTAGAAGTGATTGATACACCAATAAAGGATGAGATAGACATCCCTGAAATGATCAATACTAGTTAAACATACACTTTACAAGACCTACACACACCTTCCTCACCAATAGTGAGTTATCACAATATGACCAAACCTATTCAAAAATAACACAAAGTGACTACACACTTCTCTGTTGGCTCTACAAAGGAATCATAAAAGAATATGGAAGTATTACTACCACTTTTGATGCATCATTCTGAAGTGTTTGAGGAACCCCAATGGTTGCCCTCCCATCGTCATCATGATTCTCCTAAGGAATATTCTACTATTGTTCTTTAAAACCTCCCACTAACACTTCGACCTTCAAGATATACCTACCTTTGTAAAAGTGACATTAAAATAGTACAACAAAAATTCTACTTGGAAAATAAAATATAAAGATCCTCACTTTGATATTTGAGGATAAATCCCTTTTTAAGGAGGGTGGCATGTTAGGATACTCCATCCTAACATTATTAGTTAGTATTATTAATCATTTAATTATTATATTATTAAATTATAAAGTGAACAATCACATCTCTTCATAACATGAACCACCACATCTCTTCATAACGTGAACCATCACGTCTCTTAACCAACGTATATATATATATATATATATTAGGTTGGTCATTCACACAAATCATCCATGAAGAATAATATATAATTTTTTATTGAATGCATTGGAGGGACCTTCCTACCAGTGAAACTGTGATTCTTTATAAAAGTGATTCTTTTAATTTAGATGCTATTTTAATTATTTATTTATTAAAATTGTGCTAGAACCTTCAAGGTTCTACCATATTTGTAGACTTGTATCTATAATCCACCCCTATTTCCTCCATATTACTTACTTTTCAATCCCTTGTCATTCTCCACAATGTCAATACATGTTCTTCTCAATAATGGCAATGGTGCAAAATATAACACATGTGGTTGTATTCCCATGAGAGGGATGTGATGATAGATTTTGAAGGTAAGTCTTCTTATATAAATGATAAATTGTACACTTGTATGATCCCAATCATATAACTCCACAAAAATGTATAATAGGTAATTGTATGATTACAAGTCATACATTATGATTGCATAGTTGCAAATGTACAACAACCCTAACTATATGATTGTCCTAAGTGTTAAATCTACTACAAATATTCAATTAGAAGTTTCTTGTCTTATCAATCATGCATTATAAATTGCTCACTAGGTAATTCAACTATCTCACTCTAAGATGCTCAATTGTACAAATTTATGCCATAAGTGATCATTGTATGCTTTGGTAATATAACTATACAATATCTAAAAACCCTCAGTAGGCCACAACAACCTAGTCTTGTAAATTATCAATCTTTGTGTTGCTTGCATGAGTACTCTTACCAACAAATAAAATGATCAATTAAGTCATTACCTCCTTACTAAATGTTTCCTACAATAGTACATTTAAAATTGTATAATTTATAAGTATGCTTTCTTCCATAAATATGAAATTAGTAATACCTACAACGACAATCAAAATCCATATATAGTATTCTTATTAGATATATACTTCATTTCTATTACATGAATACACATAATTAAGTAGTTGTAATTCATATTCTTCATGGTTTATCTACACAGTAATTATACAATGCAACATCAAACACAATACACCACTACACCATAGAATCATGATTGTTCTCCATTATTGTATCTCTCAACAATTACATGAAAATTTTAAACATCCACAATTACTACTATCAACCATATGTATCAACAATAATCTATACTCTATATGCACAACTATGAACAAACTCAAAATTTGAATGGGTGGGGCTTATAATACCTGTCTAGGTCATTTCAAAGTAGTTCTTGAGACAATGTATCATTCACAAATGTCACCCACAACTTCTCAAATCAATAATGTTATTACAATTTACTAGGGTCTTAATTTGATTTTTATAAAATTATATTTAACCTACATGCCATTGAATTTGTATTTTATTTCTTTCCTACTATGTATATTAAATAGTTTTATTTCATTTTATTTTAGGAGGTGGATTTACTGCCCACACAATTTGTTGATGATACTTTTATTTTGGTCCATTCCTCAGTTAGTGATCCCATGGAATTTAAATCAACATTATCATGCTATGAGAAGGCTACTAGACAATTGGTTAATACTACAAAATTCAACATTTTTATTAACACTACCCAAGATTTACAAGAAATTATTATGAATATTTTAGGGTATAAAATTTAAATTTTTCCATCATCCTACATTTTGGGTATTTCTTTGTCTCATAAAGAAAATAAAAATGAGCTTTCAATCACTTTTTTGGGATAAAATAAAGCTTGTTTGATAGGTTAAAAATGTGATTCTTAATCATGGTAGAAATGTTACAACTCATAAATAATACATTGCAATCAATCCCTACTTATACGTTGTCATTTTCAAGATTTCTTATAGATATAGCATAAAATTTTGATAAAATTCAAAGAGACTTTGTTCATAAAGGGCAGAAAATTTTAGATTTTCTCTTTGTATGTAGGATAGGTTTTATGAAGGAGATAGTATTGAAGGAGTAATCTTGTGGAATTGTAGACTTATGAGTTCGGAAATAGGGGAAAATCTTGGGTGGAGATTATTCAGAGATCAAGGAAATAATTAGGAAAATATATATGGATTTTAATGATGCAATAATATTATTTAGGAAATGAATCCTACCCAAAGGATCATCAACATGGAACTTCATATCATATAGAATGTAATTGATAAAAAAATATATTAGATGATTAGTCATTAAGTGAAATTATGCAAAGTTGATGCTTGGTTGAAGCCTTATGCTCTTATCTCTCACTCAAAATGACAACCATTGGCTCAAATATTTTTTTCTTGTATAGGTACAAATATCAAGACTATATTAATATGAGCAACAACTCTAGATCATGGATTTATTTTAGTAACCTAGTTGAAGAACATGAAATCAAATAAATTATAGATGAATTTCAAAATATGCTTCAAGAGTTTTATTTGCTTACTTTTACATGAAAGTATGAGTATATTTAAAACCTATTAAAGTATGGTAGATACTCTATGAATTTGGGATATAAGGATTTATATAAACCAAATTTTTCTACTCTTAATGATATTTCTTGAAAGAATGTTTGGTCATTAAAGTCTCTCCCTTTGCTCATACTAATTGTTCTTTTTCCTAAATGTAAAAATATATTGGGTAGATCCACTAACATTAAAAAATCTAATGCAATTTTGGATTAATTATTTCAAAGCTAAAGCATTATATATTCTATGAAAGATTGGACCTGACATTATTTTTTGGAATTTATGGCTTGAAATAAATAATATAATTTATAAAAATAAATCTCAAAATCAAGTTTGGAACCATATTACTACATATTTTGTATAATGTTTACAAATATGGTGCTCATCATGAAAAGTCTCAAGTGCCCAAAAAGAAGTGGTAAAAACTTGGTTACAATGTTTAAATATACATGGAAGAGTCATATACAATAATGAAATTAAAACAAAAGATCTTCTTTGATCTAGAGTAAAATAGAAATGCCTAGAAATTAGGTTTATCAAAATTAATTATCATGGTGCTTTTAAAAACAATTTAGCAAAATCTGGTGGAGGTGGTGTTTTTAGAAATAATAAAGGAAAAGTTCTCCTCACTTACTGAAACTCATATGGAACTTCAACAAAAAACAAAAACTATGTAGAGACCCTGACATTTCTTAAAGGAATTAAAATCCAAATAAAAAATGATGCAAATCTATTTCAATTGTAAGGGACTCACAAATTATCATCAATCCTATCAACAAAAAGGATTAGAAGATTGGATAAAAAATAATATTATTGTTGATGTTCATCACCTATTGTTGGAAGCAATCTCCTAGAAATTTGAGCATTTTTATAGAGAAGGAAAACGAGTAGCTGATAATCTAGCCAATCTTTATGTTGATCTTCATCATGGTGAAATTTAAATTTATGAAGGCAACGCCAACTGAGATTTTATACCTTAATTAAAATTATGACAAGGATTTGATTGTGAAAATATAGCACTTGGAAAAATTTGAATAATATATTTAATAGAAAAATAAATGAAAAAATTTGTGATAAATAGACGTTGTATATGATTTAATTAACCTACCAAATAAATGTAATATTTTGGTATTTTTATAGGAGTAGTCCAAATAAAAACCATATATAACTTAATAAAAAGTAAATCTATCTGGAGCTAATTATTAAATAATAAACACATATATAATCATTATGCCTATTAGTCTTATGTAAAATCATAGCTCCCTTTGATGAAACCTATTAAAATAAAATAAAATATTACCTAAAAAAATTCCAATTAAAATGAAGAAACATCCGAAATATAGGTTTTCACTAGAAAAACTGGGTTTTAAATCTTATGAGGTTATATAATAACAAGAATGTGGTTCGTTGAACTACTATGAAAACATGGTGGTAATGTAATATTTGAAGGCCTCATGAAATCACAAATTTTACTCTTTTCAAATGTAGTTGAAGGTCCGAGGTCCAAAACTTCGCAAGGGGAAAGTCTGAGGTGTAAACCAATTGGTTCGACCAAACCTCGTAAGGGGGCGGAGGTATCAAACCTGGTAAGGGTAGAGGTTTAAGGTTCAAATATTAAACTTGTCAAACTGAACTTTTTTTTTTTTCTTATTGCTTTCAGTGGCATAAAAGGTTTAAAATAATTGTGACATGGTGGTTCTGTATGGTGATTTTTAAGGCGAACAATGTAGAATACTGTAGCAGCCATAAAAGTTGGACAGCCTATCTGAATTTGTGGCAGCTACCGATTCTACCATGTAAATTTAAAATAAAAAAATAAAAAAAATAAGTGCTATGGCGGCTATAAAATTTAAATAGTTTGCCTGGATTTTTGGCAGCTACCGATTCTACCACGTAAATTAAAAAAAATAAAAATAAATAATAAATTTTCGAGGCGGACAACCCAGAATACTGTGATGGCTATAAACATTGAACAGCCTACCTGGATTCGTAGTGGCTAAAAATTCTACCATGTAAATTAAAAAAAATAAAAAATAATAATTAAGTTACCAATACATACAATACAAAATACTGTGATGGTCATAAAAGTTGAACAACCTACGATTCCACCATGTAAGTTCAAAAAAAATATAACTTATGAATTCTCCGTATCCTGCAATGTTCAAATAGAAATGAGTATGAACTAAAATATTAATCAAACAAACAATGAGATTCTAAAGATGCAACTTGTATTTCCAAGGTTGGCACGGTGAAATATACAAAATTTTATTCTCTAAGCTTATGGATAATCAAAAATATTGTAGGCATAATACAAGAATTTCGTTATAACATAATCAATACTCTAATAAAGATGCAAATTGGTAAATCTTATTCCACTTCAACTTTGTGATAAGTTTCTCTTTTTGATATTAGAATTGAAATGTAAATCATAAAGAGTTAATAATCCGAGAAAATAATTGTTTATCACGAGAAGATTCCATTTGTTATTTTCGGTATTATACATTAGTGTAACCCATACGAATGGAATTTATCATCTAAAAAGGCATGGATGTAGGATCCATTAAACCTTTTTCTACGCTAATCCCTCACAATGTTTAATTAGTAATTGGAATACACTTATAAAATAATGATATCTGGTAGCCTTTAGAATGAAGGTAACACCCTAAATAATATTGCACAGACCAAGCCAAAACAATTAAGCTATTATATGATTTTACATAAATATCTTTAATTTAAATAAGAGTGTCCATTTGCATCAAGGATATTCATTGCAAATAAATCACATGAAAATGGACCTAAAAAATATGTCTAAAGAAATTTCACCATGATATTATTAGTCCTATGAACCACGTGAATGAAAATGATATGGAAAAAGCATGTCAAACTGATCATCTAGGATTATATTTATGTTTTATGGTATGTGTCTTTTTGTTACAAATTATAATAACTCCAAAAATAACTAACCAAATAATAGAAGACTATAGTCCAATATGTCAATATACACCCAAAATAGCATAGGAAAAATGTTTCCCAGAAAGAAGACATTACCCATTTTATTTGAAGATCCTAATCCTCAAAACTTGCAAGTGCATATTTCATCGAATACTAGGAAAAAATCTTAAATTATTTTAAAATATGGAGTCCATCCAACTTATTATTATTAATACATATTATTGGTAGATAATCAAGGCAATAAAACTTAACATGAAAACATTGCTAAAAAAATCTCGAAAGAAAACTATAAATATGAGATGGACTTATAATTGTTGCATTTGATCTAACCAAACTTTTCCATTCTGATCAAAGAAATGTAAGATCTCTTACACTACTTGAAAAAAATCAAGGACCAATTTTATGATATTTTATAGATACAAATTAGACTAAGCAATTATATTTTAAAAATTAAAAAAAATTTACAAACTAACTAGAATGAATGTTCTATGTTGTAAAATGGATATCATCATACAAGTTTATAAGGAATTAATTATTTATAATATGGGTAGTTCTTCACCATAACAATGAACTTATTTTGGTGTAATATTTTTTATTGGTAAAAACTTTATAAGTAAATAAACAACATAGTTTATTTCCTCTATTTCTAATTTTTCACTAGCCCAACTTTCCTACATGTTATATTTAAAACTTTTGCAAGGAATAGCAAAACACAACAACATCAAATTTATAGATTGGGACTATATATAATTTTTGTAAGTAGATTTCACCATATTCTTTATTGGGAAATAATTATATGAAAGTAATAGCATTGAATGTACCTAAGATTTGTTTCAACCATGGAGTTGATTTCTAGCAAAATTCTACCATAAAAATCATACTCAATCCATTTCTATTCACTTTTGCAAACCATAATTAAAGATTTAGCTAAATTTTAATAATTGATATGAACGTTAATGAACCTTCAATAACCATGCCAACAATAGAACAACTTAGATATTTTAATATCTTACTATCAATCTAATCCACTCTTTGAACATTGAATCACCTTGAGATTCTTTGATTTTCACAAGATAAATATGGGAAAAAGCATGCAAACATATGAGCTACTCATAATGTAAAATCAATTGATTCCATCAAAATAAAACTATAGAATGCAACATAGTCTAAAATAAATCCACATAAAAATCTAGCTTAAATATATTTGATAAAAGTTGTTGGTAAAAAAAAATAAGCAATATTGGGGAATGATAAAAAAAAAATTCTTAATGCACTTCTTCTCTCTAGATTAATAGCACCCCCTTGTCAAATCGGATAACCATCTACCAAGAAAATAATTTTACAATATAGAACCAAAAGCATATTAGACATAGTCATTACACCCTTCAAGATTGTATAAACATAGAAGAATAAATGATAAAGGTTAAATAGTTTCTAACATTCGGAAAGCCATAGGTCATATGATACAACCATCATGGATGATGTTTTATACCCAATATATACTTATCCAATCAGAATTCAATTACCACTGAATCATGGTGTACAACCCTACACCCCATGGGATATGGATCTTAGACCTATATTCAAGGTTTCAAATTATCCACCATTAGGTTGCATAGGTTGTGGGACAAGACTAGTAAAGTTCTTGTCCATTTGAATGTTTTCATATTCACTTTTGCTTGAAGTGCATGGGCATATGTACCTAATGGTAAAGAATATTAAAACAACATCTTCATTTATTGTACTAAAACTATTTTGGACAAAGGAAATTAGTTGGTCTACCATGGTTCTCTTGGAACTTTTTTTTTTGAGCGAGGAGTGTAATGGTTTTGATTTAAATTTTATCTTCAAACTTAATCTCACCCAGAAGTTTTGAGTGTTGGACATTTTGAGTCCTCTAAGTCAAAGTTGTCATTGATGTCACCTGATAGAGTTATCACTCTTATCAAAGGATTCGGCAAGAAATAAAGTCATTCAAGGTTGTCACAGTCATCCAAGAAAAAGCTCCATAATATTTTAATATTATTGGGAGCACAGGTTAAGCGATTGGTCCATAAAAACCCAAGATGGGTTATTGCAAAGGTTAAAAAGGAGGTTTAATAATTATTTATAAATTATTTAAATTCACAAGGAATTTAAATTTTATAAATAATATTGGATTATACCAAGGTTGTGCATTAAGACAAGGTTCTAAGGTTTAATTAAATTAAACCCTAAGGTTGGTCTATTTTAATTTATAATATTTAAATTTAAATTTAAATTTAAATTTATTATAAATTAAAAACCACGCCGACGTCAAAATCATTTGAAGCGCCGACGTGATTGCATAAGAAGACAAGGGCATTATATAAATGCCATCGAAAACATTAATCAAAGTATCCCTTGCAATTTTTGTTTTAAGCGCATGCGAAAAAGGTTTGGTTTTCGAAGGTTTGACGATTTTCGTAAAGGCTAAAAGGGAGAACATTCGGAGTGTTGAGCACATAGGCCAACGTGGCCTAGTGGTGTGTTGGCTTGGCAACATAGAGGAGGTCCCGCGTTCGATTCGCTTGAAGGGTTTTTCTTGCAAGGAAGAAGCATGTTTTGATTTTTGGAAGCGCTTTTCGTGAGGTACTTAATGGTGGTCGTGCCTTCTTAGGCACGTGAGGGTGCGTGGCCCAATGATGGCTTGGCTGCGGCTAAGGCATTGGGAAGGAGGACATCAGGGGATCGAATCCCTCCGAGAGGCAAAGGCAAGTTAATTTTTTTTATGTTTTAATTTTTGTTGAATAGCCTTAAGGAGAAATAAGGGTTATGCTATGCCCTAGAAAATTGGGAAATTTTTGAAGGTTTTATTTTTGGAAGGGTAGCATATTATATATCGTTGAAAAGAATTTTTCAAGGGCTATTTGATTAACTTTCTTAGAAGGAGAAATAAGGTGTGTGTAAAGAGATATTTCTGGTTTTGTAAAAGGGGTTCAAAAGTGAGTTTGATTTATTCTTTTTCAAAGGGGATTATTTCTTCCATGAGAGGACATGGTGAATTTTATTGAGTAGGAGTAATAAGGTGTTATTGGGATATTATTTTTATTGTTGTGATATTACTCAAGTCCTCTAACCTTCTTGTGGTTGATAAGGAAATATTTGAAAGTGTGTTGAGTTTGACAGATTTTGTGGACAACTACTTGGCATCAAAAAGGTATGGGCAATATTCTCCATTGACTAGTTTGGGTGATTGATTTCTGAAAATATCATTGGAGAGAAAAGGATTGATTGTGGTTTCCTTTTCGAAAGTGGTTGGTTTAATGCTTCAAGGTTTTCTGGATTGAGTGTTGTGATTAAACCTTGTTTTATGAGCATTGTTGTTGAAGCAAATTGGTTATGCAAAGAACTTGAACTTGAGTTAGAAAAGAACATGAGTATCATTGTTATGTGAGATTTGTTGTTGAGCATTGTTGGAAATATTTTGAGTTGGTTGATACATGCTTGGACTAGGGTTTGTGAGAAAGGGTTGTTCATTGAGGTGATTGGTTGAGTTGAGTTGATTGAGCCTAGTCAAGTGGATGCATGTGGTTGTTCAAGTTCCATGAAACAAACTATTCTATATTTTGATTTGAGTTGAGATTGAGATTTGAGAATAGAACATATAGAGTCTCTAACAATTCTCTTTATGCTTCTATGAGATTGATTTGAGTTGAGATTGGGAATTAAGTATAGAACATATTGAGTCTCTAAAAATTCTCTTTATGCTTCTATGAGATTGAGTTGAGAAAGTGATTGAGCATTGAGTGTAGAACATATTGAGTCTCTAAAAATTCTCTTTATGTTTCTGTGAGATTGGACAAGTTCTGTGTGGACTTGTTAAGCAGATTTGAGCAAGTCTTTGAGAAGGCTTGTGGACTGATTTTGTGTAAGCTTTTGTGAAAGCTTGCTATGCAGATTTGAGAAAGTCCTAGAGAGGACTTATTGAGAATATTTGGACAAGTTCTGAGTGATCTTGTTGAGCATATTTGGATAAGTTATGAGTGAGCTTGTTGAGCAGATTTGAATAGGTTTTGAGTGGACCTATTGAGAAGATTTGAGTAGGTTCTGAGTGGACCTATTGAGAAGATTTGAGCAGGTTCTGAGTGGACCTATTGAGCATATTTGAGCAGGTTCTAAGTGGACCTATTGAGCATATTTGAGTAGGTTCTAAGTGGACCTGTTGAGCATATTTGAGAAGGTTTTGAGTGAACCTATTGATAGATATTTGGAGGTGATAGAGTATAGAGGACAGAGTCTCAGTGGAGAGAGATCCAGCAGCCAGGACAATTGAAGATAGATCTTCTGAGTGAGGAGTCTTCAAGTGGAGAGAGATCCACCAGTCAAGTGTAGTAGAGAGACAGAGTCTTCTAGAAGATCACTAGCCAGAGTAGAAGGGGAAAGAGTTCTCCTATGGAAGAGATCCATGAACTTGAGATTAGGGGATCAACATCTCCTTTGGATAGAGGTCCATAAACATTGTAATTGGGAAGGATTCCCAAAATATTATTTGAGAAATATTTAGAAGAAATATTTTTCTATGGAGGTAGCCCACATTGGGTGAACCACGTTAAAATTTGTGTCTCTATTATGTATGGTGTTTTGTGCATTGCTTGGATTACTGCTATTGATACTGCTATCTATACACTACATAATATTGAATTGAAAATAAAAGTAAAAAGTGGTCTTATACTGTTCACCCCCCTCTCAGTATAAGCTTGTGTTCTTCAATTGGTATCAGAGTGGGTTCCTTCAAAAGAGTTTGATAACTTGAAGGAAAAGTGGTCTAAGAACACAATGGATCAAAAGGATCAAAAGGATGGGTCCTTCAATAATGCAATATCAGTATTTGATGGAAGTGACTTCTTGTATTGGTGTATGCTGATGAGATTTCACCTGATGGCACTTGGAAATGAAGTTTGGGATGTAGTGGAACTTGGATATGATTCAGCAGTCAATCCTCCTACAGATAAGGAAGGTAAGCTTCTAATGCATGCAAATTCAAGAGCTATGAATGCGATTATAAAAGGATTGGGTAGATCAGAATCTATGAAGGTTATGGATTGTAAAACAACAAAAGAAATGTGGGATCTACTGCATAACATATATGAGGGAGATAAAGGTGTCAGGAAAGCTAAGATCAGAAATCTCAAAGGAGAATTTGAGAACTTAAGAATGAGAGATGATGAAAACATTCATGACTATCTCAATAAGATTGATGAACTTGTACATGAGATGAGAGGTCTTGGAATGAAGGTTGATGAATCTGATGCTTGTGATAAGATCTTGAGAACTCTTCCAAAAAGGTACAGTGAAAAGGTTTCTGCTATAGAAACATCAATTGATAGTGATTCTTTGACAAGGAATTCTTTGCTTGGCATGCTTACTACTTTTGAGATAAGAACAAAAGATCATATTCCTCCGAAAGAAGTTGCTTTCAAAGTGGACAAAAAGAAAAAGGGAAAGCAGATTGAATCAAGTAGTGAGTCATCTAGTGATGAAGAAGCTCACTATGGTAGAAGAGATAAAGGTTCCAGAAGACCCATAGATATAATATCTATTAAGTGCTTCAATTGTGGAAAGTATGGACATTATGCAATAGAGTGCAAAGAGCCAAAATACAATAGTGATGAAGAAAAATAGGATCACAGGCACAGGGAATCAGAAAGACACAGGTACTAGAAGAAAAGCAAGGATGGACAAAACAGACAAGGAAAGAAGTTCTTCCAAAGGCAAAAGAGAAGCTACTATGCGGATAATGCAAGTAAGTACTCAAATGATAGTGATGCTAGTTCTTCAGACAATAATAGAGATGAAGTCCTATTTATGGTTAAAGAGAAAGATCCAGTTAAGAAAAGGACTCCAGTTATTCTCAAGTGTTTTAGATGTGGTAAATTTGGACATCTTGAAGATGATTGCACTAGGGATGGTTATAGTTTCAGTGATGATGGTTTTGAAGATGCACTTGAAAGACCAGATGAAAATATTCTAATGGCATTAGAAGAAGAAGTGAGTGATCCTATAAAAGATAAGCCAAAAGGAAGTAATGATGTGGACAAAGGTAAAAAAATAGAGGATTATTCAGTAGAGAATGGTTATGATCTTAAGGGAGAACTTATCTATGCCCTTGACACAGTAAAGAAGGTAAGAAAGCAACACTCTAAGCTTGAAAGTCAGTTTCAAGAATGTGATGAAGAAATATTATTGCTCATAGAGGATTTAGAGAAGTCAAAGGCTAAGGCAAGCAAGTTCAAAGATAAGTTAGAAGCAAAGATTCTGGAATGTGAAAAGTTAACACAAGAAGTGGCCCTACTAAAAGAAGATTTAGAGGATTCCAAGAATAAGCTATACAAGTATGTAACCAGTGCAAATAATGTGGATAAAATAGTCAAGATACAAAGAGGAGCAACAAACAAGATAGGTCTTGGTTCTAAATAGGTTCAAAAGAAATGGGAAGAAAAGTCTACTTCAAGTCTTGAAGAAGAAGGAACTTCAAAAGAAGACACTTCAGAAGAGGGATTCTCAGATGAAAGTGGAAGTGAAAGTGAAACTTCTAAGGATAAGTCAGATTGTAGTGAGTCCAGCAGGAACAGGGACAATGGGCAAAGAAGATACAGATGGAACAACAATCAGAACAGGAGACCAATGAGGTCAAGACAAGGAAGCTTCAATGGGAGATGCTTTTCATGTCACAGGTTTGGGCACATGGCTTCACAGTGCAAGACTCATGAAAGATAGGAATATGGAAAAGGATAACTTTTCCAAGGATATTGCTACTCATGCAATGAGTTTGGTCACAAGGCAATGAATTGCAGGGTTCATGATAGAAGAGGATATGGCTTCACTAGGAGAAGTCCTAAGATAGTTGCACCTACAAGGAATAATAACATTAAGTGTTATAAGTGCAATAATGATGGTCACATAGCAAGATGGTGTAGAGCAAATATTCCAAAAATAGGCATGAATAGGAACAGGAATATGAACAGAAATAGGAACATGAACAAAAACAAGAAGATGAATAGGAATAGAGACTCAGAAAAGAACAAGAATAGAGACTCAAAAAATAATAGGAATAGAGACTCAAAAAATAATAAGAATAGGAACAAGGATGAGAACAAGAACAAGAACAGAAGTGATGACAGGAACAAGGATGATGACTTAGAAAGAAATAGTGAGAGGATTCAGAAAACTCAGAAAAGAAGAGAGAAAGATGAAGGTAAAGAAAAGTGCTTTCGGGGAGTAGAAATACTCCCACCCCAGAATTAACCACCTCATGTGGAGGTGGGGGAGGGGCTAAGCTAAGAGGCTCATTCTTAGCCCCGAGCCCCAAAGGTGACCCTTTGCCATTGATGTCAAAGGGGGAGAGATTTGTGTATATTGGGGAGAGATTTGATATGGGGAGAGACTTGATATTTGAGAGAGCATTGAGCCAGGGGGAGCAAAGTCCCAGGGGGAGAAGAAAAGAAGGTCAGGTTTTAGTAAAAGGATATGGGTTGCCATCAATGACAAAGGGGGAGATTGTTGGACATTTTGAGTCCTCTAAGTCAAAGTTGTCATTGATGTCACCTGATAGAGTTATCACTCTTATCAAAGGATTCAACAAGAAATAAAGTCATTCAAGGTTGTCACAGTCATCCAGGAAAAAGCTTCATCAGTGCAAAAGTGAAAGGAAAAAGGCTCCATAATATTTTAATATTATTGGGAGCACAGGTTAAGCGATTGGTCCATAAAAACCCAAGATGGGTTATTGCAAAGGTTAAAAAGGAGGTTTAATAATTATTTATAAATTATTTAAATTCACAAGGAATTTAAATTTTATAAATAATATTGGATTATACCAAGGTTGTGCATTAAGACAAGGTTCTAAGGTTTAATTAAATTAAACCCTAAGGTTGGTCTATTTTAATTTATAATATTTAAATTTAAATTTATTATAAATTAAAAACCACGCCGACGTCGAAATCATTCGAAGCGCCGACGTGATTGCATAAGAAGACAAGGGCATTATATAAATGCCATCGAAAACATTAATCAAAGTATCCCTTGCAATTTTTGTTTTAAGCGCATGCGAAAAAGGTTTGGTTTTCGAAGGTTTGACGATTTTCGTAAAGGCTAAAGGGGAGAACGTTCGGAGTGTTGAGCACATAGGCCAATGTGGCCTAGTGGTGTGTTGGCTTGGCAACATAGAGGAGGTCCCACGTTCGATTCGCTTGAAGGGTTTTTCTTGCAAGGAAGAAGCGTGTTTTGATTTTTGGAAGCGCTTTTCGTGAGGTACTTAATGGTGGTCGTGCCTTCTTAGGCACGTGAGGGCGCGTGGCCCAATGATGGCTTGGTTGTGGCTAAGGCATTGGGAAGGAGGACGTTGGGGGATCGAATCCCTCCGAGAGGCAAAGGCAAGTTAATTTTTTATGTTTTAATTTTTGTTGAATAGCCTTAAGGAGAAATAAGGGTTATGCTATGCCCTAGAAAATTGGGAAATTTTTGAAGGTTTTATTTTTGGAAGGGTAGCATATTATATATCATTGAAAAGCATTTTTCAAGGGCTATTTGATTAACTTTCTTAGAAGGAGAAATAAGGTGTGTGTAAAGAGATATTTCTGGTTTTGTAAAAGGGGTTCAAAAGTGAGTTTGATTTATTCTTTTTCAAAGGGGATTATTTCTTCCATGAGAGGACATGGTGAATTTTATTGAGTAGGAGTAATAAGGTGTTATTGGGATATTATTTTTATTGTTGTGATATTACTCAAGTCCTCTAACCTTCTTGTGGTTGATAAGGAAATATTTGAAAGTGTGTTGAGTTTGACAGATTTTGTGGACAACTACTTGGCATCAAAAAGGTATGGGCAATATTCTCCATTGACTAGTTTGGGTGATTGATTTCTGAAAATATCATTGGAGAGAAAAGGATTGATTGTGGTTTCCTTTTCAAAAGTGGTTGGTTTAATGCTTCAAGGTTTTCTGGATTGAGTGTTGTGATTAAACCTTGTTTTATGAGCATTGTTGTTGAAGCAAATTGGTTATGCAAAGAACTTGAACTTGAGTTAGAAAAGAACATGAGTATCATTGTTATGTGAGATTTGTTGTTGAGCATTGTTGGAAACATTTTGAGTTGGTTGATACATGCTTGGACTAGGGTTTGTGAGAAAGGGTTGTTCATTGAGGTGATTGGTTGAGTTGAGTTGATTGAGCCTAGTCAAGTGGATGCATGTGGTTGTTCAAGTTCCATGAAACAAACTATTCTATATTCTGATTTGAGTTGAGATTGAGATTTGAGAATAGAACATATAGAGTCTCTAACAATTATCTTTATGCTTCTATGAGATTGATTTGAGTTGAGATTGGGAATTAAGTATAGAACATATTGAGTCTCTAACAATTCTCTTTATGCTTCTATGAGATTGAGTTGAGAAAGTGATTGAGCATTGAGTGTAGAACATATTGAGTCTCTAACAATTCTCTTTATGTTTCTATGAGATTGGACAAGTTTTGTGTGGACTTGTTAAGCAGATTTGAGCAAGTCTTTGAGAAGGCTTGTGGACTGATTTTGTGTAAGCTTTTGTGAAAGCTTGCTATGCAGATTTGAGCAAGTCCTAGAGAGGACTTATTGAGAATATTTGGACAAGTTCTGAGTGAGCTTGTTGAGCAGATTTGGACAAGTTCTGAGTGAGCTTGTTGAGCATATTTGAGCAGGTTCTGAGTGGACCTATTGAGAATATTTGAGTAGGTTTTGAGTGGACCTATTGAGAATATTTGAGCAGGTTCTGAGTGGACCTATTGAGAAGATTTGAGCAGGTTCTGAGTGGACCTATTGAGCAGATTTGAGCAGGTTTTGAGTGGACCTGTTGAGCATATTTGAGAAGGTTCTGAGTGAACCTATTGATAGAGCTTTGGAGGTGATAGAGTATAGAGGACAGAGTCTCAGTGGAGAGAGATCCAGCAGCCAGGACAATTGAAGATAGATCTTCTGAGTGAGGAGTCTTCAAGTGGAGAGAGATCCACCAATCAAGTGCAACAGAGAGACAGAGTCTTCTAGAAGATCACTAGCTAGAGTAGAAGGGGAAAGAGTTCTCCTATGGAAGAGATCCACGAACTTGAGATTAGGGGATCAACATCTCCTTTGGACAGAGGTCCATAAACATTGTAATTGGGAAGGATTCCCAAAATATTATTTGAGAAATATTTAGAAGAAATATTTTTCTATGGAGGTAGCCCACATTGGGTGAACCACGTTAAAATCTGTGTCTCTATTGTGTATGGTGTTTTGTGCATTGCTTGGATTACTGCTATTGATACTGCTATCTATACACTGCATAATATTGAATTGAAAAGAAAAGTAAAAAGTGGTCTTATACTGTTCACCCCCCCTCTCAGTATAAGCTTGTGTTCTTCGTTGAGATTTTAAAAAAATTATTATATTTAAATAATTTACATGTAATAATTTAGTCATAGAGATTCCATAAATAGCAATATATATTTTTGTATACACATAATAATGCACAAAGTAAAATTGCATTATATTTTTATTTTCAATCCAATAACACTTTTAGAAAATTCGTACTATGTCATTTTCCATCTAATGTTATATGCAATTTTGGAGCATGTCAATATCTCTTCCTCACTCACATGTATTTATCAATACTAATGAGGTTATTCAAGTTCATTCCATAGTTCAATAGAGTTGTAAATATCTAGTTATTAACTCCCTCCTATACCCTATTAGATCATAGATTTTATGTCATATCAATTGATCAATCATATGGATGGCTCTCATTACCTTTGAACTTGTAGTTATTATCACTACACTGCTACATAACAAACATTGCCATGTCGGCTATGTTTTCCAAGTGTCATCATTTTATATATATTTAGGTTTGATTTTTTATTCATCAATCATCTTACATTTTTACATTTATTCACTTGAGTTATTCGCATTACTTGCCCATAAGTGGTGGGGATCTACCCTCCCTCGAGTGGCACTGCATTTCATTGAATTGTTATCATATTTCATTCGACATAAAATTGATTTATCATTTTCTACTACCCGTGTTTCGTATATGCATGATTAAGTCTAATATTACAAGTTTTGAGAGTTGGATAAAGGAACCGAAGTGTTCGGTTCCAAGTGGTATCAGTCTAGGCATCTTGGAGGGAGAGTAGCCCACGTAAATTGCAAGGAAACTAACACTACAAACCCCACGGCTAAAACACAGAACACACGTTGAATATCTAAGTGACAAAAAGTCTTTGTATGGTTCACAAGAGGTTTCAATTTACGGTCATAAAAACACACAAGTGTTTTTATCATTGTTGGGTGGGTAAACTAACGCACCACAAGGCGTTACTACTCAGCTTCTTCATGGGAACACAAAATTCACACAGCGTAGAATTTTCCTCCGCTCACACCACTTGTACAAGCTAAAAATAACACTCAAATCTATGTTGAAAATTGTAAAATGAGGTTTTCATGTGTCTTCGATTTAATAAATTCATCACAATGCAAATTTATAGTAAAATCACAACAGAAACCACGAACACTACATAACTACGCCGTTGGACCAATCAGAGGTAAGTATTTTTTTTCAAATCCTAAGGTTAGCTATCATATAAATTTCATTTTAAAAAATGTGTTCAGGACATTTATCCCACATCTGTCATGTGGGGGGTACAAAGTGGTTTCGGTGTCATTCGGTGTCCCACGTATCCTAGTCCCTAGTCATAGATTCCTTGTCCATTCTATTCTATCGTGCCCTAATGTCCATGTTGTCCTATCCTTCACTTTGTGTCAAGTGGTATTGTCTTCCACATCATCTCAATTATCGAGTCACGTGTCGAGCATCATGTCATCATTCTTGGTTGTGTGTCCTCAATTGTCCTTTATCCTTGGGTTGATCCAATAGTCTCCAGTTCCAATCATCTTCAGTTGACCTCACTATCTTATTCATGTGTCCTTGTGATCCGTATCTTGGGATTGGTCCAATCATTACATTTAGTCACGTCACCTGTCATCATGTTTCATTTGGGTCATTGTCGTGTTTCATGTCTAATGATCACTTTTTTCATGTTCGGTGGTCGGGTATTGTCATGTCCAATCATCAGTTCCAACTCTCATGTCCATGGTCGGTGCTATCTCATTTTGGGTTTCGTTCGCTATTTTTAGCCCTAGTAGTTCAGGTCCTATCGCTTGCCCTATCAAGAAATTGTCACAAAAGTTGTTAAAATTTATCAAAAAAGTTTCTCAAAGTTGTCACAAAAGTTGCTAAAAGTTGTTGAAAAGTTGCTTAAAGTCATTGAAAAGTCATTCAAAATTCATCAAAAAGATGCTAATCAAAATTCATTGTGAGGAGACCCACCAAATCCTCATCGCAGTTGGAGCAACATTGCCAAGCGGAAATTAAACCAATTTTTTTGCCATAATACATCAGCATTTTATAGAATCAAAGATGATTACTATATTAGTGCATGAGCAAACAGTGGACCAAAGGACCTGATGGTCATCTATCAAGCTCGGAGACTCCCAATAAAAACACAAGAAGAGCTCATCGAAGCCAAGGTACAAAAAATTCTCCTTCTCCTTTCGGAATTAATAGTTATAATCTGAGTCATCCAGTGGTCAACCCAATGGCATCCAATACCTCTCCAAAATCCCCAGAAGTAAATATCACCCAAATAGAAAACAATCATCCAATGGTCAATGATGATGTGTTAAGAGATTTGATAAGCAATATTCATATTATGACTGCAAGCTTCAACACATCTAGGAAACAGCCCCAACCAAATCCTCCTAGTCCCAATCACTAGAGTACTGACATCCACTATGATGACTATACACACCATAGAGGTCAAAATAGTCAGTCCCTAAATCATAATGGTCACCAAAGTAATGAGGATTGGGGTAACAAAGAAAATTTGGAGCAACAAAGAGGTTCTAACATACCTTATCAAAATAACAACCAGTGATAGAGAAGTAATGAGGATCAAGATAGAAACAATGCTCACTCCCAACCAAGAGGTCCTACTAGAGTTAATTATCCATGCGTTGACATGTCTACCTTTGAAGTCTAGGATCTGTGTGGGTGGATTGCCAAAATGGAAGGCATCTTAGAATTCTACAAATTCCAGGAACAGGAAAAAGTCCCTTTTGCAGCAACCAAATTCAGCACTGAAGCTTATCAATGGTTTACATGGTATAAATGTGAGGATCCCCATCATGCCTTCTTTTGGCATAATTTCAAAAAATACTTTCTACAAAATTTTGACAAAGGTTCCATAGGTTCATACACAGTACGATTGTTGTCACTTAAGAAAAAATTATTAGTAGGAGACTATCTCAGAATTCACTAGTATGCTTCACTATGCACAAGATCTACAACCGGACATGGTGATAGCAGATTTTTGAAATGGATTAAAAACACATATTAAAGTTGAAGTGTACCTATGAAATCCATCCAAATTGGATGAGTGTATAAGGATCACTTATTTGGAAAAGACAAAGGTGCACTTAGTCTCATCCACTCGATGTGATTTGTATGGGCAACCTCAATTCCGCAACAAATATTTCCATAGGAATGATCAACTATCACGACACTTCTACTACAAATATTGCAATCATCATATAAAATATCAAGCATGTACACCACGACAAAACTTTCAAATTGAATATGTAGACAAGGAAGAAGAAGAAACAAAGGAGTACGATGCACCTGAGGATCTCCCAGTTCAGGACCAAAATGAACACAAGGAAGTGGTAGCTGAGGAGGATACCATGACTATTTTAGTACATGCTCTTATGGGGTTATCCTCTCACCATACCATCAAGGTAGCAGGTTTCATTCAGAAATAGAGGGTGACTGTATTAATTGATTCAGGAAGTACTCACAATTTTATTGATGTAAAACTTGCAAGGAAATTGGATTTGCATGTGTTCCCTTCTAGTCAAGATCAGCTTCAAGTCAGAACCGCAAGCAGGGATATTTCTCAATGTCTAGGTAAGACATCTTTCGTTTCCTTTAAAATGGGTATGTATACTTGGCAAGGTCCTCTTTTTGTTATGGAATTGGGAAATTCAGAAGTTATTTTAGGTGGTGCATGGATGGAACAATTGGAAACCACCATGGGTTTTAATCACAAACATCGCTTTTTGGAATGGCAAGCCAAAGGGAGGACCATTCATCTTCAAGGACTACCCACACCTCCATAAAAAGTTGTAAATTCACATAGCATGGAAAATATATTAAGAAAATATGGTGGGGGATTCATATCCCGAATCAATTACATTGAAATTTTAGAACAAGATATTTCAAAAATCAAAGAGGAAGATCTCCAAAATATTGTGGCTAACTATGAGGAGGTTTTTCAAGAACCCAAAGGCCTACCCCGCAAAAGATCTCATGACCATGCTATCCATATTGTGCCAGGAAGTATTCCACCCAATGGTCGTCCTTATCGATATCCCCAACCCCAAAAAATAGAAATTGAGAAGATTGTCCAAGAATTATTAAACCATGGTTTCATTTGTCATAGTACTAGTCCTTTTTCCTCACTAGTCGTCTTAGCTCATCGAAAACATAATTATTGGCATATGTGTCCATATTTTCATCCTCTAAACAAAATAAAAATCAAATATAAGTGGCCTATTCCTATCATTGATGATTTACTAGATGAGCTACATGGTGCCAAATTATTCACCAAATTAGAATTACATTTAGGGTTTCACCAAATCCTAGTTAGGGAAGAGGATATTCCCAAAATAGCCTTTCAAACTCATGAAGGTCATTAGGTCATTATGAATTCTTTTTCATGCCCTTTGGTCTCACTAATGCTCCATCTACCTTCCAAATCCTCATGAATCAAGTATTTCATCCATTTATTTGTAAATTTGTCCTCGTCTTCTTCTACGATATACTCATCTATAGTAAATCTTGGAAAGATCACTTATCACATATGGGCAAATTCTTCCATATATTTCATAGGGAAAAGTTGTTTGTCAAAAGATCCAAATGCTCCTTTGGTGTTCGAGAATTTGAGTACCTCAGTCATATAGTATCTCAAGAAAGTTTTAAGGTGGATCCCAATAATATTAAGGTAATATAGGATTGGTATTTGCCTAAAACCATCAATAAACTTCATTGTTTTTTGGGTCTCATCGGCTATTACTGCAAATTTGTGCATAACTATGGTAAAATTGTGGGTCCTCTCATGACTCTCACCAAGAAGGATGCTTTTCAATGGTCATAAGTAGCTACCTGTACGACCATAAAGGTGTGCACCGAATATTGCAATTGCATAAAATGAATTAAAAAGTGATGTTCAAACACAAATTGACAAAGATGAAATAATTAAGTACAATGCATTTGTATTTCCTTTTGGAACCAATTCATGTGTTACAAATGAGTCCCTCTTAGGGATATCCCTTTTTTATGCACAATTACAATGTTGTGATTCCCTTTGGAATACAATGCACTTTTCAAGCCTTTAAGGTGACACGAACTACTCTAGGGTAGACTTGACCCTCTTCTTTGCGTTGAGGAAGGAATTAAACGGTTGAATATCCTTTAAATATGATTCCTTGTGGTGAAGAAACAATAAAAAAGTATCAAAAGCATATGAAGCCTCTCAGGATGAGGCATTTTAAAGATAATATACACAAATATGGCATAGAAACATGAAATCAAGAAAGTGGATAAACCATGCTAAACATAAAATATTCTCATAAAGATTGTTAGAAATATGTAAATGAGAACTACAACTACCAATATAGTAGATTAATTGTATGAAATGAAGCATGTTAGCATGAAAAAAAACCAATTTTGTCCTACTTGTTGAAATTAAGTAAATATAATAAAATAATTGATCCATTCAGTCAGAGTCTTTAAAATACCAAATCAAGTGCTAAAATGATTAATCTAACCTAGTTAAGCATACTGTAAAAGAAATAGTAAGGGGATCTTATACTTGTTGCACACCACAGCTCTAATGAGCGGTCTAAACTATAAACCGTGGTTGAAAGCCATAGTGAGCAACCAAGTAGTTTTACTCTCCAAATCATGGGTTTTGGTATTGATCCTCCTTGTGAAATTGATGATCAAGGGTGGCCTCAGTGTCCTCTGACATATTTGGTGGTTGAATTTCTCGATAGGGCCTCTGTTTGCCCAAATTAGTATTTCTTGGTGTTCTGGATCCTTAGGGAATCAATGGCACAATTTGTCATGATTATCGGGTTGCAAATTGATAGCAACAACTCTCTCTTAGTGTACTTAAGTGAGTCCACAATCTGACAGGGCTTTGCTACTCTAATCTCCAATTCTTTGTTATATATTTTGACAACACTTCGCTATCAAAATGTGCTATATTGTTATATCTTTTTCCTAATTTGAAGGGGTATTTATAAGACTACCCAAGGGCTAGGGGTCGCAGAATCCAAGAAAAATAAGGGGTGGTTAGGACAGTTGGATTGGAAGCTTCCATCCTTTAACCACCTTCTTCTAGATCAAATGGTCATTCAAACCGATTTGGCTTGGATGAATGCCAACTGAAATTCATTTAAGACAGAAAGTGATAGCTACGGTCTAGACTATAAACCATAGGTGTCAACCATGGTTGAGACTATGGACCATAAGTCTTAGCTACGATTTTTATTGATTAGGCCAAGGAGCCCAAATTGAGTCGTTAGAACCACTGCTCTATCTTGGAGTCTGTCTAAGATCTTCCATATGGTCTTGTAGCATGTCCATATGAGTAGTCACCATCGACATGACGTATTTTAGGTTTCTCCAGGTGCCCCTTTTGAGATGCATTGTGAGATCAAACAACGTGTGAGAAAAAATAGAACTCCTAAAATGATGTCGAAGGTTCTATGATGATCATTAGTCGGATCAACATTAAATGCCCCAAGTCCAGCAAAAGGATGTGCATCCTAGAATCATTGCTTCCAACTAGGTGAAAGGCTCAAATTTGAAAGATTTTGCACTCGTCATCAGTCATGTGGGTAGCTTTGGTGCTACAATAGGAGTTAGGCCTATATAACCGAAAGGGAGCAAGATACAAATAAACTATCATATTTGCTATTTTTTCCAAGCAAAGGGGTAAGCTTATGATAGTTGTTGACAATGATTCACAAGGACGAATGCAATTTTGACAAGATCAAGGGATCTATGATTTTAGAGATCTTCTATTGAGTTTGATTATGATTTGATATTATGACTACCCCCTCAAGCGACGAGTCGATGAGGGTAATGACAATGTATAAAGTGACAATGTCGCTTGACCACAATGAATGATCTGAATAAACTTAGAATTGAGCACTTAATTACTTGGCTAAGCCTATTTCAGCTTATGATTCCAACTATTAATATTAATTGCACATTCCTATCCCATGGAGCATTCAGGATACAATAGCCATCTTAGGGAATTGAAATATTACAAATCCAATTAGTTTTATGTTGAATCAACTTATCAATGATTTTTTGAAAATATTTCATGGAAGAAATGACATGAAACGCCTCGTTCTCATAGAGCAGCTCAGCCTCAAAGGCCTTATTAGGAATTGAAAAGAAGCATATCAGATCAATGATGATAATTTTACCCCAAATATTCTTATGGTTATTTACTCATCTCATTGGATTGCATGGATCGTCAATCGCTGCAACCGCCAAGTGTATAAAATAAATAACTAAATACGAGGTGCATTTGGCTTTTTATTATTTGATTTTTTTTAATGTTTTGAATTTTTTAATTGGATCCTGGTGCTTGATCATCACCAAATGTGCAAATTGATTGTTCTTATTGAAATTTTATCCATTAGGAGACATTGATTTATCATTTAAGATCTTCCCATGGTGGGATTTGAATGCATTTAATTCCAGTTGCAAACCATGGGTATAGTATTTAGTTGGAACTTTTGGGAACCGCAGGTCTGGCCCACAGGTAGAAAACCCTAATCCTAGGACTGTGGGTGTCAGCTACTGTCCGACAAAAATAAGAAAAGGTACAAAAAATTTTCCCATTTGAAAGTTTCATTATTTTCTTGAAAGTGGCTACAATTTTGAGAGCTCTGAGAGGTGTGAGATAAAACTTGACCTAAAACCCTACTAAAATTAACACCAAACACCTGACAGACCTCACGATGGCGGACCACGAACAACCCTCTTCTAGCTAAGGCCTTAGTGCGGGTAATGGAATTCAAAACCGAGTCCTTGCATTCATTACCAATTTAAAATAAACCAAATTAATTAATTAGTTTAATCCATCTCATTAAACTATTGGCAATGAACCACACCCTATATTAGGCTAGCTTAGGATTCATTATTTATTATTATTTTGTTTTTTTAGCTAGAAAATGACCCCAAAAAGGTTGTATTCCTAGACCACAGCTGCCAGCTGTGGTTTCCCTTTGACATATTGGGGATCGCAGGTATCAGCTATGGTTAGGTTTAAATTACAACGGTCAAAAATTTGACCATTGTGCAGACCGCAGGTTTGACCTACAGTTCCCTTTTTTTTGAAAATTTTTCAATTTTTTTAATTTTTTTATGATTTTCTTAGAAGTTAATGTCATTTATTGCACCTATGAGATGTATTATTAAATTTTTTTATCATGCTTAGCATAATTTTGCATTGTTAGCTATTTTTAGCTTGATCTATCTCTTTTTAGGTCATTTTTAGCTGCTTTTAGCTGGCTTTTAGTTAGAGTTTTCCTTATACCATATCTCTTTGCAAAGACTGACCTCTAGAGATAGAGAGTTAGATATCCTTAAAATTATTTACCCACTACTGACTGACAAGAAGTAGCAATGGTTTGGAGCCATAGGTTTTGACTATGTCTTGGATCTACCCATGATCATGGTAGATCAAAATTACATGACTGCATTGGCCCGAAGCTGGAATGCCCTGACCAACACATTTCACCTGTCGATATGTGAAATGACTATCACACTTGAGGATGTCTATAGGATATTTAGGATCCCTATTGATGGTGAGGCCATCACCTCCTCTACCTTTTAGAGTAAGGGAACTGTATTTGATGAGATCTTTGGTGATCAGAGCCTGGAGGCCCAGTGTAAGATCAACCATGGAGGTGTTCACATTAGGTATAGGTACAAGGAGGAGGTCTTATTCATCTGAGAGACAATTTTTATGCACATGGTTGTGCAAATTGTGCTTCCAAACTCCTCGGGTACCAGGATCCCTTGGAACCTTCTAGCCAGTGTCAAGAGGGTCATTCAGAACTCCACATGATAATAATTGCTCCTAGCCTAGGGGATCACTTTATTGTGCTAGCTCTATAGAGAGCTAGATCATATCACTAGCAGGAGCTAGGTAGGCATTAGCTTTAGTCTACTCCTACAGATCTGGGGTTGGCAGCACATCATGATCAAGCAACTTGTAAAGCTATCCCTAGTGATTATTTCCATTGATGACAACCATTAGTGTTATGTCATATGATGGCCCCATGAGGAGGAGGGATTCTAGAGTAGGTCCCATGTAGGGGACATCGAGTATTATATCAGTCAATTTGTAGCATTGCGACCTGATGATATTGAGTGGTGTCCATTTATATATTACCCTATATGACTAAAGGCTGGTGAGAAGCTACATCAGGATCAGTGAGAAAGATGGATTTTAGGCCATAAGGATGATATCTGAGAGTATCAATTCTATTCTAGAGTCCTAAGATAGTTTAGCTTAGTGTAGGACATCCCAGAGCTACCTATTATTTATAGATGACTATTTTTGGAGATAAATATATAGTGGGTGTAGCCTACACCGTTGGGCGACACTATAGATAATTTTTAGGAGATGAGATTTGTTGTGGCTGGGACCACCTTGACGTATGATACTTGGTGCTCCTTACTTCAGTGGTAGGGATCTGGGCCTCTCAATTAGGTACATGATGTGGTGGAGGCTATTAGTCTTACAATGGCACTAAGAGGGGGGGGTGAATCAGTGTAGCTAATTAAAAACTTAAATCTTCATATCTTAATTCAGAACTAATGAATGCTTAAAACCAGATGCAGCAAGTGTAACAAGATAGCAACACATAACACAAGATTTAACGAGGTTCACCAGTTTTGGCTACTCCTCAAAAATAGACTGCTTGGACTCCCATCCAAATCCAGCCTTTGCAAAGCACCAACTTCACAATCAGTTTACCAACACCTACTGGAAGGAGCACCAACCCTTGATTCCAAGCACCAACTTGGACTTCTATTTTAAATCTTGATTGACATAAAAATGCCTTCTATGTTACAAGACCCTCACTGGTCTATCTTAACTCAAATCAATCTCATGGAAGCATAAGGAGAATTGTTAGAGACTCAATATATTCTATTTCTAACTCTCAATCTCAACTCCTTGTCCACAAAGCACACACTCTTTTACAGCTCTACTTACTGCACACTTACAGCCCTTTCTTATGGCTTACTCTTGCAGCTCTCACAGCTCTGTACTTCTTACAACATTCTTCAAGCTTTGTAACAACCCACAACACTATCCCTCTATACAGCAGCACTCTCTCCTACTGAGCAACACACTGCTCTATCTTCCTACACAGAGCTCAACGCTCTCTTACAGCACACTTTAACAACCTACTTTTCTCAACACATTTATTCTTTTATCAGCTGCACCTTCCCTCTTTATGGTGGCACACTTTTCAATTTTGAGCAGCATTCACTTCTGCACGCAACTGCCCTTTTATAATAATATTTTCATCTTGAAACCCTAAGTCTTCTATAACTTCCATAATCTCGCATGCAACCTATTAATAGCCACTCCTATAAGTAACTCCTTTCTGACACACTATTCTTATACGCAACCTATTAATGGATTTGTCTCTTTAATTGGGATTCTCGATATAGCCACCGCTCACCGAATTTACTCCGTAATGGACCCTGTAACTGCCACTCTGACTTCATTGCTACTCTTGTAACTATAATTCTGACTCCCATTTACTGTCACTGTAACTACCCCTTTAACTGCTGCTCTTTCTTAGCTTTTGCATGTTTTACAACAACCTATTATATTCTATTATAGCCCATGCTTTCTGTGCTCTTTTTGCAGCACTACGGACCCACGATGGCACTCATACCGTCGCACTCATATTATAATAATATTTTCTTCTAGTGTATGTCAGATTCTATCCACCACTGTAGATTCAGTCTGCCTGTCACTCTGTAGCATTTCTATAACTGCAGTAATGACTTTAGTTTACTCTTACATATTTTGGCTGCATGATTTCTCTCTGTAACTCCACCTGTAATGGTTCTTATTTTTGTTGCATGATTTTACTTTGTAATGGCCCCTGTATCTGCTGCATGACTTCAGTTAACTCTTCTTAACTTAGCTGCATGATTTTCCTGTGCAAACTTCCCTTGTAATTGTAGTTCTTCTTCAGTTAACTTTACTTCGGCTGGGTTCTCCTTTTAGCTCTAAGTCACGCAGAAACAACATGTCGCGATATCGTGACATTTCTGCCCCTTTGAATTTTCCTTGGTGTTTGACCATGAAAACATAGCATGTCACGATATCGTGACACTTTTTGCTTTCTTAACCTCTTCTCGGCTTCCTGCCCACCGAAAATGGAACATGTCACGAAATCGTGACACTTTCGCTTCCTTGCACTCTTCTCTTCTTGCACTAGCGAAAACATGACATGTCGTGAAATCGTGACACCTTTCGCTTCCTTGCACTCTTCTCTACTTGCACTAGCGAAAACATGACATGTCATGAAATCGTGACACTTTTCACTATCGTACACTCTTCTTTGCATGCACCAGCGAAAACATGACATGTCACGAAATCGTGACACTTTCGCTGCCTTGTGCTTTTCTCTGCCTTACGCCCATGAAAATGGAACATGTCATGAAATCATGACGCTTTCACCTTTGAGCTCTTCCTCCTTGAATTTGTCATGAAATCGTGACGCTTCTACTTCCATGCTCTTTCATTTTTCTTCTATCATGAAATCGTGACACTTCATCCTTCGGAGTCTTCCTCTCTGCTGTTGTCGCGATATCGTGACATTTCTATCTTCGTACATTCTCTCTCCTCTCTTAGTCACGAAAATGCGACATGTCACGATATCACGACATCTTTTCTCCTTAGCTCTTCTCTTCTCTTCAGGTCGTGAAAACGTGACATGTCGCGATATCGCGACACTTTTTCTCTCGAGCTCTTCCTCTTGCAATATGTCACGAAATCGTGACACTTTTTATCTTGCCTTCTCTCTCCTACAATATGTCATGAAATCATGACACTTTTTCTCCTTAGCGCTTCCTCTTGTCATCGGATCGCGAAAACCCGACATGTCACGATATCGCGACACTTTCCCTTGCGTGCTCTTTCTTGCAAATTGTCATGAAATCGTGACACTTTTCTTTGCAAGCTCTTTCTCTCAAACATGTCATGAAATCATGACACATTTTCTTTTTCTCTCATCGTAAAATCGTGACATTTTCTTTGAACTTTCTCTCCAAACATGTCATGAAATCATGACAGTTTTCTTTCTTCTTCTCTCAAACATGTCACAAATACAGTTTTTTCTTCTTTCTCCAACATGTCACGAAAATATTTCCTTCAATTTTTTCTTTTAACTTAAATCATGAGTTTCTCTTGCTTTTTTTCCAACATGTCATCGAAATCATGACAGTTTTCTTGCCTTTTTCTTCTCAACATGTCACGAAATCGTGATATTTTTAACATGTTTACATGTCGTATTTCTCTCTCTTGCTCAACATGTCGCGATATCGCGACACTTTTCTTACTTGTATTTTTCTTTGAGCTTTTGCATATGGGCCACTACGTTCTTCTTGGAGAATCATTATACATGCTCTGTATGACCTCTGAACTCCTGTCCATTGCATCAACCGATCCTCTGTCTGTGTTGACAACAATGACAATACTTTGGCTGCACCTTGCTCATCAATGAACTCCTATCCATTGCACTTTGGCTGCACCTTCCTCATCAATGAACTCCTGTCCATTATACTTTGGCTGCACCTTGCTCATCAATGAACTCCTGTCCATTGCATCAACTGATCAACCTGACTATGTTGACAACAATGACAATACTTTGGTTGCACCTTGCTCATCAATCTCCCCCTTTGGAATTGTTGGCAACACACGTAATTGTGTGCAATTACCTGTAATTCTTCTCCCCCTTTGACAATAATACCAAAGGGCTATTGCAAAAATCCCCCTGAGTCCATGCACAACATTCTCAGGCAAAAATTATTACAGTTAAAAAAAAGCATAAATATGAGCAATATGATAAACAAATGCATAAATGCTCCCCTGAGTTTCCCAGCTTTCAAAAGACCACTTCATTTCACTGATTGACAACATCATGATAAGCATAATAGGCATCAACAATATCAATAATGTGAATAGCAGCAATAACTAGTGAATGACACCATCACCGTCAACTTCACCAAAATAACATGTGTAAGAACATGACTGGACCACTATCTTCTGTGCAACTACCCTCTATTGCTTTGCAAACTCAAACTTGTCCACTTTTAGTGAAGGCATACAATAATCTTATATAGCCAACTTTTTGTTCTGTAATGCCAGCAGCATCTGCATACATCTCCACCATGCATCTTGGATATTCTCAACAAGCTTGAACCTAATGTCAGTTGTTTGTCTCTCTCTTCAGTGAGAATCCAGCAAGCTACCTCAATCCCAACTCATCTCAATCTCTGTAAGCACTCAAATAACAATGATACTCATGAGTTCTTCACAACCAATTCCTTTTCTCAACCAATTAGGGCTTTAACAACAATGCTTATAGACAAGGTTTAACCAACATCATTCAACTCAAGATTAACCTTGAAGCATTCAACCAATCACTACATGAAAAGGAAACTAGTAGACATCCTTTTCCTTCCAAAGGTATTTGAACAAAATAGCCACCAACATAAATCACCAATGCAAAGAATAACTTGCTCAAATCAATCTCAATGGAGTAAGCCCAAATCATGTATCAAGTAAAGCATTAACTTGATCAAAACAACCTCTATGAAAGCAACTCAACCATTCATCACAAGGCTAGAAATCATCTTGGCTTACTCATTATAAACCTCTTCTTCAATCTTCCCATTCAACATGTTGATTTCACATCTATCAACAAAATTGACAAGTGACTCACACTTGTACCAACTTTTGTCCAACACTGTACCAACACTACAATTTTACTGCCAACTCTGTGCAAGCATCAAACACAGTACCACAAAACCAACCAAATCATCTGAACTGTTATAATCCTTAACTTTTGACAGTGGTAGTAAGAACCATCACTAGTACAACAATGACATACAACAATACTACCAATAATGACAACTCTCAATTTAATCACCACACTTCATGGCACTACCACAAACAACTGTATGAATAGAAAACACACTTTGAAAGCTATACAACAACTCCCCGACTACTTTCCTTTCATCCTCAGATAACTACACAAATACATAGGAGCATTAAAATAAAACTTTAAGATTGCTCCCCCTGAGGATGTGCCACCTGGAGTTGCTTAATGCAATAGAGGAGTAATCTCCTTCGATCCAAGGAGACATGATTTCCTTTCTTCCGCCTTTCTCCAGACTTTCTTGAACTTGGGCTTGAGTTTTTCAATTACTTCCCTATTTTGCCCCTGTTCGTGAACTTGAACATTTCTCTTGCGGGGTTGTCTCTTGTGCATTCTTGATGGATGATTATTTTCTTTTCTTTTATGCACATGATATGTTCCTTGTCTGTGTTGCCCTCTTTGTGTCTGATGAAATCTAGGGTTTTGCCTTAGATTAGATACATAAGTGCTTGGATAGAACCTTGCTATGTGCCCTTGACCATTACATTTAAAACATTGCACATGTTTTATTCCTTGTCTATATTGCATTCTGTGTGTATGATGAAATCTATGGTCTTGCCTTAGATTGGATATAGAAGTGCTTGGACAAAACCTTGCTATGTGCCCATGGCCATTACATTTAAAACATTGCACAGGGTGTTCACTCAGAAAAGCAGATGTATTTTTATCAGCATAACTCTTTGATCTATTATTCAGTCCACAATAAATTGCCTTGTGACCATAGCGGTTGCATTTAGAACAATAGCCATTAAAAGCATTATTATGAAAAGAGTGAGAGTGAGAGAACCTCTTTTGTTGTGGTTGCTTTGTTGTAGATCTTCTTTGATATTTTCTTCCTTTTGAAGATTCAGCTTCAACCTTTTCTTGCTTCGATCCTTCAGTAGTGGACTTCTTCTTTTCTATACTTTTGGAAGATGAAGGTTGTTCAGCTTCATATCCAAGACCAAACTTAGCCGTGGAGCTTCTTTGTTGCTTTATCATTTTATCTAGCAACTCTGTGCTCTTCTCAAATTTGAGATTTATATTGGCCTCTTCTAGTTGTTTCTTCAATGAAACAATCTCTTCTTCTTGTTGGCAGCAAACAGTCTCTTTCTCATTGATTTGAGACCCGAGAATATCTTCAATCCTTTTGTATTGTTCTACTTGCAGCTTTAGATCAACAATAACTTTGTTAGATTCCTCTTCATTTGTGCTTGCATACATCATCCTCATCATCCAGGTGTGTCTTCAAGGCTTCTTCTGATTTCTTGGCCTTTTGAACTTGTAGGAAGAGATCTTCAATCTCATCCCCATATTCTTCTAACTTCTTGGACATTCTTTTGTTCTTTTTCTTTTCTATACTCAACTCTTCAAGTGCGATGATCAACTCACCTTCTAGATCTACTTCAATCTCCAGGTTTTCATTGCATACTTTAGAATCCACTTCTTCTACCTTCTCTAGTTCAGTTTTCTCTTCCACAAGAACTGAAACTGGCTGAGATGCCTTTTTGGAGGAGGATCTGTTCTTTTTAGCCATTGTGTACTAATCCAAGATCAACCCTGATTGATTTAGCCAAAACTGGGAACTTGGCTCTGATACCAATTGTTAGTCTTACAATGGCACTGAGAGGGGGGTGAATCAGTGCAGCTAATTAAAAACTTAAATCTTCATCTCTTAATTTAGAACTAATGAATGCTTAAAACCAGATGCAGCAAGTGTAACAAGATAGCAACACATAACACAAGATTTAACGAGGTTCACCAATTTTGGCTACTCCTCAAAAATAGACTGCTTGGACTCCCATCCAAATCCAGCCTTTGCAAAGCACCAACTTCACAATCAATTTACCAACACCCACTGGAAGGAGCACCAACCCCTAATTTATCTGCACCAACAGAAAGGAGCACCAACCCCTGATTCCAAGCACCAACTTGGACTTCTATTTTAAATCTTGATTGACATAAAAATGCCTTCTGTGTTACAAGACCCTCACTGGTCTATCTTAACTCAAATCAATCTCATGGAAGCATAAGGAGAATTGTTAGAGACTCAATATATTCTATTTCTAACTCTCAATCTCAACTCCCTATCCACAAAGCACACACTCTTTTACAGCTCTACTTACTGCACACTTATAGCCCTTTCTTATGGCTTACTCTTGCAGCTCTCACAGCTCTGTACTTCTTACAACATTCTTCAAGCTTTGTAACAGCCCACAACACTATCCCTCTATACAACAACACTCTTTCCTACTGAGCAACACACTGCTCTATCTTCCCGCACAGAGCTCAACGCTCTCTTACAACACACAATAACAACCTACTTTTCTCAGCACATTTATTCTTTTATCAGCGGCACCTTCCCTCTTTATGGTGGCACACTTTTCAATTTTGAGCAACACTTCACTTCTGCATGCAACTGCCCTTTTATAATAATATTTTCATCTTGAAACCCTAAGTCTTCTATAACTGCCATAATCTCGCATGCAGCCTATTAATAGCCACTCCTATAAGTAACTCCTTTCTGACACACTATTCTTATACGCAACCTATTAATGGATTTGTCTCTTTAATTGGGATTCTCGGTATAGCCACCGCTCGATGAATTGACTCCATAATGGACCCTGTAACTGCTACTCTAACTTCACTGCTACTCTTGTAACTGTAGTTCTGACTCCCATTTACTGTCACTGTAACGCCCCTTTAATTGTCGCTCTTTCTCAGCTTTTGCATGTTTTATAGCAACCTATTATATTCTATTATAGCCCATGCTTTTTGCACTCTTTTTGCAGCACTGCGGACCCACGATGGCACTCATACCACCGCACTCATATTATAATAATATTTTCTTCTAGTGTATGTCAGATTTTGTCTGCCACTATAGATTGTTGGCAATTTTGGGTACCTTGGGTACATTGCCTTTGCTCAAGTGTAGAATTTGTCATTAATGTCAAGAAGCTCTTGAAGGAATTTGATTTAATGTCAAATTATTCAGAGCATAGACAGTGATTTTCCAGGAAGATCATAGTAGCCCATTTGCAAAATATCAAAGAAAAATACAAGTAAGAAAAAGTATGCAGCAGGCAAGAAAAACTATCGCGATTTCGTGACATGTTGGAAGAGAGAGAAGAAGTAGGAAAAACTATCGCGATTTCGTGACATGTTGGAAGAGAGAAGAGCAAGGTGGAAAGTGTCGTGATTTCATGACATGTCGCATTTTCGCAACTTGAAAAGTGCAAGAAGGTAGAGAAGGAAAAGTGTCGCGATTTTGTGACAAATTGCAAAGAAGATTGTACGGACATAAAAGTGTCATGATTTCACGACATGCAGCAAAGGGAAGATTCAGAAATGAGAACTGTCATGATTTTGCGACAGGCTACAAAGAAATTGTACGAATGTAGAAAGTGTCATGATTTCATGACAGGTTGAGATGGTAGCATTCAGTTGGAGAAAGTGTCATGATTTCATGACAGGTTGAGATGGCAGCATTCAGTTGGAGAAAGTGTCACGATTTCATGATAGAAATAGGAAGCAAGTCTTCAATAGAAGAAGCATCACGATTTCACAATGAATTCAAGAAGGAAGAGCTCGAAGGAAAAAGTGTCACAATTTCGTGACATGTTCCAGTTTTGCGAGCTTAAGGTAGAGAAAAGCATAAGGCAACAAAAGTGTCACGATTTTGTGACATGTTTCATTTTCTCTATTGCAAGCCAAGAAGAAGGCCATGAAGATAGAAGGGTCATGATTTTGTGATAGAATTGAAGATGACATCAACAGAGGCAGAAGTGTCATGATTTCATGACAAAAGTAGAGAAGAAGGCCATGAAGAAAGAAGGGTCACGATTTCGTGACAGGAGTGAAGATGCCATTAGCAGAAGTAGAAAGTTTTGCAATATCATGACAAAAGCCATAAGATAGTGTACGGTTGCAAAGGTGTCATGATATCGTGACATGTTGTAGTTTCGTGGCAGAAGCTACAGAGGAGTTGCAGAGGCAATGAAGCCGACAAAGTTAAATTTGGGTCGACGAAGATTAGGGTTTGCAGCCGACATGGTTTAGGGTTGTGTAGTCGACTAAGATCAAGGTTTTTATCTTGAAAGTATTAGTATAAAAGGAGGGATTTTCGAAGAGTTAGAGCATCAATTTTGAAGTGTGCGTTCAAAGTGCGATATTCACAGACAGTGTGCAGAGAAGAAGTTCGATCGTCGAGAGCAGAGTGCAAAATTCGATAGCAATATATAGAGCGCATTCTGTCGAATCTTCTGAGTGAGAGAGATTGCAAGGATTCAAAGTGTGTGAATACAGTGCTACTTTGTTTTGTGCAAAGAGAGTAGAGGGCGTAGTAAGCGCAACAGGCAAAGACGAAAGAGGACATTTGTGCTAGATCGAAGGACTATGTTTAGTGCAAATTCGAGGACTAGCTCTTGAGGTGATAGAGTTGAGGACAAAGGTCTCCAACCAGAGTAGGGAAGATAGGTGTCTTCTATGGATAGAGTTCCATTTTCTAAGGGCAGTAGAGGTAGAGGTCTTCTAGAGGATCACCAGCTAGAACAGAGCTAGGGGATTGGTGTCTCCTTTGGGTTGGTGCCCATAAACATTGTAATCGAGAAAGGTCTTCCCAGAAATTGATTGATAAAATTTAATGAAATATTTTATCCGTGGAGTAGTCCACATTGGGTGAACCACGTAAATTTTTGTCTCTCTTTGTGGATGGTGTTTTTATGCATTGCTTTGATTACGACTTTTGATACTGCTATCTATACTCTGCATAATATTGAATTGAAAGTTGAATTGAAATAAAAAGTAAAAAGTGGTCTTATACTGTTCACCCCCCCCTCTCAGTATAAGCTTGTGTTCTTCAATTGGTATCAGAGTGGGTTCCTTTAGAAAGTTTAACAGCTTGAAGGAAAAGCTAGTAAAAAACACAATGGATTATTTAAGTGGCAATGCAGCACCTATTCTTGATGGATCAGATTTTGGTCTTTGGAGTGCAAAGATGAAGGTTCATCTAATGGAACTTGGGAATGAGGTTTGGGAAGTGATTGAAGATGGGTACACCATTCTTGAACATGGTCCTTATACTAAAGAAGACAGTCTCCTACATCACAGCAATTCAAAAGCAATGAATGCAATCCCGAAAGGTTTACGGAAGGCAGATCTTACCAAGGTGATTCACTACAAGACAACTAGTGAAATGTGGAAACAGTTGCAGGTGGTTCACACAGGTGATGTAAATGTCCGAAAGGCTAAGTTAAGACACTTCAAAGGTATGTTTGAACAACTCAAGATGAATGATGATGAAAATATTAGTGACTACATGCTTCGTATGGATGAGTTTGTTAACTCCATGAAATACTTAGGTCTTGAGCTTGCTGAAAATGATGTTTGTGATAAGATTTTAAGATCTCTTCCTAATAGATTTAGTGAAAATATTTTTTCTATTGAGGAAGCTAAATATTTGGATAAGTTAAAAAAGGATGAGCTCCATAGTATACTTGTAGCATTTGAGTTGAGAACTCAAGTGAAGGTTGATGTCAAGAAAGAGGCAACTTTCAAGGCTACCAAGAAATCCAAGGGTAAACAGCTTCAAGAGAGTGATGAGTCTTCCAGTGATGAAGAGGCATATTACAGCAAGAAAGGCAAGTTCTCTAGAAATCACAAAAGCATGAAAAATATAAGATGTTTCAATTGTGGAAAGTTTGGTCATTATGCTACTAACTATATTGTTCCCAAGAACAAAAGTGATGAAGATATATAGGATTCTAAAAGCAAGGATTCTGAAAAGCACAAGCATCGCTGGAAAAACAAAGATGAGCACAGCAAACAAGGAAAGAGGTATTCTCACAAGCACAAGAAGAGTTTATACCTAGACAAAGCAAGTAAGTGTTCTAGTAGTGATAGTGAAAGTTCTTCAAGTGATACTGAAAATGAGATGTTCATATCAGAAAAAGAGGAAGAACCGAAACATAGATTCATTATCATGAAATGTCTTAGATGTGGAAATTTTGGTCACCTTGAGGATGATTGCACAAATAATTATTTGGTTTCTAGTATGTATGAGGATGCTTCAAAAAACTATAAGGAAGATGCATGTATGGTTTTTGAAAAAGGTAGCACCTCTAGTGATAGGAAATCTGAAAAAGGGTTTGATGATTCAGAAAGCAAACAAATAAAGGATATAGAAAGTGAACTTACTAACGCTCTTAGTGTTTTGAAAAAGGAAAGAAAGAAGAATGCTAGACTCAAGGATAAGTTAGATGAATGTTTTATGGAGAGAGATGATCTTATAGAAAGTCTCGACGTCTCTATGGCTAAGACACAAGAACTCAAGGATGAGTTAGAGTCAAAGGTTCTTGAGTATAGTGAGTTAGAACAAAAAATGGCTTCTTTGAAAGAGGAAACTAAAGAGTACAAGGATAAGCTTTACAGGTTTCAAGATAGCTCCAAAAAGGTTAAGTCACTCATCAAAGGTCAAAGAAAGACAACGGATAAAACAGGCCTTGGTTTTGTCAAAGAACAAGCTAGAGAGTCTAGTAAGAGACTCCAAAAGGAAGAGAGTTCTAATGAGGAAAGTATTTCAGATTATGAGTCCTTGGATGATAGATGCGTAGAAATAGAAAACAAAATTCATAATGAAAAGAATAAGTTTTCAGGACCCAAGAGGTCAAATAAAGGAAAATTTCATGGCAGATGTTTTACGTGTTACAGGTTTGGTCACATGGCTGCACATTGCATGGCTCAAGTGAAGAAGATGAACGGAAATTTTAGAAGCACTAGTTTCTTTCGAGGGTACTACTACTCTTGTCAATAGTTCAGGCACAAGGCAGTCTATTGTGAGGTAAATAATAGGCTCGGCCAGAATAGGTTTAATCAGAACAGGTTTAGGCAGAACTGGCGGATTCAAAGAATAGGTATGCCTAAAATAAATAACATTGTTATTTTTTATAAGTGCAACAATGAAGTTCACATATCTAGACAATGTAGAGCTGATCTTCCAAGGTATAGGAATAGAAATAGTGGTATGAACAGGTCCAAGGATCAAGGCATGAATAAGAACAGTGACAGGAACAAGAACAGGAATATTGACAAAGAGTTCAAGAGAAGGCCCGATAAGGAAATTGTAGACACTGATGATGATCAGTGCCTAATGGGGGTTTTACTCCCACCCTTATTTTAAATCACCTCATCAGGAGGTGGGGGAGGGACTAAGACAAGATGCTCATTCTTAGTCCCAAGCCCCAAAGGTGACCCTTTGCCATTGATGACAAAGGGGGAGAGATATGAGTAAGGGGGAGAGCTTCAAGTGAAGAGGAATGCTTCAAGTCAGGGGGAGAAAAACTTCAAAGGCAGTTTCTCAGCTGTTAACACAGTTGGTTTCAATTTTGGCTTTTTTTTAGATGTGTCTTCAGTAAAGGTTTGCCATCAATGACAAAGGGGGAGATTGTTGGCAATTTTGGGTACCTTGGGTACATTGCCTTTGCTCAAGTGTAGAAGTAGTCATTGATGTCAAGAAGTTTTTGAAGGAATTTGATTTAATGTCAGATTATTCAGAGCATGGATAGTGAGTTTCCAGGAAGATCATAGTAGCCCATTTGCAAAAGATCAAAGAAAAATACAAGTAAGAAAAGGTATGCAGCAGGCGAGAAAAACTATCACGATTTCGCGACATGTTGGAAGAGAGAGAAGAAGCAGGAAAAATTGTCGCGATTTCGTGACATGTTGGCAAAGAGAAGAGCAAGGTGGAAAGTGTCGCTATTTCGCGACATGTCACATTTTCATGACTTGGAAAGTGCAGGAAGGCAGAGAAGGAAAAGTGTCACGATTTCGTGACATATTGCAAAGAAGATTGTACAGACAGAAAAGTGTCACGATTTCACGACATGTAGCAAAGGGAAGAGTCAAAAATGAGAACTGTCATGATTTCATGATAGGCTAAAAAGAAATCATATGGATGTAGAAAGTGTCACGATTTCATGATAGGTTGAGATGGCAGCATTCAGTTGGAGAAAGTGTCACAATTTCACAACAGGTTGATATGGCAGCATTCAGTTGGAGAAAGTGTCACAATTTCACGATAGAAATAGGAAGCAAGTCTTCAATAGAAGAAGCGTCATGATTTCACGATGAATTCAAGAAGGAAGAGCTCGAAGGTGAAAGTGTCGCGATTTCGTGACATGTTCCAGTTTTGTGGGCATAAGGTAGAGAAAAGCATAAGGCAATGAAAGTGTCATGATTTCGTGACATGTTCTGTTTTCGCTAGTGTAAGCCGAGAAGAAGGCCATGAAGACAGAAGGGTCATGATTTCATGACAGAATTGAAGATGACGTCAGCAAAGGCAGAAGTGTCACGATTTCATGACAAAAGTAGATAAGAAGGCCATGAAGACAGAAGGGTCACGATTTCATGACAGGAGTGAAGATGACATTAGCAGAAGCAGAAAGTGTCATGATATCATGACAAAAGCCATAAGATAGTGTACGGTTGCAAAGGTGTCATGATATCATGACATGTTGTAGTTTCACGGCAGAAGCTACAGAGGAGTTGTAGAGGCAGTGAAGCCAACAAAGTTAAATTTGGGTCGACAAAGATTAGGGTTTGCAGCCGACGTGGTTTAGGGTTGTGCAATCGACTAAGATCAAGGTTTTGATATTGAAAGTATTAGTATAAAATGAGGGTTGTTCGAAGAGTTAGAGCATCGATTTTGAAGTGTGTGTTCAAAGTGCGATATTCACAGACAGTGTGTAGAGAAGAAGTTTGATCACCGAGAGCAGAGTGCAAAATTTGATAGTGATATATAGAGTGCATTCTGTCGAATCTTCTGAGTGAGAGAGATCACAAGGATTCAAAGTGCATGAAGATAGTGTTGCTATGTTTTGCGCAGAGAGAGCAAAGGGCGTAGTGAGCACAACAGGCAAAGATGAAAGAGGACATTTGTGCTAGACCAAAGGACTATGTTTAGTGAAAATTTGAGGACTAGCTCTTGAGGTGATAGAGTTGAGGATAGAGGTCTCCAGCCAGAGCAGGGAAGACAGGTGTCTTCTATGGATAGATTTCCATTTGCTAAGGGCAGCAGAGGTAGAGGTCTTCTAGAGGATCACCAGCCAGAACAGAGCTAGGGGATTGGTGTCTCCTTTGGGTTGGTGCCCATAAACATTGTAATCGGGAAAGGTTTTCCCAGAAATTGATTGATAAAATTTAGTGAAATATTTTATCCGTGGAGTAGCCCACATTGGGTGAACCACATAAATTATTGTGTCTCTTTGTGGATGGTGTTTTTATGCATTGCTTTGATTACGGATTTTGATACTGCTATCTATACTCTACATAATATTGAATTGAAAGTTGAATTGAAAGAAAAAGTAAAAAGTGGTCTTATACTGTTCACCCCCCCTCTCAGTATAAGCTTATGTTATTCATAGATTCAATCTGCCTGTCACTTTGTAGCATTTATGTAACTGTAGTAATGACTTTAGTTTACTCTTACATATTTTGGCTGCATGATTTCTCTCTATAACTCCACCTGTAACGGTTCTTATTTTTGTTGCATGATTTTACTTTGTAATGGCCCCTATATCTGCTACATGACTTCAGTTAACTCTTCTTAACTTAACTGCATGATTTTCCTGTGCAACTTCCCTTGTAATTGCAGTTCTTCTTCAGTTAACTTTACTTTAGCTGGGTTCTCCTTTTAGCTCTAAGTCACACAGAAACAACATGTCGTGATATCGTGAAATTTCTACCCATTTGACTTTTTCTTGGCAGTTGACTGCAAAAATAGAACATGTCATGAAATCGTGACACTTTCGCTACCTTGAGCTCTTCTCTATCTCTTGCCCATGAAAATGGAACATGTCGTGAAATCGTGACACTTTCACTTCCTTGCACTCTTCTCTGCTTGCACTAGCGAAACCATGACATGTCATGAAATTGTGACACCTTTCGCTTTCGTACACTCTTCTCTGCAAGCACTAGTGAAACCATGACATGTCGCAAAATCATGACACTTTTCACTATCGTACACTCTTCTTTGCATGCACCAATGAAAATGGAACATGTCATGAAATCATGACACTTTCGTTGCCTTGTGCTTTTCTCTGCCTTTCGCTCACAAAAATGGAACATGTCGTGAAATCGTGACGCTTTCACCTTTGAGCTCTTCCTCCATGAATTTATCGTGAAATCGTGACACTTCTACTTCCATGCTCTTTCATTTTGCTTCTGTCACGAAATCGTGACACTTCATCCTTCGGAGTCTTCCTCTCTACTGTTGTCGTGATATCATGACATTTCTATCTCCGTACATTCTCTCTCCTCTCTTAGTCACGAAAATGCGACATGTCGTGATATCGTGACATCTTTTCTCCTTAGCTCTTCTCTTCTCTTCAGGTCGTGAAAACGCGACATGTCGCGATATCACGACACTTTTTCTCTCGAGCTCTTCCTCTTGCAATATGTCATGAAATTGTGACACTTTTTATCTTGCCTTCTCTCTCCTGCAATATGTCACGAAATCGTGACACTTTTTCTCCTTAGCGCTTTCTCTTGTCATTGGATCGCGAAGACCCGACATGTCTCAATATTGCGACACTTTCCCTTGCATGCTATTTTTCTCGAACCTGTCATGAAATTGCGATAGTTTTTCGTCCGTACCATCTTTCTTACAACTTGTCGTGAAATTGTGACACTTTTCCTTGTAAGATCTTTCTCTCAAACATGTCGTGAAATCATGACACATTTTCGTCCGTACTGCCTCTCTTACAGATTGTCGTGAAATCATGACACTTTTCTTTGCAAGCTTCTTTCTCTCAAACATGTCATGAAATCACAATAGTTTTCTTTGCTTGCGCCTTCTCTCTAAACATGTCATGAAATCACGACAGTTTTCTTTGCTTGCGCCTTCTCTCCAAACATGTCACGAAATTGTGACAGTTTTCCCTGCATGTGATTCTTCTTCGAACATGTCGCGAAATCATGACAATTTTCTCTACATGCGCTTCTTCTTCGGACATGTTGCAAAATCGTGATAGTTTTCCCTGCATGCACTTCTTCTTCGAACATGTCACGAAATCGTGACAGTTTTCCCTGCATGTGCTTCTTCTTCAAACATGTCACGAAATCATGATAGTTTTTCTTGCATGCGAAGCTTCTTCCAACATGTCGTGAAATCGTGACAGTTTTCTTACTTGTCTTCTTTGATTCCAACATGTCGTGAAATTGTGACAGTTTTCCTTGCGCTTTCTCTCTCTTCTAACATGTCGCGAAATCACGACAATTTTTCCTCTTGGCTTTTTCTCTGCCAACATGTCGCGAAATCACGACAGTTTTTCCACTTGCCTTTTTCTCTGCCAACATGTCGTAAAATCGTGACAGTTTTTCCACTTGGATTTTTCTCTGCCAACATGTCGCGAAATTGTGATAGTTTTTCCACTTGGCTTCTTTTCTTCCATTATGTTGCGATATCATGACAGTTTTCTTTTCTTTCCAAACATGTCGCGATATCATGATAGTTTTTCTTTTCGGCCAAACATGTCGCGATATCGCGACAGTTTCTCATGCTTGCTCAACATGTCGCAATATCGCGACACTTTTCATACTTATCTTTTTCTTTGAGATTTTACATATGGGCCACTACATTCTTCTTGGAGAATAATTATATATGCTCTGTATGACTTCTGAACTCCTGTCCATTGCATCAACTGATCCTTTATCTGTGTTGACAACAATGACAATACTTTGGCTGCACCTTGCTCATCAATGAACTCCTGTCCATTGCACTTTGGCTGCACCTTCCTCATCAATGAACTCTTGTCCATTATACTTTGGCTGCACCTTGCTCATCAAGAACTCCTATCCATTGCATCAACTGATCAACCTAACTGTGTTGACAACAATGACAATACTTTGGTTGCACCTTGCACATCGAAAGCTGATCCAAAGAGGTGCAATGTGCACCCAAAGATTAAGGGTGGATGTCGAGCAAAGGATGAACCATCAATGGAGCCTGAGGAGAAGTCCTTAGATGAGGGTGAGGTGCCTCCAGACAGTGAGGTAGGGTAGATGCTAGCCCAAGTGGTAGATCTATAGAGCCAGTTTGGGAGGTTGCAAACCCAACAGTTGTAGTAGGATACTTCTATCGCCACTCTAGAGGTGAAGCTAGCTGACAAGGAGAGGCGTCTTCAGGAGGCCCAAGAGAAGATCACAACTATGACAGCATGTGCTATAGTGGTAGAGGGGCGAGTCTAGGAGCTGACCAGTGTACTAGAGCTAGAAGAGGCACGATAGATTATGGCTATAGCAGAGAGGGACTTAGCTCAGTCCTAGGCTCAGAGAGGAGACCCTTCATCTTCTCGTGTTGTCATGGCACCACCCGCAACACCATTATCATTATTTCTAGGTGATCGTGATCCCATGTTAGAGATCCGATGTTTACAGACCCTCATGGAGGAGGGAAATTCTAGACATACAGGTAGGGTAGCCCACATAGACCAGCTAGAGGGCCACATCAGGTTGATAGGTGGGCAGGTTCTAGAGGATCCACATGCTTCAGGGTCCCAGATGAACAAGATCTAGGACTACAAGGTAGTCATCCATGAGCTCGAGCCATAGGACTCACAGGACTGAGAGGACACATAGGTCCTCTAGCACTCATGGTGCTAGCTCGCACAGGAGGCACAGGGATGACAGAGGTGATGTTGGTGACTCTCAGGCTAGGGGTGCAGGCCCTCCATAGTATATACATGTGCTATTTTGTGATGTACTATTTTTGTGTGTAAGGTCGAGGACCTACACGGATGTAGCCTACGGGTATTTTTGATACACTCTATGTACTCATGTTTGGACACACATATATATATATATATATATGAGATTTGATCATTTTGGCTCATTATGTGTACTCATTTATTTGTGTATTTTATGTTTATGTGATGCACATGGATGCAATGCTTATGTTGATTTTGATGCTTATATGATGTGATGTATGGATGACATGCACTAGATAGCTATTTTATTTTATGTTGATGATGATATGCAGTGATCTAGATGTTTAGATGTGCTATTTATGATGGATGCATATGGATGCGATGCTTTCTCTTAACGCATATTTGATATTGCTTTATTGTATGCATTAATTTGTGATGATGTCACGCTATGCTGGTACAATATATGTAATGCTTTATTTACATGATGGTAATCTAATGTAAATGAACCTGTATGCTTTAATCACTTAAAACATAAGGAATGAATGCAATATATGTTTAACAATCTAATGGACGACACCACAGAATATGTAAAAATCATGAATGTAATTGGAAATCCTCATAATAAGAATTTAATCAATTAATCACCCATATATGAAATGCAATGATATGCAATGGTATGATGCGAATGATATAGTATGTCACTCTATTTTCTTTTTGCACTTTTGAATGATATGCACAATATAGTCAGTGGTCGTCTAAATATCATTTCTGATATCCATCTGGTATCTATCCTATATCTTGATTGTGCTCAATGTAATGATGTATCACTTATTGGATACTTTGCAATTTGATGATTTGCAATGACTTTTACCTTTGATGGTTTGTGATATTTGATATTTGTTGCTATTAGAGAGATTTTTGAGGTTTTCCATGAGACTCAAACACCCTAGTTGACTTATCAAAAGTTGTATACTGACCATACTAGACTTTTGAAATGTAAGGCTTTCACTAGGATAGGCCCTAACTATTCATTATCCCTGTGTGTGCACATGAATATTTTAAGATAAGGCACAAGCATACCCTGATGTCAAGTGGGATTCTTTCAGCCCATTGCTAAGATTGGGGGTCCGCAAGTGTTTATCCAATCTTAGGTTTAGATTTTAGTTGGACTAGACCACTAGGTGATACAGGACACCTGAAGCTAGCTCTTCCACATTCAAACATTGGTCTTGTACATAAGCGAGGTGCTAATGCATCAGACATATCATCATGCATAAGGTACAGTAGTGCTGGAAATTCCAGGGATTCAAGTTTGCTCCCTCTTTTTCTTTTTCAATTTTTTGGGATACTTGCTCATATGTAGTGAAGCAAGGGAATCGATTCCACTTTGACTTTGAACTTTCTTTGGATCTTCATTTGATCTTCATTTGAACTTGCTTTCGATCTTCATTTGATTTGATGTGAACTTTGATTTATGATTTTCATTTGATCTTGATGTGAACTTTTATTTTTGATCTTCATTTGATCTTCACTTGAGCTTTGATTTTTGATCTTCATTTGATCTTGATTTGAACTTTGATTTTTGATCTTCATTTGATCTTCACTTTCTGGAATTTACATTTGATAATTTTCTTCAAAAACTTCCCTTTGGGGATTTTTCTTTGGGGGAAATATTTTTGTAATATCGATTGAGTGTATCGATCTATGATATCAATATAGGATATCAATCTGGGATGTCGATCTATGATATCGATCTAGGGTATCAATCTTGAGGATTGATGTGGGATATCACTCTGGGATATTGCTCATTTTATCGTAAGCAAGGGATTCTGAGTAGGGAATACACTTGTCCTTTTTCCAATTGCCAACATTTCCCATACCATCCACATAGGGGGATAAGCAAGAATAATTCTTTTCACCTCAGGATACCCGGTCCTACTTCGTGGCTTTCATCTTCCCCTAGTCCTTATTAGGATTGTTTAGTTTGTTGATTAGTGATAGAATTCTGATATGCTAAGGGCTATACTAACTAGACCTCATCTGCAAAAGCAAAGCAAGATTTCTATCAACTCTTGATAAGACCTCTAGGTATGGTTGAGTGACCAAAAAACCTAAGTATATTCTTCATAGCAACATTATGGGTTGTGTTGAAAAACATAATTACTCACATGAATGATGGATTATGATAAATGCAAAGGTGCATGATTAAAACACAAACGTGGTATCGTTTGTAAGACTGACAAACACAATCCCTTCTAATGTGGAATGCAATGGATGATGAATGCCTATTTGCAATGCAATGAAGTGAATGCATGTGTGAATGAAAATGCATGATGCAAATGCAAATGTTTTTGGATTTTATGCTTTACCAATTTTTTTGGATTTTATTGATTTTATAATTTTTATTAGTTTTTGAGCCTTTATATTTGACCAAACGGCGAGTACATGCCTTCGAAGCCTTTAAATTGACCAAGCGATTCTTAGGAACCCTTGGAGATTTTAGGATTGACCAAAGGGATTATGAGCACCTTTGGGGATTTTTGGGATGACCAAGTGATTCTTAAGAATCCTTGGAGCCTTTGGGTTGACCAAGTAGTTTTTCAGAAACTCTTGGTGCCTTTTGATTGACCAAACTACTCATAAAAGAGCTTGGAGCCTTTTAGGATGATCGAGCGATGTTTAGAAAACCCTTGGAGCCTTTGGGGTTGACCAAAGGGCTTACAGATGCCTTTGGAGCTTTTGATTGACCAAACTACTCATAAAAGAGCTTGGAGCCTTTTAGGATGATCGAGCGATGTTTAGAAAACCCTCGGAGCCTTTGGGATTGATCGAGTAGTTTTAAGCAAACTCTCGGAGCCTTTTACTGACATGACCAAGCGGTTTTAGGAACCCTTGGAGCCTTTTGCTACACTCTCAAGCATAGAACACCTTAATATGGATGATGTTGAGAGGTTCAGGCTCTTCAACACCCCCTAGCGATGTTAGGTGATAGGTACCCGGACCAATATTTTTAGATATGATATAGGGTCCTAGCCAATTAGCCATGAATTTGTCTCGCATATCAGGAAGTAAATTAGAGTTCTATTGGTTCTCTTTCAAGACAAGATCCCCAACTTCAAAGTCTCTCTAGTGGACTTTGCTATTATAAGCTCATTTTAGTCACTCCTGATAAACATGGAGATGCTCAAGGGCATTCACATGATGTTCATCAAGCAGCATCAGTTGATCCAGGTGAGCTTGCCATGTGGTGTCATCATCAATGAACTCTTTCAATGCGATGCGCAGCATTGGAATTTCTAATTCCAAGGGCATAATGGCCTCAATGCCATATACTAGTGAAAATGGTGTTGCCCTAGTGGGTGTTCGAATGCTAGTCCTGTAAGCCCATAATGCAAGGGGCAGCTGGATATGCCAATATTTGTGGTGTTCTTGTACCATATTTTTCAAGATGGAAACCACTATCTTATTTGAAGCTTCAACTTACCCATTTGCCTATGGATAGTATGGAGTCACAAAACTATGTTTGATTCTATATTTAGATGTCAAAGCTCTCATAGTTTTGTTCTTGAATGATGTTCCATTATCCGAAACTATCTTGGATGGAATCCCAAAATGACATATGATATGCTCGAGTATAAACTCTGTTATGCGAGCTCCAGTAGTCATTGTTAAGGGTATTGCTTCCACCCACTTTGTAAAGTACTCAGTAGCCATGATAATGAATGTATGTCGGCCCGATGATGGGGGAGAGATCTTGCCTATGAGATCGAATCCCCATTGAGAAAATGGCCAAGCCGCTTGGATGGGCTGTAAGGCCTATGATGGCAAGTGCGTAAGATTAGCATGATGCTGACATTTGATGCATTTCTTGACATACACATTGCAATCCTTCTCCATAGTGGGCCAATAGTAACCCATTCGAAGGATGCACTTGACGATGGCCATGCCACTAAAATGGCCACCGCACATACCATCATGAGCTTGTGAAATCACCCAAGATGACTCTTGGGGCTCTAGAAAATGAAGGAGAACTCCATCGTAACCTCGTCGGTACAAAATATCTCCTATCAAGACATATTTAGTCACTTTTTGTTTGAATGTGCATCTTGCGGCATGTGATAATCCCTCTAGGATCAGACCAAGTTTTAAGAAGTCTTGGATTTGTGACATCCAGCTTTGACAAGCCTCAACTTCGACTGCCAAGATGACTTGCTCCCCCTACATATTTACTTTTGCAAATGCAGACTGAGAAACAACCTTATGGTGAATGGTAGTACCACTCCCCATCGGACTCTGAGAGGTTAATGACCCCCAGGGTGCCTTCTTTAGAAAGTCTTCAGCTCTACAGAACCATTCAACTTTTGGTTCTACGCTAATCATGTTGATTGACATTTTATTATCAAAGGCTTCGCGTTCCTCCTGTAGGATGCAAAAGCATTTTAACATGAATGGTAGTGAAATCAATAGATGAATTCTGAGGGATTAAGGATCCCAAAGATGCCATGGTGTCTATGAACCTGTTTGATGAATGAGGGATTGCCTCGATGTCATACCATTCCAATTTAGCCAAATATGTAACAACAAGATCTTTATAAGCTTTCAGTATGGGACATCGACACTGAAAGAGCCCCTTAACTTGGTTGACTATGAGCAAGGAGTCGCCAAAGATGTTTAATATTTTAATGTTCATGGCGATGGTTGTGTGGAGGCCTAGTAGTAGGGCTTCATACTCAACATTGTTGTTGGTGCATGGGAAGTCTAATTTAAATGACAAGGGCATTGGAGCTCCTTGTGGTATGAAAAACACTATTCCTACACCACCTCCTTGCTCGCACTTTGAACCATCAAAGAATAATGTCATATCAACATTATTTTCTGGTTCTTCGGGTTTGGGAGCTTCGGATATGATGAAAATTGCATCATCTAAAAGCTCAATGGTCAGAGGCCTACTGTTTGATAGTGGTGCCTCAGCCAGCTGATCAGCTATGACCTGTCCCTTAATGGACTTTTGGCTTATGAATTCCAAGTCAAATTCTATCAGTAGCATGATCCACTTTGCAGTACGTGTATTATGATACATCTTACTCATCATGTACTACAAAGGATTTTGTTTTGATATAACATATGTCGTATGACTTAGCATATAGTGTCACAATTTCTTTGTAGCGAACACTACTACTAAACAAAGCTTCTCCACATATGCATATCCTAGCTCGTAACTCACCAAGGTTCGGCTAATATAATATATGGCTTGCTCTTTGCCTTGCACGTTCTTTTGGGCTAACATGGTCCCTAATGCAAAGTCGGTCACCAATATATATAGCAAAAATGGCACATCTGGCCTTGGTGGAGCTAGCATTGGTGGCGTCACTAGGTATTGCTTTATTTTAGTGAAAGTTGCTCGATAGTCCTTGTCCCAATTGAATGGGACCCCCTTGTGTAGCAGTCGATTCATGGGTCAACATTTATCTGATAATTGAGTGATAAATCACTTTATCGATGCTACCTTGCCTTGAAGGCTCCTTAATTCTTTGATATTGGTGGGGGATGCATCTCTAAGATAGCCTTGACCTTCACTGGGTTAACTTTGATGCCTCACTTGGAAATGATGAATCCTAAGAGTTTACCAAAAGTTATGCCAAACACGCACTTCTTAGGATTCAACCTGACATTATACTCTATTAGGTGATCGAAGACCTTCCTTAAGACCTCTGCATGCTCAACATGTAGTAATGACTTGGCCAACAAGTCATCCATATAATCCTCTAGGATCTTATGCATATAGTCATGAAAGATATATGTCATGGCCCATTGATATGTGGCACCAACATTTTTAAGACCAAATGGCATAACTTTATAGCAAAATGTTCCCCATGGCATTATAAACGTGGTTTTATGTTGGTCTTTGGGTTTAATCTGAATTTGATTGTAACCAAAAAAACTATCCATTAAGGAGAGAATTTCGTGACCTACAGTTGCATCTACAAGAGCATCGATATTAGGCAATGGAAATGAATCTTTGGGTGTTGCCTTATTCAGGTCTCTAAAATCCATACAAATATGGATCCTTCCATCAGGTTTTCCTATGGGTACCATATTGGACACCCATTTCGGATAGTCGATGGAGATTACAAATTCTACGTCCAACAACTTTTGTAGCTCATATTTCACCATTAAGGCTACTATTGGATGCATCTTTCTAAGCTTCTGCTTGACTGGCTTCTTTGATAGATCTAGTGAAAGGTTATGGGTAACCAATTTTGGGTCTAGACCTAGCATATCTTTGTATGTCCAAGAAAAAATATTAGGTCTCTCTTTCAATAGAGGGATGAGGGTGGCACACTCATCTGGAGTGAGACTCTCTCCAAATTTAACCTTCCTTGGATTGGTGGGATCATTACTGATATCCACATCGAAGGTTTCCTCTACTGACATATGTGATCCCTCCTCAAGCTGATGAGGCATAGGGATCAAGTGGATGTCATCCGCTGGGTTCATAGGTTCCACGTTGGAAGCATCCTCAGCATGATAGACATCATAAGCATAACCTGGTGCAAAATGAAATGGTTGTAACATTTCTTCATTAGGGAAGAAATCTTTAGGCTCTATAGGTGAGTCAATGCGATCCTAATCGATAGCATCTACATTTAAATGCAATGGTTTGGATGGATCTACTAGATTGTGGAGTGGAGTGGTCAAATCAATGGAGACCATATTGATGGAATGGAATTGATCTCTAGGACCACATGGATAAACTTCTACATAATCGATGTAGTCTTCATACCCAAGATCTAGCTCTAACGGCACAGGCACAAATGGGTCCTCTCTGTGCGGACTACGGATGACTGGGTCCTCTCTATGCACTGATTACAATATGGGATCATTCGGCTCAATGAGCTCCATGTAGGTAGGCGGATGGGGAAACACCATGTGATAGATCACATCAAAGTTCGGTGGTCTTCCCCTAAGGTGAGGATTGAGATTGATCTCTCTACGTATGTCCTCGGCCGTATAAGGTGCATTACGGTGACGTAGGTAAGGAGGTCCTAGATAGGCTCTCTCCATTTTATCCTCATCATCACTATCGTAATACACTCTCTCACCACTATTCACTAGCATGGGATGCTCTGGCAAGTGCGGCCCCATGTAAGTCACTTCTTGATCACTATCATCGTTATCCGATAAAATCGGGTACAAGCATCGTAAATATGATACCACATCATAAACTGGTCCAGCTTCATCCTCTGACTGATTTTCAGGTGAGATCTCACTATCCACCAAGGTATCTTCATGATATGACTCAGGTGGAGCTATGGTGACATAAGACACCATATGATCATACCTCTGGAATGTAGAAGGATCAGGGTGATATGGGTTGAAATCCACATCGTCCCCTAGACTGAGGTACAGGTGATCTAATGATGCTGCAAGTAAATCATCCTATCCTCGTATCTATAATCCTAACCCAAACCTATCAGTTGCTAACTGATAACGTGGCTCGAGCGGAGTCCTACGCCCTTGTTCAAAAAGACCAAGGCCGTACCCATGCCAATGATATAATTCAAAAATATGTCTGGCATAGTCGGGGTTTGATAGATAATGAACATTCACTATGAATGGTTCATCATCATCTTCATCCATGGGTGTTCGTGTGGGAAGCTGATCTAGCCCAGCATAGATGAAGTTTGTCTGGTTGGGTGGTTCTCCCAATGGCACCATCGATCCAACCAAAAAATGATGAGCATGGGGTCGACCCATCTCTTGTGCTATCTCTAGAATCGGTTCGAAGGTAACATTTTGCACAATATATTCTCCTAACCCTATGTTGGCTAGGTGAACAGTCACCCATGGTGTGGATGACCCTATTGATGATGCAGGTGAGGTAGGTTGAGGTACCTCCTCGGCTATGTCTTGGGCTTCCTCCACTTCCATAGGGATGGGAGCCTCATCGATGACTGGTTTGGGCATATGTTTCTCTTCTTTCTCACCCACTTTCACCTTTTGCTTCCTCTCATCTCGAAGCATTGTTGATGTAGTCGGTTTCAAGGAAGTAGTAGTAGTGTGCTCAGATCTGTGTGACATAGATATCGATGGTTGAGCACCTACTCTTTGTTTTTCTTTTGGAATCTTAATCGGTGATGTTGGCCGGACATCCAGGTGCATTTATGGGAGTATGAAACCCCCTGGAAGATCAACCATGTTCATGAATTTAAATGGTTCTCCATCTGATGGCACCATGTGAACTTGTCCCTCATGAATGTACTTCACACATTGATGTAATATAGAGGGAACACAATGCATCTCACGAATCCAAGGCCTCCCTAGCAGGATGTTATACTGCATGGCTCCTTCTATCACATGACACATCATAGGGATGGTCTTTAGGCCTACCTGAATAGGTAGGACAATCATGCCAACCATCGAACATAACACATCGTTAAACGCTCTCAACGTGAATGCAGTTGGCACAATGTGTGATTTTGGTAGCTTCAAGGGACTCAAAGCCTTGGTCATTATGATGTTGATCAATGAACTAGTGTTGATCAAGACCCTTTTGAATGGCACATGGTTGACACATGCAATGATATGCAATGGTGGGTCAGCCATATCGGTAGGAACCATCCTGATTTTATGATCATAAAATTGGATCATCGGTTCCTGGCACTATTGTACATGTCCCATAAAATTTGTGAATGCTTGAGCATCCTAGGATTGTACTTCAATGGACCTCAAAATGTCCATGAGAGTCTCCCTGTGCCTAGGGGACTACTATATTAACTCATAAATAGATAACTTAGTGGGATTTGTCTACAGGTTTTGAACCAACCTGCTCTGTATGGTCACCACCGGTCTAGTTGGTGGGCCTAGAATATTCTGCATCGGTTGTTGATTCGGTATGGCTTGTATTCTTATGGGAGCACATGGTTGATTCAGCTGCTCATATCTCCCATGCCTTGTAACAACATTAACCATACCTACGAACCCTTGGGTAGGTGGTTCGACGTGCACCTGGTTGACGTGACCAACATTGTTGCACGATGCCTCATGGTTTGGAAGTGGATTTTTGTAAATCCCCATGTTCTAGTTGTTGGGTGCTAGCGGATTACTTGGTACTACAAGCTCACCTTTTTCAATCATGTTTTGCACAATATGCTTGAAGGACCAACATACTTCGATGTCATGACCCTTCGCTCGGTGAAAGATGCAAAATATGTCATCTTGGTACCCCTTTGACTTGGGTTGATTTGGATCGACCATCTTGATTTTGGGTAATATGATTGCCTTGGCCTCACACAATTGGTGGAATATCGATGTCAATGATTCCATCAAAGGTGTGAATTGGTGAGGTGGGCATTGTTCTTTGTTTTTGCCCTTATAATTATTATTGCACTTTTCGTACTATGCAGGAGGAGGTTGGGCCTGATAATTCTACTTTTGCTGCCCTTTATCCTCTCTCTGGAGGTTTAGCACCACTTGGTTGATGTGGGCTTGCTTGCCCTTATGTTTCATGGAGCTCTTCTTGGGCCCCTCTTTCCTATTCTTAAGCTTCAAGTTGCCTTCTTGCAACTTGATGTCTTCAATTACCTTGGCTTGCACCAAAGCTTCCTCGAATGTTGAATATTGTTGCAGTTGCAACAATAGTGAGATGTGCTTGGCACAACTCTTGGTAAACATTTGGGTCAATTCCATAGTAGGAATAGGGAATGGCAGCTTCACCATCAACCTCCTCCATCTCTTTCCATACTATTCAATTGGCTCATCATCGTGCTGAGCTAGCATAACCAAATCGGAAAGGTTAGCCTATTTCTTGATGCCAAAAGAAAAGTGTTCAAGGAAAGCATCAGCTAGTTGCTCAAAACTGGTAATGTTGTGCCTCTTTTGCTGGTTGAACCACTCTTGGGCTAGGCCTGAGAGAGTCATGATAAATGTGTGCAAAAGTAAGGCATTATTGCTCGCAATTTGGAAATAGGCATCCAAAAATCCTATGACATGCTCCTGTGCATCTTCGTCACCTTTAAATTTGTCTAGCCTAGGCATAACAAAATGCTCAGGATAGGCAGGAGCAGGTATCGAGGGGTCCAAAGGCTCATTATGAATCTTTCTTAATGTCAGCTTTTGAATAGTCGTGCCTTGCCTCTCGATCACTTTTACTTTTGTTGCTAAGGCTTTATAAGCCTCTGAGGATAGAAAGTCCTCCTCCCTAAGCTGCCATGGGGGTGGTCTTGGAGGTACATTCTTCCTCTATCATGGTGGAGGACGTTGCTCTTCCTCCTCCTCAACTTGGGAGTTTTTAGGATACTCTTGCTCGGTTCCATCTCCCTCAACTTCCTCATATTGTTGTTGCCTCTCATATTCGAATGGTGGTGGTCATTCTCTTTGTAGGGCACTAATATGAGTGTGAGCATCTCTGCGCTCCTACTGCACATCAGCTTGTGAGAAAGCCTTTCTCTGAATGCACTCTCTACTCTCTACATGAGTGTATAGACCAGCCCTGGCTAGCCTATCTTCCTACTCTACGTGCTCCTTTTGGGTAAGGATGCATTCCTCATGCATGCACTGCTCATATAGTCTCTGTCTGATGAGCCTCTACGATTGAAGATTCTCTTCTTCAATGCATTGCCTTTCTAAGTGAGCATCCTCCAATTGATCTTGGAGGAGCTATCATCACTACTCAGATACCAGTCTATGTGATCTATCAAGGTGATTGGCCATGATAGGCCTCTGGTATGCATGCTCTATGTGAGCGACCTTATGGGTTCCATACCCATCTGACTGATTTATGATGCTTTTGCCCTTGTCTGTGTAGATGACATTGGCATCCTGTTGAGCTCTGTGCTCTGTGCCACCATGCGTGGATGGTGGATGTGTCACATGAGGGCGCTTAGAAGCCTCTCCATGTTCTCTAGTAGTCCTGATAGAACTCCTACTATGCTCACTCGAGGCATGAGTGGGTAGAGCCAAAGGCTTATAGCCTAGCTTCTCAAGGATGCTACCTAAGCCATCCAACTATCTGGATCTCCACCACTCATGTGGTGGTGTGCCATTGGCTCCCACCTTAGCCATATCAATAGTGATATTTTGATGTTCACTACATGCAGGAGTCTACATAGGCCTATGCTCAATGGTGGCCCTATCTGAATGCCCCTGAATGGGTGGATCTCGATCTCATCTGTACTTCAAAGGTGGAGCCATGGATCCTCCTGTAGACCTATGATGTAGGGGTACTAACTTAGACCCCTGTATAACATACTCTTTTGTCGATCTCATGGATATGCATGCAATGCGATCTCGATAATGGCTTTCAAGTGGAACACCCTCATGTTGAGAGGCTCCCTACTCTATCCTGTGCCTAGAAGAATGCACAAAAACTCCTCTATTGGGGGTATGCTCAGTAAGTTCCCCTCATGTCGAGTTGTCTCCTCTAATGCTCATCGAATGATGTTCGAGAAGTGCATGTGGGTGAGGATTCGACATATGCTATTGTGAATCTATTGGGGCTTGGTCATTGGCCTCAGGCTTATGCCTTTTTCGACCACCCCGTGTCTCCACCATGGTGCACCTAGTGTCTAGATTTATTCTTTATTACACAAACAAGGTATACAATGGTGTTTATCTTGTATTAACTTTTAAAAGTGAGCCCTAGACTATTTGATGTTGTTTCAAGTTTGTTGTATCAGTAAAGAACTCCTTATCATGTTTTGAAAGCTTGTTGGATTATATTCTTAGTTTAAATTGGCTTTCACCTGTATACTCATAGCTCGACAACTTGGATGTGACTTCCAGGCCATGTAAATCCCATGTGTGGTAATGAAGGTCCACACCTGGACAAGGAGCACAGGTCCTCCCAGATCCTCACCCAATCTCACCCAATCAGCGTTATACCCTCCGAAGAGAAGTACATGCAAATTTTCTAGGCTACGGATGGTTCTTGGATCCGGTATTGGTCTAGTAACAAAGGGTACGTAGGATTTGGGCCAATGGATGGAAATTACGCCCACCGTCGTTGAACCCTACTAGTGGTTGGATGTGACTCCCAACTCACTAGCGTTTAAGTGCCAAGTGGTGTGTGTGGTTCATTTTAATATTTTTGCATAAAATGAAAATGCATAATATAGCATAAATGATTGTTTCCTACATGATATGCAAAAATAAACATTTCATTTTAGAAAATATGCATGCTATATCCTAAATGATTTTTGATAATGCAATTACGATGATATAGCCCCTGATTGGGCCTCAAGCATGCAAACCAACACACAATTTTTATCAAGCACATTGTATTCTAGGGTGGACTACACTCAGAGGTCCATTGTTCCTAGCAGCACCTTTCTAATGATGCAAAAATGAATACAACTCTAGGACCTAAGTTCGTTTCCCTTTTTTAGTTTTCCTAGTTGTATTGCAAATTTGGCATTCTAGAAAAATACAGAGATAAAAAAAGTTACAGAGGGTGAAAAGTGGGACCTACCTCAGGTCCACATCTGATCTATATTTTGTCCTCTACTTTCTGATCTATCTGTTGTAAACCGTAGGTCTGATTCATGGTTCTGACTATAGACCACGCCTTGAAGCCATGGGCCAACAATGAGACCATAGCTGGAAGCTATGGTTTGCACCTGCAATCTAAAAAACACAAAATATGTCAGATTAGGTGCTTAAAATGTGGAGTTCCACCGTGATCACCTTCTGTACGACCATAAAGGCATGCACCCGATATTGCAATTGCGTAAAATGAAGTAAAAAGTGATATTCAAACACAAATTGACAAAGACTAAACAATTAAGTAAAATGCATCTTTATTTCCTTTTGGAACCAATTCATGTGTTACAAATGAATCCCTCTTAGGGATACCCCTTTTTGATACACAATTACAATGTTGTGATCCCCTTGGGAATACAATGCACTTTTCAAGCCTTTAAGGTGACACGAACTGCTCTAGGGTGGAGTTGACCCTCTTCTTCACATTGAGGAAGGAATTGAATGGTTGAATCTCCTTTAAATCTGATTCCCTATGGTCAAGAAACAATAGAAAAGTATCAAAAGCATATGAAGCCTCTCATGATGAGGCCCTTTAAAGAGAATATACACAAAGATAGCATAGCAACATGAAATCAAGAAAGTGGATAAACCATGCTAAACATAAGCAATTCTCATAAATATTGTTAGAAACATGTAAATAAGGACTACAACTACCAATCTAATGGATCAAATGTATGAAATGAAGCATGTTAGCATGAAAAGAAACTAATTATGCCCTACTTGCTAAAATGAAGTAAATCTAATCAAATCCTTAATCCGGTCAGTTAGAGTCTCTAAACTACCAAATCAAGTACTAAAATGATTAATCTAACCTAGCTAAGCATACTGTAAAAGGAATAATAAGGGGATCTTATACCTATTGCAAACCATAGCTCGAATGAGCGGTCTACACTATAAACCATGGCTGAAAGCCATGGTGAGCAACCAAGTAGTTTTGCTCTCCAAATCAGGGGTTGTGGGATTGATCCTCCTTGTCAAATTGATGATCAAGGGTCACCTCAGTGTCCTCTGATAGATTTGGTGGTTGAATTGCTCGATAGGGCCTCCGTTTGCCCAAATTAGTGTTTCTTGGTATTCTAGCTCCTTAGGGCATCCATGGCACAATTTGTCATGATGCTTGAGTTGGCAAAGTGATAGCAACAAATCTCTCTCTTAGTGTACTCAAGTGAGTCCACAATCTGATAGGGCTTCGCTGCTCTAATCTCCAATGCTCCATTAAAATATCTTTGCCCTAATTTGAAGGGGTATTTATAGGACTACCCAAGGGCTAGGGGTGGCTTCATGGAGAAGCCAAGAACAAGAAGGGGTGGTTAGGATAGTTGGATTGGAAGCTTCCATCCTTTAACCACCTTCTTCTAGATCAAATGGTCGTTCAAACCGATTTGGCTCGGATGAAGGCCAACTGAACTTCAGTTAAGACCATAGGTGACAGCTATGGTCCAGACTATAAACCATAGGTGTCATGCATGGTTCGACTATAGACCGTAGGTCTCAGCTGTGGTTCAGACTGAATAGGCCAAGGAGCCCAAATTGAGTGGTTAGAACCACTGCTCTATCTTGGAGTCTATCCAAGATCTTCCATATGGTCTTGTAGCATGTCCATATGAGTAGTCACCATCGACATGACGTGTTTTAGGTGTCTACACTACCAAACCCTTTGAGGCTCTCAAGGAGGCAATGTGTATGACTCCAATTTTGGCCACTCCAAATTTTCAAAAACCATTTTTCATTGAATGTGATGCCTCAGGAATAGGAATTGGTGCAGTTTTAATGTAGGAGGGTCACCCATTGGCATTTGAAATTAAACATATTTTAGGGAAGAATCTAGGTAAATCTACCTACGAAAAAGAAATGTTGACTATTCTACACGTAGTGGAAAAATGAAGGCATTATTTAATCAATTGTTGTTTTATTATTAAAACCAATCACAAAATTCTCAAGCATTTTCTAGAACAAAGGTTTTCTTATCCCGAACAGAATAAGTGGTTGACTAAATTGTTGGGATATAATTTTGTAATTGAATATAATAAAGGTAAATAAAATATGGTAGTTGATGCATTATGTAGAAAATACAAAGATGAAATAGTTATTAATGCTATTTCAAGACCATGTTCGCAGTGGGTGTCTCAGTTGCAGGAATAATGGTTGTCCAATAGTGAAAAAACTCAAATAATTCAAAAATTATCTATGAGTTCCTTTAAATACCCTCTTTTCATATATGATGATCAAATATTACATAATAAGAGTCACATTTAAATCCCTCACAACTCACCTATCAAAGCATATATTCTAGAGGAGTCACATGCTTCTCCATTTGTAGGACATTTAGGGTTTCTTAAAACCTACATGCAGGTTAAACAATCCTATTTTTGGAAAGGGTTAAAAGTAGAGGTTAAGAAATTGGTAGAAGAATGTGAGGTGTGACAACACAATAAGGAGAAACATTCAAGTCACCGGGTTTGATTCAACCATTACCTATTCAAGATATTCAGTGGTAACATATATCCATGGATTTTATTGAAGGAATTCCCAAGTCAGAAGGTAAAACAGTAATTTTTGTGGTAGTGGATCACCTTTCCAAATATGCTCATTTCTAGGCCTTACAACATTCATTTTTAGAAAGCAAAGTGGCCAAGGTATTTATGGATTCAATTTTTAAATTGCATGGAATGCCCAAAAATATTGTAAGTGATAGAGATCCCATTTTTACTAGTAATTTTTGGAAATAATTATTTTGACTTAGTGGTACCAAATTAAACATGTCTTCTGCATACCATCCACAAACATATGGTCAAATAGAGATGGTTAAAAAATGTTTGGGTACTTATCTGAGATGTTTTGTATAAGATAAACAATATCAATGGAGTCAATGGCTTTCATTGGCAGAATGGTGTTATAATAAGTCTTACCATTATTCCACTAAGATGTCTCCTTTCAAAGCATTGTATGGAACTAAGCCACCAACAGTAGCATATTATGTTCTAGGATCTTCCAAAGTGACCCAAGTAGACGATTGGTTGCAACAACGACAAGCAATGCTCACTATTCTAAAGGACAATTGTATACAAGCACAAAATCACATGAAGCAGCAACAAGATAAACATTGTTCGAAAAATGCATTTAATGTTTTGTGATATGGCATTTCTACATATTTAGCCCTACAAGCAGTTATCATTAAAGATCAAATCTAATCAAAATTTGGCACCATGATTTTATGGTCCTTATCAAAATGTGCATCGCATTAGGGAAGTAGCATACCAATTGGAGTTACTCCAATCCTCTTGCATACACCCAGTGTTTCACGTCTCATATCTCAAAAAGGTGATTTGCCAAAAAGTACAATCTCAGTCAGAATTACTAGTGTTGGATGAAGAAGGGCTTATATATCTCCAACTAGAGGCAGTTTTACAAATCATAGCACGTAGACTAAGATATCGTCACATACAATAGTTTCTCATCAAGTGGCAAGACTTACTTGAAGAGGATGCAACCTGGGAATCTGTAAGTATTTTCAAGTCATTTCTAGTTTTTAGGACAAAGCTTTTTGAGGAGGAGAGTCATCCTACATAACAAACATTGCCATGTTGGCTATGTTTTCCAAGTGTCATCATTTTATATATATTTAGGTTTGATTTTTTATTCATCAATCATCTTACATTTTTTACATTTATTCACTTGCATTATTCGCATTACTTGCCCGTAAGTGGTGGGGATTTTCCCTCCCTCGAGTGGCATTGCATTTAATTTAATTTTTATCATATTTCATTCGTCATAAAATTGATTTATCATTTTCTACTGCCTGCATTTCATATATGCATGATTAAGTCTAATATTACAAGTTCTGAGAGTTGGATAAAGGAACTGAAGCATTCGGTTCCATACTCTTGGAAAAAAAAATTTCCTTGATCAATATTTGTAAGGTGGCTCTAGTGGTAGGTAAGATATCTAAAAATCTAAGAGAATGTTAATGCAAATCCAAGTGCAAAAGAGCATGGACCAGAATCCTAAAGTGCAAAAGACAATGGTCCTAAGCATTAGGGTATACAAAAAGGAAAAATAAAATCTCTAGAAAAAATTCATAATTGCATTGCATGCAAAATAGTGCTAATAAAAATTATTACAAGGAGCGAAGAAAATATTGAAAACAAAAGGGAACTAACTAAATTAAATAAATAAAAATAAAAAATAAAAAACTATCTTCTATAACAAGAAATCTCCAAATCTACTTTCACCACTCAAGCATAATATTTCAAGAAGGTGGTTGGAATATTGAAGGTAGAATAAGCATAAGCCACAATTACAATAGCCTCAATCACATTAATTGCAAAAGGTCTCAATGTTAGGAGTTTCCAATAAAGGTAGTCGGTGCTAGTGGTAGTAGTGGTGGTAGCAACACATTCAGAGGTCTAAAACATTTAGTATTAATAATTCCATATCTAGAGAATTAAGGTGATCAACATATTCAATGTGAGTATGTATTGAAATGCAATAGAGGTAGAATTTTAAATCTCCTACACAATGTTGGAGGGCGAAGTTCCTCAATTTTATCTATAAATATTAGTTTTTTTGTCATTGAAAAGCATTGGAAATTTGCTTAATAAGTGTATAGTATTTGACCCTTTTAGTAATTTTCATTGTTTTCTCTTATGTATTAGTCTAGAATTAAACTCTAAGTATTTTTATTAATAGCATTCAAACTTCTTGGCCTAGCATGATTGTAATAAAATTTGATATATATATATAATGTTATGATTATTTATCTTTATGTCTTGGTTCTTTTGTATGATATGTGTATATGAATGCTTGTGTTAAACCAAGAAAGTGTTCACATTCTAGCTATTAATAAAAGGTTCAAAGTGTTTATTCATCCCACTAGTGCATGAGGGAATCTTCAATCTTCGACATCACATCTTATAGCTTAAATATTTATTTTCCTATTATCTCTCATCCATTTTTCTTTGATGAATGCAATTACCTTAATGTAGTTAGAAATTTGAGCTTTGAAGATCATATACTATAAGAATTTAAACTTGTAAAATTCTTAGATTTTATCCTTTGGTTCATGCCACATCATCTTTGGACTTCTAGTTGTGTCACTCTATGTGAGAGATGATTGTCGAATTCATCCAACCACTACAATTAGTGACCACAACATTCAAAGTTGATAATAGTTTAATGACACACCTAGTGAGACCTATCATGTATTAGGTTGAGATTATAGTAAATACCTCAACTTATCTACTTTTTGAAGCATTTAAAAATTCACATGGAAACTCCAATAAATATGAATACCTAAAAGTAGCCACCATAAGAGATATTGGAGTAATATTTGAGTGACATATCAATATCCCAACATATTAAAGCATAAAGTATTCACCTAGTGATTTCACTAAGAATAAAAGTCCTAGAAAGTTATGAGCACAATACTTGCCTCTTGCTCCTTTATGGCTGCAAATCCTCAAGTATTTGTGCTTTCTCTCAACCCAATTTCAAGTAGGAGGAAAAGAAGACACTAGATCATGGCTTCATAACCAAATCAAGCTTGTAGAAGATATTTGGCCTAGAATGATAGAGAACCCTTGATTTTAATTGTATCTCTAGCTACATGGGATATAATCCCAACTTTAGCCTTGAAGTTAATTCCCTACTTTACCAAGAAATATGCAACTACATTAATGGAGTATCTACATCACATGGCTAACCTATGCATTGTACACAATATTGGAAAATATAAAGTAGTGCTAATATTATTGGTGATATATTTTAGAGTCAATCCTTAGGAATGGTACATAATTCTTGCTCTGCTTCATAATTAATCAACAACTAGGATCAACTCACTAACTTTTTGGTTGATATATTCAAGGAGAAGGTGTAACAACCTGCGTTTTCACTACTCAACCACTCATTTTTTATTTATTTATTCATATATCATTCATGAGACAAGGAACATAATCATGAATTAAGTTAGAACCTTACAAATAGATTAATACTTTTCAAGGAAAATAACATCAAGAGCTATTGAGACTTGATCAAAGTCTCTTTGAGTAGAAATGATAAGCTTCTACGAAACCTTCATATCCCATTAGTATGAGAACATTGACCAGGCATTAGGTTTTATCCCACATAAAAGGGAAAATCACCCTGGTCCACCAAGACCAGTATATAGGTGAATGCCTTGATGATGGAAATCCATCATAATGAACTAACCTTATCAATGGTTATTCATAGATCTTAGATCTGATCCACTTCTTCTAGAAGGGATCTCTAAGACAACAATATCACCATCGTGATTAAACTCATAGAATCCATGGAAGGTCATCTTAAGTATGATTATATAACTTTAAACCACATAAGGCTTATAAGTCTATCCTTTCATTAGTTTTTGTAAAACACATGAATCATTTAAGTATATTACAAAAGGACATTCCTTGTCCAATATGGGAGTATCCCTCTTTATGACCACTTAATTCCTTAGTTTAGAATATAAGTTCTATCTTTGTTTACACATCAATACCAATTTTTATTTTTGAGAGTTTCATTCCATATTTTATTCTAAATTAAACCATCTTGATTTCTTAGGAGGAGAATGTATTCAGTGAAGCTCTCCTATGATAAAATCTATTACATCATAACATGAGAGATCTACCTAAGTAAGTTTTACATTCTATTATGACCAGCTTTGTAATTCCACACAACCATTGATTACATAGAGTAAAACTAGCTAGTTGCATCATTCATAATTATCTAATTTAATCAATAAATAAATGGCACAATCACATAACATTAAGTCACCAACTTAAGCATACATTTTTTACATCATAAATGAACTGTTGAATAAATCGTATCCAATGTAAACATTGCAGTAATATATAAATATACATAATGTTTCCATATAAACATTTAAGCAACTCTTCCACATATAACAATTTATTTTGAAAGTAAAGATAGTATAAACAAGAAATAACACATCAAACCACAAAAAAAAGTGACACAATGATTTATCTTGGGAACCCTCATGGGGAATAAACCCAGCCTCCAAAATATGCTATGTCCTCATTTTCATAAACTTGAGATGTAAAATTTTACAATTAAATAAGGGTATATACAGATCCCTTATAATCATTATATAAATAAAGGGATGTAGTTGTCCCTTAATAGGTTCACGATGCAATTAAGGAATTTCGCAATTCCTTTCTCTAAGTCATCATTATAACATGAAAATACTTTTATACCCATAAAGAATCTAATTGTTCCTTCAAATATTCCTGATGTAGTTAAAGAATCTATGGGCACCTCACTCGAAGCCATATAAATGATCTATAACATCTCATATATGTTTATGATATTCATCAAATTATATTTTGGAGAAGACTCATCGACATTAGAGGAAATCCTATAAATTTCCTCAAAAATGAATTCCAAACTCATTCTTTGTGATTGATATGAAATCAACCAATGAATTAAAGTCCCATACCTTTAATCCATTAGTAAACATTCTTATACATTTAATAAACAAGGTTTATTTTAAATCCTTAAGTGCTTCTTCTTTTACAAGGAGGTTATTATAGGATCTACTCTTTCTATTTCTAGTAATTGAATTATCCAAAATCACCCTCCTTCATATTATAGGCAATAAAATTTAAACCCTTATTTTTTAGGAAGATATAACCCACCCCTATTTAATTTTACCTATTAACCATCAGTTAAGTCCTTGTCTATCATGACCATTCATGGTCATCCCACTTACCGCACTACTTATTTACTAGAATATTTCATAGATCTTATGGATTAAAATACACATGTGGTAGGAGATTATAACTCCTTATATTGCTCACTTACCTAGGTGATTAGGAATTCTTATGTAAGGGGTTTTAGTACCATAATAATATTACCCTTAAGTAAGTCTCCACCTGGTCGATTAATCATAAACGAGAATCCTCCATACCATTATATTGACTTATTTCAAAGGTTCATAATGTGTTTTAACATAACTAAGACTGTGTAGGAGTTAATAATTAGCTAACAAACACATGGTGTGATATACATCATCAATGCAATGTTATTTCTACAAATGGTGCCTATTATTGGTGCTACGCGTGCCTCTAACTGGTACGATGATGACCACCAAGTGGTTGATCACATGAACACCACTTGTGGTCGAGTAACATAGGTGGTTTTATTTATTTTTATCTTGCTCCTATGTCTGTGCATGTCCCATGTGGGACAATGTTGGCGATAGCATCTAGTATTGATTTTTATTTTCCATTGAATAGAGATGGGCACTTCCTAGTACCTCTGTCGATCTAGCATACATCTACCATGTTGTGGCTCGAGGGTTGAAAGAATCAATTTCTTTAGCATACAGAAGACGAGCCGGGTGACCAGTAACTTTGTCTTAAACCGACGTGTGCCTAAGGAAAGTGGTGTGATCTTAATCACTTAATTTAGGGCTTTTTATAAGGTACTAGCTCAATGAATAATGGAAAACATATCCCAATAAATCATTGGTTCTCCAAACTCGTAGAAACATTCACATAATGAAAAAAAAAAAGGGAAAATATTTTCATGCCAACAAGTTCCTTGGTGTTATGATGTTCAGAGGGAAGGTCACTATCGATATCAGGTGACTTCAACTACCAGTAGCAGTAGCAATAGATCATTTCATGGTTTAGTGCCATGAGTATGTATCCCTAGGGTTTGACATTCAATAGCCATTGGTGGTAGGGTTTATACCATCCTTTAGTGGTCAGGGTTATTAGGAGATAAATTTGTTTTAACTTAGCACTCCTCCATGTGAGACTAAACTCACAAATCCAAACCCCTTAACGTCACATCATCGAGCACCAAGGTATAATCAAATAGAGAGTAGGAGATTATTTTTTTTAAATTCCTCAATTAAGGTAGATTGAGGTTCAATTTTGATGGTATAGTATCCTAAAATCACTCAATGTTGTAATAGATGTAAATTTGCATAGAACCACCAAAGACATTAATCTACCGTTCAAATGGTAATTTCAGTATGGTTTTCTAATATTTGTTTTTAGGTGTTTGTATTCAAACCATACGCAAATTATAATGGACCTATATGGCCATTCTTGAAAGCACAAATTCAAACATCCCTTGCGAATCTTATTATAGCACCGCTATTTGAACAATGTATTGATTCCCCTAGAATATCCCATGAGCGTCAGAGGTAATCCTATTGGTTCTTGCAAATATGGTAAAACCAAGGCAAAAAAGTCTAAGGGTATTATAAAGATCATGCAATTGATATCCCATCCGTTAGTGCACCTCTGATGGCTTGCTTGCCGACAATAGGGAAATCTGATGGAGGGAGAATCAATTTTTGATTCCCTTCAATGGTCAGTTATTTCTTTTTAACAATTTTCCTTGCAAGGCTATAACTTTAAACTCATCATGCCATGTAGCACAAATGGATTGCCACATCATAATTAAATCTCTATGGTTAGACTATCCATGGTTCAACATCCGTGAGGAATTAAAGGTATATGAATTAATAATTTACCTTTTACACGGTAACCTAGATGTTAAGGTAACAAGGACAAGCTCCCATCTAATCCCATGGTACACGAGTACTTATAGGTATTACACTGAATACATGAGCCCCAAAGACATCAAATTTTTTTAAAACTTTTTACTATTATAAGATAATGGCTATATTTTAGTCATATGGAGATGGAATTTTCATGCTCTGAATCTAGTTATCTGAATGAACTAAATACTTTAGACTAAAATTAGATCTACAACTAAAATTTGACTTTATTTTATTTCAACAATAAAATCCAAAGAAAGAAAGAGTGATCCAACCTATTTCTCCTCCTTCTCAAACCATGACAAGCTTTTTGGCCCATCTCCATTTCCTCAACCTCTTCTTCTCTTTCTACCCACAAGAGTTCTTCAATTTATCTTGGTCAAGTACCCATAGAAATATCTCAAAGGAATTCTAGTTTATAATCCACCCAAGGGTGGAGAGCATACTCCCTAGTCCTCTAAGATTTCCTAGATGCCCATTCTTCACAAAATATCCTTTATTTATAGGACACTTCTCCACTCATGGGCCAAATAGTGGCCACATTATAATAATATTAAAATGAGATGCCTTAGACCCATTATGACTCATCATGTCTTGTATAATAGAAAAATGGTCCTTTAGATATAATGTGGGTGTCCTTTAGATACAAAGTTAAAACTATTATTGATAGGGTAAGGGATATCCCTTTTAATTTCCACCAATATAGGGAAGCCATATGCGTATTTACCAATGGGTAGGATATATATAATATTTAACAATCCTATAGTCCTTTTAAGTCCCATCTAAATTGGGTCCACTAGGTTGTTTGTCCATAATTTACAATATTGTCATAATTTTGTAAAAGATAATTCCTCAATTTTATCTTTCACAAGACCTCATAATTAGTCTTTACTTAATTATCTTATCTCTAAAATATAATTAATATTTTCCTATCCTTCATAATATATTTTGTTAGAATTTGTGTAGGATTCTTTAGGGTCTATACCATTTTTATCAGGTATTAATTTATCCCCAAGATCAATTAATATCCTTTAATTAAGGTAGGAGGATGACGGGTCATGACATACACCCCCCCTTAAATTAAATACAATCCTTTGTTTTTGAACAATTACCTTACTAAAAATATGTATCTAGCAATATTAAAACTCATCCTGCTATTTTACAGTTTTGATACATCAGATTTTTCTTTCTTCCAACACCTCACATCTTAATGGAAGCTTCATCTTCCATCCATGAGAGTACTTGGACCTGCAAAAATGTAACATATCAGCAGTACCATGTTCTTATAAACAACATAACATCCATTTTGCATTAAAAAAAGTATTCAAAACATCATCAAAACATAATCTCATCGCAAGGATTATAGTTTTTAAACCATCTATTACTACACAAATACTAAATTTAAAGCACTGCAATAATAGAATTTGCAAACTGGTGTTACAGATATATCATGCAATTATGCATCTGTACCTTATTAGACATAGAAAGTCTTGTTAATTTTATCAAAACTCCCACCAAGGAGTATCATAGTATAATTTTTTTAACCCCTAACATGAATTAACCTGATAAAATCAAATGTTAATAAAGACACATCATAAGTTCAGGATCTCTATTTAGGACATCCTCATATATTCCAATATGAAAATACCAGATCATCCACCCAGATGTCTTTCGGTTTATATCATCATTTTGGATAAGTCCCATACCTTCTCCTAGAATGGACACCAATCCATTCTTCAAATTTATTGAGATTTTATACAAGAAAAAATCAATGTTCATGCATTCCTTTGAATTCCATACTAATTAAATTTCATATAAACAGTAATATTCATATAGCATTCAAAAATATATATAAAATTCAAAAGTTTGATAATGTTTATGCCTCATCCTTAGCATGAATAAACTACTAAAAGTTGTGTCCTACAAAGTGGTGGCCTAAAGGACCTTAAGGTTGATGCTCCTGGATCCGTTCTTCTCCTTGTATTGTGCTGGTACTTACAACTGGAGATGGTGGTGGGGCTAATGTTCCAGCAGATGCTTGATCACTACCTCCCCTTCTCCCATGTTGTGTATTAACAAATGGTTGTGGTGGAATAAGCATACCGTGATTTAGAAAGGCAACCAAAAAGGATTCTAGAAAAGCAACATTAAATTCTTCCCTTAGTTGAAAAAATTGTGGATTTTATGTGAGCATGGCTGCCATCACTGCTACTCTCCAATTTTTTCTTTGTAATATCTTCGATATAAGCCTATCTCACTCAACAATGAAAACATCTCTCTCGGTCTCCAAAATTTTTCTTTCTCATGCTCAGATATCTTTCTAGGCATTTTGCATAGGAGACTCTCTCATTGTTCCCCTAGATATTCTTCTAGTTCTTCTCATTTTTGTATCCCCTCCTATAATTGCCCCTTCTTCTTACCCCTTCTTCTTGATTAGATTTGGTAAAATTAACTATTAGTTTCTTCTCTTCAAGGAAGATTCATCAGTAGATCGATAAGCAAAATCAAAAGGATCATAAGTCATACAATGGGATTTACACCACATATAACTAATATCATCCAAGCAAATCCTACCATGAATATGATCGTATTGGATGCCATGAATATGTGAAAGATTTAAAAACCTGTAATTTATTGCATACAATCACTTTTTAGATTTGTGTTTTTGATCCAAGTGATTATCTAGTATAGTTTCCAACCTATTAATATTGTTTGTTCATTTAACCAATAGCATATTGATGTTTTCAAGGTGTATCCTTCAGCTTCCATGTCACTCTTTGTATTCGGCTTGATTGTCCCTTTGAAGATTTTGATTTACCTTATCAAATTTTGATGTGGAACGTGTCCTTTCATCTTTACATAAGGTCCTATAATTGTCCCCTTAAATGGTTCCATAGGCTTATTTGGTCCACACTTATTTTGGTACCTTACCTTTAGGTACTACTTTTACAAATCTATAATGAGTATATGTTGACATCAAGCATATTATCAAAAAGAGAGAAAATTTCTCTTAACTTCCTTTCAATAGGAAACCAGTTCAGTAATTAGCCATCATGTTTTGTTATGAATAAGAGCAGCACGAATTTTATGAATATTTTGTTTGGGTTCCTCAAAATTTGCTTCAATAAAGAGAAGGATTGCAGAACTTCTTACAAATTGAAGCTATCGAAGCTCGTAATGCCCTTATATCCATGGAACACATATATTGGAATACCTTTATCTAGAATTCTCTTTGTGATGTGTGGTTAAGGAATAATTCCCATAATTATTTGGCTTTTGAAAGTCCTTTAAGTTGTTTTGAGTGGTTCAACTGATTATTTAGTTGGCCTAACTAGACTTTCCATGTCTAGTTTGGGGATTCCTGGTTACCTTCTATAAGTGATCCTCTAAATTTTTCAATTCAATTTCTACCATCCTATTATTTGGATGTGGTCAATAAATATGTTCCCACTTGAAAGGCATCTTTTGATAGCAATATTTATTAGAGTCTTTTGTATCAAATGTATGTGCAAACTCACATGTTCTAGGAAATTCAAAATAGATTTGCTCAGACTCGATGTCTGATAGAAATGGATCTTATGTTGTATGGGTGTCATGGCACTCCTTGGACATATTATGTATTTGATAGATATATTGTAATTCGCTACAATATTCCTCTTCCCATCATCTATCCCGAGTGTAGATTATCTCCAGTTGAAGATTATGATAGCTCAGATTCTCACTAAATCTATGATGGTTTCATCTGACCATTGCTATTATGTCCAGTTTCTAGTTTTGGTATTTTAGTATGCAATAAAAAAAATTGATTAATTATATTTGGTTGTTGGTTTTTCTATGTTTTGTCCAACTATTTTATGCTCCATTTTTCTTTGGAAAATAATACCATATGCATGGCATAATGAGTAGTTTCTGATTTACATAGCATAGAACACCTCAATACATGCAACCACCACCCAGGTGGTCGCGTGGCATACTTTACAACTGATCCAAGATACACGGATAGTCGAAGCTAATTGGTAGAATTATGATATAGTTCACCCTAAATTTTTTTGTCAAGAAAAGTACAAAGTTTCTAGTGAAATTTGGGGGTGGTTTCCATGCTTAAATGTGTCCTTGCTCTCTTTTTCCAAACTAGGGTTTCATACCAGAAGATGGTTTTGGTGTTTGTGGATAGTCTCCATGACTTCCAGAGTTAAGGTCCTCCTTTCACCTTGTCTCTAGTTGGATACCACCGAGAAATTGTAACCTTGATAATATAGAGAAAATATTGTTTTGTTTATCTCCAATAGTTAGTTTATCAATTTCATTCGACTAACTTGCATTCACACATGATGATAATTTCAAACTGAGTTTAGTCATTCTTGTCAAGAGATTTCTCTCTTTTTATCTTTTACCATTGGGTTCTCATATGTAGAGAATAATACCACATGCGTCACTTTGTGTCTTGTTTTAGTGCTAAAATAGCATGAAGCACATCCATTAAATTACAATAAAGAAGGTGGTATTTCCAACCGTGATAAAGGTTTAGGTCTATGGCTATATCCGGGTGAACTGTTATTAATCAGAGTAGTAATCCACCAGTATTCATTGTAATTGAGTTGTTCAGCCTCTTGGCCAAAGGCCAATTTGTAACAAAAATTAATAAATGAGAACATTCTTTTAATGTGCCAATTTTCATCCAAGGTCGTTCTAGACTGATATTCTTAGTGGCTAAATTATAACTTACTTGAGTTTTATTCATCAATTCTTATTACAGAGTGTTCCAATTTGAGCTAATTGGTCCAAGCTATTAACAAATTATTTATAATAATTTGATAACCTTAATATTAAGTGATCCTTTAGTAAATATGAACCTTTGGTTCTAACAAACTTGAAATTAAGAAGTGAGTACATCAAAAGATATAGATGTCGAGTATTTTCCCAAAATATTCTAAGGTACACCACTTAAAATCCATGCAGGAGGGTTCGCTTAGCTCTTCCACTTTAGAACGATTGTGGATCTACTCATGGGGGATAGGAACTTAGACATCATAATCTCAAGCACTGACCTTGTCCTTACCATGTGTGCTTTTTTTAGATTTTATGTTTTGATTTTTCTCTCATGTTTTGTTTCACACCTAAATATTTTGCTAACCTATATCTAACTATAATATATTAGTTAGCCTGGGCTCTGATACCAACTGTAACAACCCGCATTGTCACTACTCAACAACTCAATTTTTTTAGTTTTTTTAAATTTTTAATTTATTTATTCATATATCATTCATGAGACAAGGATCATAATCATGACGTAAGGTAGAACCTTCCAACTGGATTAAAAGTTTTCAAAACAAATAGCATCAAGAGCTATTGAGACTCGATCAGAGTATCTTTGAGTAGAAGTGATCAGCTTCTACAAAAATCTCATATCCCACTGGTATGAGAATGATGGCCAAGCATTAGGTTTTATCCCATATAAAAGAGAAAATCACCCTGGTTCACCAAGACCAGTATAAAGGTGAATTTTTTAATGATGGAAATCTATCATATTGAACTAACCTTATCAATGGTTATTCATAGATCTTAGAACTGATTCACTTCTTCTAGAAGGGATCTCTAAGACCGTAATATCACCACCATTATTAAACTCATAGAATCCATGGAAGATCATCCTAAGTATGACTATATAACTTTAAACCGCATAAAACCTATAAGTCTATCCTTTCATTCCTTTTCGTTATACATATGAATCATTTAAGTTTATTACAAAAGGATATTCCTTGTCCAATATGGGAGTATCCCTCTTTATGACCACTTAATTCCTTAGTTTAGAATATAAGTTCTATCTTGGTTTACAAATCAAGACCAATTTACCTTTTTGAGAGTTTCATTCCACATTGTATTCTAAATTAAACCATCTTGATTGCTTAGGAGGAGAATGTATTCAGTGAAGCTCTCATTTGATAAAATCTATTACATCATAACATGAGAGATCTACCTAAGTAAGTTTTACGTTCTGTTATGACCAAATTTGTAATTTCACACAACCATTGATTACATAGAGTAAAACTAGCTAGTTGCATCATTCATAATTATCTAATTTAATCCAGAAGTAAATGGCACAATTGCATAACATTAAGTCATCAACTTAAGCATACATTTTTAACATCATAAATGAACTGTTGAATAAATCATATCCAATGTAAACATTGCAGTAATCTATAAACATACATAATGGTTCCATCTAAACACTTAATTCACTCTTCTAGCTATAACATTTTATTTTAAAAGTAAAGACAATATGAAAAAGAAATAACACATCAAACCACAAAATAGATTGACACATTGATTTATCCTAGGAACCCTCATGAGGCATACACCCAACCTCCAAAATATGCTATGTCCTCATTTTCATAAACTTGAGATGTAAAATTTTATAATTTAAGAAGGGCATCTATGGATCCCTTATAATAATTATACAATCAAGGGACACATTTGTCCCTTAATAGGTTCATGATGCAATTAAGAAATTTTCCAATTCCTTTATTTAAGTCATCATTATAACATGAAGATACTTTTATACCCATAAATAATCCAATTGTTATTTCAAATATTCTTGATGCAGTTAAAGAATATATGGGCACCTCACTCTAAGCCATATGAATGATCTATAACATCTCATATATGTTTATGATAATCATCAGATTATATTTTGGAGAAGACTCATCGACATCAGAGGAAATCCTATAAACTTCCTCAATAATGAATTCCAAACTTATTCTTGATTATTGATATGAAATAAATCAATGAATTAAAGTCCAATACCTTTTAAAGTCCAATACCTTTAATCCACTAGTAAACATTCTTATACACTTAATCAACAAGGTTTATTTTAAATCCTTAAGTGATTCTTCTTTTACAAGGAGGTTATTACAAGATCTACTCTTTCTATTTCTAGTATTTGATTTTTTTGGAATTGGTAAATTTTCTTCAAACTAAGGAGGTAAATCAACTTTGAAGATATGGAGTGACATATAATACACTTTACTCAAAATAAGGGTCAAGAAGATAGGGTAACTTTTAGAAGGGAGTATCTTCTTCCAAAGGTTCCAAAGGCAAGCAACCTCAACAGGGACAAAATAAATATTGCAAGATTTGTGATATGGAAAACCATGACACCAATAGGTGTTGGTTCAAAAATAAAGAACCAAATGATCGATGTCAAAAGAAAAATGGAAAGTACACACCACAAAATAATAATAAGCAACAAAAGGGTAATTTTTCTTATGAGGAATCAAAATCAGAATTTGGGAGGAGGGCACACAAGATGCCCATGACTCATACAACTTTTGAGCAAAAAGATCTTTTGTGGTATATTGATTTTGATACTAGTAAACACATGACTGGTGATAAATCATGGATTGAGACATTTGATGCTAAGGAAGGAAAACCAGTTACCATTGTTGATGATAAGACCTACCAAGTCTAGGGTGAAGGAAATGTTTTCATCACTCTTCTAGATGGAGAATGTCATATTGAGAAAGTCCTTTATGTTCTAGGATTGGCAAACAATTTGTTTTCCTCAAATATTGGATAAAAACATGGTGCTTTATTTTATAGTTGAGGATGGAATAAAGCATTGCTTCATCACCATGAAGGGTAAACATATCGCAACAACTTCCTACAAGCATGGCTTATTTGCTTTATATGCCCTTTCTATACCTCATGTTGCCATGGTGGTAAACACAAATGAGGTCACTTCTCTTTGACACAAGAGATATGGGTATCTAATTTTAGGATATTTACTTGATTAAATATGCAATGGTGAAAGGTCTTCCCAACCTTTCATCCACTTTACCAGTTTGCTCATATTGCTTAGTCGAGAAGCAACACCGAGTATCTTTTGAGTTGAGCTCATCATGAGCAAAAATACCATTGGAGTTGGTACAAACTGATCTATGTGGTCCTATGCCAAATAGTTATGAGGTAAAGAGGTATTTCTAATTGTTCATTTATGACTAATCATGAAATATGTGGGTTTTATTTCTACAACTGAAGTCATAGGCTTTTATGTATTTTCAGTAGTTCAATAAAAGTTTTGAGAAGGAAGCATGATGTTCTATTAATACCCTCTACTTAGATTGAGGGGGGTAATATACCTTAAAATAAATTTTCACATTTCTTAATTCACATGGAATTAAGAGGTATATTACAATAGCCTATAATCTGTAGAAAAATGGAGTTTCTAAGAGGATAAATTGTTCCATCATTGAAATGGTTCATTGTATGCTTATAGGGGCACATCTTGAGCAACAGTATTGGGTAGAATCTATCAGTACAACAATGTACCTCCTGAATAGAGCACCCACAAAATATCTTAAGGGAATGACTCCACAAAAATCATGGAGTGGTATAAAACCCTTCATTTATCATCTAAGGATTTTTGGGTGTAAATAATTCATGCATATTTCAAAAGAGAAGAGAAAGAATTTAGATGAGAAATCCTTGCAGTGTATTTTTCTTGGTTATGATGAGCATTCCAAAGGATATAATTTGATATATCCTAAAACCAAGAAAATACACACAAGTAGAGATGTGGTATTTGATGAATCTTTCACACTAGATAATACATCTTCAGATGTATACTTGGATGAAGAGGAGCCTAAAAAAAAGACTCCTTACCCATAGAAAAATATTCCAAAATGGTATACAAGTACAATAAGATATTTAAATTTTACTACACCTCTAGATCTATCTTTAGATCGAACTCACAAACAAAGTATAACTTAGCAAATAAGAGCAGAAACATCAATTTCAGAGGTTAACGATATTTACCAACATTTTGAATAACTTTCTATAGATGTAGAGGAAGATAGAGAATAAGATATGGATGTAGATGATGATAGGGTTTTTATGTCTTCATTGGATGAAAATAAACCTACCATAGTCCAATATGCACTTAGTGAGCCTCAGTGGAAGGCATCTATGTATTCAAAACATATGTCTCTCATCAAAAATAAAACTTGAAAGCTAGTTGATCTACCTTTAGGAAAGAATACCATTGGTAGCAAATGGGTATACAAAGTGAAGTATAATGTAGATGGAATTATAGATAAGCATAAGGTATGCCTTGTTGCAAATGGCTATGCATATAAATAAGGCATTGACTATGAATAAAATTTTACACCAACTTCTAGAATGACTACCATTCATGTACTTTATGCTATGGTAGCTCAGTTTGGATGGAAACTATATCATATGGATGTCAAAAGTGCCTTCTTAAATTGTGATATCAAAGAAGTGTATATGACTCAGCCAAAAGGATTTGTGGTTGAAGACCAAGAGCAAATAGTTTACAAATTGTTTAAATCCTTGTATGGATTAAAACAAGCTCCACAAGCTTGGCACATAAAAATGGACAATAACCTATTGTATCATGGATTCAAGAGAATTCCTTCAGATGCTAATCTCCGTATCAAGAAAATTGGTTCTAAAATAATGATTTTAGTACTCTATGTTGATGATATGATTATCACTGGTAGTTCATATAAATTGATAGATGTAGTGAAAGGTGACTTGAAAAAATCATTTGAGATGATAGATCTAGGACTTATTCATTATTGTCTTGGTTTAGAAGTGGCACAAAAGAAGAATCACATCATAGTGACATAGAAAAAATATGCCAAGACATTAATTGAGAAATATCACATGACTGATTGTAAGCCTAAAGCAACTCCAATGGAAATAGGGCTACAATTATCATGATATGATAAATATCCATAGGTATATGGTACTCTCTATCATCAGTTGATTAGGAGTCTCATATATTTTGACCAACACCAGGCTAGATATCAAATTTACTATGAGTTATATTTCAAGGTTCATACAAGAACCTAAGGTTAGTCATTGGAAAGCAACAAAACGAGTTCTTAATTATGTCCACGGTAGTACATAATATGGCCTGGAATACAAGAATAATGACAACTTCTTGTAATATTACACAAACTCAAATTATGTCGGGTCACTTGATGATAGGAAATCCACTTCTGGATAATTTTTTTATCTTGGCTTCAATCCTATCTCTTGGCATAGTAAAAAGCAACAGGTGGTTGTTTTATCATCTACAAAGGCAAAATATTATGTAGCACGTGGAGTAGTATGTGAGGTGATATAGTTACATCGTATTATTTCAAGTATGGGTCTTCCCAAGAAACTTTCAATTCACTTATTTTGCGACAACCAAGGTGTTTTGAAGCTCATCAAGAATCCAGTGTTTCATGAATGCACAAAACACATTAACATTCAATGTCATTTTATTCAAGATGAAGTTCCAAAACACAAGATACATCTCCAATATATTTCCACTGATGAAAAGGTTACAAATATTTTCACTAAGGCAATTTTGCGTGTCAAATTTGAGTTGTTTTGCAATACTCTTTTTATTTCCAAATAATGTAATAAGGGGGGATGTTAGCATTGATAGCATATTAAATATTATTTATTAAATTATGTTATTATTACATTATATTCACATTTAGACATAAGTGCATTATTATGTTAGTGCTTTAGGTGGTTAGGGCATGGTAGTTCAGAAGGTGGTTTGATATGTTCCTTATATTGCACTAACTACCTGTTCATTGGGAAACATTAGTCATGTAATATATATTCATCAATATTTGAATACAAAGTTAATGATCATATTTCTTTAGGTACAACCAAGATGAGCCACTTGTGGCTCCCATTCGAATACCTTCTACACCCCAATAAGGGCTAGTGTAAAACTCACTGTCAGGTCTACTATCACAATCAGTGATTACAATTAGAAATAGGATTACTCAGAGCCTACAGTCGACATCGACCAAGCTCTCAATTTATGAGCTTATTATACAATCCCGTAGACATAGGGAAGTGCTCATGGAGATTCTTAAATATATCAAGCTTTAGCCCAAAGATCCTAATGCATTAACTAAATTTGTGGTGTATGTCCAAAAGTGCAAATATCCTATGGTCACCTTCTATGACAACAAAATTAAACATGTACTAGCCAATGTAGCGAATCCACCATTACACATAATAACTTGCATAAACCAAATATCTTACAAGTGAGTGTTGATTGACACAAGCTCATCGATCAACATAATAATGATGAATGCATTGTAATATCTTAACCTTCCAACGTTACACATATTTGCATCTACTTTCACATTATGAGCATTCAATGATTCATTATGCTCTACGATTGGCACTATAGTCTTGCCTATTTAGGTGGGACTAAAAATGATTTCCATCTTCTGCCATGTGTTGGAAGGAATAATGTAATAAAATATATTGCTCTATCACCCCTAGATACGAGATATGAAATGTTTTCCTTCTATTTTACATAAATGTATTAAATACATTCATGAAGGATAGTTTCATGTTGTCCCATTGGATGATAAACCTTTTGAGTATGTCGATCAAGTTAGCAATCTAAGGGAGTTTTTTTTACCATAAACACATATGGACATTAGATCTAGTTATCCCATTAATTTTCTAAAGCACAAACCCAAAGTAGTGTGTGTCGATCCATCCATGTCAGCATCACCATTGTCACCCAAACTAGTAGCTACTTCTAATAAAACTTCTTCATCATCTGATCGTCATGTTAAATAGAAGTTGAAGGCACCCATGGTAGATAATCATGAAGGTACCCCATGGAGATTATTATTCCCATGGAAGATGATGAATTAAATAATAATATGGGTGACACAATGGAGGATATGCCTCAACCTACATCACCCATGTCATCTATAGGATTATCCATACCTCCAGTGACTATCCATTTATTCAACCTTAGGTTCACCGAATACTTGGTACAAAATGTAACTTTTACACCAATTATTAATTTTGTGCAAGACATGGGAAGACCTCATGTTTCTTCCTTTCCCATTGGAATGGTGGTACCCATAGGAGTACCACCCAACTAGACAAACTTTATATATGGGGGTTTTGACCAAGCCCTAGTTCACTATCAGGTGATCCATCATGACAATGAACCTTTTGCTTGCAACATCTACTATATATCAAATCCAAAATTTGCTCTGAGATACTTTTACCATTGCCATTGGCATAGTAGTGGTTTATATATTTATAACCATGGTATCAAATTACCCTATCTACCTTAGTACCAATTTCCTACTAATAAATTTGGTTTAGGGTATTCTATTCACATATGGAATGAGTTGTTGGCTAGTTTCCTAAAGTGCCTAGGCCTAGGATTTTGGGAGGACATTGATGAGAATGAATACATTGACCTCAGCCATTTGCATTTATTGAGGTATCATTTCTCAATCACAATGGTCATTGTAGAACCTCCTAGATCATATAATGAAACCAATCAAGAAGAGGAATCGAAACATGATGATATTATTGAAAATTATTGGGTGAATGAAGACGATGAGTATGATGATGAAAGAAAAATTTCATAATTAGGAACTACTTACATATGTCGTCTCAATAAATATACAAGAGATATTGAGCCTGTAAAATCCCCTATTAACATAGATGACATCTATCACAAGGTATTTCTTGCTCCACCTAACTAGAGATAACTACTTGTACACGAGGACCCAATTATCCTATCTACTCCTAAAGTGGACCCAAAGATCCCAATACCTTATAAGCCACATCTAGAATAGCTAGAGCAATAAACAATCAATAGGTCCTACCCCTGTGATCATGGAGATAACCAACCATCCATAAACATGATTTACATTGATTTAATTATACATATTTGTAATCCAAGTGACCCCTCAAAGTTGTTGCACCTCAATATTGAGGCCATTGAATTTGATCACATTGCATTGCCATCATCACCTGAGGAGTTCTTCCCATGTGAAGAAATGTTGCAACCATTTCATTTTGCTCCAAACCATGTTGAGGATGTCTGTAATGCTGAGGTCAAATCTAATATGATGGATCATCCAAACCCAACATGAAATCCACTTGATACCTATGCCTCATCATATTGAGGAGGGATCCCACATGTCAATTGAGGATACTTTCAACATGGATATTAGCACTGACACTAACCATCCTAAGAAATTCAAATTTGGTGAAAGTCTATCTTCTAAGGAGCATGCCATACTCATACCTATTTTGATGGAAAAATCTAAAATATTTGCTTGGTCATACAAAGACATGTTGGGTCTTGATACGAAGTTGGTTACACATAACCTCACTTTAGACCCCACTATGAAGCTAGTCAAGCAAAATATTAGAAATATGCACCCAAAAATAACCTTAATGGTGAAAGATAAATTATAAAAAAAATTGGATGTAGAATTTATTCAACCCATCGATTAGCTAGAGTGGGTATCGAACATGGTACCCATAGGTAAACCTGATGGGAGGATTCATATTTGCATGGATTTTAGAGACCTCAATAATGCAACACCCAAAGATGTATTTCATTTATCGAACATAGATGCTCTCATAGATGCAACTGATGGTCATGAAATGTTATCCCTAATGGACATATTTTTAGGCTATAATCAGATTCAAGTCAAACTCAAAGATCAACATAATATAACCTTTACCACTCCATGGGGAATATTATGCTATTAAGTTATGCCATTCGACCTTAAAAATGTTGGTGCAACCTATCAACGGTCCATGACATATTTATTTCATGATTACATGCATAAGATACTAGAAGATTACATAGATGATTTGTTCATCAAATCATTATTGCATGAATAGCATGCATAAGTTCTACGTAAAGTCTTCGATCACTTGATAGAGCATAATGTTAGGCTAAATCCTAAGAAATGTGTTTTTGATGTCACATCAAGAAAACTATTAGGATTCATAGTCTCTAAATGAGGGATCAAAGTAGATCTTGCAAAGGTCAAAGCAATTCTAGAAATTCTTCCCCCCATGAACATCAAAGAGCTTCGTAGCTTACAAGGTAAAGTAGCATCCATCAAGTGCTTCATAGCACAATTATCAAATAAATGTTGACCCATGAATTGAATACTACACAAGGGGGTCCCATTCAATTGGGATGAAGAATGTCAAAAGGCCTTTGATGAGATCAAATAATACCTGGAAACACCACTAGTATTGGATCCATCTCAACTAGGTCTACTTTTCTTGCTATATATTTCAACCACAAACTTTACCCTGGGAACCATTTTGGCCCATAAGAACAAAGAAAATAGATGACATACTATCTATTACATTAGTTGCACCTTGGTCAGTTACGAGCTAAAGTATACATACATCAAAAAGCTCTACTTAGTTATGGTGTTTGCTACCAAAAATGTGTGCCACTACATGCTAATTCATACCACGTATGTCATATCAAAATAAAATCCTTTGTGGTACATGTTGAGTCATGCGTATCATAATACGTGAACGTAAAGTGGATCATTCTATTGATGGAATTCTATCTTGAATTTATTAGTCAAAAACCCATTAAAGTTCAAGTTATAGATGATCAGTTAGCAGAGGCACCTCTTCAAGATGACAAACCTCTCATGATAGAATTACATGATGATGTAGTGTTCGCACTATTTGAATCACGCGAACCTAAAGAACAAAAAAAAAAGTAGACATGACTTTTTTCTTTTATGGTTCCAAGTATGATCAAGGGGTGATGTAGGGATCGTGTTTTTCACACTACAAGGGGCTCCTATTCCCTTGTATTTTAAACTTGATTTCTCTTGCACCAAAAAAAAATCTGAATACGAGGCTCTAATATTGGGTCTCCAAACAACTATCACCATGAATATTAAGAAGCTTAATATATTTGGTGACTCCTTGCTCATTGTAAATCAAGTAAAATACATTTATCAATGTAAATTTCCCATTTTTAAAGCTTACAAAGAGTTTGTGGACACATAACTAGTTTGCAGATATAATGGCATCTTTGGGATCCTTAATCCCTTAGAATCCTTTCACCGATTTTACAACCATCCATGTAAAAATGCTCTCGCAATAAAAAATGTTGTGTGAGGCTCCAAACAATAAAGAATCAATCCATATGATTTAGATAGAACCAAATAATGAGTGGTTCTACAAAGCATGAGAATTTCTAAAACATGCACCCTAGGGATCCTTGATCTCGTAGGGTCCTTTAGAGAATGGTACTACCATTCATCAATTAATTAGAGGCCTCTGATTGCCCTTTTTCTTATAGATAATATGGTAAATGTTGTTTTCCAATCTACATTTGTGTATAATTAATTGCTATCGGAACAAGTTGTTCAGTCAATTGAAGCTCAAGCTTATCAAGATTGGCTCATCCAATTAAAAAAATACCTAAAACTTGGTAGTATCCCTTAGGGATTTTTTTATGCCAAAAAATGATAATTTAAACAGAAAGTGACTAGGTATGTCTTGCTAGGAGATATTTTGTATTGTTAGATCTATGATGGACTCATCCTTCATTGTCTCAAGCTCTAAGAATCTACTTGGGTAATCTCGTAATATCATGATGGTACCTATGATGGCCATGTCAGTGGTATGGCTATCATCAAGTGCATCCTTATAATGGGTTATTATTGGTCCATGATGGAGAAGGATTATTGCTCGTATGTCAGGAAGTTCATAAAGTGTTAGCATCATGCTAATATCTTACACCTACCATCTCAGGCCTTGTAACCAATTAAATTGGCTTAGCCTTTTTCTCAGTGGGGATTCAATATAATTGGAAAGATATCTCCTCCTTCTTTAGACCATCATACATTTATTATAACGACCATTGAGTACTTTACTAAATGGGTGGAATCAATCCCTTTGACCACTATGACTGGACCTTGTATTATGGATTTCATACTCCATAACATTATATCATTTTGGTATTCCATCCAAAATAATATCAAATAATAGAACATCATTCAAGAACAAAGATGTATAGGCTTTAATATCCAAATATAATATTTAGCACAACTTTTCAACACCATATTATCTATAAGAAAAAGGGCAAGCAGAGGCCTCTAATAAAAATGTAGTTACAAAATCACCCATTTTTTTCTTGTATATGGTGTTGAGTCTCTCATTGAAAGAGTTCATCGATGATGACACTTCATGACAATATCACCTTGAAAAATTGACCATTCTTGATGAACGATGAGTCGATAATCTCAAGCATCTCTGCATTTACCAAGATCATATTAAATGAGATTATAATCCTAAAGTCCATCCAAGATACTTTAAGGTTGGGGATCTTGTGCTTAAAGAGAACCAACAGAACTCAAATATTCTACCTCATTTAAGGGATAAATTTTCAGCCAGTTGGTTAGGTCCCTTCATCGTAATAGAGAATATAGGACCAGGTACTTATCACTTAACTTCACTAGAATATGTTGAGGATACCATGCTTGTCAACATTCTTCATATACAGGTATTTTATACTTAAATCATAAAACAATCAAAATCACAAAAATAATAAAAAAATCATCAAAATAACAAATAAATAAAAAACATAAAAATACAAAAACAATACAAAAAATCAAAATAAAAAAACATTTACAATATGCTATCATGCATTTTCATTGTATGCACTCATCAGTTGCATTGTAGTAGGCACCTTAATACATTGCATTTGCATTAGGATAGGTTGTGTTTACATTCTTATGAATGATACCATGTTCGTATGTCAATCATGAATCCACATATAATTATCATCCATATATCCATTATGAGTAACTATGTTTTTCAACACAACCTATGAGTTGCTAGAGGGTATATACTAGGGTTTTCTAATCATTCAACCATCCCTAGTTATATTTTCAAATTTTGTAGAAATTTATCTTGAGTTTTATAAGGTAAGGTCTAGTTTGGATAGTACCTTACATATCTCAAAATCCCAACATAATTTTACACATTATCAATCCGAGTATAAACAATGAAAGATGACACTACAAAGTAGTCCTAGTCACCTTAAGTGAAAGGTTTCCCTTGCTCACATAATTATGAGCATGGTCTAGAATGCTAAGAATTGACAAAACGATAAGCTTCCCCCTACCCAAACAATTCCCTTGCTCTCACATAAAATAAGAAACTTCCCAAAATAATGCAATATAAACAGTGATTTTCGCCACTAAGAAAAGCCCTTGCTAAAAAAAATAAACAAAACAAAAAGAGTTATTTTCATCACTATGCATGAGCAAGCATCCCAAACAGTCAAAATAAAAAAGGGGGTAACAAGCTTGAATCCCTAGAATTTTTAGTATTCAAAATCCATGGGGTGATATCCATTACATCAATGGGTTGAATGAAACTCGTATGGCAGTGGAGTAAGCTTATGCGTGGTGATATTTCTATCATATTAAGGATCTTATTTTATATAGGAACAATGTCATATTATGGATGAGCTAGTTTTTGGTAGCTTGTGTTACCTAGTATTCTAGTCTAATTGCATCCAAACTCAGAATCAAGATGATCATATGGTGATCCTCATTATAGCAATGGGTTGCATGAAACCCACCTAGCAATGAGGTAGTATTATACCTCATATAATACATTCACTTTGCACACATAGGGATAGTGAATATCTAGGTCTTTCTAATAGGTTGTTATCTTTTAGGAGTTTGGTGTAGTCAATATACAACTTTTTATCAGTCAACTAGGGTGTTTGCATCTCATGGAAAACCTCAAAAATACCCTCACAACAATAAATCATCTCATCAAACAATCACAATTTTCCTTATGAAATTTTGTTAATTAAGGGGTCTTCATAAAATAGGATAGATACCGGATGGATATCAACAATGATATTTAGACGACCACTGAATATTTTATGAATATATTATAGTTTACAAAAGTTCTTAGGGAAAACCCCTATATTTGACATCATTCCATCTCACATATGCACATATAAATGTATAATTCTTATGATAAGAATTAACATTTTTATTTATGATTTTTATACATTTGCTGGTGTTTGCCATTAGTTTGTTAAACACAAATTAGATTCATTTATTATGTTTTAAGTGATTAAATCATATAGGTACATTTGTATTAGACCATCCACATGAAATTAATGCATTACATACACATTACATATGCCATATCATATAACATAAATTAAATGCATAATCAATGAAACAAATCTAAACATGTATTTAAGAAGTTAACATTGCATCCATATATGCATACATAGTAGTACATACATACATCTAGATCATGTAATATAATCATACATCAATCATATAACTATTGCATGTCATTAGTAAATCGTACATATAGAACAATACATCATCATATAAGGATTACATATATCAATGCATCCATAAAAATAAAAGTAAAACCATAAAAACATGATGAGGCATAAAGAAGATCTCAAATATATGGTACAATAAAGTACATCATGATACAAAATATTCTCGTAGGATACAACTCTGTAGGTCCTTAGACCTTACACTCAAAAATGATAAATACATAATGCTACATCAAGCAGGCCCTACACCCCCAGAGTCACCTCTACCCTGACCTCTTCTCTATGAGGCTACTTAAAACCATTACCTACTGATATCTATAATAAATAAGTTGACCTATGACTAGGCTGCATTAATGACTACCTAGAGTTATTGTTCCTGCCCTACTAGGAACCCCCTGTTGCATACTTCTCTCGAATACTACCTCCATGCAACCTAACCCGAGGCTCTAGATCATGAAGAACATGTGCTTATACTGAGAGGGGGGGTGAATAGTATAATATAAAACTTTTCCCCAAATAGTAACATCAGTATTAATAAAGCAGTAAACATCACACAAAGCATCACACACATGAGAGACATCATTTTAACGTGGTTCACCCAATGTGGGCTACATCCACAGAAAATATTTCTTCTAAATATTTCTCAAATAATATCTTGGGAATCCTTCCCAATTACAATGTTTATGGACCTCTATCCAAAGGAGATGTTGATCCCCTAATCTCAAGTTCATGGATCTCTTCCATAGGAGAACTCTTTCCCCTTCTTCTCTAGCTAGTGATCTTCTAGAAGACTCTGTCTCTCTGCTGCTATGACTTGTGGATCTCTCTCCACTTGAAGACTCCTCACTCAGATCTATCTTCAATTATCCTGGATTCTGGATCTCTATCCATTGAGACTCTGTTCTCTATACTCTATCACCTCCAAATCTCTGTCAATAGGTTCACTCAGAACCTCCTCAAATATGCTCAATAGGTTCACTCAGAACCTGCTCAAATATTCTCAATAGGTTCACTCAGAACTTGCTCAAATCTACTCAATAGGTTCACTTAGAACCTGCTCAAATCTACTCAATAAGTCCTCTCTAGGACTTGCTCAAATCTGCATAGCAAGCTTTCACAAAAGCTTACTCAAAATCAGTCCACAAGCCTTCTCAAAGACTTGCCTCAAATCAGCTTAACAAGCTCACACAGAACTTGTCCAATCTCATAGAATCATAAAGAGAATTGTTAGAGACTCAATATGTTCTAAACTCAATGCTCAATCAATATCTCAATTCAATATCATAGAAGCATAAAGAGAATTGTTAGAGACTCAATATGTTCTATACTCAAATCCCAATCTTAACTCAAATCAATCTCAACTCAACTCAAATCAATATCAACTCAAATCAACTCAGCTCAATCTTATAGAAGCATAAAGAGAATTGTTAGAGACTCAATATGTTCTATTCACAAACTCAATTTCTTTCTCAACTCAATCTCAACTCAAATCAGAATATAGAATAGTTTGTTTTATGGAACTTGAACAACCACTTCACACATTCACTTGACTAGGCTCAAACAACTCTACTCAACCAATCACCTCTAGGAACAACTCTTTCTCACAAACCCTAGTCCAAGCATGAATCAATCAACTCAAAATGTTTCCAACAATGCTCAACCACAAATCTCACATAACAATGATACTCATGTTCTTTTCTAACTCAAGTTCAAGTTCTTTGCTCAACCAATGGGCTTCAACAACAATGCTTATAAAACAAGGTTTAATCACAACACTCAAACCAGAAAACCTTGAAGCATTTAAACCAACACTTTCGAAAAGGAAACCACAATCAATCCTTTTCTCTCCAATGATATTTCAGAAATCAACCACCATAAACAATCAATAGAAGAATATTGCCCATACCTTATTAATGCCAAGAAGTTGTCCACAAAATCTGCCACACTCAACACAACTTTCCTTTCCAATCTCAATGAGGGTTAGTGGACTTCAAATAATAATCACAAAATAAAGCATAACTCAATTTACACCTTTTTACTCCAACTCAATAATCACATCCACCAAAGATATATTCAATAACCCTCAAGCAAAATATTTTTCTCAAGAATGTTTCAATAATTAAAAGCACTCTCCAAATAACATCTCAACAATGTGCCAAATAAGTAATAATCCTTATTACTCCTCAAACCACTTATACCCTAAAGAAATTAAAATCTATGCCTACCTACTTATCTCTCCAAAAACCACTTTTACTATAAAATTTATGCACAAATTTTAAACTAACTTTTAGCACCCAATAAAACAAAAATTTGTTTTAATTTTATTTTACAACTTTAATGCATACCTTGGCACGAATTTCAGAATATCAAACATAGCATATAAACCTTGGTAGCATGCACACAAAATACCACAACCAGTGCACTATTTCCCTTTTACACAGCAAAAGGGAGTTCACAAGATTCGAACCTGAGTCATGTGGCTCCTGCGTCCTAATGACGCTTGCACACCACGTGAGCTAGCGCTCCACACAAGACCAAAGGTGCCTCACTCTCCTTTATCCTCCATGCAACAACCAATGCAAAACATATTCCTCCTTTCTCAAACAAAATGAAGTGCACACGATTCGAACACTCAACCACTTGCCTCCCAATGCCTTTGTGTTGCTCGAGTTGCCAACAGGCCACACTGCCCATGATGTCTTGGAATTCGACCACACCTCGATTTATTCATTGCCTCTGCCTTTAAAAGTTTTTCACACGAGCTCTTTTTTCTTTTCAATAATCGCATTAACCACAAGAGCAAGGATGAGGAATAATAAACCTTAGTCATCCTTTTATAGTCTTCTCCCTCATATTCGACGACGTCAGTGGATTACTTTTATTTTAATTTTAAATTTAAATTTAAATTTAAATTTTAAATAATTTAAAATTTAAACTAAATATTTAAAATTAAATATCTCCATCACTAGGGCACCTTTTTCGATGAAAAAAAATGCCAACTTGGGTTTTAAGAAAAACCCATTTCAAATCTGCCATCCATGGTTTTAAATAAAACCTTTTATTTTGCCTACCTTGGTTTTCACAAAAAGACTTTCCTTGCACTTTTCACAAAACATAGTGCATGCCATCATAGATCCTTTTGACATCAAATAACCTTTTGACATCAATGACAACATTTTATATTAGGGACTCAAAATTTCCAACAATATCCCCCTTTGTCATTGATGGCAACCCATATTCATTTACTAAAATCTGACCTTCTTTTTTGCTCCCCCTGGGACTTTGCTCCCCCTGGCTCAATGCTCTCTCAAAAATCAAATCTCTCCCCATATCAAAACTTTCCTTAATATACACAAATCTCTCCCCCTTTGTCATCAATGGAAAAGGGTCACCTTTGGGGCTCGGGGCTAAGAATGAGCCTCTTAGCTTAGCCCCTCCCTCACCTCCTCATGAGGTGGTTAATTCTAGGGTGGGAGTCTCACTCCCAATTTTCCTCGAAGATACTCAAAAGTGTCTTTTGAGAGTGGCTTAGTGAAAATATCTGCTATTTATTCCTTTGTAGTGACATACTCCAATCTGACCTATTTATCTGACACATGTTCTCTCAAAAAATGATACTTAATCGAAATGTGCTTCGTCTTGGAGTGCATTACTAGATTTTTTGAGATACATATGGCACTGGTATTATCACATAGTATAGGAATAGGCTGATCATGTTTTATCTTGAAGTCTTCTAAAGTCCTCTTCATCCATAACACCTATGTACAACTGGCTACTGATGCAATATATTATACCTCTTCTATGGATAGTGATACTGAAACCTGCTTCTTACTTAACCAGGATACTAGTCTTTCTCCAAGAAAGAAAGCTCCCCCACTTGTGCTTTTTCTATCATCAATACTTTTGGCCCAATCTGCATCTGTATATGATGTGAGTGTGAAACTGTCACTTTTAGGATACCAAAGTCCAAAATCCATAGTCCCTTTTAGATACCTAAAAATTCTTTTTACTATTGCCACATGTGTTTCCTTAGGTGCTGCCTAAAATCTTGCCACTAATCCCACTGACTGTACTATGTCTGGTCTTGTAGCTGTGACATACAATAAGATACCAATCATAGATCTGTATAGTCTCTGATCTACCTCTGGAGATTCATCATCCTTACTTAACTTACACCCTGTGACCATAGGAGTACTCACTGGTTTGCAATCTTCTAATCTAAATTTCTTTAACATCTCCTTGATGTATTTGGCTTGAGAAAGAAACACTCCCTTTTCTGATTGTGAAATATGAAGACCAAGAAAGAATGATAATTCACCAAGCATAGACATCTCAAATTCACTTTGCATATTCTTAAAAAACTCTTTGCACATTTTGTCATTGTTTCCCCCAAAAATTATGTCATCAACATAAACAACCACTATTAGAAGATCATTTCCTTCATTTTTGATATACAAATTACTATCTGCTATTCCTTTCCTGAATCCCTGTTCCTGTAGGTACCTATCCAATCTTGAATACCATGCTCTAGGAGCCTTTTTTAAGCCATACAATGCCTTTTTCAATTTGCATACCTGATCTGGTGTATCTGATAGTATAAATCCCTCTGGTTGTTCAATGTAGACCTCTTCTTCTAGAATCCCATTTAGAAAAGCTGACTTAACATCCATTTGATATACCTTGAAGTTCTTGAAACTTGAAAAATCTAAAAACATCCTTATAGCTTCAAGTCTTGCAACTGGAGCAAAGGTTTCATCAAAATCAATTCCTTCTACTTGTGCATAACCTTTGCAAACTAACCTTGCTTTATTTCTGACAACTTGTCCATCTTCATTCAACTTATTTCTGAAGACCCATTTTGTGCCAATCACATTTTTGTCCTTTGGTCTTGGAACAAGTTCCCAAGTTTTGCTCTTCTCAATATGATCTAATTCTTCATTCATTGCTTTAACCCAAAATTCATCTTCACTAGCCTGAGAGAAATATTTTGGCTCAATCTTAGATAGCAAAGAAAAATTTGCTTGTTGAGATGGTTTTATTATTCTTCTCCTTGTATGTCTTTCATCTGGATTTCCAATAATCTGATATTTTTGGTGATGTTTCTATACATACCTAGAAGGAGTCTTAGGAAGAAGCCTTTGTGTTTCTTCTTCATCATTATATGATTCCTCACAAAATTCTTCTTGACAACATCCATCTTCTTGATATATTGCTTACTGAATTGGCTCCCTGGAATCTATCTTTTCATCAACTGTTACATTCATACTTTCCACCATAGTGCATGTTATTTTGTTGTAACATCTGTAAGCCTTGATTTTGGTGGAATATCCAAGAAAAATTCCCTCATCGCATCTTGGATCAAATTTGCCCAAATTCTGATCTTCCCATCTTATGTAACATTTGCTTCCAAAAATATTGAAATGTTTTACAATAGTAGGTCTTCCTTTCCAAAGCTCATAAGGAGTCTTGTGATGATTTACCCTTAATTGAGCCCTAGTAATTATGTACATAACTGTAGATACTGCTTCTTTCCAAAAACCATCTGACAACTTAGATTCATTTAACATAGCTCTAGCCATGTTTTCAATAGTCTTGTTCTTCCTTTCAACTACTCCATTTTGTTGGGGAGTTCTTGTTGTTGAGTACTCTCTCTTGATTCCATGTTGTTCACAAAATTCTACAAACTCATCTGAAGTAAACTCTCCTCCTCTATCAGATCTTAGACACTTAATCCTTTTGCCTGTTTCATTTTCAACCAATTCCTTGAATGCTCTAAATTTTTTGAAGGCTTCTGACTTCTCTTTTAGGAAAGTTACCCAAACCATTATGGAATAATCATCTACAAACAACATGAAGTAACTCTCACCCTAAATACTTTGTGTTCTGGTAGGACCACACAAATTCGTATGTATTAAACTTAAAGGCTCAGAAGACATATAGCCTTTTGGTTTGTATGTTGTCCTAGTTTGCTTTCCATGTTGACAAGGTGCACAAATCATATTTTGAGGTCTCCTTATTTTGGGTAAATCTCTGACTACCTGTTTGTTGCTTATGCTGACTATGTTGTCAAAATTCAAATGACCTAATATTCTATGCCATAACCAGCTCTCATCTTCTTGTGATAGAAAACACTTTTCTCCTTTGATTTCATTGAGCATGTATAAGTTGTTTGGAGTCCTTATTGCATTTGCAATAATTCTTCCTATTTTAGTTTTCATTATCTCACATCTATCTGGATGAAAGGTAACCATATATCCTTGATCACAAAGTTGACTTATACTCAGAAGATTGTGCTTTAACCCTTTGACATACAAAACATTCTCTATTTTTGTTTTTCCATTGTCTAGACTTAGAGTACCTCTCCCAACAATCCTAGCTGATCCATTATCACCAAAACTTACTGATCCTCTATTTGTTTCCTTTAGAACAATGAATTTGTCTTTGTCTCCTGTCATGTGACTAGAGCAACCACTATCTAGATACCATTGTTCTTCTTTATTTTGAGCATGCAGGGCTGTTTGAACTAACATAGATCTGGCCCTATCATTCCTTTTTTCATTCTTCCTAGATGTTGGAATTGTTTTTCTAGACTCAGGAAATATCATTTTACACCATCTAGCCTTATGCCCAAAATTATTGCATTTGTAACATATAACATCATCATCCATGAGAGGTGCAAAGGAATTGAAATTTCTATTGTATCTTGCATGATGAGTACAATGTGCAGCTATATGACCATATTTATTGCAAGAAAAACAATGACCATGAAAGAGATTATGTAACCTGTTTGGAGATCTTGGATATTGTGAAGAAGTCATCCTCTTCTTGTGATTAACTCTTATCCATGGTTCCTCTTTGCTCTCTTCCTTTGCTTGCTTTTATTTGTTTGAAGTTTTTGCTTTTTGGAAGCTTGATTCCTCCTTTTGTTTCACATATTATGTATTTTGTAGTATCTTGATCCCTTCCAGTTTATTCCTTAGGAGAACAATTTCTGCTTCCAATATTCCACATTTTGTTTCCTTAGCTCTCAATAGATCTGTCATATCTTGCTCAATATTCTTTCCTTCTTCTACCTTAATCTTGACTTCTGTAAGGTTTTGTATAAGTTCCATTCTTGCTTCTTCATCTTCCTGAATTTGTTCCTTCAAGTTTGAATTTTTCTCTCTAAGTCTTTCCAATTTTCTGAGAGTAGCAAATAATTCTTATTTTATATCAAACCCACTCTCTTCTTCACTTTTTGAGATCATGTGTTCTACCGAAGGATCTTCTTCCGAGTTGTTAGACTCTTCACGGAGAGACCAGCTCTGATACCAATTGAAGAACATGTGCTTATACTGAGAGGGGGTGAACAATATAATATAAAAATTTTCCCCAAATAGTAACATCAGTATTAATAAAGTAGTAAACATCACACAAAGCATCACACACATGAGAGACATCATTTTAATGTGGTTCACCCAATGTGGGCTACGTCCATAGAAAATATTTCTTCTAAATATTTCTCAAATAATCTCTTGGGAATCCTTCCCAATTACAATGTTTATGGACCTCTGTCCAAAGGAGATGTTGATCCCCTAATCTCAAGTTCATGGATATCTTCCACAGGAGAACTCTTTCCCCTTCTGCTATGGCTAGTGATCTTCTAGAAGACTCTATCTCTCTACTACTTTGACTTGTGGATCTCTCTCCACTTGAAGACTCCTCACTCAGATATATCTTCAATTGTCCTGGCTACTGGATCTCTATCCATTGAGACTCTGTCCTCTGTACTCTGTCACCTCCAAAGCTCTATCAATAGGTTCACTCAGAACCTCCTCAAATCTTCTCAATAGGTTCACTCAGAACCTGCTCAAATCTTCTCAATAGGTTCACTCAGAACCTGCTCAAATATGCTCAATAGGTTCACTCAAAACCTGCTCAAATCTGCTCAATAAGTCCTCTCTAGGACTTGCTCAAATCTGCATAGCAAGCTTTCACAAAATCTTACTCAAAATCAGTCCACAAGCCTTCTCAAAGATATGCCTCAAATCAGCTTAACAAGCTCACACAGAACTTGTCCAATATCATAGAATCATAAAGAGAATTGTTAGAGACTCAATATGTTCTAAACTCAATGCTCAATCAATATCTCAATTCAATATCATAGAAGCATAAAGAGAATTGTTAGAGACTCAATATGTTCTATACTCAAATCCCAATCTTAACTCAAATCAATCTCAACTCAACTCAAATCAATATCAACTCAAATAAACTCAACTCAATCTTATAGAAGCATAAAGAGAATTGTTAGAGACTCAATATGTTCTATTCACAAACTCAATTTCTTTCTCAACTCAATCTCAACTCAAATCAGAATATAGAATAGTTTGTTTTATGGAACTTGAACAACCACTTCACACATTCACTTGACTAGGCTCAAACAACTCTACTCAACCAATCACCTCTAGGAACAACTCTTTCTCACAAACCCTAGTCCAAGCATGAATCAATCAACTCAAAATATTTCCAACAATGCTCAACCACAAATCTCACATAACAATGATACTCATGTTCTTTTCTAACTCAAGTTCAAGTTCTTTGCTCAACCAATGGGCTTCAACAACAATGCTTATAAAACAAAGGTTTAATCACAACACTCAAACCAGAAAACCTTGAAGCATTTAAACCAACACTTTCGAAAAGGAAACCACAATCAATCCTTTTCTCTCCAATGATATTTCAGAAATCAACCACCATAAACAATCAATAGAAGAATGTTGCCCATACCTTATTGATGCCAAGAAGTTGTCCACAAAATCTGCCACACTCAACACAACTTTCCTTTCCAATCTCAATGAGGGTTAGTGGACTTCAAATAATAATCACAAAATAAAGCATAACTCAATTTACACCTTTTTACTCCAACTCAATAATCACATCCACCAAAGATATATTCAATAACCCTCAAGCAAAATATTTTTCTCAAGAATGTTTCAATAATTAAAAGCACTCTCCAAATAACATCTCAACAATGTGCCAAATAAGTAGTAATCCTTATTACTCCTCAAACCACTTATACCCTAAAGAAATTAAAATCTATGCCTACCTACTTATCTCTCCAAAAACCACTTTTACTATAAAATTTATGCACAGATTTTAAACTAACTTTTAGCACCCAATAAAACAAAAAATTGTTTTAATTTTCTTTTACAACTTTAATGCATACCTTGGCATGAATTTCGGAATATCAAACACAACATATAAACCTTGGCAGCATGCGCATGAAAAACCACAACCAATGCACTATTTCCCTTTTACACAACAAAAGGGAGTTTGCAGGATTTGAACCTAAGTCCTGCGGCTCCTGCATCCTAACGGATGCTTGTGCACCACGTGAGCTAGCACTCCACACAAGACCAAATGCACCTCACTCTCCTTTATCCTCCATGCAACAGCCAACGCAAAATAGATTCCTCCTTTCTCAAACAAAAAGGAAGTGCATGCGATTCGAACACTCAACCACTTGCCTCCCAACACCTTTGTGTTGCTCGAGTTGCCAACAGACCACACTGCCCACGATGTCTTTGGATTCGACCACACCTCAACTTATTCGTTGCCTCTGCCTTTAAACATTTTTCACATGAGCTCTTTTTGCTTTCCAATAATCGCATTAACCACAAGAGCAAGGATGAGGAATAATAAACCTTAGTCATCCTTTTATAGTCTTCTCCCTCATATTCGACGATGTCGACGGATTACTTTTATTTTAATTTTAAAATTAAAATTTAAATTTTAAATAATTTAAAATTTAAACTAAATATTTAAAATTAAATATCTCCATCACCGGGGCACCTTTTTCGATGAAACGAAAATCCAACTTGGGTTTTAAGAAAAACCCATTTCAAATCTGCCATCCATGGTTTTAAATAAAACCTTTTATTTTTCCTACCTTGGTTTTCACAAAAAGACTTTCCTTGCACTTTTCACAAAACATAGTGCATGCCATCATAGATCCTTTTGACATCAAATAACCTTTTGACATCAATGACAACATTTTAGCTTAGGGACTCAAAATGTCCAATAGATCAATAATATGCACTACATTAGATCTACACTGGACCACAGTCTCCTCTAGAAGGCTTCACAATCTCTTGATCTCTACATCCCCACCTGATGTTGTTGGCCCTTGAGTGGCTGGAGTGGAAGGTGTAGCCTATTCTATAGTCATGACAACCAATTGAGCCTATAGACCATCCTACTCTATTTTCCTAGAATGTCTCTTGGTATTCCTAGAAGCCAAATATGTACATAGAGTGTTCCTCTCTATCGTAAACCTATTAGTATTTTTCTAGGCTATGGTCAATTGGGCCTTGAGGATATATCTCTCTTTAGAGTACTCCCACTCTTAGCTAACTCTAGAAAATAGTGAGAGTCATATCCCACTCTATCAACCACCCTTGTGTAGTCTGGAATTGTGATCATACCTGGACTACCTCATTAGTCGAGGTATCCTCCTCCTCCTCCTCCTCCTTATCCTAGTGCTTCTCTATGAGTCATGTAGCCTATCCCAACTTATCCTTGATCCTACGATGCACTCATTTGTCATATCCATCTCTACCCTTCTCTACTATTTGCACTATAGCCCTACCCATAGGACTACCTCCTTGCAATAATATGATAATCCACCAGGTGCCATACTCTACATTGTTCCCTGGATTAGCTAATCATGACTCTACTACTACAAGATCCTCCTCCTATGCTAGTGCCTCCACTCGAGGTAACTCTAGTTGTATCTCATTACTACAATTATGATATAGGATGGGCTCCTCTAGCACATCCTGGTAAATATTGAACTAATGAGTCACTCGAGAGTAGTGAAAATACTCTCGCTCAGTTCCATGATGCTCAATGAGTCATAGCTCACATCTCACTCAAGTTATATATTGTGTAGCCTCTGTCTAGTTAGGGCAATTCAAGTAAAGCCTCTAGATGACCTGATATTACTGTAGTCTATCTAGTGATCCAGTTTAGTGCATCAATCTACTTGTATTTGGCCAACTCTGGCCAATATCCTGATTCTGCAACCACTATGTTACATAACCAATGTCCTCATACTCTGGCTCAACTTGAGGTACCAATAATCCTATGGATTTATATATACAAATGTGCTCCCATACCCATACCTAGAGTAGTAGATTACACCTCAATCCGGTGTACCTCATATATTGTATTTTGTATAGCTCATCATATATATGTGCTAGAAATTTACTCCCCCATGCCATAATGATCGATCATTGTAGATCACACTCCAACATGTCCTGAACCATGTCAAGGAGGTTCTAAGGAAACCTCTTTATGAGTATATTAGTATGATATTGGATATGATATACATCACCACAACCTACAACTGATAGAATACATCCTCCTCATACCATGCACTAACTAGGCCCCCACCATGGTCTATTTGTGTCAAAGCCTCATATGTCCTCATGCCAAATTTCCACTGTAGAATCCTTAGTCAATCTCAAATAGGAATGGAGGTAATGGCCCATCCCTTGATAGGTATCTAATAAATCCCGTAGACATCCACCAATGTGATAACCATATCATCAATCAATATATAGAAAGTGTTGGTCTTGCTATCCCAATGATGAATAAGGACCATCAAATATGTTTGATCCAACATCATTGTCAGTAGGTGCACTATTTGTTTGAGGCTGATCATCCAAGACCATGCCCAATCATCAACATTGAGCTCTCTTAGTAAGTCAGTGAATAGGGTGGGCTCCTTCGTACGAGCCATCAAATTCTGACACCCAACAACACACATTAATAAAAAATACAATCAAAATCCAAAATAAAATAAATACAATCAAAATCTAAAAAAATAATTAAAAAAGCAGTTAAAACTCAAAAAAATATATATTCTAAAGTTGAGATGTTTTTCTGGGCCCCTAAGGTCACCTGGCATGACTACTATATCCTGGGATGGCCACCCCAACTATCAAATATTTATCTATTGGATTTTAAATGCAGCTGCCATACCTCATGACGTCCCAATTCCCACCAAAGAGGAGCTGCTCCTACCCTAGACGACCTTGCATTGGCACCTGATTACGGATGAATCCCATCCTAAAAGTGCCAAAAAAAATTTAACACCTAACCTTAAGCTATACTAATATACATTCCTAAACTAAGGTGAGGCTCTTTTCCAACAGTTTAATGATGTTGATTTAGCTCATTACATAGTGAGGTTTATTTTAATTGTACAATTTACAAGAGAAGGATTGAAAGTTCTACCTTATGAGCTCTAAATCCTCCACTAGTGGACATCTCTGGTTGGTATATCATGGTCCTCTATTAGAAGTTTAGCTATTTTCCTTGTTAGAATATCTTCCTTCTACCTCACAACTTAAATTTCTCTCACTACCAGCTATCACAATGACAATAAAAATTTGAAAATCTGATTTTATATTTTCCAAATTCTTGACCACCCTGGTGTGGATTGGTCACATTTCAACACGACTATTGTACCCCAGGATAGTCTTGGAATTTTTAGACCATGATTGTTTTACCCTAGGATGGTCTCCAACTAGAAATAAATGCAGTTATTATATATCTAATAACATTTAATGGTCTATCCTCATCAAAATTTTTAAAATTAACCAAAAAAAAAATGAAAAAAATCTTAAATGTGCCTGATACCTAGTAATTTATCCTATAAATTTTGCGATTTTAGTGACTTTCTATCCATGCATTCCGGTAATATGAGTAAATTAACATAGGGCCATTTGAACCAAATTATTCATTGATCAATTAAAATGTCTTCACTTCAATCCCCAAGAAGGTCATGTGGCCAGACTGCTCCATGGGAATGAGGTGTATGTTTCATCCTTCTATGAATTTTCATCCAATCATCAAACATAATGATTCACTTTGAGCTTTAATTGAACTTTTATCATCTTGATTTCCTAAGAAATCCATGTAGCTGAATTGCTCTATAGAATAGATATGTACAATTACTAATAATGGTTGAAATCATAGCTGTAGTAGGACTTTCCATTTTACATTTGTTATCATCTTGTATCACTCAAGTAATTTATCTTGGTTAAGTGACTCGTCACTTTCATCACTTGCAATTTCCTCATCAACTCATCACTTGAGGGGTAGTCATAATCAAAGAATTCATAATCAAAATCAACAATAAATCACTTAATCATGGAAATTGTGTTCATCTAATAATAATTTCTAACAAAGATCATAATATTCCCTATTTGCTAGGGCAAAAAGAAAAAATGTTGAACTAAACCTTTGTCATTTTGATCTAATGATCCATGTAGCTTAAAAATGCTACCCAAATGCCTTCAAATTCATCAAAGTTTTACATAAATTAAGTCCACCGAACTATTGGAGGTAATGATTCAAATATGCATTTTATTTCCATGATTGGGGTATTTAAAGTTGACCAGATCAATGAACATTAATCAACCTGCAACGTGATGTTAGATTTTCTATTTTTACTTAGTGTTGTGCTTTCACACAATGCATCTCAAAAAGGGGCATCTACAGACACCTAGAACATGTCATATTGAGGAGGCTATCTATATGGATACCTTTTTAGTCTATATGACTCACCTTGGTCCTTCCAAAGACCTAACAATGGTTCTGACCACTCTAACAGGGCAATCTATCCCTTTACAACCTAGACTGTCATACCTAGGAGTGACATCTAGTGGCTGTTAGACCTTGTGATGAACCCCAAGTCTAATCTCTCCACCCTAGGATTGTTGCACTTGTAACAAACGATCTCCTTGGTCTAATCCAAACTAGTTATAAATCAAGTTATGCATAAAAATTAACTATAATAAGTTTCCAAAAGCGATGATTGGGATGCCTAGATCCTAATCGAATCTTGATCTTGGCTTCCCTTGCAAGCCAAGATGCCAATTGGGAAATCTTATAAAAGGTGACAAAAAACTCCATGAAAAGAGAGATGATATTGAATAGGAATGCAATGAAGTGCTACCAATTTGAGTAACAAAGAGAACCTTCTCTTGTAAGCAATGAAGTGCTACTCAAATCCCATAATGAAGCTTACATTTGCATCATTAAAGTTCCTTGGAGCTTAAGGATCAAATCCCACCATTGTGCATCAATAAATCATCTCAAATTTGATCCAGTTCTCATTATTCAACTGTTCTTTGAAGCACACAATCTGTAAACATAAATTTTATAGACAATTTAGATGTCACCCCCCATCAAGCATAAAGAACAGGATCTCTGTTTAGAGGCCACTTCACCTTGAAGCGGCTTGCAAGCGTAGTTGTTGTACCCTGTAATGTCTAACATAACTAGCCATTTTACCCTATGATGGACTCTTAGTGATATTTTATTTGCTATCTTTTCTTAGTTTGACTAGTTTTAGAAGCATTCAATTTGGTTTCTAACATAGTTTAGCACATTTTCATTCAATTTTGCATGCATTTATTTACCATTTTAAGCATTTTTCTTTCAATGGCTTGTTATGGAAATGGACCTCATCCTGAGAGGTTTTATATTTTCTACCGATTTCTTGTACGTTCTCACTTGTGCAGGTTTTAGGTCTCAATAGGAGGTAATCATCATAAATATCTTTCAATATTTACATTATCTATTGGAGGTCACAAAGAAACCCTCCATAATCAATTTTGGGAGAGTAAAGACTCTGCGAATTACACCTACACTTTGGATCTCATTTTGTAATTTGTATCAAATTGGTTTAATACCTAAGAGGGATATTTTGTAACTACTTTGTAAAGATAATTTTTTTTTTCAATTATAAGGGCACCGTATTTTCTCTATTTCTTTGTCATTATGGTTACATGATTTGCATTTGCAATTTGATTTAATATTACATGTTTAGGTGTATGGTTTTTGCTACCCTATAATTTAATAACCTCGTTCACCATTTTTAGGCCCACCATTTTGACTCTATGCCCATGGTTAAGGTGATGATTCTTGGGTTTATTTTTTAGCAAGTAGAATACCCCTATAATTCATGAAATCTATAATGATTCCCACTACACTTGGGAAAATGTTTTGTCTTGATTAACTTTTATAACATGGGTCTAGTAGGAGGTAAGCTATCTGAAACTATGAAGGAAATCTAAGACAAAGCTAAGTGCAAAAGAGTGTAGACAAAATAATTTAGGTATGCAAAAATAAAAAACCACAACTCCAAGAAAATTTCAAAATGGTGTTGCAATCAAAACATTGTTAACCAAAATTGTGACAAGGAGTGAAGAAAATACCACATGCAAAAGGACACTAACCATATTCCAAAAACAATAACTTGCATAACTAGAAGATCTAGAACTAACTTCACCACTCAGGTACAATATTCCAAGGAAGACGTTGGCATCTTAGAGGTGGTAAAATTGTAAGTCATAGTTATATCAATCTCAATTCAAACAACATTAATTGCAAGTGTTTAAACACCAAGAATATCTAGTAATGGTAGTTGTTAATAATAGTGGTAGTAGCATATCCATAGGCCCAAAAAATTTAGTATTAATAATCCAAATATAGATACCTTGAGATAATCAACAAATTCAATCTTGGTGTGGCTCAACACCCAATAGACATAACATTTTGAATCTCCTACACAATTTTAGAAGATAATTTTCTCCAATTTTTTCTATGACTAATAGTTTCTTTGTCATTGTAAAGGATTGGAAAATTGCTTAATAAGTTCCTAATATTTGACCCCTTGTATAATTTTCCTTTAATTTTCTCTTATGTATCAATCTAGACATGAGACTTGAGTCATTTAATTAATAGCGTTTGAGCCCTTTTTACCTAGCATGGTTGTAATCAAATTTGATATATGTGTGTGTGTGTGTGTGTGTGTGTGTGTGTGTGTGTGTGTCTATGACTAATAATTTCTTTGTCATTGCAAAGCATTGGAAAGTTGCTTAAGAAGTGTCTAATATTTGACCCCTTGGGTAATTTTCCTTTCATTTTCTCTTATATATATATATATATATATATATATATATATATATATATATGACTAATAGTTTCTTTGTCATTGCAAAGCATTAGAAAGTTGCTTAAGAAGTGTCTAATATTTGACCCCTTGGGTAATTTTCCTTTCATTTTATCTTATGTATCAATCTAGACTTGAGCCTTGAGTCATTTAATTAATAGTGTTCGAGCCCTTTTGGCCTAAAATGGTTGTAACAAGATTTGATATATATGACTATTTCTCTCTTTATTCTAGTTCTTATGTATATTATATCTGTATGAATGCTTGTGTTATACAAATAAATTATTTACTTTGTAGATATTGATGAATGGTTCAAAATGTTTATGAATTCCATAGGTACATAAGAGAATCTTCAATATTTGTGTATTTCCTCCTATAGCTTAGGACTTTCTTTTCATGTATTTTTTTCTTGTTATTTCTCTTTCCTTATTTTTTTTATGAATGTAAGTAGCTTAGAAGTACATAAGAAGGTGAACATTGAAGATCATATCCTATAAGGATCCAACTTTATAATAATCTTGTATGTTGTCCCCTAAGTCACATTCCACACTCTTTGGACTTTTGGTTATGTCACTCAATGGGAGGCATGTGTGACATGCATCAAGACACTCCAATAGATGACCATGATATTTTGAGTCAACAATAGAATAAATATATTCTATTTTTAATATTCCACTATATATATTTTTTAATAATTAGTTTTAATAACAATATTTCATTTTTCTAACCACTCAAGACCTCTAAAATATGATTCTCTTCCCTTTTATATTCATTATTTAGACTAGGATTTATTAACTAAAGATCCACCTTTAATGTCTTAACTTAGAGTAGTGCAATTATATAAATTTTAATTCCATCCCTTCTATGTCTTTCGCTAAACTATGAGTTTCCTTATCTCTTAGCATTCCCTTTAGAATAATTGGTGGAATCTAAAATTTTCTATTTTGTGCTTGGTGAGCATTAGTGAGCACAATTTTCTTTTTTTCATAATGACTCAAACATTCATTCCCAAAAAAATAATCTTATAAATTAGGTTATAAAAAAATCTCATTAATTTCTATATTAGTTAAAAAACAAGTAATTTTAAGATTTATTTGTTTAACTAATTTCAACATATTCAATCATTTACCAGTTACAAGTCCCTTATTATTTTCACTGTTTCCCATATGCTTAGTATAGAAAATCAACCTATGGTTATATGGTAAATATTTCACATTTAATTCTAGATAGCAAAATCATTTCCATTAATAATATCTAATTTTCTAAAATTAGCACACCTAAATCCACATTGGGCACTTCACATTTGTTTTAACTAGCATTACAACTTTGAGTCCAATCAAGGAGATCAAGGTTAAATCCAAACTATTTTTAGTTTATTATATTTTCAATTCTAAAATGCATCAACACATTTATTTGTGAGACCACATGGATGTCCTTTTGTCATTTATAGCAATATAGTCATCTAATACAGTAGCGCAATAATAATTTAGGCATTATGTACATTATATTTTTCTAAGATGTAGAATATATTAAATTAACACAAGTATTCTAAACAGTATTATAATACTTATCAATTAATCATTGAAACATGATAGAGGTTACAATATATATCTCAATCATAATATACCTTGTTCGTACACTACATTTAGCATATATAGGCAAATTCTATAAATTTATTATAAGTTATTTTGAATTATCTTCAATGAGTAATCCAATTGCTTGTTTTAGAATATAGAAAAAAAGCATTACCAGGGCACTTTACTTTTCAACCAACTAGAATTTAGCAAAGCACCACTATCACATATTCTCATAATAATTTTTTATCCTTCGCAAAGGAATAGATACATGAAATCAATCCAATTAATGAGATATAATATATGCAAAATATTTTATGTATCACTCTTACATGCAGTAATTTCCAAAAAGATGATAAGTCTACACTCATAACTAGATCTATATTTGATATACTGATAAATCATTACATAGGTAATACAACTACTATATAGTTATAATACCCATCTACATTAATCTGTCCAAATACATAGTCATAAATTCTATGATAAAACTTAGCATCCATGAATATGTAAATCAACATGTTATTCCAAGTTTTTGGTATATAATTCATCATAGTAAACCTTCTTTCTATCTAGATAGGATGGTTCAATATAAATCAAATAAAAATAAATGTTTTCTATCAGCATTTCTAGGTATATTTTCATGCATATTAATGTATGTATATAAATTAGTATTCATGCAAATGAAGGGTCATAATGAATTAGTCATTTGAAAAAATATTGTAATTTTATTACTTTAATTAGTGCTCAGAAGGTTCCTTTACAAAAATATACACTTGCATTTCATAAACAACCATAGTCAAGCATGCACCATAAGCTCCATTACATGCTATATTAAGTTATGAACATAATTTTATATTTAGATGCTACACATAAATGAAAATATAGTTCATGGTTATACTTGCACTTTGATATCAAAATACAACTATAGTTATTGATACTCATGACTCTAAATACACTTAGTTATAGTCATTATTATATATTGGTTATAGCCAAGCAAATATTATTCAATGTATTTTCAACTACTATTGTCCTATATAAAAGCATGCATCATATATATTTAAAATATAAGAGTACTTACAAATTCATGATAGATACTCATATATTATCAATTCATGTAGCCCATCCTTATGTTCTTGTTGGTGTTATAATCATACTCAAAAGGTTTTGCTACACAAGAAGTTATATTCATGCAAGCTATATTAAACCATTTCCATCACAAATGAATAGAGATCCTAAGAAGAGGTCACCCTTGTAGTAGCAAAAATAAGTCTCCATGTTCATATCCTAGTGAAGGTTATAGGATACCACAGAATAGTTAAAATAAAAATATATTGATTTATTTTGAAGCAAAATTTATGGTTACATAACCAAGAAAATAAGCTCTTATCCTCCTTTTGTAGTAAAGGTTCCAAACATAGAGTAATAGCCTCTATTAAAGTCATTGGAAAACACAAAATGGTATTCCACTTGTTTAAAAATAGAAAGGTATATGCTCTATTATCATTATTAACAAGAAAACATATTCACATAGAGATCCATTAATGATATACCAATTCAAGGCATTCAACTTGAATAGTAATAATTTCATTTCCCTTTTTTGAGTCTAATAAAATCAACCCGCTCATGATAATAGGAACCATTGAAATCCAATATAATGCAAATATGGCATGCACCTATTTTGATATATATCTCAAACAAGCTAGGGGATTTAAAAACACAAATATCCAGTTATATTTCAACACCATACTAGCCAAAGAGGTTAAAAACACATGTTATCATTAACAAAGCATCATATAAGTTAGAAATATTAAATAAAAAAATACCTATTTTAGTTTCAATATCATTCAAGCTAAGAGGGTTAACCAAATAAATAATCATTTTAATTCTTGTATCACACAAGCTAGAAAATTTAGATAAGTATTTACCCATTTCAATTCCAGTAACATGCAAGTCAAAAACCTTGAACAATCAAATAATATTTCAAATTATAAATTATATATGCTAAATTATCCATATATGGTATACCCATAACAATAAATAATAATTACAATTTGTTTAAACAATAATTAACATAGAAATGAGATGTTTCCCTTTTGAAAATAACAAGTAGCAAAAAATAAAAATAGAAATAAATTCAATTAACAAGACCTACAACTTATTTCTTATTACTTTCCAAGTCCACCAATATTCTTGCTTCAAATATATCCTGCCATGGAACTATTTCTTAGGTTGCTTAATCCATTCTTCTCATTTACGAAATGTCCAAACCTATTTTTAAACAAGATATTTTGGTTGGGTATTACAAGAGCCTATGAGAACCCAAGGCTTGCATAATATATACACCATTTTTAAGGGGAAGGAATAGAATATTGTATCACCATCATCAAATACTAATCCTTCTACTTTGGAAAGAATTCTCTAAAAGCCTCCCAAAGAATAGAGTGCACACTAATTGGGAGATTTTTATATTGACAAGGAAAATGTATGTTTTTATAATGGCTCCATTTTTTTTTTAAATTAATATGATTGAGGTGGCATTAAGGTCAAATACCCATGGTGGAAGATGACAAAAGTTTTACCCTACTTCTCTACCCTCAACAATAAAAACAAATATCATCCAACTAAATAGATAAGATTAGAAGAATACCATGACAAATTTTAAATTGACATTTGCTAGTAAGCATTGAAATGCATTCAAATGTAAATTTTATGTATTTTAATTGAGTCATCAAACAAACATGCAATATCCTTAATGTGTTGATATTTTATCAATGATGTATGAATGGCTCTCTTTAATTAATTATTTTCAATAATCCCTTGCTTTCTACCTAGTGATAATTTCCCTACTACTACTCTAAAACGTGAGCTATAAAGACTTATACTAATAAATGCAAGTTAGTCATGTACAATAATTTTACCATTTTATAAAAAAAATAAAAAGTTAAATCATAAGATTAAATGATGACTCAATAATGTCACATATTAAATTTACTAAAATTAGCCCATGATAGGAATATAGATAGTTTGGGATGTGATAAACTTCCTCTATAAAATAGTCATTATCCCAATGACTACAAACACCATTACTTATTATATTTTCATCAAAATAAGGAAAAATATATTTTTATTCCACCCTATAATAAAAACCTAAATAGTCTTTTCATAAAATCTTAAAGAATTTATTTGTGACCAAATTACTCAACACACTATAGTAAAAATTTAATATCTAATTTTGTTTAGGAAAAATTATATAAAAAGATTTTCTAGAATTCCTCAACATTCTTCCAAGTACCACTATCTTTAAAGTATTTGTCTCATTGGCCCTTACACTAGGATGCTTATTGATTTCTATTTATAGTCTTTATGTATCTAGAACTATAGATTGGCTTGACCAAAACCCTACCTATATCCTAATGTTTCAATGGATGTTAATCTAAAATATGTGATGCATCATCATAGGGTTTTAATAATGGTACATGGACTATATTATGTATCTAGAAAAAACTGTGAGGTAGAGCAAGTCCATACAAAGCTATATTGATCACTTATAATCCTTTAAATGGTCATACAAATCTAGGGGCCAATTTAGCAAGTTTACCAAATAGATTTTTTTTGAGGTTTAAATTGTATAAACACCATCTATCATAATGTAAAAATTCTTAGGTGCACTATTTTTATTAGCATAAATATTTTTTCTATCTACAATATTTTTAGCCATTATTTGATTTTTTTATCCTATTTTTCTATTTTCCTCAACATGCTAAGTCCAATAATGTGCCTATATTCTACCTCATCCTAGATAATGTATGTTCTACATTTTATATTATACAATGCTTCAAATTATTCCATTACTATGTTATATTGATAGTAATTATTATATGCAAAATCTACCAACGCTAGGTAATATTTCAATGGTATTGTTGATTTATGCAATACATTATAAGTAGATCTTCTAGGATCTAGTTTATCCTTTTAGTCTTCAAATATATATTAAGGTGGTATGCTAATATAATTTTTAGTTTAGTCCCTAAGGCTATAGTTAAATTTTTCCAAAACTTAGAGGTCTTGGTCCAAAATCCACCTAAGTGGATGAGTTGTGCCCTAAAGACCTTGACAAAGATTGAAATATCCAGAATGGGTTTTTAAGTCAGCCTTTAGAGTAGGCCACTTATTATTACCCTATATATACTAACAAAATGAGTTTGGGGACTAAATCAAGAATAATTAAAAGTTACAAGCTAGGACTTAAAGTGGAATGGATTCAGTAACATCAAGATACATGGAGCATGAGAGTCTTGCACTTTGAACTAAACCAAACTACCTAATAGGATAATTTCCCCTTAATATTATAAAACATTATTACCCATTAAGTATTATTAATAATTCAAAGAACTATTGAATATCAAATCTAGGTGGGAATACAAATAGCATAATAACTTTAATAAATTAAAATATTCATGTAGCTTTAACAAAAATGCTTAATTAATCAAATTGACTTACATACATGATTTGCAATGATTTTAGTAAGAGGCCAAACAATAATTTAATCTTTATTTATGTTGCAAAATACAATCACACTAAAACATGCAATTGTAAATTCTAAAGAGTCGACCCCTTGAATGAGCTACATTAAAGTATATATAGATTTACAATGCTTTTATTTAACCTAGAATTATTATGGGAAACTATTCTACATGCTTATTAGAATAAGTGCAAGATATGGTTATCATTTTCAACTTAGTCATGTGTAATAACTTCAAGCATATTTAGTTGATGTGTATGGACCAAATATCTTCTGTGAAGCAATTCCATGCCATGCACTATTGGATTCCAACCATTTATTGGTAATCGACTCCTTTTTGTTACATTGAGAAATCTGATCAAGGATAGGTGTATGGCCATAGGGGTCCTTAACCATTGAGAAATTTTTATGGTAGTGATATAGGATGATTAATTTGCATGTGTAGGTCTTTCTAGAGGATTTTATTGCAAAATATGGTAGTGTAAAGGTTTGTTGATTCATGTTGGATTGATTACTTTGGCTAGGACTTGATCCGATGACTATTTCTTCATACAAAAACTTTCAATTCTATTGAAGACTTTAGCAGATTTGATGATCTAGCCTTCATTTAACCATTAGCCAATATTTGGATTTCCTTTTGCTGAGTTTTGAGTAACTTATTCCATTTCCATGATGTCATCACTTCTAGAGTGTAGCCATTTTTTGCACATAGCTACAATTACCCATAAAAGAATTAAAATATGGATATTATTCTTTGGCCTTGGTATTTCACTACTAGATTCTATGCCTTAGAAATATTTTCCATCCAACGCTCATTTTGGCTTTATCAAACTTTTATTATTTTTATTATGGCATTATTGCTTCAGGAGCCCGATGCCCTTTGAAACTTTGCAAAATATTTTATCAAATGTTGGATTAGATTATACTTATATGCCTTGCATGTCATACCAAATTCCTTAGACTATTTTTTTCTTAGGCCCTTCTTCCATACTATTTCATATTTTCACACAACCATGGTGACATCAGTATCATGTTTAACAACATTCAATAAGGCTGTATTTTTGCATCTAGAAAATTTTGTCATAACACTATATTCTAGAGCCTTAGCATCTTGAGCTAGCTTCCTCTTTTAGATAATGTCAGATGTCATACTTTTATCATGCCTTTGTTGACATCAACACTTTAAATTTCTTGTCACTTCTTATACTTGGTCAAAATTTTATGTTTGTTGCTTAAGATATCGATGATTATGATGCCAAAAATTCTAGGAAGCCCTATATTTTGATTTTTCTTGCCAAATTTGATTGCGTTCAATTTAATTTTAGTCTGGAATTTTTTTCCCTATTGCTCTATTGCCTATCTAGCAAAATTTCATATTCGGGTATGTAAACCTTTGTTCTCCAAATTTTTACCATATTTTGGTGTACCTTTGTACTATCCTATTAGCTAAATATACCTCAATAACTTCATTCAATGCTAAACTACATGCCTTCAAAGATACTATATACAATTTTCTATGCTAGTACCTTAGCAAAATGACAACAAAGTCTAGGAAAAATTACAACCTGGTTTGTATGCCAAGATTGTGGATATGAAATTTACCTATCAAAGGTTATCTCATTGTCCCTATTAGACACTATGACCTCTGTTACTCCATGCAATTCAGAGACTTCATGGAAAAACCTCCTTACAAATTCCAAGGTATCATCCTTTAGATTTATATGTATAAAGTGTGTCACTTTGGCTAGTTTATCAACAAGTACAAAAATAAAACTATGTTCATTCTTAGACATTGGTAAACCTTGTACTAAATCCATATTGATGTTCTACCATTTTCATTTTTGTATGTCATGTAGATATAACATACCTACCAAGTGTATATTCTTAGCTTTGAATCACTAGCGTTCTAAGAATTCTATGATGAATATAGTTACATATATTTTCAATCTAGAAAAAATATATGTTCTTTTTAAAATTTTATATCATTTTTTTTATTTTTGAATAATCTAAGTACAATTTGCCTCTTTCAACACAATATCTCAAATTTCTAGTATTTGGCACATAAATACTATATTTAAATTTCAAAATTCCATCAAATTTCATTTGATATTCATCAAATCTATGATTATTATATTTTACACTAGAGTTATTTTTGTTCTTTGGTAATGTTCATATTCTTCTAGCTAACTTAAAACCTATTTTTTAAAAGTTACTTTCATGGTGTTGAAAAATGAAATATATCTCCTATGACTTGAGGAATCTACTACTATATTTTATTTTCATTTTATATATATGATTTTAAAATTATATTCACACAAAAATTATAGCCATCTTCATTGTTTGGCATTTATATTAGGTTGTGTGAATATATAATTTAGCCTTTAATGGTATTTTTTGAATTCGAAGGGTTTTTCTATTAAGTGGTGCCCCAAAACTTGAAGTCCATGCATTATTACTTCTAGTTCCAAGTAATGAAAGGCATAATTTTTCTAGTATGTATTAAGCTATTAGGATTTATAGGTTATCACTTGCTCATCTTGCATTAGTATCCTAACCAAGCCTTCTTTGGATGCATGAGTTGTGACTATAAAGTTACTATTTGTGTTGTTAGATTTTTTTAACAAGCTAAAAAACCCATTCACATCACTCAACCCAATCAAACATTATTCTTTTTTTCTATAGTGACTTGAAGTTTAAATTTTTTTTTTTAATTTAGCGAAAAATCCCTTGCGAGACTACCTTGGTTTGATAACCATGACCAGGGGGTTCTACACCATAAAAATCACTTAGGATTTATGCCTAGCCTTGACTGCACCAGCATTATCAAATGGATTTTGGGTACCTGATGTGTGTTTGGTAGGGTGGATATTCGAACCAGAGACCTCCCTTGGAGGATTACACTACCCTATCCAACTCACCTACAACACGTGGGTGATTGGTTTAATGATTTTAGGTAACACTTCAATGCGTATTTTATAATACCCTTCAAAGCCAAATACAATTGTGCACTTCATGAATAGTAGTAAGAGTTGTGTCATTCCAAAATGGATTTGACTTGAATGGATCTACTATTATTCTTTTAATAGATATATTATGTCCTATGTAGTGTATATTTTAAGCATATTTTCATAGTTTTCCATATACATAGTGCTCTTTGATATATTCATTACCATATTGATGTTCAAAATACTCACTTTTAATATGTCATTAGATCTTAATATCATCTAAAATGATGATTAAAAACCTATCTAGGTGCTCCTAGAAATATTTTTTATTAAATTCATAAAACATATAGGTGCATTGATTAATTCAATGGGTAATATTCTAAATTCATAGTGTCCATACCTATTTTTGAATGTTAATTTTCAAATATATTCTTTTATTATCAAATGATGATAACTAGATCTAAGATATATATTTGTAAAGCTAATTGTATTCCTCATCTAGTCAAATAGGATATCAATTCAAGGGAGGGAATATATATTATTTATTATAAAATTATTCAGAATTATGTAATCAATATAGATCCATGGGATTCCGTGATTCTCTTCACAACAATGACTAGTGTAACTCAAGGTGACACATTGGGTTTCACAAATTCCTTGGATAGCAATTCATTAGACTATGATTTTAGCTTAGAAATATCTAATGTAGTAATTATGTATGAAGCTTGTAATGGTGGTTCTACCCCTATAAAAATACCTATATAAAATTTAAAAAAATGGGAGGAAATAGTCATAATAACTCCTTGGGAATTATATTCAAGTATTCATTTATGAATGGGTATTCTTCAAAAGTGGTAGATTTTTATTTTGTCAATTTATCTAAGTGAATGAAATATAATAGTCATAATTTATTTTGGGATATATTAAATTTCATGGTAGAAACCTACCTTAGATTGATGGGTTTTCTAACCCCTTGAATGGTGGTTTATATTCACCATCATCAAGACATTTTGTAGTCTTGGTGTAATATTTTACTCTAACCCTATGTTGTTATAGCCAATAAATTGCTATGATAACATCATAGGATCCTAAAGGATCTAAATATAGTTTTACTTTACATGTAATGTTGGGAAGTTTTATTTAGTCATGCATGAAAATTTCTCTACTCTCTTTATTACCTAATTCCCAAAGTAAATAGTCCATGTTTTAAACATGTAAGTAGATTTTTTATTTATTTATTTTGAGTTTATAGGAAAATAAAACTTTAAGTTGATCATGTATAAATTAATATAGAAATAGGTCTTACATATAAGATACTTATTATCTAAATTATGGCATTTTTAGTTCTAATTGTCAATTGTCCATTGGTACATGCATTATATAAGGTTGTGTGAGTTAAGTAGGTGACTTCACACTTGAACCATTACTTCTTTGGGAAAAAAACTTGCATAATTATCCATACCATAGTTAAAACACCCATCCTTGGTCCCTTTTCATCCATTTTATCTATTATTCTTATGTTCTAGGGTTCTCATATACTAAGGATATTGTTTGTTCTAGTTTTCATTTATAAAATTCTACATCCCTATTTTCCTTTTGTTTTTGTTCTAGGGCTTATCTTTCAATAAAAATTCTTGAAATGTGGAATAGACTATTGAATAGTCTTATTATTATTTCTTAGCTCCTTTTAATTAGTACAAATAAACTATATTTTCTGCTCTTGTTTCATGACCTTCTCAAAGACCTATTTCATTGTTATATGGTCTCACAGACTCACATTTATGCTTATTTGTAGGGTCAATGCCATAATAATTTTTTTATTCTAAAATTTTTGTCCTAATAATATTATGATACATATTTAATAATTCTTATAATGGTCTTCTAATATTGGGTTACTATCATATTACCTTGCTTCACATTATAAAATTCTATTATATTTTGGTTAAACTACAATGGGAATAACTACCACTATTAGAAGAAAGTAATAAATTGTTTCTAGTTGATGCTTTCTAGTTTTAAGCCCTTTATATAATTTGAGATATCCCATGAAGATTTTGTTTCATTTGTCAAATTATATGCTATCCATATAGCCTTGGGTTATTCAATAATATTTTTCAACTCAAGTCACTTCTACATATCTATTAAACAAGAATCTATGCCATTCCTAATGGGTTTTCCATAATATTTTGGAGGAGTAATATTTTTTTAAATCCTTAGATAATTTAGTCTCAAATTGGGAATTCTTGGATACATGGTATTTGTACAAATACTCATCCACTTATATGAATCTCAATTTATCAATCTAGTCATTTTGATTCCTAGAAGGTTTCACATTTTTAATCTGAGGATTACTTTATCTTTTTTTCCTTCCTTGATCATGGTTTTCTAGTGCAACTATACTTTATCATATATCATTCATGAAGAATACTAGTTTCTCTAACTTATTATTCTTTTTACCTGCTCCCATTGATAGGTCTACTCTAGTCATTTCATTATCAATAATATCATAGTTTAGTGTTAATGAACCCATTATGCACTAGCCCTTATTCAATCCTAAGACACATGTAACAATCTCAATGCTAGATATTCCATGAATAATAGAATAAAATAAAATTATACATAATGTTATTAAAAATAAAACTACATTTTATTTTAATTTTCAAGATAGTAGCACTTCTAAAAAATTCTTATCATGTCATATTTCATGCCTTATCAATTCAAATTATCTTATCTTGATCTCACTTACATTTTTGTAGCATGTAGATAATGATTCCTCACTCCCATGTATTTTTTAAGACCAGTGAGCTTATCCCAATTTATTCTCTAGTTTGATAGATTCAGAGAGCATTGGTGCTCAAATACCTTCTATACCCTATTATACTCAACCTTCTATGTGATATCAATGTTAGAAATAGAGGCTATTCCATAATTTGGGTTATGTAAATGTATCTTCCAAGGTACATAATTAGATTACTTTAGGGACAAGTTATCTAGTTACTTCATGCAATATATTTGTAGAAACAAAATTATAGCCACTAATCCTCCATCCTAACCATTCCACCACCCACTTGTCCACCATACACCTTTCCCACAAATTATTTGGCCCAATTCCACCTTTCCTGCCATTTCCTAACCCAATTGGGCTTATTTTAATATTATTTTATATTTAATATAATATTTTATATTATATTATAATATATTTATTATAAAATATATATTTATAAAATCAATTAACCACAGTCATCCGATCCAATATAATCCCCACCATCCATATTCATTGATCCAAGCCACATCTAAAAAGTAATATCAACCTTAGGATCTAATTTAATCTTAGCCACACGATTAAAAGTGCAAGGCTAAAACCCTAAGAAAACCCTAGGTTGGATTATAAATAAGAGTATTTGCAATTGCTCAAACCCTAGAACCCTGGAACCCTGGAACCCTGGAACCCTAATATTAGAATTTGCATCTTGAAGAGATCATTAGCAAAACCCTAGTGAAGCACAAAGAGATAGAGCCCTAAAAATCCAAAGCCCTAGCTAGCCAATAGGACTTCTGTTATTCCAACCATCCCCACATCCATCATTTCCACCTTGCCATACTCCATTGTCATTGTTTCCACTTCCGCCCATCTGCTGCATTCATCACATCCCCTAGATCTGCTTCTACAAATTTTATCCTCATCGCAGGCACTCTCTTGAGCTTACAAAGCTCACTGTAGAGCTTGCCAAGCGCATGCCTGTACCTGCTACATTGTAGGCCTACTCTAGAGCCTACAAAGCTCACACCAGAGCCTACCAAGTGCACGTCTGAGCCTACTGCAACCACAAAATATGAATCAAAACCTGCTGCGTTACACCATCTACTATAAAAATTGCAACAACAAAATGAGGAATCATCACAAGCAAGGTATATCTTTATTGGTTTTATTCTGTTACATGATTTGTATATTTCGCATGCCATTTGATCCATTTTTAGTTAGGATTTATTGCTGTCTAAGGGTCTCACACTATGGAGCCCTCACAAGTGTTAGTAATACCTTTCTCTATTTTTGTGTATGCAGATCTACAAATTCTACATATTGTTGAATGATTGTTGAAGCTAGAGTGGTCCGACATCGGATACCTGAAGCCCACTCATTCTATTGAAAGTGAGGACACACTATCTAAAGACACTTCATTGTTGTAGCTAGGGTTTTGGAGAACCCTAGCATTTTGTAAATATTTGTATCAAATAATCACTGAGTACAGATTGTATCAAAAGGATTTTATTGCCTCCCCCCACTTATTAAATAAATCTATCTATTTTGTGCAATATTGTGTTTATTTGGGTCATTTGATTTTTTTATTATTGTTTAAGTGTCATGTTTTCATCTTTACAAATGGTGATCATGGTGGGACCCCATAAGGGTTTCATTATTTAATAGATCTACATTTCCAAATTAATTTTACTTCTATTTTTTGTAGAGTTTTCAGGAGCATAGAGGTCACCGATTTCATCGCTAGGGTTTTTGAAGTAGTCTGCACCACCTTCAGAGCTTACGTAGGCGTTCAGTAGCATCTACATATTACGTAGGCATTCGAGAGAATCCGTAGAGTGTTTGAAAGCATCTGTAGACAACCATAGGCACTTGACTATGCTTACACAGGTGCCCAGCCTACTTGGAATTAATTTGGAGTAGAGCTAAGGCTTCCAAGTAGGCCCCATAACCCTGGTTTACCATTTAGCAATTTATGTATTCTGTATTTTTTTGCATATTTTCACTATTTTTGGGTTATAAAAATAACTTAACACTAAGTAATATGGGAAAGAATCCTTAGCAAGTCACATTTAGGGTTTGTGTGTTTAATTGCACAAAATTCATTTTTGGTTCTAAAGTTGTAGATCTAGGTGATTGTTTGCATTTGGAGTGCATATGAAACATAAAAGCATCCTATATTTCACATTTTAGAGTTAAATATTTTATTAATTTTGCATATCTAAAAAGGAACAACATCTTGACGCATAAATTAATTCTACCCTAGGTTGACCCCTTTGGCAGAGAGGTGGACAAACCCTCTGGTTGCTCTTGTGATTTTAATCACTTGTAGGCAAGGGATTTTAAGGGTCTACTCTACACTATTTAGGTGAAATTTGCATACTTATGTTGGCTTATGTTTTAGATTAGTAAAGTTAGTAATATTTAATATTGTTTGCACACCATAGAGAATAAGAGATCTAATAAAATTAATCACACACACTTTCATGGTTCACATTTTTAGTAGTAGTGGCTGGATTTCATCACCAGCCATTGCTTGAGATCTGGTGACGGTGGTAGTGATTTCCATTCTCCAATATCTACCCTAGAAACCATAGGACTACCCCCGAGAAAACTTGTTGGAGGTCATTACCAACAAGAATCTTGTTGCCCTGGCCAACCTTAGTTTTTACCTTTGTTTTATTTAAACAAGATTAAGTTACATCAAAACACACAAGCCAAAAATTCTAAAAATAATATCACATTAATGAGAGAAAATAATTTATGAACAATGTAAGCCACACACGGTGAAACCTAGGATTGTTTTTTTTCTTTACTTTAATTCTTGAAAAAGTTTTTAGTTTATGTGATTTATATTAAACTTTAAATATTTGGTTTAACTACTTTATGGTGCTAACAAGACAATAAAATAAAGTAATAAATACAAGTAGTTTAATGGAAAACATTTTCCATGATCCCGCTAATTTGGTAGCCCCATCCAATATGGTTTAGACTACTTTGTCTGGATCATCATATCCATCCCTACCTCAAATATGAACCCTTCCAAACAATGTGGAAACAACCACCACCCACATAGACATGGACAAAGTGAGGGCCATCTACAAGTCCTCCAACTATGTCTTAGAGCCCCTTAGCCAAGAGGGATTTGAAGAACCTGAATTGTCTACCACCCACCTTACCCAAGGATATCATCATTTAGGTTACAAATATGGTATGCCTTCTTTCATGAGCCAACCACAACAAATCCCAAGTGTTCCAAACACTTACCTCACATCCACCTATTCCAACCCAATGTATGAGGAGTATGTCAATGCTGTCTCACAAATCCCTAACCACCAAGTTGTCAAATCAAATGCAACTTTTGCCATACCCATGTCCTCTCATCCATCATCATACACCTCTCCATAATATCACTTAGCCACCATACCCATTTCTTCTCATCCATCATCATCCACCTTCCCATAATCTCATCCAACCACAACCCCATCCTTTGATACATGGTCAAATCAGGAACTTATGGATTCATTAGGGTTCATAAATAGGTTGCTTTCACAATGAACAAAAGGAAAACAACTGGTTAATACATATCCTATGACCAAAGTAGTTTTAAATCAATCTCCATTCACCAATAAAAATCTATCATGGGTTCCCCAACCTTCCATAGTGTCCATCCCTAATCCACCATCAATCCACACATCAACCACACCAATTACTATCGCCGCCAACCAACCACACAACTCATTATTCCATCAGCATACTCATACCTCAACCATCAATATTCACTATACACCCATCCAAATGTATTTTACAATACCATTCTAGTCACACTCCAAAATCTACCATACAACCCATCAACCAACCACCACAAAATCCAAGGTCCTCACATTCTAGCAAAAGATCCTAGATTCTAGGTAATACAAAATAAAATTGATCAGTTGATGCAAAATTCACTAGGAATAATGAGCCAAAAGCTCATAATAAGTCAACTGATCCATCAACCAATCCCTTCAGTACCATCACCGTCGTATCTGAAATATTTTACGATACCCAAATTTGACAAGTTTAGGGGAATTGAGGATCCTAAGGAGCATGTGAGTTCATTTTTCCATGTATGTTTTTGGATTAGCGATGATAATGCTCTTATTCTCTGAACGTTTCCTCAAACATTAAGGAGAGATGCCATTGAATGGTACAATCAATTGCCTACACATAGTATTTATACTTTTGATCAATTGACAGATCTATTCTTGGAACGCTTCACCCTTAATATTAGAAAGAAGGTGTCCTTATCATATATATATTATTTGAAACAATGGGATGAGGAATCTATCTATGATTTTAGAAACTGTTGAAGGGAAATCATAACCAAGTTGCCATTATCCCTCCCAATGGAAGAAATTATCAAACTTTTTACCCAGAGTTGCTTAAAACCCATATCTTGGATGCTATAACTCAATACTTATAGAAAAATTGAGGAGGCTTTAGCACAGGCTAGTGTCATTGATAAGATAAAAATCCAAGAGGGTATCATTAATATTAAGAAGAAAGAGTGGCAAAATAGGGGCTAATACCAAAATAATCAAACTAGCCAAACCAAATCAAAACAAGCCTCAACAACTAACACAACTAATCAAGTCAATCAAGTGGTCATGAGCCAGCCTGTAATGGATCAAAACTAGTGCAACAACAAATTTCCTAGCATGCGGTCCCATCAGTAACCCAAGCACCAATGGTACACAACACAATGCCAACTATGGAACAACCTACCCACCTCCAATTCAATCAGCCCCAAAGTAAATACACTCCTTTAGCGGAATCATATTCATCCATATTTCAAAGGTTGTATGAGACCAATAAATTAGCCTTGACAAACATTAGGCCCAATGATCCCACCAAAATACCTAAAAATTATAAAGAGCATTTTTTTTCCCATACCATTGGCAAAATGGGCATGATATCAATTCCTACCATATGTTCAAAAATATAGTGCAAGACCTCATAGACCTATGGGCCATTAATTTGGATAACCCCTTAGCTCCACATAATCAAAATTTGGGCATATATCAGAAACCTCTACCTAACCATGGGGGGGTCCAACATAATGTAGGAGGTAACAATCAAAAACCACCTCCTAATCAAGTAAATCATGTCCAATAATACCAAAAATTTGTAGGAGCAGTCCATGTGGTCACTAGAGGGCAAAGGCAAAATCAACAAAATCCTCAACAACCTTCGAACCCACCTCCCATAAAAAAATCACCAAATCCATCTCCATAAATAAATTTATCCAATCCATCCAATCAGACCATCCTTCATTCAATAAGGCCAGTGGTAACTTTAACAAGTCGGTTAACCACTAGTTTGAAAATGGCATCAGCCAAACTTTCTGTGTATGAGCTTATCCATAAATCCCCTAGGCATAGAGAAGCTTTAATGGAAATACTCAATTCAATTGAGTTAGAATCCCAAGAATCTAATACCTTCAACAATTTTTTAGGGAGTGTTAGAATGTGCATGGAGCCATCAATTACCTTTTATGACTTTGAGGTAAAATCAATGAATTCAGAATCAGTAGATCCTACATTGCACATAATGTCCAAAATATATAGAAAGCCATTCAAAAGAGTCCTTATTGATACCTGATCATTAATCAATATTATTACTACCGCTGCCCTTATCCACCTCAAATTACCCCCATCCCACATTTCCAAATCATAATTCACCCTCAAAGCATTTAACAATGCTTTGTGTACCACAGTTGGCATTGTTGTTTTACCTATAGAAGTAGGGGCTAGAATATTGCACACCATGTTTCACATCTTGGAGGGAGCCATGGTGTATAATATACTCTTTGGTAGACATTATATGAGGGAAATGAAATGTGTTCCTTCAATTCTACACCAATGCTTGAAATATATTCATGATGGACAAGTCCATTGCATCCCTACGGATGTCGAACCTTTTAAGTATTGTAATTTCATTTCAAATCCATATGAATCCATGTTACCTTCCACCCATTTATTATTGTAAACATCATTGAATCCATCCATATCATCTCTTAATCCACCTTCTTCCAACCCATCTACATCCTCTTCTAAAGCTCCTATCATAGAGGAGCTACCCATCACATCACCTCCTCAAACATCCATTTCTACTTGTACATGTGGTCACAGTAAGTCTACTATTAACACATCGTACATCACATCTACCCCTTATTCTAAAACCATTTATTCTATTTCATCATTATTCCATCCTCCATATTCTAATTCCACACCGCCATCCAATCCCACTTCATCGGCCGATGTCTCACAAGTCAAACTCTTAGATTGTGACATATTTAATTCACCACCACCCATAACCAATCCAGAGCCATCTGAATCCGCATCATGAACCATGCTAGCCCAAGTCAAAGTCCACATCACCAATCATATTATAGGTGAATAAGTGGTCCAATACGTCACCATCACACCCCTAGCCATTCCAAAAACCAAATATTTTGGACGTCCTTGATATCGTTCTTTATCCATAGGCATTGTTTACGACATGAGTGCAACTCCAAATAACATTAAATTTTTTTATGGAGGGTTGGATTTCTCAATTGGGGAAAATCCACCCAAAGAACCATAAGAGCCTAGGCATGCAAATATACCTAACATAGAGGATTTTCCCGCTCGCTACTTTAACATGTTCAATTGGCAAGGTCAAGGTCTTGGTTCCCATGAGCAAGGGATGCATGATATTTTAGAGGTCCCATATAGAGGCACCCATGATCATTCCAGTTTAGGCTATACCCCATTGTCTTCCACATCTTCTCTTGAGCAAGCCTTTAAAAATCTTAGCCTCAATGATGAAGATCACCCCATCCACCCATTAACCTCAACATCTTCTCTTGAACAAGCCCTTCAAGAACTTTGCATCGACGAAGTAAACAAGGATGACCCCATCAACTTTTTATATCCTGTATTTGATTCCAATGATGAAAGTTATAAATAATTTGAAGTCATGTCAAATGATTCTGACAATTCTGAAGAGGATTCACATCCCATTGTCCCCATCATCCAATAGGAAGAGTTTAACCTCTGAATGTTCCCCATCCATCATCCCATATTTCACCTACTTCTTCCACAAGAACAAGTGGACCCACCTGGTAATCCACCTTAAGCCACACACATAAGCCAAGAAATGTAACATATGTACATATTTGAAAAAAAAACAAAAACAAAAACAATATATATAGATATATATTTTCACATAGGCATGCACACATTGCATACACTCCATTTGCATTTACAATTTGACATACATCTTCACTTTTTGCGTTCACACATTGTTTCATTTGCATACATTAAATCATAAATATTCCATTGCACTATACAATTTTCATTTGCATGTCACCACTCAATTGCATTAGGTATATACATTTGCATCCATCCCATACTATGTTCAAAGATCTGACATAGTAATGATGATATGGCCATAAACAAAAAGTCAAGTTATAAAAATTGGGGGTACCTAGTTTGAAACAATCATGCAAATTTTGCAAAATATATAAGCCAACAATACCATATAACGAAATCACAAAGCTCAGGTTTTCAGTCACTCAGCCATTTCCAGTGTAGCAAACAACCTCCAAATAGATGTCTGATTTTATTTAGGAAAAAAACACAATCGATACACTAAGCAAGTCTTGAGCATTACCGATCAATCACAAAACAGTCTTGAACCAATCATATTCCATCACATCTTAAGAAAATTATGATATATGGGGGGCTAGTACCATCCTTGGGTAGTGCCTCGAGGTGAAATGGAGATATCCCTAGCTTGTACCATCATGCAACATAGTCCAAAGAAAAAATAGTGGTTTTTACCACTATCAAAATTCCTCCAAACATAAACATCAAAACATAGAGTAGTAACGATAGGGTCAAAATTCTCATCACACTTAGCTTGAGAATATGATTCCCCAAAGCTCTATACAAATCAACAAATTCAACACCTACACCCTGATCCCTAAAAGCTATAAGGATCGTACTATGTTTCCCTCAGAAAGTCATGTAGTCATCCCTAAGGCCCAAAAGATAAAATCCCATTTGAATATGGAGTGAATTTCCATCGGGGCTATAGACGCTTGACTGGCAGTGGAGTAAGCTCATGCGAGGTGACATGTCTCTCCTCCAAAAAGGGAGACCTCTAAATGCACATAAGGACAGGCTAGTCTCAGGTCATCTCCATAACAGGATGCCTAACTTACTCATAATGGGTTAATGAACCTCACATGCACACACACTGATACTTGATTGGATAGGATCATTATCATGCTCAAGACCGGGTAATTGAACCTCACTGGCACACACATCACGTCCTAAAGAAAGTTATACAACTTAGTGATTTTGGATGATAACACTAGTATCTTTGAGTCTTTGAAAATATTTCAGTATTTCATATCAACATCCATATCTTCTTCCATATCAACATCCATATCTTCTTCCATATCAACATCCATGTCTTCATTAAAAATCAAGTTGCAAAAAATGCCAACAAATTACGTACCCCCGATTGCCAAACAATGGACAACAAAAATGGCTAATATAATTTTTGAACTACAAAAAGATCATTCAAACACTATACATTCCTTTCATATAGTTCACATTCATTATACATTTACTTGCATTAGTATTCCATAATAAATGTCATTTAGATGGCATTAATCATCCATATAAACACCATTCATATACATGTTATTTATATTGCATTAATCATCCATATAGGTATTATGCATACACATCATGATTAGCCTACATTAAGCATCCATAAAAAAGTCAACACAAATTACATAAAACATAAAAGCATTCACACAAAATAACACAAATATATAAAAGGCCATGTATATATATATAGAAATCACATATACAATGAATGCCAAAAAGGCTACAAGGGAGCACCAAGGCTCATATACAAAATAGTGCATCTAAGCACTACGGTAGTGTCCATGAGAGGACCCGTGAGACCTAGTAGGAGCCTTTGACCTAGTACTCTGCCTAGAATCAATATGCCTAGATGACTCAACCATAGAAGAAGGAGGATCTGACAATGCAATATGGTTTTGGATACACACATCCTCCAAGGAATGTGCATATGCTTCACTAGCCTGTAGACATCGTAAGTCTATTTGATGTCGATGCTCCTTTGCCAACATCTCTTCCTAAAGTCGTGTGACCATAGCCTGATCACTAGCCACAACTACCACCCGCTTCACCTCCAACTAAGCTATAGTAGCCTACAACTGATTCTCGAGCATAACCTTATACTCCTCGCAAAGTTGCTTCAACTCCACTAGTAACCTATCCACCTCAGAGATCTCACCCATCTCCTCATCATCCTCCCTCTCCTCCTTAGCCAACCCCATATCCAGCATTTGTTGAGCCGATTCCCTTGACTGTCTCTGACCCATCGATCGTTGAGTCCTCGTCCTCTTCAAAGTCGCCCCTGACCTTGCAGTTGTCGCCTCATCACCCATAATATTTGGTACCCATACTGGTTGGGAACCAAACCACTCCACATACTCCGAAGTCACCCTGGAATCATCTACATTGAGGACCTCCATCTCCTCAACATCCTCAATCATCACTCGCCATGGATCTACACATGGCAACATCCCCTCATCTCGTCGATGTCGATACAACACTGAGTCATATGGCACACCCTGAGGCAAGTCAAATTGCCTCAACACCTGTGAGTACTAGAAATACTCCACCTCCTCATCCTTTCACCCAACCAACCATCGAGCCTGCCTCACCCAACGTAGCTGCTCCCCATCACCATCCCATCGGGCTCCATGCCACAACCTCCAGGTCACATCCACCCGAGTCAACCTCGACCACATATATCGATACCACTAGATGGTATGCACCTCTCAACTCGGCTGAACCTCATCTACCACTACCCATCACCTAGCATAAGGCTCCCCCATATTCCATATCAGACACGATAACCCCTCGGGCCAAGCCACAACAAAATGCTCCCAAGCCCAACACTGTAGGAGGAATATGCATCCAATCCCCTTCCTCTCCCTTCGGATCATATCATATAGCTCCCGGTATAACTACAACAACAAGGTAGGAGCCCATGCATACTCTTGAGGATCCATCAATAGATCACTCACCAATCCCAATAGGTTCTAAGGGAACCTACAACCAGTGCTATTAGGTAACACTATGTTCGCTAATATGAACATGATCAAGGCTAGGAGTGTGTCCAACTCCTTCAACTTGTACGTGATCAAATAGAATATACCCCCATATCCCATTCGTACCTCCCACAATCGGTCCCCAAATATCCACTCCATCTCCACCTTCTTGTCATGACCAACTACCACCATATCTCCTTCTACTGGAACCTTGAGAATCCGGTATACATCCTCAAGCATAATAGTAGCCTCCCCAGTCGGTAACTAGAATGTCCCCCTATTAGAATCCCATAACTCTATCAGTGATGAGAGATATCCTTCATTGGCCCTCACCACATCAATCCTAGCCACACCCTCTAGGCCTACCTTATCCAAAAATGCCCAATCATTAGTCATCAACTTCTTCCTCATCCCAGGAATGAGAGGAGAGAAGCAATGTCAAGGCTCTATGTCCCTCAACTGTAGCAACAAATAATTTCATTAATACTATTACAAAAAAAAAACAACAAAAAATACACAAGATATAAAGTGTTTTTAAACATTATCGGGGCAAATGGTGCCTCAGCTCCACCAACAACATTTGATCCCTCTGTCGCCATAGCTTCCATGCAAATTCTCACTAGCCTCACTAAGCTAAAAAACCCACTCCACTCCTCAAACATAGCTTCTCAAAGTCTGAAATGCACAAGTGAGCCTCATGATTCATTCAAAAAGATATTTATAGCTTTCCCTAGTTCATTCAGGTGCAGTCTATGCCTGCAAATGCGTAGGCTCGCCTGGGCATCTACGGGACACCACGGGTGCACAACTAAAATGGTATGAATACAAAATCAATAAAAATGGTAGCTTACCACATCCAAATTTCACCAAATTTCATTCACACATCATGCACATCCTAAAATTAGGTTTTGTAAAAACATAAATCATTTTGCAAGCATAATTTTCAAGAATAAATCAAATATTCAAAGTATGCTAATTGAGGCACAAACTGTAGAAAAACAATCCAAATTTTAACAAAACTCACATCTCATCATTCTACATTACATTCTCCATCATCACATACAATTGTATAAAAATCAGACTTAAAGAATCTCGTATCTAGTAGGTTATTATATAAACTTGGTGATTGTAGAGATGGTCATCCATGCAATTATGTAAGATGAATAATCTACAATAAGGAAACTTAACAATGATCATCATCCATTATCAAAGATCACAATCACATTTGGCACCTCACATTTTGAATACAAATTTACCAAGAATAATTTGCTCAAAGATGATCATTGATGCCCTTTTTTGTGGGGCATGAAAACATGGATAATCAAAATTCATTTTACAACAGTGTCCATATAGGACATATCGGTAGGTTGATTGGTTCCATTATGGAATTGGCAAAGAAATTTCCACAATCACTACCCCACCCCTACATTGACTTAGTCATCATTCATATTCATAATTTGCATACTCAATGATGCCATTGTGACATATTATTCAACAACATCGAATCATCCCAAAGTTTGGGGCAACCAAAATTTGATTATGATATCATATTTTACATCATTCATATCATCCACAATCACATGGTATTATACACCAACCTCTTTCCCACTATTGGGACATAAACGGTATCATATTTTACATCATTCTTATCATCCACAACCACATGGTATTATACACAAACCCATTTCACACCGTTGGGGCATAAACGATATCACATTTTACATCATTCATATCGTCCACAATCACATGGTATTATACACCAACCCTTTTCCACCGTTGGGGCTTAAATGATATCACATTTTACATCATTCATATCATCCACAATCACATGGTATTATACACCAACCCCTTTCCCACCATTAGGGTATAAATTATATCACATTTTACATCATTCATATCATCCACAATCATATTGCATTTCACATCATTCATTCATTAATGGCACAAATTCACCACATCATTCATTATTAGCACACAAAAATTTCAATTGGCTTGTGAGATACATTCGTAAATCATTAGTCAATTGAGGGGGTAAGCTATAAAATTCAAAAAATTATTTATTATTTTGTCCTCAACATTAGTGCTCAAATCCAAGGAAAGAGAGAAGTTGCTTATGTGCCCATAGCCCAAACAGGTGTCTCATATTTTTGCATCATATTATGTTTCACACAACATGGTACAAAAAGGAGCATCTATAGACACCAAATTATGGCTGCTAATCCTCCATCCTAACCATTCCACCACCCACTTTTCCACCATACACCTTTCCTACCAATTATTTGGCCCAATTCCACCTTTCCCACCTTCAAAAAGCCCAATTCCACCTTTCCTGCCAATTATTTGGCCCAATTCCACATTTATTGCCATTTCCTAACCCAATTGGGATTATTTTAATATTATTTTATATTTAATATAATATTTTATATTATATTATAATATATTTATTATAAAATATATATTTATAAACTCAATTAACCATAATCGTCCGATCCAATCTATTCCCCACCGTCCATATTCATAAATCAATGCCACATATAAAAATTAATCTCAACCTTAGGATCTAATTTAATCTTAGCCAAAGGATTAAAATTGCAATTCTAAAACCCTAAGAAAATCCTAGGTTGTATTATAAATAAAGGCATTTGCAAATGCTCAAACCCTGGAACCCTGATATTAGAATTTGCATCTTGTTGGCAAAACCCTAGAGAAGCAGAAAGAGATAGAGCCCTGAAAATCTAAAGCCCTAGCTAGCCAATAGAAATTTTGCTATTCCATCCATCCCCCATATCTATCATTTCCACCTTTCCATCCTCCATTGCCATCACCACCACTTTTTCCCATCCATTGCATTCGTTGCATCCCCCAAATATGCTTTTGCAGATTTTATCCTCACCATAGGCGCTCTCTCGAGCTTGCAAAGCTCATTCCAAATCTTGCCAAGTGCATGCCTGTTCCTGCTACATTACATGATCACTCTAGAGCCTGTGAAGCTCACACCAAAGCCTACCAAGTGCACATCCGAGCCTACTACAACCACATAAATGCAAATCAAAGCCTATTGTGTCATGCCATATGCTGTCAAAATTGCAACAACGAAATGAGGAATCATCACAAGCAAGGTATATCTTTATTATTTTTATTTTGTTACATGATTTGAAGATTTTGCATGCTATTTGATCCATTTTTAGTTAGGGTTTATTGATGTCTAAGGGTCTCACACTGTGGAGCCCTCACAAATGTTATTAATCCCTTTCTCTATTTTTGTGTATGTAGATCTACAGATTCTACATATTTTTGAATGGCTTTTGAAGCTGGAGTGGTCTGACATCGGATACTTGAAGCCCACTCATTTCGTTGGAAGTGAGGACACACTATCTGAAGACACTTCATTTTTGTAGCTAGGGTTTCGGAGAATCCTAGTGTTTTGTAAATATTTGTATCAAATAATCACTGAGTATAGATTGTATCAAAAGGAGTTTATTGGCTCCCCCGCTTAGTGAATAAATCTATCTATTTTGTACAATATTGTGTTTATTTGGATCATTTCATTTCATTATTATTTTTTAAGTTTCATTTTTTCATCTTCACAAATTGGTAAGCTACAAAATTCCAAAAATTCTTTATTTTTTGTCTTCAACATTAGTGCTCAAATACAACAATAGATACAAGCTGCTTCTGTGCCCATAGCCCAAACAGGTGTCTCGTATTTTTACACCATATTGTGTTTCACACAACATGGTACAAAAAGGACATCTGTAGACACCAAATTACAGCCACTAATCCTCCATCCTAACTATTCCACCATCCACTTGACCACCATACACCTTTCTCGCTAATTATTTCACCCAATTCCACCTTTCCCACCTTCAAAGGTCCCAATTCCACATTTCCCACAATTTTATAACTCAATTGGGTTTATTTTAATATTATTTTATATTTAATATAATATTTTATATTATATTATAACATATTTATTATAAAATATATATTTATAAACTCAATTAACCACAGCTGTCCGATCCAATCTAATCCCCACCATCCATCTTCATTAATCCATGCCATATCTAAAAAGTAATATCAAACATAGGATCTAATTTAATCTTAGCCACATGATTAAAAGTGCAATGCTAAAACCCTAAGAAAACCTTAGGTTGGATTATAAATAAGGGCATTTACAAATGCTCAAACCCTGGAACCCTGATATTAGAATTTGCATCTTGAAGAGATCATTGGCAAAACCCTAGTGAAGCAGAAAGAGATAGAGCCTTGAAAATCCAAAGACCTAGCTAGACAATAGGACTTATGTTGTTCTAGCCATACCTCATATCTATAATTTCCACCTCACCATCCTCCATTATCATCGTCGCCACTTCCACCCATCCCTTACATTCGTCGCATCTCCTAGATCTGCTTCTACAAATTTTATCCTCACTGCAAGCACTCTCCCAAGCTTACGAAGCTCACTATAGAGATTTCTAAGCACACGCTTGTACCTGCTGCATTTCAGGCTCGCTCTAGAGCCTATGAAGCTCACACTAGAGCCTTCCAAGTGCACATCTGAGCCTGCTACAACCACATGAACATGAATTAGACCCTGATGTGTCATGCCATATACTATAAAAACTGTAACAACGAAGCGAGGAATCATCACAAGCATGGTATATGTTTATTTGTTTTATTTTGTTACATGATTTGTAGATTTTGCATGCCATTTGATCCATTTTTAGTTAGGGTTTACTTATGTCTTAGGGTCTCACACTATGGAGTCCTCACAAGTGTTAGTAATCCTTTTCTCTATTTTTGTGTATGTAGATCTGCAGATTCTATATATTGTTGAATTAATGTTGAAGTCGGAGTGGTCCGACATCGGATACCTGAAGCCCACTCATTTTGTTGGAAGTGAGGACACACTATTTGGAAGATAATTCATTGTTGTAGCTAGGCTTTTGGAGAACCCTATCATTTTGTAAATCCTTGTATCAAATACTCACTAAGTACAGATTGTATCAAAATGAGTTTATTGGCTCCCCATGCTTATTGAATAAATCTATCTATTTTGTGCAATATTGTGTTTATTTGGGTCGTTTGATTTCTTTATTGTTGTTCAAGTCTCATGTTTTCATATTCACAAATTGGTAAGGTATAAAATTCCAAAAATTATTTATTCTTTTGTCTTCAACATTAGTGCTCAAATCCAACAACAAATATAAGCTGCTTCTGTGCCCATAGCCCAAATATATGTCTCATATATTTGCACCATATTGTGTTTCACACAACATGGTATGAAAAAGGGTATCTGTAGACACCAAATTACAGTCACTAATCCTCCATCCTAACCATTCCACCACCCACTTGTCCACCATACACCTTTCTCGTAAATTATTTGGCCCAATTCCACCTTTCCCTCCATTTCCTAACCCAATTGGGCTTATTTTAATATTATTTTATATTATATTATAATATATTTATTATAAAATATATATTTATAAACTCAATTAACCACAACCATCCGATCCAATCTAATCCCCACCGTCCATCTTCATTAATCCATGCCACATCTAAAAAGTAATATCAATGTTAGGATCTAATTTAATCTTAGCCACGCGATTAAAATTGCAAGGCTAAAACCCTAAGAAAACCCTAGGTTGGATTATAAATAAGGGCATTTGCAAATGCTCAAACCTTGGAACCTTGGAACCCTAGAACCTTGATATTAGAATTTGCATCTTGAAGAGATCATTGGCAAAGCCCTAGTGAAGTAGAAAGAGATAGAGCCCTAAAAATCCAAAGCCCTAGCTAGCCAATAGGACTTCTACTATTCCAGCCATCCCTCATATCCATCCTTTCCACCTTGCCATCCTCCATTGTCATCGTTACCACTTCCACCCATCCACTGCATTCATCGCATCTCCAAGATCTGCTTATGCAAATTTTATCCTCATTGTAGGTGCTCTACCAAGCTTGCAAAGCTCACTATAGATCTTTCTAAGCACACACCTATACCTACTACATTGCAGACTCACTCCAGAGCCTATGAAGCTTACACCAAAGCCTGCCAAGTGCACGTTCGAGCCTACTACAACCATAAAAATATGAATCAGAGTCTACTGTGTCACACCATCTACTGTTTAAACTGCAACAATGAAATGAGGAATCATCACAAGCAAGGTATATCTTTATTGGTTTTATTATGTTACATGATTTGTAGATTTCATATGCCATTTGATCCATTTTTAGTTAGGATTTACTAATATTTGAGGGTCTCACACTATGGAGCCCTCACAGGTGTTATTAATCTCTTTCTCTATTTTTGTGTATGTAGATCTGTAGATTCTACATATTTTTGAACGATTGTTGAAGCTAAAGTGGTCCGACATCGGATACCTGAAGCCCACTCATTCCATTGGAAGTGAGGACACACTATCTAAAGACACTTTATTGTTGTAGCTAGGGTTTTAGATAACCCTAGCATTTTGTAAATCTTTGTATCAAATACTCACTGAGTACAGATTGTATCAAAAGGAGTTTATTGGCTCCCCCGCTTATTCAATAAATCTATGTATTTTATGCAATATTGTGTTTATTTGGGTCATTTGATTTCTTTATTATTGTTTAATTTTCGTGTTTTCATCTTCACAGTAATAAATGCACAAGTGTCAATGTGTAAGTTTTATATATGCAAGTTATCCCTTGTATAACTAGGTAGAGTTTTTGCCAAGGAACCTGTAAGAAAGACCTCATTGTTAGTTAGACATAGATTCGGGGGACATAGTCAGATAGTGTATCTTAGGGGATAGTAAAGTTTTGTGTACTTCATCATCCATTAATTATGGATGCAATGTAGTTTAGTAGCTTTATTAATGGAGTGTTCATTTTATCCATAGCTACATTGCATGCTTTTATATGATTTCTATTTACAACATATTTCAGTTATCTAGCAAATTTACTTTCTTTCATATTATTCTGCATCTTGTAATTGTTATCTCCAAATGATCTTGACATCAAAATCTAATAGTGGTATCATAGCCATAGTAGATCTAGTTTGTATAGGTCAATAGGTAAACCACCATTATCATTGAGCCTGAGTGTTTTGTCAGAGTAACGCATTGCTGGACCATCCACTGTCAAAAGATCTTAGAAGAATCTAGGTGGTAGAATTAGGGAGAGTCACAAAGTTAGGATTGAAGGAAATATCAATTCCAAAAAATACTAATATTATATTTGTATAGAGTATTTTTTATAGAGTTGCAAGGAAAATTTGTGAAGACTAGGACTCAACATTCAATCCACTAGATTTACAAATCATCTAGTGAAGATCATCTAGGTTATCTGGAATTTTCTAATTGTTACCTAAATTTTATTTTATTGTAGAAAAATACTTCTTAGAAGATTGGAACTTCTCCTATAGTATAAATCTAGGATACTCCAACTTCATTGCTCTACGGTCTACGTGCCCTCATAGTGTAGATATTAGTTCCTTGTGCAAGAGAAGAACACTACAAAAGAAGACTTCTGGAGAAGAGTTGTGGTGAATTAAGGAGATTGAAGATCTCCATTTCTGGATTGAAGAACTTCATATTTGAAGAATGTGTTAAAGAAGCATTGACACAAAAATGCCATAGTGGCCTTGATGAAAAGGCCATACAAGCCTCGAAGAAGAAACCATAGAAGCCTTGATACTAAAAAAAGGCCATAAAAACCTTGATACTGAAAAGGCCATAGGAGACTTGATACTAAAAAGGCCACGGAAGCCTTGATACTAGAAAAGACCATAGAAGCCTTGGTTTTGAAAAATACCATAGAATCCTTAATACTAAAAAAAGGCCACAAAATTCTTGCTATTGAAGAAGAATTCAAAAATAATATTTGATTCATAATTAAATTAAGATTTTAGTACTAATATATTCTTTGTAGGGAAAGAAGATTCAGTGAGTTTAAAAAATTCCTACAAGAAATTTAGGAAGAGTATCTTCTTTAAAATCAACTTAACACCTAAAGCAAAAGTGAAGATATCATGAGAAGATCTCATTAAAGAACTTCCAGTATTGGAAAAAGAAGAAGGACTAGGAGAGTCTTGATTGAAGCTAGAAGTAGAATAATTATAATATCTAGAAGAATATCTCACCACCAACACTTCCAAGAGTAGAAGGTTGAGGAGAAGGTCTTAAGTAAGACCATCAAAAGTTGCAATATTGAAGACCTAATAAAGATCTTAAGAAGAATATAGAAAAAGGCCTATATATCCTTGCTAAATATCATCAAAAGAGTTATTAGGAGAACCCATTGGAGAAATTCACTACCAAGGTGAACCCCTTGATAGTGAAGGACTTGGGATAATTTTTGCCATTTGATAACAAGCTTAAGAAGAAGAATTTTGCAAGGAGTGCCAAATTTGTGAAGAAGAATTTGGCAAGGAGTGCCAAACCTATGAAGGAGAATTTGGCAAGAAGCACCAAATATGTGAAGAAGAATTTGGCAACGAGCACCAAATCCCAGAAGAATATCCTTCTTGAAGTCAAAATTTTATAAAAAGACTTGAAGGCAGAAGAAGCTCACAATATCTTGGAGATTTGAAGATTCCCTCTCATAGTAAGAAGGCACCACTTCAAATATAAAGACTTATCCAAATATATAGTAGAATTATGAGAACACAAGAGGAGAAGAAACCACAAAATCTTAGGCTCATGAAAAAAGTTTGAGACCATCATTTGGTGAAGAAGGAATTGTTCAAGATAGTCTATAAAAAGTTGCAAGATCCTACTCAAAGCAACAACTTGGTGATCCTAGGCACCAAGATCTACATCCTCTACAAAAGTGATAAAATAGATACAAAAAAAGGTAAGCAAATTTTTATGCAAGTATATTCATTAATTGTATTACTTATCAGATTTATTAGAGCACCTGAATTTGGATTAAAGTTGCAAGAAGAAAATTAGATTACAGTCTTCTAAAGTGCAAAAGGGAAAAGATTATTTTTAAGGATTTATTTATACATTAATTATGATTTTATTAGATTTCATAATTACTTCTATCAACTACCTATCATCTACTTTAGAAAAATAAAAATAAGACTAAGTCCTACAATACTAAATTGTAGTGAAATTGCAGAATAATTACTGAAGGTTTATTTCAAATTATTCTTGATTAGTTGTAGTATATTTTATTAAGTGCATTATATTGAGAGTTGATTGGAGTGATAAGGTGAAATTTTTTAGTGCATTAAAAATAAATTCTATTATATTTATTTGCACTATTATACTACTCTCGAAAGAAATTAGATTTGTATTTTTGAAAGGAATAAAATTTGATATGTATCAGGTGTCTAAAGACACTATTAAACCATATAAATCTGCAACACATAGTGGCCAAGTAGATCGACAAATAAGGTTAGAATCGTCCAAAATCTGGAGAAAAAAACTAACCAAAAAATGAAATAAAAGCTTCAAATATTGAGACTTGGTGAGTCTCAAATCCAAAGCATTAAAAGGTTAGATGAAAGGAAATAAAGTGCAAAAATTGCATGAATTGAAAAGCTTCTATCTACTAATATATAAGCTTGGATTTTTTATAAAAGTGTCTAAGAAAAAATGGAAAGGTGTGTCTACTCATAAAATACAACCTCAAAACCCTTGTACTACAGGAAAAATCTGCCATAAAACCAGAATTTCAGATCTGGAAATAGAGTGCAAAAGAAGGTACATTAAAGTAACTTTATGTACAATTTATAATATATTTTATTGTACTACTCTAATATGGGTTTTACAACAAAAGAGAAGATTTGAAAGTGCCACAAAAGGCACAATAACTAAAGGATAAATAATCCAAGGAATGTTGAACATCAACATTCTTATACCCAAGAAAAAGGATCCATTCAAAGGGCTCATATTGGATGTACAAACTTGTAGAATCAAACCTCATATTAGGCTATCATCGAGCTACATTTATGAAGATAAAACATTGCACATCTACTAAAAAAGGATATCAAAAATATACATAGGAATCAACACAATTGAAGGCATATAAGATAAGGAGAAAAGGTGTTACATTCAAGGTCTTTAACTTGGAGAAGACCATCCACCAAAGGAAGCTCCAAATTGGTGTTCAAAGCTCCATAGTGCATCATAAATCCACCTGTAGAAGAATAGCTTGCTTGTTTCCCAAGAAATATAGCAAAGAAAAGGAATGACATACAAAAATATTTGAGGAGTAATAATATCCACCTTGGAAGATGTTACAAGGAAGGACTTCATACAGAGAGTTTGAATGCCACTTGGCATAAAACTTCTAAGATATCATTTCTCTCTCAATGCTCAAGAAACATCATGAAAGATTTACAACAAAGTGGTGAAACTTATTTTCCTCCACAAGCCTCATACAAGTTCCCACATGAGTTCCCATATGTTATATAATGATCATAGAGCATTGAACAAGAAATTGGGACGTTATAGGAGATGAGTGTTTATTTGTACCAGGTGTGACATGTGTCATAAAGCCCATGATTTTTAATCCATAAAATGCACCCAAAGTCCAAATTTCAATAGGGAGTAAAGCATGATCAAAGCCATCTGAAGCATAGTGTGGAAGGAAGGAAGAAGGAGTATTAAAGGCTTCTGGTATTGAAGGTCAAACACTCCCATTTTTACAATGTCTATGTACCAACATTGAAGACAAGAAACTTCAAGGTATCTTGATTGATTCTAGTGCCAAAGGTGACATTTATATTATTGTTATATCCAACCAAAGAAAGCATCAAATAGTGAGGAGATTTAGCATCCAAAAATTTAAGGTTTAATACCATTTTATTATTGATTTCATATTTGGAGATATAAGGGTTATAAACTAGGGTTAAAACTTAGATTTTGAAAGCAAAAGCTATAAGGTATAACTTATCTAATTGAATTAATATTTGCAATTTAAACTATGATAAATAAGGAATTCTACTTGGATTAAATTTGTAGACACCAAAACCTAGCCACTTGTCATCCATTTAGGTCTTCTCGCCATTTCCAACCTTTATTTACATATATGAATATATATTTATTAAATATATATAACAAAAAATATAAACTAACACAAAACTTGTTAATATAATGAATGATATTATTGGATGCAATATGGAGTGATTTGGTTGGGAGAAGCCATTGTTTTGTGAAAATTTATATTTTTTCAAAATTGACGTGAAATGCTCGTTGGCACTTTTGACCTGCAAAAACACCCTCCGGTGTTTAGGCATTCTACAAATGCCCTGGTGCACTTCAGTGCACCAGGAAATGCCCATGGGCATCTCAAGGCACCTGAAGCAGCTATAAATAGCTGATAGGATGAGAAATGAAGCTCATTTGTGCGTTTGAGAGTTTGAGAAATTGCGTTTGGGAGAGTGGAGTGAAGTGAGGTAAAGGGAATTGGATACGAAAGCTATGGTGGAGTAGATAGCAGGTGCAGAGGCTAAGGTTGAGGTTGGAGTGTGACCTATTGAGGTAATTCCCATTTTTGGGTATTGTGCAAAAATTTTATATTTTTGTGATTTTGTTTTTCAAACAATGTGTTAATGATAAATGTTTTGTGCTATGCTACAACTTAGGATTTTTGAGGCTTGACACTGGTTATCACCATAAATTATTGGGATGAGGAAGGTGGTGGTGAAGGATGAGTGGGATTTTTTGAAGGTAGTGGGGCTAGTGGAGACAACCCAGATTGATGTGGTGAGGGTAGATGAGGGGTACCTCTCTACCTTGGTAGAGATGTGGGATGCAAATAGGGGAAAATTTTAGATCCTCATGGAAGAGGTGACAATCACCTTAGAGGATGTATATCACATCCTCAAGGTTCCAACAGAGGGGAGGACATCAATATTGAATGTTATCAAAGGAAAGAGATGAGGAATATGTTTGGTGATGGTTGGTAGTGTGTGAAGGTGGAGAGTGGAGATATACCTTACTTTTCCATGTATGTGGAAAAGGAGTTGGATGCACTTTGTGCTTTGGTTATGTTCGTGTTGGCCAACATCATGGCCCTAAACAATAGTGGATGTAGATTTCATTGGAAGCTAATAGGATTAGTGAATGATATGCTCACTAGGTGGTAGGTGTATGCATGGGCTCTTGCATTATTGGTGCAGGTATATTGGGATCTGTATGAGGTGATGAGGTGGGAGAGAAAGGGATTATAATGTAGCTTGTTGCTGCAGGGTTAGGGATGGGATCACTGTAGTTTAGCTTGATCATAGGGCTTACCATTAGTTGGATTAGATAGGGAGTAGCCCTATGCTAGGATATGGGTGGTGGCTAAGGAGGTACAATCAATTTGATCAGTGTATATGAGTCAGTGGTACCAAGATTTATGGGATGGACTAAAATACACCTAGGTGATATGGAGATCATGGTGAGGTAGTTGGTGGACCCGATATGGAGAGCATCTATGATGGGTGTGATAGGCTAGGTGGGTGGTTGGGAGATATCAAAGTGAGGCTGAGTACTTTTAGTTCTCATGAGTACTTTGATAGTTTTATTTGAGGTAGGGAGTTTTTGATGAGCTGGTGTGCTATAGGAAGCATCGAGAGGAGATAGGGCTACCATGTGTGAAGCAATGGAGGGTGACCTATGTGTATAACAAGGAGATAGATATCTTGGATGTGGATGATACAAGGACTACCATGAAGTATGAGGTATGGTTTGTTGCACAACCATCATGGGCACCACATCAAGTAGTGGCTAGAATAGGGGGATGAGGTTGAGGTTGATTATGATGGGACCCATAAGGCCCCCAAGTGACAATGACACCTTTGATCAGATAGTCAAAGGAGGAGGACGAAGGGTGTGTCTAGGTAGGCTCCCATTAGTGGAGGAGATATCAAATATGGGGATGATATGGAGGTACCTCTGGATGGACCTCTATATTGGGATGAAGAGGAGCGGTTAAGGCTAGAATAGTAGTTAACAAAGCAGGATGCAATGGTGATGTATCTAGAGGACCACAAGGCTCTAGGTAGAGCTACTATAGAGGGAGCATCAATATAATTTTGACATTATATACCTTTTATCTCAACATATATATATTGAGGCATTCGAGGATAGGTTTATGGAACATCATATTCCACTTCATGATAGTCCAACCTCATCTGTATTCGAGGCTGCTAGACTTAGCAAGTCTAGGCATAGCTCTAGGTCGAGGGCTCCTCCCAGATCATAGGTTTCCTCTTGGAGGATATATCTAGTGCTTATATGCACTTTTTTATATGATCATTGGTGCTCCATTATATGTAGTATTTTGGCACTCATTGTACATGTATATACAAGGCTTTTACCTTTTGTGTTATATGTGTTTGTGTGAATGCTTTTTGTGAAATGCATGTTTATATGGATGATTAATGCATATGATATTTTATGGATGATTAATGTAAGGTAGAATGTATGGATGATTAATGCAAGGTATGGAATGTAAATTTATCTAAGAATTATTTATAGTTTAGATCTTGTTTGTTCATTTTCTAGCATTTGTTGTTTAATCAGGGGTACCAAACTTGGTGGCATGTAGTGACATGGATATTGACATTGAAGAAGATATGGATGTTGATACGGAAGAAGATATGGATGTTGATATGGAATAAGATATGGATGTTGATATGGAAAATTGACTGTTTTACAAAGACTTAGACATACTAGTGGTATAAAAAAAACTCACTAAAATTGTCTAATCCCTCTAGAACCAAATGTGTGTGTAGTGAATTAGTTTGCCAAATCAAGAGCATGGTAATGACTCAAGGCAATCAAGAACCAATGTGTGTACAAGTGAGTTCATTAACTCATATTGAATAAATTAGGTAAACCTATTATGGATGAGACCAAGAAGCTAGCTTGTCCTTATGTGTGGTCAGAGGTCTCTTTGAAAGATATGTGTCACCATGCATGAGTGTACTCCATTGTTAGTCGAACGTCTATAGATCCAATGGAGGCTAACTCCATAGTTCACAATTTGTGTTTTGATCTCTCAAGTTTTGGGGATGACTACCAAACTGTCTAACTAGAAATATAGTACAATCCTTACAACCCAATGATCAGTGGCGTGTGATGTAAAAGATTTAGAGTTTTAGGGAATCATATTCTCAACCTAAGTATGATGAGAATTATACCCTATCCTTAATACTTGATATTTTATATTTATAAGTAACTATGATAGTGATGAAAACCAATGTTCTTATGCACTATGTTGCATGATGGGACTAGCAAGGATGACCCTTTTCACTTCGAGGTTCATACCAAGTATGGTGTTATCCTTATTTAACACAAGATATTTTTAAGATGAGAAATTGTGTTTTGTTCAAGAGTGTTTTGGAGTAAATTCCAAGAACTCAATATTTTCTTAGTGTATATGGGTGAAGGTCCTAAAAGGAACTCAAAATATATTTTGGAGTTTTCTTAAAACACTAGGAGTGGTTGAGTGACTAAAAATACCTAGGAATTTTATGAAAATGTGGTTTGTGTGCATGGCAATTTGACTTTTTGGAATTGTGTGGATGATGTTGTGAATGTGCCCTTGATTAACACAACACGACTTTTGTTGGACCAATTAAGACCTTGAACTTAATGAATGATCCCTAATATGACATGTGAAATGTGGATGTGAATGCAAAATGAAATATGTGCGAATGCAATGTTTGTGAAATTTGAAATGCAATATGAAATGTGTGTTAATGCATTTTTTTGAAATGAAGTGTATATTTAAAGTAATTGCAATGTTGTGCATGAAATGTATGCAATTTTTTTTTGTATTAGCCATGTATGTATATACATATAGAAATCAAATCATCCATAGAATACTCTCAAGTGTATAACATTAAGTGATTCAGACTCTTACTCTCCTTCTAGACTAGCAAGCCTATAAGTACCATTACCTACATTTTGAGTAACATTGTATGGACCTAACTAATTAGTCACAAATTTATCACAAAGATGCGGTAATGCATTAATGTTTTATTGGATCTCTTTAAGTACAAGATCTCCTACTTGAAATTCACATAGATGAACTTTGGCATTATAAGATTGCTTTAGGTGGTCTTGAAAAACTTGTAGATGCTCTAAAGAATCGACTCACCTCTCATCGAGAAGTGTGAGTTCATCAAGACATGTTTGTATAGAAATATCATCATCTATGAATTCTTGCAAAGAAATTTGCAAGGAGGGGATCTCAATATCAAGAGGTATGATTGATTTGGCTCCATAGACCAGTGAAAATTGTGTTGCCCCTATAGGCGTGCAGATTCTTGTTCGATAAACCCATAATACCAAGGGAATTTGTGTATGCCAATCTCTATTATTTTCTTTGACAAGTTTCTTGAGAATAGCAATTAAGGTCTTATTAGAAGATTCAACTTGTCCATTTTCTTGTGGGTAATAAGGAGTTGGTAAACTATGTTAAATTCTATACTTATCACAAAGTGCTTTAACATACTTATTCTTGAAAGACTTGTCATTATCGAAAATGATTTTCAAAGGTATACCAAAATGACAAATGATATGATGAAGTATAAAATCCATAATTCTAGGTCCTATCATACTGGTTAGAGGAATTGCCTCAACCCACTTTGTGAAGTATTTAGTGGCTATGATGATGAATGTATGTTGTCTTGAGGAAGGAGGTAAACTTTTGCCAATTATATCTAGGCCCCATTGTGAAAAGGTCCAAAGGCTTTGAATGGGCTTTAGAGATTGTGATGGTACATGAGTTAAATTAGCATGTTCTTGACTCTTTTTTGCAATGTTTGACATATGTGCATCAATCGCGTTCCATTGTGGGCCAATAATAACCCATGCATAAAATACATTTTACAATGGCCATTCCACTAAAATGACCACCACAAGTACCATAATGGAATTCAGCTATGGCTCTTTGTGCCTCACTAGACTTGATATAATGAAGAAGGACTCCATCATAACTATGTTTATACAAAAAGTCCCCCAAGAGAACAAAACGAGCTATATTTTTCTTGAAAGAGCATTTGGTAGTTCGAGACATGTCAGATGGGAGTGTTCTAAACTTGATAAAGGCTACTATTTGACTTGACCAAGGCTCATATGGATTTGATTGAATAAAGAAAATATCACTTTCATATTCAGATTCAGCATGGGCAATTGTAGATTTAGATACCATTGAAATTATAAGAGGATGTACCTATCGAAAGGAGTCTTTTGGAATCAATGATCCAAGGGAGACCATAATATTTGCAAATATATTAGTCAAATATGGTAAACTATTGATTTCATACCAATCAAACTTAGAGAGCAATTTCATTGCTACTTCATGGTAAAGCCTAATGGTAGGTTCTTTGCATTGGTATTCTATTTTTATTTCATTAACAAGTTGAGAATCACAAAATATCCTAATATGCTTGATACTCATAGCTATATCTTATTGAAGACCTAATATTAAGGCTTCGTACTCTGTAGTGTTGTTTGTGCATTGGAAATCAAGTTTAAATGATAAGGGGATAGGTACCTCCTAGGGTGTATGAAATACGACTCCAATACCTTGACCTTTAACACATTTAGAGCCATTAAAGAATAGTGTGATATTGACATCTTCCTTTGGAATGACATCTTCTTCTTACTTAGTGACAAAAAATACTGAATCATCGAGGAGCTTAATAATCAAAGGATGATCACTAGGTAGTCGAGCTTTCACAATTTGATTGGCTATTACCTGCCCTTTAATGGATTTTTGGCTAACAAATTCAAGATCAAATTTAGTAAGGAGCATTATCCATTTAGCAGTGTAGGTATTGTTGTACGTGCGAGACATCACATAATGTAAAGGATTTTATCTATCTATGATGTATATTGTGTGACTAAGCATGTAGTGTCAAAGTTTATTATTGGCAAAAACCACTACTAAGCACAATTTTTCTACATAAGTGTATCTAGTTTCATAGCTTACCAATGTTCGACTAATATAGTAGATAAATTTATCTTTATTTTCCTCATTCTTTTGTGCAAGAATTTTCCCTAATACAAAGTTTGTTGCTGATATATAAATATAGAATGGGATCCTCGAATGAGGAGTAGCTGATACTGGTGGATATTCTAGGTATTTCTTAATGTCATCGAAGGATTTTTGAAATTAATTTGTTCAAGATAATGACACCCCATTTTGTAGTAGGTGATTGAATGATCTACATTTTTCATAAAGTTGAACAAAGAAATGACGAATCGATTGGATATTTCCTTGTAAATTATGCAACTCCTTTAAGTTAGTTGGGGGATGCATCTCCATGATGGTCTTGACCTTGTTTTGTTCCACCTCAATGCCTCTTTTGGAGATAATAAATCCTAGAAGTTTACTTGAGGTAACACCAAAGATACATTTCTTGGGGTTTAACCTTACATTATGCTCTAGGAGTCGATCAAAAAATTTCTCCAATACACCAATTTGCTCTTGTCGAATTCTAGATTTAGCCAAGATATCATCCACATAATCCTAGATAATCTTATGCATGTAGTTATGAAAAATGTATGTCATGGCACGTTGATAAGTGGAACCTGCATTTTTTAGACCAAAGGGCATCACCTTGTAACCAAAAGTTCCTCAAGGTGTAGTGAATGATGTTTTATGTTGGTCATCAATATTTATTCGAATTTGGTTGTATCCTAAAAAAATATCCATGAGTGAAAGCATTTCATAGCCAGTTTAGGTGTCGACAAGAGTATCTATGTTTGGGAGAGGAAATTCATCCTTGGGACACACTTTATTGAGATATCGAAAGTCAGTGTAAACGTGTATCACCCTGTTAGGCTTGTGAATGGGTACCATGTTTTAGAGCCACTCAAGATAGTAAATAGGAACTATAAAGTTCACATATAAGAGCTTTTGAAGCTCTATTTTTACCAAGAGGGCTACGAGAGGATGCATTCTCCTAAGTTTTTGTTTAACTGGCTTTTTATATATTTTTAAACATTACAATTAATAATAAGAGTATATGTTAAATTTTTTAAATCATATAATTATGAAAATAACTTCATCCTTTCAAACCGTGGCATGGGCGAGTGTCTGATGGGGTGGGTGTGTGGTGGCTTTGTGTTAAATTCCCTATTAATAAGCATAGCTCTCAAATTTAGGAGGGGCCATGGTTGGGAGGAGACTACCATAGACGTCGGTCATAGGTGTTTCTCACAATAACCAAATCCAAAAAAAGAAAAAAATTCATCATTTTTCAAAGAGTTAAATAAACTAATAATTTGTAGGGATTGTCCCTTTCCTAGTACTTTCAGTGGTGTAAAAGGTTTAAAATGATCGTGACATGGTGGTTATAAAGGTGGATTGCATGAAGATATGTGTGATGGATTTTGGGGCGGATAGCGCAGAATACTATGGCAGCCATAAAATCCGGATAACCTGCCCAAATTTGTGGATGTTACCGATTCCACCATGTAAATTCAAAAAATAATAATAATATGTACGACCATCAGATAAATATAGTTAGCCAAATGTTTATCCACCTATAAAAAATGATGGTGTACATCTTCATCATTTTTAACATTAGAAAAGTCTTATGTATATAACCATCACTGCTACTAAGTTTTTTTTTTTTTTTTTTCAGTTTTAAATAAAATGTGCTTCTGAACTTGTATGTAATAAAACACAAATTCATTAGGGAGGAAACTAGAACCTACATCTTAAGTCGACCATTATGCAATAGTTCATTTTTTTTAGATAATTGTTTTTCTAAAGAGGTTGAAAAGTGAGAGTACATCGGGGGGCCACCCTTCCCTTGAATTGAATTTGGGTCTTTATTAAGAGAGACCAATAATTTTTTCTATTTGGTGTTCCTTTGAGAGGCCTTCAATTATTTTTGATGACTTATACATTTTAATTTTTACTTTTTTTTATCTATACTAATTTTTTATGAGGCATTATTTTTTATATCACTTTGTTTCTTTGTTTTATTTATATTTGCTTTTTTAATGATGTTAACTCTTTTTCTTTGTAGCCCTTGGATTATATTTTCTTCAACATAATGGTTTTAAACTTTTGTCCACAAAAAAAAAATTGATATAAAATTTGTTTAACAATTTAGGTGTTGATCACCACCAAAATTCCACCTTATTACATACAATTACTATTTTACAAATATATTTACAAAAATGAACCTCTAAATGAATAAAACAATTCTTTTGTTTTTTAAAAGAGAATAATTTTTTTTTTTCTAATTCCCTCTATTAATTTTTCCTCCAAAATTTGTTTGGATAATGTTATAATAGAAAATTCAAAATAAAAACTCCCTTCTTCTAATCATCTAATAGAAAATATTTTAACTCATTAATTATGTTTATTTTTCATTTAATATTCCAGTGGCGTTTGAGAATATAAGTAGAGGTAACAAATTATATATTGTACCTTATGGAAAGTGCTTAATAATATGGGCTTATAACTTTCTCCCTCTAAAAAAACAAATTGCCCACATATAAAAATGCACTTATATTACTTATAAATCTTAACAAAATATAATTAACTGTCTTTATTTACAATTTTTAAAAGAAAAAAATCTTATAAAATTCACATGAAATCCTTGTGTCTCCCTAATTATATTAAAAAAATAAACTTTTGAAAAAAATTCTTCCAAAATATTTAAATATTCTTTCACTACGTAAACTTGAATCAAGTGGCATTATCCCAACTAGTTAGATTCTTCAAAATTTAAGGAGGAGATCAAGGTTTAAATATTTGCAAGTGATATATAAATAATATCCAAGTTGTAATATCACTGACTAATGATGATATAATATAGGTGAGTGTCGTTTCAATCCTATATAACCAATTTAAAAAAAAATAAACTTAAACTATTTAGCGATGTGATAAATGAGATTCAAAACCATGCATTGTCTGAAATACCTTTTTTTAATTTATCATTTAAGTGTCAATGCACCCTCTAATATAATGTAACATATGGCAGAAATCCAAACTGACATATTTAAAAATAAAGCACAGATATTGGAACCTATAACCTATCCCTTCCAGATGTCCCAAATCACATGCACTACCTAGCACATCATCCTATGAATGATGCTTTAAGCTTCATCTATTCTTATTTTATCAACCTCTTTTCCAACCTGTACACTTTATAAAAAAGCATGTGTCCCTCTATGTTTCAATCCATAATGCTTTGATCTATACACATGTAGAAAATTTTTGCAACCTTGGAATGATATTTTTGATATTTTTAAAGATGAATCAAGCTTTAGAATTATAGGACCATAGGTATAATGGATTGGATATGGAGGTTGTGCATAAAATTCATGCATAGGATAATTTACATGTTCTAGGTAGACATTCAAGGGGAAAAAATTCAAACATCTTAGAAAATATATTCTAGAGAGCAAGATTCAAGTCTTGAGAGAAATAATCCAAGAAGTATTTAGTCATAGTGTAGAATTGTTGAAGCATCAAGCTCTCCAAGATCTGGTGCTAAATACAAATTACACTATCAGAATGAGAGAAAACAATTGCAAAAGCAAATGATCAATTCTCACACATAAGTGCTCAAGAATGCATAAGCTCTCTATATCAAATATGAGAAGGGAGGGATCACTTATATAGTAATTTTTTCCTCAATATGTATAGATACTAATCAATGTGGGACTAAAAATATTCCCACTAGAAGACAAAATACCAAGTTGAAGAGGTATCTCTAGGCCTAGAAGGAGCTAGAGATGTTGAATTAAAGCCCAAAAGGACTTGAAAGAACCAGAGAGATCTATACAAGCTGATGTAAGGATGCAAATTCTAAGTATAAGCACAAAAAAAGTATAAAATATGCACCAACATCCCCTATAAGTGCAAATTAGGTAGGAAGTGTGATGTGAGTCCTAGCGGATGTGTCATAATGAACTCAATATAATACAATGATCAACTCAAAAGTAAAAGAAGAGGAAAACCTAGTGAGAAAAACCTCTTAAAAGAAGAATATAATGAAGAAAGATAAGGAGGTAGGAGAACACTTAAATAAAAGAGGTAGAAGACCCTTCTAGCCAATATCAATGTGCCTAACCCGAAGAAGAGCTCATAACTGAGTGAGATTTCTCTCAATGAAGTATTTGGTGAAGATATCAATGATTTGCTTTAAATTCAAACAATATTGAAGATAAATTATGCACTCTTGAATAAGATCTTTGATGTAGTGCATATGAATCTTGATGTGCTTGGTTCATTGGTGGTGGACCATATTTTGTGAAATGGCAATTATACTCTAGTTGTCACAAAAAGTGATCAATGGACTATGAAATGTAATGCTAAACTTTGTGAGAATATGCTAGAACAAAATGGTCTTTATTGTTGTATTTACAAATCCTCAATATTTAACCTTAATATATGATAAAGAAATAAAATGTTACTTCTTACTCAACCAACGTACTGGACCATAACCCATGTGAAAAATATAACCAAAAGCAGACTTGTGATCCAAAGAATTTTTTGACCAATCTAAATCACTGTATCCCACAAGATCGATCTCAATATGTGTTGAATAATAGATGCCAAATTGCAGTGTTACCTATATGTAGTGTAGTATGTGTTTGGTGGCCCTCTAATGAAGTACATGTGGTTTCTATGTAAAACAAGAAATCATACCAACTAAATATACTATATTAGGATTGGTATGTGTTAGGTAGATAGGACTCCTGAAAAGCTGATGGTATGGTGTTGCATATACAAGTGGTGTAGAGCAATCAACCTTAATATTTACCCCTAAAAAAAGGAGTTGGATATGGCTTGCAACTAACCATGTAAAACTGAAGTAAAATATCCCTAGCATATTTGGTCTGTGCAATGACTATCAATATCAAAGACTTTATGATCTCAATGCCAAGAAAGTAGTCCAACAATCCCAAATATACCATGGAAAAATGGTCCTAAAGGATAGACTTAATAACCTGAATGGATAATGTAAAATTCCTAGTGATAAGAAAATCATCAACATAAAGTACAAGGAGTACAATATCATCACCTAAATGCAAGATTTAGATATTTAGATTAGAATGGCATCATGAAAATTTGAGGGAGAAAATATAAGCATCCATATTGGCATACCAATATACTAAGGAAGAATTTTGAATTAAGCCTTGTGGTTGCTCCATGTAGATCTCCTTATGAATATCCTCATGAAGAAATACACTCTTTATATCCATCTAATGAACTTTCCATATCTAAGAAGCAACAATAGAAAGAACCAACTGAATAAATGTAATCTTTGCTATAGGAGAAAAGGTCTTTAAATAGTATACATTGTGTACTTGAAAAAAAAACTTTGGCAACCAAGCATACCTTATAGTTTTTCATTGATCCATATGTTGTGAACTTAGTCTGATACACCCACTTGCATCGAACAAGTTTCCTTCCCTTAGGAAGGTCAACCAAGTCCCAAGTGTGATTACTAAGTAAGGAATCATACTCATCCTTCATAGTTGCATCCCACTCAAGAATACCTGATATCTCTCTAAATGTTTATGGATCAAAGGTTGTAGCCAAGAAGGTATGTGGAAACTCAAGTATCTTTGTCTAGTGCATCGTGTATCAAAAGGGTCTCCAACTAAATTGCCAGCTGACTCAAGAGTCTTGCGAGTCCACAATGGTATTGTGGTAGGTATAGTAGGAGCATGAGGAGAGTCCTCATCCTCTATGTGATGCAGGAGCATCCAGTGGTGTAAGAGTGATATTGCATCACCAAAAAAAAAAAAATTAATTGTTTAATTTTGTAAAACTAGTAAAACTAATTTAACTTGCAGGAGATTTTTGAAGGTCTTAGAGGTCAAATTTGAAGATGTTCAGTTTGATGTAGACCTTGGTGCAAAGGCTTGACCCGATTATTTTGTTTCATGCCCTTTTCAAAAATATGCTGTAATAGTCAATCGAGTCAAGGAGCACGAAGTTATGACCTTTGAAAGTTACCCCCAAAATTCAAATTTGAATTTTGATGGTTTTAGGCAGAAAAATGGGAAAACAGGGTATTTGAGGAATTTTTCAAAATTGTAAAAGGGCTCTTTCTTTTGGGATCCTCATTTTGGGATGAAAGTAATGAAATTTTTGGTTCTCTTACAGGAACAAAGGAATAAAACATGTATATCATTTGTTTGTATTGTTTGATCTTCACCGAGTGATATCAGAGTGGGAGTTCCTAAGTGTGTAAACAGAGTGCCGAACATGAGGCAGTTTACACCAAGATCTATGGTTAGGGTTTATGAGATAAGTGAGAAGAATACCTCCATGAAGAAACCATGGTGATGGGAGAAATACGATGCTAGAAGAAGATTTTAGAGCTTTGTAGAGGCAAGTTCAGGCTCTGCAAGAGGAGCTACGTAGAGGGTTTGAGCCAAGGAGAGAAGATGGCAGTGAAGATGAAGTTGAAGAAGAAGAGGACCAATTCAAGGAAGAAGAAGAGGTAGTAGATCCTGCACAATCCAGGTTATACATATTCATCTCTAATATTGGAAAGAGACCAAATATAGAGTTTTCTACGTATTCTAGAAATCTTGATCCAGAGGAGTTGATTGACTGGATCAATGATTTGGAAGAATACTTTGAGTATGAGGAGGTTGAATATCCTGAGAGGGTAAGTTTTGCGAAGACCAAACTAAAGGGTCATGCTAGAATATGGTGAAAGGGAGTGCAACTAGACAAAAACAAAAAAGGAAAAGAAAGGATAACAAGGTGGGAGTGGATGTTGGAGAAGTTGAAGAGGCAGTTCATTCTAGCTGACTACGATTTGGACCTACTAAAGAAAATGTAAGGTTTGAGGTAGTCAAGTAAGTCTGTCAAAGAATAAACATAGAATTTTTATAAAATTTTAATCAGAACAGACCATTCTGAGGCCAACAAGGAGAAGGTAGCCCATTATATTAATGGGTTAAGATCAAGTATTCAAGAGGAGTTAAGTCTGGTCAGGATGACCACCATAGAGGATGCTTACCAGTTTGCCCTGAAGATTGAAGATAAGCTGAACAGAAGGTTTGAGAGCAAGTAAAGAGGAAGAGGTCATGGTGAAAGAATGAGTGGAAGAAATAATGGAGGACAAAATGAAGATCATAAGAAGAATGGAGAAGCCAACAATAGTCAGGACCAAAAGGGAGGTAATGCTTACCGCCCCCATGATCGGAACAATGATTACTAGAGAGGAAGAGGAAGGTCTGGACGAGGGTTTGGAAGAGGAGGATTTCATGGAACCTGTTTCCACTATAGGGAAGAAGGAAATCGAGCATACGAGTGTCCAAAGCACCAAGAGAGGACAAATAAGAAGCCTGAAGGTAATGCCTGAGCTATTGTTATTGATGAAGATGCTGAATTTGAGCACTCTGAAGAAGTAGAAAGAGGAAAAGTGTTGATCACAAGGAGAGCCTTACTAAATGAGGAGAGAGACCCAGATCATAGGAAGAGCTTATTTTGCACAAGGTGTAAATGTGCAAGTAAGGTATGTAATATTATCATAGATAATGGTAGCACATATAACCTAGTTTCAAAAGGAATGGTTACCAAATTGTAATTAGAGAGGAAGAGACACCCACATCCATATCGGATTGCATGGTTGTAGAAGGACCATAGGGCTTTGGTTAGTGAGCAATTATTGGTAAAATTTAATATTGAGAATTACCGTGATGAGGTCCTATGTGACATCCTACCTATATATGCTTGCCATTTTCTATTGGGAAGGCCATGTCAGTTTGATCGGTGTGTAGTGCATGATGGTCATGCCAACACTTACTCCCTGATAAATAATGGAGTGTGCCATAAGTTGAAGCCCCTGAAGGAGGTGGATGAAAAGGTATGTAGTAGTGCCAGAATCTGTTTAGTTGAAGGTATAAGGTTTTTGAATGGTTTGAAGCATGAACATATGTGTTATCCATTAATTCCTAGAGTTAGGAAATAAGAATACAAAGATACCACAGTAGAAGTCTCATGTTTGTTAGAATAATTTCCAGATATTATATCAGATAATGTGCCTGAGGGTTTTCCACCAGTGAGGAAGATCAGTCACCATATAGATTTGGTACCAGGATCTAGTTTACCCAATAAGGTAGCCCATAGAATGACTCATGTATAAAGTGAGCTAAACAGGAAATTCCAAGAGTGGATGAAAAAGGGATTGATTTAGGATAGCCTGAGTTGATGTGCAGTACTTGTAGTACTAGAAACAAATAAATATGGAGAGTGGAGAATGTGTACAGACTCTCGAGATATTAACAAGATCACCATAAAATATAGATTCCCATTGACAAAGATGGATGACATTATGGACTGTTTTAGTGGAGACAAGTACTTCACAAAGATTGACCTAAAGAGTGGGTACCATAAAATTTGTGTCAGAGAAGGAGATGAGTGGAAGACAAACTTCAATATGAAAGAGGGTTTGTATGAGTGGTTGGTCATGCCATTTGGGTTAACCAATGCACCAAGCACATTCATGCGACTGATGAATGAGCTATTGAAGGAGTTTTTAGGAAAATTTGTCATTTTCTATTTGGATGACATTTTAATATTTAGCAAGACCTTATAAGAGCACCTGATGCATATCAAAAGGGTTTTTGAGAAGCTGAGGGAGGAGCAGTTGCTGATTAATTTAAAAAAGTGCAGTTTTGTGAAGAAGGATTTAGTGTATTTGTGATTTGTCATCTTAGTTGAAGGTCTAAAAATGGACCTAGAAAAAGTGAGGGCTATCATTGAATGTCCTAATCCAAGGAGCAAAACTGATGTAAGACCATTTCATGGTCTAGCAAGTTTTTTACAAAAAATTCATTAGAAATTTTAGCAGTATTTGTGCATCCCTAACAGAAACAATGAGAGGGGATAAGAAAGAATTTAAGTGGACCTTAGGAGTAGATAAGAGCTTTGATATGTTGAAGAAGAAGGTCACAGAGCAACCTGTTTTGGCACTTCTAGATTTTAACAAGGTATTTCAGGTAGATTGTGATGCTAGTGGTAGTGTCATAGGAGCTATGTTGAGTCAAGAAGGTAAGCTTGTTGCCTATTTTAGTGAGAAGCTTAATTATGCTAGAAATAAATATTATGTATATGATCAAGATTTTTATGCTATAGTTCAATATCTGAATAAATGGAGGCATTATTTGTTGCCAAAATATTTTGTTCTATATATTGATCATTAGGCCTTATAGTATATTAATAGTGAAGGAAAGCTAAATCAGAGGCACTTGAATTAAATTGAGTTTATACATAGTTACACATTTGTGTTGAAGCACACGAGCAAAAATTCAAATAGTGTTGCAGATGACTTAAGTAGAAGGTAGTGTTTATTGATAGAAATGAAGGTGTTAGTGGTATGGTTTGACAAACTTAAGGGTTTGTATCTTGAAGATACTAATTTTGTAGAGGCTTGGAGGGATTGCTTAGCACCTGTTACTTTGGTCAGGACTAAGTGGTTGGATTTTATAATCCAAGATGGAATTTTATTCAGAGGAAAACAATTATGCATTCCAAGGAGTTCAATGAGGGAGAATATGGGAAAGGAAAAGCACAATTGAGGGTTGGTTGAAAACTTTGGTCGAGATAAGACCATTGCCCTCATTAGTGAGAACTATTGTTGGCCATAGTTGTAGCAAGATGTTATGAGATTTATTCAAAGTTGTAGAGTATACCAGATGGTCAAGGGAGTGATACAAAACACTGGACTATATCAGCAATTACCTGTACCAGAGAGACCATGGGAGGACATCAGAATGGATTTTGTTCTTGGCCTACTAAGGACACAGAGGGGAAATGAATCCATATTTATGGTGGTTGATAGATTCTCAAAGATGGCACATTTTATTCCCTGTCAGAAAACTAATGATGCAGTTCATGTTGTAGGGATGTTTTTCAAAGAGGTGGTACGACTTCATGGTCTATCAAATAGTATGTTTTCCAATAGAAATACCAAGTTTATTGGGTATTTTTGGAGGACCCTATAGAAGAAATTGAAGATAGACCTAAAATTTAGTTTTGCATACAACCCACAAACTGATGGACAAACAGAGGTGGTGAATAGAAGCTTGGGTAATCTACTAAGATGCTTGGTAGGAGATAAGGCCAAGGGATGGAATTTGGATTTTCCACAGGAAAAATTTGTATACAACAATTTTGTCAATAGGAGTATTAACAAATCTCCATTCTAGATTATATATGGGAGCAGTCCAAGAAATGCTTATGAGTTGAGGAAGATGGATATCAGGGAAAAGTGCAATGCTGAGGCTGAGGACTTTGTAGAGCATCTGAAGAGATTGCATGAATAAGTGAAGAAGCATATTACTAAGATGAATACTCAGTACAAGACAAGGGCATAACAGAAGCGACGATTTAAGGAATTTGATGTGGGAGATGAAGTTATGGTCCATATGATAAAATAAAGGTTTCTTGCTAAAAAATATAACAATATGAAAATAAAGAAGTTAGGACCATGCAAAATCATAGAAAATGGGATTTAAGCAATGCATATGAAGTGGAATTGGCAAGTGGGCTTAACATATCACCCATTTTTAACATTTCAGATTTGGCAGAATACCATGAAGGAGACAATGGTGAGGGAATAGTAGCAGAATTATGGAATATTACAACATCTACTCCAAATACAAAAGATATAGAAGAGATCCTGGATACTCGCATCGATAAAAGTACAAAAAACAAGCCATATGTAGAATATCTGGTTAAGTGGAGGGGCAAACCTATTGAAGATTCTTCTTGGTTGTCAAAGGCCGAGGTTGAGCACCTTGGTTTTCTTCCAACAACAGAGAAGTGAAGGTCACTTCTAAAATTACCTTGGGTGTCTGATGTAGGAGAATCCAATGGTGTAAGAGTGATCTTGCATCACCCAAAAAATTGTAATTGTTTAATTTTGTAAAACTAGTAAAACTAGTTTAACTTGTAGGAGATTTTTGAAGGTATTAGATATCGAATTTGAAGATTTTCAGGTAGAAATAGACCTTAGCACAAAGGGCAAAGGCTATTCCTACTTAGTTTGTTTTGTGCCCTTTCCGAAAATATGTTGTAATAGTCAATCGGGTCAACGAGCGCGAAGTTGTGACCTTGGCAAGTTGCCCCCAAAATTCAAATTTGAATTTAGATGGTTTTAGGCGAGAAAAGGGGAAGACATGGTATTTGAGGGAATTTTTGAAATTGTAAAAGGGCTCTTTCTTTTGGTATCCTTATTTTGGTATGAAAGTAATGAAATGTTTGGTTCTCTTACAAGAAAAAAGGAATAACACCTGTGTATCATTTATTTGTGTTGTTTGAACTTCACCACTATGTCACTTGAAGTAGAGGGTTTAGAGCTATCTAAGTCACTATTAGATGAAGTCTCTAAAATTAAATCCGAACTAGCTGGAAAAGAATTTGAATTTGATGAAAATATTGAATCCATTGTATCTGCTACTATAGATGTGGATGGAGAAGCATATAAATAAGTATCATGAATGGATTCATTCATTCAAACACTTCTTGCAATGATAATATTATGAATAGTGGGATCAAGAAGTTGGTACCCATTTATACCATTTGCATATCCAATAAAAATGCAAGGCCTACTCTATGGTTGAAAGACTTTGTGCTTTCCAAAAGGAATGTAGGCCCAAGTAGGAGACCCAAATACTCAAAAATTAGTGACTTTGGATTTCTAGCAAAATAAGTGATATCTCTCATGGCTCTATGTAGCATTTTATTTTTAATATGGTTTACACAGTTTATATCCTCAACCCAAAACTAAGCATGAAGAGATCTAGACTATATCATGCAGTTGCTCATCTTCTTGAGTGTATGATTATTTATCTCTACCATATCATTCTATTGGGGTGTGTATATAACTGAATGCTAAATCTAAATACCCTCTAAGGTGCAAAGCTCTATGAATTGGTTTTTGATATATTCCATTCCATTTTCAGTCTAAAGAATCTGTATGTCTTTCTTTATGTATTTCTTGACTAAGTCTTTAAAGATTTGAAATTTCACAAATACTTCACTCTTGTTGTGAAGAAACTAAATCCAAGTGTACCAGGAGAAGTCATCAATAAAGGCTAAGGTATATCTAGACTTATTAAATGACAAGGAAGGAAATGGTCCTTGAAGATCACTATGAATCAACTGTAGGATATGAGTAGCCCTCCATGCATTGCCCTTCTCAAATATCTCCTTGGTATATTTTCCAAGGATACATCCTTCACAAAATCCATCTATAAAGTGTACAAGGGGTAATCCAATGACCATATCCTTTGAGTTGAGTTGTTGAAGGTAGCAATAGTTCAAGTCTCCATATCGCTCATACCATAATTTGCTCACTTATTTTGAGTGAGCCAATAATTCCAAAGAATGTGAATTGTGAGCAAATTGATTGAACTTATACGACCTTTCCTTCCTATCACAAATCTCATGAGTCACTATAGTATTATTGTTCAACTCTCTGACTATCACTGTCTTGGGTTCAAATTCAATTCTCTTCCCTATACCACTATGTGTAACCTAAAATATGGATAGTATATTTTTTGATAAGGAGGGAGCATGTATAACATCTTCAAATGTGCCTTCACCAATTTTAATATCCCCTTTACCAACTACATCAACACTAGTGTTGTTGCCCAAAAGAATATGTGAAACACCATAAGGCTCCAAGGAAGAAACATTCTTCTAAGATGAGGCCATATGATGTGATGCACCCAAGTCAAATACCCAAGTTCTAGAAGGTGGAACTATCATTGTCATTAGGGATTTACCTTTACATTTTTATTTCTTCTTTGTTGAGTCCTTTGTGCTTGAAGTAGATTCATTGATGTTGTTCTAAGCAAGAAGTTCCTTCAATTGATCTATCTCCTTTTTAAGGCACTTAAAATTATTATGGTTGCCTTTGCAAAATCCACAAGTTAAATTCTTCTTAGGTTTTCCATTTTTAGAAGTAGAAGTTTGTGAACTAGGTTTTGGAGTAGTAGAGGAAGGAGGTGATTGAGAGTTCTTATTTTTAGGGTCTTTAAGTTTGTTCAACTCCTTGATTCTATTTGTTTTCTCTTTTGTGTCATGCTAGGAAAGTAAGGCGTGACACTTAGATACTTTTTATGACTCCCATTTGTACAATTTTCTCTTGATCCTTGCATAACTCATTGGAAAATTCATTACAGAAAGGCATATGATATGTTGTCTGTAATGTTGTTCTAGTAAAATAGAAAGTTGATACAAACTCTAAAAATTCTACACCAAGATTGGATAGAACACATAAAACCATTTGCTCATATTTCTTCTCTACTCCACATTCTTTTAGTTCACCTCTTAAATTCTTGAATTTGAACAAGTATTCATCGGTATCCCCATAGTCATTAGGATCCAAACCCATAAGGTCATTCTCAAGCAAGTGCTCTCGGATATCATTCGTTTGACCAAATAGAGTGCCTAGCTTATCCTATGCTTATTTTAGAGTTTCTAAGGTCACAATGTGAAATCTAATTTCTAGATAAACACAAATGCAAAGAAATCAAAGGGCAATGTCACATTTGTTCAACCATTTTGTTTTGGGTGGTTCATTTTTTGGTTTAGTTTCATTCCGTTTCATGATTCTTGAATATCCCTTTTTTGGTAGTTTTCTCATTAATTTATTTTTTCAAGTAAAGTAATTATGTGCAGTTAACATGGGAAGATAAGAAGAATCCATAGTGAGAAGAAAAAAATCACAAGAGCACAACAAGCACACTATTGCACCCCCCTTGATTACAAATCTAAAGGACCCCCCCCAAATTTATATTTTGGAACTTTATAACTTAGTGTATTTATATATTTTAACCTTTTAAAAGGTGTATTAATATGGAAATTACAGTCTATGTGCAAATTTTTTATAAACAAAATGCTTAAATTTGAAGCTATCGAAAAACTACAAAAAAATGTGATTGAATAGATATTTTCTAAATATAGAATAATTGAGAAATATTGGCTAGAAATTATAGTCTAGCTACATAATTACTGCAAAAAAAATGCATAAATTTGAAGCTCTCAAAAAACTACAAAAAACTTTGACTAAATAGCTACTATCTAGAAAAACTAAGAAATTCCTTGGAATGTCGATGACAAATATGGACAAGTTTATAGGTTGTCTATAGGTTTTGGCACTTTTTGGATGCAACAATGAGGTCCTTTCAGGCTGAAAATGGATGTATTTTTTAGTGGTCTCCAAAATTTTACCAAGAGCCCTATGTGAGTGCAACCTAAGATGAATACCTAAAAGAACAAGTCATGAAGAAATGTATATAATTTATTTTTGAACTTTCTGATCACCGAGATTCAAGTGGGAAATGTGAGAGCATACGATTTCAAAAAAAGAGCTATGCAAAAAAATATATCTTTGATTTTTGAAATTTTTGATCATTAAGATCCAAGTGGGTGAGGTGAGAGCATACGATTTCAAAAAACAAGTTATGCAAAAAATATATCTTTGATTTTTAAACTTTATGATCACCAAGATCCGAGTGGATGAGGTGAGAGCATACGGTTCAAGAAATCAGATTTACAAGAGCATAATTCAAAAAAATAAAATCTAAAATGAACACTATTAGATATGAAGATGCGCTAGCAACCAACTTGCTTTGGTACCATGTAGAATTGTTGAAGCATCAAGCTCTCTAATATTTGGTGCTAAAAATAAATTACACTATCAAAATGAGAGAAAACAATTGCAAAAGCAAATGATCAATTCTCACACATAAGTGCTCAAGAATGCATAAGCTCTCTATATCAAATATGAGAAGGGAGGGATCACTTATATAGTAAGTGATTCCTCAATATGTACAAATACTAATCAATGTGGGACTAACAAGCTTCCCACTAGAAGATAAAATAGCAAGCTCAAGAGGTATCTCTAGGCCTAGAAGGAGCTAGAGATGTTGGATCAAAGCTTAGAAGGACTCAAAAGAACTAAAGAAAGCTAAGCAAGCTAAAGTAAATGTGCAAATACTAAGAACAAGTGTGAAAAGGTATAAAATATGCACCAACACATAGACTAAATTATGCACTTGAGGATATTTAATCATAGATTACCTCAAACATTTCAAGGAAACATTTCAAAGAAAGATGACATTTACATGTAATTAAAATAGGAAGAGGAAAAAATAAAAAACATAGGGATTTTCTCACACAAAGATGTTATTAAAATTGAAAAATAAAATATTTCATGGGCTATATAAAAAAATAACACAAGGAGGCTTGAACACCTGACACAATTGAAGACAAGAAGATATACTTTGCCTAGCTCCTCTCATACAGGCTCTGTTACTAGACAAACAAATAAACTCTCACATAAAGATAAAATAATGCATAGATCATATCACATAATTTATTAATTATATATATATATATATATATATATATATATATATATATATATATATATATATATATATAGTGATGATAATACATAAATATTTTACACATGTATTGTTACAATCTTGTTAGTTATTTATAGTCGTTCTATGAAGTCTCTTCATTTGTAGAAGAATTTTCACTATAATGTATATTTTAGATTTTCATCTTTAGTAGTTTCTTCATCTCTTCTCAATATCTTAGGAGATTTATCTCTTCATTTTTTCATTAAAGAAATATTTATTAACCTTTAGAAAAAAATTCAATGACTTTACATAAGTTTTTATGATGAGTGGCAATCCCCTTATACTAAGTGGGGTTTGAACCTTGGACCTATCAAAGAGAGGCCAAAGCCCTTACAAAAACATTTACAAATGTATAAAATGTCAAATAATGTAAAATTCTTTAACTTATTTTAAGAATTTGGATGTGTGTTCATGTTGCTTCTTTTTTCTAGTAATAAATTGTAGATGTTGATGTTATTCCCATGTGTCATTGCCATCTCTTAATACTCAAGAGATAAAGTTGATGAATTGAATTTTAGATTTACAAAATTTTAATTGAGAGCTAATCATTTATTCCTTCTAGACTCTACTTGAAGTATGATATGTATGAGAGAGTTCTTATATACTTTGAATTTATCTATTTTTAAGGGCATAGTTAAAATTATTCTCTTATTTAGTTATATAGGATTGAAATGGACTTATGTATAATGCATCATGATCACACAATGGTATTACAAAAGCTTCGAAATTATGGATATTATATATATATATATATATATATATATATATATATATATGTTGATTTAGTTAGTGTGAGAAACCCCTATGACCAATGCATAAGGCTAAGTAGTATCCTCCCAACCATGATCCCTCGTAAATCTAAGAGCCATGCTTATCAATAGGGAATTTAACACACACACACCCCCTCACACATTTGCCCACATCGTGGTTTGAACCTTGGACCTCTCAAAGAAGAGCCAAAGCTTGAACCATTGTGTTGTCCCCTTGGGACGACCATTATGGATATATTGCTTAGAAATATTTTAAGTTGGTTCTCCTTTAAAGTTGAGGAATTTAATTGGTTGAGTTCACACCATTTGATAATATCAATGTATTTTTTATTATTTATGATTAATTATAATATTTATTTTTCATGTGTCCTTATTTACGTCAAATTATTATTTATCATTAAAATTAAAAATCTTAATTGAATGGAAAGAAAAATACAAACATAATCGTTAAATCCTAAATCCTATAAAGAATATTAGTTTTCCTTATTATCAAGATAGTTCATGCAAAAAATTACTTAAAATTTTATTTTAGGAGGAACCATCCCAAATCAGCTAGTTACATTTTCTTTATCATTATGTATTTTATCATTAAAATTAAAAATATTAATTGAATTGAAATAAAAGTATAAACATAATCATAAAATCTTAAATCCCCCCCCACAAAAAAATAAAATTTGTTATGAAGATAGGTCATGTAAGAACTAGATTAAAAATGATTTTACGAGGAAACACTCCAAATCAATATAGGATAAGTATTTTTATTAATATAAATATAATAAACATGATAAGTAAAATTTAGGATAACAATGTATAAGAAAGACTTAATAAGTGAGAAAACACATTACCTTATTGAGTTCCATTATGTATATGAGCACCATCCAAAAGTAAAAATATATGTCGACATTAGTTAGAGCAAGAAGGTGCTTATCACTTAACTAAGAATAGATGTAAAACAAGTACATAAAAAAGACCTAAAAAATAATTAAAAACAAATATATGCATTTTTGGGCTTTAGGAAATCAAAATAGAGAAACACTTCATCATGCATTGTAAGTTATATAAAGATATTTTGGTTAGTTATGTTAACACCTAAGAATTAGATGATATTTATGAATTTTTTAAAGAGACAACAAAAAAGAAAATAGGAAAATTAATCAACAAGACTAGTAGATAAATGTAACATTTTAAAATAGAAATTTTTTGTTCAATTATAGCTATTATATGTGATTTTTATTCTTTTTGTTTTGTAACAAACATTTCTTCTCATGTAGGTTGATTTGGCTTTATGGATATGCATTTTTTATTATATTTTATTTTATCAATGTCTTAGTTAAATGAGTATAATGTAAAACAAATTGATGAATTCTAGAATAAGTTAAGATGTCCAAAGAGAATTTTTTTTTTATTGAAAAAATACTTCATATTAAATAATAATCAAAGAATACATCATCATAGCAACATTACAATAGTTTGTGAATGAGCAACAAACAATATGATCTAACACTTTTATCAATTCTAATACAATCCTTAATAATATCAAACCTAAACACCTTAAGCTAACTAGAAACAAGCTCAACAACTTTGCTAACAGTAACAACAACCAACACCTTCTCATTATTAAAAATTAGACTACATCTATATTTCCAAATACTGAACAAGATAGAGAGTCTGATAATGTGCCAAAATATCCTTTTGTGGCTTGCATAGTCAATTGAGTCTCAAAACAACACTGCCTTCCACCTGAGTTGTCCCTGAATAACATTGTCATACAACCAGACTATCTTTATCCATACCTTTCTCGATATCGGATATTTCCAAAAAATATGTTTAAGTGTTTCACTTTTTCCACAACTGGAACAAGCATCCGACGAAAGCATCCATTTGACTAAACAAGCCTTACTTTGAATACCATGCATAATAACTAACCAGACAAACACCTTCAATTGCATAGAAACCCAAAACTTCTAAATCTCAGTGAGACGCTTCTTCCATTTTTTGCAAGAAAAAATAAAACCCCATCTGATGTTCAAAATATCACCAAATGAGATTCTAGGAACCATTAACTAATAAATTTTAGAGGCTTTAAAACACCAAATTGGTTTTCCATATTTCCACCTCCAATCCTTCCAGATAGGACCTACAAGACCATTGGAAAGCTTGTAAAGTTGCTCTGTAGGAAGAAGACTTTGCATTTTCTGCACTACATACCTATCGAAGGGCTTCAATTTAAATTTAACAACTAGTTGTTGCCACAGAGTCCAATAACTAGTGTTTCCATCCCAAAGATTCACCCACTTGAAAAATTCCTTCTTACCAAGTCTCTTGCACTGCAAGGTAGGTATATCAGCTGCATAAGTCCCATTTTTTTCCAAAGGTAAATTGCTTTGGAGGAAAGAGTCCAACCCCGTCTATCATCCAGAAAGTCCCATTTAACCAATACGACTACATATTTCTAAGCCTCCCATATTATTTTAATCAAGATGCAACCTCTAATTTTAAATTTCCTAGGGTGATCAACAATATCTTCAAAACTAAAATTTTCCTTGACTCTATCAATATTCACACAGTTCTTAATTTGGTGATGCAACAACCATTTCTAGCCAATATCACCCTCCAAAAACCTAATGATCCACTTAGAAGCAAGAACCTTACCTTGAACCTGGATGTTGAGCAACCCAAGGCCGCCCTCCTTCGTAGGAACAATACAATACTTCCATGCAATTAGGGGAACCCGCCTGGAACCATCCAAATTTACCCATAAAAAATTCTTGATACAAGTCTATAGTATTCTATATTGAGTAGGGTTTGGAAGCCAACAGGAGGAATAGTACATGTGGCACGTCTGAAGGATCTTACTTACCATAGTAAGTTTCCCTGCAAAGGATATCATTTTACTTTTCCAAATTTAAATTTTCTTCTCAAATATGCTCATACACCAATACCACATAGCTTTAAGGAAAACCCTTTTGCCAAATGGGATGCCTAAATATCTAAAAATATCTCCATCCCTAAATTTCCACCAACCTATATGAATTCCTTTAGGTAAGGACTCAGATACTACCAAATAGTAGCCAGATTTAGTCTCACTAACCATAGCCCCAAAAGCAAGACAAAACTGATTGAGACAATCTTGTAGGTCAACAATCGAGTCCTTGTCTAACTGGACAGTAAAAAAAAATTATTTGTAAAGTGGTTGTTCATAAGATGACCACCAGGAATAATAATTCCTCTAACTTGACTGACCAACCTCCTTTGCTCTAGAATATAACCCAAAGCATCGATAGAAAAAACAAAAAGAAGATGAGAAAATGGGTATACCTGTCTGATAGATCTGAACAACTAAATGTCTTCCATTAACCACCACTCTAGTCGAGGCTGAAGAGAAAAGCTTTTTTTATTTTATGAATTTTTGTCCTATTAAATCCAAGCTATTGCAACATATTAAAAATAAAGGTCCAATCCACTCTATCATAAGCTTTATAAAAATCAAATTTTAAGAACAAAGCCTATTGATCCAACTCCTCTGCCCATTCCATAGCTTCCCAAACTAAAAGCACTGTATCTAGAATGAATCTACCTTTAACAAACCTAGTCTATTTCTCTCGAATAATTTTAGCAGCAATGTCACACAACCAAAGGGCTAAAGCTTTAGCCACCATTTTGTAAGATACATTTAAAAGGGTAATTGGCCTCCAACCACAAATTTTGTCTTTATTACTTCCTTTAGGAATTAACTTGATCACCCCTAGATTCATCCAAGGAGAAAAGTGAGCTCCATAAGACACTTATTGAACCATTCTTACATAATCATCTCCAATATAGTACCATATATACTTATAAAATTTAGTTGGGAGACCATCAGTCCCAGGAGACTTACCATTCTTCATCCTCGAAAAAGCATAAATAGCTCTTCCTTAGAAAAATCAACTTCCATCCTGTCATTTTCAAAATTGACAATCTTTTTGGGCACACATTCTTTGAGCATATCTCTAGCCTGCTATAGAAAAGATTCTAACTCTACAAAAGGAGGATTCCACTCATGCTGAGGATGAGACTGAAATAAAGAACTTGTTTGAAAATTATTTTAAGTAAATTTTTTTTGTCTATGAGATATCCAAAGAGAGAATTAAAAAAATGTGGATTTAAGATAAAAAACAAGAATCAAATCATTTATAGACAATAAAAAACTAATTGAAATTATAAAACATCAAAATAACACTAATAAATATGATGACTTTAGATGTAATATACATTTTTTTATGCCAAGAGGCATTCCTACAATGGCATACAAGGGGGTGGGAGGCAAAGAGGTCATACATGTCATGCCGTAAACAATTTTTTTAATTAAAAAAGCCGATATTAACAAAAACATTTAAAATATTTAAACTAAAACAACTTACTAACCAACCATTGCAACTGTTTAATAAACTATCTTAGATATAAATGATATATATCTAAAAACGTTGAGAGTTATCAATCCCGAGGTGCCTATCTTGGAGATCACACCCCCAAGAAATGAGATAGACACCTCGAGATTGATAAATCTCAGCATTTTTAGATATATATCCTTTATATATAAGCTAGTTTTTAGATACATATGGGAGTTGGTTACATCCACACTAGTTTTAGTGACTTCCAAGTATAAGGTTCAAACCACAAGGGTTGCTCGCAACAAGCCTATACCACCTTGTTATTGTTGATTTGGTGTGAGGGAAATAAATGATCACTTGGGGTTCATACCATCATTATCGGTCTAGAACACACTTAGAGAATTCAAAATGGACTACTACCTTTGCAATAAGCATGCTCCCAAGGTTTGAACCTAGGTTTCTTCTTGATAAGTGCCTGGCTAGATAGACAATTACCAATCCACTTAGCTCTTGGGGGTTAATATACAACATGTTGATAAAAGAATTTCAAGAATAATTGGTTCATTTCTTAGGTACAATATTCAATCTGTCATAAATGACATAAACTCAAATGGTTAAATTCTTCAACTTGCAAGGAGGAAAACCAGGTTTAAATATTTCTAACCCATACACACATAATTATAAAGTAGTTATAATACTATTTGTGGTTAAGATATAATATGGGTGGATCTTTTTCCAATCTCATATACCCTATTTTAATTAAATGAAAAAACATTCAATTTGTAATATACAACCATTGCTAGAAGGATTTCATCACAAAACAATACATTTAAAATATCAAATAACAACTTTGCATGAATTTTTTTTTTAAATTGAGTTATGTTTTATACCATTCATTCTATTACATTGTTTTATATCCACTCATGTAGAGGAGTTGGAGAGAAAGTGGGTAGTTAAAACTCTCCAATTATCGAGAGGCCCAGGTTCAAATATCTCCCCTCACATATCATCAAATAATAATAATAATAATAATAATATATATTATTATACAATTATTCTTCAACTATGTAAATATTTTAACCAAGGTATTATTTTTTTAAGTAAATAAAAAGCATGTCTAATATATTTAAATTACTTGAACTTCTTATATAAATAAAATCAAGCCAATAAAATATAATTTTTATTGTCAACTAAATAAAACATTAAAATAAAAAATCAATTAATATTTCATTCATTTTTATTATTGTTTTTTAATTATTTTTTTCAATAAGTTTAAACATGTTGATCTCTTTATATTAAATGAGATTTTAATCTTAAATATTTTAACTAAGGTATTATTTTTTTTAAGTAAATAAAAAGCATGTCTAATATATTTAAATTAATTGAACTTCTTATATAAATAAATTCAAGCCAATAAAATATAATTTTTATTGTCAACTAAATAAAATATTAAAATAAAAAATCAATTAATCTTTCATTCATTTTTATTATTATTTTTTAATTATTTTTTTCAATAAGTTTAAACATGTTGATCTCTTTATATTAAATGGGATTTTAATCTTAGAATTTGCAATGAAATACCCTTGTATTAAATGAGATTTTAACCTTAAATTTTGCAAAGAAAGGCCAAAGCCCTCACCACTACAGTAAGCTTATAGCTTTATTATTTTTCAACTATTAAAAATTAATAATAATTATAAACAAACAAACAAACCCCCCCATTGAGGATCTCCCTCACTCCATGTCATATTTAAGGTGAGATAGGGGTTATAGTGGTAGCACCATGATTTGACACTACGATTGGAAGCAATAAGACTTGACCCTGTGACCAGTTCACTCCATCATGTTTACCGAGGCGATATAGGGATTATATTGTTAGCACATGATTTGACACTACAATTCCAAGCAATAAGATTTGACCCTATGACCAATTTTTTAGTGGTAGCACCATGATTTGACACTACTATTGGAGACAATAAGACTTTGACCTTGTGATCAGTTATTAAAAAATAAAAAAAATTACCAATTCCTTTATGTATCAAAAAAATAAATAAAATAAAATAAACAAACAATATAGACATCATATTTCTTTGTAAAATATTTTCAATATTAAAATTTAATAATCACTGTCCTTCAACTACCAATAATTTGTATAAATTTTTTATAGTCCTTGTCAACTACCAATAATTTGTATAATTTTTTATAGTCCTTGTCAACTACCAATAATTTGTATACATTTTTTTTCTTGGTTTTATAGGAGAGTTGGTCACAATCTTTTTACTATCAAATCAAACCACCGTGATTTTTACTTACATAGCAGAACAACCACACTATTTTTACTATCAAACCACCGTAATTTGTATTGTCCTCATCGGATTGATGGGTACTCAATGATTTACTCAGACTATTACCTTTGCAGTTGCCCCAAAGTTTGAACCTAAATGACTTCTATAAATACCTAACCAAACAAGCACTCACCAATCCACTAATCTAACATAATATGTTTAGATTTGTTCACCAAAAAACGTCTTTACTTTTTTAAGAAGAGCACGGGCCATAGCCCGCTCTGGTTCGTGAGCTTTATTCGCGCGTAGGGGAAAGACTGATCTGTTGAGTACACCTCCCCTCCCGTCCTCGAAAGCTCCCGCATCTCTCTTTTCTCAATAAAACACGGCTTCCTTTGGATTATCTCACCTCCGTTCACGTGAATACCTCTCTCTCACCTCTTTTGCAGATGAAGTCATCCGCACGGCATTCAGTTTTGCTTCTGAGTTCTCCCAAATTCCACGGGGTGGGCCTGTGTAAATTTCCATGGAGGTGGTGTGGACAAATGACGGCATGCTCCTTGTCAAGACTTGTGAAGGAATGTAGCATTCCACGAAATTGCATCGAAACCTATGAAAACTACAATCAAGGCACGATCGAGGTTTAATCCCGCGAGGACAGACAGGATCTCCCCCGTCCCGTGCTTCTGCAAAGTCTCGCCAATTTAGAAATTGAGGAATCTTCGAGGGCAGACAGGACCTTCGCCGTGCCGTACTTCTACAAAGTCTCGCCAATTTAGAAATTGAGGAACCCTCGATGTCAGACAGGACCTCCGCCGTGCCGTACTTCTACAAAGTCTCGCCAATTCAGATTGAGAAATCCTCGAGGGCAGACACGACTTCCGCTGTGCCGTACTTCCACAAAGTCTTGCCAATTTAGAAATTGAAGAATCCAATTGGTATACTCAACCTGTAGTAACTGCTACAAAGTCTTGCCAATTTAGAAATTGAAGAAGCCAACTGGTGTACTCAACCTGTAGTCAACCGGAAAACTTCTACAAAGTCTTGCCAATTTAGAAATTGAAGAATCCAACTGGTGTACTCAACCGGAAAACTTCTACAAAGTCTTCCCAATTTAGAAATTGAAGAATCCAACTGGTGTGCCTATTTTTTTTTGGGTGTATCATTGTTTGAAAATTTGGCCTCCCAAATAGGCCAAAACCTAAACTTAACCACTACGCTGTTTTCATCGACACTTTTGTTCATTTGCATTCGGAGACTGTCCCAAATTCCACGGGCTGGGCATATTTCCATGAAGGTTCTGTACAAATGACGGCGAGGTCCTTGTCAAGGAGCTGTGAAGGAATTTAGTTTTCCATGAAATTGCATCGAAACCACAATCAAGGCACGATGGAGGTTTAATCCCGCCAGGGCAGAGAGGATCTCCACCGTGCCGTACTTCTACAATGTCTAGCCAATTTAGAAATCGCCTCCGCATTAGAGGTTAATATGAAACTAACTTTTACAGACACGGATACCATATTCGTCCTCACTTTCTTTAGTTTTTAATATTTTCCATCCATTCAACTTGTGCTCTGAGCGCACACCATGTCGTCTCTGTTACCGCTTATTTGTCTGTCTTTGTTCTTCGGCGGTTCGGTTCACTCCACCACCAAGAATGTCTTCTATCATCAACAACAAAAGGCTCTCTTGGATTTCAAGTCCTCCCTCAGCTATTATGATGCCTTGGCAAATTGGATTCCGAGTAGATCCATTTGCAATTGGACGGGGATAACATGTGATATCCAACGAGAGCGAGTGGTTTCTCTCCATCTTCCGGATTGTTTTATAAAGGGCACGATTTCTCCTTCTCTTGCCAATATATCCTTTCTTCAGTCCATTGATCTCTCTGCTAATTTTTTGGAGGGTTCCATCCCGCCTCAGCTAGGAAGCCTTTCTAGGCTAAAGGTACTATCTTTGCGTGGAAACCGATTCGCAGGCTCTATCCCTTCAGCTTTGGCAAACCTCTCAGCTCTGACATTCTTGGATCTAGGAGACAATTATATCTTCCGCTCAATTCCTATTGAAATTAGTATGCTAACTCATCTGCAATCTCTGAGTTTGTCAAAAAAATTACTTGATGGGGAACATTTCAGATTCCCTTTGCACTTTGCAAAATCTGGGGTACCTGGATCTTTCTTACAATTCCTTGTTGGGTACAATGCCTATCTGTCTCAAGAAGCTAAGAATGCTTAGCTACTTGAATTTATCATTCAACTGTCTTGAAGGAGATGTTGACAAAAGAGATTCTGAAAATTCCAGCATAATTATATCCTTTAATGGAAACGGCGGCCTGTGCAGATCAAATGTATCCTTCCTACCTGCATGGCCTTCGGAAAAAGGTAATTCCGGATGTCTCAGACAAGTATTGGGACCGGTAGGTGGTGTTATTGCTTTTGTATTTTGTTGCCTGCTTTTGAGTTTTCTGTGGGCAAGGAAGTTTAAGCGGCAGGGATTAGACCTGTCACAAGCAATTCGTGAAATCCTTCAGAATGTGGAGCATCCACGGATATCATATCATGAACTTTTCATAGCAACTAATGGATTCAATCAGGCCAATTTCCTGGGAGCTAGTAGTTTTGGATCAATCTACAAAGGGATGTTAACTGATGGCACAGTTTTCGCTGTAAAAGTTCTCAATCTGAACAAGCAATCTGAAAAGAGCTTCAATGAAGAATGCAAAGTTTTGCAGAACGTTCGACACCGAAATCTGGCCAGAATCATAACTGTATGTTCTAATTTCCACTTCAAAGGTTTGGTGTTTGAATTCTTGTCCAATGGAAGCTTGGAAGAGCATCTATATCCTGATAGAGGCCATGTCTCTGAATTGGGACTCAAGGAGCTGCTGAACATTGCTATAGATATAGCCGATGCAGTGGAATATCTTCATTATGACTGCTATGTGCAGATAGTCCATTGTGATATAAAACCAAGCAATGTGCTTTTAGACCACGATATGACAGCTCGTCTCACAGATTTTGGAATAGCCAGATTAATGGGCGCAACCTCTACAGATTCGCTCACTTCAACAATTAATTTGAAAGGCTCTGTGGGCTATATAGCACCGGGTATGAGTTTTTCAATAATATGTATTTGCTAAATTTATATAAATTGAAAAATGTATATGTTAACAAATGATTTTGATCCGGCTGCAGAATATGGATTGAATGGAAGAATCTCTGTGCAAGGAGATGTGTATAGTTACGGTATTTTATTATTAGAGATTTTAACACGAAAGAGGCCTAGAGATGAAATGTTTAAAGGAGATCTAAATCTGCATGAGCGGGTGAACAGAGCATTTCCAAATCAAATTGCAGAAGTAGTGGATCAGAGCTTGCTGGAGGAGGGAAGAAACATGAATCTGCATAAGTGGGTGAACAGAGCATTTCCAAATCAAATTGCAGAAGTAGTGGATCAAAGCTTGCTGGAGGAGGGGACAAATAGAGAAGTTGAAGAATGTGTGGTTTCAATGTTACGCATATGGTTTCAATGTTACGCAAAGGCTTGCTTTGCTCAAAAGATTCGGTTGACGCACGGCCCACTATGAGAGATGTGTCAAGTCTCTCAGAGAGGAGTGGGAGGCATCTACAAATTCTTCCAAAAAAATAAGGCCATGCATGACCGATTTGCTGCACGACAATAGGAAAGATTCATGTGAGACCCAAAGTTGGTGAGAGGATGTGTTGCATCTTTGCATCCCAAAAACATTTTAAAAAAAAAAATATGCACCTTAGCTTAATGTGGAGTTTTTTTGGTTTTTTTTTTTTTTTCTTTTTAAATATGTTTTTAATTACAGGGTATGTTGTAAGATTTTTTTATTTTTGGTCAATATTTTTTATTATAAGATATGTATGGGTGTTTTTAGTTCATAGTTTTATATTTATTGTATTTTAATACCATTCGATGGTTTATGGTTATTTGGTGTTGTGGGATACTTACATATATTTTAACTGCTTTATTAAAAGAAGAAGTATAGATTTTTTAGTCAAGGGTTTCTTAGATAAATATTTATGTTTAATGTGAATGCATATTATTTTTTCTTTTATTTTACAATTTTATTTGTATTAATATCTTTATAATAGGTTTATCAATTTCTTCATTTGGTATCAAAACATGGTTATTGGCTTAAGGGAGCACCTATTTTGCTAGGGTTTAGCTTGATCTGAGAAGAACAAGGGTAGCTTGGGTTTGTGATAAACCTATTTTTCACTAGGACTTTTGTACAAGTGAATCCACTGTGAAGGAAAATGACTAGCAATCTAAGGATCGAGATCAAAATTTTTAATGATGAGCTTTTAGTTATGGAAGCTAAAGATGTAAGGTCTGCTTGTGGATAGAGATCAATGAGTCGTTGTGTTAAGAAAAAAATATGCGGATATGTCACAAGAAGATTAAGAGAATCTAGATAGGGAGGCAAAGAGTACTATTCAGTTGTGCCTTGTAGATTCTATTTTGATCAATGTCTCTAGAAAGTTGCTTAAGAAGTGTCTAATATTTGTAATAGTTTGGATTTCAACTCCAAGCCATTTTATTAATAGCATTCGAGCATCTTGGCTTAGCATGATTATAATCAAATTTGAGCATAACTAGTGAAGACTCGGACTAAGCTATAGAGTCTTTCCACTAGGTTGAAGCATAACTAGTGAATACTATGACACATATTTGGGCGAATCAACTTTAATATGATTTATTATTTAGGGTCATAGCCAACCTTGACATTGATAAAGGATTATATATATATGAAGATGTGATTATTTCTCTCTATGTCTTGGGTCTTATGTATATTATGTATGTATAAATGCTTGTGTTTGTCAGGATTGAAACTGAAGGGATTAATTTTATTGATAAAAATAGTTACAATATATAGGCATAAGCCTATATTCAACACATGACATTTGTAAAGAGAGACTGACAAGTGTCAAGGTGAAGGCATAGTGCACTTTAACTCTAACATTCCCCCTTAAAGTGCACTATCCTAACTAAAAAAAAAAAACAAGTCAACATTAGGTAACATTCCCCCTTAATGTTGACTTCTCTAAAACAACCTATCATCTTCTCTTATTGTTGATTTGGTCTAGGCTCGTGCTCTATGCTCTTGGCTCTCCAACTATGAATAATGCTAGATTCACTGTGTATACATCTCGGCCTTTTGCCTCAGGGTCAGCCACTTCCATGGGTCTGTTGCCACTAGGTCAGCCGTCTAAGTGCCTCGAGGTCATCATGGGTGCCTCAGGGTCGCCCACTTCGGGTCCTGTTCCCTCTGCAGGTCATCCTCAGAGGATGTTGCCTCTCGTAGGTCACTGACTAGATTCACCATGAGTATGAAATCCCTCCTCATGGTGAACTCAATCTAGAAGGTGTTAGTCTCTACAAAAAATACACCTAATACAAAGGAAAAACAAGCCATAAAAGAGTGTCGGTCTCTGTAGAAAATGCACTCAATACAATAAAATGAGCCATAGATCCAAATAGGAGAGAAGAAGAAAAGAAGAGAATCTTCTGAAGTGTCTTCGTCTGTAGTCTTCAGAAGTATATTTGAAAAAAACCTCGGATAGAGTCTAGGGTGTCTTTGTATGTAGTCTCTAGTATAAGTTTCCTTATTGTGACCATGTCATCCCACCGAAATGCATAGGTAACCAGCCGCTGCATTCTCCAAGTGTATAGAAAAGATCACTAGGTACAAGGATCACATATGAAATTACCTTAGAAGTGTCGGGTACAACCGAGAGTGCACTCCAAGGTAAAAACTTTGAGGCTAAAAAAATTGAATTAAAACAGCCTCAAAATTACAATTTGACACCACCATTGTGTCCGTCGTAGAAAAACATTTCCAACGACTATAAATACCCCTATATTCCACCATCAAATGGGCCTTCATCATGTGGAAAAACAATAGCATGCCTATCTAGGTAGTAAATAAACAACATCGCTCAAGGCGGATTTAAAACATTATCTCAAAAAAAAATGGCCAATGAGACCATACTGTCGGCCATATTATCTCGGACACTTAAATTCCCCATAGTAAAAAACAAAGTGGTCCCCTCCACTTTAATAAAGCATGCACAACTGTTTTCCCTCACTTATTAAAAAAATGTATTTTAAAAAAAATGACAGGTAGCTATCTACTTGTTAACTGCTACTGGCAGGAGTCAATAGCTCCCCCTCATCTCTACAATGGCAGAAGGCTGCAAAACTTAATTTTCCTCAACAACCACTTCTCGAGGCCAATTCCCGAAATCTTCGGGTCATGCCTCACCTTACAACGTGGCCCCCACCGCCGGTGACCCTCTCCACACTGTCGACGTCGCCACGCAGCGCATTGTTAACTGCTCGACGTGTACACAGTGAATGTGGAATGGCCTAGCGTGTTGGTCCCACCCACTGTGTCATTGTTGCCTCTAGATATAATTGCTCTAGCATGACCCATCCAACGACCAGGAGGTGCTGTAATTCCAGTAATAAATGAAACAATGGGCTTTTGTGTTCCACTTTCCTTAATGAATGAAGCAGCATCCTCCTCTGTGGTTCCTCTAATTTCTCCTATTAGAACAATACCTTCAGTATGAGGGTTTGCTACAAATTGTCTCAAACAATCAACAAAACTAGTTCCATTGAAAGGATCACCCCCAATCCCCACACATTTTGATTGCCCAAGGCCCACAACAGTTGTTTGGAACACCGCTTCATATGTAAGTGTGCCAGATCTGGAAACAATGCCAACATGGTCAGGCTTGTGAATATAACCTGGCATAATACCAATTTTGCACTCTCTAGGCTTGATAATTCTAGGACAGTTTGGCCCTAGAAGTCGATTCTTAGTTTGCTTTTTTAGAGCTATTTTAACACGTACCATATCATGTTGGGGAATTCCTTCAGTAATACAAATGACCAAGTCCAGCTCAGCTTCCATTGCCTCCAAAATAGTTGTAGCAGCAAAAGGAGGTGGGACATAAATTACAGATGCATTTGCCTTCGTTTCAGCCTTGGCTTCTACAACCGTGTTTTGTGCCCCCTTTCTTGGGAGTCACTCCTCCAACCATTTTAGTGCCATATTCGATGGCTTGTTCCATGTGAAATGTCCCATTTTTTCCCGTAATACCCTGACAAGTAACGTGCGTGTTCTTGTCAACGAACACCGATGAAACACTGGTACTGCCAAAATGGCAAATATTATTGTTGTTATGGAGGTAGGGAAGGAGGTTCCTGCCAAATGTATAGACTAATCCTGCGATCTTCCTTGACTGCCCCATCGTTGCTTTGCCTGAGACTCACCTTGTTTGTTTCTTCGAGCAATGGCTCTAGTTCCCTAAGAATAAATGGGACTGTAAGCCCTCTCCGCTCTCATACGTCCTCCTCTCACCAAGTGCGGTGAAGAACATCTTTCCAGCCGCAGCCGAGCATTCCAATAGCACCACAGGACGTCAATAGAGAAAAAAAAAACACCACAACATGTATAAAAAAAAATAGCCTGAATCTAGGATGTCCTTGATCTGGATAAACCTCGTCCTTAATGATTCACTCTAAAAAAAATTCAGATCTGGCAGCCATTAATTTCTTCAGACGTCTAGTTTCTGATCCATCCATCAAGAATGGAGAGCATACTCCCTCAATTTGAAGAAAAAAATGGGAAAAAGTTTGGTTTCTGATCCATCAAATGATGGAGAGCATACTCCCTCGGTAAAAAAAATTGGGAAGAAAAAAATCATGGGGGAGGGAGGATTTCCATGAATAAAATCCCCCCTCAATGGGTTTCACAAGCAAGAGAGGGAACCTACTCTGATACCAAATGTCAGGACTGAAACTGAAGGGATTAATTTTATTGATAAAAATAGTTACAATATATAGGCATAATTCTATATTCAACACATGACACTTGTAAAGAGAGACTAACAAGTGTCAAGGTGAAGGCATAGTGCACTTTAACTCTAACAGTGTTAAACTAACAGAGTGCTCACATTCTAGCTATTAATAAATGGTTCAAAGTATTTATTCATCCCACTAGTGCTTGAGGGAATCTTTGATATTGGTGCATCACCTCTTATAGCTAGGGACTTTATTTTCTTGTTATTTATTTTCCTGTTATCTCTCATCCTTTTTTATTTTATGAATGCAAGCAACTTAATCTAGTTAGGAAGGTGAGCATTTAATATCATATCCTATGAGTTGATCTTATAATGTTCTTATAGGTTGTCCTTTGGATTCTATATCATGCTCTCTAGACTTCTAGTTGTGTTGCTCTATACGAGGTATGAGTGAAGGGTGCATTTAGCCACTATAATGAGGGACCGCAATATTTTGAGTTGACAATAGTTAATGACACACCTAGTCGGACCAATCATGCATTAGGTTGAGATTCTAGTAAAGGTCTCAACTTATCTACTTTTTGAAGCATTTAAAATTTCACCTAGCAACTCCTCTAAAGACGAATACCCAAAAGTAGCCACCATAAGATATTTTAAACTAATATTTCAATGACATCTCAATATCTCAACCTATTGAAGCATAAAGTGTTTGCCTAGTGATTCCACTAAGAATAAAAGTCCCAAAAATATATGAGCACAATACCTACCACTTCATCCTTTAAAGCTATAAATCCTCAATCATTGGTGTTGTCTCTCAACCCAATTTCAAGGAGGATAAGAGAAATATATTATAATATGGGTTCATAACAAAATCAAGCTTGTAGAAGATATTTGGTCTAGAATGATAAATACCCCTTTATTTCACTTGTCCCTCTAGCTACATGGGATCTAATCCCAACTTTAGCCTTGAAGCTATTGTCATTCTTTACCAATAAAGATGCAACTACACCAATAGACCATTTGCATCATGCACAGCATTGGAAAATAGGAAGTACTTTTGAGGTTGTTGGTGGTATCTTTTAGATTCAATCCTTAATAATGGTACACAAGTCTTGCTCCACAATTAATCAACAACTAGGATCAACTCACTAACTTTTTGGTTGATAAATTCAAGTAGAAGGCTAATGGATTATCTCTCTTATATTAGCTAACAACAATTAAAATAGGACACAATGACAATCAATGATTTCAATACTTAGTTTCATAAAACTTGGTATAGGATCAATTTCAAGGAGGAGGAGCAAAAGATATTAGAACATGGATTCATAACCAAATCAAGATCATAGAAGATATTTGGTTTAGACTGATAGAGGCCTCTTGATCTCACTTTTTGCTCTAGCTACACGGGATTTAATCCCAAATTTAACCTTGAATTTAATGCCATTCTTTACCAATAAATATGCAACTACACTAATAGAGTTTTGCATCACATGGGTAACCTATGCATTGTGAACAACATTGGAAAATAGAAAGTAGTATTGTGTTTGTTGGTGGCATATTTTAGAGTCAATCCTTAATAATGGTACATAAGTCTTACTCCACAATTAATCAACAACTAGTATCAACTCACTAACTTGTTGGTTGATAGATTCAAGGAGAAGGCTAATGGAGTATCTCTCCTAGAGTAGCTAACAACAATCAAAACAGCACACAAAGATAATGAATAATTTCAATACTCAGTTTCATAAAACATGGTATAGGAACCTAGAGAGATCTATCCTCCTCTAGGTATATATTATTTAAAGGATTTTAACTCTAAAATCATCATGATGGTTAAGTCTAGTGGAGGAAATTTTTTGTTAGTGATCTATAGGATAGATATTTAGGCCAAGAATGATCTCATTCATAAAGGGGGACTAGCTCTCATGCCCGCCATTCCCTTATTTTTGAATGTCCATCCTCTATATCAACCTCCTCTAGTTGTGTAACATACAAGCTTTCATCCTACTCCTGCTATAAACTTGATCATAGTTCCATCTCCTCTTTCTACTCTTAGTCATCCACGACAAGTCCCTCTTAATTCATGCTAGATGAAAATAATGAAACCTACTAAAGATGGCATCTAATGAAGTCATGGTCCTTAGGAGACAACAAAGTTCTTAAATGTTTAAATATCAAAATAATCCAATAAAATAATCAAGTCTATAGACCTCCTCCTAATAGTATCATTGATCCCAATGTTAGGTCCATAACGATGATAACTATACTTCAATCCATGATCAATAGATAGTACTTGTTTCAACCCCATTGAAATATATGCCTCCTAAGTCCACTAAGGAGATAGCTCCCATGCAAAACAACTATATGGAGGACTCTACTACATGGTACTACCCATACCTAAATGATTACCCATGTAATACCTATTCTATAGAAGGATCTCAACAATCCACAAAAATATTGAATTAAATAGTGTCTATATAGACATCTACCTCTCATTTAGAGGTAAAAACACAAGCATAAAACCAACCCTCCCCTACCTCATCCTTCCTTAATTCAAGATTTTATTCTCTTGAGTAGATTTTGGTCACATGGGAGAGGAGGAGGTATATGTTATATCCAATGGGGTGGGTAATTTAGAATACAACAAGCCACAAGTTCGATTATACTATTTTATAAGGTCTAAAAGGAAGGTAATATAACAATAAGAGAAGGGTAACCAAGTAGTCTTGGACATCCAAAAAAGTCTAGTCTATTCTAGAAAGCACAATTTTATTATAATCCATTGAATCAAAATACACCAAAGCTTCTAGTGGTTGTTGAATAAAATATTTTTGAAGTCTCAAAGTAGTATGTGCTCATGTTAGAGCCTACTAAAATTATTCAACTATCTAAGATCCTAGATACTATTGGAGAATATTACATTACTTTATGAATGCTAATGTACTCCCATGGTACCTTCATGGTACACCTTATAAATATTAGACTAGGGTTGAGTCTTAGATTAGAGTGTGACTAAATATTTTATGAAATCGAATAATTTGCAATAAATGCATAGGTGACATATGAGAAAGTGTGCAAGTGTTATGTGTGTATATGTGCACAACTGTCTTATATGTATGTGTACACGTGTTCTTAGATTAGGGTGTGCTAAGTGAAAAGTCATGTGTAGGTGTGCATACAAGATAGAGTCATGTGTATACAAGTATCAAGTAGAGAATATAAGAGTAATGAGACTTGGCATAAGGAAAGTAATAGTCAAGTATATGAAGAGACCTCTAAGAATACCTAAGATTGATCCCAGAAAACTAAGTCATGATGTCTAAGAGCAGTTGATGGAACCCCCAATTGTTAAGCTAAAAACGGTTGATATTTAGGATGGTATAGAAGATATGGAAAGAAGAGTATTGGTTTATCATTTCTTGGGTTTTCATTTGAATCTATCTACTTTCAAAGTGTGGGCTGTAAAATACTAGAAAACACAAGGAGAGTTACAAATATTTGTTTAACACAATGGTTATTTTATTGTTATTTTTGCTAATGATGAAGATAGAGATAAAATATTTCAATGGGGTCCTTGGTTCTTTGGAAGGGTAGGGATTTTTATAAATCCTTGGTACACTAAATTTAAAGTTGAAGAAGACATGTCTTCTACAGGACCTGTGGGAATTAGACTCTTTGGCCTTGTTGGAGCCAAATTTGACTCGAACTTTGAAACCCCCAAATGTAAAATTTTGGGTAACATGAAGGTAAAACTAAGATTAATCATGCATTAGTAAGGGTATAATACATTAATAATTATCTCCTTTTTGGATTAATATAAGATTAATCAAATACAATGGTGTGCCCCTTTCAGTTATTGAGTGTGCATATTGCAGTATATGTAATGATAGCGCTTAATTAAAGAGAAATCGTACGGATGCCCCCGACTTGATAAATCACCCCGATATAAAGTTCGAAGACTTAATTACCATGGTCACAAAATATTTGATGATTGCGATTGATCAAAAATTTGATCCGACAATGCGAGTTAATTATAAATTACTAAGGATAAAAAAAGGGGGGTATTATAATGAGTGATAGGTTAAATCACGCGCTAAATTAGAAGGAATCAATGGATGCACTTTATCCAATGATAATAAAAATACATTAAGGCTACGATGATAATTTCACCCAAAGGTTAAAGGGTATGCACCCCCATTCATTAACAGTCAAGCACATCGATCTAAATCTAAGGGTAGTGCTTTGTTCTTACTTAATCAGGTAGTGGCGCTTTAATGATCCAATAAAAATATAAGCCAACCTAGACAAAGGATAAAAGAAATCAAATGCTACGCTAATCCTTCCCAAGATTTGATGGCAACGCACAAATCAAAGGTCCAAGTAGTAAAACAATCATGAATATCTTCAAAAAAATCTGACGATAGCGCTCCACTAAGATTAAAAGGATCCAATGACAATGATCGAGTCAAAGTCAAAACAATAAGATACAAGTGAGGCTAATCCAATGGATATCTTCTGACAAATTCAATGGATGTGCTCCCTCTCAAATAATCCAACAACGATGTACGCTTCAAAGGTAAATCTAATGGTAAGCCTAAAGTAGCATTTGATTAATAAAATTTTAATCACATTTAGCAAGGCTCCTAACACATTATTAATTGCCTTCATTTTTTATTAATAAATATTAAAAGGTTCGATGTTTTTTGGTTATCTAACCTACAGGTTATAAAAGATCCAAGGTTGCATCCTTATCCAATCTAATCGAAGGACTGTGCTAGTTCACGGTTATCCAGGGAACCTTAAGGTTTAATAATATCAAGAGCAGCCCTGATAGAACCTATGATGATCACAAACTAGCAGAATTAGCAGACTCATGTTTCAAAGAGAATATTTATCAGTTTAGCTCCTAGGAGAAGGATGATCGCTTCACAAAATACCCAAAACAAATATCGAGGTGGAGAATAAGGATGTGACTCATTCACAACAAGGCACATTGAAAGGCACTATGAAGATTAATAGTTGAGATGAAGCCGAATAAATTAATACACATAAGCACTGCAAATCCAGATGATACTCAAGGAAGGAAATATTCGAGCAATCAAAATAAATCTCGTGAATAGTACCCAGATAAGGGTAATGTAGACTGATCAGAAGATAAATCCTGATGCTCAAGCGTGCAAATCAGATCATACATATCCACTAAAAATGATAGCATACTATGTGAAAGACTAAGATAATCTTGCTAAACATGCTCATGCCCGAAGCTCATGACTTATAAATAGAGATAGTAAATGAGAGCTGAAAGGCACCAGTGAGAAAAACAATGGAGTACAAGAAGTATGAATGTATTCATTTTTTGTTCTACAAATACTTAAGGTGAAGAAAGTGCATGAAGAATAAAACATGGTTTCAACTTGCAAAAAGTCATTCAATCCGTGCTTCGATGGAATATAGTTACAAGGGGAACACTTCGACGGAGTATAGTTATGGAAGCAGCTTATAGATGCTTCTAGATCTTGTTTTCCATTCCCGCATTCCTCCTACTTATCACTGCCTCCCTTTTTCTAGGCATTCTTTCTTGACCATCCTGACATTTTTTCCAACATTGCACCATCTCACCTCCATCCATTGTGTGAAGCCATCCCCTTTCCTCTCTTTTTCCTTCACTCTATCACGTGATCAGTGCCATTCCATCCATTTTCCACTGGCATGCCACCCCTTGTCTTCACCATCACGTCGGGTCCCCCTCCGTCTTTCATCAATATTTTACGACATTAGTCCGGTCAATCCCCAATAGTTTATCATAGTGACCAGGACAAGCAGAAGAAAATAATTTACGTATAAGTATAAATCCTTTGTTAAATGAGCAGAAGAAGAGAAACAAGTATGCCAACTCATTTTAGTGGAAGAACTCCCTTCAAACCAAGAGTGAGTTGTAACAGTCGATTCAGAACTGCACCAGCTGGATAGCATACAAAAGAGATTCAATCAGATGCTGACAAGTGTAGGGCCCAAGACAAATCTAGAATAACAGATTCAAGAACCTAGCCTATAAGAAGGAGTGCCCAGGTTCAGAATCATCATCAAGCAATTAGAGAATAGCATTTTTTCTAAGAGGTATACTTGAGTGCCCTTTAGAGTTGTGTTGTTGTATCTCCTTTCTGTGTCTATTTTTCTCATTCATTCTTATTTTCTTCCCCATTCTATGCAGGATTTTGATAGGAAAGTACCCAAGAAGCTGAGAATATTTCCAGACTATTGAGTCAAATATTTGGAGACTCTTCTATTACCATATTGGAACAAGGAGAGTAGGAGATTTTTGTTACATTATTTGAACAGAATATCTTCATTGTATTGATAATTTCTGAGAGAAAACAGAGTTTAAAAGCTTCTTGCTTACTCTGAATGTAATGACTTTTTAAATCAATACAATTCTGGGTCTTTTTCCTATTATTTCTTTGTATCATTTTGGTGTGTTACTGTGTAATGGATTACATTATTTGAATGCATTACATACGTTTCTTTCGTTGGTCAACTTTTAGTTTTATTACGATATTCGAATAAGTCTAAGAGCACCAATTTTATTTTCCCCATTCTCTCTGTTCATGTTAAAATTGTTGTTAAATTGCTATAACAGCCCAATGAATCTAGGCACCGGTCTACATAAGGCATAACAAATGGTTATTTTCTTGCTTGGTCATTTTAATACATATAGTGTTATATTAATCTGGAGCGTGTAATCAACGTTTTATTATAAAATTACCATTGGGGTCTCCTTACCCATTCTGTAGTTTTTCTTTAGCAATACTCGTGTTTATCAGAACAAAGAGGTAGGTTGACCAGAGCCTGTAATAGCTCATTGGTTTCAAATGGTTTCTTGCAGCGTGACAATCGAATCCTATGGATGCAAGAAATGGTTCCAATAGTTTTTTGGTACCGTTGTTGGGGAAGAGTTTTTAAATTCTTAACTTTGGCTTTAACAACGACATTATTTTAATAACGAGCAACCAATAGGAATAAAGAACTATTGCTTTGATTTTCTTTGATCTGTACGTTCTTTATTTTACTTATGGTTTTCAATTTTGAGGTTTTATTTTACGTTTCTTTATTTTCTTGAAAATCTTGGTTTCTTGATTTTCTTGAATTATCCCAAGAACCGACTCCTGTGAGGATGAGTGTTAATATCAAGCATTCTTGATAAAGCATACATTGTTCTTTCTGCACCCCAGTGTTGGTGACTCTATCTGAACGAACCTAGAAGATTAAAATAAAAAAGGAAAGAGCAGAACATGTTGGCGAACACCAAGAGAAGCGGTAAGGAGCTATTCCCAGAACTCGAGAATCCAGAGGTATTTATACATAATCAAAAAACTCCACTTTTCAAGAATACTACTTATAATAGTAAATCAAATTCTAGCGGTAAAAAGTACGTAAAGAAAAATAAAGATCAGAATACTTTTACTATTGATATCACTGTAGATGAAAATTTGAATTCTGCTATAGAAGATACATGTGATTATTCTCATTGTCCAATTAATAGTAATACTAAGGTATATAATCCCTTAGATTATATTCAGGCTACCCAGACCCATATCCCTATAGGTATTGTTGTTATGAATTTGAATCCTACAATAACAATGGCCCAGGCTAATGTCCATTTGTGGAGAACTAATAGATATAGGCCTTTTATGTTACCAACAAATCTTAATGCCTTACCTAATAAAGCTCACAAATACCTTCCAAAATTCTTAGGAAATAGTGCAGTAACTAGAGAAGATCACATCAAAAGTTTTCTGTATGCAATGGATAGTCTAGAGGTTGAACATGAAGATGTAGTCTTAAGACTATTTTTACAAACTTTAGAAAAATATGCTAGAGAATGGTTCAATTCCCTTCCAGATGATGATATCCCAAATTTCACCAAGATGGAAGCTGTGTTTCTAAAGAAATATGGTGAAAGAAAAAATGAACAATCTCTGTTAACTGAGTTAGCCACTATGAAGAAAAAGGAAAATGAGGTTGTTAGTGACTTTAACAGAAGATTTTCAAAGACTAGAAACAAAATCCCTATCAACCTTAGACCTAGTGATATTCAGTCTATTTGCTTTTATAAGAATGCTTTTCAAGGAGAGTTTAACTATGAGTTGAGGCAAGAACAAGCCACTACTATTGATGGTTGTATGGAAAAAGCAATGGATATAGAAAGAAACATGCTTGACAGTGGTAAGATGAAGCCTTATTCTCTAGAAGTCAACCTACCTGATAGAAAACCTAAAAGAGTAGCATTTGATATACAAAGAAGAACTGAAATTGATCCAATGGAGAAATTGACTAATCAAATGACTGAGATGCTCAATAACATGAACAACAGGATAGCAAGAATCGAAAGAAACAATGGTAATAATGGTGAATCATCACAAACAGAATGACCACATGTTGATAATCATCCTCCTTTTAAAAAGAACTTCAATAGGAATTGGGGAAACAACAATGGTTCTGAAGAAGGAAATAGGAGTAGGAATAATGGTAACAATAACTAGAAAAATCGAGAATCTGACAGAGATCAAAACAGTGTTCCTAACCCCATACCATCTACCAATGTAGTAGAAGGCTTTCCCTATTTTTTCTCTACATGTGATGCACCTCATAACCCTGATGCATGTGGAATTCACCTAAGTGACCAGCGCAATGTAGATTTACATGTTGAATCAGAAGAGGATATAAGAATCAATGCTTGTTGGTCTGTTGAAGATGAATCCAGAGAAAGGTTGTTTGAAGAAGATATGGATAAGTATGCTTCAAATCATCATCCTCAAATCTTAGTAGCTGAAGGAACTAAAATCTTGCAGAAACCACATGAGTCAAGATATGACAAAATGAAACAAGGTAAGATAACTCCTACTGTCCAAGAAGTGGAAGAATTAGAAGCAACCCATGTTCTGAATTTAAGGAACAGAATGATCCCTGAAAGGATGGGAACAACTCCCACTAGTGAAATAAAAAAGCAACCCTTCATCAACAAAAGTGCTAATAAAGAGAGAATTGATAAAACCCCTAAAAGAATAATCCCTGAAATTATTGAAGTAGAGGAGGAAGCACTCAAGGAAGAAAGCAACAAACCATTGGACATAAAGAAAATAGAATTTGATGCTGGGTCAAAACTCAGTAAGCAAAAGGTTAACATCACATTTGGAGAACTTATGAAAGTTCAACAATATAGAGAACAAGTCTGCAGAGCATTTGGATTAGTGGAACAAAAAGAAGACCCAACTTGCCATGTTGCTAGACAAAATCAACATGATACAAGGTCACCATCCTCTGTCAGACCCTTCTATGTATCACTAAGGTATAATTCATATGAAGGAGAAAGGTATGTTATCCACAATTGCATGTTAGACAATGGAGCCTCACACAATATCATGCCCAAAATGATAGCTGATCAAATGGGATTAATATGTACAAGAGATTCTGCCCCTATTTTAGTAATGGATAGCAGAAAAATTCCTTGTGTAGGGGTGATAACTGGATTGTTGGTTTTCTTAGATCAACACCCCAAAAAGGGCATAGTCATGGATGTTGCAGTAGTTGATGTTGACCCATTCTTCTCACTATTACTCAGTAGACATTGGGTAGAACAACTGGGAGGTTCAATTCAACTGGACTGGTCCTATGCTACAATCCCCATATCAGATAAGGAGAACATAATATTACGAAGAGAACCATTTAACAAGCACTCCATAGAGTTAATTCAAACTGATGAAACCATGATAAACTTAGTAAACTCTATGGAAGAAAAAGGGATGGGAGTTTACTCCATATGGCACAACCCATTCCTGGTGGAAATACCAAAAGCAAAGAACATGGATCCAAAAGTTATGAGAATGGTAGATGCTGAATCAGATAGAGTATTAACCCAAGAAATGTGGACCATGTCTTTTGATGGAGCTAAATCCCAATCTGGAGTAGGTGCAGGTGTTAATTTGATCGATATTAAAGGAAATTACCTTGGTATTCCTTACAGACTGGAATTTCCTTGCACAAACAATGTAGCTGAGTATGAAGCTTTACTACTAGGGTTAAGAAAAGCAAAAGAATTAGGTATTAACTACTTGACTATAATAGGGGATGCAGAGCTTATTATACAGCAGGTCAAAGGTAAATATCAGACCAAGCACCCTAGGCTTAAGCAATATAAAAATGTAGTATTGGAAGAAATTGATAAATTCTTAGCTTTCAATATCTCATATATTCCAAGAGAACAAAATCATGTTGCAGATATTTTAGCTATAAATACCTCAAGTCTAGATCACCCAGAGATAACTACAGAATATATGGATAGATTCCCAACTATTTCAGTCTATAAGCCTTCTGTGCTAGATAACATAGTCTATCTACAGGTCTTTCAAGATGATATAGATATTAAATATTTTATGACTGTAAAATTAGTATGCAGATGTAATCTATGATGAAAAGGATGAAGACAAGCTAAAAGACCAAATAGGAGAGCCAATAGAAGTAATCCAGCTGAAAACAAATAGGATACCCAAAGGATTGGTTTCTCTAGAGAGTCTATTTGATGATTTTGACAAAGCTTATAAGCCTTTAAGTAGAGAAGTAATATCTGAAGACATTAACATTGGTACAATGAAAGAACCTAGAATAGTAAAGGTAGACATGGCCTTACCTACTAAAGAAAAAGTTGGATATATCAGTTTCTTAAAAAAGAACAAAGAACATTTTGCTTGGACTTATGAAGACCTTAAAAATTTCAAAATAGATGTAATGACACACATAATACCCCTGAAGGAAGATTCCAAACCATTTAGATAGAAATAGAGGAAGTACAACCCAACTCTGCACCCAATAATGCAAAAGGAGGTACAAAAATTGTTGGATTCCAAAATAATCAGAAAGGTAAGATTTTCTTCTTGGATATCCAATTTGGTACCAGTCAGAAAAAAGAATGGTGATATTAGACTCTGTGTAGATTTTAGAAATTTAAACAAGAGTTCATTGAAAGACAATTACCCATTGCCCAATATGGAACAACTATTACAAGCAGTAGTTGGTTCAACTAGATTGTCCCTGTTAGATGGATTTTTTGGATACAATCAAATTCAGATTAATCCAGAAGATAGACATAAAACCGCATTCACTACACCTTGGGGCACATTTGAATATTTAAGAATACCTTTTGGACTGATGAATGCAGGTGCTACTTTTTAGAGAGCAATGGATTTTGCCTTCAAAGGATTAATGTTCAAAATAGTAGTTGTTTACCTGGATGATATCATAGTATTCTCTAAGAATCCAGAAGATCATTTAGAACATTTGACAGTTTTTGCTCGGTGCAAGGAATTTGGAATTTCTTTAAATCCCAAGAAATGCATATTTGGGACTACACAAGGAAAGTTGTTAGGACATATAGTTTCAGAAAAAGGAATAAGCATTGATCCAGACAGAATTGAAGCTATTTCCAAAATTCCTCCTCCCAGAAATTTAAAAGGAGTTAGGTCATTCTTTGGCAAGATAAATTTTATTAGAAGATTTGTCCCAAATTTTGCAGAGATGACCAAACCCATAAATGATATGGTTAAGAAAATCGGAGAAATAAAATGGACAATAGAAAATATGGAAGCATTTAACCAGATCAAAGAAGCCATATCAACCACTCCAGCCCTAAGCTACCCTGATTATGCAAAGGATTTTAATATCTACTCTTATGCATCTGAACACTCCATTGTTGCAGTTCTTTCATAGAAATATGATGAAAATAATGAAAGGCCAATAGCCTTCATGAGTTCAGGTCTGAAAGGAGCACATCTCAAATACACCTTGCTAGAAAAACATGCTTATGCAGTAATCCAATATTTAGAACATTTCAAAGGTATATTTGGCTCAAATAAAGTTTACTGTTGTATCCCTTTTATAGCAATAAAAGATATTTTTTCTCAATCAGAGCCATTAGGAAGACCAACGAGATGGATGGTAAAGCTTCTGCAGTATGATGCTGAATTCAAGGTAGTTAAAACTGTCAAAGGGCGAGGTTTGGCTAAACTATTGGCTAATAAAGAAGAAGAAGGATTTGACAATGTTCTCACAATAGATGAGGCATATGATGTCAGAAGAATCAATAATACCGAATGCAAATGGTATGAAGAAATTTTGTCATACTTACAAACCCTATCATTCCCTAAAGATATGTCAGCAAACAGAATGAGGTCAGTCAAGCTTCAAGCCCAAAAATATTATATACAGGATGGTGTGCTGTACTGGAAACACCCTGACGGAGTATTATTAGTCTGTTTATATGAAAGTGAAATCCCAAAAATAATTAATGAATTTCATGATGGTTTTTGTGGGGGACATTTTGCTCCAAGAGCCACAACTAATAAAATTATGAGAGCAGGATATTATTGGCCTTCCATTTTTAAGGATGTATATAAATATGTTAGGAACTATCATAACTGCTAGGTTTTTGTAGGAAAGAAGTAGCTAGCAGCCATGCCCCTCAAGCCAGTAATCATTGAAGCACCATTCACCCAATGGGGCATTGATTTAATTGGAGAGATCAAGCCTAATTCATCTAGCCAACACAAGTGGATCATAACTGCAATAGATTACTTTACAAAGTGGGTAGAAGCTGCACCTCTAAGAACATCCACAACTGCCACTATCATCAAATTCTTGGAAGAAAACATTCTGACCAGGTTTGGAGTTCCTCAAAAACTGGTAACAGATAATGCACAGTATTTTGTTTCATATGAAATGGTAGAATTTTGTGTTGAATATGGAATTGAGTTGTCCCATTCTGCTAATTATTACCCCCAAGGAAATGGTCTAGCTGAGTCATCAAATAAGAATGTAATAACTAGAATAAAAATATCATTAGGTAAGAACAAAAGAGGGTGGGACAGTGAACTTAAATTTGCTCTATGGGCTGATAGGTTGTCTGTAAAAAGAAACACAGGAAGAACCCCCTATGAGATGGTATATGGAGAGAAGGCCTTATTACCTTCAAGAATAGAAAAATTGGCACTTTCCCTCCTATTGCAAGACCATGAAGACCCCAATCCCTTACAGAGAAGGCTTGACCAAATTGTCCTATTAGAAGAGCAAAGAAGAGAGACCCTTAATAGAATGATGGAACAAACCCAGAAAACCATGAAATTGTTTAATAAGAAAGCCAAGGGTACTCCTTTTTCTCAAGGAGATATAGTCATCTATTGGGATCCTAAAAATGATAAGCATGGTGAAAAGGGTAAATTTGAACCTAAATGGATTGGTCCATACCAGATAGCCCATGTTATAGGGCAGAATACTTACAAGTTGCAGACTTTGCAGGGAGAAATAATGGCTATCCCTATTAATGGCCAACACCTCAAAATGTACAATCCCTGTTGAAGGTGAAAAATAAATAAAAATATATATAAATAAAAAGTGGAAAAACAAAAAACCCCAAAAATAGAGTGATGTATTTTGTTATTTTGTGTACTAGATAAGCTTTTCTTTTTTGTTAGCATAATTCTGAGTTTGTTGTACACATGATATTCTTAGTTTGATGAGTATACATTATTGTTGATTCCACAAAAAACAATAAGAAAAAAGGAGATTTATTTTAGACTCTGATGAGGTTTACAATTTTTCAAATATGAGTGTTTATGCAATAGTTATTTGATATGAGATAAAACAGGATGAAAATAGAGCTGATTGAAACATCATGTCAAAGCCTCACATTACAAATGATACTTAAGGTGACTTCAAAGGTCCAAAGAACCGAGTTATCTTTGAGAGGGTGGTTGAGCCAAAAATCATTACACTCATCCTTTTAGCCAAAAACTAATCCTCAACTCAGGCATACTCTTTGCACAATTTGCTTATATCCAAATACTTCTCAAACGAGAAAGAAAAATAAAAAATAAAGTAAAATTGAGTCACTACCTGAGATATCTTGGAAAACCTCTACCGGGGCTATAGACGCTTGACTGGTAGTAGGGTAAAACCAGATGGGATTAGAAGCAACTCCACCGGGGCTATAGACGCTTGACTGGTAGTGGAGCCCTACAGAATGGTGAAAATTTTTAAGAGTGAAATCACATATTAGGCTTAACTATTTTTCTCAGATATGACAAAGTTTTGAAAGACTTAGAAATCAAAATGAATGCACAAACACACACATGGGCCAAAGCATGATGAAGCAAATGGCTTTGACAAAATTTTGTGTAATCATATCCTATGACTTAGCTAAAACAAGCATTACAATATATCTAAAAAACTCATCTGTTTCTAAAATTCTGACCCTAGTTTCCAAAGTGAATAAAAGGAATTACAGTTTTTCAATACTCTATTACTTTGATGTCTTGTTGTTTGTACATTTTTCAGTTTAAAAATTGTTATGTTTTGTTTTTCAAGCTTTGCTTAGCAGTCAAGATGATTTGAATTTTTTTCCAAAATTGCAATAAAACCAGGAGATTCTATAATTCTCAAGTGCCTCATGTTTTCAGCACATTGTCCTAGTCAGAGCCTATGTTGGAGCCAAATTTGACTCAACATTTGAAACCCCCAAATTTAAATTTTTTGGTTTCAATGTAATAAGCAAAAGTTGCTAATTCACCTAAGAAGTTGATTTACATTTGTTTGAAATTTCAAAATCAAACTTAGCCATTTTTATTTGAGCTTATGACCATTATCTCATCATTTAAAAAGTCATTAAGGCCAAATCATTTAAGCACCTGGTACCATAGTAAAATCATAAAATACCCGACTTTTAAGTAAGGGTCATGGTGATCATAATAATCGGACCTAAGCCTAATGAATAAACTCTTAAGTCCTAAAGTATTAGAAAAAGATAAATCAAGGCCTAATGATGAAACACCATGGTCTAAAGTCCAAAAACCTAAGGTTTGAACAAAGGTCTTAATTAAAATCCTTGAGGGTATGTGCCCCATTGCGTTAAAAATTGAGCACCTTAAAACAGATCTAAGGGTAGCGCTTCATCAAAGAAGAATCCAATGGACGCGCTTGCTTTGATTAAACAACTCTTTAAAATGATGTGGTCAAAGGAATTAAAGTCTAAAGTTTTGAAAGAAAAATTAATCAAAACATTAAGGGTATGCACCCCCTTTAATTAAGCAGTGAGCTAATCAGGTAAATCTGATGATAGCGCTTAATCAAGATTTGATCGGACGACAATGCTCTCATAAAAGGTGCATTAAAAAGGTAAAAGACCATAAGATTAATTAAAACTATTAAATGAGATTAGTGAGGGTCTAACACATCAGATAATTATCCCCATTTCGTCTTAATCAAAGGTTAAAATCAAGTACCCCTTGGTAACTAACCTCGTAGGTTGAAAGAAATCAATGGTCATGCCAATATTGATCGAGATCCAATGGCTATACCAAAGTTGAAACCCAAATGATGGAATGGTAAGAATATCGGGTAACATGAAGGTAAAGCTAATATTAATCATGCATTAGTGAGGGTATAATATATTACTAATTACCCCCTTTGAGCTTAATCTGAGATTAATCAAATACAATGATGCACCCCTTTTGGTTATCGAATGTGTAGATTGTAGGATATCTAATGATAATGCCTCATCAAAGAGAAATCGTATGGATGCACTCAACTTAATAAAGCACCCCGATATAAAGTTTGAAGACTTGAGTACAATGGTCACAAAATATCTGACGGTTATGATTGATCAAAAATTTGATCCGACGATGCAATTTCATCATAAATTACCAAGGATAAAAAAAGGGGGTATTATAATGAGTGATATGTTAAATCATGTGCCAAATTAGAAGGAATCGATGGATGCACTTTATCTAGTGATCATCAAAATACATTAAGGCTATGATGATAATTTTAATTGAAGGTTTGAGGGTATGCACCCCCATTCATTAATAGTCGAGCACATCGATCTAAATCTAAGGGTAGCACTCTGTTCTTACTTAATCGAACGATGGTGCTTTAATGAGCCAATCGAAAGATAAGTCGACCAAGACAAAGGATAAAATAAATTGATGGTTGCACTAATCCTCCTTAATATCTGATAGTAGCACACAAGTCAAAGGTCCAAGTAATGAAATAATCATGAATGTCTTCTAGAAAATCCGATGGTAGCGCTCCATTGAGATTAAAAGGATCCAATGACAACGATCGAGTCAAAGTCAAAATGATAAGATACAAGCGAGGCTAATCCAATGGATATCTTCTGACAAATCCAATGGATGCACTCCCTCTCAAAATAATCCAATGGTGGTGCACACTTCAAAGGTAAATCTAATGGTAAGCCTAAATTAGCATTCAATTAATAAAATTTTAATCACATTTAGCAAGGGTCCTAACACATTATTAATCGCCCCCTATTTTTGATTAATCAATATTAAAAGGTTTGAAGCATGTTTTATTTTTTTGGTTATCTAACTCGCAGGTTATAAAAGATCTAAGGTTGCATCCTTATCCAATCTAAACGAATGGCTACGCTCATTCGTGGTTATCCAAGGAACCTTAAGGTTTAAGAATATCAAGAGCAGCCCTGATAGAACTTGTGATGATCACAAACCAGCAAAATTGGCAGACTCATGTTCCAAAGAGAATATTTGTCAGTTTAGCTCCCAGGAGGAGGATGATTGCTTCGCAAAATCTCCAAAACAAATATCAAGGTGGAGAACAGGGATGAGACTCATTCACAGCAAGGCACATTGAAAGGCACTATGAAGATTAATAGTTGAGATGAAGTCGAATAAATTAGTACGCATAAGCACTGCAAATCCAGATGATACTCAAGGAAGGAAAGATTCGAGCAATCAAAATAAATCCTATGAATAGTACCCAGATAAGGGTAATGTAGACTGATGAGAAGATAAATCCTGACACTCAAGCATGCAAATTAGATCATACATATCCACTGAAAATGATAGCATACTGTGTGAAAGACTAATATAATCTTGCTAAACATGCTCATGCCCGAAGCTCATGGCTTATAAAGAGAGACAGTAAATGAGAGCTGAAAGGTACCAGTGAGAAAAATAATTGAGCACAAGAAGTATGAATGTATTCATTTTCTATTCTACAAATACTTAAGGCGAAGAAAGTGCGTGAAGAATAAAACATGGTTTCGACTTGCAAAAATTCATTCAATCCATGCTTCGACGGAATATAGTTACAAGGGGAACACTTCGATGGAGTATAGTTATGGAAGCATCTTATAGATGCTTCCAGATCTTGTTTTCCATTCTCGCCTTCCTCCTACTTATCACTGGCCCCCTTTTTCTAGGTATTCTTTCTTGACCATCCTAACATTTTTTCCAAAATTTTGCCATCTCACCTTCATCCATTATGCGAAGCCATCCCCTTTCCTCTTTTTTTCTTCACTCTATCGTGTGATCAGTTCCATTCCATCCATTTTCCACTGGCATGCCACCCCTTGTCTTCACCATCACGTCGGGTCCCCCTCCGTATTTCGTCAAGATTTTATGACATTAGTCCGGTCAATCCCCAATAGTTTATCATAGTGACCAGGACAAGCAGAAGAAAATAATTTACGTATAAGTATAAATCCTTTGTTAAATGAGCAGAAGAAGAGAAACAAGTATGCCAACTCATTTCAGTGGAAGAACTCCCTTCAAACCAAGAGTGAGATGTAACAGTCGATTCAGAACCACACCATATGGATAGCATATAGAAGAGATTCAATCAGATGTTGACAAGTGTAGGGCCCAAGACAAATCTAAAATAACAAATTCAAGAACCCAACCTATAAGAAGAAGTGCCTGGGTTTAGAATCATCATAAAGCAATTAGAGAATAGCATTTTTTCTAAGAGGTATACTTGAGTGCCCTTTAGAGTTGTACTATTGTATCTCCTTTCTGTGTATTTTTTCTTATTCATTCTTTCTTCTTCCCCTTTTTGTGTGGGATTTTGATAGGAAAGTACCCAAGAAGCTAAGAATATTTCTAGACTATTGAGTCAAATATTTGGAGACTCTTCTGTTACCAAATTGGAACAAGGAGAGTAGGAGATTTTTGTTACATTATTTAAAGAGAGTATCTTCATTGTATTGATAATTTCTTAGAGAAAATAGAGTTTACAAGCTTCTTTCTTACTCTGAATGTAATGATATTTTAAATAAATACAATTATGGATCTTTTTCCTATCATTTCTTCATATCATGTTGGTGTGCTACTATGTAATGGATTACATTATTTGAATGCATTATATACATTTCTGTCATTGGTCAAATTTTAGTTTTATTATGATATTTTAATAAGTCTAAGAGCATCAATTTTATTTTCCCAATTATCTATGTTCATGTTAAAATTGTTGTTAAATTGCTATAACAGCCCAATGAATCTAGGCACCGATCTACATAAGGCATAACAAATGGTTATTTTCTTGATTGGTCATTTTTAATACATATAGTGTTATATTAACCTAGAGCGTATAATCATTGTTTTATAATAAAATTACCGTTGGGGTTTCCTTACCCGTTCTATAGTTTTTTATTTAGCAATACTCGTGTTTATCAAAAAAAATAGGTAGGTTTACCAGATCCTGTAATATCTCATTGGTTTCAAACGGTTTCTTGCAGCATGACATTCGAATCCTATGGATGCAAGAAATGGTTCCAATAGGCCTCCCAATTGAATTTTGGAATTTGAATATATTTTCTACCATTGAAAGCACCCTTGGAACTTTCATTAAGACTACTAACTATACATATAAATTTGAACACATTAGTTATGCTTGAATTTGTGTCTGAATGGATTTTGATAAACCCCTTCCACAAAAGATTTCATTACAATTTGGAGAGGAAACTTGGGAGTAGCGGGTGGTCTATGAGAACATTCCTTTCCATTGTAGAATATGCCATCAATATGGTCATTTGTCTAGTGTCTATCCAAATAATATTCTAGATCAAAATAAATAGGACACAAACTTAGAAGGCTTCCAAATGCCTAAGAAGAAGAACACTAAAAAGAATCAATTATAAAGGATCAAGTGATGTTGTCAACTAATATGTTTGGAATTCTATCCATAAATAACATCACGAGTGAGAAATAGAATATAATGGAGATAAGAATTTTAGAAACATAGTTTAAAAATGTAAGGAAGGACTCAAATACAAACTAGGAAATCAAATATTTTCAATAAAAAAATAAATGAGAAAACATAGATAAGAAGAACAATCTTTTAAGTACTAAAATTTCAAATAATTTGGATCCCAAGAAATATATTACTGAATCTTCCAATAATACTTTAATTGTGTATGCACATACTTTAGGGTTATAATCTATCCTAGATTCAATTGGGTTAAGGCAAGAAACAGGAAAATAAATAAATATGGACACTAACCAAAAGGTAAGCCACGAGACCAATTAGCATCATATGGTAAAAGAAGATGAAAATTTTATAGAAGAAGGTAATATTAATGTTGTAACCAACATATTTAGCCTTATTATTAATGAATATCATCACTTGGAATATTAGAGAGATTGAAGGGAGTATTTCAAAACAAAATAAAATTAAAAAATGATTCAAAAAAACCAACCACATTTGGTTTTCCTTCAAGAAACAAATATGTATATAGGGGAAATGGAATCTATTGGAAGTAAAATTTGGTTGATAGGAAAAGTGATTTCACATAATTCCCATAGGGATTCTAAAATCATTACTTGCCTGTGGAACCCAAAAGATATCATTATTCACCATATAATTGGTAGCTAGGGTCTCTTGGTTGTGGTTGCACAAAGTAGATAATCTAATCAAATTATACTTTGCTTGACTGTTTATGCTCCAATTACTTTGGAGGAAAAGCAAAGACAATGGAAGGATATAACTTATATTATATCCTATTTTCTTAAATCCTGGGTCTTTATCTAAGGAGACTTCAATACCATCCTCTATTTGGAAGAGAATATGGGGGAAATGATAATCTAGATGAGAGCTTAGACCTCATGAGTGAATATATTGCAAACCTTCACCTTATGGACATCCAACTAGATAATGACCTCATGACTTGGTCTAATAGAATGTAAGGCTCTACTTGTATCATGGAAATATTTGATAAATTATTGTTCTTGAATAATTTCTTAATCCATGGTCACATTCCTAAGGTGAAAAATCTTAACAATGTTGGTTTGTATCATTGGCTAATCATGGTTGAAATCTAGAAAATGAAGGTTAGTATTTTTCCCTTTTGATTTCAGTTAATGTGGATCAAATACAGTTCCTATTGGGGTCTAAATTAACATTGGGGAAACATTGAACTGTGACTATGAATCTATGACTTTGTGGGAGGTGCACACCCACTAATCACATCTCAAACCCCAATATTGGATGGATCAAATATTTCTTCAATCCAACCTCCATAGTATACTGGTATACCTTATCAACTAATTGTATGTTGACTCAATTAATCTCAGTTTAATATGTAAGTTTAGGGATAGAAATAGAGTAAGGGTTAGAAACAATTGAATTAATAATGGATGAATGAAGCTAATAGAATTGACAAATATCAAGGATCCTCTGATTAATCACATTTATAGTATGCCACAGTTAAGAATAACAACATTTAAAACTAGTAATCTTCACAATTAAAGAATAATAAAATACCTAAATAACTATTTCAAACATCTAAAACATTAATAATCCAAATAGCATAATTAGATCAACATTTAGACTAACAGAAAAATAAGCTCTCTACAACATTTGTTTAAGCATGAAGCATTCCAATTTACCCCAAGTTAGCAATCCAATATCAATAGAATTGACTAACCATAATAGTAGTAGCAAAACTTAATTCATAGAATAAACTCAAAAAATATGAAGACACAGGCCTGAGGCAAACTTCCAAGTAATTCTCCTTCTATTGATTTCTTATAAAATTTACAATAGTATGATAGGCAAACACTCTAGAGCCGACCCTTAAAATTGAGGGTTTGACCTCTTTATATAGATTTTATAATTAAAGTAGAAGAAATAGGAATATTACAAGGATTTTTATGCTAGATCAGTAGGGTGCTGAGGTGGCGGTATCTTATTTGCTTACAATAAGAAAGAAAGGAGTGACGCTCCATGAACTCTGTAATTATGGGCTTTGTAAGTTGCTTGGCCCTCCATGGAATCTGATGACTGCACTAATTGTAGGTTGATCTGTGCCATCTCCTATTCTTTGCTAGGCTTCTCTACCATAGATTTGTAACTGAAAGTCCAAGTGGACCTATATTTTGACTATGCTTGGTCTTATCTAATTATTTTCACTTGCATGGATCGAGTTTCAGTAGTGTGCAATTTTATCACTTTTAAATTCATATTTAAACTCTTCATTTGTCTTTGATCTATTTTTTAATAGCTACAATGAAGGTTGAGTTGGCACATTGGGTCTGCATCATCACATGCCTCTTGTTGATTTCAAAAATCCACACCTTTAGATTTCACATCCTCTTCAGTTTCAGAATACACTCCTCTAATTTCTATTTAGTCATGTTTGACTACATTGACCATGGAATGAGAGCCTATAAGTGACTCACATAATTCTTCAAAATCCACTCCTTCTACTACTCCAAAATCCATTGGGTCATCTTTGACTAGGTTGACCGAAGATTTTAATGCTACATCTAGTAGGTATGGTATTTATAATTGTGCTTTATTCGACAGACCCTTGTTAAAGAAAACTGAGCAATTTCATCTATCTTTAATTTTCTCCACTCCTCTAAGTTTTGTTGGGTGTTTGATTATGTTGACCAAGAAATTTGCACTTCAACAAAAATTAACACTATAAACCTTCATGTTTTAGAAATTAACACCATCCTAGAGTTATCTTTATATTCTCTTATTCAATATCTACTCTTTGAATTTTTTCTAGGTTGGGTTTGACTAGTTTGACCGTGAATTCTAGCACTTTTAGTGGATTTTAACATGACAACCTTTCTTGCATGGAAATGAAAATCAAATTGGAGCTATCTTCGCATTCCCTTATTCAAAATCTGCTCTTTGAAATTTTGCTCACCATTGTTTGACTAGTTTGACCATGAATTTTGCACTTCGATAGATTTAACACTGCTCTCATGCATATTTCAAAACTTAGCCAAATTTTACAAAATTTGCTAGTATGTGGTCTTTTTGGGCCTACATTTTGGCACCTCTTGGATAACTTTGCTCACAAATATAAGGAACTCAAAGCCTTATCCACTAAAACTTCCAGTAGTCTTTGAGGTAAGCAAGGATGTAACTGAGGAGGGGGTAAGGGCCAAATAAAAATGTAGGGAAAAAATGATGGACCTAGAATTAAGAAAAACAAGACACAAAAAAATGGGCGAAGACAAAGTGAGATTATATCAATAGTAAACAAAGTGATGCAAAACAAACCCTGTATTGCTAATGAAATGGAGGTGGTCAGATAAACCTAGGGGTAAAACTTAGTGTAACAACCTCCTCGAAACAAAAAGAAAATCCTAAAAGAGGGGATATATGGTATCTTTACAAGCGGATAAGAGAAAGCAACACTAATGTGTTGGGGGAGTAGAGAAAAGAAAAACAAATAAATAGAACTAGAGGTACACAAAAATAGGGAGCCATTCACCACATAATATCTATATATGCATACTCCATTGTGGTGTAAGATCCATATGCATAATCCATCGAGGCACGGGATTGCTTCTAAGGTAGATAGATTGCCATGAATTGCAATCATTCTTTAATTTTGTTTCACTTATGGTGTTTAGCAGGGGAAAACAATGCCTTCTCCAACTGCTCCAGATCTCCTCTACCATTTTTCATCTACGCACTCTGATCCATATTGGATGTCAAACTATTCTCAAACAACTATTCCTCCTTTTATATACTTGAAGAGGGCACAATGTAAGCTGGTGATGTGGAGATCATTTCTCTAGATCTAGAAAAGTACTTAATTCATTTAATATGGAATTCTTTCTCTCACTAATTCCTTTACTTTCGTGACCCCATTAATTCAACTTGTTTTATGTGGGGTATTTCCATGATATCCTCATCAAGCCTTACATTTTATCATTTTGTATCCATTGGGTATAGAGTCAGAAGACATTATCATGAGTCAAATAGTCAAAATATGAAAGGATGATGTTGTACCCCCCATTTTTTTTGGATTCTACCTTTTGAACACAACCCCAACCTCTCCTCCATTCTCTTTGTAAAATTAATACAAAATGATAAGAGGCTAATATTTTCAAGTGAACCTACCTCTGCATTATTATGATGACTATAGTCAGCCATTTTATTTACTTGTTGGATATGTACATAAAAGTGTGTAATGTGTACCCCTGCCTAACCTTAAATCTACCTTGTAAATATATATGGTGAATCTGCAATGTTTAGACCATATGGCTTTGAATTTGTACTTCTCTTTAAAAAATTTATGATGTAATTCATATATCTCACCTGCATGAATATCATGATGCTTTGATCCTTCACATATCATGTTGTAGGAATCTGTTGAGTGGTATTTTCACCCAATTGTGAAAGTACACTCTCCCTTAGGATTTGGATTCCAAATCCCCTCTTGCAAAGAAGTTAAACAAACAACTTCTCCAAGGTCTCTGTTATATTAGCATTTGCATATGTGCATTAGTAATCTCAAATAAAGATATTCAATTTAAATGCTTGGAACACCTTAGTGATTGCAAGTAATTGTAAACAAGGGGCAATGTTGGTTTATTTTACCATGAAACTTTAGTGATTGTTCATTGAACCAAAATAAATCAAATGTGAGTTGGCCCTCATATGACCACGATGTAGTGCTTTAATTCCTTTTATCTTGATGGTTTTAAAATAGTTTTTTTATCTTGCATTAAATCCTCAATGATGAATAGGGTCTTCACATGTAGCTTCAAAATGTCACTTTAACTTATCCCTCTTAAATGAAATCAAATTTTCATCAAGATGAATAATTAAGTGCTTTAAGGCAAAGACCTTCAATATAATACTCAAATTACCCCTCTTTCGCAAAATTAGAATTTTTATGAAGAAAGGGTAATTTTAGGCCCAAAATGGGAATTTGTGAAAATGCCATAAAACATAACTCCTTCAATGAAATTGGAATTTTCATGAAGGGAATGTCATCATAGGCTCATGAATGCAAAACAAAACTGGAAAAATGAAATTTGACCTTAAAATGGAAAATTTCTATTTTCGGATTTTTAAAATCTCATGACAAAACAGCAACTTCGATGAATTTTAAAAAATACTAAACAACTCCAAAAATGAAATTTCAAAGTGCGTATTGGAAGTCTGAATTATAACCTACGCAATGGCGAAATCATTTTTTAGATTTTGAAATTTTTTTAATGTTTATTTTAATGCCTGAAAATAAGAAAAAATTCTGAAATAAAAATTTTTGAAAACAGAAAATTAAAATTTTGCATCAAAATAATTGTTGAAAATGCAGCAATGCAAAAGCTCCTTCAGTTTGATAGCACCCCGTCCTGCAAAACCGAATACGTGAGAGTTTCATACATGCAACCTAGCCTATTTGACCTGTACTACACACAATCAAAGTAAACTAGGTGCTGGCTCCTAGGGTTTTAAATAATTTCCAGATTGCAGACATTCACATGAAATAACCCAAAAACAATGGCGTAAATTTCACATACAAATCTGAAATTTGGAAGGAGAAAGATAAAACAATTAAAATAGAGCATGCAGAAAATTTCTCATTCTTTCTTGCTAACAAGGCCTGAAATTTCTGAAAAGAAGCTTTCCCATTCAAATTATATTCCTGGTTTTACACATCAAATTTTGCCGCATTTGGCCATGCCAAAAATTCCATCCTCTTTCTTTTTGTGTTTGTATGGCCTATTTAAAAAAATATTCAATATGCCCTTTCATTGGTTTTCCAACTCTTCATTTCATTTCCCATGCTATTCGCAGCTCTCCGTTTCGTTTAACTTTCCATTCGCTTGGCGTTCTCCATGTCGTGCGTTTCTTTTCTCATGGCCCTTTCGTTTCCTACGCAATACCCTGCAAAAAGAAAAAGAACACGTTAAACAAAACAAAAACTAAACTTCACTTAACTAACATGAAAAAAATTAAAAATTAAAACTTAAACAAAAAAAAACAAAAAGCTAAAAAAACAAACCTACCACTACATACTACTTAAAGCTAATAAAAGGTGCTTTAAAAGCTTTAAGAGCTATACGTGGCCACCATGAAAAATATAAGATATTATATATATATATATATATATATATATATATATATATATATATATATATTTATATCTTATCCCTTTTTATTTTTATTATTTTTTTTTTTTGTTTTTATTTTATGTTCATTTGTTTATATATATATATATATATATATATATATATATATATATATATTTATTTATTTATCCTTTCTTTTTTTCTTTTTTTTGTTTTATTTATTTATTTTTTTAATTCCTCTTTTTTTAGTTTATTTATTTTTTTAAACATGAATTAACCCAAAAGTTAATGTTTGAATTATAAACACTTTAATAAACCTATAAAAAAGAAAAAGACAAAAACCACACCAAAATTTATCAAAAAAAAAATGTGGGTCCCCAAGCTTTGGGGCTAGTTGTGAAACAGTCACAACAAATGGCGACTCATCTGGGAAATGCTCCTGAGCATTTCGATGAGAACCCAAAAAGAAAACCTGAAAACACACTTCAAAACTTTAACACAAGCGTCAACAAATATCCAAAGAATGCCAATAGATCAAAAATACATGAAACATCAGAATCGCTAAGCATCAGCTCGGTGTGTGCAATGTGTTTTCATTCCCTACCGTTTGAAACTTGATCAACATTCCATTGTCAGTTTTACTTATGATTTGTATGCAAGGCTATGAATGATTTGTGTAGGATTTGATACATGATGAAGATGCTAGAGATGTAACAACCTGCTTTATAAATGCTCAAACCTTTCTAATATCATGGACAAACATATTAAAGATGTCAAACCCTCTTAGGACCAAATATATGTGTATTGAATTAATTTTACTAGATCCCAAAGTTGGTTATGTGTCACTACCATCTTGAACCCATGTGCAAGTGTAAGTGAAATTAGAGCTTTGGGGAATAAGATTCCCAACCTAAGCGAGATGGGAATTTAACCCTATCCTTACTACTATGATTTGGAGTTCATTACCTCATCTTGAACAAAATAATTTAACTTGTTATGGATGAAATGGTCAAGCTAGTCTATCCATATGAGCAATCAGTGGTCTTGCTTTTAGGCAAGACATGTTGCCACGCATGAGCATACTTAACCCCATAATCCATGACTTAACTTCATTTCTTTGGACCTTGGGGATGACTACCCATCCTTTGCAGAGGACAAGTAGTACGATCCTTCCAATCCAATATTATGACAAAATGGGAAATATTGATCAATTTTATTACTTGGACCTTTGGGATGACTACCCATCCTTTGCAGAGGACATGTAGTACGATCCTTCCAATCCAAGCTTTACGATGAAACGGGGAAAATGGAAGCTTTGGGGAATCGGATTCTCAACCTAAGCGAGATGAGAATTAAGTCCTATCCTTACTACTCCATGTAGGTCAAACCATAGCTTTGGGGAGTTGGATCCTCAACCTAAGTTCGATGAGGATTTAACCCTATCCTTACTACTCTGGTTTTAGGCTTTAAGCTTTTATGAGAGTGGTAAAAACCACTATTTCAAGGATTATGTTGCATGATAGGACAAACATGAAATATTCTTTTCACCTCACCTTTTCATCCAAGTATGGTTTTGACCATTTTGCTCAAGATTCTTTTAATGTGCATGGAATGTGCTTGGTTCAAAATAGTTTAGGCAGCAGCTTCCCAACCTTAGGATCCTTTTACTATATGTTATGTAATAATCCTAAGAGGATTCAACACCTTCTCAATAATTGCCCATGGAATGAAAATGAAACTGAGATGACATGTATATGCAATGTGGAATATGACATGAGATATGAATGCACTGCTTCTTTTGGAATATATCATCTATTATACCCTAATGTGTAAAACTGACAACATCATGCATCACAAGATTCAAACGATATTATTTAAATGTTTGTGTTACTTGTGGAGCTTTCTACAACACAATTCCAATGTTTCATATTCTCCTGATTTTAGGCATAAGTTAACATCTCAATTTTTCTTTTTTTTTTTTTTATAAACAAACCAACATGTCCAAAGGACTAACACACAACACTTGAAACCAAACCCAAAAGTAACTTCAAAAACGAACTTGAAAGCACAAACCAAAACCCAAAACCAAAGTTTATATACAATATAGTACAAGATGATGCCAAGCTTGGACTATTACTTTCCTGGATCCCAAACATGATTAGAGCATTTCAAAAGACATATGTCACAATACACATGCCAAATGTTGTAGGAATCCAACAACAATAAGATCAAACCAAGCAATGCAACAAATTTCAACTTGCCATGTTCACCATACCAATTTGATTTAGTTCTATTAGCAACATCATAGGTGAGATTCAAAATCAAATTGATTAGACAATGGTTGGTATTCAATTTTATTTTGTCTATTCTTTAAAGTGCAAGTTTTATCATTCCATTCATGATTTAGAAGTAGGCTTTCCTTTTCAAAAGTGAGATATTGCAAACAAGAGCCTATTTCTAAAAGTCTTGCATTCAAATTCTTCAAGAATTTAAAGCCATCAAAATCCATCAAAACATCACCAAGATTTGACATTTCATCATTAATGACATTAGCATCCAAAGGGACATCATGTAATCCATCACTTGAAATTTTGGTAGCTACTACCAAAGGTAAAGATTTCACCTTGTCATCCATACTCAACCCATCATGGTTAGAATTTACCACAACTTGATGAGTGTTAGTAGCTTTTTCCTCGTTGTCTTCTTCATCATCCAACACCTGTTCAAAAACACCAAAGTTAGGCACCCAATCAAACATGCATCCATCTTTTTCAAAACAAGAGCCTAATTTTTCAAGATATGTGTCACGTGACACCTTTCCATGATCAATGGCTTGAGTTGCCTCCAGATCCATATTTTCATTAGGATCATCAATAGTATCAAACCCACACCACTTAGGATTTGTGATTTCATCATTTTGAGATGGCATGGACATTGTAGAAACCATAGGTGGATCAAGATCTTCTATTTCTTGCCCCTCAAGGGGAACAAAAACAATTGATTCTCCTTCTTGATCCATGGTAGTAAAATCATTATCCTTCTCCAACCTTTGATGAGATTCCAATCCTTCTTCCAAAACATTCTTAGATTGTACAGGATTTGTAATATCCTCATGTGAAAGGGCAATTGTATCATCCTGCATATCAATAGGCACACAAATTTCATTAGAAGGCTTGGAGTGAGCATACTCTTCCCAAGAATCATAATGATCATCTTTCAAAATTAAATTGTGATGCTCAACTATTTCTTCTTCATCTTTTAATTCATCAACATGTTTCTCATCAAATTTATCTTCACCTTCCTTAGATGGTTCAATTACTTCCAAAATTGGGTTATTGCTTGTATTCAAATTGATAATGCTATCATAATCCAAATTTGTAACCCATGATTCAATTTTATCACAATTTGGAAGGTGTGGATCTTCTTGGTCATTACTTTCAACAATGTCATCCAAAATAGATTCATCCTCATAGGATTCATCTTTTGGTGAGTCAAGGGTTTCCAATTTGTCACATGTTTCAATACTAGTTGGATCTAGTACTCCTCCCTTGCCTAAAATCATATTCTTGTGAAAATCATTAAAATTGATTTTAGAAGCATCTTTTGAATCAAGATGAGTATCTTGAAGTTGATTCATACTTAAGAAAGATGGTTGATCTTGCATAGTAAGTTGAGGATTTTGAAATTGATTGAAGCTTGGGAATGATTGTTGATTCTGAAATTGATTCACACTTGAATTTGGTTGAGGTGGATAAATCATTGGGTGGGTAAAGGAAGTATTAAATGATTGAAGATTACATGATCCAAAACCCACACCATAATTTTGACAACTCAATTGTTGCTCAATTGCCATTGCTTGAGCATAGGCTTGAGACAAAGATGTGATTAGGGGCATCCCTCGCAAATATGTGGAAATGAGTGGGTCAAGAGCATTGACATATATTTGGAGAGCCACTTCTTCTTGCAAAACATAACATGTCACTAATTGAGCATATAATCCAAAGAACCTTTCAGAAAATGACTTCACATTTTCACTTGGTCCTTTTTTGATGGTGAAAAATTGCTCATACATGCGGATTGGGTCAACTTGCTTTTTGTTGAATTGATTAAGAAATGTTGCCTCTAATTGAGCCCAAGAAGTGATAGACCCTAAAGGTAGACTTGTAAACCAATCATATGCCACTTTGTCCAAGGTGTAAGGGAACATTTTACAAACAACATCATCATACCAAATTGTTAAGTGATTCACAACAAATTTGAATGCTTGAATATGTTCTCGTGCAGTATTTGTCCCATTAGACAAAAATCGAGGAAGACATCTCTCAAAACCAACGGGCAAATAATGTTGAACTCCTGGTGTGTTCAATGGGCTACCTGTCATCCATGGTGAAAACATAGCCATTAGTGAATCTTAAAGAATATAACTTTAATACCCAATTTTTTTTTATTTATTTTTTATTTTATTTTTTTTAACATCAAATCAAATCCCATTATTCCTGTATGAACAATCAAAGCGTTAGAACAATGCATAGCAATTCATGTCCTCCTTTTAACAGTACCAAGTTGTAATATTAAAAGAGGGCTAAAGATAATAATCAATAGGGCATGAAATATTCAAAATTTAAATCCCTATAGCATTTAAATCATACTAGAATAAACCAATTCAGGCCCTCCTTCTAGCGCCAAAATGTTGAGTGGTATTTTCACCCAATTGTGAAAGTACACTCTCCCTTAGGATTTGGATTCCAAATCCCCTCTTGCAAAGAAGTTAAACAAACAACTTCTCCAAGGTTCTTCGTTATATTAGCATTTGCATATGTGCATTAGTAATCTCAAATAAAGATATTCAATTTAAATGCTTGGAACACCTTAGTGATTGCAAGTAACTGTAAACAAGGGGCAATGTTGGTTTATTTTACCATGAAACTTTAGTGATTGTTCATTGAACCAAAATAAATCAAATGTGAGTTGGCCCTCATATGACCACGATGTAGTGCTTTAATTCCTTTTATCTTGATGGTTTTAAAATAGTTTTTTTATCTTGCATTAAATCCTCAATGATGAATAGGGTCTTCACATGTAGCTTCAAAATGTCACTTTAACTTATCCCTCTTAAATGAAATCAAATTTTCATCAAGATGAATAATTAAGTGCTTTAAGGCAAAGACCTTCAATATAATACTCAAATTACCCCTCTTTCGCAAAATTAGAATTTTTATGAAGAAAGGGTAATTTTAGGCCCAAAATGGGAATTTGTGAAAATGCCATAAAACATAACTCCTTCAATGAAATTGGAATTTCCATGAAGGGAATGTCATCATAGGCTCATGAATGCAAAACAAAACTGGAAAAATGAAATTTGACCTTAAAATGGAAATTTTCTATTTTCGGATTTTTAAAATCTGTTACAAAACAGCAACTTCGATGAATTTTAAAAAATACTAAACAACTCCGAAAATGAAATTTCAAAGTGCGTATTGGAAGTCTGAATTATAACCTACGCAATGGCGAAATCATTTTTTAGATTTTGAAATTTTTTAATGTTTATTTTAATGCCTGAAAATAAGAAAAAATTCTGAAATAAAATTTTTTGAAAACAGAAAATTAAAATTTTGCATCAAAATAATTGTTGAAATGCAGCAATGCAAAAGCTCCTTCAGTTTGATAGCACCCCGTCCTGCAAAACCGAATACGTGAGAGTTTCATACATGCAACCTAGCCTATTTGACCTGTACTACACACAATCAAAGTAAACTAGGTGCTGGCTCCTAGGGTTTTAAATAATTTCCAGATTGCAGACATTCACATGAAATAACCCAAAAACAATGGCGTAAATTTCACATACAAATCTGAAATTTGGAAGGAGAAAGATAAAACAATTAAAATAGAGCATGCAGAAAATTTCTCATTCTTTCTTGCTAACAAGGCCTGAAATTTCTGAAAAGAAGCTTTCCCATTCAAATTATATTCCTGGTTTTACACATCAAATTTTGCCGCATTTGGCCATGCCAAAAATTCCGTCCTCTTTCTTTTTGTGTTTGTATGGCCTATTTAAAAAAAATATTCAATATGCCCTTTCATTGGTTTTCCAACTCTTCATTTCATTTCCCATGCTATTCGCAGCTCTCCATTTCGTTTAAATTTCCATTCGCTTGGCGTTCTCCATGTCGTGCGTTTCTTTTCTCATGGCCCTTTCGTTTCCTACGCAATACCCTGCAAAAAGAAAAAGAACACGTTAAAAAAAACAAAAACTAAACTTCACTTAACTAACATGGAAAAAAATTAAAAATTAAAACTTAAACAAAAAAAAACAAAAAGCTAAAAAACAAACCTACCACTACATACTACTTAAAGCTAATAAAAGGTGCTTTAAAAGCTTTAAGAGCTATACGTGGCCACCATGAAAAATATAAGATATTATATATATATATATATATATATATATATATATATATATATATATATATTATATCTTATCCCTTTTTATTTTTATTATTATTTTTTTTTGTTTTTATTTTATGTTCATTTGTTTATATATATATATATATATATATATATATATATATATATATATATATATTTTTTATTTATTTATTTATTTATTTATCCTTTCTTTTTTTCTTTTTTTTGTTTTATTTATTTATTTTTTTTAATTCCTCTTTTTTTAGTTTATTTATTTTTTTAAACATGAATTAACCCAAAAGTTAATGTTTGAATTATAAACACTTTAATAAACCTATAAAAAAGAAAAAGACAAAAACCACACCAAAATTTATCAAAAAAAGTGGGTCCCCAAGCTTTGGGGCTAGTTGTGAAACAGTCACAACAGAATCAAATCTTACTTCTATAGTCTTTATAGTTTGGAAGTCTCTCCCATCGGTAGATCATGACCATGGCATCTATCTTGGAACACTCATGCCTCTAACAACATAGACCCTTTATTTCTCCATCCATCACCTCCTCGTGAGTATGGGCATCAGGCTAAAAGTAATTGCCCCTCCATATCTCTTGGGACAACGAGGGATCTTCATAGCCCATTTTCTATTTGGATGACAACATTATCGTTGGTCTCCTCAAGGAGGGGTTTCTATTCCTATTCCTGTGTGATTATGCACAGTGTTTGGAAGGCTAGTGTGTGGCTGATTATAATCCTTGATGATAAAGGGATGAAGGTCTTGGCCAAAAATATTGAATATATTTCTTCTTCCAAATATTTTAATATGATTCATATCATTCTTAAGACAAAACCCAAAATATTTGATCAAGGTTTTAGAAAGGCAAATACCAAATAATGGAGATATGTCCATGACCATGATATCTAGTACCATGAATAAATCAAGAAGTCCCCACAACATCATTACAATTTTTTTTATAATACCCAAAAATTTTATGGTCTTCCCTCTAAATTGCAAAAGTTTGGGCTCCACCCTCTCAAAACCAACTCCAAGCCTTCACATACCTGAAAAGGTATTATAGGTACTTCAACTCCTGGGTTTACTGGATAGTTATGCATCATACCCTTTTCAATAGTAATTGACACATAATTGGGTTGAATTGTCTCTCATAGAAACCTAGAGCATTACTTTTAGGTATTTCCCTACTTGCTCCAGCTAAATTCCTTAAATAAAGGTTAGTCAAATCAACCCTTGAGTGTATCAACAAGTCTCCCCTCAAGCATTTAAACAGGCTCTGGAATTGATGGACCTTTTTCCTTTTTTATTCAAATATTATTGTAGGGAAATACAAGTCCCTCAAAGCTTTGATCCCCCTTTTATTTAGGGATTTTCCTACTAATATTTGTTCTCGCATCATCACTTGAATTTCATCATCTTGGATGTGACTTTGCAGTGTTGTATGGGAATTGCCAGTATTGTTTATTAGAGAACCTGCTTTTATGTTTCAAACCTTTTCAATACTTATATAGTATAGCTAGAATCCATTCTCTATCTAGTGCTGACCAATGAAACTGGAATTGAGAGTGGAATACCATTGTTTATCACCTACTTAGATTCTATATCTTGTTCTTCTCTACCTTCACCTTTGACCCTATCTTTTATGATCCATGGTTTGCAATACTACTAGGTGTTGGGCCCTTGTAATATCATCATGACAAGGTGTTGCTCTTCTCTTTATTTGTAATCTTGGGAGTACTACTTGACTTTTTTGACTCCTAATTTAAATTTTCTTGGTCAATCTATTGATCTAATAATAACCCATCATCGATATGTCATCATGCCTGTGACTCAAATTCCTCAATAGTTCTACTAAAAGATTGGATAATCTAGGGGCTAGATAAATAGGTATTAACTTTTCTAGAAGGGAATTTTCCTGTGATGATTAACATATTTTCTTATATTATGGCTTCTTGAAAAAATTGTTGGAATCTCCTTTCTTTAAACTATTGGATAAGGAGACTTAAATTTGAATGCAGTGGATGAATGTAATACAGGTATACCTAGGGATGAAAGGGTTGATATTCTTGGGGAATTCTTCTCCACATTATTTTAAAATGAAATTTGAACTTAGAAAGGCTCTCATGAAGGGAATTATTTACAAATGAAAACTAAGTGAGGAATAAGAAGGAATCCCTAGGGTCATCAAACTCATCTATGAGGGCTTTGGCCAAATCATCCCAAGCTCTAATACTCCCACCATCTAATGATTCGTACCACAAAAATACCTTACCCTTTAAAGATATGACCAATAATATTAACATAACATCTTCAAACTCTATATTGTAAATAAAAGACAAGGAAGCTATATCTTGGTAATGTTATTTTGTAGTTTTCTCCTTTCCTTGATAAATGGGCAAAATGTTCAGGGTAATTTTGGGAATCTCATGTAAAATTAGGATGTCTAGGGGCCCAAATTCATGCCAAGAGAGGTAATGATGACTAATCATCAGGACTGCAAACTTTTAGAATTAAAAAGGGGAGCTATATCCAATAAAAATAGTCTTTAAAGGTAATTGGTCATGAGATCAGACTTTACTCCCAACATAGTTGCCAAGTGAATTTTAGTTTCATCGCTAATGAGGTCAATACAACTCACTAAATCTTGATTTCTCCATGAATTAATAACAAATAAATGGGTAGGGTAAAGACAATGTGTCTTTAGAGTCCCATTGGGCGTGCCAAAATTATTGGGGTCTGAATTGACATCAAGGAAATATTGAACTATTACTATGAATCTATGATTTTTGGGATGTGCACACCCACTAATCATAGCTCAAATCCTGACATTGGATGGTTCAAGGATTGCTTGAGTCCAACCTCTAGAGTAGGCTGGTATACCTTGTCAACTAATTATATATTGACTCAATTAAGCTCAGTTTAAGATGTAAGTTTAGGGATAGAAATATAATAGGTTTAGAAATAATTGAATGAATAATGGTTAGATGAATCTATAAACATTGACAAATATCAATAATACTTTGATTAATCACATTTCTAGTATGCATCACTTAATACTAATAGCATTCAAAACTAGTGATCTTCACCATTAAAGAATAATAAAATTCCTAGAGAACTAAATCAAACATCTAAAACATTAATAATCCATATAGCATAATTATATCAACCTTTAGACTAATCAAAAAATAATCTCTCTACACCATTTGTTTAAGCATGAAGTATTCCAATTTACCCTAAGTTAGCAATCCAATATCAGCAAAATTGATTACCCATAACAGTAGTAGTAGAAATGAATTCATAGAATAAACTTACAAAAGATGAAAACACATGCCTAAGGCAAACATCCAAGTAATGCTTCTTTTATTGATTTCTCAAAAAAATTATAATAGTATAACGTAAAAACACTCTAGAGCCGACCTTTAAAATTGAGGGTTTAACCTCTTTATATAGATTTTATAATTAAAGTAGAAGAAATAGAAACATTACAATTATTTTTATGCCAGATCAATAGGGTGTTGAGGTGGCAACCTCTTATTTTATTATAAGAATAAATAAAGGAGCTACGCTCCATGAAACTCTACAACTCTAAGCTCTACAAGTTTCTTGGCCCTCCGTAGAATTCGGTGGTTGGACTGATTGTAGGTTGATCTGGGCCATCCTCTATTCTTGGCTAGGCTTCTCTACTGTAGATCTATAACTAAAAATCTAGGTGGATCTTGATTCTAGAAATGCTTGGTCTTTTCTGATTATTTTCACTTGCACTCTATGATCGCATGGACCGAGGTTTAGTAGTGTGGATTTTTCCCCCTTTTAAACTCAAGATTTAAACTCTTCATCCACCTTTGATCAATTTTTTAACAGTTGCGATGAAGGTTGAGTTGGCACACTGGGTCCACATCATCACATACCTCTTTTTAATTTAAAAAATATGCACCTTTATATTCTACTCTAGCTGGTTGCTACATCCTTTTTAGTTTCAAAATACACTCTAATTTTTTCTGAGTCATGTTTGACTATGTTGACCGTGGAATGAGAGCCTATAAGTGACCCGCATTATTCTTCAAAATCTACTCCTGCAAATTAATCTGGGTCTAGTTTGACCATTTGGGTTGTAGAAATTTACATTGCATTATAGGTGAGTGAAAAATAACATAGGTCTCATTTTCAGATAGCAAAAAACTTCTTGTTGGATTGTCTTCCCTTTCACAATTTTGCTACTCCAAAATTTGCTAGGTAAAATTTGATCGGGCTGACCATGGATTTTAATGGTGCATTTTGTTGGTGTGGAATTTATAACTATGCTCTATTCGGTGGACCCTTATTAAAAAAATGGGGTAATTTCACCTATCTTTAATTCTGCTCTGCTCCTCCAAGTTTCACTGGATGCTGTTTGATTGTGTTGATCGTGGACTTTGTACTTTGATAGAAATTAACACTACAAACCTTTATGTGTAGAAATTAACACCATCCTAGAGTTATCTTTGCATTCCTTTATTCAAAATATGCTATTTAAAATTTTCCTATGTCAGGTTTGACTATTTTGATCATGAATTTTGGAACTTTTGGGATATTTAACATGGAAACCTTTCCTACATGGAAATGAACATCAACTTGGAGCTATATTTGTGTTCCCTTATTAAAAATCCACTCTTTGAAATTTTTCTCATCGTTTTTTGACCATTTTGATCATGGATTTTGCACTTCGATGGATTTTAACACTTCTCTCATGCATCTTTCAACACAACCAAATTTTTTCTAAGTATGTGGCCATTTTGGGCCTATATTTCCTTCAAACCCTTAGTGCGATAATGGTGGAAGGAAGGTAAGCCAAGATATGGGACTAAGATGTTTTGTTTTTCTAAAATTTTATAATATATCAAATCTAAAATTAATATTTGGAATTAGAAGGAGGTTGGATATGTCAGGCAAAAGAAACAATAAGTGATTACTCAGCTTAAAGAGTTGAATGATAAAATCCATTTAGATGTCCTCACTAAGAGTAGAATTATTTATGAAATTAGACTCAAAACATAGTTGGAGGAATGATAAAAAGATGAAGAGCTCATATGGAAGCAAAAATTTTAGGATCCAATCAAAACACAAAATTCTTCCACAAATATCTTCTAGCCTACATATCCCACAACTTTAATTTTTTTGAATTTAGATTTTGGAGTTTCTGTCCACACTTAGGATGACATGAAGTCTATCATAGTAAACTATTTTTCCATACTTTTCATTGTTGCATGTCTTGACTCGACTTCTCAATAGAATGTCCTTCAAGTGATCCAAACTCTTATCACTCTCAAGGAGAACTCTATTTTCACTGCTCCAGTTACTATCAATGAGATTCAACAAGTGGTTTTTAAAATACAAAAATGGAAAACCTCGGGGCCTAATGGTTTGCCCATGGAATTTTACCAAGAATTTTGGGATATTCCTTATGTTGATTTATTATGGGTGGTGGAAGAAGCCAAGAATGCCAAAAATATTTTGAATGTTATCAATAAAACTTATATAGTTCTGGTCCCAAATGCTCAAGATGTAGACCATACATTATATTTCAGACCAATATATTTATGTAATGTTATCAAAATCATTACTAATATCATGGTTGAGAGGATGAAACCTCTTTTGCATAATATTATTTCACCTAAACAAAGGGGTTATGCAGAATGGCATCAGATTGTGGCTGAGATAGTTCTTTCTCAAGAAGCCACCCATTCCATGGAAGTGCAGAAATCCCCTTCTCTATTCATTCATTTAGACTTATCCAAAGCTTATGACAGATTGGATTGGCACTTCCTCATCAAAGTTATGAGGCAATTTGATTTCTCTCAGGATTGGATAGATTGAATTATGGTATTGTTGGAACCGATTCTTGCATCCGTAGGAAATCAATTGTCATGCTACAAGAACCCGTTTGAAACCAATGAGCTATTACAGGCTCTGGTCGACCTGCCTCATGTTCTGTTAAACCCGAATATTGCTATAAAATATGGCAGAACGGGTAAGGAAACCCCAACGACAATTCTACAATTAAACTTCTAATTTGCACGCTCCATATTTATATTAAACTATAGTATTCTTATTAAAATGACCAAGCATGAAAACAACCAACTGTTATGCCTTATGTAGACGAGTGCCTAGATTCATTGGGCTGTTATAGCAATTTAACAACTACTTTAATCATGAACAGAAAGAAGGGGAGAAGGAAATTAGCGTTCTTGCTTTCATTCGAATATCGTAACAAAATCAAGAGTTAACTAACGAAAGAAACGTGTATAATGCATTCAAATAATGTAACCCATTATACAGATACACACAATACTGAGACAAAGAAATGATAGGAATAAGATTTAGAATTGTATTGATTCATGGAAAAATTACATGCAGAGTGGGCATAATGCCTTTTAACTCTATTTTTCTCAAAAGAATACAACAATACAATAGAGAAGACTCTGTTCAAATGATGTAACATGTCCCTCCTATTCTTCTTATTCCAATATGGTAATAGAAGAATCTCTGAATCCTAAGCTCAATAGACTAGAAATATTCTCAGCTTCTCGGGCACTTTCCTATCATATGATCCTGCACAACAAGGGGAGGAAGAAAGAGTGAATAAGAGAAAATAGACACAAAGAAATACAACAACACAACTAATAGGGCACTCAAGTATACCTCTTAGAAAAAATGCTATTCTCTAATTGCTTGATGTAGAATCTGAACTTGTCTGCTTCTACTTATAGCCTTGGGTTCTTGATTCTATTATTTTCGGTTGAATTTTGATTGTACACTTGTCACATCTGATTGAGGAGAGGGGAGAACTGTTTGTTATCAGCTTTTCCCATGGAGGTTGATCCTGTAACTGACTCATTAGCCAGTTTCTTAATTTTCTCTATGTCATCAGCTATGGCCCCCACCAATTCAGCAATACGAAGCCATACTTCCATGTGGATGATTCTTTTTTGAGAGACCCTATCCAACATTCGTGAAGCCTTGATTCTATTTTCTTTCAAGATCGAGGCTTTGTCTTGAAAGAAACAGACCTGACTGTGTACGTGTCCGGCTTCAGAAAAGAACTGGGCCACCAACTTGTCATCGTCTTGCTCATCAAAGTTGACTTCTTTCAGATGTTTTATAATGGTCTGGCTGAAAACACCTTGGCCCATTAATGTGGTTGGATCAATTCCCCATTGTCTCACTATGGCTATCAGCTAATTTTCCAGTTCTTTAATCATCAACTTATATTTGGATCTCTCATTGACGTAGTTGGTGATTTTTTCATGTTCATCCAAGCAGCTTCGACTTTGGCCATCTGTAGTTATTACTTCCTCGGTCCTAATCTTATCGTATCCAATTTTACACAAATCATATATGGGAAGTATAATGGCCATCTTCTTATCAAGGTCTGCTATCAAAGGCCTTATTTTCTTGTTAGCTGATATCAACTCCCTAGCCTCTTTACAACAACCATTTATTATCTCTGCATTGTCATTGATCAAAGTGATAGCCTTTTCTCTGTATTTTTCAATCAAGGTCTCCTTGGACCCTATGGTGCTAGAGGCTATCGCCTATACCAGAGTTGAAGTAGCGATAACTTTTAGCTTCTCATTTTCTTCCTGTAGTTCTACGGCCTTGGCTTTCCAAGTGGATATTTTTGATATTACGGCTTCCATAGTCTGAGAGTGAATGTTCACTCCTTGTTTTAACATGGCAATGGTATCTCCTGTCGCTTCTACTATTTTGGTCTTTGGATCAATCTACAGAGAAGTGATCCCTTGGGTCGACAAAGAGATGGTCATTTGGCCACCTTCCTATGTTTGGACTTCAGGGAGCTTCTCCACCCTTCTCCCTTCATCGATGGCATCCAACTCGGCTTCTTGAGCTGGAGTGAATTTTGGTACTTCATTTATTTTGACCAAATGAAGGCTTACTATGCCTTCGGCTCCTATTTCAATCCATGGCTTCTTGGCAAGTGGTGTCTCATCATCATCCATATCTTTCACCTGATAATTTTGGAAGATTTTTGCCAATCCACCACTCTCTTCGATGGCCTTCCAGGCCCTTTTCGATATCTTGGCCTCTTTGTTATTGTATTTTATGGCCACTGGAATGGCTCGAGAGGTGCCTACAACAACCACCTGTAAGTGTCTTGGTGCAAGTAAGGTGAGGGTAAGGTTACCCAGTTCTTGTGGGCCTAAGGTCGAAGCCTCGACAACAACCTGTTCTCCTCCTCTGGTGGGACTGCTAGCCTCGATACCAGGGACTTCTGGTGTAGGTGCTTCTACTACTTGAGCCACTATCTCCAGCTACTCGAGAGTGGTAGTAGTGATCTCTGCTAATGGGTCATTGAACTCTTCTGGAGGAATGATTGGTCGAGCTGGTGTAATCTTGTCCATAGTGGTTTTCTTGACCAGCTTGAGTTCTGAGGAATACCATCCCACCATCTCCAACTGAGTATAGGGCCTTTGCATGCTCTTGTTTTCCTAGATAGCTTTCATCTCTTTTTCATCCTTGCTGGCCCATAGCAGAGCTTTCTCATAATCATCCTCATGGTGTTTCATGGGCTTCTTTTCTATCGTGATGTCTCTGTACTTATCTTTAGGATCATAAGGCCTCCACACTATTTTAGCGAAACAATATTTGTCCATTATGGAGATGGCTTCAACGAGGCTGGGATAGCCTCTGTATACAATGTGGCCAATCTTCGCTGGTGCGGATACCCATAGAATTTTGGTCTATTTTCTCAAATATCATAGCCTGGCCTCCTCGATCGACTGTCGTACTATCTCCAGTACTCCTACTGACTTTGGGCAATAGGTGGGTAAGGCCTTTGGGGGTAGCTTTGCCCCGTACGTTCGAATGAACGTAAAGTTCTCCATGAAAAATATGTCCCCAACTTCTTTCTCTCTGAGGTAACCCGCAACACCTGGGCTTATTCTGGGAGGATGCTGCTCGGTCAGGACATGATACATGGCTGAAAGAAAATGACCGTAGAACTCTGAGAATGAAGAAACATTCTGGTGAATGATCGAAAGCCGGTCCTGTATCATACAGTCGGGGTTTCCCTCGAGTTGTGCTATTGCCTCTCTTCTGAATTGACCCATTATCAGGTGGATCAAAAAGGAATAGTGAGAGAACCGAGGCATTATATCTTTATCCTATTTTAAAGCCTCTTGGAGTTGCTTCAACTCCTTATCCATGGTGTTGCTCATTACTTCCTCCCATTGATAGCGAGGAAAGCATCATTTATTGCATTGAGCAATAACATACGTAACTGGCAAGCTCAACCAGTTAAGGTCCTCTACGCCTAAGGTGATCTGAATCATGTCTGAGTAATATTTTGCCCACCATTGCAGCAAGGACTTTGGGATAGGGAAATCAGTTGATACTAGCCCTTTGAACAAACCGACGTAGAAAGAAGACCCCAACATGTGCTGAGCCTATAGTGTTACCACCTTTTCATCATATAGTAAATCTCCCTTGGTTAACTCAAACACCGTTCGAATCCGGTCAGGTGTGAGGTGGTAGAGAGCCTTTCCCCTCTCATTCACAATGGAATGACTCCATGGATCGTAAGAGATTATGAGCCACGATAATAAGTCAAGAGAGAAATGAACCCGAGGACACAACAACTTCGCCAAATTGGTGTTCCAACGGTTGCTGGCAACACCCTTTTTATCTTTTGCCTCATAAGCCCTCAAAAATACTATCTTTAATACATGATGGGGTCGACTTCGATCTTCCATGCTGGCCTAAAACTAGAATTCAGCTAGCTCCTCTTCATTCTAGACCTGGTCCCCAGGCTTCCTGGCCATCACCTTTTTAAATGACACTCTCTCTTCAAAAGCCTCAATTTTTCCTTTCTTAGCACTTGAACTCGAAGATGCCATTGCTCTCACTTACGTAAATTCTATCCTTCTAAGCTCTCAAAAAAACCCTCGGCTCTCGCACACTGCTCAATCACTGAACACTTCTGTAAATACACTGGTGATGGTTTTCTTTTGGAAATAGAGGGGGTTTTATAACCTTTCTTTGAGTCGAGGTCATTTAATGAGGGGAGCTGGTTGGTTTTTTATGACCATCCTGGGCTCGCCACCTTTTTGGTCTTTCACATGTTCTGTTTGAATGATGTGCCATTGGTTTCTTTCGAGCGAACGTGCCTGCATGGATCCGAGGATGATCCTTACGTGTCTCGGCTCACCGTGATTGGATGAGAGCTCTACCATCGGGATTTGCTCTTCGACGTAGATGCCTTGTCATTTTTACTCATTTTGAGACCACCTCGGTTAGTGGTCTGACTAAGCATTCTGCTACGTCCTTTTAGGCATGGAGGCCAGCTGGCACCCGAATTTTGGCATGTGTAGCCATTTATTGCTCTCGACCAATTATTTTGGCTTCTCTCTGATTCGTGCTAGCCGATGGCAGCAAATCCTCGGTCGATCGGCCTCATAAAGTTGCCTGCACAAGAAACCACTAATCAGCAAGGTTAAATTAATTTGGTGGGATGGTTAGGCATACCTCATGCTTGGTTCACGTGCCAAGCTAATTTTTTGCATGATGGCTCCGCTTATCGAGGCATCGGTTGTCAGAATTCTTTGACCGACCGACTGCTTTCTTTCTCGAGCCGATCGGTCATCGATCTGGGAAGCTCGATCGAGTGATGTGTCGAAGGAGCCGATCGACTTCTATTTGTCGCTTATTTACCGATCGGTTTTGGCTCGTAGATAACTCATGGGAGCCGATCGACTTTCTCTTGTAATGCATCAATCGATGATATTTTTGGTGAGTGTTCAAACTTTTGGCCCATCCTTGTTACTTGGGAGCCGATCGGTTCCTTTCTTTTTTTTGCCAGTCGAGAAGGCTTCCTCCTTCGTCGGCTTATCTTTTAAATTTAGGAGTCGATCGGTCGGCTAGTTAATCGAACAAGTCGATCGATCGATGGACCCTTCAAGTTAACCGAATAGTTGATGGTCTTTTCATCATCGATGGATCGGTTGACTAGTTGTAATCGATAGTCGATCGGCTAGCCAGTGGTCGGGAGCTGATCGGTCGGTTAGTGTAGTTTGAGAGCTGATCGGTTGGCTAGTGTTCAAAGGTGGCCAAAAAGATCTATCGACTGGATTTTAGCATTTGTGAGCTGATCGGCTAACTTTCTTTGGCCTTGAGCTGATTTTTAGTCTTATTCTTTGGTTCGATCTTATTAATGTGTAATCGTCCGATTTCTTTGGATCGAGCGTGACCCTTAGATTAATTTTGAGGTGTTCGACTGTTAACTTGGTGGGGTGCATGCCCTTAGGTTTTAATTAATTATCATTTTCTTTAACCTTAGGCTTTCAGACTTTGAGACCATGGTGAATGCTTTAACCGACTTATGATTAAGGGATTTTATTAATCGGTTTTAGGCTTCAAGGAAAATATTATGAAGGTTAAACTTTGACTTGGGGAGTAAATCAAAATTTTTTGCCCTTACCACTTGAGGCACTTTTGAAAAATGAAGCCCACATTATTAAAGCTAAGGTTTAGACTTTATCAACCAACCAATGAAAAATTGAATTACTCACAACAACTTTTTTTTAGGCAAAGACCAGCAACACTAACAATTTGATTGAAACCAAAAATTTAAATTTGGGGGTTTCAAAGTTGAGTCAATTTTGGCTCCAACATAGGCTCTGACTGGGACAAAGTGTTGAAAACATGAAGCACTTGAGAACCACAGAATCTCCTGGTTTATAAGCAATTTTTGGACAAAAATTTATACTACCAAAAATGATGATCAAAGCTTTAAAAACAAAGAAAAATGACAATTTAATTTGAAAATTGTACATGCAATAGGATATCAAAGTAACAGAGTATATCATAACTGAAAATCCTTTTATTCACTTTGGAGACAAGAGTTAGATTCTTAGACACATATGAGTTTTTAAATAATTTGTAATGCTTGTTTTAGCCGAGTCATAGGATATGTTTACACAAGAATTTTTACAGAGCTATTTAGCTTTATCATGTTCAAGCCCATGTGTGTGTTTGTGCATTCTTTTTTATTTCTAAATCTTTCAGAACTTTGCCATATCTGAGAAAAATAGATAAGCTTAATATGTGATTTCACTCTTTAAAAATTTTCACCATTCTGCAGGGCTCCACTGCCAGTCAAGCATCTATAGCCCCGGTGGAGTTGCTTCTAATCCCATCTTGTTTTACTCTACTTCCAGTCAAGCGTCTATAGCCCCGGTAGAGATTTTGCAAGATATCTCAGGCAGTGACTCAATTTTACTTTATTGAGATTTTTCTTCTTTGTGAGAGAAGTATTTGATATAAGAAAATTGTGCAACAAGTATGCCTGAGTTGAGGATTAGTTTCTAGCTAAAAAGGATGAGTGTAATGATTTTTAGCTTAACTACCCTCTCAAAGATAACTAGGTTCTTAGGACTCTTGAAATTACTTTAAGTATCATTAATATTGTGAGGCTTTAACATGATATTTTAATCTACTCTGTTTTTATTCTATTTTATCTCATATCAAATGACTACTGCATAAACACTCATATTTGAAAAATTGTAAACCTCATCAGAGTCTAAAATAAATCTCTTTCTTCTTATTGCTTTTGGAGGAATTCACAGTAATGCATACTCATCAAACTAAGAACATCCTGGATACAGTGAACTCAAAATTTTAAACAAACAGAAATGAAAAACTTGAAATAAAACACTCTATTTTTGGGGTTTTTTGCTTTTCTAATTTTTTTTGTTGACCTTTAACAAGGATTGTACATTTTTAGGTGTTGGCCATTAATAGGAATAGCCATTATTTCACCCTGCAAGGTCTGCAACTTGTATGTATTCTGACTGATAACATGGGCTATTTGATATGGGCCAATCCATTTAGGTTCAAATTTACCTTTTTCACCATGCTTATCATTTTTAGGATCCCAATAGATGACTATATCTCCTTGGGAAAAAGGAGTACCCTTAGCTTTCTTATTAAACAATTTAATGGTTTTCTGTGTTTGTTCCATCATTCTATTAAGGGTCTCTCTTCTTTGTTCTTCTAACAGGACAATTTGATCAAGCCTCCTCTGAATGGGATTAGGATCTTCATGGTCTTGTAATAGGAGGGAAAGTGCCAATTTTTCTATTCTTGGTGGTAATAGGGCTTTCTCTCCATATACCATCTCATAGGGGGTTCTTCCTGTATTTATTTTAATAGACAACCTATCAGCCCATAAAGCAAATTTAAGTTCATTGTCCCATCCTCTTTTATTCTTTCCTAATGACCTCTTCATTCTTGTTATTAAGTTCTTATTTGATGACTCAGCAAGACCATTTCCTTGAGGGTAATAATTGGTAGAATGAGATAATTCAATTCCATATTCAGCACAAAAACCTACCATTTCATATGAAACAAAATACTGTGCATTGTCAGTAACCAATTTTTGAGGAACTCCAAACCTGGTCAAGATGTTTTCTTCTAGGAATATGATGATTGTGGCACTTGTAGATGTTCTCAAAGGTGCAACTTCTACCCACTTTGTGAAGTAATCTGTTGCAGTTATGATCCACTTGTGTTGGCTAGATGAATTGGGCTTAATCTCTCCAATCAATTCAATGCCCCATTGGGTGAATGGTGCTTCAATGATTACTGGCTTAAGGGGCATAGCTGCCAGATGCTTCTTTCCTACAAAAACTTGATAGTTATGGCAATTCCTAACATGTTTATATACATATTTAAAAATGGAAGGCCAATAATATCTTGCCCTCATAATTTTATTAGTTGTAGCTCTCGGAGCAAAATGTCCTCCACAGAATCCATCATGAAATTCATTGATTATTTTTGGGACTTCACTTTCATATAAACAGACTAATAAAATTCCATCAGGGTGTTTCCAATATAGCACACCATCCTGTATATAGTATTTTTGAGCTTGCAACTTGATTGACCTCATTCTGTTTGTTGACATGTCTCTGGGAAATGACAGAGATTGTAAATATGACAATATTTCCTCATACCATTTGCATTCAGTATTATTGATTCTTCTGATATCATATTCCTCATTGATTGTGAGCACATTTTCAAATCCTTCTTCCTCTTTCTTGGCCAATAATTTTGCTAAACCCTGTCCTTTGATAGTTTTAACAATTTTGAACTCAACATCATATTGAAGAAGTTTTACCATCCATCTAGTTGGTCTTCCTAATGGCTCTGATTGGGAAAAAATATCTTTTATTGCTATGAAAGGAATACAACAGTAAACCTTATTTGAACCAAATATACCTTTAAAGTGTTCTAAATATTGTATGACTGCATAAGCATATTTTTCTAATAAGGTGTATTTGATTTGTGCTCCATTTAGACCTGAACTCATAAAGGCTATTGGCCTTTCATTATTTTCGTCATATTTCTATGAAAGAACTGCAACAATAGACTGTTCAGATGCATAAGAATAGATATTAAAGTCTTTTGTATAATTAGGGCAACTTAAGGCTGGTGTGGTTGATATGGCTTCTTTGATTTTGTTAAATGCTTCCATATTTTCCACTGTCCATTTTATTTCTCCTATTTTCTTGACCATGTCATTTATGGGTTTAGTCATCTCTGCAAAATTTGGGACAAATATTCTGATAAAATTTATTTTTCCAAAGAATGACCTGACTCCTTTTATGTTCTTGGGAGGGGGAATTTTGGAAATAGCTTCTATCCTTTCTGGATCAATACTTATCCCTTTTTCTGAAACTATGTGTCCTAGCAACTTCCCTTGTGTAGTTCCAAATATACATTTCTTAGGGTTCAAAGAAATTCCAAATTCCTTGCACTGGGCAAAAACTGTAGTTAGATGCTCTAAATGATCTTCTAGATTTTTAGAAAAAACTATGATATCATCTAGATACACAACTACAATTTTAAACATTAATCCTTTAAAGGCAAAGTCCATAGCTCTTTGAAAGGTAGCCCCTACATTCATCAGTCCAAAAGGTATTCTTAAATATTCAAATGTGCCCCAAGGTGTAGTGAATGTTGCTTTGTGTCTATCCTCTGGATTTATCTGAATCTGATTGTACCCTAAAAATCCATCTAACAGAGACAATCTCATTGAACCTACCACTGCTTGTAGTAGTTGTTCCATGTTAGGCAATGGGTAATTATCTTTTAATGAACTCTTGTTTAGGTTTCTGAAGTCTACACAGAGTCTAATGTCCCCATTCTTTTTCTTGACTGGAACTAAATTGGATATCCATGAAGAAAATCTTACCTTTCTTATTATCTTGGAATCCAACAATTTTTGTACTTCTTTTTGCATTAATGGGTGCAAGGTTGGATTGTACTTTCTTTGTTTTTGCCTGAATGGTTTGGAGTCCTTTTTTAGAGGTATTATGTGAGTTATTACATCTATTTTGAAATTTTTAAGGTCTTCATAGGTCCAAGCAAAATTTTCTTTATTCTTTTTTAGGAAACTGATATAACCAATTTTTTCTTTAGCAGGTAATGTTGTATCTACCTTCACTATTCTGGGTTCCCTCATTGAACCAATTTTTATATCTTCAGATATTACTTCTCTATGTATAGGCTTATAAGCTTTGTCAAAATCATCAAATAGGCTTTCAAGAGACACTAATCCTTTGGGTATTCTATTAGTTTTTAATTGGATTACTTCTACTGGTTCTCCTATTTGATATTTTAGCTTTTCTTCATCTTTTTCATCACATATTATATCTGCATATTGATTTTGCAGAGTCATAAAATCTTTAATATCTATGTCATCTTGAAAAACTTGTAGATATACTATATTATCTGGCACAGAAGGTTTAAAAACTGAGATAGTTGGGAATCTGTCCATGTATTCTGTAGTTATTTTTGGGTGGTCTAGACCTGAGGCATTTACAGCTAAAAGATCTGCAATATGATTCTTTTCTCTTGGGATATATGAAATATTGAAAGCCAAGAATTTATCAATTTCTTCCAATACTGCATTTCTATATTGCTTAAGCCTTGGGTGTTTAGTCTGGTATTTACCTTTAATTTGTTGTATGATCAGTTCTGCATCACCTGTTATAGACAAGTAATTGATACCTAATTCTTTTGCTTTTCTTAACCCTAATAGTAAAGCTTCATACTCAGCAACATTGTTTGTACAAGGGAATTCTAGTCTGTAAGGAATACCAAGGTAATTTCCTTTTATGTCAATCAGATTAACACTTGCTCCAGCTCTAGACTGAGATTTAGCTCCATCAAAAGACATGGTCCACATTTCTTGAGTTAAAATTCTATCTGACTCAGCATCTATAATTTTCATGAGTTCTGGATCCATGTTCTTTGCCTCTGGTACTTCAACCAGGAATGGGTTATGCCATATAGAGTAAACTCCCATCCCTTTTTCTTCCATAGAGTTCACTAAATTAATCATAGTTTCATCAGTTTGAATTAACTCTACAGAGTGTTTATTGAATGGTTCCCTTCTCAAAATTATGTTCTCCTTATCTGATATTGGGATTGTAGCATATGACCAGTCCAATTGGATTGAACCTCCTAATTGTTCTGCCCAGTGCCTACTGAGTAAAAGAGAGAAGAACGGGTCAACATCAACTACTGCTACATCCATGACTATGCCCTTCTTGGGGTGTTGATCTAAGTAAACCAATAATCTAGTTATCACCCCTACACAAGGGATTTGTCTACTATCCATGATAGAAATAGGAGCAGAATCTCTAGTACATATTAATCCCATTTGGTCAACTATTAATTTGGGCATGATGTTATGTGAAGCTCCACTATCTAACATACAGTTATGAATGACATATCTTTCCCCTTCATGTGAGTTATACCTTAATGATACATAGAAGGGTCTGACAGAAGATGGTGATCTTGTATCATGTTGATTTTGTCTAGTTGTATGGCAAATTGGATCTTCTTTTTGTTCTTTTAGTCCAAATGCTTTGCAGACCTGCTCTCTATACTGTTGAACTTTCATAAGTTCTCCAAATGTGATATTGACCTTTTGTTTACCGAGTTCGACCCAACATCAAATTCTATCTTTTTAATATCCAATACCTTGTTAGTTTCTTCTTTAGGAATTTCTTCCTCTACTTCAATCACTTCAGGGATAATATTTTTGAAGTTTCTATCAGTTTTCTCATTACTGATATTCTTATTAATGTAGGTTTGTTTTCTTGGTTCACTTGTAGAGGCTTTCTCTATTTTATCAGGGACAACTCTATTCCTCAGGTTAAGGACGTGGACAACTTCTAATTCTTCAACTTCTTGAGTAGTGGGGATTATTTTTCCTTGCTTCATCCTATCATATCTTGACTCATGTGTCTTTTGCAAGATCTTAGTCCCCTCTGTTACTAAAATTTGAGGATGATGATTTGAAGCATATTTGTCCATATCCTCTTCAAACAACCTTTCTCTAGATTCATCTTCCACAGACCAACAAGCATTGATTCTTATATTTTCCTCTGATTCAACATGTAAATCTACATTGCGCTGATCACTTAGGTGAATACCACATGCATCAGGGTTATGAGGTGCATCACAGGTAGAGAAAAAATAGGGAAAACCTTCTGATATGTTAACAGTTGGCATGGGATTAGGAACATTATTCTGATCTCTATCAGGATCTCTGTTTTTCCAGGTGTTGTTCCCATTACCTCTATTTCTATTTCCTTCATCAAAACCATTGTTGTTTCCCCAATTATTGTTGAAATTTTTCTTAAAATGAGGATGGTTGTCAACATGTGGTCACTCTATTTGTGAAGTTTCACCATTGTTTCCATTTATTTCAATTCTTGCTAACCTGTTATTCACATTGTTTAGCATCTCTGTCATTTGACTAGCCAATTTTTCCACTGGATCAATTTCAACTCTTCTTTGTATATCAAATGCTACTTTTTTAGGCTTTCTTTCTGGCATGTTAACTTCTAAAGAGTAAGGCTTCATCTTACCACTGTCAAGCATATTTCTTTCTATATCCATTGCCCTTTCCATGCAATCATCAATAGTAGTGGATTGTTCTTGTCTTAGCTCATAGTTAAACTCTCCTTGAAAAGCATTTTTATAAAAACAAATAGACTGAATGTCACTTGGCCTAAGGTTGGCAGGGATTTTGTTTCTGGTTTTTGAAAATCTTCTATTAAAATCACTGACATCCTCATTTTATTTTTTTCATGGTGGCTAATTCGGTTAACAGAGATTATTCATTTTTCCTTTCACCATATTTCTTCAGGAGGAATGTCCATGTGAAGTTTGGAATATCATTATTAGGAAGAGAATTAAACCATTCCCTAGCATCCTTTTCTAAGGTCTGTAAAAATAGCCTTAATACTACATCTTCATGCTCAACTTCTAAACTATCCATAGCATACAAGAAACTCTTGATATGATCTTCCCTAGTTATTGCACTATTTCCAAAGAATTTAGGGAGATATTTGTGAGCTTTAGTAGGTAAGGTATTAAGATTTGCTGGTAAAGCAAAAGGCCTATACCTGTTAGTCCTCCATAAATGAACATTAGGTTGGGCCATAGTTACCGTATGATTTAAATTCATAGTGGCACCACCTACAGGGATATTATTCTGGGTAGCCTGAGTATAATCTAATTGGTTATCTACCATAGTATTACTATTAATCTGATGGGGTAAATAATTGCATATATCTTCTACTACAGGATTTAAACATTCATCTACAGAAACAACAACAGTAATAATATCTTGATTTTTCTTAACGTACTACTTCTTGCTAGAATTAGATTTACTGTAATATGACGAATTCTTGAAAAAGGGAGATTTTTGGGTATGTATAAATACCTCTGGATCTTCAAGTTCTAGAAATAGCTCCTTACCGCTTCTCCTGGTGTTCACCAGAACGTTCTGTTCTCTCCTTTTTTAATTTTTTCTTCTGGGTTTGTCCAGTAGAGTCGCCAACACCATTGTGCAGAAAGAACAGAGTATACTCTTATCAAGAATGCTTGATATTATCACTCATCCTCACAGGAGTGGGTTCTTGGAGAAATTCAAGAAAATCAAGAAACAAGAATTCAAGAAAATCAAGAAACGAGAATTACATAAAGAAAGTAAAAAAACATGGGCAAAATAAAGAACGTAAAAATAGTGAACATTAAACCCAATGTTATTTTAATTTAAACTAGCCACCCATTGTTTAAAATAATGTCATTGAAGAAAACTCTCTAAGAAGATAATTGAATCTTTCTTAATAAGTCCTCCCTGACAACGATGCCAAAAAACTATTGGAACCGATTCTTGCATCCATAGGAAATCAATTGTCATGCTACAAGAACCCGTTTGAAACCAATGAGCTATTACAGGCTCTGGTTGACCTGCCTCATGTTCTGTTAAACCTGAATATTGCTATAAAAGATGGTAGAATGGGTAAGGAAACCCCAACGAAAATTCTACAATTAAACTTCTAATTTGCATGCTCCAGATTTATATTAAACTATAGTATTCTTATTAAAATGACCAAGCATGAAAACAACCATCTGTTATACCTTATGTAGACCGATGCCTAGATTCATTGGGCTGTTATAGCAATTTAACAACTACTTTAATCATGAACAGAAAGAAGGGGAGAAGGAAATTAGCATTCTTGCTTTCATTCGAATATCGTAACAAAATCAAGAGTTAACTAATGAAAGAAACGTGTATAATGCATTCAAATAATGTAACCCATTATACAGATACACACAATACTGAGACAAAGAAATGATAGGAATAAGATTCAGAATTGTATTGATTCATGGAAAAATTACATGCAGAGTGGGCAGAATGCCTTTTAACTCTATTTTTCTCAAAATAATACAACAATACAATAGAGAAGACTCTGTTCAAATGATGTAATAGGTCCCTCCTATTCTTCTTATTCCAATATGGTAATAGAAGAATCTCTGAATCCTAAGCTCAATAGACTGGAAATATTCTCAGCTTCTCGAACACTTTCCTATCATACGATCCTGCACAACAAGGGGAGGAAGAAAGAGTGAATAAGAGAAAATAGACACAAAGAAATACAACAACACAACTAATAGGGCACTCAAGTATACCTCTTAGCAAAAATGCTATTCTCTAATTGCTTGATGCAGAATCAGAACCTGTCTGCTTCTACTTATAGCCTTGGGTTCTTGATTCTATTATTTTTGGTTGAATTTTGACTATACACTTGTCAGCATCTGATTGAGGAGAGGGGAGAACTATCTATTATCAGCTAACCAAATTTTCCTTGCCTTTGTCCATAGTTGTTCCCATGGAGGTTGATCCTGTAACTGACTCATTAGCCAGTTTCTTAATTTTCTCTATGTCATCAGTTGTGGCCCCCACCAATTCAGCAATACGAAGCCATACTTCCATGTGGATGATTCTTTGTCGAGAGACCCTATCCAACATTCGTGAAGCCTTGATTCTATTTTCTTTCAAGATCGAGGCTTTGTCTTGAAAGAAATGGACCTGACTATGTACGTGTCCGACTTCAAAAAAGAACTGGGCCGCCAACTTGTCATCGTCTTGCTCATCAAAGTTGACTTCTTTCAGATGTTTTATAATGGTCTGGCTGAAAACACCTTGGCCCATTAATGTGGCTGGATCAATTCCTGACTGTCTCACTGTGGCTGTCAGTTGTTGTTCGACATTTTCTAGTTCTTTAATCATCAACTTATATTTGGATCTCTCATTGACGTAGTTGGTGATTTTTTCATGTTCATCCAAGCAGCTTCGGCTTTGGCCATCTGTAGTTATTACTTCCTCGGTCCTAATCTTATCATATCCAATTTTACACAAATCATATATGGGAAGTATAATGGCCATCTTCTTATCAAGGTCTGCTATCAAAGGCCTTATTTTCTTGTTAGTTGATATCAACTCCCTAGCCTCTTTGCAACAACCATTTATTATCTCTGCATTGTCATTGATCAAAGTGATAGCCTTTTCTCTATATTTTTCAATCAAGGTCTCCTTGGACCCTATGGTGCTAGAGGCTATCGCCTGTACTGGAGCTGAAGTAGTGGTAACTTTCAGCTTCTCATTTTCTACCTGTAGTTCTATGGCCTTGGCTTTCCAAGTGGATATTTTTGATATTACGGCTTTCATAGTCTAAGAGTGAATGTTCACTCCTTGTCTTACCATGGCAATGGTATCTCCTATCACTTCTGCTGACTTGGTATTTGGATTGATCTGTAGAGAAGTGATCCCTTGGGTCGACAAAGAGATGGTCATTTGGCCACCTTCCTGTGTTTGGACTTCAGGGAGCTTCTCCACCCTTCTCCCTTCGTCGATGGCATCCAACTCGGCTTCTTGAGCCAGAGTGAATTTTGGTACTTCATTTCTTTTGACCAAATGAAGGCTTACTGTGCCTTCGGCTCCTATTTCAATCCATGACTTCTTGGCAGGTGGTGTCTCATCATCATCCATATCTTTCGCCTGATAATTTTGGAAGATTTTTGCCAATCCACCACTCTCTTCGATGGCCTTCCAGGCCCTTTCCGATATCTTGGCCTCTTTGTTATTGTATTTGATGGCCACTGGAATGGCCCGAGAGGTGCCTGCAACAACCACCTGTAAGTGTCTTGGTGCAAGTAAGGTGAGGGCAAGGTTACCCGGTTCTTGTGGGCCTGAGGTCGAAGCCTCGACAACAACCTATTCTCCTCCTCTGGTGGGACTGCTAGCCTCGATACTAGGGACTTCTGGTGTAGGTGCTTCTACTACCTGAGCCACTATCTCCAGCTACTCGGGAGCGGCAGTAGTGATCTCTGCTAATGGGTCATTGAACTCTTCTGGAGGAATGACTGGTCGAGCTGGTGTAATCTTGTCCATAGTGGTTTGCCTGACCAGCTTGAGTTCTGAGGAATACCGTCCCACCATCTCCAACTGAGTATAGGGCCTTTGCATGCTCTTGTTTTCCCAGATAGCTTTCATCTCTTTTTCATCCTTGCTGGCCCATAGCAGAGCTTTCTCATAATCATCCTCGAGGTGTTTCATGGGCTTCTTTTCTATCGTGATGTCTCTGTACTTATCTTTAGGATCATAAGGCCTCCACACTATTTCAGCAAAACAATATTTGTCCATTATGGAGATGGCTTCAACGAGGTTGGGATAGCCTCTGTATACAATGTGCCCAATCTTCGCTGGTGCGGATACCCACAGAATTTTGGTCTATTTTCTCAAATATCATAGCCTGGCCTCCTTGGTTGACTATCATACTATCTCCAGTACTCCTACTAACTTTGGGCAATAGGTGGGTAAGGCCTTTGGGGGCAGCTTTGCCCCGTACGTTCGAATGAACGTAAAGTTCTCCATGAAAAATACGTCCCCAGTTTCTTTTTTACTTAATCATGGAGCATGCACCTAGCTACTGTATTGATCTATACCATCATGAAAGCACAAATATTGACACAAGTACATAAATTGAACAAAAAAGTAAGGTTTCTTGTATTAATATTTGAATGAGCTTTGATTACAAAAATGCCCTCTTAGGGTCACTTGAAATATGATACTGATATTACAATTGCCAATGCCCTCAATAGGGTAGGTGCACTTATAGTGCTCTATTGATTAGTCACAAACTGCCTTGGGGTGGAGTTGACCCCCTTCTTCGCGATGTGGAAGGATTATGACGTAAGCTCCTCTTGCACCTGTCTCCCTGCGAACAAGAAACAACAGCACATGATTAAAAATATTGATAGCCTCTCGTGATGAGGCCCTTTAAGGAAATATGTATGCAAATGCCATTAAACTAGTAAAACAAGAAATCATAAAGAAAGACTTTAAACTATTCTAATTAGATCAAGAATTATACTATAACATGATGGACATGAATAAGCAAATGATGCATGGATCAAATATCAAGTTAGGAGCAATAAAGTGCATAAAAGATCCAATATAATCCTACTTAATACAATGCATGAAATAACTAATTCCTACGGTCAGAGTTTCTCTAAAGTGCAATTAAACCTATAAAAAGACTAATATAACTAATCTATGTGGTCAAAAGCAAAGCAAGTAAGGTGATCAGTCACCTATTGCAAACCGCAGCTATGGTGGGTGGTCTACACTGTGAACCGTGGCTGACAGCCATGGTTTGACCTCTGATAGGTTTACCCTCAGAATTAGGGGCAGTGGGCTTGACCTCCTTGTCCAAATTGATGTTCAAGGGTCACCTTTGTTGTCCTCTAACAGATTTGGCGGTCAAATCGCTATGACGGGCCTTCGTTTGCCCATATTTGTGCTTCTTGAATCTCCTAGGCACCTAGGGCATCCATGGCTAATTGGTCTTTAGGTGAATAGCAAAGGGGCTCTCAAATGCATAGATTCAGTATGCAATTTGATAGGGCTTCACTGCTCTCTTGATCAATTAACTCTCTCTCTCTTCACCCCATTTGGAGGGGGTATTTATAGCATGTCCCTAGGGCTAGGGGTAGCTTCATGGAGAAGCCAAGACCAAGAAGGTTGGTTAGGACAGTTGGGATGGAAGCCTTTGGAATATTTCATCCTTCAACTACCTGCTTCTAGATCTTTTGGCCATTCCAACCAATTTGGCTCGGATGGAAGGCCTAACTGAACTTCAGTTAAGACCGTAGGTCACAGTTGCAATCTAGACTGCAGACCGCAGGTATCAGCCATGGTTTAGAATGGAGACCATAGATCTTGGCTGCGGTTCAACCTGATTAGGCCAAAATGCCTAAATTGAGTGGTTAGAACCACTGCTCTATCTTGGAGTCTGTCCAAGATCCTCCATATGGTTTTGTAGCATGTCCATATGAGTAGTCACCCTCGACATGACGCGTTTTAGGTGTCTACAGATGCCCCTTTTGAGATGCGTTGTGAGATCGAACAATGCTGAGCAAAAATATACATCCTAAAATGATGTTGAAGGTTCTATGATGATCATTAGTCTGATCAACATTAGATGCCCCAGGTCCAGCAAAAGGATGCGCATCCTAGAATCATTGCTTCCAACTTGGAAAGGCTTACATTTGAAAAGTCTGCACTCACCATCAGACGTTCGGGTAGCTTTGGTGCTACAATAGGAGTTAGGCCTATATAACCAAAGGATGAGAGTTACAAACAAAATTTCATATTTGCTATTTGCCCCAAGCAAAGGGGGAAGCTTATGATAGCTGTTAGCAATGATTCACAAGAATGAATGTAATTTTGACAAGATCAAGGGATCTACGATCTTCGGGATCTTCTGTTGACTTTGATTATGACATGAAATTATGACTACCCCCTCAAGCGATGAGTCGATGAGGGTAATGACAATGTATGAAGCGATGAAATCGCTTGACCATAATGAATGATCCTGAACAACTTTAGATTCGAGCCTTTTAATGCCTTGGCTAGGCCTAGTTCAGCTTATGATTGCAACTCTTAGTAGTATTTGCACATCTCTATCCCATGGAGCAATCAAGCTACAATAGCCATCTTAGGGAATCAAAATAATACAAATGCAATTAGACTTGTGTTGAATCATATTGTCGATGATTTGTTGAAAGATGTCATAAAAGAAATGATAATTTTACCCCAAATGTCCTTATGGTGATTTACTCATCTTGTCGGATTGCATGGATCGCAAGTCACTGCAATCGCCAATTTTATAGGATAAATCATTGAATACGAGGCGCATTTGGTTTTTCATTATTTTATTTTTTTTGTTTAATTTTGCATTTATTTGATTGATCCTGGTGCTTTTAACATCACCAAATTTGCAATTTTGATCATTGATTTTGAATTTTTATCCAATGGGAGTCATTAATTTGTCTTTTTAGACCTTCCCACGGTGGGTTTTGAGTGCATTTATTGCTAGCTATAGACCATGGGTACGACATGCGGTTTAATATTTCAAATTTTTTGAACCATGGGTCAGACCTACGGGCGGGAAACCCTAGTTTCGGAACCGCAGGTGTCAGCTACGATCCTCGGAGACTAGGAGGACCTATAAAATGTTTTCCCATTTGAAATTTTTTATTATTTTCTTGCAACTACTAGCAATTTGAGAGCTCTGAGAGAGAGAAAATTCCTTGATCTGGAACGTTGCCAAACTCTATCTTAATTACACTCATCTACCTCGATGGTGGATCCTGATCAACCATCTACTAGCCGAGGTCGAGGTGCGGGCAAGGTAACTCGAAACCGAGACCTCGCACTCAATACTAGTAAAATGAACCACACTAAGAAATGCAAAAAATTAACCTCACTAAACTGCTGGTAATGAACCCCACTAGTCTAGGTTAGCTTAGTTTTTAATTTTTTTTTGCTTTTAGTGGATTAGGAGGGTACCCAAAATGGGTGCCTCTCCTAAACTATAGCTGGTAGCCACGGTTCCCAATTGGAAAATTGGGGACCATAGGTTTCATCTGTGGTTAGGATTCAAAATCCTAACGGTCATATTTTATCACCTTCAAACCGTAGGGTTGACCCGCGGTTTGTAAACCTTAGAAATTTTTGCAAAATTTTTCAATTTTTTTTTTTGTCATTTAATTAGGCATTTAATGTTATCTCATTAAGCTCTAGGTTGTCTAATTAAATTTTTTTTAGCTCTACTTAGCCATATTTAGCTTACATTATGCTTTTTTTTTTAGAAGTTAACTTCTAGAGCGTGGGAGCCTGACCTTATGAAGACTCTCCATGAGGCTTTATCTGATGACGACCGAGCTTGGTTCTAAGCTATCGAGTTCGGTTACATCATGGATATACCCACCATTAGGGTAGATCAAGCCTATCTTACTACATTGGCCTAGCACTAGAATGCGTAGACCAACACATTCCACCTTCCTCCTAGTGAGATGACTATCACTCTGGAGGATGTCTACAGGATCTTCAGGATCCCCATCGATGGCGAGGCTATCATCTCCTCTGCCTCCATGGAAAAGGATGCTATCTTCGATGCTATCTTCGATGACCAGAGCATAGATGCACAGGATGATGCTGACCATAGAGGGGTGCACATCGATGACTGGTACCGCGATGATGTCTTTTCTACACGAGAGGCCCTCTTCATGCATCTCATTATGCAGATTGTCCTTCCAGACTCCTCAGGTGTGAGGATTCCCTGGAACATGTTAGCCACTGCTTGGAGGGTGCTTTAGATCTCTATAGAGGAGCCACTATGATTAGCTTGGGGGAGCACCCTATTATGCCAACTCTATAGGGAGCTATACCAGATTACAAAGCATAGTCGTAAGGGCATCAGTTGTAGTATTTTATTACATATCTGGGGGTGGAAGCACATCCAAATCGAGCATCCTATGGAGCTTCCACTATGCATCACCACCATAGACGCTGACCATTAGTGTTACGCCGCATGCTGGCCTCGTGTTGAGGAGGGTACCCACAGTAGGGCTCATGTTGGAAACACTGAGCACTATATCATTATATTTGCATCACTTTGGTCGGGGGACGTTTTTTGGCATCCCTACATGGATTGCCCTGCATGGCCTGAGGCGGATGAGTGGCTACGATGGGCCCATCGAGATAGATGGCTTATCTGGCATAAGCCAGAGGTCAAAGAGTATCAGTTATTTTCTCGTGTCCTATGATAGTTCGACATGGTGCAGGACATGCCAGAGATCCCATTTAGATACAGGCACTTGGATTTGGAGAGGGATCTCCCACTGATACATCCTCCACCACTAGGAGATGCACTAGATGACTTCCAGGAGTCGAGGGTTGAGACATCTAGGACCACTCCAGACTATGACGGGTGGTGGTCCTTGTTTAGATGGTATGGGATAGGGCCTCTGGGCTGAGAGCCAACTCAGGAAGAGGTAGAGGTAGATCCTGACGGGCGCAGGGTGCACCAACGTATAGAGGGCGATTGGGGCACAGAGGCCACCATCGAGGATATACCTAAGATTGACCCTGAGGAGGATATTCTAAAGGAGGGTGAGGTCCCTCCTAACAGTGTAAAGGGATGACTGTTGGCTCAGGTGGTTGACTTGTAAAGTCAGCTCAGACGATTTCACACATAGCAGCTCGAGAGAGACACTACCATCACCACTCTAGAGGTGAAAGTGGCTAACAGGGAGCGGTGCTTGATTGAGGCATAGGACCAGATACAAGAGCTTACGACTCGGGCCACAGATGTAGAGGCCCAGGTTCAGAGACTATAGACTGCCCTAGAGTTAGCACAAGCATAGCAGACTGTAGCAGAGGCAGAGTAGGATCTTGCTCGGGCATCGAGGGGGGCTATGCCACCTCCTCAGGCTACTATGGGGCCTCCTATAGCACCAATAGTAGGTACAGTAGTTGCTCAAGATCCTATGGCTAAGATAGAGTGATTATGTAGCATGGTCATGGTGACCAAGGAGATGCATGCAGCCTGGCTCGCTCGAGTTGATCAGCTAGTCGGTTACATTGAGATGCATGGGCTACAGGTTCTAGAGGATCCTTTCACACCAGAGTCTCAGAGGACCCAGAATAGGACTACTGGACAGTCTACAATGAGCTTGAGTCATAGGACTCATAGGACTAAGAGGACGCATAGGTCCTCTAGCACACACATAGCAAGATCATAGGCTAGGACTAGAGATCCAGGGCAGACATCAGGGGCCACCAGTCAGAGGACTAGCTTGCTGTAGTTACTAGTTTCCTATGTGTTGGGTGCTTTAGGCTTTGGAGGTAGGCAGGATCCATAACAAGATCCACCATAGGTGCCAAGTCATCCAGGAGAGCAGGCTCCAGAGCACAATGCTGAGGGAGGCGGCGAGAGCTCCAGTACAGGGGGAGCAGCCTAGATCTGAGTTATAGCAGCTGTCGACTACATTTTTGATATATCATTTTGTGTGTAAGGTCGAGGACCTACACAATTGTAGCCTACGGGCATTTTGTACTCCCTATGTACTCTTTTGGACACATATATATATGATATGATATTTTATGGCTCATTATGTGTACATGTTTATTTATTTTTTTGATTTTATGTTTATTTGATGCACATGGATGCAAGGCTTATGTAAATGCTATGTTTATATGATGTGATGTATGGATGACATGCACTAGATAGCTATTTTACTTTATGATGATGATATGCAGTGATCTAGATGATTAGATGTGCGATATATGATGTATGCATATGGATGCGATGTTTATTTTTAAATGCATATTTATTTTTGCTTTGTGGGCATGCATTTATTTTTATGTAGTTTATGGTATGCTATGCAATGTATGGTAATGCATTATGTACATAATCATAATCTAATGGAAATGAACATGTATGCTTTAATCACTTAAAACATAAGGAATGAATGTAAACTATGTATATCAATTTTTAAAATATGACACCACAGAATGTATAACAATCATGCAAAATAATTGATCATTCTCATTACAAGATCTTAATCAATTAATCACCCATATATGAAATGAGATGAGATGGATTGGTATAATGTAAATGATTTGATATGTCATTCGATATTCATTCCTTGCACTATATAGTCAATGGTCGTCTAAACATCATTTCTGATATTCATCCGGTATCTATCCTATATATTTGATTGTGCTCAATATAATAATGTATCATGGATAGATACTTTGCAGTTTGATTGATTGAATGACTTTATTATTTTTGATGGCTTGCGGTTTCTGCCATCCTGTTGCTATTTTGGGAACTTTTGAGGTTTTCCATGAGACTCAAATACCCTAGTTGTCTAATCAGAAGTTGTATACTCACCATGTTAGACTTCTGAACCGTGAGGCTTTTGTTAAGATAGGCCAAAACTGTTCATTACCTTTATGTGTGCAAGTGCATAACTTTGGTAAGACATAAGCATACCCCGATGTCAGGCGGGATTATTTCAGCCCATTGCTAAGATAGGGGATCCACAAATGTCTTACCCAATCTTAGTTTTAGATTTCAGTTGGACTCATACCGCTAAGCGATGCAGGACACCTGAAGCTAGCTCATCCACATTCAAACATTGGTCTGTACATAAGCAAAATGCTAATGCATCAGACATATCATCGTGTGTAAGGTACAGTAGTGCGAGCAATTCTAGGGATTTAGGCCCACTCCTTCCTTCTCTGTGTATGATCGGGATACTTGCTTGTACAAACTGATAAGAATCACTAATGTTAGCTTTGCACTATTCTATTTCTGATTCTTAAGCAAGGGGTTTGTCTTCATCTTCATTTTTGCACTATCTTGTGATCTTCATTTGACCTTGTCGTGCCTTTGATTTTCTGATCTTCATTGGATATTTATATTTGATCTTCATTTGATCTCTAGAATTTTTTTTCTTTTATTCTCGATCTTCATTTGATCTTTGTTTCTAGATTTATGAGCTTCAGAAATGTCCTTTGTGGATTTAACTTTGAGGGGAACTACTTCTGTAATATCGATTCTAGAGTATCGATATGTGACATCAATATGGAGGACATCAATCTACAGTGTCGATATGTGATACCGATCGTATGATATCAATGTAGGATATCAATATGGGATGTCGATTTATGATATCGATGAAGGGTATCAATCTTGAGGATTGATGTGGGATATCACTTAGGGGATATTTCTCATTTTATCGTAAGCAAGGGATTTATGGGTAGGAAATGAACCTATCCTTTTGCCAATTACCCACATTTCCCGTACCATCCACACAGAGGGATAAGCAAGAATAATTCTTTTTGCTTTAGGATACCCGGTCCTGCTTCACGGCTTCATCTTCCCCTAGTCCTTATTAAGACTCTTTTTAATTTATTCATTAGTGACAAGATTCTGATATGCTAAGGGCTATACTAACTCGACCTCAGCCGTCAAAAGAAAAACAGGATTTCTTACCAACTCCTGAGAAGACCACTAGGTATGTTTGAATGACCGAAAAACTCTAGCATATTCTTCATAGCAACAGGATGGGTTGTGTTGAAAAACACATTTACTCACTGTGATAGATGATAGATGATATAATGCAAGGGTGCATGATTGAAACACAAACGTGGTGTTGTTTGTAATATTTTGACACACACTATCCATTCTTGTATGGAATGCAATGGATGACAAATGCCTATATGCAATGCGTGAATGCAAATGAAAATGTGAAATGCAAAAGCAAATGTTTTTGAATTTTAAGCTTTTCCAATTTTTTTTTGGGAATTTTATATATTTTTCTTGATTTTTATGGATTTTGAGCTTCCATATTTGACCAAACGATGAGTACATGTCCTTGGAGCTTTTAAGGATGACCAAATGACGAGGAACTGCCTTTGGAGCTTTTACTTGACCAAGCTACTCAATAGAGAGCTTGGGGCATTTTGGGATGACCGAGCGGTTGAGACAAAACCCTCAGAGCTTTTGGGTTGACCAAAGGGCTTACAGATGCCTTTGGTGCATTTACTTGACCAAGCTTCTCAATTCGAGAACTCGAAGCCTTTTGGGATGACCAAGCGATTGTGGACAAACCCTCGGAGCTTTTGGGTTGACCAAAGGGCTTACAGATGCCTTTGGTGCCTTTACTACACTCTCAAGCATAGAATGCCTTAAGATGGATGATATTGAGAGGCTCAAGCTCTTCCACACCCTCTAGCGACGTTAGGTGATAGGTACTTGGACCAATCTTTTCAGATATGATGTAAGGCCCTAGCCAATTAGCCATGAATTTGTCTCGCATATCAGGCGGTAAATTTGAGTTCTATTGGTTCTCTTTCAGCACAAGATCCCCAACTTCAAAGTCTCTCTGGTGGACTTTGACATTGTAAGCTCATTTTAATCACTCCTGATAAATGCAGAGATGCTCGAGGGCATTCACGTGACGTTCATCAAGCAACGTCAATTGATCGAGGTGAGCTTTTCATGTGGTGTCGTCATCGATGAACTCTTTCAATGCGACGCGCAGCATTGGAATTTCCAACTCTAAGGGCATAATGGCCTCAGTGCCATATACTAGTGAAAATGGCATTGCCCCAATGGGCATCCGAATGCTAGTCCTGTAAGCCCATAATGCAAGGGGTAGTTGTATATGCCAATCCTTGTGGTGTTCTTGCACTGTCTTTTTCAAGATGGCTACCATAGTCTTGTTTGAGGCCTTAGCTTGCCCGTTTGCTTGTGGATAGTATGGAGTTGCAAAACTGTGTTTAATGCGGTATTTAGATGTTAAAGCCCGCATAGTTTTGTTCTTAAAATAAGTTCCATTATCCAAAATTATTTTGGATGGTATCCCAAAATGACATGATATGCTCGAGAATAAATTCTATGATGTGAGCTCCTGGTCATTGTAATGGAATGACTTCTACCCACTTTGTAAAATACTCGTATCCATGATAATGAATGTATGTCAGCTGACGATGGAGGAGAAATCTTTCCACTAAGATCTATTCCCCACTGAGAAAATGGCCAAGCTGCATGAATGGGCTGTAAGGCCTGTGATGGCAAGTGCGTAAGATTAGCATGATTCTGACATTTAACGCATTTCTTGACATACACATTGCAATCCTTCTCCATAGTGGGCCAATAATAACCCATGCGAAGGATGCATTTGATGATAGCCATGCTGCTGAAATGGCCACCGCACGTACCGTCGTGAGCTTCTAAAATTGCCCAAGATGACTCTTGGGGCTCAAGACATCGAAGGAGAACTCCTTCATAGCTGCATCGGTACAAAATGTCTCCTATCAAGACATACTTAGTCACTTTCTATTTGAATGTGCATCTTGCGGCATGCGACAATCCCTCTGGGATCATACCAAGTTTTAAGAAGTCTTGGATTTGCAACATCCATCTTTGACAAGCCTCAGCTTCGATTGCTAAGATGACTTGCTCCCCTTACGTATTTAACTTTGTAAATGTAGACTAAGAAACAACCTTATGGTGAATGGTAGTACCACTCCCCTTAGGACTCTGAGAAGTCAATGACTCCTAGGGTGCCTTCTTAAGAAAGTCTTTCGCTCTACGGAACCAATCAGATGTTGGTTCCACAACAATCATGTTGATTGACTCTTTGTTATCAAAGGCTGCACGCTCTGCTATTGGGTGTGAGAGCGTTCTAACATGGATGGTAGTAAAATCGGCAGATGGATTCTGAGGGATCAAGGACCCCAAAGATGCCATGGTGTCTACAAACCTATTTGACGAATGAGGGATTGCCTCGATGTCATACCATTCAAATTTAGCCAAATAAGTGGCAACAAGATATTTGTAGGCTTTCAGTATGGGACATCGACATTGAAAGAGCCCCTTAACTTGGTTAACTATGAGTAGAGAATCACCAAAAATGTTCAATATTTTAATACCCATGGCGATGGCTGTGTGGAGGCCCAAAAGTAGGGCTTCATACTCAGCATTATTGTTGGTGCACGGAAAGTCTAACTTGAATGACAAGGGCATTGGAGCTCCTTGTGGCATGAAAAACACTATTCCTGCACCACCCCCTTGCTCACACTTTGAACCATCGAAGAACAATGTCATATCAACATTATTCTCTGGTTCCTCAGGTTTGGGAGCTTCAGATATTATGAAGACTGCATCATCTGGAAGCTCAATGGTTAGAGGCCTACTATTGGACAGTGGTGCCTCAGCCAGTTGATCAGCTATGACTTGTCCCTTGATGGACTTTTGGCTGATGAATTCCAAATAGAATTCTATCAATAGCATGATCCACTTTGTAGTACGTGTGTTATGATATGTCTTTCTCATCATATATTGCAAAGGATTCTATTTTGATATAACATATGTCATATGAATTAGCATGTAATGCCACAATTTCTTGGTAGCGAACACCACTGCTAAACAAACTTTCTCCACATATGCATATCCTGACTCATAACTCACCAAGGTGTGACTGATGTAATATATGGCTTGCTCTTTGCCTTGCATGTTCTTTTGGGCTAACATGGTCCCTAATGCAAAGTTGGTTGCCGATATATATAGCAGAAAAGGCACATCTGGCCTTGGTGGAGCTAGTACTGGTGGCGTTTCCAGGTATTGCTTAATCTCAGCAAAGGCTGCTTGGTAGTCCTCATCCCAATCAAATGGGACCCCCTTGTGTAGCAATCGATTCATGGGTCAATATTTATCCGATAATTGAGTGATGAATCACTTTATGGATGCTACTTTGCCCTGAAGGCTTCTTAGTTCTTTGATATTAGTGGGAGGATGCATCTCTAGAATAGCCTTGACCTTTTTTGGGTCTACTTCGATGCCTCATTTAGAAATGATGAATCCCAAGAGTTTACCCGAAGTTATGCCAAATACGCACTTCTTAGGATTCAACCTGACATTATGCTCTATCAAGCGATCGAAGACCTTCCTTAAGACCTCCGCATGCTCTCTCGTAGCAACGACTTAGCTAGTAAGTCATCGATATAATATTCTAAGATTTTATGCATGTAGTCATGAAAGATATATGTCATAGCCCGCTGATATGTGGCACCAGCATTTTTAAGACCGAATGGCATAACTTTGTAGCAAAATGTCCCCCATGGTGTTATAAACATGGTTTTATGCTGATATTTGGGTTTAATCCAAATCTGATTGTATCCAGAAAAACTATCCATAAGGGAGAGCATTTTGTGACCTACAGTAGCGTCTACCAGAGCATCGATATTTGGCAATGGAAATGAATCTTTGGGTGTTGCCTTATTGAGATCTCTAAAATCTATACAAATACGGATCCTTCCATCTGGCTTTCCTACGGGCACCATATTGGACACCCATTCTGGATAGTCGATGGAGATGACAAACTCTACGTCCAATAGCTTTTGCAACTCGTATTTCACCATTAAGGCTACTATTGGATGCATTTTTCTAAGTTTTTGCTTGACTAGCTTCTTCGATAGATCTAGCGAAAGGTTATGAGTAACCAATTTCGGATCTAGACCCGACATGTCTTTGTAAGTCCAAGCAAAGAGATCAGGTCTCTCTTTTAGTAGAGGGATGATGCTATCATGCTCATCCAGAGTGAGACTCTCTCCAAATATAACCTTCTTTGGATTGGTGGGATCTTTACTAATATCCACATCGAAGGTTTTCTCTATTGACATATGTGATCCCTCCTCAAGCTGGTGAGGCGTAGGAATCAGATGGATGTCATCAGTTGGGTTCACATGTTCCTCATGGGAAGCACCCTCAACATGATAAACATCATAAGCATAGCCTAGTGCAAAATGAAATGGTTGCAACATTTCTTCATTAGGGAAGAAATCTTCAGGCTGGACCGACGAGTCAGCACGATCCCAATCGATAGCATCCATGTTCAGATGCAGTGGTTTGGATAGATCTGCTGGATTGTGGAGTGGAGTGGTCAAATCAATGGAGACCATATTGATGGAATGGAATTGATCTCCAGAACCACATGGACAAAACTCTATATCTAAAGTGTAGCTTCTGTACCCAAGATCTGGCTCGGATGGTACGGGCACAAATGGATCCTCTCTATGGGATGCTCGTATAACTGGATCCTCCCGGTGCACTAGCTACAAAATGGGATCTCTCGACTCAAGGAGCTCCGTGTACATAGGTGGATGGGAAAAGAGTTCCTGATACCTCTCTTCGAGCTCTCTTCTTTCCCTCAGGCTGTGATGGAGATTAATCTCCTGACGCAAACCTACAACTATAATAGGTGGGGGACCTCGAGGTGGAGGCCTATTACATAGGTGATGAGGTCCTAAATAGGCCATCTCCAATGAATCCTCATCATCACTATACAAATACAATCCGTCACTTCCCCCCTCTTCTAAGGGGTGATCTTCCAAATGTGGCCCCATGTATTTGATTCTATGGTCACTATCATCACTATCCGGATAAATCAGATAGAATGATCGCCCCCCCCCCCGGGGGGGGGATCCACACCCCCTGTAATTATAGGATTTAAAAAGTAATTCGTCATGATCCTATATTTTTTTTTTCTCTCACCTACATAATTAGGCTAACTAATAATTGGGAGGTTCGAAGAGTCCTTCATCCTTGTTTCAAAAATACCAAGGCCTTGTCCATACCAATGATACACTCAATTGAAAAGCACATGGGGATATTGGGGGGGGACAACACCACACAAAAAGGCATCATCATCCTCCTCTATCTAGGACATTCTAGTGGGTGCTTGATCCAGCCCTATGTAGATGAAGTTTGTTTGGTTGGGTGGCTCACCCAACGACACTATAGATCCAATCAAAAATCGATGGGTGTGTGGTCGACCCATCTCTTGTGTAGTCTTTAGGATAGGTCCGAAAGTAACATTTTGCACAAGATACTCACCTAACCCTATGCTAGCTAGATGAATGGTCACTTACGGTGTAGATGACCCTGCTGAAGATGCAGGTGAAGCAGGCTGAGGTGCCTCCTCGACTTTGTCTTGAGGTTCTTCCACATCCATGGGAGTGGGAGTCTCATTGGCGACTAGTCTGGGCATATGATCTTCTACTTTCTTACCCAATTTTACCTTTAGCTTCTCATCTTGTCGATGCATTGTTGATGCAGTCGATTTTAGAGAAGTTGCAGTCGTATGCTCAGATATGTGTGACACAGATGTCGATGGTTGAGCACGGGCTACTAGTTTACCTCTTGGAATCTTAACTAACGAAGCAGGTTGATTATCCAAGTGCATCGATGGGAGTACAAAACCCCCAGGAAAATCTGCTAGGTTCATGAACTTGAATGGTTCTTCATTCGAGGACACTATGTGAACCTATCCCTCATGAATGTACTTCATGCATTGATGCAAGATCGAGGGGATGCAATGCATTTCATGAATCCAAGGCCTTCTAAGCATAATGTTGTACTGCATGGTGCCCTCTATCACGTGACACATCACAGAGATGGTCTTGAGTCCCACCTGAATAGGTAGAACAATTGTACCAACCATCGAGCATAGTGCATCATTAAATGCTCTCAACGTAAAGGTGGTAGGCACAATGTGTGATTTGGGCAACTTGAGATGGCTCAGTACCTTGGTCGTAATTATATTGATCGAGGACCCAGTGTCGATCAAGACCCTTTTGAAAGGCATGTGGTTAACACACATGATAATATGTAGTGGCGGGTCAACCGTAATAGTAGGAACCATCTTCACTTCATGATCATAAAATTGTATCATGGGTTCCTGACACTGTTGTACATGTCCCATGAAATTTGTAAATGCATGTGCATCTTGGGACTGTACCTCAATGGACCTCAAAATATCCATAAGAGTCTCCCTGTGTCTAGGGGACTATTGAATAAGCTCATATATTGACAACTTCATAGGAGTTATCTGTAGGTTCTAAACTAACCTGCTCCTTATGGTCACCACCGGTCTAGTTGGTGGGCTTAGAATGTTTTGAGCTGGTCGTTGATCCGGCGTAGCTTGTATTCTAATGGGAGCATGAGGTTGATTTGGTTGATCATACCTCCCATGTCTAGTAACAACATTGACCATACCTACGAACCCCTGGGTAGGTGGTTTGACTCTCACTTGATTGACCTGGTCGGCATTGTTACGAGGTGCCTCATGATTAGGTAGTGGATTCTTGAAAATCCCCATGTTTCTATTATCGAGTGCCTGTGGATTGCCTGGTACTACAAGCTCTCCTTTTTCTATCATGTTCTGCACAATGTGTTTGAAGGACCAACATGTCTCGATGTCATGGCCCTTCGCTCTATGGAATATGTAGAACAGATCGTCTTGATGCCACTTCGACTTTGGCACATTTGGATCTACTAATTTGACCTCAAGAAATCGTATGGCCTTGGCCTCACACAGTTGATGGAAAATCAAAGTCATCGATTCTGTCAAAGGTGTGAACTAGTGAGGTGGGTGCTCTTCTCTATTTTTGCCCTTATAATTGTTTTTGTGTATCTCATAACGTGCAGGAGGAGGTTGGGCCTGATAATTAGGATTTTGTTGTCCCTTGTCCTCTCCTCCAAGATTTAGTACTACTTGATTCACATGGGCCTGCTTGCCCTGTTGCTTCGTAGTACTCTTTTTAAACCCCTCTTTCCTGGTCTTGAGCTTCAAGTTGCCTTCTTGCAACTTGATGTCCTCGATCACCTTGGCTTACACCAAAGCTTCCTCGAATGTAGCATACTGCTGTAGCTACAACAATAGCGAGATGTGCTTGGCACAACTCTTTGTAAACATTCGGGTCAGTTCTACTATAGGAATAGGGAATGGTAACTTTGCCATTATTCTATGCCATCTCTTTCCGTATTGCTCGATGGGCTCATCGTCACGATGAGCTAGCGTAGCCAAATCAAAAAGGTTGGCCTATTTCTTGATGCCAAATGAATAGCATTCAAGAAATACATCATCTAACTGCTCAAAACTAGTAATACTATGTTTCTTCAGCTAGTTGAACCACTCTCGGGCTAGGCCAGAGAGTGTCGTAATGAAGGTGCACAACAACAAGGCATCATGACTCTCTATCTGGAAATAAGCATCCAAAAAACTTGTAACATGCTCTTGGGCATCCTCATCACCCTTGAATTTTTCTAACCTGGGCATATAAAAATGCTTAGGATATGGAGGCATAGGCATCGAGGGGTCTAGAGGTTCATTGTGTATCTTCCTCAGTGTCATCTTTTGAATAGCTGCGCCTTGCCTCTCTATTGCTTTGACCTTATCGACCAAAACCTTGTATGCCTTAGAAGACAAAAAGTCCTCCTCCCTAAGCTGATGTGGAGGTGGTCTAGGAGGTAATGTCTTCTTCGGGGGAGGTGGAGGAAGTGGCTCTTCCTCCTCCTCAACTCGGTAACTCTCAGGATACTCTTGATCGTATCCATCTACATCTACATGCTCATGCTACCTCTGTCTAAGATCATTGAGTGATGGCAGTCGCTCCCTCTATTGGGAACTGACATGAGTACGAGCGTCTCTCCGCTCCTCATGCATATCAGCTAGGGACACAACTCTCCTATGCACATGATCTCTTTGCTCCTCGAGAGGGTATAGGCCAGCCCTAGCTAGCCGATCCTCCTACTCTATGTGCTCCTTCTGAGCTAGAATACGCTCCTCGCACATGCGTTGCTCATATAACCTCTATCGTAGGAGCCTTTGCACTTGAATATTTTCATCTTCAATATGTTTCCTCTCTAGGCGAGCATCCTCCAATTGATCTTGGAGGAGTTGACATCTTTTCTCAGACACCAGTCTATGTGATCTGTCGATCTGGTCAGCCGTGGGAGGCCTCTGGTGTGTATGCTTTGTGCGAGCTACCTTATGGGTTCTATACCCATCAGACAAATGTGTTGCGCCTTTGCCTCTATCTATGAATATGGCATCGATGTCCTACTATGCTCTAAACTATGAACCACCATGTGTGGATGGTGGACGTGTGACATGAGGGCACTTAGAAGCCTCTCCATGCTCTCTAGTGATCTTGATACAACTACCGCTATGCTCACTCGGAGCATGAGTGGGCGGAGTTGTAGGCTTGCAGCCTAGCTACTCAAGAACACTACCTAGACCATCTAACTTTCTAGACCTCCACCACTCATGTGGTGGTGTTCCATTAGCTCCCACCTTTGATATATCAATGGTGATCTTGCGTGGTGGGCCACACATGGGAGTATGGGTGGACCTATGCTCGAAAGCGAGCCTGTCCTCTTACCCCTGAATGGGCGGATCTCTAGTCTGTCTATACTCTAACTATGGAGGGTTAGAACCTCCTGTGGACCTAGTACGTATGGGAACCAACTTGGTCCCCTACACAACATATTCCTTGACCAATCCCGTGGATGCGTGTGCAGTGTGGTCTCGGTAATGGCTTTGGAGTAGAGCATCCTCATGCTGAGAAGCTCTATGCTCAGTCCTGTGCCTAGAGGAGTGTACTAAAGCTCCTCTATCGAGGGTCCGCTCAATGGGATCTCCCCATGTCGAGTTGTCACCTCTAATGCTCGTCGAACATCATTTGGTTCGCTCATGTGTGTGAGGACTCGACACATGTTGCTATGAATCAGTTGGGGGTTGATCATGGGCATCGGTCCTAGACCTTTGCCGATCACCTCGTGTGTTCACCATTTGTGTACCTAATGTCTAGATGTGTTTTATTATGCAAACAAGGTATACAAATGATGATTATCTTCTTTTAAATTTTTATTGTGAGCCCTAAACTGTTTGATGTTGTTTTCAGATGTGTTGTATCAGTGTTAGAAACTCTCATGTGTTTTGAAATATTGTTGGATTTTATACTCAGTTTAATTGGATTTCACCTATATAATCGTAGCTCGATAACTTGGAGATGAAACCCAAGTCACATAAACCAACCTATAATGTGTGGAAGTGAAGCCAACACACGGTCAGGGGGCACAGGTCCTCCCAATTCCTCACCCATTTTCCCTTGATCAGCGTCATACCCTCCGAAGAGGAGTATATGCAATTTTTTTAGGGTACAAAAGGATCTTGGACCCGGTATGGTCTAGTAACACAAGGTATGTGGGATTTGGGCCAACAGATGGAAATTACGCCCACCGTCATTGAACCCTACTAGTGGTTGGAGATGAAGCCCAACTCACTAGTGTTTAAGTGCCAAGTGGTGTGTGTGGTTCCTTTTACTTTGCAAAAATGACAAATGCATAAAAGAGCATAATGATCATTCCTACATGATATGCATGAAAAGAAAGGAACGTTTCAAATTCAGAAAGAATGCATGCTAATGTCCTATATGATATTTTGATGATGCAATTACAATGACATGGCCACTAATTGGGCCTCAAGCATGCAAACGACACACAATATCTATCAAGGTCACTGTATTTAGGGGCGAAATGCACTCAGAGGTTTGTTGTTCCCAACAACGCCTTTCTAATGAAAGGAAAATAGAAATAAACTAAGACTTGTTCATTGACCCTTTTTATTTAAGTTCCTAGTTTGCAATAGTTCAATGCTTTATGGAAAACACAGAGCATAAAATTTAAAATAGATAGTGAAATTGGGGCCGACCTTATCTCCTACTCTATTGTCCATTGAGTTTCCTGCTATCTACTTTTTTCTCTGTTAACAGCAGGTTCGAGCTACAAGATGCAATAGTGAACGCAGGTTACAGCCGCGGGCCAAAAAATAACCGTAGCTAAAAGCTACGATTAGCGCTTGAGATAAGAAAAAGCCAAGAAAATTCCAAACTCGAGGCTAAAATTGTGGTGTCCCACCGTGATCGCCTTCTGACTTAATCATGGAGCATGCACCTAGCTACTGTATTGATCTATACCATCATGAAAGCACAAATATTGACACAAGTACATAAATTGAACAAAAAAGTAAGGTTTCTTGTATTAATATTTGAATGAGCTTTGATTACAAAAATGCCCTCTTAGGGCCACTTGAAATATGATACTTATATTACAATTTCCAATGCCCTCAATAGGGTAGGCGCACTTATAGTGCTCTATTGATTAGTCACAAACTGCCTTGGGGTGGAGTTGACCCCCTTCTTCGCGATGTGGAAGGATTATGACGTAAGCTCCTCTTGCACCTTTCTCCCTACGAACAAGAAACAATAGCACATGATTAAAAATATTGATAGCCTCTCGTGATGAGGCCCTTTAAGGAAATATGTATGCAAATGCCATTAAACTAGTAAAACAAGAAATCATAAAGAAAGACTTTAAACTATTCTAATTAGATCAAGAATTATACTATAACATGACGAACATGAATAAGAAAATGATGCATGGATCAAATATCAAGTTAGGAGCAATAAAGTGCATAAAAGATCCAATATAATCCTACTTAATAAAATGCATGAAATAACTAATTCCTATGATTAGAGTTTCTCTAAAGTGCAATTAAACCTATAAAAAGACTAATATAACTAATCTATGCGGTCAAAAGCAAAGAAAGTAAGGTGATCAGTCACCTGTTGCAAACCGTAGCTATGGTGGGCGGTCTACACTATGAACCATGGCTGACAGCCATGGTTTGACCTCTGATAGGTTTTCCCACATAATTAGGGGTAGTGGGCTTGACCTCCTTGTCCAAATTGATGTTCAAGGGTCACCTTTGTTGTCCTCTGACAGATTTGGTGGTCAAATCGCTATGACGGGCCTTTTTTTACCCAGAATTTGTGCTTCTTGAATCTCCTAGGCACCTAGGGCATCCATGGCTAATTGGTCTTTAGGTGAATAGCAAAGGGGCTCTCAAATGCATAGATTTAGTATGCAATTTGACAAGGCTTCGTTGCTCTCTTGATCAATTAACTCTCTATCTCTTCACCCCATTTGGAGGGGGTATTTATAGCATGTCCCTAGGGCTAGGGGTAGCTTCATGGAGAAGCCAAGACCAAGAAGGTTGGTTAGGACAGTTGGGATGGAAGCCTCTAGAATCTTCTGTCCTTCAACTGCCTACTTCTAGATCTTTTGGTCATTCCAACCAATTTGGCTTGGATGGAAGGCCTAACTAAACTTTAGTTAAGACCGCAGGTCACAGTTGTGGTCTAGACTACAGACCGTAGGTATCATACATGGTTTAGAATGGAGACCATAGATCTTGGCTATGGTTCAACCTGATTAGGCCAAAATGCCTAAATTGAGTGGTTAGAACCACTGCTCTATCTTGGAGTCTGTCCAAGATCCTCCATATGGTTTTGTAGCATGTCCATATGAGTAGTCGCCCTCAACATGACGCGTTTTAGGTGTCTACACTTTCTCTCTGAGGTAAACCACAACACTTGGACTTATTCTAGGAGGATTTTTCTCGGTCAGGACATGATACATGTACGAAAGAAAATAACCATAGAACTCTGAGAAAGAAAGAAATATTCTGTTGAATGACTGGAAGTCGGTCTTGTATCATACAGTCGATGTTTCCCCCAAGTTGTGCTATTGCCTCTCTTATGAATTGACCCATTATCAGGTGGATCAAAAATTAATAATGATAGAACCGAGGCATTATATCTTTATCCTATTTTAAAGCCTCTTGGAGTTTCTTCAACTCCTTATCCATGGTTTTGCTCATTACTTCCTCCCATTGATAGCAATGAAAGCATTATTTATTGCATTGAGCAATAACATACGTAATTGTCAAGCTCAACCAGTTAAGGTCCTCTACGACTAAGGTTATATGAATCATGTCTAAGTGATCTTTTGCCCACCATTGTAGCAAGGTCTTTGGGATAGGGAAATCAGTTGATACTAGCCCTTTGAACAAACCAACATAGAAAGAAGACCCCAACATGTGTTGAGCCTATAGTGTTACCACCTTTTTATCATACAGTAAATATCCCTTGGTTAACTCAATCATCGTTTGAATCTGATCAGGTGTGAGGCGGTAGAGAGCCTTTCCCCTCTCATTAACAATGGAACAACTTCATGGATTGTAAGAGATTGCAAGCCACGATAATAAGTCAGGAGAGAAATGAACCCAAGGACACAATAAATTCACCAAATTGGTGTTCCAATGGTTGTTGTCAACACCCTTTTTATATTTTGCCTCATAAGCCCTCAAAAATAATGTCTTTAATACATGATGGGGTCGGCTTTGATCTTTCACTAGCCTAAAATCAGAATTTAGCTAGCTCCTCTTCATTCCAGACCTAGTCCCCAAGCTTCCTGGCCATCACCTTTTTAAATGACACTCTCTCTTCAAAAGCCTCAATTTTGCCTTTCTTAGCACTTGAACTCGAAGACTCCATTTCTCTCACTCATGTAAATTCTATCCTTCTAAGCTCTAAAAAAAACCCTCAGCTCTTGCACACTGCTCAATCACTGAACACTTCTGTAAATACACTGGTGATGGTTTTATTTTGGAAATAGAGGGGGTTTTATAACCTTTATTTGATTCTAGGTCATTTAATGAGGGGAGTTGGTTGGTTTTTTATGACCATCCTAGGCTCACCACCTTTTTGGTCTTTCGCACATTCTGTTTGAATGATGTGTCATTGGTTTCTTTCAAGCAAATGTGCCTGCATGGATCCGAGGATGATCCTTATGTGTCTCGGCTTGCCATGATTGGATGAGAGCTCTACCATCAGGATTTTATCTTCAGAGTAGATGCATTATCATTTTTACTCATTTCGATACCACCTTAGTTAGTGGTCTGACTAAGCATTATGCTATGTCCTTTTAAGTGTGGAGGCTAGCTAGTGCCCGAATTTCAACATGTGTAGCTATTTATAACCACTGCTCTATCTTGGAGTCTATCCAAGATCCTCCATATGGTTTTGTAGCATATCCATATGAGTAGTCACCCTCGACATGACGTATTTTATGTGTCTACACTTTATCTCTGAGGTAACCCGTAGCACTTGGACTTATTCTAGGAGGATGTTGCTCGGTCAGGACATGATACATGGACGAAAGAAAATAACCACTGAACTGTGAGAAAGAAAGAAATATTATGCTGAATGACTGGAAGCCGGTCTTGTATCATACAGTCGATGTTTCCCCCCAGTTGTGCTATTGCCTCTCTTCTGAATTGACCCATTATCAGGTGGATCAAAAAGGAATAGTGAGAGAACCGAGGCATTATATCTTTATCCTATTTTAAAGCCTCTTGGAGTTTCTTCAACTCCTTATCCATGGTTTTGCTCATTACTTCCTCCCATTGATAGCAAGGAAAGCATTATTTATTGCATTGAGCAATAACATACGTAACTTTCAAGCTCAACCAGTTAAGGTCCTCTATGACTAAGGTTATATGAATCATGTCTGAGTGATCTTTTGCCCACCATTGCAACAAGGTCTTTGGGATAGGGAAATCAGTTGATACTAGCCCTTTGAACAAACCAACATAGAAAGAAGACCCCAGCATGTGTTGATCCTGCAGTGTTACCACCTTTTTATCATACAGTAAATATCCCTTGGTTAACTCAATCATCGTTCGAATCTAATTAGGTGTGAGGCGGTAGAGAGCCTTTCCCCTCTCATTCACAATGGAACAACTTCGTGGATCGTAAGAGATTGCAAGCCATGATAATAAGTCAGGAGAGAAATGAACCCGAGGACACAATAACTTCACCAAATTGGTGTTCCAATGGTTGCTGTCAACACCCTTTTTATATTTTGCCTCATAAGCCCTCAAAAATAATGTCTTTAATACATGATGGGGTCGGCTTTGATCTTCTATTGGCCTAAAATCATAATTTAGCTAGCTCCTATTCATTCCATACCTGGTCCCCAAGCTTCCTGACCATCACCTTTTTAAATGACACTCTCTCTTCAAAAGCCTCAATTTTGCCTTTCTTAGTACTTGAAATCGAAGACGCTATTTCTCTCACTCACATAAATTCTATCCTTCTAAGCTCTAAAAAAAAAAACCTCGGCTCTTGCACACTGATCAATCACTGGACACTTCTATAAATACACTAGTGATGGTTTTCTTTTGGAAATAGAGGGGGTTTTATAACCTTTTTTTGATTCTAGGTAATTTAATGAGGGGAGTTGGTTGGTTTTTTATGACCATCCTGGGCTCACCACCTTTTTGGTCTTTCACACATTCTATTTGAATGATGTGTCATTGGTTTCTTTCGAGCAAACGTGCCTGCATGGATCCGAGGATGATCCTTACGTGTCTCGGCTTGCCGTTATTGGATGAGAGCTCTACCATCAGGATTTTATCTTCGGTGTAGATGCATTATCATTTTTACTCATTTTGATACCACCTTAGTTAGTGGTCTGACTAAGCATTCTGCTATGTCCTTTTAAGTGTGGAGGCTAGCTGGCCGAATTTCAATATGTGTAGCTGTTTATTGCTCTCGACCAATTATTTCAGCTTCTCTTTGACTCATGCTAGCCGATGGTAGCAAATCCTTAGCTGATCAGCCTCATAAAGTTGCCTGCATAAGAAACCACTAATCAAAAAGGTTAAATTAATTTGGTGGGACGGTTAGGCATACCTCGTGCTTGGTTTGTGTGCTAAGCTAATTTTTTGCATGATGGCTTCGCTTATCGAGGCATCAGTTTTTGGAATTCTTCGACTGACTGACTGATTTCTTTCCCTAGTCGATCTATCACCGGTTTGGGAAGCTTGGCTAAATGATGTGTTGAAGGAGCCGATCAGCTTCTATTCATCGCTTATTTATCGATTGATTTCAGCTCATAGATAACTCATGGGAGCCAATCGACTTTCTCTTATAATGTATCAGCTGACGATATTTTCGGTGAGTGTTCAAACTTTTAGCCCATCCTTGTTACTTGGGAGTCGATTGATTCCTTTATTTTTTTTTTTGCTAGCCGATAAGGCTTCCTCCTTCATCGACTTATCTTTTAAATTCGGGAGCCGATCGGTCGGCTAGTTAATAAAATAAGCCGTCGGTCAGTATTTCATTTTTGGGAGCCTATCGATCAGTGGAACCTTCAAGTTAACCAAATTGTTTATGGTCTTTTTGTCATAAACGGATCGACAGACTAATTGTAATTGGCATCCGATCAGTTGTCCAACGCTTGTCGGGACCCGATCGGTCGGTTAGTGTAGTTTGAGAGTCGATCGGTTGGCTAGTGTTCAAAAGTGGCCAAAAAGATCCGTCGATTGGATTTTAACATTTGTAAGCTGATCGGCTAACTTTCTTTGGCCCTGAGCTGATTTTTACTCTTATTCTTCGGTTCGATCTTATTAACGTGCAATCATCCTATTTCTCTAGATCAAGCGTGGCCCTTAGATTAATTATGAGGTTTTTGACTGTTAACTTGGTGGGGTGCATTCCCTTAGGTTTTAATTAATTATCATTTTATTTAACCTTAGGCTTTCGGACTTTGAGACCATGGTGAATGCTTTAACCAACTTATGATTAAGGGATTTTATTAATCGGTTTTAGGCTTCAAGGAAAATATTATGAAGGTTAAACTTTGACTTAGGGAGTAAATTGAATTTTTTTGCCCTTACCACTTGAGGCACTTTTGAAAAATGAAGCCCACATTATTAAAGCTAAGGTTTTATATTTTATCAACCAACCAATGAAAAATTGAATTACTCACAACAACTCTTTTTTTATTTTTTTGGCAAAGACCAACAACACTAACAATTTGATTGAAACCAAAAATTTAAATTTGGGGGTTTCAAAGTTGAGTCAATTTTGGCTCCAACATGTATGTATCTCTTTGTTTTCCTACTCAATTCTTATCAATGGCTTCCCTTAATAATTTTTCCTAGCTTCTAAAGTTATTAGGCAGGGTGACCCCCTCTCCCTTTATTTATGCATCATTCTTGTTGAATGCTTGGATAGATATATAACAAAAAATAGATCCCTTGAGGGAGTTGTCATTGCTCATTGAGCCAAACATATCTCTCATATTTATTTTGTTGATGACTCTACTCTATTAGTTAAAGCTATGGTTAAGGAAGCCTCTATGATTAATCAAATCATTCATCATTTCTCTAATGTTATGGGGCAATTAATTAATGAAGATAAATTGAAAGTCATCTTCTTTCACTACTCTCCCAGATGGGAATCCATGGTTCTAGATAAATTAACATATAATAAGACCTCCCTTCCAATCACGTATTTAGCATTCCTATCAACATCCAAAGACAAAAAAAATACTAGAATTGATCGTTGGACAGAGTAAAGGAGAAAATTGGAAAGTGGGCCAATAGGTGGCTTTCATCTGGGAGTGGAATTACCTTCATAGAATTAGTCCTTTAAGCTATACCTATTTATGTTTCTACTATGTTGTGGTCTTAGAATATTTGGCCTAATATGAGATCTTTTATTTAGATTTTATTACATTGAAGGGTGCTCACTAGTGAGCAACTTATGAAATATGGCTTTCATGGCCCGTTTAGATGTGAGATGTGCGAAAATAATATGGAAAATACTAGCCATATTTTTATTAAGTGTCCCTTAGCCTTTGATCTATGGAGGAGAATGACTACTTTACTTAAAATGGTCCAATTTTTTGTACTCTTGAACAACTTGGGATGGATATTCCTAAATAGGAGGTTGTTGATAATTTAAGTAGACAATTAGTTTGGATGGGAACTACCATCTTGCCTTGGAATATATAGAAGGAAAGAAAAATTTTGATTTTTAAAGAGGGAAGGAAGGATATTCACTATATTTGGTAAAATATCATTTCCTACTTAGTTGAATCAATCCAACAACTCCTTAATCACCCCTAGGAATCTCACCAACAATGGGATCAAGTTATGCAAATATTGAAGATTCACTCTACTATTGGAAATCATATTAAATGGAATGTGAGGAATCAATATGGACAAAAATAGGAGTTGGTAGCCTCCTTCAAAGGATTTTGGAAAAGTTAATATGGATGGATCCTCTAGGGGTAACCCTGGAAAAGCTAGTGTGGGAGGAATTGGTAGACTTTTAGATGGTTCCTTGGTTTTCACTTTTTCTAATAATTTGGGTAACCTTTTTGATAACCTTGTTAAGGGGTATGGTATCCTCAAAGACCTTCAAGAGACTACTAAGGCTGGATGGAAAAATGTGTTAGTTGAATCTGACTCCCAAGTCATGATTAATCTATTGAAGACTCCTTCTAAGAATCACAAGGCTGATTAGATAATGAAAATAATTGTTGAGAAGATTCAATAAATCCATATGGTATTTTTGAAAGTTGAATACAATCATGTGGTTAGAGATCAGAATAGGATTGTTGATGCATTAGATAATATAACATTGGATAAAGGTAATCTTACTTGATATAGCCACCCTACCAGATGGTGGAATTAACATATCAAGGATGCTATTATTTCTATCCTTTCTCTAGATGGCTCTAGTACTAGAGGTACCTAGTTCCTTTTTACTTTGTATTAGCCTCTCTTTGGTCTAGTTAGGGTATTTCAAGTCCCCATATCATAAAAATTATTCTTATGTTTCTTGTGTTAATTCTTGTTTAAAAGGCATTTTGGCCTAAAAAGGCCATAGATGTAATCTATTTTTCCATCGATTTAATTTTTTGGTGTGTGTTTTTGTGTTGTTTTTTTGCTGTGTTTTATTTTTGTGTTTTTGGTGTTGTTGTTATTGTTTCTTTTTTATTGCTTTTGTGTTTAATTTTTTTTTGTGTTTTATGTTTTTTTTAATGTTTTGGTATGGTTTTATTTTTTTTGTTTTTGTTTGTTGTTCTTTTGTTTTTTGTGTATTTGTTATTGTTGTTTGTTTTTTTTTGTGTTTTTTTTTAGTTGTTTTTGTGTGTTTGTGTTTTTGTATTTTTGTGTTTTTTTGTTTGTGTTGATTATATATTTTTTATTTTAGGCATGTTCCTTGAGTGTTCCAAAGAGAGCAGACTAGGTGTGAGCCTTGGGTAATTTTTGTGAAAAAGATACCCTTGCCTCATTGCATATTACCTAAAAGTGGCACCTTAAAAGGGGTGTTTTCCACACAAAAACATAATAGAGTTATATGATATATTTGGAATAGGAATAGGAGTAATAAATGTTGCAAACATTTGAGCAACTAATATTGTAAGTTGTGCTACATGCTTTGTACATGTATGATTCAGGCTATTACATTCATAATTATTGGTTATTAATGAATGTTAGTTGAATTATTATTAGCCTTGATTTACATATAAATTGGCTCATATTATTCTAGTTACATTATAATATTGACCTTACTATATTATGGATCTCATATATTTTATTCTATGGATTTTATATTGTGATATTTACATTATTATTAATGCTTCAAAATCCATTAGTGGTATCAGAGCTACAAGTAGTTTCTTGCACATGTTATATAGTTGCATATAAAATCAATTTTTGTTCAATGTGATAAAATTGGTTAGATTTTATCTACTTTAAAAGGATTTAGAACTGGAATCTATTGTAAGATCAAAATTAAGCAAAAATGCTACATTCTTTTCATAGTTGCAAGAATAGCTAGTGAAGAGTAGGACTCAACTAAAGTCTTCCCACTAGGTCGAAGGATAACCAATGAAGACTAGGATTCATATTAAGGCAAATCGACTTTGAGAAATTTAATTATTCAGGGCCATTGCCAACCTTAAAATTGATAGGATATTTTTAGGTACATAGATAAATTTTTGACAATTGATTTCTATCAACACTCATAAGAAAAATTGAAGGATTTAGTATAAGCAAGCTATCTTGATTGGAGCATCAAATAAATTTGTGTTACATGTGTCACCTTGACATTGAAGGATTTAGTTCTTAGGTATGGTATAAGAAATTGTTGTAGAAAATATTAGTCTTCAAAAGTATGAGAAGCTTCCTGCAATAAATTGAGAAGAGATCTTCAACTACAAGAAGGCAGAAAACTTTCATCAAGCAAGGATTGATTTATGTTGTAAGCTATTAAATTTTTTTGGTCATAGAGAAATTGACCTTGACAAATAATATTGCAAGTCTTGAAGATAAAATTTGACATAAATATTTTAATTCTTGAAGGTAAACATTGATAGAGAAGGATTCAGGTCTTGAAGATAGACCTTAAAAAAGAAATATTTAATTCTTGAAGAAATAAACCTTTACATAGATATAATATATAGCCCATGAGGTTGAGACCCTTAAAATAAATAGGTACAAGGAAAGAAAGACCCTTATAGAAAAAATAAAAGAGGCCTTGATAAAATATTCAAATAAACTTTTAGAGATATTAAAGTTTCAAGTCATATTGAACCTTGACATTGGTTCAAGAAGCCAATAAAAAAGGCATAGTCCCAAGAGGACAATATTCTATGAAGAAACCCTTAAAAAAAAGATCAAAGAGAGAAAGGATATTTCAAGGAAAGGAAAGGAGTCTAAAAAATAAGAATCATATGATAAAAGATAGAGGCTTATAATTATTGAAGGTAAATAGCTCTATTCAGCTCTATGAAAAAGAAATGCAAGAGGATAACACCAATGAAGCTAGCATAAAAGATAAACCAACAATATACATAGGTAGAACAATAACAACTAGCATGAGAGAAAACAAAGTAATAAATTAGAAGAAAGAAGTCTAGACATCAAGAAGCATATATAGGTATAAATAATATTGTTATGAAAGCACTATTCTAAGCTAGTACATCACTATAAGAGCCAGCATCAAAAAATATAAAAAAAATAAAGTAATCCAGTCTTTGAGCTAACAATATTCATTGCTAGAGAGATGTTATCTCCCAAATAGTATTTTGTGCTAGAGAGGCAATATCTCCCAAGCAAGAAAAATAATACTTCTTGATAAGAGAACATCATCCACCAAGTAGAATAGAGAAAGGATAAATATTTATTCACCTCATAGAAGACATAATTCATAATATTGAAATAAAAAATCTAATGTAGAATAAATAAGGGAAAGGCATATATAATTTTTAAAAGAAGAAAGAGTACTATTAGCTAAAGTATAGAATAATATATTTAGTAAATCATCATGTGAATTTCACAAAGTATCATGTTGTCATTAAGGTACAAAAATAATGCACATCCATTGAATCACCAGATGGCGAGCACAAGCAATAAGGTGCATAGCCAGATAATGAGCACAAGTGAGATGGTGTATAGCTAGTGAACGAGATAGAGAGCGCAGGCAAGGTGCACATCCACCAAAGATTGCTAGTGAATAGTCAATAGTATGTAAAGTGAAACTTAAAAAACACTTGATAAAGGATGCAAATTTAGGCATTATAAAATATTTGAATGCATTAATGAAACTTTGAACATTGTAATAAGGTCTAACATCTATCGCCAAAATTATTTTTCCTCCTTGCCATAAGGAATGAAAATTTTAGGATCAGAAGATGGAATGGTGTCTAAGCCATGTAGCATATAGGCAAGCAACAAATGCTAGAAGGTAGAATGATATCCCAACCATGTAGCACAAGATCATGTAGGTTAAAGTGGATGCTCAGGTGCATTCAGTGAAATTCAAGGTTGTTAATATGTGAGAATAAAAAAGGACACGAGCAAAAAGGATGTAAAATATTTAAGTTTTGAATTTGATTTGAAGTTTAAATTTAAGGTTTAATTTGGAGCTATAAGGTTTTATTTAATTTTTGAAGTTATAAAGTTAAAAGTTTATATTTAATTAAGTTGTGGAGTGATAAGTGGTTTATTAGAAGAATTGTTTTTTTATTATTTTAGATAGTGGAGAGATAAGTAGATTAATGGTAGATTAAAGAAATATTAAGATTGGAGTTATAAGGTTTTCTAATGTTTCTTTAATTAATTTGATTATTATTTTTAATTATTTGAGTAATGAATTTTTGCAAATTAATAATTAGGGAGTAAAAATGTATTCAACTTCAAATTTAGAAAATAATATTTGCAAAATTCTTATTTTCTTAGTTTCTAAATATTAGAGAGATATAAGGATTTCTACTTCATAGGATTTTCTAATTTAGAAACTTTGATTTATTTAAACTTAGGGAGACATAAGGTAGACTACATCAAAGGAAATATTTTACATATTATGGAAGAACTTGTTAAGAATGCATTTAATGAGGATAGTGAAGAAATGTTGTATGTACTTAAATTTTATTTTTAAAATTTAATAAATGAATTTGATGGAGAGGAAAAAATTTCTAATTAATTAAAAGAAAAATTTTATTTGTTTCTCAAAGAAGAAAAAGGATATTTTATAACTCTTATAAACTATCTTCATGGAAGACTATTCAGGACATGGTGGTATTCTTAAAATACCATTATACTTTATTGAGAAGAGTGCTTAATGTTGTATCTATCATTAAGTAGTTTTGAGATTTTCCAAGGGAAGAGACAAGTTGAAAGAAATGATACATATAATTCAAATGAAACATATGTTAGTTTCAAAGAAAAATCATTGAAATCAAAGTTATATTATTGTGATGATTTACTAACTCAATGCTTAGAAGGTATATCATCAGATATATCACAAATGAAAATGCAAAAAAAAAAAAAAAGAGGAAGAGAAGGAATCACATCAAGGATAATAGGAAAGAGAAGTTTTACAAAGCAAATTCATATATTTATATTAAAGAGGTAGGTTGAATAATGAACCATAGGTCCTAGGATTGATTCGAAGATCAATATTATGATTGAAGACTAAAATATTCAATAAAAAAATAATGTAATACAGGTGGGTGTTGGAGAATATTACATTATTTGGTACATGCTAATGTACCCCCATGGTACCTTTATGGTACACATTGTATATATTAGACTAGGGTTGAGTCTTAGATTAGATTGTGAGTAAATATTTTATGTAATGTAATAATGTGTAGGAAATTCACAAGTATCATGTGAGCAAGTGTGCAAGTGTTATGTGTGTATATGTGCACAAGTTTATTATATGTAAGTGTGCACATGTGTTCTTAGATTAGGGTGTGCTAAGTGAAGAGTCATGTCTAGGTGTGCATACAAGATAGAGTCATGTGTATGCAAGTGTCAAGTAGAGAAGCCAAGAGTCATCATACTTTGTATAAGGAAAGGATTTGTCAAGTATATGAAGAGTCATTCTACTATGGCTATTTATTACTCTATAAAGGAACATATAGTATATAGCGAGCACAAGGATCACAACTGTAGACACCTAAAACATGTCAAATTGATGAGAATACCTATATGGACATATTTTTAGGCCATATGACCTACCTTGGGTAGCCCTAAGCTTAACAGTGGTTTTCACCACTCAAACAAGGAGAAATTTCCCTTTGTAGCAGCAACCATCTAACCCCAAGATGGTCCCTAACCATGATCGTCTCACCCCAAGACAACCCATAGTCATGATCGTCTCACCCTGATATGGCCACACTATAAGTAAGTTCCCATGCTATAGTTCAAATGGTTACACGCCAACCAAGCATAATGGTTTCTTGATAACGGTTTCTTAAATTTAACCATTTCTTGGCTTCTCCAGCAACCTTTGGACTCCCATTGGTAAGTCTATTTAAATGTGCCTAGCCTTCATTGAAGAGATCCAAATTTTAAGCATCAAAGTATATCGAATTTAATAAACAGAGAGATATCACTCTCATAAGCAATGAAATGTTTCAAAAATTCAACCATGGAGCTTTAAAGAGCGATAATGGATATTTCAAATGTTTAAGATTGGATTCATATTTCTTGCACCATGCAACACTCTTGCTTCATGTCAAATCCCACCATTAAGTCATTCTTCATGAGTGCACCCTTGAACATCAATCCCACTGATCAAACCTGGTGTCACCTCACATTGATGATGATAAATTTATTCATATTTTAGCAGTCATCTCGCCTAGATATGACTCGCAGGCATGACCATATCACCCCAAGATGGCCATCAGACAAGACCATCCTGCATAGATATGGCCTCCTTATAGAGATATATTTTCCCTATTTTTTTTCTTTCATCAGTTTTAGCAACATTTCAATTACTTCCTAGCATAGTTAGATTTCAATTTTTATGTATTTATCAATCATATTTCAGCTTATTTATCATTTATTTATCATGGATATGGGCCTTATATTGAAAGGCTCTTCATATGCTATTGATGTCTTTTAAGTTTCTTTGTGTGCAAATTATAGGTCCTTACATGGATAAAATAGTATAAATATTCACACCTCACCATCCTACATTGTGATAGTCATAAAAATCTTGTCAACAATCAGTTTGTGAGGATGCAAAGGAGATCTTGTGAAGTACATCCAAAATGGCTATAATTGTATTTCATTGTATCAAGATTGGTAGCAATCCCTAAGAGGGATTTTCTTGTAATATTCTTGGAAATAACAAAGCATTATTAATAAAAGGGCACCATACAATCATTTCTTTATTTTATTCTTCATTTGTATGGTTATACTTAGATTCACTACATTTCAATATTGTATTTTATTTTAGGGGTGTTTGATCTGTTTTAGAATACTTCAGTGGCTACCATGATCAAAATTTATCCATATTTCATAAATTTATTGCTAATTGTTATCTTTCTTGGTGTTTTTGATTTGCAGGTACCACTGTCCTTAATAGATATAGGTAATATGTGCAATCATCTCACCTCAAGATGTCTATAAGGTGCCACCATCCCTCTCAAATATGACCTTAGAGCATAAGTCAAAAAAAGTTTGAAACATCTACAGCAGACTTAGGCTACACCTGTGAGTTATTCTATCATTTATTTCTTTCTTTCAATAAATAAAATTAAAATTTGCATGCTTCAATAGAGGAATTATAGAATATATTTCAGTTTAAAAGTGTTTATTTGTGATCGTCCCTAGGTCCTATGACCTCTATCTATGGTTGTCCCTATACCATATGACCCTTGTTTATAACCATCCCTATGTTAGATGATCTCTTCTGCAGACCATACCTCATAGAGATGGTTTTTTTATTGTTGTTGTGTCTGATTGCTTGCTTCCTACTTGAAGTCTATTCATATAGGATTCTGCATCTAATAGGTTTCTAAAATTAAAACATTCATTATTTAGAAATCTGAATTGAAACATTATTGCATTAGTGAAAAATCATGGAATTCTTCTTGATTTTACTTTATTTTCCATAAAATAAAATGAAACCCACACACCACATAATCCTTAAACATTAATGAGTTTGACTTCATCCCCAACCATTAGATAATACCAACAATGGTGGGCTTCATTTCCATATGTTGGCTCGCACCCTAGACACCTAGTTGGCCAAAGCGAGTGGATTTTTGGACTTCATAACCAAAAGGTCCCCTACTCTTGGGTGCACATGGAATAGGAAGGATTAGTAGTGTCCTTTTACCACGGGGTGAAATAATTAGTGGAATGCAGCTATCATTTTAAGACACATCTGAGTGTTGAAGCAAACTCCTTGTTGGGTTAGTAGCAAGACTTAGACAACGCAACCTCCTTAGTAAGGTGATTTTAATTCCTTAGCTTAAATTGATACGACATCCAATAAGAATCCACTCTTTTTCATTTGGCTACATTCTATGTCAGAGGGGTGTGCTCGAATTAACTTCTAGTGTTTTATTTTTTTTTTACCCTTAGTTTTATAGAAATAGGGTTTTTTCAACATCAAAACACATGAAATAGTATAGGAATTCACAAAGAAAAATTAAAATAGATAATCACATTTATACTTTATTTGTTTATTTATTTTTCACATAATAAATATTATGGTAACTACATGTAGTTGACCTCAATCATGAGCCGAAAATGCGAAAAGTTTACAAGAAGGTCCAAAATTTTCTTGAATTAAATCCTAAGGACTTGGTCATTCCCAGAGCTAGATATCCTGCTTTTCATCATGGATATTGTTCCATGCAAGAACATTGTATCTTTACACCATCTTAGTATGAAGAATTGACCTTCAAACCTAAACACCATGTTAAAGCGAATTCCCTTGATCAAGGGAAAAGTGTAGCCAACACCATTGGGCCCGTAGAACAAGTAAACTTCACTTATGTTTATGCAAGGACTCTTAGGCCTCCCACGAATGATCCACTACCTAGGAAAAACACAAAAAAACTATGATTAGATAGGTTTCAAAAGAATCAAGAACACCTAGATCATACCAAATTAGAAAAAAAAAGGTGCATCAATAATAGTTGCATCAGTAATATTTGCACCAAGAAAGAGTACAATAGGAAGCTCATGAGGAAGTTATCACACCTAGCATCTATAGGTAGGAAACATAACAAATGTGTATTGTGTAACACCATGATCTACCTCCTAGACCTAATTGACCTCCTTGTGTGCTCGTACAAACACATCGTTATCAACAATATCAAAATTTTTAACCTGAGTACGAGGCCTATGAAGGTGTACAACCAAAATATCATGACCCAAGGTATCTAGAGTTGATCAATGAGGGAATAAATAATGATTATGTTTAAAAATATCATCCTAAAAGAAACCTTCTACCTCCCCCTCCATGGGCACCAATACAAGAAAATGAGATAATCTCATCTCAAGCCTACAAGGTGCTCATAGAGCGCATAAAATCATTGGAAAAACAAGGGACGATCTATCAAAAACCCTCACTATTTTGGTTGTGCAACCAACCACTCAATACTTTAGTACCATGTCCTCCATATCCAAAGCATTTCAAAATAACAAGATTGGATAAATTAAAAGGGGATGAGGATGAACAAGCACACGTGATTAGCTTAATGAACCTTTATTTCCTGCTTCAAGAAGATGATACCTTGTTGTTAAGGACTTTCTTGATAACACTCTTTGGCCTAGTCTTAGAGTGTTACAACCATTTACCAAGGTATAACATATGTAGTTTTGAGAAGCTCACAAATGCCTTATTGAAATGTTTTTCATTCGAGGTTAAAAAGAAAGCCAATCTAACTAACTTGTCTAACCTTAGACAATTTGATGATGAACCAATCATAGACTATGGAAATAGATGGAGAAATATGATGTCCAAATTTCCTTTCACTCTATCTATAATAGAATTAACTCAAATTTTCATGAGAAGCTATTCAAATAAAATTTTGCTTCTCCTACAATTGAAACAATATTAGACATTTGAGGAGGCTTTGGCATAAGCAAAAGTCATAGAGGACATTAAAGTTCAATATGGGCACATTAAACTCTAAAAAAAGGAGTGGAATAAAAACCCTAGAAGCAACAATACACAACAAAGACCAAATTCGATAAACCAAGTTGTCCTAAGTGTTTCTAGGCTTGAAAAACAAGAAACACCCCAACAACCTAATTATCAGGATCAACCCCCTTCCACACAATACAACAACCAACATAAGTGAACTCAAGCACAAAATTGACAATGTAACCCACCTCGCACTTATACACCCTTGCTTGAGTCTTTGGTGATGCTTTTTAAATTATTGTGTGAAGCAAAGGCTATCACATTGTGAGATATTCACCCCATAGATCCAAATCATCCAAAATATAAGGGGCATAAGGAGGAATTGTGCTAAGTATATAATTGACAGAATTGCCATGATATCTAGGCCTGTTACACATTCAAAAATATATTGATAATTCTATTGCTCCTGATAACCAACAAATAGGTATCTTCAAATACCTCTTTCATTCTCATGAGGTTAAGGAGGATCAAATAAGATAGGTAAACGAAGTCCATATAGCCTCACCCAATCAGGGGTTTGTAGGGATGATCAATATTGTGATGAGAAACCAAAGATATAAGCAATTTGCATCACTTGCAACATTCGTTAACATTCCTTCTATGCCACAAACCTTGCCATATCAAAATCCTACCCAACATCCACCACCTTAACCATTGGTAACAATAAAAAATAGGCTTACTCAAATCCTACGTATGGCATTAGCTAAAATATCCATATATGAGCTAATATAGAAATCACCAAGACATAGAGAAGCTTTAATGGAGATTTTAATATTAATTGAATTACAACTCCGATATCCTAATACTTTTACCAATTTCATGGGGCATATTCAAACATGTAGGGATCCCATTATAACCTTCAAATATCATGAGATCAAACTAGTATATGCTAACATATTGGATCATCCATTGCACATCATTTCATGCATAAATATGATTTCTTATAAGCAGGTATTGATTAACATGGGTTCCTCCATAAAAATCATCACCACAGTCACACTAAACCATCTCAGTCCTATATCATTGCATACTATGATGTCCACCTTCACTCTGTGAGAATTCAATGATATTCTTTGCTCTATGGTTGGCACAATAGTCCTTCCTATCTATGTTGGACTAAATATGATTCTAATATTATACCATGTTATATAAGGTGTGATGCAATACAATATATTGCTTGGATGACCCTGGATTAGAAACATGAAGTACATCCCATACATGCCGCACCAGTGCATCAAATACATCTATGAGGGACAAGTTCATGTAGTCCCTTCAAAATTTGAACCTTTGAAATATGTTAATCTAATCAGTAACTAATAAGAATTAGATTTATCATCCACACATATAGACATTCAGTCTAATTGCACTATTAAACATCTAGAATCCTCATCAAAACCATCATCTCCACACATTAATCCATCCACATCATCACCTCCATATTACCCCTCATCATTAGCCTTTCCTGACATCCCTTCTTTATCATCTGGTCCTCTAAGTGAGAAGGAGTTGAAGGCACGAATCAAAAAAATCCAATCATTTATATCTATTGTATCCATAGTAGATATTCCAATTACCATGGGGGAAGATGAATTATCTACTACAATAGATGAACCACGTCACACCACACCTTCTTCATCTTCATCCTCCCCACCATCTTCATAATAAATCATGATCCACTTGGCCAACCCTAGTCTCACTGAGTTCTTGGTACATAATGTCACATTCACACCACTCATCAATTCCATGCATGACATGGATAGACCTTGTATCTCGTATTTATCCATTGATACAATTATACCCTTGGGGGTCCTCAATCAAATAAACTTCATTTACGGGGGCTTCAATTACTCTACAAATTATTTTCGCATGATATGACATGACGATGAACCTCTTAATAAATATTGGGTATATGTCAAACCCGAAGTTTGCCTTGCAATACTTTTACTATTTCCATTGGCACAACAATGGCTTAGGATGATATGAGCAGGGTCTCCACATGCCCTTATAGCCGCAATACCAGATTTTGACAAATAATTTTGGCTTAGGGTGTTCCATATATATGTCATATAAACTCCTTATAGATTCCCTCCAATGTTTAACAATAGGATTTGGGGAAGAAATTAATGAGAATGATTATGCTGATCCTGACTATTTGATGCAGGAGCATCCGACAACAACAGAGCAATCTGGCATCAACCAAATTTTTTTTGAGTTTTTAGAAGACAAGGCAGAGGTTGGTCGCGATATCACAATGTCGCGATATCGTGACATCGTGAAATCATGACGTGAAATAGAAGCAAAGGCAGAGGAGCAGGGAGGTCATGAAATCACGACATCACGATTTCATGACGTCATGAAATCATGACAGCAGGGCAGTAGCGGAGGAAAGCAGTGGGTTTGTCGTGATTTCATGACATGTCACAAAATTGTGACTGTCGCAAAATCACAACGGAGAAGAGTAGCAGACAAGGGGAGAAGATGGGATGTCATGATTTCATGACATGTCACAAAATTGCGACATCAGAGTAGCGATCGAGTGGAGGTAGCAGAAGTGTCACGATTTTGTGACATGTCGTGAAATCACGACAAGAGCAGGCAAAGCAATGGGCAAAGACAGAAGTCGTTGCGATATCGTGACATGTCGCGATATCACGATGACTCCTACCTTCATCTCGACCTCTCCCTTTGATGCCACGACATGTCGCAATATTGTGGTTGCAGGTCAAGGGCCTATTGAATGTGTGCTTTCATGGCGGATCAGGGAGTTGGCCAATTACGAAAGGAAAATTTAAGACTCGGTAGGGAAGGCCAATTTTGCAGGTTTTGATTAATATTTCTTCATGTAGGTGGGTCATTAATGACCTAGAGGGCCAAGACCTCGATAAAAACTTAGAATTTGTAATAGATCGAGGTGGTGGATCGAAAGGTCGGGAGATAGAGTGTGCGTGCGAAATACCAGGGGATCGCTGGTCTTTGTAAGCCTACGAGCTATTTATCTATTTATGGAAAGGATATCAGATTAATGTAAGAAAATTTTGGAATCGATGTGTGTTGAATTTCTTGGTCCCCCATCAGTGGTATCAGAGCTAGTGATCCTGAGTGTGTAACAGATCGTCGGATGTGAGGCAGTTACACCAGGATCTATGGTAGGGTTCTGAGAGTGAAGAGTGAGTTAGGGTCTTTGAGTGCGTAAGCAGATTCACCGAGCGTGAGGCAGTTTATGCCAGGACCCGATAAAAAAATGCATCCCCAAAGAAGTCGGGACAGCAAGGAAGATATGGTGCCAGAAGAAGAGTTCTTGGCATTGCAGCGGCAATTTCAAGCCCTACAGGAGGAGTGGCTTAGCATAAAATTGTAGGAGCAAGAGGAGCGGTGCAGAAGGCGTGAAGAAATATAGAAAAAGAAAGATGCGGGAGTGCATCAGAAGCTAAAGCTGAAGAAGGCTGCAGAAGAGTGCAGCAGTGCCAAGATCTGCCTGGAAGAAGACAAAAATTTAACTGGCAAGGAGGAGGAGTTAAAGCAGGCTGCAGATGAAGAAGCATGTAGCAGTGGCAGAATCTGTCTGGAGGAAGACAGAAGTTATTCTAGCCAGGAGAAAAGGTTGGAGCAGACTTCTAAGGCAGAGAAATGTCTAGAGGTGTTGCAGGAGGTAGCAACCAGACCATGCAGAAGTGAAGATCACTTCTCCACTTACCTCGGGTGTCTGATGCAGGAGCATCCGGCAACAACAGAGCAATCTGGCATCGACCAAATTTTTTTTGAGTTTTTAGAAGACAAGGCAGAGGTTGGTCACGATATCGTGACGTCGTGAAATCGTGACGTGAAATGGAAGCAAAGGCAGAGGAGCAGGGAGGTCACGAAATCATGACGTCATGATTTCATGACGTTGCAAAATCAAGATAGTAGGGCAGTAGCGGAGGAAAGCAGTGGGGTTGTCATGATTTTGTGACATGTCACAAAATCACAACTATCGTGAAATCACAACGGAGAAGAGCAGCAGACGAGGGGAGCAGATGGGATGTCATGATTTTGCGACATGTCACAAAATCGTGACATCGGAGCAGAGGCCGAGTGGACGCAGCGAAACTGTCACGATTTTGTGACACGTCACAAAATTGTGACTGTCACAAAATCATGACAAGAGCAGGCAAAGCAGCGGGCAAAGACAGAAGTCATCATGATATCGCGACATGTTGTGATATCACAACATGTTGCAATATTGCGGCATCAAAGGGAAAGGTCGAGACGAAGGTAGGAGTCATCGTGATATCGTGACATGTCATGATATCATGAAAAAAATTAGAGCGAAAGGCTGAGCAGTGAAATGGTCATGATATTGTGACGTCGTGATATCGTGACAAGAATTTGAAATGAAAGCACAAAGGCTAAAAGGTCGCGATATCGTGACATGTCACGATATCACGACCAAAAATTCAAAGGAGCACAGGGGGGCTGAAACATCGCACGACGGAGAGAGAAAAAGACAAAGAAGAAGAAAGATATGGTGGGAACCGCGACAGGCGGTATTTTCAAGGGGTGTTACAGATGACACGTGGCACAAGGTGCAGTAAAAGCGGGTGATTACCCAGGAGCGCGGGAGACAAAAAGGATGGGCGCGCAGAGTTTTTTGACGGATTCAGTGGTGACAGGGACCGTGCGAAGTGGGGTCTTAAATCGGGTTGGTGTCCCGATTTTTGTGTTGATCTTCCAGAGGGTCGAGGCCTCTATAAAAACCCAGTCTTTTTAATAAATCAGGTTGGTGTCCCGATTAATGTGTGAGTTGATGCTTCAGAGGGTCGGGGCCTTTATAAAAACCCAGTTTAATGTATTAGATTGGTGGTGGATCGAGGAACGCACTTAGAGCATAGAAGTGAGAAGACCAAGCTGAGCGCTGGTCATTGTAAAGCCTGTGGGCTGTTATTTATGCATTTTCAGATGTATTTTCTAGATCTCTTAATAAAAAAGTAGGGTTAGTGTTTTGTGTGTTTTCCCGGTCCCCCATCACTATTTCATATGTTGAGAGATCATATCCAAGTTATGATGGTTTCTATCAAGCCTTCTAAATCCCTCAATGAGACATCAAAAGAGCATGAGTACGAGAGAGAAATAGCATACCTCAATCCTCACCATAGTTTATAGCCTCCTGACATTATTAGTGAGGCATCAGACAAATATGAGGATGAGATAGAACTCGATTACCTCATTACTTACCATATGTGATAGCCTCCTGGTCCAATCAGTGAGGCACCCAAAAAATATGAGATAAAACTTAACTAGTGTATCTAGGACCTCACCACCTTTAGTGAACTAATAATGAGAGAATATAATTCAACATCATAAACCTAGATGAGCTCTATCATAGGGATTTTCCTCCATGACAGCTCACCTATAGGGACTTTATGCCTCTAGAAGACCCAATCATCTTGGACCCTCCTATGACACACCATTAATCCCACTACTATTAGGTTTTGATGTAATGACCATAGGGATATAATAGTCATGATATGCAAAATAATATGAAAGAAAGTAAATCTTCTAGAAGACTGAGATATGCAATAAATAGAAATGATATAAATGATTACAATGTAGCTATGGAGGAAATGAGCACTCCATTAATAAAGCTACTAAACTACACTGCACCCATCACCACTAGATGGTGATCCACACATAACTGTACTAACCTCTACGCTATTGTGTCCCTGAATCTCTCTGTATATGTGTCTATCTATGAGGTATTTCTTATATAGGAAAAACAGAAGCCTTGTCCAACACTCTACATAGTTGTGCAAGGGATAAATTGCACATATATAGCTTGCATATTGTCACTTGTGCATTTATTACATTGCATGAAGTAACTAGAAAACTTCCCCTAAAGTAATCTAATGTCCTAAGTATGTACCTTGGAAGATACATTTACATGTGACCCAAATGATGTAATAGACTCTTTTTTCTAACACCCCACTATATTACATTATTTGGGTATTGAAGACTTTAGTCTTCAATATGGATCTTCTTCTTCTTCATCATCTTGAGCTTTGTATTCTTCTTCTACATTCTTTGTATTCATGTTCAATAGGTAATATGTGTCTTCATATGATGTAGAGTAAGTTGTAGTTGAAGATTCTTCTTTTAATTGATGATCTTTGGCTTTTTTAAGTAGTCTTGATCTGGTTCTTTCTCTTCTGCTTTAGTCTTCATGTTGTGGTCTCTTTTAGTATATATCTTCTTCCTTTTTCTTCTTCTCTTCCTGTGATTCTCCTTTGATGCTGGTGAAATATCTGCTTCATGAAAGGTTAGTCTATCATCACAATAATATTGTTATTTATTGTTAGATTTTTTCTTGTGTTGAATAAGTACAAATACAATTAATGATAGATAAATAATCAGACATTCTTCTGGTTAAAATATAACTAATATCTGTGAGTTCCACCATGTTGTGAAGGGGGTCTCATGAAGATAGTTATCAATGTTGTAAAGCTACCTTATTTGGCTTCTTTAAGAAATAAGAATAATTTCTCTTTGTCTCTAGAGGGTAGACACTCATATCCTTCTAGAGTATCAATTAAGTTTTAAGAGTATAATTCTACTTCATGGAATAGTTCTTCATTATTAACACTTTTCTCAAAAAATCATCCTTGATAGATCTCAAAAATAGTGATTCTTGTTATTGAATTTTGATAGAATATTTATAGTCTACCTTATAACTCATTATTTTTAGGATATATGATCCCTATTTTAAGTATATAAGCTTGATTTGATGAAACCTTTATTATTCCTTAGGTGTGTAGGCTTCCTTATGTCTCCCTAGTAATGAAAGTATGGACACCTAGTTTTAGGTTTTGAAGAAAATCTTCCCTACTTGATAATTTTTGATAGATATTATTATCAAGTTTTGTAGAATTCCTTTTGACTCCCTAATGATATTGGATTATGATATAGTGATTTTTTAAAATAAAATTCAAATTATGGTTGATTTTGCACAGTTTCGTAAATATCAAAAAACAACTTTTCTAATACCTTATTACTCATAATTGAACTAAGCACTTTTCCAATTTTGAAGAGGTTTAAATGTTGGATTCCTTTTGTCCCTTTTGGGAAATTTTGAGACAAGAAAAATTATAAATTTCAAACCTTTGAAAATATTTAATAAACCTCTTTAAATATCCCTTTATAGTTTATTTTAATGGTTTCTAATTTCCAATTCCTAGTTTGATGTTGTATTCCTTATACCTCCCAAATTTTAAAAATTAGAAAAAGTAATATTTGTAAGTAAATAAATTTTTGAAATAATCCTTATAAATCCAAGATTATATTTTGCAAATATTAATAAAGTATGCTTTCTTGATAAAATTCTAATGCAGAATATTCCAATAATATTTCCTTATACCTCCAAAGAACCTTAGGTTTTAGTGCAAGAAAATAATAAATCAACCCTTACCTTGTAATATTCAATTTTGGTGGATTTGTGTTATTTGGAATGTAGCGTTCATGATATTTAAAGTATCCTTTGACCTGAAATGTATTCTCCCTCATATGGCGCTCCTTCTAAACCTTGAAATGCATTGTCTCCTTCTAAATTCAGGTGTTGATTTATGACAATGCTTTAAATATACTTCTTACACCTTTGAATGGTGTATGGCTGGAAATTGTCTTCACTTTTCAAATGAGCTACATATTGCATTCACTGTCTTTCATATGAGCTACGTATTTTTGGACTTTTCAGGTTATTTTATATATTGCTCCTAATGATCTTTAGGAAAATTTTGTTGGTGGATTCTGCTAGGCCATTTCCTTGAGGATAATAGTTAGAAGAAGAATTCTAGCATATTTCATATTTCCTTACAAGGTCTAAATACTTTTACCTTATGAAATATCTTGCATTATCTATGACTATGGTGGCTAGAATTATGAATCTGGTGATTAGTCTCTTGGTAAATTCAATTACTGTTTCTTGCTCAGGATTCTTGGTAACTTCTTATTTCATTAGAGCTTCGACCTTAGGATTTATCTATCATAATTTCTATCAGAATGGCTTTGCATACGGTAATAACTCCATAGTTTGTTGGATTGTGTCCTTATCATACACCTTAAGATCATCATATTTCCAAGATATAACATCATTGAATTCCTTGCACAAATTCATGGTCTGATTAACCTATTTCTCTAAACAATGTATACCAAGGTTGATATCTTTTTTGGATCAATTTGTACTCATTCATAACTCTTGATGTCAACCTTTATCCAATGAGCAACTGGTCTATCATTGTTGTTGAATAGGCTCTCCAAAGTTATCAATCCTTTGGGTATGTGATTATTTTCTAGCTGCGTGATCTTTCCTTGTTCAACATTAAGCTCTCCTTAAAGTGACTGGCTAGCCCTACAAATCATTTCCTCAATATGGAAATCAACTATCTGCTCATAATTTTTTAATAGTTTCCCAAAGGTATCCCCATAAAAGGACAACTTCCATATTTTATCTTGGTTAGATATTCCACTCATCGAAGTTTCTCAAAGGTATCCTCATGAAAGAACTCATAATTGAGTAAGTTCCTATCTATGTTTTAATCATGACATTGAAATATTCTATGGAGAACTGATATGCTTGTGGAAACTCTAGTACTTCTTCCATTAGGCATATTTCTTCACTAATTAGGTTCACTACATATGTTTGTGGCTCTTTCCCAATCCTTTCTATGTGAAATGAAGATGGTTTTTCAAAATAGACCTTGAATATTTTATCTTTGAAAGGAATTTCCATATGGGAATAATCAAGAGATAGATAACCACCCAACTTAGCAGTAAATTCTCTTAATAGGCACATTCCAAAATAAGGTTCTAAGTCCACCACTACAATCTCCTAAATTATAGTAATCTAGGTATTCTATGAAACTTTATGGGGACATATTTGATCATTTCAACTATCTTTACAAGGGTACAATCTAACTACAACACTCTAGGGCTACTTATTGTAAATTCCATATCCATTATTTCATTGACTTCTTTAGGCATAATAGTGGTAGTTGCTCCAGAATCAATCATACAATTATGTACCACCCATACCTCCATTTATAAGGATAATTAAAAATAAGGTGGCCTATTTTTTTTGGTTATTAAAATGGGGTGGCCTTGAGCTAGGTTCAGCTTTACCTGTTGCTTTCCTTAGCTCTTGACTAATTTAAGAGACACCTACAGAAGATATATTTGTCCTAGGATGAGGAGTGCATCATACATGCTAATTTTGGATGAAGTTTTCTTCAGTTCTTCTACAATGTTGGAACCAAAAGATTCTGGTTATTTTCTTAGATCTTTTACAGGTTCCTCATATTTGTCTTTGTAATCTTGGGTAGCTTCTATCCTCTAACATTTAATTAGGGAAGGATATCTTAGTTTATCTCTAGCTTTCTCCCTTCCTTCACCTTCCTTAGTCCCCTTTTGTTGTTATTGCACTATCTTTTGCACTGGGGTAGGTAGAGGTACATCCTTTTTTGGAATTTCCTTTGGTTTAGAAGGTACCTTCAAGGAATCCAAAGTTTTAGGATCAACGAAAAGAGGTTTCTTCTCGGATATCATAAGACTTGCCACTTGCTCTACAATGGGCACCCCGAAATTGTAATCATCTACTTCCCTCATCATATTGACAAGTCCTTTCTATGCATTCTCTATTTTCTCAATTGTAATTTTCTAGATATAGTGTTGATGCATCATGCACATGCCTTTACCATTAGGGTTATTGTAGGTTGAGCACTAGTAAGTGGACTCTAATATTGAGGAAGGAGGTTCCTCCTCTTGATTGGTGTACATAGCATTATATTTTTTGGGGGGCTTGCTAGTGGAGGCAACCTAATCTCTTATGATAGATGATAATCTTCATGGTTGAACTTTTCTTTTGGCTTCTTGTCTCTTCAATATTTTGACTTCATTCATGAGATTCTTAAAAGTTGTCATTTATTGAAGGGCAACTATCTAGGAATCTAGGGATAGTAATGCCAATATAGTAGTAGGTGATGGGATTAGTGGAACTAAAAGTAGAGTAGGTAGCATTTGTGGATTAAAAGAATATGACTAGGATGGGAAATTAACCAATGGAGTGTATGCCAAAATAGATCTTGTTGGAGCCAGAACAAGTGGTTGTTGTTGAGGTAATTTAGGATATATAGGCATCACAAAATTTAGAGGTAGTCTTCCTATAGAAATAAAATCCTTATCTACCCTTAGTGCTTCTTGAAAAACCTCTAGGAATATGCCTACATTGATTTACCTTATGTGCATATCAAGGTTAGAGTGACATACCCTTAAATAATAATACATTGCTTGTTCATTAGTAGGATGCAGGACTTGCAATACTCTTTTCCATATATGGCTGAATCTAATGTTGAAGTCTATAATTTCCTCTTGCGGGTGCCTTTGGATGCCAATAAATTGTGTCAACAGAGAGAAGGAATCCACCTATTTATTGAATTATTCTATCATTTTTTTAGCCAATGCATTCCATGAAGTTATAGTAAGATCAGGCAAGGTTCTATACCAGTAGGACATCTTTCTCTTCAATGACATTACAAATAACCTTATCATGACATCCTTATATTTTATATCATGCATGATGGCTAGTGATGCCACATCTTGAAAATTCTTGTATATCATCTTGCTAGTGCCATCATATTTTGGTAGCACTTTTAGGGCAGACTGGGGAATGAGATTTTGGACTAGTACATTTAGAGGTCTAGTATGATTCTAGGTTGGGTAGTTCTGAGCATTTTGATTTAGGTTTACAATCATTGTTTTTGGTTCAAAAGGATGAATTATTGGATTTGGTTTGGTAGCAATGGGAGTGGTTGCACTAGTTAGATCTAAAACTAGGATAGGAGAGGGTGTTTAAATAGGTTGAAAAATTGGATGAATTTTGAAGCCACCAAACTACAGTTCTAAGAATACAATCGATTCTTTTGAATTTATAGCTACTTATATTGTGATCATATATCTAAAAACCTAGCCAAGATAGCTTAATAAAAGATCGATATGCAGGTTTTTTTTGGGTATCAATAGACGGAGTCACAATTTGATGGAGAATGTGGACCAAAATAGAGTATCACTAAGTTTTGTTTAGATCTAAAAGGTAATTGGGGATATGATTTATATTTTTGGATTTTAGCGAAGTCACCAGGTGATTTTGATGATATTTGATAATAAAGGATATCACCAATCCTTATATTATCCAACTAAGGGACCTTCGGGTCCCATCGGGCATGCCAAAAATTATTGGTTAGAGAATCTATCTAATGGAAAGGTTTGTGTGCCCACAGACCTTGACCAACATTTAATGACTGGGGATCTTGTGAAAACTACAGTGGTCAATATCTAAAAGAGTCTGATTCCTTGAAGTTCTAGCTAACTATACGTAAATGTGGGGGAAATTATGCTAAAAAAAAAACAAAAACTAAATCCAGAACTTAGAATGGTATAGATTAAGCATCATCAAGACATATGCAATAACAAGGATTATTCAACTAAATAACCAACTCCCTAATAAACTAGCTAGTTTAGCAATCAATTATAGAACACTAAATTTTATTGTATTGTATCTTATGAGACCACAAATTCCAAACAAGCAAATATAGGATTTAGAATAAAACATCGTAAACATTCAACATGTTTAAATTAGAAATAAGTGATCATCCATACATACATGATTTAAAAAGGAGTTGAACCAGAGACTAGACAACAGTCAATTTGTATTAAGATGCAAGTAATTTGTCTTTACATATGAATTGTAAATGCCAAAGAACCATTAATTTTCATTATACATCATACTATTTATAGTAATCTTACAATATCAAGTCATGATTACTGTTGGAGTGTATTATTGCTATGTCAAAGATTCTACCAGCTTGTAGGGCTACTTTAGAAATATGGTTTCTCCAACAACTCAGACATGGTTGATTGATGTGGCCTGATATGCATCACCTTGAGTCTTGCCTTTCTCACTAACTACATTTGGTCCCTTGATTTCTCTTCCACCTATCTACCCTATTATTTGCATGATGGCTTGAGCATAACCACCTTACTAAGATTATTCTAATAGGTGATCTCATCCTCCAAGTGTCCTAATACAATGGCACTCCTCATGTAGGTGGTCCAATACTAGGTCTAATTGAGTTGGCTACCAAGCTTATGTGATGTGAAATCATGATATCATGTACTTGGGATTTTAGATAAATTTAATTCAGTATACAGGCTTCAATGATATCAACACTTATTTTTCTCATCATCCATAAATTTGAGGTACATATCAAGGTATTGGTTGAGAAAAAATATTTTGGCTTTCCAAGATTGGGCTTTAGCAATTGGCCAAAGATTTTTCATCCTCTTAGGATCTGATCAAGGATAAATCATCTAGCACCCTCCATACTATAATTTTTTGGCTTTCAATCTCTAGGTGGATGGTAGGAAACCCTATAGGATTTTACTGGGTGTAAAACATTTGATGGCATTGATACTTAGTAGATTATTGCAATGCGACATCCTTCTATCATGGGCTAATTACATCTTACCTTATCGATCCTCAGTTGGTATGATTCCTGTGACACTCTTTGGACTTTCTCTATGCATGTGTCAAAAATTTTAGACCACCTCAGGATTCAGTTGGGTGTAAAACTTCCAACCTTTCTTGGACATATCGAATATTTGGGACCTCATTGGGCTCTAATCGAGTGCAATTATTTTGATCGCTAGAATCTTATTAGTTGGGTCAAACATCCAGGCCCCTCCTAGGCCCTGGTGAAGGATAAAAATTTTGGCCTCCCCTAGAATTGGCATATTCATACTCCTTTGTTGGGCCAGATATTCGAGACCAACCGAAGCCCCACTCAGGTGTAAAATGTTTTGCCACGTCTAGACTTAGCCCATTTTGTACTAAATGCTTTCATGTTGCACAATTTATTTATCTTTAGATATTTCTTATCAAAGTGCATGTGGGTGGTGATAGAAAACACCCACACACCATCAAGCTATTATCACATAGGAGATGATGGATAATATGGCTTGGACATGATTCAATCATTTGAGTGGTTGGGTCATGGTTGACTTTCTTCCACTACAACATTTCACTCAAAATATTACTTTGAAATTTTCAAATATCTATGTGGATGTTGTGATTTACATACCACCATGAGGACCATCATGGTCTACATGTAATATAATGGCTCAAGACTCTTGCAACATTGCTCAAGGTATTTTTAGAATTTTTTGTTTGAGAAATTACAATATTGGGTAGTACACAATGAGCAAAGAATGGAACCTAGAGCTAACATGGGACTCACAAGGAAAATCAGCCAATGAAAAACATACATGAAGAGAGCTCCACGTTCACTACCATCGAGTGATGCTCCCAGAGGAGAGGATGGAGAATATGAATTGGCCATGATTCATTTATTTGAGGGGTGGGTCATGGTTGGCCTACTTCCACTAGGGCATTTCACCCAAAAGCATGCTTCCTAATTTGCAAAGCTCTATGTAGATATTGTGTTTTATATACCACCATGAGGAAAATTGTGGGATACATCTAGGATAATGTCTTAATAATTTCATAGTATTGCTCAAGGTATTTTTAGAATTTTTTGTTTGAGAAAGTACAAGATTGGGTAGTATGAGAGGAGCAAAGAATGGACACTATAGATAACATGTGGCTCATAATGGAAATAACACATGGGGAGAGATCCATACTCACCACAATTAAGTGATGCTCCCATAAGATAGGATGGAGCATACGACTTGGCCATGATTCACTCGTTTGAAGGGTTGGGTCATGGTTGGCCTGCTTCCACTAGGGCATTTCACCCAAAATATTACAACCTGATTTGTAAAGCCCTATGTAGGTTTTGTTATTTATATACCACCATGAGAGTCATCATGGGATACATGTGATATAATGACTTAAGAGTATCACAACATTGCTCAAGGTACTTTTATATTTTTTTGTTTTAGAAAGTACAAGACTGGGCAGTACAAGAGGAGTAATGATTGGACCCTAGAGCTAATATGCGGCCCACAAGGAAAATAAAACAATGTAAACCACAAATGATGAGAGTTCCACACTCACCACCAATGAGTGATTCTCCCACAAGAGAGGATTGAGCATATGGCTTGGCCATGATTAGCTCATTTGAAGGGATGGATCATCTTTGGCTTACTTCCACTACAATATTTCTCCCAAAAGGTTACTTCTTGATTTACAAAGCTTTATGTGGGTGTTGTAATTTATATACCACCATGGGGACCATAATTTGATACATGTGGGATAATGTCTCAAGACTCTTGTAGTAGTGATCAAGGTATTTTTAGAATTTTTTGTTTGAGAAAGTATAATATTGGGTAGTACAAGAGAAGTGAAGAATGGATCATAGAACTAACATGGGGTCCATAAGAGAAATCAACCAATGCAAAAAATACATGGAGATAGCTCCACATTCACAAAAATTGATCAATAATCTCATAGGAGAGGATGGAGCATATGGCTTATCCATGATTCTCTCGATTGAGGGGCTAGGTCATGGTTGGCCAACTTTCACTAGGGCATTTCACATAAACGATTGTTTTTTGATTTGCAAAGCTCTATGTAGGTGTTGTGATTTATATGCCACCATGAGGAACATATTAAGATACATGTGGGATAATGGCTCAAGACTCTCATAGCATTGCTCATGGTACTTTTAGATTTTTTTATTTGAAAAGTATGAGACTAGGTAGTACAAGAGGAGCAAATAATGGATCCTAGAGCTAACATGGGGTCCACAAGGAAAATCAACCAATGGAAATCACACATGGGGATGGATCCACATTTAACACCATAATATGATGCTCCCATAGGAGGGTATTTATAATACGTCTTGACCATGATTCACTCATTTGAGCAGTTGGGTCATGGTTGGCCTGCTTCTACTAGGACATTTCACCCAAAAGCCTGCTTTCTAATTTGCAAAGATTTATGTAGAAGTCGTGATTTATATACCACCATGAGGGCCATCATGGGATACATATGGGATAATGTCTCAAGACTTTCATAACATTGCTTAGGGTATTTTTAGAATTTTTTCTTTGAGAAAGTACAATATTGGGCAGTATGAGAGGAACGAAGAATGGACCCTATAGCTAACATGGGGCCCACAAGGGAATTCAACCAATGGAAACCACACATGGGGAGAGCTCAAAATTCACCACCATTGAGTGATAATACCATAGGAGATAATGAAGCATACTACTTGACCATGATTTTCTCATTTGAGGGGTTGGATCATGGTTGACCAGCTTCCACTAGGGAATTTCACCCAAAATACTGCTTCTTGATTTGTAAAGCTCTATTTGGGTGTTGTTCTTTATATACCACCATGATTTCCATCATGGGATACATATCGAATAATGGCTCAAAACTCCCATAGCATTGCTCAAGGTACTTTTAGAATTTTTTATTTGAGAAAGTACGAGAATGGGTAGAACAAGAGGAGCAAATAATGGAACCTAGATCTAACATGTGGCCCACAAGGAAAATCAACCAATGAAAACCACACATGGGGAGAGTTCCAAATTCACTACCATCGAGTGTTGCTCACATAGGAGAGGATGGAGCATATAGCTTGACCATGATTCATTCATTTTAGGGGTTGCATCATGGTTTACCTACTTCCTCTATGATAATTCACCCAAAATATTGCTTCCTAATTTGCAAAGCTCTATGTGGGTGTTGTGCTTTATATACCACCATGAGGTCTAGCATGGGATACATGTGGGATATTATCTCAAGACTCTTGTAGCATTGCTCAAGATATTTTTAGATTTTTTTTTTGATAAAATACAATACTGGGTAGTATAATGAGAGCAAAGAATGGACCTTAGATCTAACATGGGGACCATAAGAGAAATTAACCAATGTAAAACACACATGGAGAGAGCTCCACATTCAAAACCATTAGGAGATGCACCCATAGGAGAGAGGATGGAGTTGTTATAATTTCCCAAGAGTAGAACTAAAAAGCATTACAAGATTTGAAGAGACAAATAGAATTGGTTGATTTATTCCATGGATAAACTTTGTATAAATAGCAAAGTTGATCATTGAGATTTTTTGGATTACAAAAACTCACTAGTATAAACTAAGAGTTCACCTGACTCATGAAAGAGTGGTAACTCAAGTAAGTTTATCCTAGTAGAACTTAAGAGAATAATTATTTATTCTAACACCCCCCTTAAGCGATACTAGGGATGAATGTAACAAATGAGTCTCAAAAATAGTGCTTGATGAGGTACTAATTTACAATGATTATTATTGAAGAGATGGTAAAAAAACCACATGGGAAAACCATCTATCAAAAATAAAAATGAAGAGGCATGTCATCGGATGGCGAATATTGTCCTCATTTAAAAAGAAATGAGTCCCATCAACTGGGCCTAATGAGGTACTCATGTACATTGTTATTACATATAGGAGAGATGGTAAAAAACTACATGGGAAAAAACCTTTTATAAAAAATAAAAATGAAGAGGCATGTCTTCGGATGGCAAATATTGTCCTCATTGAAAAAAAGAAATGAGTCCCAACAACTGGGCTTGATGAGGTACTCATGTACAATGTTATTACATATAGGAGATATGTTAAAAAAAATACATGGGAAAAACCCATCTTCCAAAGAAAAGGGAAACAATAAGAAGAGAGGAGAGGTGAAAACCTCTTTTGTACCTTCTAATGCTTTTTATTTACTCCAAGTTTCTCTCGCAACTGAATGTAACATGGAGAAGGAAAGGATTTGGTGAAGATGTCTGCAATTTGATTTTATGTGGGAATATAGTCCAAGTTTATTTCCCCTCTTTGAATATGATGTCGAATGAAGTGCATGTGAATTTCAATGTGCTTGGTACGCTGATGCTCAACTAGATTGCGGGCAATATGAATTATTCTATGATTATCACACCAAAGAGTAATATTTTTTTCATAGAAAAAACCAAATTCTCTTAGGATTTGATGAAGCCATAGAGCTTCCTAACTTTCTAAAAATTTTGTCTTGTATTCTGCCTTTGTAGATGATAGTGCTACTGCTTGTTATTTTTTGCATGACCAAGCAATTGGTGAAGAACCAAGACAAAAGACATATCCAGAAGTTGAACATCTATCTTCTAATGAACCCGCCCAATCAAAATATATGTAACCAATGATATCCATATGTTTTCCTTCATATAAGAGCCCAAATTGAGTAGTTCCTTTAAGGTAGCATAGGATTATTTTTGCTACTTGCCAATGGATGAAATGATATTGATGTGATAATCTAGATATCAAGCCGACAACATATGAAATATCTGGGTGAATATGAGTGAGGTATAACAGACTCCCTACTAGATATCGATATAGAATAGAATCACATAGAGGGGATGTGTAGGAAGTACTTAGAGTGACTCTAGAATTAAAAGGTGTAGAATAGGGCTTACAATCAGTCATCTTAAACCATTGAACAAGGTCTAGAGTGTATTTCTATTGACACAATGACATTCCTGCATCTATTTGATTTATTTGAATTCCACTGAAGTAATGAGCTAAACCTAGATCAACCATTTCATTTTTTTTAGAGAGTCTTTGATAGTCTGAATGTGAGAAATGTCACTACTAGTGAGTAGTAGATCATCAACATAGAGAAAAAGTAAGGTGATCTTCTCTTCATCTCTCCAAATGTATACTGTGGCATCAGAATCACAATGAGAAAAACCTGAGGAAATAAGGAAGGAGTCCATTTTTTCATACCAAGCTCTAGGAGCTTGTTTGAGGCCATAGAGATATTTGCGTAGTCTACAAACAAGGGAGGAGTCTTCAGTTAATCTAGAATTTTATTTCATGAATATCTCATCTTTTAAGTCCCCATGTAAGAAAGCACTATTTACATCCATTTGAAAAATAGGCCACTTTTGGGAAATAGCTAGAGCAAGTACTAGTCTAATAGAATCTATTTTGGCAACTGGGGAAATTTTTTTAGAATAATAAATCCCTTCAATTTGAGAGAAACCTTTGGCTACCATGTGATCTTTGTGTTTGTCAATTTCTCCATTAGGTCCATATTTCATTATGTAAATCCATTTATAGCGAACTAACTTCCTTCCTTTAGGTAGAGGAACTAAATCCCAAGTTTTATTTTTGATTAAGGAAGAGAATTCATTTTCCATGGCATCATTCCATTCTCTAATACCAGTTGTTTCTTTGAAGGATTGAGGATCTATGGAAATGGACTGACAGACAAGACCAGAGCCTATGGAGTTGCTTAATATGGATGATGGAATATTTTGGATGTATGGAGTTGCTTCTTCAACAATTATGCAAGCCCATTTAGTCATTGTAGAAGGAGTAGTTGTAGTGGTAGGACTTTGAGTTGGATTTTGGAGTATAGGATCCTCATATTGGTCATTTTGATCATTAATATCTAAAGTGGGTTCTTCATTATATTGAGGCTCTAACATTGGATATGGCTCAAGAGAATCAATGGTGGAAGAGGATTGTTGAGGATCTTTATGAGGGAATATTTAATCAAATTGAACATTCCTATGAAAATACCTCATGAGTTTCAGGATCAAGTAGCCTGTATGCTTTCATTTCCTCACAATAACCAACAAATTTGAGCTTTTTTCTTTTCTTATCTAGAGCATTCCTTTTCTTCTTTGGGATATGTGCCCAAGCAATATACCCAAAAATATTGAAGAAAGAGACATCATGTTTTGATCCAGTCCATGCTTCCTCAGGAGTCAAATGACCAAGAGCTTTATGAGGTGTGTGGTTTTGAATATAGTTTACACATTTAATTGCTTCTACCCAAAAAAAAATTGGAAGATCTCTTAAGAGGAGCATATAGTTTTCCATTTCCTTTAAAGTTTTGTTTTTCCTCTATGCAATGCCATTTTTCTACAAATTATGGGAGACATAATGTTGATGAATTATGCCATGACCTGATAGAAAAATTGAGAACTCATTGTTGAAGTATTCCCCCTATTATTTGTACGAATTTGCTTGATTTTACAAGAGGCCTGATTTTCAAGTAAGGCTTTGAAGATTTTGATGTGGGATCGAACATCACTTTTGTATTTTAGGAAGTAGACCCAAGTTATTCTAGAAAAATCATCAATGAAGGTTAAAGCATATTTTTCCCCTTTGAAGGAAGGCTCTGGGAAGACCATCAAGTCACTGTGGATTAACTCTAGAGGGTATGAGGCCTTTAGAGAACCACTTGGGTGGAAAGGATCTTGATGTTGCTTTACAAGAGCACATCCATGACATACTCCATCAATATAAGAGACTTGAGGTAATCCTGTTACCATTGCAAGGGTGTTCAATTCCTTTAGGTAGTTATAACTGAGATGTCCAAACCTTTCATGCCAAAGTTTTCTTTCAAGATCTCCATGTGCAACAAAAAAGGAGGCACCTTATAAATTTTTTAATCCTTTGAAGTGAAATAGGTGAGTGTTTTGATCAATATCTCCTTTTTCTATGAGATATTTTGGGTCTTGAAAGTCTCTTATCTCAACTCCTATTGGTGAGAAGAGAACTATTTTGCCTTTTCCAAAAGTACAAATCTGATATACGAAGAGGATATTTGTTGCAATGTTTGGTACATAGAGAAAATTATTGATATAACCACCATCAATGGATATGTCACCTTTTCCTTTGACTAGGATAAAGGATGAGTCACCAACTTCTATGCTACATGTTGAACTTGAGGAGATTGAAGTGAATGACTCATCTAAGGAAGTCATGTGATGAGTTGCTCCTAAATCTAGAACCCAGTATTTTTATGAAGTGTTTATGGTCTTGCCTTGAAAAATTAAGGCTTTTTCTATCTGCGTCTTAGTGTCTATATTTTGATCCTTCATTGCTGCTTCTAGTTGTAGTCTTTTCCAACATTTGTTCACAAAATGACCATTCTTTTTGAATTTTTTTTTAGTAGAGGTGGATGCTACTAAGGCTTTTGAGGAAGAGGAAGAGATCTCATACTTTGCAATTTTTTCTTCTTATCTAGTTAGCCTATCACAAAATTCCTCTAAGGAGGGCATTTTAAAACTTGCACCAAGAGCATCTTTTGTAGATAGAAATGTGGTTGCAGAAAGTTAAAATTAATTTGGAAAGAATTATATAGATGCATTCTTATTCTATTTTATTCCTGCCACTACCTTTGTATTGAGTGAGGACTTTTTTAAATTTGGTGATAAAGTCAACAATATTGTTGAAGTATTCAGGAGATAATGTTGTTAATTCTGCCTCTAGCTGCATTGACCTTATTTTATCTACTTTCCCAAACAAGTTCTTTAGTTTCTACCAACTTTCATATGTATTTTTACAATTCGTAATGTGAAACCATTAGCTTTCATTTACATTAGTGCTTATAATACCCATGGTTTCATACATTTTCTCTTTATGAACAAATATTTCATATTCCTTTTCAACTTCAGGTTGCTTCTCTTCTAGCAGGTGTGTGAGCCCTTTTTGAGAAATGAGATTTAATATTTTGGGTTTCCATGTATGATAGTTATGAGGGAGGAGTAGATCAATTGTATTCATTATATTCATTTTTCCAAAGAAAATTGAAATGAACCAATAATTCCCCCCTTTAACTTCAAGTTTTTAGAGAATACAATGGAGCTTTAAAGAAGGGAACAAAATCCTGATAGTAATACCAATCTCCTCAAATCACCCTCCATAACGTGAGGGAAACTATAAGTAAATGAGGAGATTTTATATATTAAAATAGGTTAATAAAGCAAGGAAAATTTGCCAGGCCTTTATACCTATTATTCTCAATTACCCGCCTGTACGTGATGGAAACTATAAGTAATGAGTAGAATTGATACGTGGAACATAGGCTTTTTATGCAATGATAACCATCCAGATTGATATATCGTATTTCTCAATAACTCGCCCTTACGTGATGGAAACTATAAGTTAGTGAGAAGTCCAATACTTAGAACATAGGTGATTATAAATTTTGAAGTGCCTTTATAAAAATATTTTATTTTGTTCCTTTATTTTAATTTTTATATAATTTGAAAAAAAATGAGCATATATTGTATGAAAATTATTCCTTTTTAAAAGAGCTAAAATGATATGAAAGCATATGACCAAGTGGATAAAAGAAAAAAACACATTTAGTTTCACATAAAAAAATATCTCCTATTGTTGTTATGAGTAATGCACTTTTAAGAAGGGATTAGAAGAAAGTCAATAATGCAAAAAATAAAGAAGCAATGACCAATAATAACAACAACCCCCCTTGAAGCCTTAGAAAAAAAGGTGGAAATTTTGGCACCTTTAACCCCCCCAAAAAAAAAAAAAAAAAATTATTTATGAGGTTACAAACTTGTCACTTTTGTATTTTAGTGGCAAAAAAAAAGGGCACTAAAGAAGTAAAAATGACAACAAATTGATGAGAGGGTGTTATATTTAAATACAAAGAGTAGATCTTTATTTTAGTACTGGTTATTATAAAAAAAAAAAAAAACAGTTTTAAATAGAAGATCTGATTAATTAACCCTCTCAATGGGTGAAAAGGCTTGAGAGAGCACTTCTAGGACTTTGACAATGCCCACTAAATTTTTAATAGGTGACTCGAACCCCACAAGAGACGTCAATGAACAACGAGAGAAGGGTCTTTGAAGGGCTCGAAAGAGCACAAATCTCATTCTTCACTATACTCTGAGGATGCTAGATTACCCATGATCTTTACTGTACTTTTGAGGATTATAAAAATAATAAAAAAAAATACAATTTTACCTGACCCATATTGGACTTTCGTCCAAAAAAAAATATATGGGTCTTCGAACAATGAGAGAAGGGTCTTCTAAAGGCTCAAAAGAGAATGAATCTAATTTTTCACTTCACTTTGTCAATGAACAGTGATAAAAGGATCTTTAAAAGGCTCAAAAGAGCATGACTCTCGTGTTTCACCACACTTCATCAATGAACAATGAGAGAAGGTTCACTGCACTTCCGAGGATGCACTTCAAAAGGATATCAATGTTTACCTGTGATTACATTGAATTTTTTAGAGGATATTAATATGTCAAATAATATTAAAAATTTAATAATATTTTTTTTCCTCTTTCCTAAAAATGCGATGTAGAATATGCTAGGGAAAGTGCTCGTCAAGCAATCAAAAGACAAAAGGGAGTGCGAAGAGAAGATAACAAATACGAAGGTTTTTATCAAGTGTTTTCTGATCTACCAAATTACCATAGAGGAAATGCTACGTTGTTCACTACATCAAAGAAGGTAAGCAGCACACAACATAACAAAGCCATACACATTGAAAAAAATAATGATGTTGATTGAAAGCTAGGATGGGAGAGCAATAATCATCACATTCGGATTTATAATATTTGAATATGTTTCTTGCAGTGCTAGAGAATGAATAATAGGTAAATCTTATAGTAAAGTGAAGAGGGAAAATCATTTAAGATTTAACTTCCACCAAGTTCTTAGATTCCTTTCAAAATGCCCATTGAGGAATACGATTAGAAAGAATGTTGCGCTCCAAGATATAGACGTTGGCAATGTTGGAGATAACTTGCCACATTTTGATATTAAGTATAAGCACTATGGTATTTAAAATTAATGACCCAACGTCTCTTGAGATGAAACGCAAAAATTATGCTTTTATAAATATTAAAATATCTCATGAAAATATACTTTGTATTTTAATTAAAAATACAAATATTTGTGAGATAAAAAGAGGCCATGAAACTGAATGATCTCCACAAAAAAAGGTACGCCCACGAATTTGCTTTCCATGAAGATGACATAGCAATTGCAAATGAGGAGCTAAGGCAAAAGCATTGTCAAGAGATGTGGACCAGTGTGTTCTTATAGTATGATATATGAAGAACAAGAAAAAAATGGCAGGAACAAATGGAAAAATGATATGCCTATATTGCATTTGCAATTTGGCCAAAAACAATTTAAAAACTTGTTCCTATAGTGAGGCAAATATAAATATCTTCTAAAATTGAAGGAGAATCTATTATGGTAAAATAAACTTGTAAAAAAATATTATATAGAACCATAAATATATTTTTCACAAAAAAAATTGTAGATGAAATATGAGCAATATACAATAGATATGAAAAAAACTCCTTTTTAAAAAAAAGATAAAATATAAGAACCAGTTTGTGAAACTGCCTTCAAGAGAGAATACCTAGTAGAATATATCCTACTCTAGTACCATGTTAGAATTTTATAAGAGTAGAACTACAAAGCATTACGATATTTGAAGAGACAAATAGAACTGATTGATTTATTCCATGGATCAACTTTGTATAAATAGCAAAGTTGATCATTGAGAGTCGTTAAATAACAACTCACTAGTCTAAACTGAGAGTTCACCTGACTCATGGAAGAGTGGTACCTAAAGTGATTTTATCCTAGTATAACTTAAGAGAATAATTATTTATTCTAATAGGAGCATACAACTTGGCCATGATTCGCTTGTTTGAGGGGCTTGGCCATGGTTGACCAACTTCCATAAGGGCATTTCACCCAAAAGATTGCTTCCTGATTTGCAAATTTTTTTTGTCAGTGTTGTGATTTATATACCACCATGAGTGATATAATGTGATACATATGGGATAATGGCTCAATAATCTCATAGCATTTCTCAAGGTACTATTATAAATTGTTTTGACAAAGTCTGAGATTGGGTAGTACAAGAGGAGCATAGAATAGACCCTAGAACTAACATGAGGTCCACAAGAAAAATCAACCAATTGAAATCACACATGGGGATATCTCCACACTCATCATAATTAAGTGATTATCCTATAGGAGAGTATGGAGCATACAACCTAGCCATGATTCAGTCCTTTGAGGGGTTGAATCATGGTTGACCAACTTCCAGTAGGGCATTTTACTCAAAATATTGCTTCCTAACTTGCAAATATCTATGTGGGTAATGTGCTTTATATATCACCATGAGGGCCATAATGAAATACATCTAGTATAATGGCTTAAGATTTTCATAGCATTGCTCAAGATATTTTCAAATTTTTTTGATTGATAAAGTACAAGACTAGGTAGTACAAGAGGAGTGAAGAATGGTCCCTAGAGCTAACATGGGGCCCATAAGGGAAATCACAAATTGAAAGAGCTCCAAAATCACCACTATCGAGCGATTCTCCCATAGGAGAGGATGGAGCATACGTCTTGGTCATGATTCACTCATTTGATGGGTTGGGTCATGGTTTTTCTGCTTTAACTAGGGGATTTCACCCAAAAACCTACTTTTTGATTTGCAAAACTCTATATGGGTTTTGTGCTTTATATACCACCATGAGGACCATAATGGGATAAATATGGGATAATGTCTCAAGACTCTTGCAATGTTTCTCAAGGTATTTTTATAATTTTTTAGTTTGAAAAAGTACGAGACTAGGCAATACAAGAGGACCGAAGAACGGACCCTAGAGCTAACATAGGGATCACAACGGAAATCAACCAATAGAAACCACACATGGGGAAAGCTCCACACTAACCACCATCAATATATTCTCCCATAGGAGAGGACAGATCATATGACTTGGTCATGATTCACTTGTTTGAGGGGTTGGGTCATGGTTGACCTTCTTCCACTAGGGCATTTCACCCAAAATATTATTTCTTTATTTGAAAAGATCTATGTGGGTGTTGTTATTTATATACCACCATGATGACCATCATGGGATACATGTGTGATAATTTATCATGACTCTCATAGTGTTTCTCATAGTGTTGTTTTTTGTTTAAGAAAGTACAAGACTGGGTAGTATGAGAGGAGCAAATAATGGACACTACAACTAACATGTGGCCCACAAGGGAAATAAACAAATGGAAACCACACATGGGGAGAGATCCAAACTCACCACCATTGATTTATTCTCCCATAGGAGAGGATGGAGCATAAAACTTAGCCATTATTCACTCATTTTAGGGTCTTGGTCATGGTTGGCTTGCATCCACTAGGGAATTTCACCCAATATATTGCTTCCTGATTTGAAAAGCTCTATGTGGGTGTTGTGCTTTATTTACCACCATGAGATCCATCATGAGATACATGTGGGACAATGGCTTAAGAGTATTGCAATATTTCTCAAGGTACTTTTACAAATTTTTATTTGAGAAAGTATGATACTAGGCAGTATAAGAGGAGTGATGAATGGATCCTAGAGCTAACATGTGGCCTACAAGGGAAATAAAACAATGGAAACCACACATGGGATATTTCCACACTCACAACCAATGAGCAATTCTCCTATATAAGAGTATGTAGCATATGTCTTGGCCATGATTAGGTCATTTGAGGGGTTGGTTCATGGTTGGATTGCTTCCACTACAACATTTTACCCAAAATCCTGCTTCTTGATTTACAAATCTCTATTTGGGTGTTGTGCTTTATATACCACCATGAGTACCATAAAGGGATACATGTGCGATAATGGATCAAGGCTCTTGCAATATTGCTCAAGGTATTTTTAAAAAAAATTGTTTGAGAAAGTACAAGATTAGGTAGTACAATAGAAACGAAGAATGGACCCTAGATATATTATGGTACCTACAAGAGAAATTAACCAATGTAGAACACACATGGAGAGAGCTCCAAATTCAACACCATAAATCTATGCTCCCATAGGAAAGGATGGAGCATATGGCTTGGCCATGATTTGCTCGATTGAGGGGCTAGGTCATGGTTGACCAACTTCCACTAGGACATTTCGCATAGAAGACTGCTTTCTTATTTGCAAAGCTCTATGTGGGTGTTGTGATTTGTATACCACCATGAGGAACATCTTGGGATACTTATGGAATAATGGCTCAATACTCTCATAGCATTGCTCAAGGTACTAGTTGAGATAGTACAAGAGGAGCAAAGAATGGACCCTAGATCTAACATGGGGTCCACAAGGGAAATCAACCAATGGAAACCACATATGGGAAGAGCTCCACATTTACCACTATAAATTGATGCTACCATAGGATAGGATGGAGTATACAACTTGGCCATGATTCACTCATTTGAGGGGTTAGGTCATGTTTGGCCTAATTCCACTAGGGAATTTTACCCAAAAGCCTACTTTATAATTTACAAAGCTCTATGTAGATGTTGATATTTATATACCACCATGAGGACCATCATGGGATACATCTGGGATAATGGCTCAAGACTTTCATAACATTGCTCAAGGTATTTTTAGAATTTTTTGTTTTAGAAAGTACAAGATTGAGCAATACAAGAGGAGAAAATAATGGATCCTATAGCTAACATGGGGCCCACAAGGAAAATAGACCAATGGAAACCACACATGGGGAGAGCTCCACATTCACCACCATTTAGCGATGCTCCCATAAAAGAGGATGGAGAATACGACTTGGCCATGATTCATTCATTTGATGGGCTAGGTCAGGGTTGATTTGCTTCTACTAGGGCATTTCATCCAAAATATTGCTTCTTGGTTTGTAAAGATTTATGTGGGTATTGTTATTTATATACCACCATGAGGTACATCATGGGATACAAGTGGGATAATAGCTCAAAACACCTACAACATTACTCATGGTACTTTTAGAATATTTTTTTTGAGGATGTACGAGACTGGGCATTACAAGAGGAGCAAAGAATGGACCCTAGAGCTAACATGTGTCCCGCAATGGAAATCGACCAATGGAACCCATACATAGGGAGGAATCCATACTTACTACAACCAAGTGATGCTTCCACAAGAGAGGGTGGATCATATGGTTTGGCCATGATTCACTCATTTGAGGGGTTGGGTCATGGTTGGCTTGCTTCCACTATGATATTTCACCCAAAATCTTATTTTCTAATTTTTAAAGCTTTATGTAGGTGTTGTGCTTTATGGACCACCATGAGGGCCATCATGGGATACATGTGGGATAATTTTTGGAAGTTAAAGGGATAAAAAAGAAAAAAATTGTTTTACCACTATAAGCATTGGACCTTACCCTTTTACCTCCTTGGACGACAACTGAGTCAGTAGGATTGGACGGTATAGACATCAGGGAGTTTGACTCCTAATATCATTTTTCCTTTCCTCCCTATTTTTATTCTTCCCTATTATTTCTCCTAATATTTCTAGGTTCTGGTTAATAATATTTGTATTTAAGCATTGTAATCCTTCAAACTTAAGTTAATGCAATATCTGGTTAATAATCTTTATGCTCCTAATTTCCTAAGTGCTCCTAATTTTGTTAGTGCTATATCTGGTATCAAAGCAAAGGCTATACAGGTGAAGCATGAAAATCGAGGAGAGCGATAGGTTAGGCACAAATATCAAGGAGTTCAAGAGGTCCCACAACACATGAACTGAGGTGAGGTCAAGAGGGCCTATAGCACGTGAACCAAGATAATGTCGAGAGAGGCCTATAGAGAGCATGCGAATCAAGGAGCTAACCAGAGGTAGACACATGGTGAACAGATAGCAAGGAAGACACATGGCGAGAAGATAGCAAGGAAGATAAAGGAGCAACTAGCAATGTGGCATGAGGTGATTAGCTTGACTAGAAGGCAAAATGGCGATCACTAATTTCCCGAAGGCAATCGATAAGCTTAGTGCTTCTATGTGCTAATAAAGCACATTATCCCCTCTACACAGCGGATGTGGGATAAATATTGTAATTTTTTTTTTTTTAATAATCACACAGCCATGATGGGATAAAGGAGGTAAGTCTCCCTCACCTTGTTGGGGCCACGTAGCTTGACCGGCTCGAGGAGCCAGCCTTAAGCCGCTCACTCCCAGGAGGTCATAGGTTGAAACCCAGCGGCTACGAAAGTTGCAAATTTTTTTTTGTGTATGGTATATGCCCTAAATGTCTTGAAATAATAGTGTATTCTGCCTACGTTTCATCAATGGTGGAAGCCGAGTTGGCAAGGAAACTCTGCTTGAAAGAAATGAGTCACGAGTTCGACTCCTGCGGAGTTAGCATTTTTTTAAAAAAAGGTTTTTTCTTTTTCTTAAAAGTTTATTATTTTATATATTAAAAAAAATATAACTTTATATTATATTTAATAAAATTAAATAATAATTGTTTTTTAAAAATTTATTTTATAAAGCAATTATATTTCTTTTATTAAATACAAATATAGATATTTTTTTGATATAATAAAATAGGAGAAAAAGAACATTGCCTAAGAGGCAATTTATGTAAGAGGACTCAAAGGTGGAAAATTGTGACAAAGCCTAAGAGGCTTAGTATTTTTCCTTTTAAGAGAGACAAAAGATCAAACTAAAATTTTTAAAGAGGCATTGATGATAAGACCAAGTGGTTGTTATCATGCCCTATGTGCACTTTTGGTAAGAGAAAAAACTGAAATTTTTGATGAGAAAGTGAGAGCTTATGGGCTACATACTATATTTAGTTAGTTGCAAAACAATAATTGCATACTAGAGGTATCCAGACTCAAGGTACGAGGCAGAATCTGAAGATAACTCCTTTGGGAGTCAATTTGAGCAATCTGAATCCATAGAAGTTGCACCACATGAATCAAAATATTCTCACTAAAGTAATTCAGTGGAAATCCTAGAACCAAAATCACCAGAGACAATATTGATCAGTGACGACGAAGAAGAAGTAGCAAATAATTTCGTGACTCAAGAAATAGCAGCACCACACCAAGAGGAACAAGCCATCAGTGATAGAGTGAATCAAGTAATATCTAACTTAAATTTGTAATCTCTTCTTTCTTCTTCTTTATTCCTTATTATTTCTTTGAAAAAAGCAGAGTGCTTTATTGTAACCAATAAATAAAAGAGTGTTTTAGTAACTATGGCCTCACATAACAATCTACCAATTCCATAGTTCAACGGGTATGACTACGAGTATTGGTATATCAAAATAAAGACCTTACTCATAGGAAAAGGTTTGTGGGATATAATAGAAGAGGGTTTCACAGAACCCATATATTGGGCTACATTGAGTGCCACATATAAGAAAAAAAAGAAAGAAGCACAAAAGAGCAACTCTTTTACTATTTATCATCTCCAAGCAGCATTGGAAAAAAGTATATTCCCTATAATAGCCACTTGTATAACTGCACAATATGCATGGAAATATTTGAAATACATATTCCAGGGAAGTGATCAAGTGAAGCAAGTGAGGCTTCAAACACTAAAACGAGATTTTGAAAATCTCAAAATGAAAGAAGATGAAAAATTAGGTGATTATTGTGTCAGAGTGAAAGCAGTTGTTGATAAAATGGTTACACTTGGCAAGGAAATCAAGCCTAATATAATCATAACAAAAGTGTTACGAAAACTTCCACAAATATGGAATCACATTGCCATAATCATAGAAGAGTAAAAAAAAAATTCCACTTTAACATTTGATGCATTAATCAGATCGTTAATATCTCATGAAGAGAGATTACAGGAATCTTCTTCAACTAGCTATGGAGGTGAGGATAAAGCCTTCACAACCAATGAAAATACTGGAAGAGGACATGGAAGAGGTCAAGGCAGAGGCCAATGAATAGGAAGAGGTAGAGGCAACTACAAAGGAGGCAATCATAACAAAGGAGGAAACTCCAACAGAGGAGGCAATCAGAACAGAGGTGGAAACAAAAATATAGGAGAAAATCCAGGATGAAGTGGAAATAAAGGGCAAGGAAGTGACAAGTCCAAAACAACTTGTTTTAATTGTGGTAAGCCACACCACTTTGCTCACGACTGCTGGTCAAAATATTCTCAAGGAAAAAATAGTCAATATGGAAATTATAGAGAAGAAGATGATACCTCTAATATTTTTCTATCATATGGACAATCATAACATAATCTAAATGACACATGGATTCTAGATACTGGTTGTTCAAACCATATGAGTGGTAAAGAAAATCTATTTGCTACTCTAGATTCCACTTATAAATCCCACATCAATTTAGGGGATGATAAATCTTTGCAATCCGAAGGCACTGGAACCTATTGAGTGGTATTTTCACCCAATTGTGAAAGTACACTCTCCCTTAGGATTTGGGTTCCAAATCCCCTCTTGCAAAGAAGTTAAACAAACAACTTCTCCAAGGTCTCCGCTATATTAGCATTTGCATATGTGTATTAGTAATCTCAAATAAAGATATTCAATTTAAATGCTTGGAACACCTTAGTGATTGCAAGTAACTGTAAACAAGGGGCAATGTTGGTTTATTTTACCGTGAAACTTTAGTGATTGTTCATTGAACCAAAATAAAGCAAATGTGAGTTGGCCCTCATATGACCATGAATGTAATGCTCAAATTACCCCTCTTTCGTAAAATCAGAATTTTTATGAAGAGAGGGTAATTTTAGGCTCAAAAAATGGAAATTTGTGAAAATGCCATAAAACATAACTCCTTCAATGAAATTGGAATTTTCATGAAGGGAATGTCATCATAGGCTCATGAGTGCAAAACATGAAACTGAAAAAAATGAAATTTGACCTTAAAATGGAAATTTTCTATTTTCGGATTTTTTAAAATCTGTAATAAAACAACAACTTCGATGAATTTTTAAAAATACTAAACAACTCCGAAAATGAAATTTCAAAGTGCGTATTGGAAGTCTGAAGTATAACCTACGCAATGGTGAAATTATTTTTGGATTTTGAAATTTTTTAAATGTTTATTTTAATGCCTGAAAATTAAAAAAAAGTTAAAATTTTTGGAAAAATAAAATGCAGAAAAATGAAAATGAAATGCAGAAAATGGAAAATAAGATGCATTCAGTTTGATGCTATCCTATTCCGACAAAACCGAAGATGTGAGGTTTTCATGCATGCAACCTAACCTATTGGACTTGCAAAACAAGCACAATCCGGATAAGCTAAGTGCTGGCTCCTAGGGTTTTAAATGAGGTTTTCAGATTTAAACATTCGCATGAAGCAACCAAGAAAACTTGCATAAACTCCATTTACAAGCCTAAAATCTGAAAAGGGGAAAAATAGACATTTAATCTTGCATGCGAGAAAATGACTCCTTCTTTCTTGTCCATAAGATGCAACTTTCTAAAACTTCTTGTATTAAAAATTTGTCATTTTACAATAACAAAAATTTCTGGTTTTCCCAAACCAGTCAATGGAAGAAAAACAGCTCAAACAGGTCCATAATGGCCCTCTTGCCTTCAAATCTGCAACTCTGCTCGTAGCAGTTTCCAACCCCCTCAAAACATCCTTGAATGGCGTATTTAAAATTTTTAGGAAGCTTTTCGTTTCATTTTCCAATGGTTGTTCATTTCACCTTCCCTTGTGCATGCATGTGTTTTGGTTTCCAAAAAGGCTTTTCGTTTCTATTTTGTGGCCCTTCGTTTCATTTTCTCCACATGGGCTTGCGTCCGTTTCCTTCCGTGTGTAACGACCATCTTAAATGATTTCAAATCATTAAATATTCCTTATGTAACGTTTTGTCTTATTCATTGGATTTTGTCCTTATGTCCACGTCACTATGCAGTCTTCAGTTTCACTATCCTGGTGTTCATCACTAATATCAGATGCATTGTCAACTACTTTGTTCCCTTGGCGAAAATGCAACATGTCACGATATCGCGACACTTTTGTCTCCTTGCTCTTTTGTTGCTTTTAATGTGCAACATGTCGCGATATCGCGACACTTTTTGTTTTTCTTCATGTGTTCCCTTTTCTCTTATGCCGTAATGTCGATATCGGCACTTTTCTCTTTTGGCCGCGAAAAATGCAACATGTCGCGATATCGTGACACTTTTCTCTTTTTTTCATGAAAATGCAACATGTCGCGATATCGTGACACTTTTCTCTTTAAAATGCAAATGTCGGATATCGTGACACTTTTCTTTGGTCGTGAAAATGCAACATGTCGCGATATCGCGACACTTTTTCTTTTTTGGGTGACTAAATGCAACATGTCGCGATATCGCGACACTTTTCTCTTTTGGCTGTGAAAATGCAACATGTCGTGATATCGCGACACTTTTTCTCTTTTGGCTGCGACAATGCAACATGTCGCGATATCGCGACACTTTTTCTCTTTTGGCCGCGATAATGCAACATGTCGCGATATCGTGACACTTTTTCTCTTTTGGCCGTGACAATGCAACATGTCGCGATATCGCGACACTTTTTCTCTTTGCTTTGGACCGCGAAAATGCAACATGTCGCGATATCGCGACACTTTTTCCTCCTTGCGGTGTTTTGCTTTTTCTTTGATCTTTAGCATATGGGCCACTTCGGTCTTCTTGGAAAATATGCAAAAAGGTGGGTCCCCAATTTTGGGGTACGTTGTGGAGCAGCCACAACAAATGGCGACTCTGCTGGGAAATGCTCCTGAGCATTTCGGTGAGAACTCAACCTGAAAACCTTCAAAACTCAAATACAAGCGTCAGCAAATATCCCAAGAATGAAACTAGACGAGAAATACATGAAGCATTAGAATTATTAAGCATCAGCTCGGTGTGTGCAATGTGCTTCATTCCCTATCGTTTGAAACTCGTTCAACTTTCCATTGTCAGTTTCACTTATGATTCGTATGCAAGGCTATGAATGATTTGTGCAGGATTTGATGTATGACAACTATGCTAGAGATATAACAACCTGCTTTGCAAAGGCTCAAACTTTCTAGTATCATGAACAAACATATTAAAACTGTCAAACCCTCTTAGGACCAAATATGTGCATACTGAATTAATTTACTAGATCCCAAAGTTGGTTATGTGTCACTACCATCTTGAACCCATGTGCAAGTGTAAGTGAAATCAGAGCTTTGGGGAATAGGATTCCCAACCTAAGCGAGATGGGAATTTAACCCTATCCTTACTACTCTGATCTGGAGTTCATTACCTCATCTTGAACAAAATGATTTAACCTTGTTATGGATGAAACTGTCATGCTAGCTCTGTCCGTTTGAGCGATCAGTGGTCTTGCTTTTAGACAAGACATGTTGCCACGCATGAGCATACTCCACTCGCCAGTCGAGCGTCTATAGCCCCGATGGAGATCAACCCCATAATCCAGGATTTGACTTTACTTTTGATTTCTTGAACCTTGGGGATGACTACCCATCCTTGCAAGGGACATGTAGTACGATCCTTCCAATCCAATATCAATGATGCAATAAAAGTAGAATGAAAAATATTTGCTTTGGAATTTTAAGTTCTTGAGTGGGCAAAATAGAAGCTTTGGGGAATCGGATTCTCAACCTAAGCGAGATGAGAATTAGACCCTATCCTTACTACTCCATGAAGGTCAAATCAGAGCTTTGGGGAATTGGATCCTCAACCTAAGTTCGATGAGGATTTAACCCTATCCTTACTACTCGATTTTAGGCTTTAAGCACTATGGGAGTGGTAAAAACCACTATTTTAAGGATTATGTTGCATGATAGGACAGACACGAAATACTCCTTTCACCTCACCTTTTCTTCCAAGTATGGTTTTGACCATTTTGCTCAAGATCCTCTTTAATATGTGTAGAACGTGCTTGGTTCAAGATAGTTCGGGCATCAGTTCCCAACCTTAGGATCTTTTTAATATATGTTATATAATAACCCTAAGAGGATTCGACACCTTTTCAATGATTGTATTTGAAATGTAGATGCAACTGAGATGAAATGTATATGCAATGTCGAATGTAACATGAGATATGGATGAATGCATTGCTCTTTTTGAAATGCGGATGGAGTATATCACCTACTTTACCATAATTTGTAAAACTAACAACTTCATGCATCACAAGTTCCAAATGATATTCTTTAATGTGTTTGCGATACTCGTGGAGCTTTCTGCAATACAATTCTGATGTTTCATATTCTCTTAGTCTTAGTCAACATTCATAAGGACATAAGTTGACATCTCGCTTTTTTTTTTTTTTAAAACAAACCAAAAATGTCCAAAGGACCAACACACAAAACTTAAAACCAAAACTGAAATGCAAACCCAACATCACAAACCAAAAAATTATATACAAATGTACAATATGGTACAAGATGATGCAAAGCTTGGACTATCACTTTCCCGGATCCCAAACATGATTAGAACATTTCAAAAGACATATGACACAATATGTATGCCAAATGTTGTAGGAATCCAACAACAATAAGATCAAACCAAGCAATGCAAAAAAATTCAACTTGCCTCGCTCTCCCCACCAATTTGATTTAGTGTCATTAGTACTCTCATAGGTGAGATTCAAATCATCAAATTGATTAGACAATATTTGATCTTCAATTTCATCTCGTCTATTCTTTAAGGTATAAATTTCATATTTCCATTCATGATTTAGAATTAGGCTTTCTTTATCCAAAATGAAACTTTGTAAGCAAGAGCCTATTTCCAAAAATTTTAAAGCCAATTCATTTTCCATGTTCTTAGGCCAATCAAACTTGTGCAACAATTTGCAAGAATCTAGGATATTTACTAAATGAGGATCAGTAAAAGTTTTTACCCTAGACTCCATTATCAATTGTTGATGAATTTGATTTAACAATTCATGTGCCTCAACCTCTTTTTCATTCATGCAAGTGATTTTATTAAAGGTGTGATTAGAAGTCAATCCTTGTTTTTCATTCACCTTCAATGACATTTCATCATAAACATCCTTCAAATTCAAAACATGTTCATGCAAATCTTCACCTATAGCTTGGGTGTTTGAACACAAAAGGTTAGATTCTACCTTTTGCACATTTTCATTTACCAACACTTGGTGAGAAATCACAATTTCTTCATTTATTACCTGTTCATCAAACATACCAAAATATGACACCCAATCGAAAACATGTTCATCTTTCTCAATCCTCAAATTTTGTTGGTCAAAGTGTATGTCAAGTAACTCATCTTGATGATCACTTATTTGAGTTTCTTCCAATTGATCAATCTCTTTGTCATTTGGTTCCAATTGCTTGTTCACCATCCATGGCATCTCTTCATGTGAGATAGAAGTTTCAACATCTTGTATATCCAAGTGGAATAGGAATTTCATCAATAGGGGTGTGAGAAAATAACACATCATCATATCTCCCCCAACCATTGTAAAAATTGTCATCCAAATTCATGGAATGAAATTCCATAGTATTTGTGACATGATCTTTTGATTCATTTGTCAATTCTTTTTCTTCTTTGTCCTTGGTAGTAGGATCATTATAATCTTCCAAAATTTGATGAGATTTGAAACCCTCTTCCAAAACATCCTCAAATTGTACAGGAGTTGTAATATCTTCCTTTGAGTAGGTGATTATGTTATCCTGCATATCAATTGACACAAAGAGTTCATTAGAAGGTTTAGAGTGAGCATATTCATCCAATTTCTTCCAAGAATCATGGCGATCATCTTCCAAAATTAAGTTATGATGCTCAACTATTTCTTCAACATCTTCTAATTGATCAAAGTGTATCTCATCAAATTCACCTTCACCTTCCTTAGATGGTTCAATTATTTCCAAAAGTGGGCTATTTCTTGAATTCAAATTTGTAAGGCTATCATAGTCCAAATTAGTAACCCATGATTCAATTTTATCACAATTTGGAGGGTGAAGAATTTCTTGATCATTATTTTCAATCATTTCATCGAGTGTGTCTTCCAAGAACAAGTGGTGCAATTCTATCATATCTTCAAATTCATTTATTGATTTTCTTCCGATTTCACTTTCAACCACTTCATTCAATTCTATGGCAGTTTCTGTCCTATCACATATCTCAAACCGAGTTGAATTTAGGACACCATTATGTGAATAATCATGTATCTCTATGAATGAAATCATCTCAGCATGATCCTCATTAGTGGATGTTGGATTGGTAACTTGCACCTCCTCTTGGACTACATCTAAGGTGGTTGTAACATTTGGACACTCAAATTCATCCCCTTGATCATTCACCTTAGGTATTGTTGGATTGGAGGGTGCTATATTCAATGGTTGATGTAGGTTGGTATCACTAACCCCAAAAGAACAATCTTTCGTGGGAGCATGTTGTGCCTTTTCTTCTTCCAAAACTTGTTCTACCTTTTCAAAGATCTCATAGATCATCTCTAGAGACAGGTCATCCAAGTTTTCCTTAATGAGTGTAGCAAGTGTGGGGGGTATGGCTCTCAGGTATACTTCAATAGCTTCCTCTTCCGATGTACCCAAACTTTCCCACATTTGAGAGTACAATTCATGAAACCTCACACTGAATTGACTCATGGACTCATTAGGCTCTTTACACATAGAGGTGAATTGATTTTGCAACCTATCCAAGTCAACTTGATTACCAAAGTGATAAAGATAGGCTGCTTCTAATTGGCTCCAAGAAGTCTTAACCTCCATGGGTAGATGGCAATACCACGAGAATGATCTATCACCCACAATGTATGGGAAGAACCTACAAGCAATAGGCTCACAAAATATTTGAAATTGACATAATGTGAACTTATAGATATGTAGATTTTGTAGGTATCCTGATGCCACCTCTTGATTAAAAAGTCGTAGAAACTCCAATAACATTTCATGAATTTGATAAGGTGTTCCAAAGGTAGAATGACATTCATAATACTTTCCTAATGGAGATACCATCATTTCTCTTAGGGACATCATTTCTTCTCTTAGGGATACAATTTGCTCCCCAGATGTTGCCATTAGTGAAACTCAAAGAATAACTTCAAAACCAATTTGTTAGTCATGAATAAAAGAAGGAACCATGACAAAGCAATATTCTAAAAATGTAAATTAGTTTTTGATTCACCAGATCGCATATGCGCAAGTGAAGAGCATACTCCTAGTGTTGTAGGCTTTTTGATTCACAAGATCGCATTACATGCAAGTGAAGAGCATAATATCGACAACAAATACATTTTAGACAAAATAATTCCTTACAAATAAGCATGAAATGACTCGCAAATATCAAACATGTAACGTATGAATAATCATGTTAGCATCAACCAAGAGATGTATCCATTAAAATCAAATGAAAGTAATTGCATGGAGACAACCTCGTTAGTCAAGACCAAAATTTTTCAAAATCAAATCAAAACACATTATTCCTGTATGAACAATCAAAAGCGTTAGAACAATGCATAGCAATTCATGTCCTCCTTTTAACACTACAAGGTTGTATTGTTAAAAGAGGGCTAAAGATAATAATCAATAGGGCATGAAATATTCAAAATTTAAATCCCTATAGCATTTAAATCACCCTGAAATAAACCAATTCAGGCCCTCCTTCTAGCGCCAAAATGTTGAGTGGTATTTTCACCCAATTGTGAAAGTACACTCTCCCTTAGGATTTGGGTTCCAAATCCCCTCTTGCAAAGAAGTTAAACAAACAACTTCTCCAAGGTCTCCGCTATATTAGCATTTGCATATGTGTATTAGTAATCTCAAATAAAGATATTCAATTTAAATGCTTGGAACACCTTAGTGATTGCAAGTAACTCGTAAACAAGGGGCAATGTTGGTTTATTTTACCATGAAACTTTAGTGATTGTTCATTGAACCAAAATAAAGCAAATGTGAGTTGGCCCTCATATGACCAATGATCAATGTGATGCTCAAATTACCCCTCTTTCGTAAAATTAGAATTTTTATGAAGAGAGGGTAATTTTAGGCTCAAAAAATGGAAATTTGTGAAATGCCATAAAACATAACTCCTTCAATGAAATTGGAATTTTCATGAAGGGAATGTCATCATAGGCTCATGAGTGCAAAACAAAACTGAAAAAATGAAATTTGCCCTTAAAATGGAAATTTTCTATTTTCGGATTTTTTAAAATCTGTAATAAAACAACAACTTCGATGAATTTTTAAAAATACTAAACAACTCCGAAAATGAAATTTCAAAGTGCGTATTGGAAGTCTGAAGTATAACCTACGCAATGGTGAAATTATTTTTGGATTTTGAAATTTTTTAAATGTTTATTTTAATGCCTGAAAATTAAAAAAAAAGTTAAAATTTCTGGAAAAATAAAATGCAGAAAATGAAAATGAAATGCAGAAAATGGAACATAAAATGCATTCAGTATGATGCTATCCTATTTCGACAAAACCGAAGATGTGAGGTTTTCATGCATGCAACCTAACCTATTGGACTTGCAAAACAAGCACAATCCGGATAAGCTAAGTGTTGGCTCCTAGGGTTTTAAATGAGGTTTTCAGATTTAAACATTCGCATGAAGCAACCAAGAAAACTTGCATAAACTCCATTTACAAGCCTAAAATCTGAAAAGGGGAAAAATAGACATTTAATCTTGCATGCAGAAAATGACTCCTTTCTTGTCCATAAGATGCAACTTTCTAAAATTTTCTGTATTAAAAATTTGTCATTTTACAATAACAAAAATTTCTGGTTTTCCCAAACCAGTCAATGGAAGAAAACAACTCAAACAGGTCCATAATGGCCCTCTTGCCTTCAAATCTGCAACTCTGCTCGTAGCGGTTTCCAACCCCCTCAAAACATCCTTGAATGGCGTATTTAAAATTTTTAGGAAGCTTTTCGTTTCATTTTCCAATGGTTGTTCGTTTCACCTTCCCTTGTGCATGCATGTGTTTTGGTTTCCAAAAAGGCTTTTCGTTTCTATTTTGTGGCCCTTCGTTTCATTTTCTCCACATGGGCTTGCGTCCGTTTCCTTCCATGTGTAACGACCATCTTAAATGATTTCAAATCATTAAATATTCCTTATGTAACATTTTGTCTTATTCATTGGATTTTGTCCTTATGTCCACGTCACTATGCAGTCTTCAGTTTCACTATCCTGGTGTTCATCACTAATATCATATGCACTGTCAACTACTCTGTTCCCTTGGTGAAAATGGAACATGTCGCGATATCGCGACACTTTTTTCTCTTTTTGTTCTTTTAGCCGCAAAAATGTAACATGTCGCGATATCGCGACACTTTTCTCTTTTGAGCCACGAAAATGCAACATGTCGCGATATCGCGACACTTTTCTCTTTTGAGTCACGAAAATGCAACATGTCGCGATATCGCGACACTTTTTTTTTTGGCCGCGAAAATGCAACATGTCGCGATATCGCGACACTTTTTCTCTTTTGGCCGCGAAAATGCAACATGTCGCGATATCGTGACACTTTTCTCTTTTGGCCGTGAAAATGCAACATGTCGCGATATCGTGACACTTTTTCTCTTTTGTCTGACAATGCAACATGTCGCGATATCGCGACACTTTTTCTCTTTTGGTCGTGACAATGCAACATGTCGCGATATCGTGACACTTTTTCTCTTTTGGCAAAATGCAACATGTCGCGATATCGTGACACTTTTTCTCTTTTGGCCGCGACAATGCAACATGTCACGATATCGCGACACTTTTTCTCTTTTGGCCGTGACAATGCAACATGTCGCGATATCGCGACACTTTTTCTCTTTTGGCCGCGACAATGCAACATGTCGCGATATCGCGACACTTTTTCTCTTTTTCTCTTTGCTTTGGACCGCGAAAATGCAACATGTCGCGATATCGCGACACTTTTTTCCTCCTTGCGGTGTTTTGCTTTTTCTTTGATCTTTAGCATATGGGCCACTTCGGTCTTCTTGGAAAACATGCAAAAAATGTGGGTCCCCAATTTTGGGGTACGTTGTGGAGCAGCCACAACAGAACCATGGAAGTTCCAACGAAAGGACTAAAGAAAGTGAATGACATCTACTACACTCCAAAGCTCCAACACAATCTGCTAAGCGTTGGGCAAATGATGAAGAATAATTACAAACTTGTTTTTGATGAAGGAAAATGTCTCATTTTTGATAAAACAAATTGTAATTGTGTCATCACACAGGTCCTAATGACCAAGAATCAATTATTCCCTCTCAAATTTGGTGAGCCAGGGGGAGCTCAACTTGCAAATGTACCTATAGCAAATCCAAGTGTGCTTTGGCACTTGCGATATAGTCACCTTAATTCTGCTAGCTTGAAATTGTTAACTTCTCAAGCTATGGTGATAAGACTTCCCAAAATCAACGAACATAAGGATGTCTATGAAGGATGTGCTTTGGGAAAGCACTCAAGGTCAAATTTTCCAAAAGGACAAGCATGGAGAGCCAACTATCCACTTCAATTAGTGCATTTAGACATCTGTGGTCCAATACAGACAAAGAGTATCGAAAATAATTCCTATTTTCTCACTTTCATAGATGATTTATCTAGAATGTGCTGGATTTATTTTCTAAAACATAAATATGAAGCTTTTGATTACTTCATAGATTTTAGAAATAATGTAGAGAAACAAAGTGAGTATTTTGTAAAATATCTTAACACAGATCGAGGAGGTGAGTACTCCTCAAAATAATTCTTGAAATATTGTAAAGCAAGTGGTATCAAAATGTAATTCACTACTGCATATACCCCACAGCAAAATGGTGTGGCTAAGATAAAGAACTGCACCATAGTTGATATGGTGAGAACAATGCTTCAGACTAAGCATCTAATTAATATGTACTGGGCTGATGTTGTAAGAACCAGTGTATACATTCTAAATAGAAGTCCAACTTCTAGTTTAGATGGCATTACTCCTTATGAGGGGTGGTATGGAAAGAAACCCAATGTAAAGCACTTCAATTTTTTTTTCTTTAGCATACGCACACATTCCTGATGAGAAGAGGAAGAAGCTTGATCCCAAAAATCAAGCTTGTATATTTGTAGGGTATTGTGAGTCTACCAAAGCATATAGAATCTACAATCCCAAGACTCATAAAATTGTACTTTCCAGGGATGTAATTTTTGATGAAGGGGGAGAATGGGGTCATAAAATAATTTTTGTTGATGATGAGTCCCAAGATGTAATTTCTTGACATGTACAACAGGTATAGCAGTTGTCTCCCAAGAAAAGCAAAGGCACACCAACCCCTCCAAGCCCAAACATGAATACTACATCAAGTACTTCAATCGCCACTCCAAGTCCTTCTCCATAGAGATCAGTAAGTTCTTCACTGATGGACATTGGATCTCCATCAAGAGGTAAAAGAACATTACAACATCATCCATATTTTAAAATGTTAAATCAAAATTGCCAGAAAAGATACACTAGAAACCAAGCTAGTGAAATGAATTCAGTTTTGCAGAAAGTTGAAAATCTGCATATGTATGGGGATGATGACTCCCAAGATCCTAAGGGAGATGTAGTTAATTATGCTTTATTAACTAGTGCACAACTAGAACCATATATATATGAGAAGTCTTGTACTCAAAATGTATGGTAAGAATCCATGAAAGAGGAAATAACCTCTACAAAAAATAATGCTATTTGGGAGCTTGTAAAGCTTCCAAAAGGAAAAAAATGTGTTGGATGTAAATGGGTCTACAAGACCAAATACAATGCTGATGGAAGCATTGAGAGGCACAAGGTGATATTAGTATCAAAAGGTTTTACTCAAAAATTTGGCATTTACTATGAGGAAACCTTCGCTCCTGTTGCACGACAAGAGACAATCAGATCAGTTCTTTCCTTAGCTGCCCATAAAGGATGGAATATTCAACACATGGATGTGAAAAGTGTTTTTATAAATAGATACTTGACTGAGGAGATTTATGTTCAACAACCTCAAGGCTTTCAAGAACAAGGAAAGGAGAACCTTATTTATAAATTGAAAAAGGCACTTTATGGCCTCAAGAAAGCACCAAGAGCTTGGTACTCATGCATTGATGGCTATTTCAATGAGTATGTATTCACTAGAAGCAAAAGTGAACCAGCTCTGTACTACCTAAAGCATGTAGTAGACATTATCATAGTTTGTTTGTATGTGAATGATCTAATATTTATGGGTAGTAACACTAAAATGAATATGGAGTTCAAAAAATCCATGATGAAGCAGTTTGAGATGAAATATCTTAGTTTAATGTGATACTTCCTAGGCATGGAAATGCATAAATCAAATAGGGGGATATTCATATGTCAACACAAGTATGCTCAAGATATGATCAAGAAATTTTCCATGGAGCAATGCAAATAAGTTGCAACTCCAACTGGACATGGGATCCAATTGAGCAAGGATGATGGAGCACCAAAGGTTGACATGACCACTTACAAAAGCATGGTTGGGAGTCTGATGTTTCTCACCAACACAAGGCCTGATATTCAATATGTTGTTTCTCTAGTTTCAAGGTTTATGGCAAGTCCATCTGAGCTGCATCTACAAGTAACTAAAATAATCTTAAGCTATGTAAAGGGTACATTGGATTTTGGAATCCATACCACAAATGTAATTATGTTAAATTAGTTGGCTTCAGTGATAGTGATTGGGGCAGCAATATAGATGATAGGAAATATACATCAGGGAACTGTTTTAGTCTAGGATCGGGACTAATCACATGGAGTTCCAATAAGCAGACTATTGTAGCATTGTCATCTAGTGAGGCTGAGTATATAGCCATAACACATGCTAGTACTCAAGACCTATGGTTAATACAAGTCCTTGAATAAATTGGAGAAATTCAAAGTGCTTCAAATCGATTGTATTGCGATAACATAAGTGCCATTCAATTGGAATACAATCCAATCCACCATAGCAGATCAAAGCATTTTGATATGAAGTATCACTTCATCTAAGACATGGTGGAGCAGTAGATAGTTGAGTTTAAATATTGCAGCACTTTGGATAACATTGTAGATATCTTCACCAAAGGCATGGCTAAAGCTCAATATATAAAGTTGAGAGATAGTATAGTCAGTCCTCTAAACTTAAAGGGGGAGAATTTTGGAATTTAAAAGGGTAAAAAATTAAAGATTTTTTTTACCACTATAATATTTGTACCTTACCCTTTTACCTCCTTGGATGACAACTGAGTTAGCAGGATTGGATGGCATGGACGGCAAGGAGTTTGAATCCTAATCTCATTTTTCCTTTCCTCCCTATTTTTCTTCTTCCCTATTCTTTCTCCTAAGATTTCTAGGTTCTGGTTAATAATATTTGTATTTAACTATTGTAATCCTTTGAACTTAAGTTAATGCAATATTTGGTTAATAATATTTATGCTCCTAATTTCCTAAGTGCTGCTAATTTTGTTAGTGCTATAATAATGGCTCAAGAATCTTGCAATATTGTGAAGAACATGTGCTTATACTGGTAGGGAGGGTGAACAGTATAAGATAAAACTTTTTGCTTTTTAATCCAAATGATAACATCAACAATATTAAAGTAGTAAACATCACACAAAGCATCACACACATGAGAGACATGATTTAACATGGTTCACCCAATGTGGGCTACTCCACGGAGAAAATATTCCTTATAAATTTTTCTCAAATAAATTCTCTTGGGAATCCTTTCCCTACAATGTTTATGGACCTCTGTCCAAAGGAGACACCAATCCCCTAATCAAGTTCATGGATCTCTATCCATAGGAGAACTCCTTTCTCCTTAGCTTTGGTGATCTTCTAGAAGAATTGCTACCCCCACTACTCTGGCTAATGGATCTCTATCCACTAAAGACACCTGTCCTCACTGCCCTAGCTAATGGATCTCTATCCACTAGAGACTGTTATCCTCTATACTCTATCACCTCCAAATATCTATCTCAAATCTGCACTAAACACAGTCCTTCGGTCTAGCACAAATCTACTCAATCTCTATCTCTAGTCTGGCACAAACCTATCCTCAAATCTACACCAAACTCTATCCTCAATATTTATCCTCAAATCTATCCTCAATATCTATCCTCAAATCTGTCCTCAATCTCTATTCTCAAATCTGTATTGTAAGCTTCCACAAAAGCTCACACCAATCTATCCACAAGTCTTCTCTAAGACTTACCTCAAATTTGCTCAACAAGTCCTCACTAGAACTTGTCCAATCTCATAGAAACATAAAGAGAATTTTTAGAGACTCAATATGCTTCACATTCACAAACTCTCAATCACTTTCAATCACTCTTTTTATCACAGAAACATATAGAGAATTGTTAGAGACTCAATATGCTTCACATTCATCAACACTCAACCTCTTTCTCAAATCAATTCAGAATATAGAACAATTTGTTTCACAGAACTTGAACTATCACTTCAACACATCCACTTGACTAGGCTCAACCAACTCTACTCAACCAATCACTCAATGAAATAATCCTTGCTCACAAACCCTAGTCCAAACTTATGAACATTCACTCAAATGTTTCCAACAATGCTTATCAACCAATCTCACATAACAATGATACTCATGATCTTTTCAAACCCTAGTTCAAGTTCTTCACTCAACCAATCACTTCAACAACAATGCTTATCAAACAAGGTTACTTTCCTTAACCTCTATTCCAGAAAACCTTGAAGCATTAATTCAAAACACACTCAACAAGGAAAACTTAACAAAGTCCTTTTCACTCCAATCTTGTTTTCATAAAACCTCAATCAATCACTTCAACCAAAGAAGAATATGCCCATACCTTTTATTTGATGTAGAAGTGACCTTAGAAAACCTATCTCAATCACAATTTTCTTTTGCCAATTTCAATAGTTAGATGATAAAATATCACACTAACCTCTTCACAAAATAATTCTCAATTACAAAAATAATCAAACTTAATTACACCTTATTACTCCTTCTTAAAATAATATCCAACACCACAAATATTTAATCAAAACACTTCTTCCAAAACTCTAACTCATCAAAATAACATCTTAACAATTTAGTTTCATCATAACCCTTTTCAGAAAGATATCTAAAAAATAATCCAAACTCTACTTATGACTCCCTACTTAATATTGCATTAATTAAATAAATCACTTTATAAAATAATGCAATAAGTCAATCTCTCACTTTTCTAAGGTAAAACAAAATTACCCTAGCTTTTACTTTAGCAAAAATTAACCTTTCATATATCAAAAAAATATTTTCTCAACACTTAGGTTAATTTCACAACTTAACTTCCACCTTATCTCTCCTAAACCTTAGCAAAACAAATTAAAATAATTTCCAAAAATTATTACCACTTTTTACAATCCATGGGGCTCAAAACTTGGCACAATACTCCCACAATGCCTTGGTCATGGCTTCCATGCTATGTGAGCCACGTGCTCCACTTGGAGCCTCAAAGCACAATGCATGCTTTGACTCCTTCAAACTCTTAAGAGCCCTTGGCTCTTCCTTCAATGCTGATGGAACCACACACTATGCTTTTTGAGAGGCACACATTTCAAAATTTTGTATGATATTTTTCATAGAAGGTGGATGCAAATGAAAAGGATACCAAAAATTAGGAATGTCTATGGTATTTATACCATATTTGGTCCCTTGTCACACACGTCGACGGAGAGGAAAATTCATCGGGGAAATAATGTTGTCGTCGATGCTTCCAACTTTGCCTTCGAAATATATTTATTTATAATTATTTAAATTCAAAAGAATTTAAATATTATAAATTAAATATTTAAATCTCCTTTGGGATTTTAAAAATAAAAGCCTCCTTAGGTTTTAGAAAACCTTTTTAATTTGCCCAACCATGGTTTTAATAAAAACCTTTTATTTTGCCCAACCATGGTTTTAATAAAAACCTTTTATTTTGTGCTTCACATAATATTTAAAAATAAATATTATGAAGCTCTTTTGCCACCAACCTTTTGCATTACTCCATTTAACCTTTTGACATCAATGACAATTCATCCTTGACATCAATGACAACTTCATCTACTCAAAATATCCAACAATCTCCCCCTTTGTCATTGATGGCAACCCAATTATCTTTTCAAATTTTCTTGACCTATTTCTGTCCTGCTCCCCCTAGGAAACTGCTCCCCTTGACTCAATGCTCTCTTCTTAAATCAAATATCTCCCCTTACTTAAATCTCTCCCCCTTACTTAAATCTCTCCCCCTTTGACATCAATGGCAAAGGGTCACCTTTGGGGCTCGGGGCTAAGAATGAGTCTCTTAGCTTAGCCCCTCCCCCACCTCCTCTTGAGGTGGTTAATTCTGGGGTGGGAGTATTACTCCCAATTTTTCTCGAAGATACTCAAAGGTTTCCTTCGAAAGTGGCTTAGTGAAAATATCTACTATCTACTCCTTTGTAGTAACATATTCCAACCTGACTTGTTTATCTATCACCTGTTCTCTCAGAAAATGATACTTGATCAGAATGTGCTTTGTCCTGGAGTGCATCACTGGATTCTTTGAGATACTTATAGCACTTGTATTATCACATAATATGGGAATAGGATGATCATGTTTTATCTTGAAGTCTTCTAGAGTTCACTTCATCCATAATACCTATGTACAAATGGCTACTACCATGATATATTCTGCTTCTACTATAGATAAGGATACTGAAACCTACTTCTTACTTAGCCAAGAGACTAAACAATCTCCAAGAAAGAATGCTCCTCCACTTGTGCTTTTTCTATCATCAATGTTGCCAGCCCAATCTGCATCTGTATATGTTGTGAGTGTGAAACTATCACTTTTGGGATACCAAAGCCCAAAATCCATAGTCCCTTTTAGATACTTGAGAATTCTCTTTATTGTTGCCACATGTGTTTCCTTAGGTGCTGCCTGAAACCTTACCACTAATCCCATTGATTGCACTATGTCTGGTCTTGTAGTTGTAACATACAACAAGCTGCCAATCATAGATCTATATAATCTCTGATCTACCTCTAGGGATTCATCATCCTTACTTAACTTGCATCCTGTGACCATGGGGGTACTTACTAGTTTGCAATCTTCTAACCTGAATTTCTTTAGCATCTCTTTTATATACTTGGTTTGTGAGAGAAATACTCCTTTCTCTGATTGTGAGATCTGAAGTCCAAGAAAGAAGGACAACTCACCAAGCATAGACATCTCAAATTCATTCTGCATGTTCTTTAGCAAATTTTACACTTTACACATCTTATCATTGTTTCCCCCAAAAATGATGTCATCAACATAAACAACCACAATTAGTAGATCATTCCCTTCATTTTTGATGTATAAGTTGTTGTCTGCTATTCCTTTTTTGAATCCCTGTTCTTGAAGATACTTATCCAATCTTGAGTACCATGCTCTAGGAGCCTGCTTTAGACCATACAGTGCCTTTTTCAATCTGCATACATGATCTGGTTTATCTGTTAATATGAATCCCTCTGGTTGTTCAATGTAGACTTCTTCTAGAACACCATTTAGAAATGTTGACTTAACATCCATCTGATATACCTTGAAGTTTTTAAAACTTGAGAAGGCTAAAAATATTCTTATGGCTTCAAGTCATGCAACTGGAGCAAATGTCTCATCAAATTCAATTCCCTCTACCTGTGCATAACCTTTGCACACTAACCTTGCTTTATTCCTTACTACCTGTCCATCTTCATTTAGCTTGTTTCTGAATACCCATTTTGTGTCGATCACATTCTTGTCCTTTGGTCATGGAACAAGTTCCCAAGTCTTGCTTTTCTCTATCTGATCTAATTCCTCATCCATTGCCTTAATCCAGAACTCATCTCCACTTGCCTGATTGAAGTCCTTTGGCTCAATCTTAGATAGCAAGGAAAAATTTGCTTGTTGAGATGGTGTTATTATCCTTCTCCTTGTCTACCTTTCATCTGGATTCCCAATGATTAAATATTTTGGATGATGCTTCTGTACATATCTGGATGGAGTTTTAGGAAGAAGTCTTTGTGTTTCTTCTTCTTCTTCATCTGATTCCTCATGAAACTCTTCTTGACAACTTCCATCTTCCTGATACATAGTTTGTTGAACTGGTTCTCTTGAATCTATCTTCTCATCAATTGTTACATTTATACTTTCTACAATAGTGTGTGTTCTCTTGTTGAAGCATCTATAGGCTTTACTCTTAGAGGAATAACCAAGGAAAATTCCCTCATCACATCTTGGGTCAAACTTGCCTAAGTTTTGATCTTCTCATCTTATGTAGCACTTGCTTCCAAAAACCTTGAAGTGTTTTACAATGGCCGGTCTTCCTTTCCAAAGCTCATATGGAGTCTTGTGATGGTTTACCCTCATTTGAGCCCTAGTGATTATGTATATTGTTGTGTTGACTGCTTCCCTCCAAAATCCATCTGAGAGTTTGGACTCATTTAACATAGCTCTAGCCATATTCTCAATAGTCCTATTTTTCCTTTCAACTACTCCATTTTGTTGAGGAGTTCTTGCTACTTAGTATTCTCTCTTGATCCCATGTTGTTCACAAAACTCTACAAATTCATTTGAGGTAAATTCTCCTCCTCTATCAGATCTCAAACACTTAATCCTCTTGCCAGTTTCATTTTCAACCAGTTCCTTAAATGCTTTGAATTTTTCAAATGCATCCGACTTCTCTTTCAGGAAAGCTACCCAAACCATTCTGGAGTAATCATCTATAAACAATATAAAGTAACTCTCACCCTGAATACTCTATGTTCTAGTAGGACCACATAGATCAGTATGTATTAGACTTAATGGCTCAGATGACATATATCCTTTTGACTTAAAGCTTGTTCTAGTTTGCTTTCCATGTTGACAAGGTGCACAAATTGTGTTTTGTGGCCTTTTTATCTTGGGTAAATCTCTGACAGCCTGCTTATTGCTTATGTTGACTATGTTGTCAAAATTCAAGTGACCCAATATTCTATGCCACAACCAACTCTCATATTCTTGTGATAGAAAGCACTTTTCCCCTTTGATCTCACTAAGCATGTATAGATTGTTTGGAGTTCTTCTTGCATTTGCAATGACTTTTCCAGTTTCTGATTTTCTTATCTCACATCTATCTGGGTGGAATGTAACCATATGCCCTTGATCACAAAGTTGACTTACACTTAGCAGATTATGTTTTAACCCCTTAACATACAACACATTTTCTGTTCTTGTTTTCCCATTATCTAAACTCAGAGTTCCTCTTCCACCAATCTTTGTTGATCCATTATCACCAAAACTTACTGATCCTCTATTGGTTTCTTTTAGTACAATGAATTTATCTTTGTCTCCTGTCATGTGTCTAGAGAAACCACTATCAAGATACCATTGTTCTTCTTTATCCTGAGCATGAAGGGTTGTTTGAACTAACATTGATCTAGCCTTTACATTTTCCCTTTCATCTTTCCTAGTTGTTGAAATTGTTTTTCTTTTACTAGACTCAGGAAGTATCATTTTACACCATCTAGCCTTGTGCCCAAAATTATTGCATTTGTAACATATAATATCATTATCCATAAGAGGTGCAAAAGAATTGAAATTTCTATTGACATTGTTTCTTGCATGACCAATACAGTGTACAACTCTATGACCATATTTGTTACAAGAAAAGCAATGACCATGGAAGAAATTATGTAACCTGTTTGGATGCCTTTGAGATTGTGGTTGAGTGCTTCTCCTTTTGTGATTAACTCTCATCCAAGGTTCTTCTTTGCTTTCTTCCTTTCTATGTCCTTTTATTTTGAAGTATCCTTTGCTTGCCTATATTTGTTTGAAGTTTTTGCTTCTTGAAGACTTGACTCCTCTTTCTATTTCTCATACTCTATATCTTGTAGTACCTTGGTCCTTTCAACTTCATTCCTTAGATAAAAAATTTCTGCTTCCAATATTTCACATTCTGTTTCTCTTGCTCTTAATAGATCTGTCATATCCTGCTCAATTTTATTTCCTTCTTCTACCTTTATCTTGAGTTCTGTGAGACTTTGTAGAAGTTCCATCCTTGCTTCTTCATCCTCTTGAATTTGTTCCTTCAAGCTTGAGTTCTTCTCTCTAATTCTTTCCAAATTTTTGAGAGCAGTAAATAATTCCTCTTTTATATCAAACATGGTCTCTTCTTCATTTTTTGAAGTCATGTGTGTTGTTGATGGATCCTCCTCCAAGTTGTTAGTCTTTTCATGGAGAGACCCGCTCTGATACCAATTGAAGAACATGTGCTTATACTAAGAGGGGGGTGAACAATATAAGATAAAATTTTTTTTTTTAATCCAAATGATAACATCAACAATATTAAAGTAGTAAACATCACACAAAGCATCACACACATGAGAGACATGATTTAACGTGGTTCACCCAATGTGGGCTACTCCACGGAGAAAATATTCCTTATAAATTTTTCTCAAATAAATTCTCTTGGGAATCCTTTCCCTACAATGTTTATGGACCTCTATCCAAAGGAGACACCAATCCCCTAATCAAGTTTATGGATCTCTATCCATAGGAGAACTCCTTTCTCCTTAGCTCTAGTTGGTGATCTTCTAGAAGAACTATTGCCCCCACTACTCTGGCTAATGGATCTCTATCCACTGAAGACACCTATCCTCACTACCCTAGCTAATGGATCTCTATCCACTAGATACTATCATCCTCTATACTCTATCACCTCCAAAGCTCTATCTCAAATTTATACTAAACATAATCCTTTGATCTAGCACAAATCTGCTCAATCTCTATCTCTGGTCTGGCACAAACCTATCCTCAAATCTGCACCAAACTCTATCCTCAATCTCTGTCCTCAAATATATCCTCAATATCTATCCTCAAATCTATATTGTAAGCTTCCACAAAAGCTCACACCAATCTATCCACAAGTCTTCTCAAAGACTTACCTCAAATCTGCTCAACAAGTCCTCACTAGAACTTGTCCAATATCATAGAAACATAAAGAGAATTGTTAGAGACTCAATATGCTTCACATTCACCACAATGCTCAATCACTTTCAATCACTCTTTTTATCATAGAAACATATAGAGAATTGTTAGAGACTCAATATGCTTCACATTCATCAACACTCAACCTCTTTCTCAAATCAATTCAGAATATAGAATAATTTGTTTCATAGAACTTGAACTATCACTTCAACACATCCACTTGACTAGGCTCAACCAACTCTACTCAACCAATCACTCAATAAAATAATCCTTGCTCACAAACCCTAGTCCAAACTTATGAACATTCACTCAAATATTCCAACAATGCTTATCAACAAATCTCACATAACAATGATACTCATGATCTTTGCAAACCCTAGTTCAAGTTCTTCACTCAACCAATCACTTCAACAACAATGCTTATCAAACAAGGTTACTTTCCTTAACCTCTATTCCAGAAAACCTTGAAGCATTAATTCAAAACACACTCAACAAGGAAAACTTAACAAAGTCCTTTTCACTCCAATATTATTTTCAAAAAACCTCAATCAATCACTTCAACCAAAGAAGAATATGCCCATACCTTTTATTTGATGTAGAAGTGACCTTAGAAAACCTGTCTCAATCACAATTCCCTTCTTTCCAATTTCAATGGTTAGATGACAAAATATCACACTAAAAACACCTCCACAAATATTAACTCATCAAACATACACCTTATTACTCCTTCTTAAAATAATATCCAACACCACAAATATTTAATCAAAACACTTCTTCCAAAACTCTAACTCATCAAAAGAACATCTTAACAATTCAATTTCATCATAACCCTTTTCAGAAAGATATCTAAAAAATAATCCAAACTCTACTTATGACTCCCTACTTAATATTGCATTAATTAAATAAATCACTTTATAAAATAATGCAATAATTCAATCTCTCACTTTTCTAAGGTAAAACAAAATTACCCTAGCTTTTACTTTAGCAAAAATTAACCCTTCATATATCACAAAAATATTTCCTCAACACACAAGTTAATTTCATAACTTAACTTCTTTCCACCTTATCTCTCCTTAAATCTTAGCAAAAAAAATTAAAATAATTTCCAAAAATAATATTACCACTTTTTGCAATCCATGGGGCTTGAAACTTAGCACAATACTCTCCACAATGCCTTGGTCGTGACTTTCATGCCATGTGAGCCACATGCTCCACTTGGAGCCTCAAAGCACAATATGTGCTTTGACTCCTTCAAACCCTTAAGAGCCCTTGGCTCTTCCTTCGACGTCAGTGGAACCACACACTGTGTTTTTCAAAAGATACACATTTCAAACTTTTGCACAAGATTTTTCATATAAGGTGGATGCAAATGAAAAGGATACCAAACCTTAGGAATGACTATGGTTTTTATACCATATTTCGTCCCTTGTCACACATGTCAGCAGAGAGGAAAATTCATCGGGGAAACAATGTTATCGTCGGCGCTTCCAACTTTACCTTCAAAATATATTTATTTATAATTATTTAAATTCAAAGGAATTTAAATATTATAAATTAAATATTTAAATCTCCTTTGGGCTTTTAAAATAAAAGCCTCCTTAGGTTTTAGAAAACCTTTTTGATTTGCCCAACCATGGTTTTAATAAAAACCTTTTATTTTGTGCTTCACATAATATTTAAAAATAAACATTATGAAGCTCTTTTGCCACCAACCTTTTGCATTACTCCATTTAACCTTTTGACATCAATGAAAATTCATCCTTGACATCAATGAAAACTTCATCTACTCAAAATGTCCAACACATTGCTTAAGGTATTTTTAGAATTTTCTGTTCCAGAAAGTACAAGACTATGTTTTAATAGAGGAGCAAAGAATGGACTCTAGAGCTAACATGGATCCCACAAGGAAATCAACCAATGCAAAATACACATGAGGAGAACTCCACATTTACCACCATCAAGTGATGCTCCCACATGAGAGGATGGAGCATACGACTTGGCCATGATTCACTTATTTGAGGGGTTGTGTCTTGGTTTACCAGCTTCCACTAATAATTCACCCAAAAATACTGCTTCCTAATTTGCAAACCTCTATGTGGGTGTTATGATTTATACACCACCATTAGTGATATCATGGGATACATGTGGTATAATGTCTCATTATCCTCATATCATTTATCAAGGCACTTTTAATTTTTTTTTAGAAAGTACAAGATTGGGTAGTACAAGAGGAGTGAAGAATGGACCTAAGAGCTAACATGGGGCCCACAAGGGAAATCAACCAATTAAAACCACACATGGGGAGAGCTCCACACTCACCACCATCAAGTGATGCTCCCATAGGATAGGATAGGATAGATCATATGAGTTGGCCATGATTCACTCCTTTGTGGGGCTAGGTCATGGTTGGCCTACTTCCACTAGGGCATTTCACCAAAAAGCCTACTTTCTAATTTGCAAAGCTCTATGTGGGTATTGTGCTTTATATACCACTATTATAGCCATCATGTGATACATCTAGTATAATATATTAATACTTTCACAATATTTCTAATGGTATTTTTAGAATTTTTTTTTTGAGAAAGTACAATACGGGGTAGTAAGAAAGGAGTGAATAATGGAGCCTAGAGCTAACATGGGGCTCACAAGAAAATCAACCAATAAAAAACACATATGGGGAGACCTTAAAATTCACCACCATTGATTGATGCTCCCACAGGATAGAATGGAGCATACTACTTTGCCATGATTTGCTCATTTGAGGGGTTGGATCATTGTTGGTCAACTTCCACTAGGGCATTTCACCCAAAATACTGCTTCTTGATTTGCAAAGCTCTATGTGGGTGTTGTTATTTATATACAACCATGAGGACCATCATGGAATACATGTTTAATAATGGCTCAAGACTCTCATAGCATTGTTCAAGGTACTTTTAAAATTTTTTATTTGAGAAAGTACGAGACTGGGTAGTACAAGAGGAACAAAGAATGGACACTAGAGCTAACATGTGGTCCACAATGGAAATCAAACAATGTAAACCACACATGGGGAGAGTTCCACACTCACTACCATCGATTGATGCTCCTGTAGGAGAGGATGGAGAATATGGCTTGACCATGATTTGTTCATTTTACGGGTTGCATCATGGTTAACCTACTTCCATTATGACATTTCATCCAAAATCCTGCTTCCTAATTTGCTAAGCTCTATGTGGGTGTTGTGCTTTATATACCACCATTAGGGCCAGCATGGGATACATATAGGATATTATCTCAAGACTCTTGCAACATTGCTCAAGGTATTTTTAGAATTTTTTGTTTTATAAAGTACAAGACTGGGTAGTATAATCAAAGTAAAGAATGGACCTTAGAACTAACATGGGACCCACAAGATAAATCAACCAATGTAAAACACACATGGAGAGATCTCTACATTCAACACCATTGAGATATGCCCCCATAGGAGAGAGGATGGATCATACAACTTGGCCATTATTCACTTTTTTGAGGGACTTGGTCATGGTTGACTAGCTTTCACTAAGGTATTTCACCCAAAATATTGCATCATGATTTGCAGATATCTATGTGGGTGTTGTGATTTATATATCACCATGAGTGACATCATGTGATACATATGCGATAATGGATCAATAATCTCATAGCATTGTTCAAGGTACTTGTTAGAGTTAAAGTGCACTATGCCTTCACCTTGACACTTGTCAGTTTCACTTGACAAGTGTCATGTGCTTCATATAGGCTTATGCCTATATATTGTAACCTTGTTTCATTTGTAAAATATCTCATTGTGTTCATTACAATTTCAGTCTTAAAATTTGGTATCAGAGCTCCAGGCTTTCTCTAGCCTTGTGAGCTTGATCATGGAAATCCCCCCCTCATATTTTTCCCCTCATTATTTTCCCTATTTTTTTTCTCTCCCATTTTTCTTTCAAGCTAGGGAGTATGCTCTCCATCCATGTGATGGATCAGAAACCAGAAGCTTTGAAAAATTAATGGCTATCCATTTTTTGGAGTGAGATTTTTTTTGGGGGAGGTTAATTCCTTTTTAGATCCAGTTGGCTTTGTGAGAAGGCACATCGGAGTCGTAGTTTATTTTTTCTTGAAGTTCAAAATTTAAAATGGCATCTGGAGTTCCTCTATCTGATAAAGTCTTACAAAGACATGTGCCAGAGCAACATTTTCAGAGTGGGATGATCCACAGTGTTTTTCTTGCCGCCATCCTATTGCTACAATAATTTTATGACTTTTATGATCAACATACCACATGCCCGTTGTGCCCAGGCTTGCGAAGGATAAATCTCAGGATTTACGTACAGTTTATTGATGTAGAAGAGTTCATGATATTTGCTGGTGATATTTCTTGGAAAATGGGCATGTAAATTTGTTGAAGTGTTGGCCAGAATGTCGTTCACCCGATGAACCACATTTCACAGTCGGGAAAAGTGCTACAACCTTTTCGTCATCAAGGCTAGAGATATCATCAGCTTCAAGTTCAGGGACAGCACATCCTTGATGCCCTTCAGCTGAAGCAGGCTACCTTCTTCGGCATATGGTTAACCCTGTTGATTTATCAGCTTGCGTTTTTACTCGGTGGCTCCATTTTATCCGCGGTAATTTCTTGGTCCCTGTGCATGCTCACCATCCTCGTTTGCATTGAAGGTTCCCACAAGGGTGTCACTGGCAGATCAGAACAAGGGGGTCCAAGATTCTGGGAATGAGGATTCCAGATCCATAGTAAGGGTCGCCATGACCAGAATACCATCCATTTCCATGAGCAGGAGCGCATAGGGGCCCAAGCCGATGGTGATGCAGACGTGGTACTCGAAGGAGGCTGAGGACGTTGAAAGATCGCTCAATGTAGCAATGGCGGAAGAGCTAGTGCCGGTGGCAGGATGGTGCTTTCACTGGGTTGCAGAAACTTACGATGGCGTCCATCCCGTAAATCCTGTGACGAAGAAGAAGTAGAAGAATCGCACATCTCAGATATGGGCCCCTCATTTTCATGCACAACAACATTGTTGTTGCTGTCTGGGCGATTTTGTTGATGATGCAGCTCTTGCTGTAATGCACCAACCGTCGTCATGGGCTTTGGCTTTGACCTTGCCAACACCTGTTGTGCTGTAGAACCATTTTGCAAAATATGCGCGCTCCGCATGACAGCCTGCTGATCTTGCAGTAGACTGAAAACCTGCGCACTGTGATGATTTTGCTGAAGGCTGTGTGGGGACTGTTGAATGCTCTACTGAAGGGATAAGGTGGTTTCGGCAAATGCAAATAATGGTGCTTATTCTTAGTTTTTGCATGATGAATGTGAATCTGGCAGCCGGAGAAAGAGGCCTGCCAGGCTATTGGAGATGCTTAATATAGTTCTGAGGATGAAGAAGATTGAGGCTAAGAGGTTTCTGTTACCATTACTATTCTAAGATCTGTGCGGAGGAGGCAGAAAAATTATTAGTGGTGGATATTTTTTATAAGAAAATTTTTATTATTTGACTATTGTTATTTGCCAATTAACATCCACGATAAAAGGAGGATTGCTGCAGTTATGTGTTGTCTAAATATAATATAATGAAACCACTATGTGTGATAAATATCACGGAGGATTCGGCGAACGAGATCGCCAGGTTGCAAGTTGCTGATGGTGCTGACAAATGGTGAAGAAGAGTTCGATAAAATGGCCACGTTGTTGTGATGGCTTTATAATTATTTCGTGGTTGCAAAGTAACAGTCTACTAAATGTTAACGTACACAAGCGGCGGGAGATGAAGGCCACCACGGTTTCTAGCTGGTGCTCGGTGCGTTTGAGAAACGATAGCTTTGTTCCAGACATGCTTCCACTCACATTGAGCACTATCAAAAAATCGATTACTTTCGACGCCGCTCTATGCCGACAATTTTTTCCCAGCCGTTGCAGTAATAAGCCGGTAAAGTCTAATTGGAGATAGAGTTCCACCTATGATTAGAATATTGTTGGCTCAATGGAGGTAGTGCACCATTTTACTGCACGTGGAGGTTATTCAACATGATGTTTTTCCACTGTACATGATTTTAATAGTGGACTTAATGATTTTTTCACATGGGACGTGGAATTGGACAGCTCACATGGCCTGTTTATTATATTTTTTCAAAAATTTTGGAGGTGGAAGGCCTAGATGGCCCATGTAATTCCCCTACGAGGGAAAATTGAAACTGTTTTTTTTCTGCCACAGTGCGATGCCAGGAATATGATATTCCTGAGGTTTATTTTGCTGCCTTAGATAGGCATGATGGTTTTTTCACATGATGAAGGCCCCTTTGATGGTGGAATATAGGGGTATTTATAGTCGTTGGAAACGTTTTTCAGCGACCGACACAATGGTGGTGTCATATTGTAATTTTGAGGCTGTTTCCATTGAGTTTTTTAGCCTCAAAGTTTTTCTCCCTTGGAGTGCAATCTCGGTTGAACCCGACACTCCCAAGGTAATTTCATATGTGATCCTTGTACCTAGTGATATTTTCTATACACTTGGCGAATGCAGCGGCTGGTTACCCATGCATTTCGGTGGGATGACATGGTCACCATAAGGACACTTATACTAGGGACTATAGACAAAGACACCCTAGACTCTATCCAAGGTTTTTTCTGGATCTACTTCTGAAGACTACAGACAAAGACACTTCAGAAGATTCTTTTATTTTCTTCTTCTCTCCTATTTTGATCTATGGTTCATTTTATTGTATTGAGTGCATTTTCGGCAGAGACCGACACTCTTATATGGCTCGTTTTTCCTTTGTATTAAGGTGCATTTTCGATAGATACCAACACCTTCTAGATTGAGTTCACCATAAGGAAGGATTTGATATTTATGGTGAATCTAGTCAGTGACCTACGAGAGGCAACATCCTTTGAGGATGACCTTCAGAGGCAACAAACCCAGAAGTGGCTGACCCTGAGGCACCCATGATGACCCTGAGGCACTTAGACGGCTGGCCCAGTGGCAACAGACCCGTGGAAGTGGCTAACCCTGAGGCAACAGACCGAATTGTATACACAGTGAATCTAGCATTATTCACAGTTGGAGAGCCAAGCGCAAAGAGCACGAGCCTAGACCAAATCAACAATAAGAGAGGATGATAGGTTGTTTTAGAGAAGTCAACATTAAGGGGGAATGTTACCTAATGTTGACTTGTTTTATTTCTTCTTTAGTTAGGATAGTGCACTTTAAGGGGGAATGTTAGAGTTAAAGTGCACTATGCCTTCACCTTGACACTTGTCAGTTTCACTTGACAAGTGTCATGTGCTTCATATAGGCTTATGCCTATATATTGTAACCTTGTTTCATTTGTAAAATATCTCATTGTGTTCATTACAATTTCAGTCCTAACAATGTTTCCCACGTGTCATATTGCCATTGACAAAGAGTTTGATGTTATTTTGGCTTGTAATATATATATATATATATATATATATATATATATATATATATATATATTAACTGGATGATTATGTTTAAAGTTTGTATTTTCAGTATCGTCTTTATGAGATTAATAATCATAACATAGCCATGAATATCATTTTTCCAATGATGTTGCGGTGTTTCTGTGATGGATAGAAAACTTGAGAGCTTGGCCAGAATTATTGCAATGGAGTGTAAAGACCATCCCTTGTCTCTTAAAACAGTTTCCAAGATTGAACAAGCATAGTTGGAATACATTCTCAACCAGCTAAAGTTGGTCAATCTCAATTTTTACCGCATCCATAAAGAGCTTAATGAAGATCTGTTCATGTCCTTGAGATATAGCTATGATGATATTGATAGCCAAATCTCGCCACCCAATGCCAGATTTCTTATGTCTATTTCGATATAATTTTGTTCTTCTACTCTTGGCAAATTCGAATACCACCCATACTCTTTATTATATTCTATTTCTCGTGAGAGGTAGGAATTGTCCATTTTTCTACGAAGTTATTTCAATATCTGAAATAAATTATAGACCCCAATTGCCAAATTGAAAATTGTGTTTTCTGACTTTGTGATGAAAACATCTCACCACGATGATTTACAGGGAATTTCTCTTAATACATTTTTAATGGAACAACCATGGTTGCAGAAGATATGGGTTTAGGTTTTAAAAACAAGGATCCCTGAGTATTCCTAGCTAGATCATTTAATTGTGTTATATTATTCCCAAAATCAATTCCAACATGAAATTGTTTCATTTCTAAAGATAACGGATTTCTTGGACCAGATTGTTGAGTCCTCTTTAGGTGATGAAATCTGCAAAATGCACCCAATGTACAATATCCATTTTTCAAATAGTGTGGACATTCTTGGTGGCCAGGTCTTTCCAGAGATCCCTCTCTCTCCATAACAATCACCGTAGGTTGAACTCCAAAAGGTATTGATCCCAGAGCTGAGATGCTTGTGCACCGTTTGAAGATGGACCATTTTTTTGTGTATTCATTACACTAATATCCAGGGGATACTATTTTCTTGCCAAATATGACAATGGATTTAAACAACTTTGGTCGTTGTTGCTCCAAGCTGACATTGGTGTCATAGCATGCATGTAAGTTCCATGTTCCTATGGAATGAATATTTGAATCATAGGGAGCTCTTGATAAGACCATGATGGATGTACAGTAGAATATGAATTTTATGATGAAGATGGTAAATAATGTATTGCGGTAGCATGCACTTGGAGAATTTAATACGAGATATAGTTGTTGCTTCGATGAAGGTTCGGATGATGAAATTTACAGGTAACTCCATATTTACAAGATCTTGTGTGTTTGTAATATGAACATTCTTTTTCTCCCCGACGAATAAGAAGTCCCAAGAATTTAAACTGTGCCTGTCCACATTCTTCCTTCGATTTGAATGTTCAAATTTACGCATTGTACCATACCTACGGGTTCCCTTTAAGTAAAGCGGCATTCATCTTGTCCGACCTTCTGAGTTGGCTATCCAGTTGGGGCAACTTGTTTCTGCTCCAAAAATGAATTTTTGTTTTGAAGTTATTTAATATCCATTGCATTTGGGAAGCTATTGCAAGTTTGCTCAGCATAGTATCTCAACTCAACCATTTCTAGTTGCATATGCTCCATAATTTTTTTTTTTTTTGGGAAGAACAAAGATATCTAAGGTTGGTCGAGGCAACCAACTAGAACAATGGTAACATTGAGCTGCTATTGATGATGATCGTAATCAATCCAAGATTGAATGTTGTGTCCCTCATTGAGAATTAATCTTTCAAACTGATCGTCAATCCAGTAGTTGGCAGGCTCAAATCTTATTGAGTGAAGGTCGTTGAGATCAACACTGACGTGATTGTTGTTGATCAATAATGATGTGATTGGGAGAAAACATGGTGAATACGAAAGTGGTGCTGAACAAGAAATTTAGATTGCCATCTTTGATTTGATGAGCATTGGTTAGTAAAAAGCGTGACCAACAAGTAATTTGGATTGGGCAGTGAGGCGGATGACATTGGTGTTTTTTTTTTTGGTCGTATTTTTTTAACCAAAGAATTATTAGCTTTACACCAATTGAAATCCCTTCGGTGTGAGTTATATTCTCCTCTAGGAAGCCTAGACAATTTAATGCAAGTACTATCTCATTAAAAATAAAAGGATATGAAACAAAAGACCCTATTACACACATGGCGTTGACCGCATCTAATGAATATGGGTGAGCAGAAGAGGAGGTGGCCATGGTGGAGGGCGCATGTGAGGAGGAAATTGAAATTTTGTTCCAGTATTCACACTATTACTAGTCCAAGGATTTGAGAGCAAGATTTTATCTGCTGCCAACAGTTTATGGTTTTTAAAAATTTGAGTGCAGTAATTGTTGTTTATTTTTATGCGAGGGAGTATATTTTCTGTTAATTTTATATTTAATTCCATATTTTTCACGTCAAAGTGCATTGGGAGATAATAGAGAGGATCATCAAACTTCTCCACTGTTGGATAAACCCTGCAATTTGTTTCCTTGGAAATATTTTCCTCTTTTAAATTTAAATTTTTAAGGTTTTCATTTTCTTTCTTGGGGAGTGCAATGGGTACCACTCGTGATTCCATGGCTATGGGCTCCTCCTCCACCTCGGATTCCATGGCTATGGGCTCTTCCTCCACTTGGGATTCCATGGCTATGGGTTCTTCCTCCTCTACCCGAGATTCCATGGCTAGGGTCTCCTCTTGCATTTCAATTAAATATTGTATAATACGATCAGAACGTTCCATTTGTTTTTTTTTTTTGTTCAATCATTCTTCTAATTTCTGCAATGTCATTTTTCATTTCCTTGACCAATATGGTTGGATCCATAAGGCTCTGATACCAGATGGTAGGAACCTAGAGTTCCTAGCACAAATAATTGATAAATAAATAAATAAACCTAAATCTAAATGAATCACTTTTGAATTGTCGGGAAGTCCCTTCAATGATTTTATAATCATATATTATATATTTCATGGATATCTCTTATGATAGAATAGTATGGTGTTTTATACCCACTTACGGTTATAGGTGAAAGGTTGCAATGCTTCCTAACCCTAACCTTATAATAATATAATAATTAATATAATTAATTATTATATTATTTTATTATTATAACCATAGGATAAAATATATTATTATTATTATTATTATTATTATTAATTAATGTTAGGATAGTATCCTAACAGATTGTTTTGGTAATGATTCTTGGATGAACACACTTAGCAATGATTAGGTATTTTATTGTACTTGATTTTATTATGAATATTATATGACTACCCTCTCAAGTGAGGAGTCAATGAGAAGATGGAAAATGATGAAAGCAATAGTTTTTTTGATCAAGATGACTTGATTTGGGTTTTGTAGGGCCTTTGCAAAAGTGAAAGGGGGAAAGGTCCCATTACAACTTTGATTTTGACCACATTTGTAAATATTTTTTGTTTTTGTTTTTTTTTGTTCAAGCAGCCTTATGGTAATCTACCCATCCTACATGGATAATTAGTCACTACAACCATAAGGTGTCTAGAGTAAATCACTAGATACGAGGATCACTCAATATTTTGGACTTGATGTGACCAAAGGGTTTAGGTGCCTTTGGAGCCTTTTGAAATTGACCAAAGGAGTTTGGGTACCTTTGGAGCCTTTTGAATTGATGTAACCAAAGGACTTAAGTGCCTTTGGAGCATTTTGAAATGATGTGACCAAAGGTTTTAAGTTCCCTTGGAGCTTGTTTATTTCTTATGTTATGTTATGTATGAATGTACTCATGGATGCAATGATGAATGATGGATGAATGTCTAGATATTTTAGCACGTATGCATAGATGTAAATTGTATGCCTAGATGTATGCATGTATGCTATGTGCTAATGACATGATGATGCAAAAGTTAATTTTTATTTTTATTTGCTAAAACATAATGAATGAATCTAAGATGCAAAGCAACCTAAATGTAAGCACCACAGAATGTATGAAATTCATGAATCAAAATGTCAACCTTTTCACAAAAGTTATACATTTGAGGCTGAATTGTATGGAATGATATGGTGAAATGAAAATTATGTATGTGAATTAGTGATATGTTATGATGGCACAACAAGATCTTTCATGAGACTCAAACATCCTAGTTGACCAATCAAAAATTGTATAGTAGCTATACATGACTCTATAAGATAAAAATTTTCTAGGAAGACCGAGATATTCAATATCCCTGTGTGTCCATGTGTTGTTCATTATGATGTATAAGACTACCTCATTGTTAATCAGATTTCATTCAACCCATTGATGTAATGAGGATCATCCTATGGTAATTTTTATCTTGATTTTGGACGTAGTTGGACTAGACTACTAGGCAATACAAACCATCAAAAGCTAGCTCATCCACAAGCTAGCTTTGGTCTATACAAAAGAAGGTCACTAATGTGACAGACATATCACCATGCATAAGGCTACTCCATTTCCAGGTGGGTTTTATTTAACTCATTACTATAAAGGAGATTGCCCCATGGCTTCTGAATAACTGAGGATTCTAGGGATTCAAGCTCATTACCCCCTTCTTTTGTTTTTATTGCTTGGGATGATTTCTCATGTTTTAGTGGTGAAAACCACTTTTTATTTTGGTAGTGGTGAAAATCACTCTTTAGGACCAAGGGATTTTATTAGCAATGAAAATCACTGTTTTTTATTTTTATTTTTTAAACTTGATTATTTTATGGAAGAGCAAGGGGATTGCTTGGGTAGCTGGAAGCTTGTCCTTTTGTCATCTCTTAGAATCCTAGACCATGCACATAATAGGATGAGCAAGGGAAACCTTTCACTCAAGGTGGAAAGGACTATGTTGTAGTTGTCATCCTTCCTTGTTAAAAATAGGATTTTAGGTATGTGAATTTGTGTTTGGGATTTTGACATATGCAAGGTACTATCAAATTAAGACCTTACCTTCTAAAAGCCAAGATAGCTTTCTATAAAATCATAAAAGAAAACTAGGGATGGTTAAATGACCGAAAACCCTAGTGAACACCCTATAGCAACTTATTGGTTGTGTTGAAAAACATAGTTACTCACAAAGGGGAATGTGGATGGTAATGATATGTGTGATGTGAGGGTTTCCCCTACAAGATTTTGCAAACAAAAATATGTGCATAAAATAGCTAGTGGCCTTCTAAACATAATTGTTGATATTTATCCAGTATCTAACCTATCTTATGAGGACCTCTTAATAAGCAAAATATCATAAGGAAAAATACAAATGTTGATGATGGATAAGTTTGATTTAAGATTCATGATTGGCATACAAATATGGTTTTGTTTGTAAGAATGTAAACACAACTTGTCCTAATGCAAGTGCAATGGATGAATATGCATAATGCAACTAATCAATGTTTACAAATGATGTGAAATGAATGATGAAATAATGTAAATGTCTTTGTATTTTTATGTTTTGTATTGGTTTTTTGTTTTTGATGTTTTGTATTATTTTTGTGATTTTGATGTTTTATGTTGTTTTTGTGATTTTGATGTTTTGTATTGTTTTTATAATTTTGATGTTTTATGTTGTTTTTGTGATTTTGATGTTTTATGTTGTTTTATTGATTTTGATATTTTATGTTGTTTGTGTGATTTTGATGTTTTATGTTGTTTTTGTTTATTTTGATATATATATATATTTTTTTTTATTATTTTTTTAGGGGGAATTTGCAATACCTTAAACATCCCCAAAGTGTGTGATGATTGGATAATGTGGGGAATGTGCGATACTATCAGAGTATGTAAATTTCATCATTGGTTACAATGTGGATAATGGGGGAGATGTGATACCTTGAGCACCCCCGCTATTAATTATGTTGATTGATGTGATTGATATAACTAGGAGGAGTGACGAAAGTGAACCCCTCCTGTTGTGGCAATGAATTATATGATATGTTGATATTTTGATGAGATGCAATAAGCAAAGATAAAATATTGGATGAAGCCATAGGTTACGTAGATTTATTTTGATATTCCTGGTCCTATTTACAACATTGATCATTCCCACAAATACTTAGAGAGGTGGATTGACATGCACCTGATTCACCATCTTAGGTTGCTCGACTTGATTGATAGGTGTTGTGTTTGCTTTGTGTGTGGGTAAAGAATCTTAGAAGACTCCTAATGGTTGGTTAAGAGGATTTCCAATCTGAAGCTCTTGCCTCTCAATCATATCCTGTACTAAATATCTAAAGGGGTAACATGTCTGGATGTCATGACCACTTTGTCAATGGTAAACATAATATATTTTCCTTGTGTCCCTTTTATCTACGCTTATTAGGTTTTAATGGATAGATATTAGGAATATTGATTGCTTTGACGTTGTTGGCCTTGTATTTGATTCTATTTCATATGAGTTTGGGTCAATGGAGGCTGAGCCTAGTAATTAGGTTGCATTGGTAGTTGAGGTGGTGTGGTCTGGTTTGAAGATCTATGGATACTCAAAACAGCTTGATTTACTAGGATCACCTCTTGTTGCATGTTGCCATATTTAATATTCTTATATGGGCATTTACTTTTGCAAAGTTGAATATCATCCTCCTGGACCTTGATGTCCTCAATAATCTTGGCCTATGCTAAGGCCTCCTCAAACATTTGATATTGTTGTAATTATAATAAGAGGGAGATCTACTTAGAACAACTTCTAGTGAACATTCAAGTTATTTGTGTTATGGGGAGGATGAAAGGTAATTTTTATCACCTTTCTCTAGCTATTGCCATATTCCATGACTAGATTATCATCAAATTGATAAAGGCTAGACAAGTCAGTCAATTTTATCATTTTCTTAGTGCTAAAGGTAAAACGTTCCAAAAATGCATTGGCTAATTGCTCAAAGATGTATATGCTATGGCATGATAAATTATTATACCATTCCAAAGCACCCATAGCTAATGTTATAAGGAAGGTTCTCAACATCAAGGGGTTGTTTTTTTTTTTTTTTGAATTTACATGGTGGAATCGGTAGCCGCCACAAATCAGGGCAGGCTATCTAGCTTTTATGGACGCCATAGTATTTTGCGTTGTCCGCCCCGAAGGCGCCACACAGATCTTCGCGTAGTCTGCCCCTATAACCACCATGCCATAATCATTTTAAACCTTTTACGCCACTGAAAGCACCAAGAAAGGGACAAGCGTTTAGTTTGACAAAACATCAAGGGGTTATTATCTTGAATATGAAAGCACATATTGATGAAGCTTGTCATGTGCTCTCGTACGTCTTCATTAGCTTTGAAATTTTTAAGTTTAGGCATCTTGAAATGTGATGGGTATGGTAGTGATGGCATTGATGGATGCAAAGTGTGATTGCTAAGCTACTTTAGTGTGGGTTTTTTGTTAAATTGAACTTTGAGCTTGTTTTTCTAATGAATTAAATGATCAATTAGCACATTGTATGAACCTAGTGAAATGATATGATTTTCTTATCATCACCCTTGATTAGGTAGAGAGGGAAAATTTTGATGTTGAGGTGGGTGATAAATATAATCACTAGGTACCTCATCATAAATGGATTCAGGGTAGGTATCTACTTGTTCTTGATATCCCCATTGGGACTCTTCATATAATTCCTCTTCTTATTTATCTTGGTATTTTTGAGGAGTATGAGGTTCTTTATGATAACCAAGTACCGAACTACCATGTTGAACATAATTTTAGCATGGATGAGGGAGAAGATTTTGATATTGTACTGGTCATCTTATGTGTTGTTGCATCCTATGGGTTCTAGGTGTAGGTATTAGTTCATGAAATGCATTTTATAACTTCTCTTGTTGTATCTTTTGTTGACCTTGTTGTATCCTTTGTTGATACAACAATTGTAGGTGAGCACATTGTAGGCCCACCCATTGTTGATTTAATTGTTTTTGTTTGTTAATATTTTGCCTAAGTGCATGATGAGTATGATTTTTTTGCTCACTTTTATGGGGTCTATGTATCTTTGTATTTAAAATACGGATGGATTTATCTTGTGTTTTTCCGCTAGTAGGATCTATTACTTGTTTTCTATGATCCCTAAAGGTCGCATTGACCTGATATTTAGGTTTATGAATGAACTATATATAGTTATGTGATGTCAAAATGTAATGTGGTTGCACCAAGTACTCTTCATACTAAGTAGGAGTATGACTTGGATCCTCTTCCTAATGTATGAGGAATGCATGACATTTAGGCTTAGATGTAAGCTATGTATATTTAAGCTACATAGAAGCATAACGTGTTTGCATGAAGTACTCTCCATGAGATGTAGAAGGGTGATTTGCTCGATCAAACGAGGTGGCTTGGTCATATAGGCTAGGCCATGGTGTATAACCATGTTCATATTCTAATTTATGTATAGAGAAAGTTGGGATGTGAACCTGTGACATTGACCTGCTAGGCCCCTTAGTGAGCATATTGTTCTTTTTATAAAATTCTATCAGGGTGCCCAAGTCAGGAAGGTTTTCTTCAGGACCTGTGGGTGCCTCCTTAATAGGGATATCTTGAAGGTCTGATCCCCTATGGATGGTATTGGTGTTATGATAAAACTTGGGATGGAATTCAGGAATGGCCATGTCCTCTAGACTAATTTAAAGATGTTCATTGGTTGTGGAGCCTAATTCTCTCTCTAATTTGGAGGTCTTATTTTAAGTCACATTTGGACCAACTCCATAAAAGTGGGATGTAGGGGGGCAGCACCCCCTTACTTGTGTCACCATGGGGGGTCTATGGGGGTAGCGACATGTTATGGAACCCCCCTTAGAAGGGGTTTTAGGGGCAGCACCCCCAAATCCAAAAATAGATGTATTTTTACTTTGTAAATTTGGACCATTCACCATTAGATCCCAGATTATATGGCTGGATTTTATGTTGATTATGTAAATAGTAAAGAAACAAATAAAGTATACAATGTGATTATCTCTTTTAAGTTTTCTTTGTGAGTTCCTATGTTGTTTGGTGTGTTTTGATGTTTGTTGTTTTTTTGTTGATGATATTGACTCAGTTTAAATTTTTCACCTATATTCTCTTACACACTAACTTGGTGACGAAGTCCAAGTCATGAAATCTACCAGGGCTTGGTGATGAAATCCAAACTTGATGAGGGTGCCTAGGACCTACCAGTACTCAAATTATGAATGTTATTGGATTGTGTAGACACCTAAAATGCATCATGTCAAGGGCGACTACTCATATGGACATGCTAAAAGACCATATGGAGGATCTTGGATAGAATCCAAGATAGAGTAGTGGTTCTAACCACTCAATTTGGACTCCTTGGCCTAATTAGTATGAACTGTAGCCCAAACCTATGCTTTATAGGCTGAACCATGGCTGAGACCTGTGGTTTACAATCTAGACCATATATGTGACCTGTGGTCTTAATTAGAGTTCATTTGGCCTTCAATCTGATCCAAATCGATTATAACAACCATTTTATCTAGAAGAATATGGTTAGAGGATGGAAGATTCCAATCCAATTGTCCTAACCACCCCTTCTTGATCTTGGCTTCTCCATGAAGCCACCTCTAGCCCTTGGGTAGTCTTATAAGTACCCCTCATAATTAGGGCAAATTATCAGAGAGAGCATTGGATATTTGAGCAGTGAAGCCCTGTCAAATTGTACACTCAACTGAGTATACTAAGAGAGAGCTATTGCACTTATCCTCTACCTACTTTCCATGATTCATGATGAATTGTATTATGGATGCCCTAGTAGCCTAGGAGAGCCAAGAAATGCATATTTAGGAAAACAAAGGCCCTTCACAGTGAATCATATGACAAATCATTCTGAGGACACTAAAGGTGACCATTGAACATAAATTTGGACAAGGAGGTCAAGCCCACTACCCTTGTAATTGAGGTTAAACCTATCAGATTGCTAATCGTGGCTTTCAATCATGGTTTACAATGCAGACCGCTCATCAGAGCTACAGTTTGTAGTAGAGGTATCACCACCTTCCCCTTTTCATTTTTGTATGATTAATTAGCTTAGATTAGCTATTTTCATGGTTTAATTGTAGTTTAGTAGACTTATGACCGGTAAAATTAGGTTAGATTAGTTTCTTTATGTTAAGCATAGAGTAGGACATAAATGGGTTATTTATGCACTTTCATTATTTACTTCACATAATTGATCCATGCATAGTGTAGTTGTTGTCTTTCTTCATACAATTCTATGAATCTTCATTCAATTTACATAGTTTAGAAGCACTTTTAATGCTTTCTTTATTATACATGCTTCATGGTGTCTTTATGCAATTTTCCTAAATGGGCCTCATCATGAGAGGCTATCTATATTTTTGACACTCTTATGTTGTTTATTGACCGCAAGGAATAGATTCAAAGAAGACTTAACCATCAAATTCCTTCCTCAATGCGAAGAAGAGGGAAACTCCACCCTAGAGTAGTTTGTGACCAAGTGAAAAGCATTATTAGTGTGCCTATACTATTGAGGACTTTGGCATTGTATTAATCATATCATCATTTGGGTGACCCTAAGAGGGATATTATTGTAACCGAGATTATTTGTAATTACTAATACAAGAAAGTATATTTTGTTGAATCTATGCAATATTGTCAATTTTATGCGTTGAATGAATGAATACGACATAGTACAGTAGATGGGTGCACGCTTTTTGGTTGGATAAAAAATTTTACACTCAACTGAGTATACTAAGAGATAGCTATTGCACTTATCCCCTACCTACTTGCCAAGATTCATGATGAATTGCATTATGGATGCCCTAGGACCCTAGGAGAGCCAAGAAATGCATATTCGAGAAAACAAAGGCTCTTCATAGTGAATTAAATACCAAATCAGTCTAAGGACACTAAATGCGACCATTGAAAATCAATTTGGACAAGGAGTTCAAGCCCATTGTCCTTGGAATTGAGAGTAAATCTATCAGATTGCTAACCATGGCTTTCAGCCATGATTTCCAATGTAGACCGCTCATTAGAGCTACAATTTTCAATAGAGGTATCACTACCTTCCCCTTTTCATTTTTTTTTGGTTAATTATCTTAGATTAGTTGTTTTCATGGTTTAACTACAGTGTAGTAGACTTCTGATCGATAAAATTAGGTTAGATTAGTTTCTTTATGTTAAGCATAGAGTAGGACATAAATGGGTTCTTTATGGACTTTCATGCTTTATTTCACATAATTGATCCATGCATAGTGTAGTTGTTGTCTTTCTTCATGAAATTCTATGAATATTGATTCAATTTACATAGTTAGAAGCACTTTTCATGTTTTCTTGATTATACATGTTTCATGGTGTCTTTATGCAATTTTCCTAAAAGGGGCTCATCATGAGAGGCTGTCTATATTTTTGAAACTCTTATATTGTTTCTTGACCATAGGGAATATATTCAAAGGAGAATTAACCATCAAATTCCTTCCTCAACACGAAGAAGAGGTCAAATCCACCCTAGAGTAGTTTGTGACCAAGTGAAAATCATTATTACTATGCCTACCCTATTGAGGGCTTTGGCATTATATTAATCGTATTGTCATTTGGGTGACCCTAAGAGGGGCATTATTGTAACTAATATTATTTACAATTACTAATACAAGAAAGTCTATTTTGTTGAATCTATGCAATATTATCAATTTTATGCTTTGAATGAATGAATATGACATAGTACAGTATATGGGTGCACGCTTTTTGGTTGGATCATAAGGTGATCACGGTGAAACTCCGCAATTATAGCATCTGACTGTCATTTTTTGGTTTTTGTGACTTGTAGGTACAAACCGTAGCTACCAGCTGCACGCCAACAATTGAACCGTAGGTTCAACCCATGGGCCACAATTAGAACTACAGCCCAGACCTGCGGTTTCCAACAGACATAGCAGATAGCAGAGGGATAAAGCTAAATTAGATGAGGATTTGAGGTAGGACCTACTTTTCACTCTCTATAATTTTATCTGTCTCTATGTTTTTCCAGAAAGCTAAATTTTGAATGCAAGTAAGAAACTAAAAAAAAAATGAATTAGGTCTTAGTTGTATTTATCTTTCATGTCATTAGAAAGGCACTTCTAGGAATAGTGGATCTCTGATTGTAATCCACCCTAGAATCCAACGTGCTTGATATAATTTGTGTGGATGGTTTGCATGTGTGAGGCCCAACTAGTAGCCAATTATCATCGTAATGTGCATAGTCTCAAAGATCATCTAGAATAGCTTGCATTTTCTAAATTTAAAATGTTCTTTTATTTGCATAACATTTAGAAAATAAGCATAAGTGTTGTATGATGCATTTCTTTTATATACATTAAAATGAACCACACACACCACTTGGCACTTAAACTGTAGTGAGTTGGGCTTGACATCCAACCACTAGTAGGGTTCAACGATAGTGGGCGTAACTTCCATCCGTTGGCCCAAATATTGTGAACTTTTTGGATACTAGAAAAATACCAGATCCGAGAACCTTTTGTACCCTAGAAAATTTGCATGTATTATCTTCAGATGGTATAACATTGACTGGGGGAAAATGAGTGAGGATCTGGGAGGACCTGTGCTCCCTAACCATGTGTGGGCTTCATTACCACACATTATAGGTTGGATTACATGACTTGGATTTCATAGCCAATTTGTAGAGCTACGACCGTATAGGTGAAAGCCATTAAACTGAGAATAAAATCCAACAAGTTTTGCAAAACATGATAATAGTTTCTACACTAATACAACAAATCTTGAAAACACATCAAACAATTTAGGACTCACTTTCAAAATTTAAAATGAGATAATAATTATTGTATACCTTGTTTGCCTAATAATAAAAGATACATCTAGACACTAGGTACATAATTATGGATACATGGGGTGGTCGGCAAATATCCAAAGCCAACACTGATGACCAACCCCTAACCAATTCACAACAACATGTGTCAATTTCTCAACCACATGAGCTAACCGAACGTCGTTTGGCTAGAATTCAAGGAGATAACTCAACATGAGGGGAGCCTATAGAGCATACCCCAGATAGAGGAGCTTTAGTATACTCCTCTATGCATAGGATAGAACAAGAAGTCTTCTAGCATGAGGGTATTCCACTTGAGAGCCATTACCAAGACTGTAATGCACGCGCATCCACGGGATCGACCGAAGAGTTTGTTGTGCGGGGGACTAGGTTGGTGCCCCTACATACTAAGTCCACTATAGGATACATGGATCCACCTTTTGAGTATATAAGTACTAGAGATCCACCCATTCATGGGTAGGAAGATAGGCTCACTACCAAGCATAGGTCTAACCATACTCCCATGCATGGTCCACCACACAAGATCACCATTGATATATCAAAGGTGGGAGATAATGGCACACCACCACATGAGAAATGGTGGTCTAGGCATCTAGAGGGTCTAGGTAGTGTTTTAGAGCAGCTAGGCTACAAACCATCCAATCCACCCACTCGTACCTTGATTGAGCATAGAGTGAGTGTTGTCAGGACTACTAGAGAACATGGAGAGAATTCTAAGCACCCTCATGTCACACACCCACTATTTGCACATGGTGGTTCATAGTATATGACACAACTGGAGGCCAATGCCATATTCATAGATAGAGGCAAAGGCATAGCACATCAGTATAATGGGTAAAGAACCCACAAGTTTACTCGTCAAAGCAAGGATACCAGAGGCCTCCCATGGCCGATCAGATCGATAGGTCACATCGACTGGTATCAGAGCAAAAATGCCAACTCCTCCAAGATCAATTGGAGGATGCTCACCTAGATAGGCAGTGCATTGAAGATAAAAATATTCAAGCATAGAGGCTCATTATATAGAGGCTATATGAGCAGCGCACGTGCAAAGAGTGTATCCTTGCCCAGAAGGAATGTGTGGAGTAGGAGGATAGGTTAGCTAAGGTTGGCCTATATCCTCAAGATGAACATAGAGAGCATGTATATAGAAAGGATTTATCTCAAGACGATATGCATCAAGAGAAAAGAGATGCTCGTACTCATGCTAGTGCTGAACAGAGGGAGAAACCATCACTGCTCGATAATTAGAGGTAGAGGCAGCATGAAGAAGCACTGGGAGATGGATATGAGTAAGAATATCCTGAGAGCTCCTGAGCTGAGGAGTAGGAAGAGCAACGCCCTCCATATCGTATGAGAAATATGGTACCTCCTAAGCCACATCCACGTCAACTTAGGGAGGAGGACTTTCTATCTTCAGAGGCCTATAATGCCTTAGTGGAGAAGATAAAAGCAATCAAGAGACAAGGCATGACTATTCAAAAGCCAACATTAAGGAAAATCCATAACAAACCTTTGGATCCTTTGGTGCCTACTCTGGCTTACCCTGAGCATTTTAATATGCCTAGGTTGGACAAGTTTAAAGGTGATGAAGATGCACAAGAACATGTCACGAGCTTCTTGGATGCTTGTTTTTAGATAGCAAGCAATGATGCATTATTGTTGCATATGTTCATCACAACACTTTTAGGTCTAGCCTAAGAGTGGTTCAATCAGCTAAATAAACATAGCATAACCTATTTTAAGCAATTATCTTATGCCTTTCTTGAATGCTATTCCCTTGGCATCAAGAAACATGCCAATATTTCTGATCTGGCTGTGCTAGCTCAGTGCGATGATGAACCAATGGAGCAATACAAAAAGAGATGGAGAAGACTAATGGTGAAGTTGCCATTCCCTATTCATACCATAGATTTAACCTAAATTTTTATAAAGATTTGTGCCAAGCACATCTCGTTACTGTTGTAGCTACAATAGTATCCTACATTCGAAGAGACTTTTGTGCAAGCCAATGTGATTGAGGACATCAAGTTGCAGGAAGGCAACTTGAAGCTCAAAAATAGGAGAGAGTGACAAAAGAAGAGTTCCACAAAATAACAGGGCAAGCAGGCCCATGTGAATCAAGTGGTGTTGAATCTTCAAAGGGAGAACAAGGGGCAACAGAAACAAAATTATTAGGCCCAACCTCCCCCTACGCAATATGATAAGCGCAACAACAATTATAAGGTCAAGAAAAAATATCAATGCCCACCTCACCAGTTCACACCATTTATGGAATCATTGATGTTGATTTTCCATCAGTTATGCGAGGCCAAGGCAATTAGATTACCCGAAGTCAATATGATAGACCCCAATCAACCCAAACCAAAGGGGTAGCAAGAGGATCTGTTTTGCATTTTTCATCGAATGAAAGACCACGACATTAAGGTGTGTTGGAATTTCAAACACATGGTGCAAAATATTATTGACAAAGGTGAGCTTGTATTGTCACACAACTCATAGGCACCCGATAATCAAAATATTGGGATTTACAAAAACCCCTTGCCAAATCATGAGGCACCTCGAAACAACGTTGGCCAAGTCAACCAGGTGCGAGTGGAACCACCTACCCAAGGGTTCGTAGGTATGGTCAACATTGTCACTAGGAATGGGAGATATGAACAACAAAATCAACCTTGTGCTCCCATTAAAATACAAGCCATGCCGAATCAGTGGGCAACGCAAAATATTCCAGGCCCACCAACAAGATCGGTGGTGACCATAAGGAGCAGGTTGGTCCAAAACTTGTAGATAACTCCTATGAAGTTGTCAATATATGAATTAATATAGCAGTCCCTGAGGCATAGGGAGACTCTTATGGATATTTTGAGGTCCTTGAAGTACAGTCCCAGGATGCGCATGCATTTACTAATTTCATGGGACATGTACAACAGTGTCAGGAACAGATGATCCAATTTTATGATCATGAGATAAAGACAATTTCCACAACTACGATTGACCTGTCATTGCACATAATTGAATGTGTTAATCACATGCCATTTAAAAGGTTCTTGATCGATACTGGCTCATCGATCAACATAATAACGACCAAGGCACTGAGTCATTTGAAGCTACCTAAATCACACATTGTGCCAACTACATTTATATTGAGAGCGTTTAATGACACACTATGTTCAACTGTTGACATAATTATCCTACCCATATAGGTAGGCTTGAAGACCATTTCAATAACATGTCATGTGATAGAAGGGGCCATGCAGTACAACATTTTACTCGATAGGCCTTGGATTCATGAAATACGTTGCGTTCCCTTGATATTGCATCAAAGCATGAAGTATATTCACGAGGGACATGTTCACATAGTGGCCTCGGACGAAGAGCCATTTAAGTTCATGAACCTAAAATATTTTTTTGGGGGTTTCATACTCCCATCAATGCACTTGGATGTTTGGTCATCATCACAAATAAAGATACCAGGAAGCAAACCAACAGTACATTCTTGACCAATGCCATATGTGTCACACATATTGGAACACACCACTGCCACTTCCTTGAAACTGTCAGCTTTAGTAATGCATCAGGATGATAGGAAGTTGAAGGTGAAAGTGGGCAAGAAATATAAGGAGCATGAGCCTGAGCCAATCGTCGAAGAGGTTCCCATTCCCATGGAAGTCAAGGAACCCCAAGACAAAGCCAAGGAGGCACCTCATCCTGCCTTGCCTGCATATTCAATAGGTCATCTGCACCATGGGTGACGGTACATCTCGCTAACACTAGATTAGATGAGTACCTTGTGTAGAATGTGACCTTCGAACCAATTTTGAAGACTTCACAAGATATGGGCTGACCATCTGTTCATCGTTACCTGGTTGGATCGGTGGTTCCATTAGGAGAGCCGCCTAACTAGACTAACTTTATCTATGCGGGTCTAGACCAGATTCCAACATGAGAGCCCATGGATGAAGATTACGAGGAACCTTTTATAATAAGCATTCATTATCTGTCCAATCCATAGTATGCCATGCATATTTTTAGGCTATATCATTGGAATGGATACATCCTTGGTCTCTTTGAACAAGGAAGGAGGACTCCTTTGGAACCTCGTTATCAGTTAGTCATTAATAGGTTTGATTTAGGGTTATAGATATGGGGGCAAGACAATTTTCTCATAGCATCCCTATATTATTTGTACCTTAGTATGGCGGATGATGTGTATTTTAATCCATATTATCTGGATCCTTCCAAATTTTGGAAGAATCACCCTATGATATCTATCGTCACCTCTGAGCCACTCGAAGATCATCATGAAGGGCTCCTTGAGAAAATTGAGATAGAAATGAACCCTAGATATCACCTGGGATACCAAACCTATGATGAAGTCAACAACACAAATGTGAAGGGGCATAACCTCATTACTGTAGGTGATATCAAGCTAGGAGATCTTTGTAATGAATATGGAGCGAAGTCCACCTCTGATATGAGTGGACCAGGTTATGATGTAGATGCAGAGTCCTCAAATGATGATGAATCTATGGATGAAGTCGAATGTGCCTATGAGAGGCCCTAGCATGCACGTTATCTATTGTTTGATGAGTCAGTACAGGTTACCGAAAATATCCTTCCCAACACTAATCATTCAAGGGAAGAGCAGAGCTAGATTTCCTAGCTATGTCACACATATGATATAATTATCTGGTCTATCCAGATAGTGATGACACTGATCAAGTGATCATATTCATGGGGCCACATTTGCCAGATCCTCCTCCAGGAGTGGGGGCAAATGAAGAATTCTATTATGAAAGTTATGAATAAGATGAGTTAGAGAGGGCCTACCTTGGTTCTCCTTATCTATGTTACCATCATCAACCCATCGTCATTGATGAGGTTTATCGATAGCTACATGTTGGTCCTCATTTGAGAGCAAGGTGATTAAACTTGGATTAAAATAATTAGTTGATTAATACCCTTCTATCGACCTACATGGAGCTCCATGATACAAATGATCATATTTTGCATTTAGTGCATAGGGAGGATCCAATTGTTCTTAGTCCTCATAGGGAAGACCTCTTTTTTCCTGTGCCATTAGAGCCAGATCGTGGGTATGAGGACTATGCAAATTTTTTAGAATTTTGTCCATGTGGTCCTAGAGATCAATTCCATTCCATAAGCATAGTCTCCATTGATTTGGCCACTCCACTCCACAATAAAGAAAATATGTCCAAACCGTTGTATCTTAACAAAGATGCTATCGACTGGGATCACGCTGATACACCTGTTGAGCCTAAGGATTTCTTCCCCAACGAAGAAATGTTGCAACATTTCCATTTTGCACCAGGTTGTACATATGATGTTTATCATACCGAAAATGCTTCCAACGTGGAACTAATAAACCCAGTTGATGACATCCATATGATTCCTACACCTCACCAGCTTGAGGAAGGATCACATATGTCAATAGAGGAAACCTTTGAGGTGGGTATCAGTAATGATCCTGCCAGTGCAAAGACGATTAAATTTGGAGAGAGTCTCACTCCATATGAGTGTGCCACCCTCATACCTTTGCTGAAAGAGAGACCAAATTTATTTTCTTGGTCATACAAGGATATGTTAGGTCTAGACCCAAAATTGGTTACGCATAACCTTTCGCTAGATATTATGGAGAAGCTGGTCAAGAAAAAGCTTAGGAAAATGCACCCAATAGTAGACTTAATGGTAAAATATGAGCTATAAAATTTGTTGGATGTGGAATTTGTGATATCCATAGATTATCCATAATGGGTGTCCAATATGGTACCAGTGGGAAAACCCAATGGAAGAATATGTATTTGCACAGATTTCAGAGACCTAAATAAGGCAACACCCAAATATTCATTTTTGTTACCCAATATTGATGCTCTCGTAGATGCAACTTTAGGTCATAAAATTCTCTCCTTAATGGATGGTTTTTTTGGTTACAATAAAATTCAGATTAAACCCGAAGACCAGCATAAAACCACATTTATAATACCATAGGGAATGTTTTACTACAAATTTATACCATTTGCTCTCAAAAATACTGGTGCCACATATCAACGGGCCATGACATACATTTTTCATGACCATATGCACAAACTTCTAGAAGATTATATCGATGACTTGTTAGCCAAGGCATTACTACAAGAAGAGCTTGCAAAGGTATTAAGGAAAGTCTTTGATCACTTGATAGAGCACAATGTCAGGTTGAATCCTAAGAAGTGCGTATTTGGCATAACCTCTAGAAAATTACTAGGATTCATCGTCTCTAAGAGAGGCATCGAAGTAGATCCAGCGAAGGTCAAGGTCATTTTGGAAATGTGTCCTCCCACAAATATTAAAGAATTAAGGAGCCTTCAGGGAAAGGTAGCCTTGATAAAGTGATTTATCACCCAAATATCATATAAATGTCGATCCATGAATCGACTACTACATAAGGGGGTCCCATTCAACTAGAAAGAGGACTGAAATGCAACCTTCACTGAGATAAAGCAATACCTGGTGACGCCACCAGTGCTAGATCCACCAAGGCTAGAGGTGTCTTTTATACTATATATCAGGAACTAACTTTGCACTAGGAACCATGTTAGCCCAAAAGAACATGTAAGGAAAATAACATGCCATATATTATATTAGTCGAACCTTAGTGAGCTATGAGCTCAGGTATGCATATGTGGAAAAATTATGCTTAGTAGTAGTGTTCGCTACAAATAAATTGTGACATTATATGTTAAGTAATTCAACATATGTTATATCCAAACAAAATCCTTTGCAGTACATGATGAGTAAGACTTATCACCATACACATACTGCAAAGTGGATCATGCTATTGAAAAAGTTAGATCTAGAATTCATAAGCCAAAAGTCCATTAAGGGATAGGTCATAGCAGATCAATTAGTTGAGGCACCACTGTCAAACAGTAGGCCTCTAACAATCGAGCTTTCGGACGATGTAGTCTTCATCATATCTGAAGCTCCCAAACCTGAAGAACCAGTGAACAATTTTGATATGACTCTGTTCTTTTATGGTTCAAAGTGCAAACAAGGGGGTGGTGCTGGTATAGTGTTCTTCACACTGTAAGGAGCTCCAATGCCCTTGTAATTCAAGTTGGATTTTCCATGCACAAACAACAACGTCGAGTACAAAGCCCTACTATTGGGCTTCCACACAGTCGTCATCATGAATATTAAGAGATTGAATATCTTTGGTGACTCCTTGCTCATAGTAAATCAAGTGAAGGGGCTTTTTTAGTGTCGATGTCCCATAATGAAAGCCTATAAATATTTAGTTGACACATATTTGGCCAAATTTGAATGGTATGACATTGAGGCAATCCCTCAATTGTCAAATAGGTTTACAGACACCATGGTGTATTTGGCATATTTAATCCCTTAGAATCTGTCTACTGATTTCACTACCATCCATGTCAATATGCTCTCACATCTAGCAGCAGAGCGTGTAGCCTATGATAATAAAGAATCAGTCAACATGATTAGTGTAGAAACAAAAGCTGAATGGTTCTGCAAAGCTGAAGACTTTCTTAAGAAGGCACCCTAGGGGTCATTAACCTCTCAGATTCCGATGGGGAGTGGTACTACCATTCACCATAGGGTTGTTTCGAGTCTACATTTACAAAGGTAAATACGTAGGAGGAGCAAGTCGTCTTAGCAGTTGAAGATGAGATTTATCAAAAATGGATGTCTCAAATTAAAGACTTCCTAAAGCTTAGTATAATCCTAGAGGGATTTTTGCATGTTGTGAAGGACACATTTAAATAGAAAGCATCCAAATATGTCTTAATAAGAGACATCTTGTACTGACAAGGCTATGATGAAGTTCTCCTTCATTTCTTAAAGCCCCAAGAGGCATCATGGGTGATTTCGTAAGCCCATGATGGTATGTGCGGTGGCCATTTCAGCGGTATGGCCAACATCAAGCGCATCCTTTGAATGGGCTACTATTGACCCACTATGGAGAAGGAGTGCAATGTGTATGTCAAGAAATGCATTAAATGCCAAAATCATGCTAATATTACACACTTGCCATCATATGCCTTACAGCCCATTTAAGCGGCTTGGTCGTTTGCTCAGTGGGGACTAGATATTATAGGCAAGATCTATCCCCCGTCATCAGGCCATCATACATTCATATTCATGACTACTAAGTATATTACAAAGTGGGTGGAAGTAATACCCTTAACAACAACTGGAGCTCATATATAAGAGTTTATACTAGAGCATATCATAAGTTATTTTGGGATTCCATCCAAAATAATATCGGATAATGGAACGTCTTTCAAGAACAAAATTGTGAGAGCTTTGACATATAAATATAGAATCAAATACACTTTTGCGACTCCATACTATCCGTAAGCAAACGGGCAAGCTGAGGCTTCAAATAATATAGTGGTGGCCATCTTGAAAAATATGGTACAAGAAAACCACAAAGACTAGCACATCCAATTGCCCCTTGCATTATGGGCTTACAAGACTAGTATTCAGACACCCATTGGGGCAATGTCATTCTCACTAGTATATGGCACTAAGGCCATTATGCCCTTGGAATTAGAAATTCCAATGTTGTGCATCACATTGAAAGAGTTCATCGATGATGACACTACATGACAAGCTCAACTGGATCAACTGACGCTACTTGATGAACATCGCGTGAATGCCTTTGAGCATCTCTGCATTTATCAAGAGTGACTAAAATGAGCTTACAATATCAAAGTCCACTAAAGATAATTTGAATTTTGGGATCTTATCTTGAAAGATAACCAACAGAACTCTAATTTGCTATTAGATATGCGATACAAATTCATGGCTAATTAACTAGGACCCTACATCATATCTAAAAATACTGGTCCGGGTACCTATCGCCTAACGTCGCTAGGAGGTGTTAAAGAGACTAAACCTCTTAAAATCATCCATATTAAGGCATTTTATGTTTGAAGAGCATAGTAAAAGGCTTCGAGAGTTGCTTGTAACTACTTGGTCATCCTAAAAATCTCTAAACACTCTCATCAGTGGTTTGGTCAATCAAAAATATCCAAAGGCATATGTAAGCCCTTTGGTCAACCTCAAAATCTTTGAGGGTTTGGTCAAAACCGATCGATCATCCCAAAAGGCTCCAAGGGTTCTTGAAACTACTTGGTTGTGTTAGTTAAAAGCTTTGAGGGTTTGGTCAAAACCACTCAGTCATCCCAAAAGGCTCCAAGGGTCTCCTGAAACCGCTTGGTCATGTCAGTTAAAATCCCCAAGGATTTTCTTATAATTGCTTGGTCATCCCAAAATGCCCCAAAGGTACCCATAATCCCTTTGGTCAATCCTAAAAGCTCCAAGTATTCTTAAAAATTGCTTGTCAATCTAAAGGCTCCAGAGGCATGTACTCATCGATTGGTCAGATATGAGGCTCAAAACTCATAAAAATAATAAAATCAATAAAATCCAAAAAAATTGGTAAAGCATAAAATCCAAAAACATTTGCATTTAGCATTTGAATTTTACATTCTCATTTTGCATTCTTACATGCATTCACTATATTACTGCATGGCATATAGGCATTCATCATCTGTTGCATTTCATAATATAAGGCATTGTGTTTGTCAGTATTACAAACAACACCACGTTTATGTTTAAATCATGCATCTCTGCATTTATCATGATCCATCATTCATGTGAGTAATTATGTTTTTCAACACAACCTGTAGTGTTTCTATGGAGATATACTAGGGTTTTTCGATCACTCAACCATACCTAGTGGTCTTATCAAGAGTTGGTAGAAAGCCTACTTTTATTTTGTAGCTAAGGTTCAGTTAGTATAGCGCTTAGCATATCATAAGCCTATCACTAATAAATAAATTTAAACAATCTTAACAAGGACTAGGGGAAGATGAAAGCCACAAAGTAGGACCGGGTATCCTGAAGCAAAAAGAGTTATTCTTGCTTATCCTTCTGTGCAGATGGTATGGGAAATTTTTGCAGTTGGTAAAAGTACAAGTTAGTTTCCTATTCAAAATCCCTTTCTTATGATAAAATGATCAATATCCCATAGTGATATCCCACATCAGTCCTCATTATTGATACCCTATATCAATATCCTAGATCGACTCCCCAGATTGATATCCCATATTGATATCATAAGATCGATATTCTCAATCGATATACCAGAAATATTTTTCCCAAGTAAATCCCCCCAAAGGAAATTTTCTAAAAAAAATTATCAAATGTAAATGCTGAAAAGTGAAGATAAAAAAGCAGGCTTAAATCAAAGTTCAAAGTGAAGATCGAATGAAGATCATAAATCAAAAGTTTGAGCAAAGATCAAATGAAGATCCAAAATCCAATTTGAAGAGAGATCAAATGAAGATCCAAAGACAGTTCAAAATGAATATGGAATTTACTCCCTTGCTTCACTACATATGAGTAAGTATCCCAAAAATTGAAGGTTAGAAAGGAATGAGCCCGAATCCATGGAATTGTCGGCACTACTATACCTTACGCATGACAGTGTTTTTGATGCATTAGCACCTCACTTATGAACAAGACCAATGTTTGAATTTGGAATAGCTAGCTTCAGGTGTCCTACATTGCCTAGTGGCTTAGTCCAACTAAAATCTAAACTTGGGATTTGATAAGGCATTTGTGGAACCCCCTATCTTAGGAATGGACTGAAAGAATCTCATCTGACATTGGGGAACACTCGTGTCTTATCTTAAAATAATCATGTGCACACACAGGGATAATGAACAGTTAGGGCCTATCCTAGCAAAAGCCTTTTATCTCAAAAGTCTAGTGTGGTTAGTATGTAACTTTTGATAAGTTTATTAAGGTGTTTGAGTCTCATGGAAAACCTCAAAAATTTCTCCCATAACAAAAAAATATCAAATATCGCAACCATATAAATCATCAAATTGCAAAGTATCAAATCCATGATACATCATTATATAAAGCACAATCAACATATAGGATAGATACCGAATGGATATTAGAAATAATATTTAGACGACCACTGACTATATCGTGCATATTTTTCAAATTTTGCAAAAGAAAATCGAATGACACATTATATCATTCGCATCATAACATCGCATACCATTGCATTTCATATATGGATGATTAATTTACTAAATTATTATATTAAGGATTCTCAATTACATTCATGATTTTTATACATTTTGTGGTGTCATCCATTAGATTGATAAACATATCTACATTTATTCCTTATGTTTTAAGTGATTAAAGCATACAGGTTCATTTACATTAGATTAGCATCATGTAAATAAATCATTACTTACATACAATAAAGCAATATCAAATATGCATTAAGAAAAAAATTGCATCTATATGCATCCATCATAAAAAGCACATCTAAGCATCTAGATTACTGTATACCATCATCATAAATTAAATAGTTGTCTAGTGCATGACATCATACATCACATCATATAGCATCAACATAACATAAGCATTGCATCCATGTGTATAACATAAACATAAAATTAAAAATAAATGAGTACACAATAATGAGCCAAAATGATCAGTCATATCATATATAAATACGTGTCTTAGAGTACATTGGGAGTACAAAAATTCCCGCAGGATACAACTTTGTAGGTCCTCGACCTTACACTCAAAAATGGTACAATACATATATCAAAAAATATGTACTAAGGAGGGTCTACACCCCTAACCTATGAATCATCGCCTGTATCCCTATGGCTCCTGTGAGAGCTAGCTCCATGTGTGCTATAAGAACGGTGATTTCACTCGGTCCTATGAGTCTAGTGGTTGGAACCCACTAAGGAATACCCTGTAGTCTTGGTACTGGTCCTCTGTGACCTTGCAGCCTACCTATCCTCTGGAACCTGTAAACCCCTCAACTTGATGAAGCCCTCTAGCTGAGAGATGCAAGCTGCCCTTGCATCCAATTGATCATTTTCTCCTCTACAAGAGAAGTGAACTACCTAATATTTACCATAGGATCCAAACCTATGACTAGTGGAGGGTCCCATGACAACCTAAGAGGATGAAGGGTCTCCCCTCTGTAGCCTAAGTAGGTCCCTCTCTGCAACTGCCTCACCTTATTTTGCCATGACTACATCGTGGGCACTAGTGAGCTCCTAGACCCAAGCCTATGCCGCTATAGCTTACTATGTGATACTAGTGATCTCCTCCTGCACCTTAGATAGCTTCCTATATTGGTCATCTAGCTTCATATCTAGAGTGGCAATAGTGGTGTCTCACTCCTGCTATTGATTATGATATCTACCAAGCTGACTCTGCAAGTTAGCAACCTGAGCTAAGAAAAACCTCTCTACATTTTCAGGAGGAATCTTGCCCTCCTCTAGATCCTCATCATCTGGGTCATCCTCGGGAGCCTCATCAGTGGTGGCATCTGTGCCCCATCCATTACCTATCTACTAGTGCACCCTACGCCCATCAGGATCCACTACTACCTCTGCCTAATCATCAACTCTACCTAGAGGTCATGATCCATGCCACCATAGCATCGATCACCATTCATCATATGTTGGAGTGGTAGTAGCCTGGTCAACTCTAGTCACCTACAAATAATCTAGCTCATCCCCTAGAGTTGGAGGCTAGATCCATGGTAGATGTGTCTCTAAAGCCAAGTGCCTGTATACAAATGGGATCTCTGGAATATCTTGTACCAGGTCGAACTATCATAGGATGCGAGAATAAAACCGATACTCTCTAATCTTAGCCTTCTAGTTGAGTATCCATCTATCTCAGTGAACCTATCAAAGACACTCATCGACCTCAGTCTAGTTAGTGAACTCCATGTAAGATCACCACTCAATATCATCTAGGTTGAGTCCTGCAAACTATGTGATATAATATTGGATGTTAACAGCATGGGTTCTGCTCCTAAACCCCTCCTCCTCATGAGTCCAGCAGATGGCATAAAACTGGTGGGTATCATCAAACTCTATAATTTGTAGTGGTAGCTACCTAGGATGCTCTATCTTGATATACTACTAGCCCCAAATTTAAATAAGTAGGTTATAGCTGATACCCCAGTGACTCCGATTTATAATCTGGTATAGCTCTCTATACAAATGGAAAATCAGGGTGCTCCCCCAGGCCAGTCGCAGTGGTCGAAAGATGGTGCTTTGAACAACTCTCTAGACAGTGGCTAGGAGGTTCCAAGAAATCCTTGCACCTGAGGAGTCTGTAAGGACAACTTGCAACACTAGGTGCATAAATATGGCCTCACATACAAAGAAGACATTCTTCCCATGCCAGTAGCCGATATGAACCCCTCCATGATCAATACCGCATTGAGCCTCCTCGCTCCAGGCACCAAAGATAGCATAAAAAATGGGCTCCTTAGCCCTATAAGTAGAAGAGACGATGGCCTCGCCATCAATGGGGATCCTAAATATCCTATATAGATCCTCCAAGGTCATTGTTATTTCACTTGTAGGCAGGTGAAATGCGTTGGTCCACGTATTCCAGCACTGGGCCAACGTAGTCAAGTAGGCTTGGTCTACCCTAATAGTGAGCAGATCTAGTACATAGCCGAAGCCAACAACTTCGAACAATTCCTACTCCCCAAGAGTGAGCTCTCCATGAAGAGTCTTAAGGATGTCGGGCTCTCGAGCTCTAGAGGTCAACCTCTAAAATAAAAAGCATAATATAAGGAAAATCTAACTAAAAACAAACAAAAACATTTAAAAATGACTTTAAAAACATCAAAAACATCTAAAAACTGATAAAATTGCAAAAACATGTTATAATGCAGGTCTAAAAATAAAAAATGTCACTCAGACAGGTTCAAAATGCATTAAAATACATTAATTGCCTATTAAAACCTTAGAAAAATTAAAAAATTGATAATTTTTTTCTAAAGTTTGTGAACCACAGGTCAACCCTACGGTCCGCATGCGGTCAAAAATTGATCGTTTGGATTTTAAATGTTGACCATAGCTGGCAGCTACGGTCCCCAATTGATCAATTGGGAACTATAGTGACTTGCGATCCATGCAATCCGACAAGATGAGTAAATTACCATAAGGACATTTGGGGTAAAATTGTCATTATTGATTTGATATGCTTCTTTTCTATCCCTAACAAGACCTTTGTAGCTGGATTGCTCCACGGGAATGAGGCATTTCATGTCATGTTTTCTATGACATATTTTAGAAGATCATCGATAACTTGATTTAACACAATATTAATTGGATTTGTATCAATTTGATTCCCTAAGATGGCTATTGTAGCCCGATTGCTCCATGGGATAGAAATGTGCAAATACTATTAACAGTTGGAATCAAAAGCTAAACTAGTCCTAGCCAAGGCATTAATTTTCTCAAATCTAAATTTATTCAGATCATCCATGGTTATAAAGCAACATCGTTGCTTTAATCATTGTCATTGCCCTCATCGACTCATTGCTTGAGGGGTAGTCATAATATCAAATCATAATCAAAATCAATAGAAGATCCCTAAAATTGTAGATCCCTTGATCTTGTCAAAATTATGTTTGTCCTTGCAAATTATTGTTAAACAACTATCGTAATCTTACCCCTTTGCTTGGTACAAATAGCAAATATGATTTTGCTTGTTCTTATCTACCTTTCGGATCTATGGGTTAGAATATACCTATGGAATGCACAACTGCACCAAATGAGATGAGAAGGGCACAAGGTTTTCAAAATATAAGCCTTTCATCTAGTTGGAAGCAAGGATTCTAGGATACACGTCCTTTTGTAGGACCTAGGGCATCTAATGTTGATTTGACTAAAGATCATCATAGAACCTTCTATATCATTTTAGGAGGTCTATTTTTGCTCAGCGTTGTTCAATCTCCCAATGCATATCAAAAGGGGCATATGTAGACACCTAAAATGCATCATATCAAGGGCGATTACTCATATGGACATGCTACAAGACCATATGGAGGATCTTGGACAAACTCCAAGATAGAGCAGTGGTTCTAACAACTTAATTTGGGCTCCTTGGCCTAATTAGTCTGAATCGTAGCCCATACCTGTATTTTACAGGCTGAATTGCAGCTGAGACCTGTGGTTTATAGTCTAGACCATAGTTGTGACCTATTATCTTAACTGGAGTTCAATTGGCCTTCAATCAAGGCCAAATTAGTTGGAACAACCATTTGATCTAGAAGAAGGTGGTTAGAGGATGGAAGCTTCCAATCCAACTATCCTAACCACCCCTTCTTAATCTTGGCTTCTCCATGAAGCCACCCCTAGCCCTTGGGTAGTCTTATAAGTACCCCTCAGAATTAGGGTAAATTATTGAAGAGAGCATTGGATATTTGAGCAGCGAAGCCCTAAAAATTGTACACTAAATTGAGTATACTAATAGAGAGCTATTGCACTTATCCCCTACCTACTTTACATGATTCATGATTAATTGCATTATGGATGCCCTAGGAGCCTAGGAGAGCCAAGAAACACATATTAGGGCAAATGAATCAATATCCAAATTAGTCTGAGGACACTAAATGCAACCATTGAACACCAATTTGGACAAGGAGGTCAAGCCCATTGCCCTTGGAATTGAGGGTAAATCTATCAGATTTCTAATCGTGGCTTTCAGTCACGGTTTATAGTGTAGACCACTCATCAAAGTTGCAGTTTGTAGCAGAGGTATCACCACCTTCCCCTTTTCATTTCTATCCAGTTAATTAGCTTAGATTATTTTTTTTCATGGTTTAATTGCAGTTTAGTAGACTTCTAACCAGTAAAATTAAGTTAGATTAGTTTCTTTATGTGAAGCATAGAGTAGAACATAAATGGGTTCTTTATGCACTTTCATGCTTTATTTCACATAATTGATCCATGCATAGTGTAACTATTGTCTTTCTTCATAAAATTCTATGAATATTGATTCAATTTACATAGTTTAGAAGCACTTTTCATGTTTTCTTGATTATACATGCTTCATGGCGTTTTTATGCAATTTTTTTAAAAGGGCCTCATCATGAGAGGCTGCCTATATTTTTGACACTCTTATGTTTTTTCTTGACCGTTGGGAATAGATTCAAAGGAGACTCAACCATAAACTTCCTTCCTCAACATGAAGAAGAGGTTAACTCCACCCTAGAGTAGTTTATGACCAAGTGAAAAGCATTATTAGTGCACCTACCCTATTGAGGGCTTTGGCATTGTATTAATCGTATCGTCATTTGGGTGACCCTAAGAGGGGAATTATTGTAACCAAGTTTCTTTTTAATTACTAATAAAAGAAAGTCTATGTTGTTGAATCTATGCAATCTTGTCAATTTTATGCTTTGAATGAACGAATATGACATAGTACAGTAGATGGATGTACGCTTTTTGGTTGGATCAGATTGGACTTGGCCAAAAATGGGGTACAAAGAAATGACATGCAAGCCAATGATATGGATATGAAACTCACTATCATTGGTATTGATCAGTGATTAGTGATGAAATCCAACTTGTCGATATTTAATATAGTGTGTGGTTTGTAGGGGTTCATTTTATTTTATGTAAAAATTAAATGCAAGCATAGATCATTCAATGTTTGATTTTTAGTTTTTTAAGTAATAAAAATTTTAGTTTTAGAAATCTAAAAATGTAGAACCTTAATATGATATTAGAATTTGAGAAGGAAGCAAGCACACAATCCACACAACAAATAGATAGAGATTATCTCTATGAAGGAAATTCTACAATATAGACCATCTAATATAGGGATTGTTAGAAACAAGGGCCGCCTAGGATAGGGATGACCATAAACAAAGGTTGTTTGACCCAGGGACGATCTCATACAAATTATTTAAAATTGGAAATTCTTCTGTATTTTTCCTACTTAAGCATAAATATCCTTAACTTTATCTACTAAAAGTAGCAAAAAATAGATAAAATAACTTACAGGTGAAGCCTATGTTCCATTAAGGTGTTGTTTTTTATTTTTCAAAATTCTACTTTGGGACAATCTCTGGGTAGGACGACTGTGACTATGGACCAACTTAGAGTGAGATGATTGCACTTGTTTATCATCTTAGCTAAGGATAGTGACACTTGTAATTAAATAAAACCAAGAAAATCAAAAATTAGTAACAAGTTTATGAAATGTGGACTCAAGTCCCATCATGATCTATTGGACATTTTGAGTCCCTAAGTCAAAGTTGTCATTGATGTCAAGATGCCAATGATAGCTCTTCTTCAGTTCAAGTGCAAAGTTTAATGGAAGTTTTAATGAGTTAAAATATCTTTATTTTACACCCAAAAGAATAGGTAAAAAAATTATTTCATTTCTCCTTTGGAAGCAAATGTATCTGAAGTAGTGGAATAATATAATATTATAATATTTATTATAATATTTAACCAATTTGGTGAAAAACCCAAATAAATTATTATAATTTTTAGTAAAATATTATTGGGTTTACAAATGTCAATTAATTATTTTTATAAACCCTAAGGTTGGGTTTTGAAAGGAAAAATATTTCAAAGTGCAAAGTTTAATGTTGATTAAACCCAAAGGTTGGGTTTAAATTAAAGGCATTCAAAGCCTTTACCGTAGACGTCATGGAAGGAAGCATGTTGAGTGTTGAAGTCATTAATGTAATGGAGGAGAATATAAATATGTCCATAATCCTAAGTTTTATTTACCCTTACTCTCGATTTTAATGTTTGGCATGCAAAGAGGAAACAAAGCTCGTGAGATTTGATTTTTGTGGACAATGATTCGTTTAAGAAAATAAGTGCTAAGTGTTGAAGCCCAACCAGGCAGCATGGCCTAGTGGTGAGTGGGCAAGTGCAAATACTTTAGTTTGCTATAGGTCATGCGTTCGAAACATGACGACTGCATTCTAGGTAGTGTTGATTGGAAGCACCCAAGGTGCATGTGGTTTTTGGCCAAGGCAAAGGGAGAACGTGCATATTAGAATAAAGTGGTCTTTTGTTGATAGCAAATGAGATTGGTAGATCATACAACGGTTGAGACATAGTTAAAGCACTTAGCACATGGACAGAGTGAGGGTTCAATTCCCTCCAAATATGAGGTACAACGTTTTGATTTTAATTTTTATTAGTTACCTAATGTTGGAGGAATAAGGGTGAATAATTGATTAATTTTTTTTAATATACATTAAGGCATAAATAAGGTCCGAGGTGTAGACCAATTGGTTCATCCAAACCCCATAAGGGAGGTAGAGGTCTAAGGTTCAAATCTCAGGCCTCGTCGGACTGAACGCTTGTCCCTTTCCTGGTGCTTTCAGTGGCGTAAAAGGTTTAAAATGATTGTGGCATGGTGTTTATAGGGGCAGACTGTGCGAAGATCTGTGTGGTGGATTTTAGGGCGGACAATGTAGAATACTGTGGCGGCCATAAAAGCTGGATAGCCTACCCGGATTCGTGGCGGCTACCGATTCCACCATGTAAATTCAAAAAAAAAAAAAACATTAAGGCATAAAGTTTATGGTGAATGATTGTTGAGGATTATTTTGGAGGGATTGTATTTGAGATTTATTATTTTAGGAGTAATAAGGATTTTTTAGTAAAGTCTTGATTAAATTCTTATTAAGACTTTTGAGAATTATTTTTGTATAAGGGTTTTTCTATTAAAAGAAGACTATGGTGAATGTTATTTTTGAGTTGGAGTAATAAGGTGTATTTTGGATCATCATTTTACATTGTGTTATTATTAAAGTCTTCTAACCCTTATTGAGATTGGAAAAGAGAAATTTGTGAGTGTGGCATATTTGTGAGATCAACTCCTTATCAAGAAAAAATGTATGAGCAAATTCTTCTTTGGTTGTGTTGGTTGATTGTATTTCTTGAAAATTAAGTTTGGAGTGAAAAGGATTTGATTAGGGTTTACTTTTTAAAAGTGTATGAGTTAATGCTTCAAGGTTTTCTGAAATTGAGAGTTGTGATTAAAACATTGTTTTTGAGACCATTGGTTGAGTGAAGTGTTTTGAGTTAATGCTTCAAGGTTTTTTGAATTAAGAGTTGTGATTAGAATCTTGATTTATGAGCATGGTTGTTGAAGTGAGTTTTTATGCAAAGAACTTGAACTAGGGTTTGAAAATATCATGAGTATCATTGTTATGTGAGATTTGTTGTTGAGCATTGTTGGAAACATTTTGAGTTGGATGATACATGCTTGGACTAGGGTTTGTGAGCAAGAGTTGTTTTTGAGTGATTGGTTGAGTAGAGTTGATTGGGCCTAGTCAAGTGGATGAATGAAGTGATTGTTCAAGTTCCATAAAATAAACTATTCTATATTATGATTTGAGTTGTGAGAATAGAACATATTGAGTCTCTAACAATTCTCTTTATGCTTCTATGAGATTGAGTTGAGAAAGTGATTGAGTTTTGAGTATAGAACATATTGAGTCTCTAAAAATTCTCTTTATGCTTCTATGAGATTGATTTGAGTTGATAAAGTGATTGAGCTTTGAGTGTAGAACATATTGAGTCTCTAATAATTCTCTTTATGTTTCTATGAGATTAGACAAGTTTTGTGTGGACTTGTTAAGAATATTTGAGGCAAGTCTTTGAGAAGACTTGTGGACTGATTTTGTGTGAGTTTTTATGGAAGCTTACAATACAGATTTGGTTAAGTCCTAGAGAGGACTTATTGAGAATATTTGGACAAGTTTTGTGTGAGCTTGTTGAGCATATTTGAGCAGGTTCTAAGTGGACCTGTTGAGCATATTTGAGCAGGTTTTGAGTGGACCTGTTGAGTAGATTTGAGCAGGTTCTAAGTGGAACTATTGAGCAGATTTGAGAAGGTTCTGAGTGGACCTATTGAGCAGATTTGAGTAGGTTCTGAGTGGACATGTTGAAAATATTTGAGTAGGTTATGAGTGGACCTATTGAGAATATTTGAGAAGGTTTTGAGTGGACTTGTTGAGTATATTTGAGCAGGTTCTTAGTGGACCTATTGAGCAGATTTATGCTAGTCTGACTGGACTGTGTTTAGTAGAAATTTAAGTGGACTTGTGCTAGACCGACTGGACTATGTTTAGTACAAGGGTTGAGCATATTTGTGCTAGACCAAATGAACTATGTTTAGTGTAAATTTGAGTGAGCTTTTTGAGCAGACTTGTGCTATATCGACTCAACTATGTTTAGTACAAGAGTTGAGTAGAGTTGTGCTAGACTGACTGGACTGTGTTTAGTATAGAATTGAAATAGAGATTTGGAGGTGACATAGAAGAGAGGATAGTAGTCTCTAGTGGGGAGAAGAGTATTTAGTGGAGAGAGATCCACAAGCCAGTCCAAGCATAGGAGAAGGAGTTCTCCTATGGATAGAGATACACAAACCATATTTAGGGGATCAACATCTCCTTTGGATAGAGGTCCATAAATATTGTAATCGGGAAAGGATTCCCAAGAGATTAACTAAGAAAGTTTTAGTAAAAAATATTCTTCGTGGAGTAGCGCACATTGGGTGAACCACGTAAATTATGGTGTCTCTATTGTGTGTGGTGATGTGTACATTGATTTGATTATTGTTTTTGATATTTCTATATTTACATTACATATATTGGTTTGAGAGAAAAATTAAAAAGTGGTCTTATACTATTCACCCCCCTCTCAGTATAAGCTTGTGTTCTTCAATTGATATAAAAGCGGGTTCCTTCAAAAGAGTTTGACAACTTGAAGTAAAAGCGGTCAAGAAAACAATGGATCAAAATGATCAAAGGGATGGGTCCTCATATAATATAGCACCAATATTTTATGTAAGTGACTTTTTGTATTGGTGTATGCTAATGAGATTTCACCTGATGGCACTTGGAAATGAAGTTTGGGATGCAGTGGAACTTGGATATGATCCAACAATCAATCCTCTTGTAGATAAGGAAGGTAAGATTCTAATGCATGCAAATTCAAGAACTATGAATGCAATTATAAAAGGGTTGCATAGATCAAAATATATGAAGGTTATGGATTGTAAAACAACAAAATAAATGTGGAACTACTACAAACATATATGAAGGAGATAAAGGTTTCAGGAAAGCTAACATAAAAAATCTCAAAGGAGAATTTAAAAACTTAAGAATTTGGGATGATGAAAATATTCATGACTATCTTAGTAATATTGATGAAATTATACATGAGATGACAGGACTTGGAATGAAGTTCGATGAATCTGATGCTTGTGATAAGATCTTGAGAACTCTTCCAAAAATATACAGTGAAAAGGTCTCCGCTATAGAAACATCAATTGAGAGTGATTTTATGACAAGAAATTCTTTGCTTGGCAATCTTACAACCTTTGAGATAAGAACAAAATATCCTATCCCTCCAAATGAGGCTGCATTCAAAGTGAACAAGGAAACAAAGGGTAAGAAGCCAAAATCAAGCAATGAGTCTTCTAGTGATGAAGAAGCCAATTATGGTAGAAGAGATAAAGGTTCTATAAGACCCATAGATCTAATATTTATTAAGTGTTTCAATTGTGCAAAGTATGGACATTTTGCAACAGATTTTAAATAACCAAAGAACAATAATGGTGAAGAAAAATAGGATCACAAGTATAAGGAATCAGAAAGATATATGCATCAAAAGAAAAGTAAGGATGGAAAAAACAGACAAGGAAATAATTTCTTCCAAAGACAAAATAGGAGCTACTATGCGGATAATGCAAGTAAGTACTCAAATGATAGTGATGCTAGTTCTTTAGATAATGATAGAGATGAAGTCCTATTTATGATTGAATAAAAATAACAAATTAAGAAAAAGACTCTAGTTATTCTCAATTTTTTTAGATGTGGTAACTTTGGACATATTGAAGATGATTGTACAAATAATGGTTATAGTTTCAGTGATGATGAGTATGAGGATGCACTTGAAATACCAGATGAAAATATTCTAATGGTATTAGAATAAAAAATGAGTGATCCTATAGAAGATAAGCCAAAATAAAGTAATGATGTGGACAAAGGCAAACAAATAGAAGAATATTTAGAAGAGAATGGATATGATCTCAAGGGAGAACTTATCTATGCCCTTGACATAGTAAATAAGGTAATAAAATGGAACTCTAAGCTTGAGATTCAGTTACAAGAATATGATGAAGAAATAAGACTACTCATAGAGGATTTAGAAAAATTCAAAGCTAAGGCAAACAGGTTCAAGGACAAGTTAGAAGCAAAGATCTTAGAATGTGAGAAGTTAGCACAAGAAGTATCACAACTAAAAGAAGAATTAGAGGAATCCAAGATCAAGATGAAGGGATTTAAAAATAGCTCAAAGAACTTGGATAAGTTATCAAGACACAAAATCCTACATCAAGTCATACAGGTCTTGGATTTGAGAAGGCTCAAAGGAAACAGGAAGGAGAGTCAACTTCAAGTTTTGAAGAGGAAATTTAAGATGAAGATACTTTAGAAGAAGATAGTTTAAAATAAAGTCAAACATCAGAGGAAGAGTTGAACAATAGATATTTCAACGAAGACAAGAACAATGCACAAAGAAGATATATATGGAACAACAATCAGAACAGGAGACCAATAAGGTCAAGACAAAGAAGCTTCAATGGAATATGTTTTTCATGTCATAGGTTTGGGCACATGGCTTCACCGTGCAAGATACATGAAATACATGAATATGGGAATAGAAAGCCTTTTCATGGGTATTGCTACTCATGTAATCAGTTTGGTCACAGGGTAATGAATTGTAGGGTTCATGACAGAAGAATATATGGCTTCACTAGGAGAAAGCCTAAGACATTTGCACCTCAAAGGAATAATAACATTAAGTGTTATAAGTGCAATAATTATGGTCACACAACAAAATGGTGTAGAACGAACATTCCAAAAATAGGTATGAACAGTAACAGGAGCATGAACAGAAACATGAACAGGAATAGGAATAGGAACTACAATAGGAATAAGAATATGGATGTAAATAGGAACATGAATGATGACATAGATAGAAATAGTTACTAGAAGAGAAAAGGATAAAGGTAAATAACAATGCTTTATGGGAGTAGAAATACTCCCACCCTAGAATTAACCACCTCAAAAGGAAGTGGGGGAAGGCCTAAGCTAAGAGGCTCAATCTTCGCCCCGAGCCCCAAAGGTGACCCTTTACCATTGATGTCAAAGGGGAAGAGATTTGTGTAATGGGGAGAGATTTGATATTTGATAGAGCATTGAGATAGTGGGAGCAATTTCCTAGGGGGAGCAAAATAAAAAGAAAGGTCAAATTTTTAGTAAAAAGAATATGGGTTTCCATCAATGACAAAGGGGGAGATTGTTGGATATTTTGAGTCCCTATGTCAAAGTTATCATTGATGTCAAGATGCCAGTGATAGCTCTTCTTTAGTTCGAGTGCAAAGTTTAATGGAAGTTATAATGGGTTAAAATATGTTTATTTTACACCCAAAATAATGGGTTAGAAAATGGTTTCATTTATCCTTTGGAAGCAGATGTATCCGAAGTAGTGGAAGAATATAATATTATAATCTTTATTATAATATTTAACCAAGTTGGTGAAAAACCCAAATAAATTATTATAATTTTAATTATAATATTATTGGGTTTACAAAGGTCAATTAACAATTTTTGTAAACCCTAAGGTTAGGTTTTGAAAGGAAAAATATTTCAAAGTGCAAAGTTTAATGTTGATTAAACCCAAAGGTTTGGTTTAAATTAAAGGCATTTGAAGCCTTTATCGCCGACATCATGGAAGGAAGCATGGTGAGCGTTGACGTCATTAATGCAATGAAGAAGCTTATAAATATGCCCATAGTCCTAAGTTTTATTTACCCTTGCTCTCAATTTTAATGTTTGGAATACGAAGAGGAAACAAAGCTCGTGAGATTTGATTTTTGTGGATAGCGATTCATTTAAGAAAATAAGTGTTGAGTGTTGAAACCCAACTAGGTAGCGTGGCCTAGTGGTGAGTGGACAAGTGCAAAGGCATTAGTTTGTTGTAGGTCATACGTTCGAAATGCGGTGACTGCATTCTAGGCAGTGTTTATTGGAAGCACCCAAGGTGCATGTGGTTTTTGGACAAGGCAAAGGAAGAATGTGCATATTAGAAGCATGTGGTGCTTTGTTGATAGTGAATGAGCTTGGTAGCTCATGCAACGGTTGAGGCTGCAGTTAAGGCACTTGACATGTGGACAAAGTGAGGGTTCGATTCCCTCCAAAGATGAGGTACAACTTTTTTATTTTAATTTTTATTAGTTGCCCAATGTTGGAGGAATAGGGGTGAATAATTGATTATTATTTTTGAATATACATTAAGGCATACATTTTATGGTGAATTATTTTTGAGGATTATTTTGGAAGGATTGGTATTTGAGATTTATTATTTTAGGAGTAATAAGGAGTTTTTAGTAAAGTCTTGATTAAATTCTTATTAAGACTTTTGAGCATTATTTTTGTATAAGGGTTTTTCTATTAAAAGAAGACTATGGTGAATGTTATTTTTGAGTTGGAGTAATAAGGTGTATTTTGGGTCATCATTTTGTATTGTGTTATTATTAAAGTCTTCTAACCCTTATTGATATTGGAAAAGATAAATTTGTGAGTGTGGCAAATTTGTGAGATCAAATCCTTGTCAAGCAAAAAGGTATGAGCAAATTCTTCTTTGGTTGTGTTAGTTGATTGGCTTTCTTGAAAATTAAGTTTAGAGTGAAAAGGATTTGATTAGGGTTTCCTTTTCGAAAGTGTATGAGTTAATGCTTCAAGGTTTTCTAAAATTGAGAGTTGTGATTAAAACCTTGTTTGATAAGAATTGTTGTTGAGACCATTGGTTGAGTGAAGTGTTTTGAGTTAATGCTTCAAGGTATTTTGAATTAAGAGTTGTGATTAGAATCTTGATTTATGAGAATGGTTTTTTAAGTGAGTTGTTATGCAAAGAAGTTGAACTAGGGCTTGAAAAGATCATAAGTATCATTGTTATGTGATATTTGTTGTTGAGCATTGTTGGAAATATTTTGAGTTGGATGATACATGCTTGGACTAGGATTTGTGAGCAAGAGTTGTTTTTGAGTGATTGGTTGAGTAGAGTTGATTGGGCCTAGTCAAGTGGATGAATGAAGTGATTTTTAATGTTCCATAAAACAAACTATTCTATATTATGATTTGAGTATTCTATATTATGATTTGAGTTGTGAGAAATAGAACATATTGAGTCTCTAAAAATTATCTTTATGCTTCTAAGACAGTGAGTTGAGAAAGTGATTGAGTTTTGAGTATACAAAATATTGGCTCTCTAACAATTCTCCTTATGCTTCTATGAAATTGATTTGATTTGAGAAAGTGATTGAGATTTGAGTGTAGAACATATTGAGTCTCTAAAAATTCTCTTTATGTTTATATGATATTAGACAAGTTCTGTGTGGACTTGTTAAGCTGATTTGAGGTAAGTCATTGAGAAGACTTGTGGACTGATTTTATGTGAGTTTTTGTGGAAGCTTACAATAAAGATTTAGTTAAGTCCTAGAGAGGACTTATTGACCAGATTTAGACAAGTTATGTGTGATATTTTTGAGCTTATTTGAGCAATATCTGATTGGACCTATTGAGAAAATTTGAGCAGGTTCTAAGTGGACCTGTTGTGTAGATTTGAGCAAGTTCTGAGTGGACTTGTTGAGCATATTTGAGAAGGTTCTGAGTGGACCTGTTGAGCATATTTGAGCAAGTTCTGAGTGGACCTGTTGAACATATTTGAGCAGGTTCAAAGTGGACCTATTGAGCATATTTGAGCAGGTTATGAGTGGATCTATTGAGTATATTTGAGTAGGTTCTAAGTGTACCTATTGAGCAGATTTGTGCTAGACCGACTGGACTGTGTTTAGTGGATTTATGCTAGATTGACTAGACCGTGTTTAGTACAAATGCTGAGTAGATTTATGCTAGACCGAATGAAATATGTTTAGTGAAAATTTGAGTGATCTTATTGAGAAGAATTGTGCTAAACCGATTGGACTGTGTTTAGTACAAGAGTTGAGCAAAGCTATGCTAGACTGACTAGACTGTGTTTAGTATAGAATTGAAACAAAGCTTTAGAGGTGATAGAGCAGAGAGGATAGTAGTCTCTAGTGGATAGATATCCATCAACTAGGGCAGTGAGGATAGGTATTCTAAGTGGGACAAGAGTCTTCAGTGGAGATATATCCACAAGCCAGTGCAGTGGAGGCAGTAGTCTTATAGAGGATCACCAGCCAGAGTAGAGGACAAGGAGTTCTCCTGTGGATAGAGATCAACAAACTAGATTTAGGGGATAAGCATCTCCTTTGGATAGAGGTCCATAAATATTCTAATCATGGAATGATTCCCAAGAGATTTACTGAGAAAGTTTTAGTAAAATATTTTCTCTGTGGAGTAGCCCGCATTAGGTGAACCATGTAAATTGTGATGTCTCTATTGTGTGTGGTGTTGTGTACATTGCTTTGATTACTGTTGTTGATATTGCTATCTTTACATTGCATATATTGTTTTGAGAGAAAAATTAAAAAGTGGTCTTATACTGTTCAACCCTCCTTCTCAGTATAATCTTGTGTTGTTCATGACCGCCACTGAAGATATGCAAAAATAGTACAACTATGCAATTATTATAAAAAACCAAATTGAAAGCATAATCATATAACCATAAAGATAAAGACAAGTAAATAAATGGTGCTCTTCTCATTAATATTAAATCACATCATCCAAAGGAGTTTCTAATGATATCCCTCTAAGGGATTTAACACCAATTTGATACAACTTTACAATCAAAAAAGAATCATAGGTGTATCCCATAGAATCTTTGCAAACCCACAAATTGATTTGAGAGGAGTTTCTTATGACATCTGCAAGGTATGATGTAGAGGATTTTCTTATGCTCTTCTCATTAATATTGAATCATATCCTTGAAAGGAGGTTACAATGATACCCATCTAAGGGATTTAATACCAATTTGATAGAACTTTACAATCAAGAAAGCATGGTAGGTGTATCCCACAAAATATTTACAATCCCACAAACTGATTTGAGAGGAGTTTCTTATGACCTTTGCAAGGCATGATGTAGATTTGAAGAATCTTTATGTTGATAGCTCTTGCCAAGACCAAAATTTTTTTACACAAGAAAACTCAAAAGATATTAATAGCATTTGAATACCCTTTCATTATAAGGCCCATGATCATGATGAAGAGATGATAAATAAAGCATGAAATACAATAAAAAATGAATAACACTAAAATTTAACTATGCTAGAAAGTAATTCAAACATTGTTAAATCTTCTGAATGGAAGAAAATAAAGAAAATAGGTCTTGTCAAGAGGCCATCCTTGCACAAAATGGTCTGGCCTACTGGCCATCCTTGGGTAGGATGATGAAACCTACAGACCATATTGAGGTGATATGACTACTAAACTGTGAATGAATATCTTGTACCAATGCGAGGCAATGCTAGGTTTTGATGTAGGGAATTGAGGTTCAAGGGTGCACTCATGAAGAACAACTTGATTGTGGGAAATGTGATTAAAACAAGGTTGTTTGATGGCACAAAGGATGTGAATGTGATATTGAAACTCTAAGGGAATCCATTGACATGCTTTCCATTGAAAAAGGATGCAAAGGAGGCTTTGAAGCCTCTGGTGAAAATATATTAGCACTTCATTGCTTGGAATAATGTGAGCTCTTTGATCTCTGATCTGATAACACCTCATTATGTGTAAATGATATATATTTCAATGAATGTTATACATATTTTTATAAATTTTCCAAATGGGAACCCAAGATTGTGAAGGAAGAAAAGAATCAAGAAGTGGTTAGATTTAAGAATGATAAAATCTCATTCTAGAACCTTCTTGCAACTGATTGTGCACACCTAGCTATCCCATGTAACCATTTTCCCTCAACTTGGGAGTCAAATTTTGTTACAAGCATGACCATCCCAGGGTAGGACGAATGTGACTATTGTTCATCTCAGGGTGGGACGATCTTTGGAGGTCATATCTTGGTAAGACCCCAAGGTATTACTATAAAATTATTAACAAATTAATGTAAATGTAATCGTAGGCCACTCAAAGGGGGCTCCCTTGTAATCGCTTTGCCACTATAGGGGGCTCCATCCTTAGAATCTATGCTTATTATTATTCTTCTTGGATGATTTGATATGTATGGCCAACCTAATATATATATATCTACCCTAAAGCTACGTTGGTGAAGAGACATGATGGTTCATGTATGAAGAGACGTGATGGTTCATTTTATGAAGGGTTGTGATGGTTCACTTTATAAGTTAATAATATAATAATTAAATGATTATTAATACTAACTAATACTAACTAATAATGTTAGCATTGAGGATCCTAACATGCCACCCTCCTTAAAAAGAGCTTTGTCCTCAAAGCTCAAAGTGAGAAGCTTTGTCCTTTGTTTTCCAAGAAGGATTTGTGTAAGTTATTGGAATATTTTAATGGCATCCTTTCGTAGGCAGGGATATTGAGAAGGATGAAGCATTAGCGAGGGGTTGCCAAGAACAATAGTAGAATATTCCTTAGGAAAATCATGATGAGGATGGGAGGGCAACCCTTGGGGTTCCTCAAATACTTCAGAATGATACATAAAAAGTGATGGTAATGATTTCATATCCTTTTTTGGTTCCTTGGTAGAGCCAACAGAGAAGGAGTGTGTAGTCACTCTGCGTTGGTTCCGAATAGGTTTGGTCATATGGTAAGAACTCACTATTGGTGAGGAAGGTATGTGTAGGTCTTGTAGAGTGCATGTTTGGCTAGCATTGATCACTTTGGGTATGTCTACTTCATCCTTGATTGGTACATCAATAACTTATTGCACATAGACCTCATTGTCTTCATTGCAGTGAGTAGGTGCACTGGTCGCTTCGGACACAACTACCTCATCTGCTTGCTCTATGGAGAGATAGGGATCAACTTCTTCAATAAATACAATGTTAGTGTAGCACATTTATGGTGGGGTCCAAATTGTTCATCACAATTATCACAGAGTCCTTTTGCTCATCGTTCCTTCATCTCCTCAAAGCTAAGATGTTTAATTTGTAAAGTTCGATTAGATTTGGGGGTTGTGTATGTGTTTTGTGCCCTTCCATTATGCATAGGTTTGGGAGCGATGTAAGTGGTCGATGATTTTTCCATAAGTGGTTTCCATAATCGTTGTTGTGTATTGATTTTATCTTCAGCTAATTTTGCCAATCCATAGGTCTGCATCATGGTATAGGGATTGAACCTTGTCACCTCCATTATAATTTCCTCTTTTAATCCCCTAATGAAGCCATTGATGAGAATTGATTCATACAATATTATGTTGTGTTTGGTGATATCCTCAAACTGAGTTTGATACTCATGCACAGAAGTGATTTTATGAAGATCTTTGAGCAATTCCCACATGACTGGGTCCCACATGGCTCTGATACCAAATGGTAAGACCCCAAGGTCTTACTATATAATTATTAACAAATTAATGTAAATGTAATCACAGGCCACTCAAAGGGGGCTCCCTTGTAATCGCTTTGCCACTATAGGGGCCTCCCTCAGAATCTATGCTTATTATTCTTCTTATTGGATGATTTTATATGTATGGCCAACCTAATATATATATCTACCCTAAATATATGTTGGTGAAGAGACATGATGGTTCACGTACGAAGAGATGTGATGGTTCATTTTATGAAGGGTTGTGATGGTTCACTTTATAAGTTAATAATATAATAATTAAATGATTATTAATACTAACTAATACTAACTAATAATGTTATGATTGAGGATCCTAACATGTCTAGGTAGGACATTCCAGACTAAAAAAGGAAATTTACCCTTGTTTGAGTGGTAAAAATCACTATTAAGCCCTAAAGCTACCCAAGGTGGGTCATATGTCCTAAAAATGTGTCCATATGATGTATTTTAGGTGCCTACACTAACATGGGTCCCACAAGGGAAATAAACCAATGGAAACCACACATGGGATATATCCACAATCACCACCATCAAGTGATGCATGATGAAGCATATGACTTGGTCATGATTCACTCATTTGAGGGGTTGGATCATGGTTGGCCTCCTTCCACTAGGGAATTTCACCCAAAATATTTTGCAATGCTTTATGTGTATGTTGTGATTTATATACAACCATGAGGACCATCATGGGGTACATGTGGGATAATATCTCAAGACTCTTACATTTATAATTTTTTGTTTGAGAAGGTATGAGACTAGGCAATATGAGAGGAGTGAAGAACGGAACCCAGAGCTAACATGGGGCCCAAAAGAGAAATCAACCAATGTAAACCACACATGCGTAGAGTTACACACTTACCACCATAAATAAATGCTCCCATAAGAGAGGATGGAGCATGTGGATTGACCATGATTCACTTATTTTAGGGACTGAGCCATGGTTGACCTGCTTCCACTAGGGCATTTCATCCAAAATACTACTTATTAAATTACAAAGTTCTATATGGATGTTGTACTTTATATCCCACCATGAGGGTCATTGTGGAATACATGTGAGATAATGGTTGAAGTGTCTCATAGTTTTTCTCAAGACATTTCTAGAATAATTTGTTTCAAAAAGTATGTGACTGGAAAGTAAGAGAGGAGTGAATAATGGACCCTATAGCTAACATGGGGTCCACAATAGAAATCAACCAATGGAAAAAAAATATATGGAGAGATTCACACTCAACACCATTGAGTGATGCTTCCATAGGAGAGGATGGAGCATACAACTTAGCCATAATTCATATGTTTGAGGTGTTGGGTCATGGTTGGCTTGGTTCCACTAGGGCATTTCATCCAAAAGTTTGCTTCCTAATTTACAAAGCTCTATGTGGATATTTTTCTTTATATACCACCATGAGGGCCATAATGGGATAAATATGGTATAATAGCTCAAGACTCTTGCAACATTGCTCAAGGTATTTTTAAAACTTTTTTTTTGAGAAAGTATAAGATTGGGTAGCAGGAGAGGAGTAAATAATGGTCCCTTAACATGGTGTCCACAAGGGAAATAAACCAATGGAATGCACATATGGGGAGAGCTCCATAGTAACCACCATTGAGATATGATACCGTAGGAGGGTATGGAGCATACAACTTGACCATGATTTACTCATTTGAAGGGTTGGATCATGGTTGACCTACTTCCACTAAGGTATTTCACCTAAAATCCTACTTTATAATTTACAAATATCTATGTGGGTGTTGTGATTTATATACCACCTTGAGGACAATCATGGTATACATGTGGGATAATGGCTAAGGACTCTTGCAATGTTTTTCAAGTTATTTTTAGATTTTCTTGTTTGAGAAAGTATGAGACTAGGAAATATGAGAGGACCAAAGAATGGATCCTAGAGCTAACATGTGGCCCAAAAGGGAAATCAACCAATGGAAACCATAAATGGAAAGATTTCCACATTAACCACATAGAGTTATGATCCCACATGATAGGATGGAACATACAACTTCATCATGATTCACTCGTTTGAGGGGTTATATCATGGTTGGTCTGCTTCCACTAGGGAATTTCACCTAAAAGTTTGTTTCCTAATTTACAAATATCTATGTGGATTTTTTTATTTATATAACACCATGAGGGCCATCATGGGATACATGTGGGATAATGGCATAAGACTCTCATAGCATTTCTCAAGGTATTTTTTAGATTTTTTGTTTGAGAAAGTAAAATACTGGGTAGTACGAGAGGAGGAAAGAATGGATCCTAGATCTAACATGGGTCCCACAAGGGAAATAAACCAATGGAAACACACATGGGGAGAGCTCCAAACTCACCACCATTAAGTGATACTACCATAGGAGAGGATGGAGCATAAGACTTGGTCATGATTTTCTCATTTGAGGGGTTGGGTCATGGTTGTCCTACTTCCACTAGGGTATTTCACCCAAAAGCTTTCTTCCTAATTTTAAAATATCTATATGGGTGTTGTTATTTATATACCACCATGAGGGCCATCATAGGATACATTTTGAATAATGGATAAAGAGGCTCACAACATTTCTCAAGGTATTTTTAGAATTTCTTATTTGAGAAATATGAGATTGAGTAGTACGAGAGGAGCAAAGAATGGACCCTAAAGCTAACATGGGGTTCAAAAGGAAAATAAACTAATGGAAACCATACATGGGGAGATATCTACACTCACAACCATCAAGTGATTATCCCACAATAAAGGATGAAGAATATGACTTGGCCATGATTCACTTGTCTGAGGGCCTAGGTCAGGGTTGGCCTACTTCCACTAGAGCATTTCACCCAAAAGCTTATTTCTTGATTTACAAAGCTCTATATACCACCATGAGGGACATATTTTGATACTTTTGGGATAATGTATCAAGGCTCTCACATAATTTCTCAAGGTATTTTTAGAATTTTTTGTTTGAGAAAGTACGAGACTAGGTAGTATGAGAGGAGTGAAGAATGGATCCTAGAGATAACATGAGGCCCACAAGGGAAATAAACCAATGTAAACCACACATGGGGAGATATCCAAACTTACCACCATTTATTGATGCTCCCATAGGATATGATGGAACATTTTTATTGGCCATGATTCACTTGTTTCAGGGGTTGGGTCATGGTTGACCTGCTTCCACTAGGGCATTTCACCCAAAATATTGCCTTATAATTTTTAAAGCTCTATGTGGATGTTGTGCTTTATATACCAATATTAGGGCCATTGTGGGATACATATGGGATAATGGCTCAAGACTCTCATAGTTTTTCTCAAGGTATTTTTATAATTTTTTGTTTGAAAAAGTATAAGATTGGAAAGTAAGAGAGTAATGAAGAATAGACCCTAGAGATAACATGGGATACACAAGAGAAGTGAACCAATGGAAACCAAGAATGGGTAGATCTCCACACTCACCACCATTTATTTATTCTCCCACAAGAGAGGATGGAGCATACAAATTGGCCATAAATCACTTGTTTGAGGGGTTGGTCATGGTTGGTTTGCTTCCACTAGGGTATTTCACCTGAAAGTTTGCTTCCTAATTTATAAAGCTCTATGTGGGTGGTGTTATTTATATACAACCATGAGGGATATAATGGGATACATATGAAATAATGGCTCAAGACTCACAACATTGCTCAAGGTACTTTTAGATTTTTTTTTTTGAAAAAGTATGAAACTAGGTAGTACAAGAGGAGTAAATAATAGACCCTAGAGCTAACATGGGGTCCACAAGGGAAATAAAAAAATGGAAAATACATATGGAGAGAGCTCAATTATCACCACCATTGAGTGATGCTCCCACAAGATGGGATGGATCATACAACTTGGCCATGATTCACTTGTTTGAGGGGTTGGGTCATGGTTGACCTGCTTCCACTAAGTCATTTCACCCAAAATCCTACTTCCTAGTTTTCAAATATCTATGTGGGTGTTGTGCTTTATATGCCACCTTGAGGGACATAATGGTATAAATTTTGGATAATGGCTCAATAATCTCCCAATGTAGCTCAATTTATTTTTATAAATTTTTGTTTGAGAAAGTACAAGACTGAGGAGTATGAGAGGAGTAAATAATGGACCCTAGTGCTAACATGAGGACCACAAGGGAAATAAAATGATGGAATAAACACATGGGGAGATATCCACACTCACCACCATTTATTGATGCCCCCACATGAGAGTATGGAGCATAGGACTTGGCCATGATCTACTCATTTGATGGGATCGGTCATGGTTGGCATGCTTCCACTAGGGTATTTCATCCAAAATCCCACCTCCTAATTTGCAAATATCTATGTGGATGTTGTGCTTTATATGCCACCATGACAACCATATTAGGATACATATGGGATAATGGCTCAAGACTTTCACAATGTTGCTCAAGGTACTTTTAGAATTTTTTGTTTGAAAAAGTATGAGATTGGGTAGTATGAGAGGGGAAAGTAATGGATCCTAGAGCTGATATGGGGCAAAAAAGAGAAATAAACCAATGAAAACCATATATTGGGAGAGCTCCAATATCACCACCATCAAGCCATTATCCCATAGGAAAGGATGAAACATAGGGATTAGCCATGATTCACTCGTTTGAGGGTCTGGGTCATGGTTGGCCTTCTTCCACTAGAGAATTTTACCCAAAAAATTGCTTCCTAATTTGCAAAGCTCTATTGGGGTGTTGTTCTTTATATAAAACCATGAGGACCATCATGGGATACATGTGGGATAATGTATTAATACTCTCACAATGTTGCTCAAAGTATTTTTATAATTTGGCATTCTAAGTTCTATATTGTCAAACAATGGGCTTGCCTTCCTAGGTGCTAGGGTCATTGAATTTTTAAGTAAATATTCCATCTACTAGAAACCCTCTTGCAACTACTATCCATAGGGTAATTGAATAGAAAATTCCAATAATAAAATTTTTCTAAGGATTATTAAAAGGATAATTGAAGACAATAAGAGGAGATGTAATTTAATACAAAACCAATCTTTATGGGTAGATCAAATTAAAATTAATAAGATATTAAAATCCTTATAATATTCATTGGTTTATGGTAAGGAAGTTGTCTTTCCTCTGCATCTAGAATTACCAGCAATGAATTTAATTGATAGAAGCAAATTTTTGGATGTGGAACCAATGGAGGCTAGAATGGAAGAGTTGATTTTATTATAAGAACATTGAGAAAAAGCATACACTAATATTTGGCACCATAAAGTAGGAGTGAAGTGTTAGTTTAACAAAAAAAATTATCCCCAAGAGTTTAAAATAAGTTTTTTAGTTTTAAAATGGGATGAAGAAAGGTCCAAGTTGAGGAAACATTAGAAGCTTGACTTATTATGGTCTAGCAATTATTGAATTTTGGGAAAGCACAAGTCCAATGCATTCAAGTTGTAAAATATGAATGACAATTTTTTGCTAATTTTGATAAACATCCAACACTTGAAGAAAATTCTATAAGGAAGAATGTCCCAAATTACATCATATCTACAAAAATATGCAGAAGAAAAAAATGTTGTGGCACTTTTCATTTGTAAAAAGCTAATTGGCCAAAATAAAAGTTGGCAATCACCAAAATTTTGAAATTAAGCAATTCTATTGGCCAAAAACTTAGCGGCACTAAAATTGTTAATCATACCAAGGCACTTGATGAGGCCTAAAAATGCCTCAATCATAACATGTTTTGAACACTGAAATTGCCTACAAACTCTTATGTTTAATCTAATATGCTAGTTAAGTTAATTCAATATGTTGTGTATTAACTATTTACATAATAAATGTATCTAAAATACTATATTCTAATTTTTACAGCTTTTTGCATAAGTTTTATGTTTTTTTGTTATGACTTGCTAAATGAGATATGCTTAGATTGATAGCAACATTTCACTAATCATGTTTTGATATGTATCAAGCATTTTTTTTACCTAAATATGGCAACAGTGCAAGTAAACTGTTACTGTGCAGCAAAAACTGGTTTTTTCCATGTAAATTCCAACCAGTTGCCAATGAATGGCAAGGCATGGAATTCACATGTGGAAAGAGATGAAGACCATTGGAATATGATCCTGAGAAGTAACCCACATGAGAAATGCAGAGGAAATAATTTAAAGAGCCCACATTTGTTCATTCTAAAGTCTCTTCGAAATGAACAGATATCTTCGAAATGAGAAAACACAGTGTCTTCGGAATGAGCAGATATTCGAAATGGGAATTATAGTATCTTCAAAATGAGCAGATATTTGGAATGAGAATTGCAGTATCTTCGAAATGAGCCACTTATCTTTGGAATGAAAATAGAATGTGCTTTTTGACTTATTGACCGAATTTTCATGCTGGAAAAAGGGAAATAAAGATTGAATAGGGTTAGGGAAAATATCTCAGATCTGACTTTGCCGTCCTTGCCGACCAAAGCCACCATTTATGGAAAGATCAAGTTTGATCTTCTTTTAGGATAAAACTAGGAATTTTTGCAGCATAATAGGATTAGATATTTTTCTTAGTTGTCAATAGATCTTAGGACATCTATAAATATGGCTTCCGTTCAGGTTGAGCTAGGTAGACGGAAGGAGATAGAGAAAGCAGAGAGTAGAGAAATATAGGAGAAAATAGGCAATAATTAGAAAAGTAACTGTTATAGTCCTATAACAGGTTTTCAACAGAATTATTGTAATCATGTTCTTGAATCAATAAAGTGTACTATTTCTATTTCATATTGCTTGTAAATAAGTGTGAGTAATATCTAGAGAGAGAGAGACTCATACCTTCTTCTGGACAAGGATGCTGGCCACTTACAGACCTAGGAGGAGGACTAACAGTAGGTTTTTATTCTAATTTTTCTACAGCAGAATGAGTAGTAGAACTTGTCATTTCATTCCTTTGTAAAAAACTAATGATATTTGCAATATTAGCTTATTTTATGTTTTTTGATTAATGGTTTGGTTGTAATCTCCACTTTTAGCAAAGATTTCAATTTATTGCAGACTGTCATTTCCAGAATTTACTATTTTTTTGTAATTTCTTGCATTTTATGTTTTGTTGTCAACCCCTGCACAAAAGATTGACAACCTTCTATTACAGAGCCTTGACAGGGTTTCATTTCCATGCTATAAGTAGGTTTCCATTGCTGCAAAAGTAAATAGATTTCCTTTCTGCAATTATAATCAGACTTCTAATTCTGCAACTATTATTTCTGCAACATAATTAGGTCTCATTATGCAATTGTAATTAGGATTTCATTTCTGCATTTAATGATTAGTTTCCATTTTTGCAACTTAGATTAAGGTTTAATTTATGCAATTTAGAGATAGGAATGTCCTAAATCCCCCACACAATTGGTTTCACCAATAAGACCTGTTGCTCCATATTGACCTAAGTTATAACCATGTTCACCCCTTCTTCCATAGATAGCCTTGTACACTACCCTGGATTGACAAATTCATTAAGAATTAATGATGTGTATAATGACAACGCATCATTTTGGTGCCATTATCAGGGAATTATGTTGCTATAAGGTAACAATAGTCTAATAGTTGTTAGTTAGACTAAACTTTGAAGATTCGGGATAAAATCTGAATAGAATAGCTAGTTAAAATAACAACTATTGACCTATAATTTATGTCATTTAAGAGTAAACATGAATGAGTAAGTCTAGGGATGAAAAAGGTAGAATTACCCAAAAGGATCCCTGGATTGTTCCATTAAGGAGATCTTCACGCCTAAGGGGTGAATCACCTGTGTTTGAATTACCAAAAATATTGAAAGAAAAATCACCAATCTCACCATCATTAGAACATTATGAGAAAGAAAAATCACCAGTATCATCATCATTAGAACATCCTAAGAAAGAAGAATCATCAGACTCATTATCAACGGAGGGTCTTGGACCTCTTGAGAGAGAAATTTGGATAGGTTTAACTAAGGAACAGGAAACTATGGTAGAAGGAGGCAATCTAGATAGAGATGGCCAACATGGCTATGTCCATAATGAAGGAGATGATCAAGATATGCCCCAACCTTCCAGAACATTTGAATATCCTATCCGTTTGAATCCAACATAAAACTCTCCCATGAAAACTATTTCACCTTCAGTACTTCCAACCTTTCGAGGTGTTGTATCTGAAGATCCTGATCAATTTTTGTTTGAATTCAAAGTAGTGTGTCAAACCTATGACTATGTAAATGACAAACATAAACTTAAGGTTTTTCACTCAACACTCAAGGACTCAGCATTACGCTGGTTCATGAGCTTAGAGCCAAATTCCATCCGAACTTGGGATCAAATGGAAACTGTATTTTTAGACAAATATCAGGAGTATTGTCATGTAAGGAACATGAAATATGAGTTATTCAAGATTAAACAGGAAGATAATGAAACATTAGAAGACTATCTTGATAGGTTCTCCTTTGTTCAAAGGAGATGTGGACTTGTAGAACCAGAGTTATGCAAAACCATATTTTTGAGAGGATTACAAGATGAATCCAGAGACGTATTGGATTTGATGGAAAAAGGGGACGTAAATACTCTCAGTAATGAGGAAATTGTGGATATCTATAGGGATTACTCTCATAATAAGCAGGGAATAAGAAAAAAGAGTACAAATGGCACTGATGTGAAGGAATTAATAGAGGAACTTGCAAATTTTAAAACTGATATTCTAGTGTAATTAAACACAACTTTGGGGGAAATGTCTGCAAAAGAAAAAACCACAGAACCTTTGGAAATTATTGCCCAAGATGTAGAAATAAACATGCTTTGCAGGAATGTCCTTTGAATAAAACATCTATCTCAACCATTTGTAGTATCTGTTCAAAGAAGCATTCAACTGATAAATGCAACCTGCTACCACAACTTAAAACTATGTTAGAAAATTGGACTAAGGAACTCAACTATGTTGGACAAAAATAAGGAGGAAATTTCTCTCAAAACCAAAATCCCCCTCATTTTCCTACAAATTGGGGGCATAATCCCTGGACTATGCCTTGGGGACAATCAGAACCGCCCCAACATCCTTGGAATTATCCTCAATGGAAAAATTCCCAAGAATGGCCGCAAACAAATTGGAGTAACCCAGCCTAGAATGAGAATCAGAATAACCCATCATGGAATAAAAATAACCCATCCTGGAATCAGAATCAGACTAATCCACATTTGATGCAAAATCAACCACAATGGAGTCAACATTACTAGTCCTATCCAAGACAGCAAAGAAATCAAGGTCAAAATCAGCATTTGCTGCCTGCACCTAATCAAAATTTTCAATAAAAACAAAACCAACCACAGCAAACACAACAGGTGAAAAAGCCTCAACTTCCAGCTCAATCAGTCACTAATCCAAATAGCATGAGACAGGCATCCCCTGTCTATGTGGCTGAAGCTGAAGAAAATGTTGAAATAAATGTTATTGATTATAGTAACATCCAACTTCATTCAAGAAAAGTTGTACTTGAACCTATTTCCAATAAAAGCAAGGAAAATGAAGAGCAAGAACCTTTGGAACTAGTTATAGTTGAACCAACAATAGAGAAAGAAGAAGAAAAAATAGAACCACAGGCAGAACAATTACCTTCATCAAAGATAATTCCATATCCTGAAAGATTCAATACCATAGCAGAAAATTCTGAGTCAGACCTGGTCAAGGAACTTAAAAAGTTAACTATATCATTGCCCTTATTGCAAGCTATTAAGGATATACCAGTGATTAAAAGTACTATCTAAGATTTGTGCATTAGAAGAGTAGGAAGAAAAAAGAAAGCATTTCCCAAGACTGTTCAGGTTGAACGAAAGATATCTGATCTCTTGTTTGGAAAACCAGTACCTCCAAAGTATAGTGACCTAGGAAGTCTAGTTATCATAGTTACCATATATTCAGTGCCAATATCAAATGTCTTAGTAGATCTAGGAGCTGCAATAAATGTCATGACCAAGGATATAATGAAACAATTACAGCTCAAACATCTCAGCCCCACATTTATAGTTTTAGAAATGGCTGATAGGTCAGTTGCAAAACCTGAAGGCATCATTGAAGATGTTCCTATAGAAGTTTCTTCTTGGGAATTCCCTGTAGATATTTTGGTTTTACAACCAAGAAATTCAACACATGGATATCCCATCATTTTGTGAAGACCTTGCCTTGCAATTGCAACAGCCTTCATAGAATGCAAATCTGGAAAAATGACTATTTCAAATGGTATTGATCTAAAAAAGATCTCTCTATATCCTCCTGCAAAACCCTCCAGCAATTTTTTAGGTCAGTTATGGTTTCCTGATTTAGATGAAGAATCAGAGGAGGTTATTTCCACACTAGCCACCTTGGTAGTAAGGGAACACACATAAGACCTCCATGACACAGAAAATTTAGAAAATGAAACTATCATAATGAATGTTCTACATGAACAAGGGTTAGAAGAGGAAGCAGTAAATATCCATCAATTGTTAAGGAATAAGGAGAACCAAAATTTTGAAGGTGAACCATCTGTACTATCACAGGAAAACTTTGTTTCACTACCACATGGGTGGCACCATCACCTTATTTTTCCTTCTCACTATTCCATACAAGATATGCTTCCATCAGGAAGTAATGAAACATAAACTTCTTATTTCTTCCCATCTCAATAGTGTCCTCTTAACTCCCTAATCACCAGGTATGAATAAGTGAGTTCAGTCCTTCCAAATACAAAACAAATAGAAGTCCAGCCAGGCAAATTACTGAACATTAACAGTTGGCTTACTAGGGAAGAGAAAGAAAAATTGATAGTTTTCTTCTAGAAGCATGTTTATGCTTTTGCTTGGGACTATAAAGATATGTTAAGAGTTCACCCTGATATATGCACCCACAAAATTTATACTAAATAAGTCAAGCCAGTAAGACAACCCCAGATAATACTGAATCCTACCCTAAGAGATATTGTAAAGGAAGAAATTGAAAAACTTCTGGAGGTAGGATTCATTTACCCAATTTTTGATAGCTAGTGAGTCTCTCCATTGGTTATAGTTCCTAAGAAAAATGGAAAAATGAGAGTATGTGTAGACTATAGAGAGCTGAATAAAGTGACATACAAAGACCATTTTCCATTACATTTCATAGATAAGGTGTTAGATACCCTTATTGGAAAGAAATACTTTTGTTTTCTTAATGGATTTAGTGGATATAACCAAATTCAGGTTGCACCTGAAGATCAAGATAAAACAACCTTTACCTATCCATGGGGAACATTTGCCTATAGAGTTTTACCTTTTGGTTTGTGTAATGCCCCAACAACATTTCAGCGAGCAGTTTTAGATTTTTTTTTTGATATGACTACCAACAGTGTTGAGATATACATGGATGATTTCATAGTATGCAGACAGAATTTTGACTTTACATTAGAAAACCTTGACAAAGTTTTAGCTTGATGTGAAACATACCAGTTATCCTTGAATCCAAAAAAATGTTTTATGATGATGGAGGAAGGAATAGTTCTTGGTCATCACATCTCTCATCAAGGAATCCAGGTTGATCCAAAGAAGGTGAAAATTATCAAGAATATTCTTCCTCCTAAAACTCAGACTAATGTCAGAAGCTTCCTAGGACACATTGGTTTTTACCACAGGTTTATTCCTAGCTTTAGCACAATAGCCAATCCCATGTTTGCCCTATTGACTAAAGATTTTGAATTTTCTTGGACTGCAATATGTCAGGAATCATTTGAAGCTCTGAAAGAGAAATTAGTAACTCCACTCGTGTTAAGAGGACCTAATTGGACATTACCATTTCACATACAGACGGATGCTTCCAATACAACAATTGGAGCAGCATTGGGACAAATTGAAAATGGTGAACACTATGCCATCTACTACATTAGCAAGAATTTGACAGGAGCTGAGAAAAAATATACCACAACTGAGAAAGAATTCTTGGCAGTAATTTATGCCATTAACAAATTCATGCATTACATCACAAGTTATCAAATATTTATTCACATAGATAACACAACCATTAAGTATTTGATGAATAAGCCTATGGTAAGTGCAAGAATTATTCGTTGGTTACTATTGCTGCAAGAATTTGATATCACTATAATCAACAAACCAGGAAAAGCTAATGTTGTAGCAATTTTCTTGTCCAGATTACAGAACACAGATGAAGGGGAATTAGTTGAAGACACCTTTCCTGATGAAAAATTATTTGCTATATAAGTCAAATCACCTTGGTTTGCAGATATAGCCAATTAATTGGTCACAGGGAAAGTTCCTCCATATTTCACTTCAAAACAAAAAAAATAATTGATCAAACAGAGTTCTTCTTTTGAATGGATTAAGGGTATACTTTTTAAGTGCAGTCCTGACCTTGTGTTACATAGGTGCATTCGAAAGGATGAGGTGTATGATATCCTTAGGGCTTGTCATGATGAACCCTCAGGTGGACACTACTCTATAAAAAGCACAATTAGAAAAATTTTAGGGACATGATATTATTGGCCATCTCTTCACAAGGATGTGAAAAAGTACATCAGACATTGTGATGCATGCCAAATAATGGGGAAACCCACTCATACAAATGAAATGCCACTGCAACCTCAATTGGTTTTAGAGCCATTTGAGAGGTGGGGCTTGATTTTGTAGGACTTATTGATCCACCTTCTCAAGGAAAGGTGCATATTCTAGTATGCACTGATTACTTGACAAAGTGGGTAGAGGTGCGTGATTTCAAACATGCTCGTGAAGAGAAGGTCACTGATTTCTTGTATACTCAGATTTTTTAGAGGTTTAGAGCTCCCCGGTCTATCACCACAGACCAAGGACCCCAATTTGCATCTAAAGTCATTGAGGCATTTACAGAATTATATGAAATCAAACATAGAAAATCATCACCTTATCACCCACAAGAAAATGTCTAGGTTGAGGTAACAAACAAGGAACTAGAACGAATCTTAACAAAAATAGTAGCTTTTCATAGGAGAAACTGGTTAGATAAATTACCTGAAGCAGTGTGGGCTTACAATACTACTTAGAAATCCACTACTGGATTCACACCTTATGAACTAGTCTTTGGTAAAAATCCCATCTTACCTATTGAATTTGAGCTACTAACGTTGCGCACAACATTGAAAATTGGAATTGAATTGTCACAGGCATAGACAGACAGGATTCTATAGTTGAATGTATTGGATGAACTTAGGTTGGATGCTCTACACCAAAATGAAGTAATTTAGGAGCAGAGGAAATTGTGGCATGACAGTCACATTCAGCAGAGGAAACTTCAACAAGGAGATTGGGCTTTACTATTTTATTCTTGCTATGAGGACTTCCCTGGAAAGCTGAGACCTAGATGGCTTGGACCTTACCAGATTGAAGAGGTATTTGACAATGGAGCAGCTTATTTATCTCCTATTGATGGGTCACAGAGAAAGTTGGTAGTGAATGGACATCGCCTCAGGGTGTACCATATATCTCTGACTAAAGAGGAATTATTGCAATAGCTTGAAAATTTGGATACACAACAAGTGGAATAAATTTCCTCTTCCACTTCAAAACAATCAGCATGATCATGGATTTCAAGAAAAAAAAAGAAAAATACAAAAAAATCAGAAAAAACAGAAAACAAAAAGATGAATAAAATCTGATTATGAATTCCTTCATGGGCATGATTTTAGGGAAATCATGAATTCCTTCATGGGCATAGTCAGAATCAAGAAAAAAAAAGAATCAAGAAAAAGAGAGAAAAGGAGAGATAAAAAATAATAATAATAATAATAAAAAAAAAAAAGAAGAAGAGAAAAATGAATAACTCGGTAGTGAAAACCTTTTCCAAGGCACTATTGGGTTGGTATGCATGAAAAACAGTTTTCTGGCATGCATAACCTTGAAAATTTCTGAACCATCATTGTACAAATTCACCAATTGCACTTGTTTTGAAATATTGTAGAAAATATCAGCAGAACATCAACAAAGGTAGTCATTCTTCAAAAACTTGCATTTAACTTGTTTTAATCAGGTATATATTTCTTACATTTCTTCATTGTAAATGATTGGTATATAGTATATAACAATTAACCATTAGCATAAAATGGTATCCATAAGAGTTGGCATACTTTAAACATGTTTTGAGAATGAGAATATTGATTTCTGCCTAATCTTCGAAACAAGAATGCCAAAAACAGTGCCTGTTATCTTCTTCAGATTAATTGTTGTATTGTCTTCGTAATGATAGCAGAATGAATGTTGCACTTTATCTTCAGAATGAAGCTTTGTATTTAGAATGACGATTTGTCTTTAGAATGAAGCTTTGTCTTCGGAATGATGATTTGCCTTTGCAATGCAGCCTGATATTCGAAATGAGGATTTATCTTTGGAAAGAGGATTTATCTTCGAAAATAGGATTTGTCTTCAGAATGCAGTAGGAATTGTCTTCGAAATGAAATTCTATCTTCAGAATGATTTGCCTTCGCAATGCAGCCTGATATTCAGAAAGAGGATTTGTCTTCGAAATGAGTATTTATCTTCGGAATGAGGATTTGACATAGCAAAGAAATCATAATCTTTGGAATGAAGACTTGTCTTTGGAATGAAATCATAATCTTTGAAATGAAGACTTGTCTTCAGAATGAAGTCATAATATTCAGAATGAGGTTTTATTTTTACAATAGTTCATAATCTTCGGAAAGAACATTCAATATAATATCTCCATGTGGCATCCAAGGAAGAAAATAAATACGATCAAGTAAGAATTCTTTTGACTGCATATGATAAATGAACACGTGTCAGTTAGGATGTGGTTTGTTTTTGCACCCATTTAGAAAATACCAGAATCACGAAGGACATGACCAACAATATGCCACCATTTGTTTTGATGCTAATAAACATGCACGTGGGAGTCCGCAGGCAAAACAAAAAAACTAAAAAATGAGTAAGGTGGATCTGACGGTGAGGACATCTGTGCAACCATTAATGGACATGTGTTCGAAGAAAAAATAGAAATGCGTGACACCCTTATTTCTAAAGACATATTTTCTAGCGTAAAATGACTACGAGGTACAATGCTCAGATTACGGTTCATTTCGAAGAACAAAAATAGGGCAATTGAAAACTTGGAACCAAACCCTGCAAATCTGCAAACACTAGAAACCAGAGATCCAGCAAAGGAATAACAGTAGAAGTGAGCAGTTTGTAACGTACCAAGACAGGAGAATGGGGCAAAAAATGAAAATGGAACCAGCGGATACCACCCATCTCTGGGAAAATCCAGAATCACTATAGATTTTTGAAGATGGAGGGCTTATGCCATTTTTGGATAAGTTTAATGGGTCCTCTGAATATTTTGCCAGCATGTTTGCCCACACATTCAGAAACAACCGAGCACACATTAACGACATGACCATTGAGGTAACCCCTGAAGTTTTGAGTCAAATTACTGAGCTGCCATTAGAAGGTATTTCAATTTCTAGGTCTGGAAAAAACACATTGGTAAATATAGTTAATCAATTTATGGAAGAAAACAATAAGGAACTAAAATATTTAACACACAATAACACATGCAAGGGGGTAAAAAGGGCCAGCCTGCAGGAACCCTAGGATGAAGTGGCCACATGGGTAATTAAATTTTTAACCTGTGAAGGGTATTATGTACTATTGTTAGGGCATCATATAAAAATTTTAAACCATCTCAGACATGGTAGGAAACAACTAGACGTTAGGGTAAATCTTCCCCTGTATCTACACCAAGAATTGAAAAACATGGCAAAAAGATATCAAGAAGGAAAAGGGAGCCTTCGCCACCATGGTCTCATCAAACTAATTTTCCAGCACCATTTTAGAGGAAACCCTAGGAGTTTTGATAGGTTTTACTCTACCCTAAATGATGTAATTTTTGGAGATGAGGATGAGGAGGAAGAAACAAATGTTGTTGATGCTATTATAGAAGAAGAAACAATTGCTGCAGAGGCTGTTGCAGAAGATGAAATATAAACTATTACAGAAGCTATTACAGAAAAAGAAATACACCCAGCAGCAGCAACAGAACACCTTGTTCCAGAACCTTCAACTTCATGAGCCAAGAAGCAAAAGAAAAGAGGGTCTGGAACTGGTAGCAGAATAGAAAAATAGAAGAAGGTCCATTTTTCTGAAGTTGTAAATGATTTATCAGAATAGGGAAGTGAAGCACCTAGCCCAACAGGGGAAAAAACAACAAGGGAAATAGAAGCATCTGAAACTAAACCCACAACCCCTGCTGTCACTAGAAAACATAGAAAAAAGAAGAAGTTTGCATTTGGAACTAGGAGGTCTACAAGACTCCACTTGAGGGAAATTGCAGAACAGGTCATAGAAGAAGAAGGTGGACAAAGCAGTCCAGATGTCACAGAAATACAACTAGCCCCTGAAAACTTTCTAGAACTACCTAAATAGATAGTTGAAGAAGCGGCTAGGCAGGATAGCTTGGAGATGGCTACAGTTCAAAAGGCCATAGAAATGGTAGATGCAATTATAGAAAATTTCATAGAGCCTCATGAACAAGAACAGACATATATTGCAGAGGAAGAGATAGCTGTTGAGAATCCTACTATAGCTGATTTATCTACATCAGATTCTGAAGCAGAAAAAAAGGAGGAAGACATCACAGAGCAGCTGAGAGCAACAAGAAGTTTTGTCAAAACAAAAACCATATGGATTGAAAAGAGAGAAACATCATTGAGATGCAGGAAAGGAAAATTGCATAGTTACAACAGGAAGTGGCAGAATTGAGAGAAAGGCTGTCATAGTCTAAAAAACAGCCAACTATATCCATTGATGAGGACGATCTGGTTCAATTGCTTGTGAATTTATCTAGGGTAGATGACTCTGTTGAAGCAGACATAGGTGCTCATTTTGTAGAAGCACCCTTTCATTCTAAAGATGTGCCTTCTCATTCAGAAGCACCCTTTCATTATGAAGATGCTTCAGACTTGGCAAAAAGCATAGCAAAAAACATTGGAGATGAGTCACCAGCACAGGAATAGTCCAAGCAGTAGCATGAAACAGATCAAGTAAGTACTTCCATTAATGTCCCTGTATTTCAAACTATTACACCATCAATAGAAGTAGCAAATAAGGGGGTGCAAGTGGAATTACTATCTGATGACAACCCAATAGAAATAACAAAAAAGGGGGTACAGGTAGAATTATTGATAAATGATCAACCACTAGAAGTGGCAGAAAAAGGGGTTCAGGTAGATCTGCTACCTATAATTCCACCTGTAGTCAGACCACCTAATACTATGTCCTTAGAACAATACAATGCAAACATAGCCAGTTGGGTGATTAGATATGAGAAGCTTGCCACTAAGACTAAAAAATTCAAATTGGAAGGAAAACAACTAGAGGCCAAGGAAACAGAGATTCAGGCATTGAAAGAAAATGTGTATGATTTATGTCAAATTACTGAATTTTTAGTCCAATTCAGATGACCAGCCAGATTTTATAGTCTTATTCTGAAGGAGAGATACATCAGATGGCAGGTCATGCAGATTAGATCAGGTCTTCCATATAAATTGGACACCACTACAAATTTCCTAGAAGCATATTTTGATAGCCCTATTGAGCAAAAAAATCTCCTGTGTGAACTATTTTTACACAACTTATTTATTTCAGAAGAAGTAGAATTTCATCCTCATATCTACATTGGAGATGTTCAATTGAGGGCATTCATGTCCACCTTGTAAAATCAGTTTTATTGGGACCAAGAGAAAATGCAGAACAAAGAGATTGAAACAAGAGTTGAATTGTTAGTCAGAGCAATTCAAATCACCCCATTATCACAAGACATCACTTCACCATGATGAAGAGGGATGATGTGAAGAGAATTTACTTAACAAACTTGAGGGACTGTGTGAACAGATTTCAAAACTTCTATAATGACAATTTTGTGCCAGCATTATCAGTCTGTAGAAATAGATGGGCTGAACTCTCCATGTCTTTACAGAAAAGAGAACCCATCTCCCCCATAAACTTAGAATGATCCAGAAGAAGGGTAGAAGGAGTAATACAGTTTATTGAAATCATGCAACATAATTGGATAGGTCTCAAATTTAGGCCTCCAACCATCATCACTCCAGTTCCATTCTACTTTGAATAAGATGCCCAACCTGATGAACAGTTTGAAGAATGGCTCAAGAACCTTCAGGAGAACATGGGGTATTATATAGGCAAGAAGTTGTTCTATAGGTCATGGAATTTGACCATGGACATATGTGATTCCATAGCCCAACAGAATGCATGAGGACATGCATCAATATAAGTTGGGGGGAAAATGATGAGGCCTGAAAATACCTCAATCATAACATGTTTTGAACACTGAAATTACCTACAAACTCTTATGTTTAATCTAATATGCTAGTTAAGTTAATTCAATATGTTGTGTATTAACTATTTGCATGATAAATGTATCTGAAATACTATATTCTAATTTTTACAACTTTTTGTATAAGTTTTATGTTGTTTTGTTATGACTTGCTAAATGAGATATGCTTAGATTGATAGCAGCATTTCACTAATCATGTTTTGATATGTCTCAAGCATTTTTTTACCTAAATCTGGCAACAGTGCAAGTAAACTGTTACTATGTAGCAAAAACTAGTTTTTTCCATGTAAATTCCAGCCAACTGCCAATGAACGGCAAGGCATGGAATTCACATGTGGAAAGAGATGAAGACCATTGGAATCTGATCCTAAGAAGTAACCCATATGAGAAATGCAGAGGAAATCATTTAAAGAGCCCACATTTTTTCATTTCGAAGTCTCTTTAGAATGAACAGATGTATTCAGAATGAGAAAACACAGTGTCTTCAGAATGAGCGGATCTTCAGAATGAGAATTGTAGTATCTTCGGAATGAGCAGATCTTCAGAATGAGAATTGCAGTATCTTCGGAATGAGCCACTTATATTCGGAATGAAAATAGAATGTTATTTTTGACTTATTGACCAAATTCTGATGCCAGAAAAAGGGAAATAAAGATTGAAAAGGGTAAGGGAAAATATCTTAGATCTGAATCCGTCCTTTCCGACCAAAGCCACCATTTATGAAAAGATCAAGTTTGATCTTCTTCTAGGATAAAACCAAGATTTTTTGTAGCATAATAGGATTAGATCTTTTTCTCAGTTGTCAGTAAATCTTAGGACATCTATAAATATGGCTCCCGTTCAGGTTGAGCTAGGTAGAAGGAAGGAGATAGAGAAAGCAGAGAGTAGAGAAATATAGGAGAAAATAGGTAATAATTAAAAAAGTGACTGCTACGATTGTTAGAGTAATATTCCATTACTTGGGATAATTACCATTTACTCCATTAGGGTAAAATGAGGTAGTATATTGCATTATACTACATTAGTTAGATTATTACATCTACTTTGACTATTTACCATGTAGATATTTATTGTTAAAAATATCTAATGGTTAACCTAGATAACTTTCTAAATATTCTAGGTTAGTTGTTAGTTGTTGGTGCTTATTTCTCTAAGCGCGTAGGTTAGCGATAACTTAGATTAGATATTATTTTAATATCTATCCTACATATTGTAACCTATAAATACCTAGCTTATTCCTATGCTAAGGTTAATGGTTAAGGTTATTATTTGGTTAATATATTTTTGTTAGCACTCTAACCTTTTTCCTAACATTGGTATCAGAGCCATTCTGCTGGAGTAGGAGCTGGAGAGGCCCACAACACTTTGTGGCACGCTACCCGAGGAGGTGGCCCATAGCACTCCAGACACGCTTCTTGAGGCAACCCATAGGCTGACCGACATGCTTTACGAGGCGGCCCGTAGGAGCGGACCTGGACAAGGTAGGCAACGTCCCATTCTAGCTGGACCAGGGGCTCAAATCTCGACACGGGACCCCCTGGATAGGACCCGTATTTTGAGGAAGCAGGCCCTGGACAAGGCGGGCGTGACATCCCGTTCCAGCGGCACGGATCCCGAGGTCGACTAGACTGGTTGACTGGACCTCGGGCACGGATCTTGAGGCTAACTGACAGGCTGACATTGGATCGTCGACACAGATTCGACAATCGGTGACACAGATCTAGCGACCGAGATCTATGAGGGCAGGAGCGCCCTCCGATATTCAATGACCAGATTGGTGACCTAAACTGATGACACCCATGCGACCTCAAGCACAAATCTTGAGGTGTTGACATGGTAGACAGCTACTGACTCGACCTCAAGCACAGATCCTAAGGTGCTAACGTGGAGGATAGCCACTGGACGACGCATACTGGACCGACCGAGATCGAACAAGTGGCAGACAACCACTGGACAACGTTGGACAGACCACACAAGGTGACACGTGGCACGTGATGTGACTGACTGGACACGTGGTGGCCACGTGGCGAAGAGCCACGTGGACCACCGAACACGTGGACCCCTCCGACCGTGCCACGTGGGCGACAACAAAAGGGGTCCACTCGGACCCTGATTGCCCAAAGGCAATCACGCGTTAATGAACGCGTTAAGGCCTTTAAAGGCCTTATTCATCCCTCGCGGGATGAATGTGGGATTAAAACCCACATTTTTGGGTTTCCCCACCCCGACGGGAATAAAGGGAAGGAATTCCCTTCCCTTCCCGTCGGGCGACGTAGCCCGACTGGCAGGAGCGCCAGTCGGGGCGCTTACCGCCGCGGGGTCGGGAGTTCGACTCCCGACGGGGTAGAAAACCCAATTTTTTTTGGGTTTCCCACGGCCGACGGGAATAAAGGGAAGGAATTCCCTTCCCTTCCCGTCGGGTGGCATAGCCCGACTGGCAGGAGAGCCAGTCGGCCAGTCTCCCGACCAGGAGGTCGGGAGTTCAAACCCCGTCGGCTCCAAAAATGGTATATTTTTTTTGCTAAAACGCGGCGGAGGAAAAGACAAGGTAAAAGGTTAAATTTTTTTTTTTTGTAAATTTTTAATATTTTTTTTAATCTTTTTATTTAATAATTTAATATCTTTTGTTTAGAATCAATTTTTTTTCAAAAATTACATTGATTTTTTCCAAAATTAAATTTTATTATTAAATAAATATGATTAGATTTATTAAACTTCTGCATTAAAATAGAGAATTAAAAACCTATTTTTTGCAACACAAACAAATGAGTGCTTTTGTTTTTCCATAAAACGGAATATAAGACATAGAAGAGCAACTTTTTATTGCAAAATTAGGGAACCTTAATTCTTCTCAAACCTTGTTAATTTAGCATACAATAAAGGTTCAAACCTGAATTCTTTTTTGCCAAATTGTAACACAAGGAGACTGAAATTTTTTTGTAAAATTCAAAGGCAAAGTGTGCATTTGTTTTCTCCAAAGGGGGATATAAGACATAAAATTGCACATTCTTTTTTGCAAAAAATTGAGAAGAAATTGTAACCTTGGGTCCATCAAAAACTAAGTCGTTTGTCGACTAGTTCTGGAAGCCTTCCAAATGCGGGTCGTGTGTCGACTTGTCTTGGAAGGAGTGCTCAAAATTGTTAATTTTGCAAAATTCAGGGGGAAGACAACATTGTACTTCTTTTGCAAAATTGTAAAACAAAGTAGGAGACATAAAAATATCATTTTTTTGCACAACACAAAACACACATTTTGTTGCAAAAATTAAAAGGTGCATTTTCGATTTTACTCGACACCTTTATTGGCAAATTAGGTGCATTTTCGGTAGCATCCGACACCTAGGTGATAAGAATTTTGTGGGCATTCTTGTTTGATTATTGCATTATTTCTTTTGCAATTATAAGTCATATAATCAAGAACACACTAAACCCCAAAATTTCACAAATTTGTGTAAATCCTTGCACAGATTTAAAGCCAAAATTACTTGATATTCTCTCCTAAATCAACAAAACCCCTAATTCACTCTTATTTGTTTGGCTTAATTTCCTCCAACTTTTCATCCTTCTTGAAAGGAGTTAAGGCAGGTGCCATTAAATATCTGTTTGAGTGAATTATATTTTGGTACTCTTTTAGGGTAATCAAAAGAAAGAACAAGTTTTATTAGGGAACCTTGAAAGTAGCAATCCTTTGCACTAAGGGGGGATAATTCCTTTCTTCCTTCAAACACAGATCTTGACAAGAGGGAGATAAAACTTGTAAAGGCATTCAGAAAAGTAGAAGTCATCATACAAACTATATCTTTTCTTTTAGACTTCATAATAGCCATCATGCTTGAAGTACTTACAATAAGAAAGGACAAAGTGGTGAACTTTTTTGATCAAATTGCCTAGAAAGAATAGTTTTGCACAAATTGTAAAAATGAAAACCAAGACACCATTCAGTGTTGGTTTCAAAACAAGCAAAACTAAAATGGCAAAGGCACAACAAAGAAGCCATATTTCTTATGAAGTGTCCCTTGGGCAAAAGCACAACAAGGAGTGCTAAAATTGCTAAAGACAATATTGTAGAGGGAAAACACATGTGTCCCTTGGGCAAAAGCACCATATTCTCTCTCTCTTCTTTTAGGCTTCATAAATAGCATAAGTATTTTGTTTGAAGACCTTGCAATAAGGGGTGCTTGTACCTCTTTTAGGCTTCATAAATAGCAAATTCTAAGTGTTTGAAGTACTTGTAACAAGAGGAGCGACTTTTTGTGATGTAAAATTGTCTAGGAGGCAATATTTGTAAAATCCTTCACAACACTCTTGAGTTGCACACTTTATGCAATTGAGGGGGGATAAACATTTCTTTTCTTCACTATTTTTTGTAAATAGGGAAGAAGGCTTATAAGGGTGCATTTTCGGCTTTGACCGACACCTTAGTCACACTTCCTTCAAAAATTAATTACACTATGTTTTGCAACAAGAAGGGGGAACTTATAAGGGTGCATTTTCGGCAGCGACCGACACCTTAGCTACCTTATCTTTTGCAAATTCATATTGTAAATGAATGAACCTTGTATGAAGTGATCTATTCTACTACACCTAGCGATTGCAGCGGCTGGTTACCCATGCAAATCGATTGGATGATGTGATTACCATAAGGACATTTGTTGGCGTGAAGACAAAGTGAGGAATGACCCACTTTTTGCTTAGAAGCAACCAGAGCACTGTGATAGAGCAAAGAACCAGCAGATCAACATCTTCTTCACTGTATTGGGGCAGTTATATACTTTTACCCAAATATTGTTGTATGGAGGGATATGTATGTATTACCCAAATAATGTAATAAGGGGGGATGTTAGAGTAATATTCCATTACTTGGGATAATTACCATTTACTCCATTAGGGTAAAATGAGGTAGTATATTGCATTATACTACATTAGTTAGATTATTACATCTACTTTGACTATTTACCATGTAGATATTTATTGTTAAAAATATCTAATGGTTAACCTAGATAACTTTCTAAATATTCTAGGTTAGTTGTTAGTTGTTGGCGCTTATTTCTCTAAGCGCGTAGGTTAGCGATAACTTAGATTAGATATTATTTTAATATCTATCCTACATATTGTAACCTATAAATACCTAGCTTATTCCTATGCTAAGGTTAATGGTTAAGGTTATTATTTGGTTAATATATTTTTGTTAGCACTCTAACCTTTTTCCTAACAACAGTCTTGTAACAGGTTTTCAGTAGAATTATTGTAATCATGTTCTTGAATAAATAAAGTGTACTATTTCTATTTCATATTTCTTGTAAATGAGTGTGAGTAAGATCTAAAGAGAGAGATACTCATACCTTCTTCTAGACAAGGATGCTGGCCACTTCTAGACCTAGGAGGAGGACTAACAGTAGGTTTTTATTCTGATTTTACTGCAGCAGAATGAGTAGTAGAACTTGTCATTTCATTCCTTTGTAAACAACTAATGATATTTGCAATCTTAGCTTATTTTATGTTTTGTGATTAATTATTTGGTTGTAATCTCCACTTTCAGCAAAGCTTTCAATTTATTGTAGACTTTCATTTCCAAAATTTACTATTTTTCTATAATTTCCTGCATTTTATGTTTTGTTGTCAACCCCTGCACAGAAGATTGACAACCTTCTGTTACAGAGCCTTGATAGGGTTTCATTTCCATGCTATAAGTAGGTTTCCATTGCTACAAAAGTAAATAGATTTCCTTTCTGCAATTATAATTAGAATTCTAATTCTGCAACTATTATTTTTGCAACATAATTAGGTCTCATTCTGCAATTGTAATTAGGATTTCATTTCTGTAGTTAATTATTAGTTTCCATTTCTACAACTTATATTAAGGTTTAATTTATGCAATTTAGAGATAGGAATGTCCTAAATCCCCCACACAATCGGTTTTACCAATAAGACCTGTTGCTCTAGATTGACCTAAGTTATAACCTTGGTCACCCCTTCTTCTACAGATAGCGTTGTACATTGCCCTGGATTGACAAATTCATTGAGAATTAATGATGTGTATAATGACAACGCATCAGCACTCCCATGTAGTAATGGTTTTCAAGCATAATTATGGCAACAAGGCTAGGCACATGTGATATTTGGTATCAAATGAATGAATGGTCAATATCTCCATTATAAAAGTAAGGCCTATGAATTAATTTTGTACACATGAACAATCAAGTACCCAAAGAGTAAAGCATTTTGTGGAACAAATGTAGAGAAATTTCATGCAAAGGTGAGCAGTTATATCTTTAATAAAAATAACTATAGTTGGTGCTAAAATTCCTAAATTTTAATAGCTATGGGAGGAAACACAAAGGGCTAGAAAGGCTACAAGAATTAGAAGGCTACCATATATATCTATGACCTTATGAGGGAAATTCATTACCTAGTTCTTACAATCAAGGTGAATTTGAAGGATTTTAGAGAGGTGTCTTAGGAAAAGGTAAATAAATTCTTAGTTGACATGGTACAAGTAGCTACTTAGAACTCATTACTATCATCATATATTTGTAGGTTTGTACATCCCTACCCATAGCTCATCAAAGTAGTGGTAGAAAATTATTATATGGAGTTCAACAAACAATTTTTGGGACCTGTGCTAGGTTCTATATATGGGATAACTCTTTGGTTATCTTAGGATGTAATGGATAAGCTTCATGGTCCTCTATGGGAGCTTGTATATTGGTATTTTCTAGAATGTTACACCATGATAAGGGCATATAGTTTTAGTGGATACCCATATCTACATCCCTACTATGTGACAAATTGGGTCTTTGCACTAGAATTATATAAATAAATTAATGGCATAGATGAAATATTTAGGGTTAATATAAATAAAATTAGCACATAACATATTTCTTTTAATTTTGGACCAATTACCATAACTAGTTGAAACCAAGGTGGAGTCTCAAAAGAAAAACTCAATAGGCTTCAGTTGTTGATAGTGTTGCATAAATGAAATTATGACCAAGAGAGGAAATATAAAGCTAAGTTAAAATCCTTAAACAATAAATCCTTGGCATTTGATCATCTTTCTTGATCGGATATAGAAGCATTTAGGAATAATTTAGAAGAGCAAGTACCATATTTAGATGTAACAAAATTTCAAGTGAGGCCTCCATGGAGAGAGTGCTATAATATGGTGTGATCGTATGTCCCAATAAAAAATAAATATTATAGAATAAATAATTAGTTAGTTTAATACATTAAAGATAGGAAATAGTGATCAAATGAGAATATTTGAGAGTGGTGAATTTCCATATGTGAGTGGGGCACATAGAATAAGATATTTCCCAATAATGCAAATAATCTATTTGAAAGGAAGTTTGACATAGAGTATACCAAGTGGCTATCTTAAAATAATGGAGAATAAAATCCTACCTTAATATTAAAAGAGAAAGAAGAAGAATATGATGATGAAGAACATACCTCTAAAGATGAAGAGGAGACCAAAAAGCAATTTCTAGCCCAAGGCTAGCACATTTTCATGAATATAGAATAATAAGAAGACTTATCTTCTAAATAAATGCTTGGAAAAATATTGTAGAGAATAATTCTAGGAGAAGTAAATCCCAGGTGAATACCATTTAATGGGAGAAATCTCAATGTGATGAAATGGGAGTCTTATAGTTGCAATATAATAACTACAAGCTAGAAATTTAGTGGGGTTAAAGATGATGTAAATGATAGAATACTTCAAAGGATGCATGTGACCAATTGGGTCTATAATAAAGGAGCATCTCCAGTCCAAATAAAATTGAGAAATAGCTAAGAGAAGAATTTCTTATTTAAGCTAGTAGGATAAGACTACAAAAATGATTAAGACTCAAGAGATGATTCTAGAAGCTCAACAAACAATAGTGGAAAACCAACATAATGATATGGAAACTCACAAGAAATACCCAAAAGCACAAGATACATGGTGAGTAGAAAATGGTGTTCTATAAAACAGTTATTTTATTTCCATTAATTTATCAATCTAGGAGTTCATAAACTTGTGAGTACTTATGTACAATATATACATGTAGTAATTTGGATATGAGTCCTATATATTAGTTGGTTTGGTGGAGGGTGTGTTTGTCTATGTATTTTAGTTTTATCCAAACCAATTAAAACTAAATGTAAAAAAATAAAGCACACAATTAAAATAAATTGTAGGAAGTAAATTGCTCACAACTAAAATTAAAATACTAAAATTAAATACATGACTGAAATAAAAGTTGCTGAAATTAAACATACGTCTGGAAATAAGAATGCAAGAAATAAATACATAGCTGAAATAAATAAAGTAGGAAAGAAGCACCCAATTGAAATAAATAAGGAAGAAATAAAATAAACAAGAAAGGATTGCTTCCTAGAGTGGGCCCAAGCTCTCGTAGATGATCCACCCAATTGGTTACATAGAAATAATTATTTCAAATACATGCAAATAAAAAATACTCGAAACATTATTAATATTTATGCAGCACAAAATAATAAAACTTCACAAATTTGCCAATATCCTTATTTAGGGATGGCCTGTGTTTTTATACAAAATGTGACCAATCCCTGTTACAAAACTAGGTTGTTCTAATTTAATCATACATCAGGATTTATTACAACTAGATCATGCATAGTTACAATTATCATCTATTAAAGGAGTGACCATGTCTAAAATTAATCATGAAATATAAGAATGACACTCCCTAAGTTTACATAACAATTTATTTCTAAAATTTGTGTGGTCTCTCAGTAAATCGATCAACGCACAAAATAAAGTTGATTTATTCCTACCGAATATAGGCACCAAGATATATATGCCTTCTGGTCATTGGTAGATAGTTGTATTTCCTAGCATCAAGATATAGGCTACAAGATATAAGCATCGAGATATAGGTACTGGACTGCACCCAAAATATAGGTGTCGACCTACACCTAAGATATAGGCATTGACCCTTATCAAGATTTAGATGTCATCTTTAGGCATTGTGATCTCCTTCCAAATGTGTGTCGTTCTTCAAACATATTACACTTATTGTATGATGCTAGGTCCATGCAGGACCTTGACTAAAAGATGTGAAAAAGCAACAAAAATTTGCATCTACACACATTTCCCACTAAAAACACCAGTCAAGCATAATACATCATTTTCCATTAAATATATGCAATAATTACACAAAAATGCACTCCTAGTGTTAGACATGCCATACAACACCCCTTTTAGTCATGCATAAAAATGAGTATTTTTGGTGCTCATAATACCCCCATGCCTAAGTATTTAACATTTTATCATGTCACCTTATGCTAATAATTCCTTATTTCATTTATAGCCTTCAAGTATACTCTATTTTAGTGTCATAATTCTTGAGTTGTGGCCTTGTCCATTTCCTTGTTTCATTTGTATTAACTATGTTTGTTGGGTTGATTGGGACCTGTTTCCCTAGCTTAATATTTCTCATGCTAATGACACTGGTTGGTTCAAATGGGACCTATGTCCTCTTCTAGTGGCCTATTAATTATAAGTATAAATACATCTCATTCAAGGGCTAGAATGAATTGCTGCTAGAGAAAATTATCCATAGGTAATTGTTCTACCATTTCAATCATAGGAGTATCCCATTATAGAAACTATGACATATCAACTAATCAATATTTTGGTAGAATTGTTGCCTATGGATATACTACTAGTGCTCCCTTATTTGTAACTTCATATTTGACCTTCATTTCATATTTTAGAGGATTCAATGACCAAGGTTGGATTTTTCTAACTGGTGGTGGCATCACAGGTTCTTTGTTGAACATCCCCATTCATAAAAAATATTCCATCTTTTGTGATGGATATCCATTGATAGAAGCATATAGGGCTTCAAATTATACTAGGTGCATTGGTTTTACACTGATGTATGGCTCTTTTGTTACCCTCTTGTAATCTCACCGTGTTTCCTTGTACTTCTTCAAGCTCTCCTTGAGATTGAAGAACTCCTATCAATGGATTGCAAAAACTTCAAGTGACATAGTCCACTCTTCATCGAAGTTGAGATCACATTGCACTTTTATTTTTCTCCCCTATGGACTTCTTGCCATATCCTTTTGCTTCTACTTCCTCATTATTTTTTGGGCATATACACCAATTGGCACTATGAGATAAAACACTACTTCTATCCTTGGAAGTTATTTTTCTTAATCAATAGATGGCTCTATCTCTAGCAATGCACACTAGTTCATAAGTACAATAGCAAGAGGTTTAGCTTATGTGTGGTCAAACTATAGCTAACCAACTAACTAGGTAGTAAAAAAAGGTTTTGTGGACTCCCTTATTGATTGTGTGGCATCACCATGATCAGTTGACTCCCTAGCTAACTAAGTAGTGTCGTCATGTGTTGTTGACTCTTTAGCTAACTGGGAAAAATATAGATGACCAACTTTAGGTCGATCAACTAATTGGGTAGTAGTAGAATGTTTTGCTAACTCACTAGCCAACTAAGTAGTCTCAACCTCCTCACTATCTAAAAGATCAACAAATATGAGCCCACTTTGTAAAATAGGACTCCCTTATTCCTATGAAGCATCTACCATAGGTGCTTTTGACTCCTTACCTACTCAAATATTTGGGCATCTGATGACCTTATAGCATCAAAATGATACGTCCCTATAGATGCCATCCTCTCTTCTAAGTCAATGGAGTAAATTGTTGGGCCCATGGTCCAGTCTATTTGTAATTGATACACCATGCTCTCTAGTTGCTATATTGTGATCGTCAATTTCTATACAGTGTGGTTCAATTATTGCTACTCAATTATGGTATCCCATAAAAATTCTTGAAATTTGGCCTGTATTGCAAGAAAATTTTCCTCCCAATTGGAAGCTTGCACTTTTATTTCCTATAAATAGCCATGGAGGTCTTCCTTCAAATATTCTTTGTAGGGAACTTCAATAGAATCCAAGCCCTGCAATACCTAGATGACTTGTTCGTCCTATATGGTGTAGTCCTTGTTGCCCTTCGATGAATTGTAGTGGACCAAAGTGTCTATTATTGCTCCACTCCTAGACGTAGGTGATGATGCTGCACAAAATGGGCTCAATTTTGCCTACTCTACCTCCCCATATGAATGACTATATTGGGAGGTAGGCACCTCTATTTCATCACCCTAGTTATCTTCATGTCACTCGCTAGATGATTCAGTTGTAGCTTCCTCTATTGTAGTGATCGGTGATGACAGTGCAACCCTCTATGCTTCAACAAGCTGAATTAGGATTGAAATCAGGCCATGATGTCGTAATGCCAATGTTGTACCTACCTGGTATCTATTGGAATCATCCTATAGGGCACTCATTAGATAAAATGGGATGTTGATATGGTTACCATGCAACAAATTATTCAAAAACTAAAAGTAGTTGGCATTGAGCTAAGAATATCATCTATTGTAGATGAAGAACCACACCAAATGTTCAAACACTTGTCACCATTTTTCTAGGAAATATTATTTTTGTAATACTGATCTCATCAACAATGACATGGGTTACCCAAAGAATCATTAAGCACATCATTTAATTTTATCTCCCTTATACATACTATCCCCTATGCGTGGGAGGATAGTGACTTCCACTACATATTCCTCTAGCACTAGTATTACCAGTCATCACATTTGCACAACCCCATTATCCATTGAGGTTGTAAATTCCAATGCTACCATGAGATCCTATTATTGACTGACCAAGCAGTATTAACCCAACCACCCTGTAACTTTGAATTGATCCCTGATAAAGCTTGTAATGCCAAATAGATCTATCAACTCATATCTCTTTTGTTCATGATTTCATGAAGGTCCTCCTATGGTGTCTGCACTATTTTTATTATTCTAGTGTCGAAGTAGGTAACTATATTTGCATTTAACATGCCAAAGCATGCAACAATTTTCGTGCATATAGTGGGCACCTATGCCCCTGTAATTAGAAATAATTATGGAATGTGTAATTATTCTTTAAGCATGCACTTGGATATAGTTGGATATAGTTCGAACCTCCCCCATGCTTGATTGGTACCACTTGGTGAATTGTTGATGTGGGGTGGCAAGAGTGGACAATAGAAATGTGGGGCATGTACTAGCACGTACCATAGAAATGTTTCTTGTGATAACTATGCACATAAATAAAAAAAATATTAGTACACACCTAGGTAATTTTTTTAAAACATGATGTGTAGACACTTGGTGGTGCAAATTGATTAATCAAAGCTTTCATTACAGTGTATCGGGAAAATAAAGGACTTGAATTTTTCTATACGAAGCAATCTTGTTAAGTAATTTTATTAGGTACTGCATATTATTAATTTCAATATCTTGTGCTAAAAATAAAACTTATGATTAATTATCATGGGACAACACACTTTCAAATTGGAATTCAGAAGTACTGTATCCCATTGTGTTAGGATCCTCCATCCTAACATTATTAGTTAGTATTAGTTAGTATTATTAATCATTTAATTATTATATTATTAACTCATAAAGTGAACCATCACATATCTTCATAACATGAACCATCACGTCTCTTCACCAACATAGCTTTAGGGTAGATATATATATTAGGTCAACCATTCACACAAATCATCCAAGAAGAAGAATATATATTTTTTTAAACCCATTGGAGGGATTTCCCAAACCAATGCAAAAGGTGATTCATATCTAAAAGTGATTCTATTTATTTATTTCTCCTTTATTAAATTATTGTTCTAGGAACCCTTGGTTCCTACCATCTGGTATCAGAGCATTATGGATCCAGCCATATGGGACCAAAAATTTCAGGAAGAAGTTCAAAAATTGAAGGCAGAATTTCAAGAATTGCCTCAACCAGATTGGCAACATTTAGAAAATATTTTTAGTGTGCAACATTTAGAAAATATTATAGAAAATACTATTAGTAAGTGCATTGAAAATTTTATGGAAGCACAGGAAAATGAAGAAATCGTAGATGAGGAAGATGAGGAAGCTAAGGAAGATGAGAAATATAATGAATATGTGGAAAATAAGGATAATGAGCAAGCAATACCCAAAGCACCTGATCACAACAATGAAGGCAATACGGTTGATATGCCAAAAGTGATTGATGCATCAGGAAAGGATGAGGTAGACATTCCCAAAGTGACTCATTATGGCCAAACATGCACTCTACAAGAACTACACTCAATTTCCTCTTCAATAGTGAGTTATCACCACAGGGTCAAACCTATTCAAAAATAAGGCAGAAAGGTGACTACACACTCCTCCATTGCCTCTCCTAGGGAACAACAGGAGAATGTAGAAGTTTTACCACCTATTTTTATGCATCATTCTAAGGTGTTCAAAGAACCCCAAGGATTTGCCTTCCCTCATCATCACACATTTACTAATATTTTTGGCAATCCCCCGTTAACGCTTCATCCTTCTTGATATCCCTGCCTATGGAAGGATGACATTAAAATATTCCAAGAACTTACACAAATCCTTATTGGAAAACAAAGGATAAAGCTCCTCACTTTGAGCTTTCAGGACAAAGCTCTTTTTAAGAAGGGTGGCATGTTAGGATCCTCCATCCTAACATTATTAGTTAGTATTATTAATCATTTAATTATTATATTATTAACTCATAAAGTGAACCATCACGTCTCTTCACCAACATAGCTTTAGGGTAGATATATATTAGGTTGGCCATTCACACAAATCATCCAAGAAGAAGAATATATATTTGTTTAAACCCATTGGAGGGATTTCCCAAACCAATGCAAAAGGTGATTCATATCTAAAAGTGATTCTATTTATTTATTTATCCTTTATTAAATTATTGTGCGAGGAACCCTTGGTTCCTACCACATTTTCAATATCTCATGAATGAGCATACTATGATTTTACTGACCAATAAGTAGGTAATTTTCATTCATCGAAGAGTTGATTTTATTGTATGCACATGGATATATGTGTCACTTCTGGATAGGTGTTGCTTCTACTCTAGTTGTAGGCACTTTTATTTATATGGAAGGTAGGTGCTTCTACTATGTTTTGATAAAGGTGCCTTCACTATTCTGGTTCTAAAGATAGGCACCCTCATTGCTCTGAATAAATTTGCCTATTTTCTGGATATAGATTCTACTTCTACTCTAGATATAGGTGCTTGTGTTCTAGATATATGTGTCTATGTTCTACCTTTGAAGATAGGTGCTACCCTCATGGTGGAAAGTAGGTACCTTTATGGTGGCATGAATATAGGTGCTGCTCCTCTTGGTAGAAGATAGGTGCCTTTGTGGTGGCCCGAATATAGGAACCACACTCTTGGTGGGAAGTAAGCACCTTTTGTGTTAGCTTGGATACACACATCATACTTATGGTGGAGAATAGGTGCATGCTACATGGCCCGAATATAGGCACCTACTGTCATTGGGATATAGGCACCTTTTTTGAATTGCTACACTCCTAGAAAGTGGAAAAAACAAAATGGCATAGCTTCATGCCTGATAGGCTTATTTGATCTGGATGCCTACAACTTGCAATTAACTCCACGTGGCCTTGCAAAAGAAAAATTAATAAAATAATAATAGGGTAGCATAGTTTTATTCCTGATAGGCTTGGTATCCAGATGCTTATAAATCTACAATAAATTCCACGTAGCCCTACAAAAAAATAATAATAAAATATAAATATATTCTAAAATAGTTAGGAATATATATATATATATATATATATCTTTTTTTCTTTTTTTTAAATCTATTTTACAGTGAGCACATAAGTATTCATCAAATAGCTAATTGTTTTTAGAGAATGGGGGTCTCCCCCATACCTATTTTTGAGTCGATCGCATGAATTAAAAGTGCATGGTAAGGTCGTAAGTGGTGGTCATTGACCCTAAAAACTATGGTTTTGTCGTCAATGGTTCTAACATGGACAATGCCCTTATTGGTAATTTCGATTATGTCATATGGGCCCATCCACCTCTACATGAGCTTTCCATTTCACTCCTAGAATTGGGAATCATATAATAGTGCCCATTCTCCTTTAAATTTTGTTAGTCTTATGTGGTGGTCATGCCACATTACCCTCTGCTTTTGCTTTATTTTTGTGCACTACAACGTATCTTGCATGTATTCATACAACTGATTTAATTGGTGAATACATTATTTTTGTGTAGAATCTAGATTCATATTGAGTTCCATAGTAGTCCACAGAGTTTTAATTTCAAATTTGATTAACATCATTGATTTTTACGGTACAAAAACTGAAATGGTGTAAATTTTCATGTAGTCCAATATGTCCATACTACTTACAGGAGGTACTTCTCCCAATCCTTCTTGTGTTTTTGCATTATCTTTGTTTGAATGTTCTCCAAATATCAGTTTGTAACCTCCACTTAGTCATTTGCTTTTGAATGGTATACGGTGGCTTTCTTATGTTGGATATGGATCTACTGCATTAGTTCCTAAATCATCTTTGAAGTGAATTGGGTTCCTTGGTCAATGGTAATCTTCTTGGGAACACCAAACCTAGTGAAAATAAATTCATACAAGAACTATGCTAAATTATCTTCTTTTATGTTCTATAGTACCTACACTTTAGCCCACTTAGTAACATAATCAATTTATACTAAAATATAACTCTTAACGTTAGATTATGGATTGATAGGCCCAACACAATCCATCCTCCATTTATCAAATGGTTCAATATGCAAATGTGGTCGAAAGGTCATTTCATATCATAGAGTTGGTCTATCCATTCATTGACATTGATAACAATGGTTGCCATAATTTATGATATCTCTAAATAATGAAGACCAATAATACCCTATTTGTAAAACTTTAAATGCAGTTCTTCTGCTTGAAAAATATCCACCACACGGTCCATCATGACAAGATTTTAATATTTCTATAATTTTATTTTCTGCAACACATCATCTCATAATTTGATTAGGGTTATTTTTAAACAAGCAACCATCAATCCATGAAAAAGCTAAACTATTATTAAATAATGTTTGGGCTTCTAATGGAGTGAGTGTAGGGGATATTTTACTAATTTTAAGGTAATTGGCCATATCAACATACCATGGTATGTGATTATCAAGAGCAAAGAGATGCTCATATGGGAATATATCCTTAGTGGTAGTGTTATCGTGAGAGATTAACCTAGATATAAAATTTATGATAACATTATCCTTATTAGGTTTATCTACAATAGTCACATTGAATTCCTACAGGAGTAATAGCCATCTAATAATTTTACCACTTACCATTGGCTTGTTCATCAAATATCTGATGGCTATATGGTCAATGTGTACAAATATTTTATAGCCTATGATATAATGGTAAAATTTATTAATGGTATGTACAACTACCAAGAATTATTTTTCTATGATAGTGTAATTGAGTTCAGCATCCATAAGATTTTTACTAACATAAAATATGACATATACCTTGTTTTATTATTTCTATCCTAATGTTTGCCCCTATGGCATTATTGGATGCATTTGCATAAATATGGAAGGGGAGGTTCCAATTTGGACATATAAGCATAAGAGTAGTTGTCAATTTTTATTTTAAGGTTTGGAATGCTTGCTCATTCACTTGTCCAAACAAAATCAGTATCTTTGGTTAACAATGTGTGCATTGGTTTGGCAATTTTGCTATAAAATTAAATAAATCATTGGTAGTATCCAATAGAGCCCAAGAAAATTTAGATATCTCACTATGTTTTAGGGGTAGGTAGTTCTTTGATAACCTCAATATTTCTCTTATCTACCTTTATCCCCTCAATAGATATGTGGTGTCCTAAAACTATCCCTTACATCATTAACATAAATAATTTTCATTACTGAGGGACATGTTTATTTCTTTACAACGTTGGAGTACTATCTCTATATTAGTTGTAGCTTCTTCAAAATTTTCATCATACACAATGAAATCATCCATATAGACTTCTATAGTCTCTCCTACCATATCTGAAAAAATACTAAGGACTACCCATTGGAAAGTTGCAAGTGCATTACACAACCCAAAAGGTAAGACATGCTAGGCAAATGTATCCCAAGGACAGGTAAATGTTATCTTTTATTTATCCTCTTCTCCTATTTGGATTTGATTTTAGGCACTGTACCCATCAGGGAATGCAAAATATTTTTATCTTGCGAAGGTATCTAGGACTTGGTCTGTAAATGGTAAGGGGAAATGATATTTTTTGATGGATTTTTTTAACATTCTATAATCCACATAGATTTTGCATTTTCCATTCTTTTTGGGTACTACCGCCAAAGGAAAAACCCACTAACTATCAAAAATAGGATAGATGAATCCAACAGTTAGAAGTTTATGCAATTTAACCTTTACAATTTATTTCATGGCTAGATTCATCCATATCTAGGGTTGTCTTACCAGTATTGCCCATCCTCTAAGTAAATCCTATGAGTGTACATCGGGTGCAATACCCCTCATGTCTCTATAATCCCAAGTGAAAGCAATTTTATGTTTATTTAATATTCCTTTCAACTTCTCTTCTTGATCAGTTGTCAAGGAATTATCAATATTCAGTGTTCGTCTAGGTTCTATTTCAATTTGTTTAACATGATTTTCCCTGCTACCAACGAGTGGGGAATCCATAGGAGGGTGTGAAGATTCTCCTTGGAGAAAATTTGTTATGATTTGATATTCATATGCTTTATCCTCTACTTCATCTAGAACCATCACTTGTTGCAACATAGGTAAGGCATCATCATGAACAAATTCATAATTAGGCTCTCCCAATTCAATAGTAGATTGTGCAAGAGGATAAATGACTAAATTTTTAACATTTTATCCATTGGATATCGTCATATATTCATTACTATAACTTATGTAGGCATAACTTTTTTCCAACCAAGAACATCCTAATATGAGTGGATAACCATCCATTCTTGATTTTGACTTAAGAACTAGGAAGTCTACTGGATATTCCCATGCATCCATAGTTACAATCACATCTTCCGACATTCCATCTAGGAGTATTGTAGATCGATATGTCAATTGTAAATCTATTTTTGGTGGCCTCATATCTATTAACTATAGTTTTTGCATGGTTTCATTAGGTATGACATTTATGGTTGCACCTAAATCTACTAAAGTATTGGGTAGCCTCAAGCCTTCAATTTGAACTATTAAAATTGGGCTTCCTAGATCATAATATTTTTGGTGATAGGTGTTCCCTAATATTAAGTTAGCTAACTAACCTACCACATGTACTAATTTTAATTGTTGTCATCATCCTAGTCTCTTAAGACACAATTATCTAATGGATTTTGTATAGATAGGCACATCTCGTATAGCTTGATAGAGGGGAATTATGATAGTTAGGTTTTTCAACCCTTCCATTATGTCAAATTCTAGTTGCATCATTTTTTATATTCTTGTAATATTTTGGGAAAGGGTGGAACCCCTTCATTGTTGGACTGTTCAATAGTTAAATTTTCTTCCACCCCCTCTACCGAAGGTGTTGGTTCTTCTACTTCTACTTCTATTTCCTCTTCCTCCACTATTGGAGGTGTTGGATCTACTCCTACTTCTCTACCTGATCTAAGTCTAATTGGACTACAATCTATGCTAATATGATACATAGGATACATCCCCATGTCTACCTGATATGTTGGTGTTGGAAATTTTGAGTATAGTGTGTTGTCATTGATGTCAAAGATAGTCTGGTATGGCAGAAATATTCTCCTAAGATGGTTAATTATACAAGGTATTTGTAAAAAGGAAATTTTTATAAAATTTATTTTAATATTATAATCCAAAGAGGTTTGGGACAAATTTCTAAGTGTTTGGTTAAAAGGTTGAAGGCCCAAGTTCAAGACCATGGTTCAAAAGGAAAAGCAAGTTTAAATTTCAAGTGACAAAGGTTACAAGAGGTTCAAAAAGAAAGGCAAGTTTAAATTTCAAGTGACAAAGGTTACAAGAGGTTCAAAAAGAAAGGCAAGTTTAAATTTCAAGTGACAAAGTTTATATTATAATATTTTAATATTATAATATATGGGACAAAAGGTTTAAAGGTATATATATATATATATATATATATATATATATATATATATATATATATATTTATTTATATATATATTGGTAAGTTAAGAACCTTTCATTAGAAAAGGGCATTTGAAAGGCACCCCAATGCCTTGAAAATCAGCAAAACCAAGAACAGAAAAGAGGAAACAAAAGACGAAGAAAAAAAGGAAACACCAGAGGATAAAAAGGCATTTATCCAACAGAACTAAAAAGGACTTGAGTCACCACAAAATGGAGCAATATAAAAAAGTGAAAGTTGATACTAAGCTTTCAATAGTAGATACAACATACACACTAGTTGGGAACATTAGTCTACATTGGTGACGCAACCACAATTTCCAGATTAGCATCCTTAACCTCATCCTTCAACATATTATTTGGGGCTTCCTTGCAAGCTTCCTTGGCGATCTCCACAACCTCCTCATCCTTAGAACTGTATTTTATGTCAAAAAGTCCCCCGAAAATAAAAGTATCCTGAACATACTCAAAAGATTCACAAAAAAATAGTAGGTTGAGTGCTTGGCGCTACTCTTTAAGCTGCGTGATAGATTTCCCAATGGCAACATGATCAATTTCTAGGTAACTGATAGTAGCAAATGTGGCTTGGACAACAAGCTTATGAATGTATTTTTCAATAATGTCAGAAGAACTAGAAAGTTCTTTCTTGACCCTCTTAGAGGAAGGAGTGGGCATTTCAACAATCTCCTTAAATTTAAGCCTATGGAAAAATGAATGGGATTTTTTTCAATTTTAAAATTTTTCTTGATATTGGACACAACCTGAGACTTCTCAGTTTTGTTCTTTCTCTTGGATCTAGAACCCTTGGGTCTAGGAGTAGAGGAAGAGTTTTCTTCAGCAGATATAAGGTTTTAATATAAGGTTTAAACTCCTATCACCAATATATTTAAAATGACTCTCATGATATTTCGAGCATTGACATTTCAAGTAAAGACAAAGCATGTATAAATAAGGAGAAAAACATTTGATTTAATGACGAAGCGATAATATTTTATTCAATTTTTTTAATGCAAAATTTTTGATGATGTCTGTGTGATTCGAAGTGTGAAGGTCCAATGAAAATTAAAAGAAGAAGGATGATATGGCAAAATGTGTGCATATAATTGGCCATTGGAAAACATGATGAGCACCTTAGAACTCCAATTCGGATAGCCTAGTTGGTTGTGTGAGCTGTTTAGGAGTGTTGGTAGAAGAGAGATCATAGGATCAAAACCCCTGGATATCATTTTTATTCACAATGTTGAGAGTTTAGTTGGATGCATTGGGATAAGGATAAGATAGAGTGGGCATCTTCTTGGTACCAACCACTGTGGTGGTGAAACAGGTTAGGATGTTTGTGACAACATTGTTGAGGTAGAGGTCTACGGGTTGAATCCCTCTAAGCATATTTTTCCTAGGTAGTGGTAGATATGATTTTACATAATTCGCTATGGTTGTTGTGGTTGATTTGATTTTTACATGAATTTTGTGATGTACTAAGGTTGCTAGTGTTGATGTAGTGCACGATGTCTTCAAGCAAGGTTGGAGGCATTGACACAATGCACGACATCTAAAATCAAGGTAACATTAAATCCTTTGATTATTATAAAGTGTGAAGGTATAAGGTGCTTTTAGAAGAGTTGAATATTCTACTATGTGATTAGGGTGTGCTGAATGTTTATTAGCTTGGAGTGATAAGGTGTATGTTGTAATTTGTATTTCCTATACATTGTAAGTTGACTTTGGGGTGATTTAATATAAGTCAAGATAGGAGTTATAAGGTGTAAAATAGATTTTTTTCAAGTGTAAATTCCAGCATTATAGAAAAGGGGTTTTCTAGGGTTTAGAAGCTTATTCTTGAAATATTGAAGTGGGAGATAAAAGGTGTATGTTGTTCCTTTATTGTGTGTAATACTTGCATTAGTATTGAAGAGTTTGGTTTATAATTTGATGCTTTATTTGGAGAAACCAAGAGAGTTCTAGAGCATATGTTTGAGACATAATTAAGCACACTTCTTGAGAATGTTTTCTAATATATGAAAAGATGTGCTAACCTATTTAAGTAGCAAAAAGAGAATTATTTTGGAATAGATTTTGAGGGCTCATTTTCCTCAAAGAAAATTAAAGGTATGTTAACATTATTACTTCTCTAAGGTGGTTGGTTCAACAAATATTTCATAATTATAAGATGGAGATAAAAGGGTTGATTAGTGTGTATTGTTGGAAATATTTGAGCTATGTTTTGAGAGCAAATTATGTCTTCTTATTGAAATAATTTGTGAAATATTTGTGCATTGATGTGAGTGATATTAGACCCATTTTGTGAAGTGAAGTTATACACTTTTTTGATTTTATTTGAAATGGATTTATAAGAGGTAGAAATTGGATTAGATGAATGCAATATTTGTGAATGTAAAGAATATATTGAAGATTTTATAGTACATATCATTCTTTATATGTTCTAGAGGTTAAAAAACATTCTACGTAGAATATGCTTGAATTGTCTAGCTAAAGAACGAATTTCTAAAAGAGATAGAAGCATTGTTTATTTGTAAGATTTGGAAATATTTGAGTAGGTTCTATGAGCAGTATTGAAGTAGATTTGAGCAAGTCTTGTGAGAAGAATTGAAGTATATTTGGGTAGTAATAGAGAGTAGATCTGGAGAATATTTGTGCTATCCTTGTAATGAGGTTTGGTGCATATTTGGATATATATGTGAGCAAATCTGGAACATATTTGTGCCAGCCTTATGATGAGGTTTGGTGCAGAATTGAGACAAAGTTGAGAATAGGCTTTGAAGCAAACCAGAGCAAAGGGGATAGAGTTATCCTATGGAGAGAGATCCACAAATGAATGTAAAGGAGATAGATTTATCCTATGGAGAGAGATCCACAAAATAGATCAAATTAGATAGAGTTCTCCTATAGAGAGAGATATATAAACTAGAGCAAAGGGGATAGAGTTCTCCTATGGAGAGAGATCCATAAACCAGAGCAAAGGGGATAGAGTTCTCCTGTGGAGAGATATCCAAAAACTAGAGCAAACAAAATAGAGTTCTCCTATGGAAAGAGATCCACAAAATAGAGTAGAGGGGATAGAGTTATCCTATGGAGAGATATCCACAAACCAGAGCATAGGGGATAGAGTTATCCTATGGAGAGATATCCACAAACCAGAGTAGATGGGATAGAGTTATCCTATAGAGAGATCCACAAACTAGAGAAAAATGGATAGAGTTCTCCTATGGAGAGATATCCACAAACCAGAGCAGAGGGGATAGATTTATCTTATGAAGAGATATCCATGAAATAGAGCAAAGGGAATAGAGTTATCCTATGGATAGATATCCACGAACTTGATCTTATGGGATTGAGTTCTCCTTTGGACAGAGGTCCATAAAAATTGTAATATAGATTTGGTTCCCAAGAGATTTGTTGAGAAAATTTAGAAGAAATATTTTCTCCATGGACATAGCCCACATTGGGTGAACCATGTAAAATATGTGTCTCTCATATGTGTGATGATTTATGCATTGTTTATTTTACTACATTGATATTATTGTTGTTATAATTTGAAAAAAAAAGTAAAAGTTGGTCTTATAATATTCACCCCCCTCTCAGTATAAGTTTGTGTTCTTAAATTAGTATCAGAGCCAGTTCCTTTAGGGAAGCCTAACAACTTGAAGAAATATCTTACAAGAACACGTGGCCAAGAAAAGAAAAAGAAAAATCATGAGATCACATCCTCCTAAGAAGGAAGGAACTCACATGAAAGAAAAGGAAGAAGAATTTGTTTTTTCTCTAAGAGGAGAAGTGGAAACATATAAAGAACTAGAATCAAGTGAAAAATCAAGTAGTAGAGAAGAAGCTAACTTTGTAAAAAAGAATAAGAAGGATCTAAGAATACTCAAATATTTTATTTGTAGTAATTTTGTACACCTTGCAATTAGTGTTAAAAATATGGGTATAGTAGTAGTGAACAAGAGGCTAGCTTTGTGAAATGTGTTGAATGTGGTAACATTGGTCACTATACATATAATTGTCCATAATATGGAAGTATTATCAGTGAATAAGAAAAGGATGATAAGAAAAAGAAAGAAAGAAAATATCATCAAAAAGGGAAAAATAGGCACCGTCAAAACAAGCATGAGAAGAAGGTATTTCAAAGATACAAGAATATTTTTTATGTTGAAGTAGCAAGCAAATATTCAAGTTACAGTGATGAAAGTCTCTCAAATATTGAAAAAGAAAATGCTCCTATTGAATATCAAGTAGAAGAGTATGAAGATGCTCTTGAAGACCAAGACCTAGAGAAAGTTTTAGAAAAAGAAGAAGGCACAGTTGATCTAGAAGAACTTATTGTTGCTCTCAAAGAGTTTAAAAGAGTTAGAAAATAAAATTCAAGACTGAGGGCTCAAGTTCAAGAACATGAGGAAATAAAATAAAAGCTTCTACAAGACCTCACAAACTCAAAAGCTAAGGCAAGGAGATTAAAAGAAGTCATGGTTGAAAAATTAGAGGTAAAAGAGTTAGACTGTGAAATATTAGAACATGAAGTGGTTTCTCTAAGGATGGAAGTTAAATATTCTAAGGACAAGTTGCACAGGTTTGGAAAAAGTTCAAAAGCTTTTTATAATATTATCAATTCATAAAGATATTCATTTATCAAAACATGACTTGGTTTTGAATAAGGACAAGGAAAATAACAAGAAGGATCAATCTCAATCTCAAAAGAAAAGGAAGTTTCAAAGGAAGAGGTTGAAGAAGAAAATAATACCTATGTGGATAAGTTGAAGAAGGAAAGTTTCACTAAGATAGAAAACAATGCACAAAAAATAAACAAGGATCTTCATAGAGAAGGCAAAGAAAGGGCTAGGAGATCAGAGGCTTCAAGACAAGATGAATATTTCTTCAAGGGGTATTGTTTTTCATGTAATCATTTTTGTCACAAAGCTATGCATTGCAAGGTTAATGGAAAGGAGCATGGCTTCACTAAGAGGAAATTCAACTCATTCAAATATGGATATTTATTTTAAGGGTATTGCTAATCATGTAATAATTTTTATCATAAAGTGATCAACTGTAGGGTTTATGATAGAAATGATTATGGCTTCACCAAGAGGAACTTCAAGTCATTTACACCTTCCAAGAACTACAACATTAGGTGTTACAAGTGTAATAATATTGGGCATAAGGCCAAGTGGTTTAGAAAAGAGTTTCCAAAACTTCCAGAGTCAAGCAAGAATAGGGACACTCAAAAGGATCAAAAAGGTATGATTACAAAGGTGTTGAAAAAGAAAGTTGAAAAATAAAAAGAGCATTGTATGTTGGGAGAAGAATTACTCCCACCCAAAAATTAATCACCTCAAGGAGAGGAGGTGGGAGGAGGATAATCTAAGAGTCTTATCCTTAGCCCCAAAGGATTCCATTTTCCATTGATGTCAAAGGGAGAGAGATTTGAGTAATGGGGAGATCATTCAATTAGGGGGAGCAGTTTTAGAATCCAATGGTTGGAAAAGAAATTTTTAGAAAGGGTTGCCATCAATGACAAAGGGGGATATTGTTGGAAATTTTGAGTATAGTGTGTTGTCATTGATGTCAAAGATAGTTTGGTATGGCAGAAATATTCTCCTAAGATGGTTAATTATGCAAGGCATTTGATAAAAAGGAAACAGTTATAATATTTATTTTAATATTATAAGCCAAAGAGGTTTGGGACAAAGTTCTAAGTGTTTGGTTAAAAGGTTGAAGGCCCAAGTTCAAGACCATGGTTCAAAAGGAAAAGCAAGTTTAAATTTCAAGTGACAAAGGTTACAAGAGGTTCAAAAAGAAAGGCAAGTTTAAATTTCAAGTGACAAAGTTTATATTATAATATTTTAATATTATAATATATGGGACAAAATGTTTGAAGGCAAAGAAATATTATAATGTTTTAATATAAGGTTTAAACTCTTGGTGCCAACGTATTTAAAAGGACTCCCATGATATTTCAAGCACCGACATTTCAAGTAAAGACAAATCATGTATAAATAAGGAGCAAAACATTTGATTTAATGACCATGCACTAATGTTTTATTTGAATTGTTTAATGTGAAATCTCTAATGATATCTGTGTGATTCGAAGTGCGAAGGTCCAATGAACAACAAGAGAAGAAGGATGGTATGGAAAAAGGTGTGCATATGATTGGTCATTGGAAAATGTTGTGAGCACCTTGGATGTCCAATTGGGATAGCCCAACTGGTTGTGTGAGTTGTGTAGGAGCACTAGCAGAAGAGAGATCATAGGGTCAAAACCCCTAGACATCATTTTTGTTTGTAGTATTGAGAGTTTAGTTGGATGAAATGAGACAGGGAAAAGATAGAGGGGGCCATATTCTTGGTCCCAACCATTATGGTGGCATAGTAGGTCATGGTATTTGTGATAGCACTGTTGAGGCAGAGGTCTACGGGTCAAATCCCTCCTAGCACATTTTTTCTAGGTAGTGGTAGAGTTGATTTTTTGTAATTTGCTAAGGTTACTGTGGTAGAGTTGGTGAATTTTGTGATGCACTAAGGTTACTAGTGTTGATGCAGTGTACGATGTCTTTGAGACAGGTTGTAGGTATTGACATAGCACACAACATCTAAAAGCAAGGTAACATTAAATCCTTTGATTATTATAAAGTGTGAAGGTATAAGGTGCTTTTAGAAGAATTGAATATTCTACTATGTGATTAGGGTGTGTTGAATATTTATTAGCTTGGAGTGATAAGGTGTATGTTGTAATTTGTATTTCTTGTACATTGTAAGTTGAATTTGGGGTGATTTAATATAAGTCAAGATAGGAGTTATAAGGTGTAAAATAGATTGTTTTCAAGTGTAAATTCTAGCATTATAGAAAAGGTATTTTCTAGGGTTTAGAAGCTTATTCTTGAAATATTGAAGTGGGAGATAAAAGGTGTATGTTGTTCCTTTATTGTGTGTAATACTTGCATTAGTATTGAAGAGTTTGGTTTATAATTTGATGCTTTATTTGGAGAAACCAAGAGAGTTCTAGAGCATATGTTTGAGACATAATTGTGCACACTTCTTGAGAAGGTTTTCCAATATATGAAAAGGTGTTGTGCTAACCTCTTGAAGTAGCAAAAAGGAAATTATTTTGGAACAGATTTTGAGGGCTCATTTTCATCAAAGAAAATTAAGAGGTATGTTGACATTATTACTTCTCTAAGGTAGTTGGTTGAAAAATATTTCAGAATTATAAGGTGTAGATAAAAGGGTTTATTAGTGTGTATTGTTGGAAATATTTGAGATATTTTTTGAGAGCAAGTTGTGTATTCTTCTTGAAAGAATTTGTGAAAAATTTGTGCATTGATGTGAGTGACATTAGACTAGTTTTGTGAAGCGAAGTTATACACTAGTTTGATTTGATTTGAAAGGGATTTGCAAGAGGTATATATTGGATTAGATGAATGCAAGATTTATGAATGTAAATAACATATTGAAGATTTTATAGTACATATCATTGTCTATATGTTCTAGAGGTTAAATGAATTCCAGGTAGAATATGTCTAAATTGCCTAGTTGAAGAAAATATTTATGAAAGATATATAAGCATTATTTATTTTCAAGATTTAGGTTTGTTTGAGCAGGTTCTGAAAGAAATATTGAGGCATATTTGAGCAAGTCTTGTGAGAAAAATTGCATTAGCATTGAGTTAGATTTTAGAAAATCTTGTGAGAAGACTTGAAGCAGTATTGAGGTAGATTTGAGCAAGTCTTGTGAGAATACTTGAAGCAACATTGAGGCATATTTGAACAAGTCTTATGAGAAGACTTGAAGCAACATTGAGGTAGATTTGAGAAAGTATTATGAGAAGACATGAAGTGGCATTGAGGTAGATTTGAGCAAGTCTTGTGAGAATACGTGGAGTATATTTGGACAATAATTAAGAGCAGAGTTGGAGCAAATTTGTGCTAGCCTTGTAACGATTTTTGGTGTAAATTTGGACAGATTTGTGAGCAGAGTTAGAACATATTTTTGCTAGCCTTGTGATGAGGTTTGGTGCATAATTGAGATAGAGTTGAGAACATACTTTGGAGCAGACCATAGTAAAGGGGATAAAGTTATCTTATGGAGAGAGATCCATAAACTATATCAAATGGGATAGAGTTCTCCTATGGAGAGATATCCACAAACCAGAGCAAAGGATATAGAGTTATCCAGTGGAGAGAGATCCACAAAAAAGAGCAAAGGGGATAGAGTTAATCTATGGAGAGAGATCCAAAAACAAGAGCAAAGGGGATAGAGTTTTCCTATGGATATATATCCAAAAATCAAAGAAAAGGTAATAGAGTTCTCCTATGGAGAGAGATACACAAACTAGAGTAGAGGGGATATAGTTATCCTATGGAGAGAGATACATAAGCCAGAGTAGAGGGGATAGATTTATCCTATGGAGAGATATCCACAAACTAGAGCAGAGGGGATAGACTTCTCCTCTGGAGAGAGATCCACAAACCTGAGCAAAGGGGATAGAGTTCTCCTATGGAAAGAGATACATAAACCATAGTAGAGGGGATAGAGTTCTCCTATGGAGAGAGATCCATGAAATAGAGCAAAGGGAATAGAGTTGTCATGTGGATAAATATCCATGAACTTGATCTTAGGGGATTGAGTTCTCCTTTGGATAAAGGTCCATAAATATTGTAATATAGATTTGGTTCCCAAGAGATTTATTGAGAAAATTTAGAAAAAATATTTTCTCTATGGACGTAGCCCACATTGGGTGAACCATGTTAAATCTGTATCTCTCATGTGTATGATAATTTGTGGATTATTTATTTTACTGCATTGATATTATTGCTATTATCATTTGGAAAGAAAAGTAAAAGTTGATCTTATATTGTTCACCTCCCCTCTCAGTATAAGCTTGTGTTCTTCAATCAATTTATTTTTATTATCATTATTTGTATTTGGTGTTAGTTGTTCTAGTGGTTTTTGTGGTCTAGAAGTAGGTGGTTCCAATAAACTAGGTTGCAGTCAGGCTTGTTTTATTATCTATGGAGGTGAAGTACATGTATAATAATTTCACCCTTGCATTTTAACTTGTTGGTATGACACCCATTAATAACATGTGTAGGGAGTAGGTACTTGTGTGTTTTTAATCCAAGGTGGTTGACCCCACCATCCCATATTGGGTGTTTGAGTCTACCCTTGGTGCATAAAATTGGATCCCCCATAGGGTGGTACTACTCTTGGCATTTCACCTTCCATAGGAGACTATTGCCAATTTCTCCTATTACCCATAAAATAAGTTTTAGCTACTTCTAGTTCCTCTTTCATATTTTCTAATTATGGGTAGAACTTCATTTTGTGATCCATTTGACAAATGGTACACACTCAAACCTTATTTTTTGGACATTCATTCTTTGGGCATTTATTTTTACATCTTGGGTAGGAGAAATCCAATGATGCTTCGGTTTCCTACTTTTTTTTGAAGCTAGAATGTATCTAGTTGGATTGCAAGATATGATAAAATATCACTCTTCATGTCTTCCAACAATGTACCTATTTTTAATTTTGTTATGGAGGCTATTATTTTTGTTCCATAGGTGATGGGTTTACCTTTTCTCCTAGAGTAATTCTGACAACACTATCGAATATTTGTCATTTGGGATTGGTAAATATCACCTTCCACTAAAAAATTTAAGGCTTATAATGACTCATTTGTGAGACCCCTTAAGAATATACTTCTCAAGGATTTCTCACCCAGTTTTGCATGGGGTGAACATTGAAGATTAAAATTAAATCTACCCCAATAATCCTCCAATGACTCTTCCTCCCTCTATGACATATCTAGGACTTCCTCTCTAGCATCTCATACCCTACAAAAATTCTAGTATTTTTCTAAAAATATTTTCTTCATGTCCTCCTAGGTGGCAATTTGTTTGTTCCTTAAATTGATAAACCAACATAGTGCTGAATCATTCAATGTAGATGGGAAAAGTTTTAATTTTTAGGCATAAATTTTATAATCTACTGATCTACAAAAGGACATCAAATTTAAAGAGAAACATATTATGATATTTGGCTAGTAGTACTCTAAATATAGGAAGGTTTGCAGGAGAAATATGTTTCACTTTAGTGTTTCCTCTAGATTCTTCAATTGGAAATTCAAAAATTATGTAAGCCTCATCGTTTCCAACCATATTTTTAGATGGTGTAGGTGTTAAGCCAGATGCTTCTACAATAGCTAATAGTGCTTCATACTCATTTCTTATATCTTCAAATAGTAAATATAAATCAAATCCTAAGGCAAACCCTCCTGTTAATCCTAAAGTAAACCTTGAGTCTTTAAATAAATTTTATCCAAATAATGGATTGATATGCCAAGGTGTGTTAGGTGGAGATGATGGTCCAAAAACAAGAAGTGTTTTAGAAGATATTTTAGGAGATTTCGAGGTGACTGCTATTATCTTAATAAAATGTCTATTCAGTCCTCTTGGTCTTGGTGGACTCATACATTCTTAGGTAAGAGACCTACAGGTAAGATAGTCTGAATAGTTATTTTTAGATTGACCAACCTACAGATCCTAAAATACTACAGTTGGCACTCCTCGAAAAGGGTGCCAAAATGGTGAGCAACAAATGGTGTTCCATAAAAAAATTATTTGTTTTCCATTTAATTTATCAATTTTGGAGTTCATAAACTTGTGAGTACCTATGCATAGTATATGTATGTAGTAATTTAGAGATGAGTCCTATATATCAGTTGGTTTGGTGGAGGGTGTGTTTGTTCATGTAGTTTAGTTTTAGCCAAACCAATAAAAACTAAATGTAGAAAAATAAAGCACATAATTAAAAGAAACTGTAGGAAGTAAATTGCTCACAACTAAAATTAAAATACTAAAATCAAACACATGACTAAAAGAGAAATTGCTGAAATTAAACACACAACTAGAAATAAAAATGCAAGAAATAAAAACAACTAAAATAAATAAAGCATGAAATAAACACACAATTGAAATAAATAAATAAATAAATAAAATAAATAGGGAAGAATTACTGCCTAGAATGGGCCCAAGATCCCGTAGACAATCCACCCAACTAGTAATGTAGAAATCACTCTTTCAAATACCACATGAATGGAGAATACTCAAAACTTTATTAATTTTTATTTAATATAGAATAATAAAACTTCACGACTTTTTTGATCTCCTTGTTTAGTTATGGCCTATATTTTTATATAAAATTCAAGAAATCCCCGTTACAAAAATAGGTTGTTCTAATTTAATTATACGTCATGATTCACTACATCCAGTTTGTGTATAGTTATAATTATCATCTATTAAAGCGGTCATGTCTAAAATTAATCATGAAATATAAGAATGGAACTCCCTAAGTTTACATAACAATTTATTTCTAAAATTTGTGCAATATCTTGATCAATAAATCAACATGTAGAGTAAAGGTGCTTTATTCCTACTAGATATATACAGCTTCCTACCTGCCGTTGGGATATAGGCACCAGGATATAGGTGATTTTTAGTCATAAGAAGATAGTCACCTTTCCTGTTGCTAAGATATAGGTACCTAGATATAGGTTCCTTTCCTATCGTCAAGACATAGGCATCAAGATATAGATGCCTTTCCTACCACCAGGATATAGTCAATGAGATATAGGCATCAACCTCTACCAAGTATATAGGCAATGATCTATGCTCGAGATATAGGCATCAATCCTTAGCAGGATTTAGATGCCCTCTTCAAGCATCATGATCTCCTTCCAAATGTATGTTATTATTCAAACACATTACACTTGTTGTACAATGCCAGGTCCATGCAGGACCTTGACTAAAAGATGTGAAAAAACAACAAAAATATACATCTACACACATTTCCCACTAAAAACACTAGTCAAGCATAATACATCATTTTCCATTAAATATATGCAATAATTACACAAAAATGCACTTCTAGTGGTTGCATAAAAATGAGCATTTTTGGTGCTCATAAATACAAGTATGCCATCTATCCCTACTCTTTTCTCCACCTCCACATTCCCCTCCTTAACAATTGCCACCTTCATAGAACCCTTCACCAACTAAAAGTATAAATTTTATTGCTTCGATTCTCGAGAACTAGTAGACTCTTAGAGTCTTACAATGTCATACTAGCATCTCACCTCAAAATTATCCCTTATCCTTATTCCTCATCATCCAATTAACCTTGTTTACATCCTCTTTTTCTAATCATTCATACCTAGATATTGTAAAGCAATTCTTGTTAGTTGAAGCTAATGTCCAAAAATAGACAAAGGAAAATCTACCTAAAAAGGAGAAAAAAGGAACTACCCATAGTGTTCACCACTATGAATCCAATTGAAAATAATTAGATAAGAATAACATTTATATCAAAAGTCACTAAGCCTAATTTATGTATGACAACAACCAATTATGACATGATAGTGTAATAAGTGGATATTTATAAGGTCATATTAGAAGACACAACTCAAAATCTCCAAGATAGAATAGGTACATTGTACTTTCAAGTATCTAGAATTGAGGTAAAGTACAAAATAAAAAAAGATAGGGTAGCTAACTTAGCTAAAACACTTTATAAATAGATATTTGAGAAGAAGGCCATACAAAATAAGGTCAAATAGCTATAACAAAATGATGGGGAGCCAATTTTAATAACAAAGAAAAGACTCAATTTTATTTCGAAGCATGGAAAGCTTTACAATTTCGAACCATGGAAGATTTACACAGTACAAAAAATGCCAAAAGAAGCCATAGTCTTCGTCTCTCCAGCCTGCGCAATATTTCAAACTCATATCTTTTTATAATCACAGGTTCTTGCTGCAATTGTCATTCACAACTGTCCCTGTAACCGCTGCAACGGTTCCCTGGAACTGCCTTAACGACTTCTGGAACTGTCAAATGTCGTTATGTAACTGGCCGTAAAAAGTAGCAAGTCGCGATATCGTGACATCTTTCTAACCTGCCTTCTCTTTCCTAGCCGGGTCGCGAAAACGTGACATGTCGCGATATCGCGACACTTTTTTGCCTTTCGCTCTCTTTTACCAATGTGTCGCGATATCGCGACACTTTTTTGCCTTCTGCTTACTTTTGCCAATGTGTCACGATATCGCGACATCTTTTATGCCTTCTGTTCTTCTTTGTCTAGGTGTCGCGATATCGCGACACTTTCGTTTGCTCTCCCTTGCGTTCAAAGTTCGTCGCGATATCGCGACATCTGCATTTAGCTCTTGCCTTTGTTTTGAGTTGTCACGATATCGTGACAACTTTTATGTCGTGATATCGTGACACTTGCCATTTGTGCCCGCCGTTGTTTTTGAGTTGTCACGATATCGCGACAACTTTTGTGTCGTGATATCGTGACACTTGCGATTTGTGCCCATCGTTGGTTCTGAGTTGTCACGATATCGCGACAACTTTTATGTCGCGATATCGCGACACTTGCGATTTGCGCCCGCCGTTGGTTCTGAGTTGTCACGATATCACGACAACTTTTATGTCACAATATCGTGACACTTGCGATTTGCGCCCATCGTTATTCTGAGTTGTCGCGATATCGCGACAACTTTTATGTCGCGATATCGCGACACATTACAACACTTAGACTATTTTGTGTTTTTATTCACTCTTTATTTCTTTTGTTGCAAGATTGTGCTGCTACCACTGGATGCTCCTGCATCAGACACCCGGGGTAGATTTAGAAGTGATCCTCACTTCTGGACGGTCAGAGGAAAACCCAGATGATCAACCTCCGATTTGGACAACCATGTTGCATCTTCGACAGGGCGGCCCTGCCACTTGACCAAATACTCTGAATATTGCCTGTTTCGGGTACTTCTGCCTTCGCGAGTGTCGAGTATGTCTTCAATTTCTTCTTTGGCTAGAGTGAATTCTGGAATTCTCCACATATCCGAACTGGGTGGCTCGCTGCAACTTCCTTCATGATATTCAACCAAGTTTGAAATATTGAAAATAGGGGAAATATTCAGCTCACTTGGTAGATCTACTTCATAGGCATTACCTGAATCTCGTTTACCTATGATTCTACATGGTCCAAACCTTTTCATCTTCAGTTTGTTGTAGGTTTTTCTAGGAAACCGTTCCTTGCACAAATGAACCATGACTTCATCTCCTACCTAGAATTCCTTGAAACACCACTTCTGATCTGCTCTAGCTTTGTACGTAGCATTCATTTTATTGATATGCCGCTGGACCTCTTCATGTAAATTCTTCATGTGTGCTGCAAAGTCTTCAGCTTTAGCACTACGCTTTTCTCCCTTATCTATCGACCTCAACTCAGAAGCGTTTCTCGAGCTGTTCCCATGCACTATCTGGAATGGGGATTTACCAGTACCGCGATTGACAGAATTATTGTAAGCAAACTCTCTTGTGGTAAAATCAGATCCCATCCCTTGGGTTTATCTCCTACCAAACATCATAGAAGATTACCCAAACTTCTGTTGACTACTTCGGTCTGTCCATCAGTCTGTGGGTGGTACGTAGAACTGAATTTCAATTCTATTTTCAGCTTCTTCCACAGGGTTCTCCAGAAATAACCCACAAATTTGGTATCTCTTTCCGAGACAATGCTTTGGGGTAGACCATGAAGGCACACAACCTCCTTGAAAAACAAGCCTGCAATATGAACAACATCACTTGTCTTCTGACATGGAATAAAATGGGCCATCTTCGAAAACCTATCAACAACAACAAAAATGGCATCATTTCCACGTTGTGTCCTTGGCAGACCAAGAACAAAATCCATACTGATGTCCTCCCATGGTCTCTCTGGTACGAGCAATGGTTGGTACATTCTTGTATTCTGGTTGACTCCTTTCGCCATCTGGCACACTCTACAACCCTACACAAATTTGGTCACATCCGACTGCAACTACGGCCAATGGTAATTCTCACTAACGAGAGCAATGGTCTTATCTCGACCAAAATGCCCCGCTAGTCCTCCGCTATGTTTCTCTTTGATCAAATTTTCCCTCATGGAACTGCGTGGAATGCACAACTGGTTCTTTCGAAATAGCATCCCATCTTGGATCATAAAATCCAACCACTTAGTGCGATCCATAGTAGTAGGAGACAAACATGCCGTCCATGCCTCTAAAAAATTTGGATCTGCTGGATATAAACTCTTGAGTTCATCAAACCCAACAACTTGCACTCTCATTTCTATCAACAAATTATGCCTTCTACTCAAGGCATCTGCAACTCTATTAGATTTACCACTTCTATGCTTCAGGACAAAGGTATAACTCTGCAGGAATTCAACCCACTTCAAATGCCGCTGGTTAAGTTTACCTTGACTATTTATATACTGCAAAGCTTGATGGTCAGTATATAAAACAAACTCTTTGGTTAGCAAATAATGTCTCCATTTCTTAAGAGCCTGAATGATAGCATAGAATTCTTGATCATAAACAGAGTATTTCTTTCTAGCATCATTTAACTTTTCACTAAAGTATGCAACAGGTTTACCTTCTTGGCTCAATACAGCTCCAATGGCACTGCCACTGGCATCACAGTCAACTTGAAACACTTTATTAAAATCTGGAAGTGCCAGAATGGGCTGTTCTGTCACTTTCTTCTTCAATATGTCCATATTGGTACCTGCCTTGGCAGTCCACTTAAATTCTCTCTTATCCCCTCTCATAGTTTCTATTAGGGGTGCACAAATACTGCTAAAGTCTCTAATAAACTTTCTATAGAAACTTGCAAGACCATGAAATGATCTTACCTCTATTACATTCCTTGGGGTAGGCCATTCAATGATAGCCTTCACTTTTTCAGGATCCATTTTCAGACCCTCCTCTGAGATGACAAATCCCAGGTATATCAACTCTTTCTGTACAAAACTGCACTTCTGTATATTAATCAATAACTGCTCCTCTCGCAGCTTTTCAAAAACTGTCCGAACATGCATCAAATGCTCGTCCAATGTTTTACTAAAAATTAAAATATCATCCAGATAAACTATCACGAACTTTTCCAGGAAGTCACGCAATACCTCATTCATCAGCCTCATAAATGTACTGGGTGCATTAGTCAATCCAAATGGCATAACTAACCACTCATACAAACCCTCTTTGGTTTTAAAGGTTGTCTTCCATTCGTCACCCTCTCTAACACGTATCTGGTGATATCCGCTCTTTAAATCAATCTTAGTGAAGTATTTAGCTCCACTCAAACAATCCATTATATCATCCATTCTGGGTAATGGAAAGCGATATTTAATGGTAATTTTATTAATGGCTCGGGAATCAGTGCACATTCGCCATTCGCCATTCGCCATTCTTCTTTGGTGCAAGTACTACCGGTACTGCACAAGGGCTCAAACTTGCTCGAATCAAACCCTTCCTCAATAATTCATGAACCTGGCGGTTCAACTCTTCATTTTCTATAGGAGACATTCTATGGGCGGCCTTATTGGGTAAGCTAGATCCTGGCATTAAGTCAATCTGATGACTAATCTTCCTCATTGGCGGTAAACCCTCAGGCACATTGTCTGATATAATATCAGGAAATTCTGCTAATAGATGTTCAACTTCTGCTGGAATGTCAGTAGTATCTTCTCTCTTTACAGTAGGAATTAATGCATAACACATTGAATCCCTCTTTAGACCATCCAAATTTTTTTTGCCATCTACTAAACAAATTCTAGCATTATTGCATACCTTTTCCTCAACCTCCTTCAATGGCTTCAGTTTGTGGCGTACTCCATCTTTTGTCAGGGAATAGGTATTTGCATGCCCATCATGCGCTGCACGTCTGTCAAATTGCCATGGTCTTCCCAAAAACAAATGGCAAGCATCCATCGGCAAAATATCACACAGGACCTCATCCCGGTATCTTCCAATTTGAAACTTGACCAAGCATTGTTCATCGACCAATGCTCTATGGTCCTTCTGCAACCACGCAATCCGGTATGGATGCGGGTGCTGTCTTCTTTCTAGCTTTAACTTAGCTACCATTTCCTCCGAAACCAAATTATTTGTACTACCATTATCAATAATAATATTACAGATTTTACCCGAACATTTGCACCTCGTGCGGAACAGGCTTTTACGTTGGTCTGGTTCCTTCTCTTCGTTCAACAAGGTTCTCCTTGTGATCATCACTTCTCCTCGCTCTGCTTCTTTAGAGTGCTCAGATTCAACACCATCCTCAACAACCGCAGCTCTGGCATTACCTTCAGGCCTTCTGTTCGGTGTTTCTTGGTGTTTGGGACACTCATATGATCGATGCCCCTCTTCTCCGCAATTGAAATAGGTTCCACGAAATCTGCCTCTTCCATATCCGCGTCCACCTCTACCTCGTCCCCTTTGATAATCATTGTTCTGATTACGGGGTCGGTAAGCATTCTCCTCCTTCTGTTCCTGGTGATTGCTTGTTTCACTAGTCTGCTTTTGGTCATCATATTTACCTCCACTGGTTCTTCCACCAGTTCTTCCACCACGACCTCTTCCTCTCTGTTTACTGTCAAATCTACGGTTCAGTTTCTCTTCCACTTTCAGAGCAAACTGGTAAGCATCTTCAATGGTGCTCATTCGAACCAGACTCAATTCTTCTTGCACGCTGGTTCTTAACCCATTAATGTAATGGGCTACTCTCTCTTTATTTGCTTCTGTATGGCCGGTTCTGATGGAAATTTTAAAAAATTCCTCTGTATATTCTTTAATAGACTTGCTGGACTGTCGCAAACTCTGCATTTTTCTCAGAAGATCTAATTCGTAATCTATCGAAATAAACTGTCATTTCAGTTTTTCAACCATTCGATCCCACCTGGTGATATTTTCTTTTCCTCTACGATTTCGTTCCAGCTGCACTCCTTTCCACCAAATGCCAGCATGGCCTTTCAACTTGGTTCTTGCAAATTTTATTCGATTTGGATCTTCAACCTCCTCATATTCGAAATATTCCTCCATGTCATTAATCCAGTCAATCAATTCTTCTGGATTTAAATTTCTAGAATATGTGGATACGTCAATCTTCGGCCTTTTCCCAATTTGAGAAATGGCTTTAATCATTCGAGCTTCTACAGAACTCATCGCTTCTTCTTCTTCTTCAGATGGGTCATCAACTCCGCAAGCTTCATCATCGCTCTGGTCTTCTCCTCTTGGCTCTACTCCTCTACGCAATTCTTCCTGCAGGGCCTGCACTTGCCTCTGCAATGCTCGAAAGTCTCCTTCAGGAACTACGTTCCTTCCAACACCACGATTTCTTCATGGCGGCATTCTTCTTCACTTTTTTTAGAACCCTTAACCCCAGATCTTGGTGCAAGCTGCCTCACGTTCGACGCTCTACTCACACACTCAGAATCTTACTGCTCTGATACCACTTGATGGGGAGCCAATTTTAATAACAAAGAAAAGACTCAATTTTATTTCGAAGCATGGAAAGCTTTACAATCTCGAACCATGGAAGATTTACACAGTACAAAAAATGCCAAAAGAAGCCGTAGCCTTCGTCTCTCTAGCCTGCGCAATCTTTCGAACTCATCTCTTTTTATAATCACAAGTGGTTCTTGCTGTAATTGCCATTCGCAACTGTCCTTGTAACCACTGCAACGGTTCCCTGGAACTGCCTTAACGACTTCTGGAACTATCAAATGTCGTTATGTAACTGGCCGTGAAAAGTAGCAAGTCGCGATATCGCGACATCTTTCTAACCTGCCTTCTCTTTCCTAGCCGGGTCGCGAAAACGTGACATGTCGCGATATCGCGACACTTTTCTGCCTTTCGCTCTCTTTTACCAATGTGTCACGATATCGCGACACTTTTCTGCCTTCTGCTTACTTTTGCCAATGTGTCACGATATCGCGACATCTTTTATGCCTTCTGTTCTTCTTTGTCCAGGTGTCGTGATATCGCAACACTTTTGTTTGCTCTCCCTTGCGTTCAAAGTTCATCGCAATATCGCGACATCTGCATTTAGCTCTTGCCTTTGTTCTGAGTTGTCGCGATATCGTGACAACTTTTATGTCGTGATATCGCGACACTTGCCATTTGCGCCCATCGTTGTTTCTGAGTTGTCGCGATATCGCGACAACTTTTGTGTCGCGATATCGTGACACTTGCGATTTGCGCTCGCCATTGGTTCTGAGTTGTCGCGATATCGCGACAACTTTTATGTCGCGATATCGCGACACTTGCGATTTGCGCCTGCCGTTGGTTCTAAGTTGTCGCGATATCGCGACAACTTTTATGTCGCGATATCGCGACACTTGCGATTTGCGCCCGTCGTTATTCTGAGTTGTCGCGATATCGCGACAACTTTTATGTCACGATATCGCGACACATTACAACACTTAGACTATTTTGTGTTTTTATTCACTCTTTATTTCTTTTGTTGCAAGATTGTGCTGCTACCACTGGATGCTCCTGCATCACAAAAATTGAGCAAAGCCCCTCTAGATTAGCTACAACAATCCAAGCTCTAGAGGAATAGTTGCATTATAAGGATAGAAGGATCCAATAATAGGAGGAATAGATTTCTTAAAGGGATACATTACTCTAGCTATAATAAGAATAGTTGAAGAAGTTGGAATATGAGATAGAAGAAGAAAAAATGCAAGATTCCAAATTATCCCAAGAGGCATTCATCCAAATCAAAAGAAAAAGTTGAGGTAAAATCCTTTATGTTACCATGCAAGTATTTTTTATCATGGATTACTTAATCTATACCATGTAGATCACCAAATATGCTCATATCAACTTCAATAAAATACATGAAAATAAAGATAAAAAGGTAGGGCAAGCAAAATAAATTATCAATTTTTTTAAGAAGATAAAATCCTCAATCTTCAACACTCGATGAAAAGCACTTAGATGAAGTATAATACCATACAAATTAGATAGTACAAATTTGTCAATTGGTGCAACAAGGAGGATCAATTTTTGCATTGAATAGAAAATCTAAGAAAATGATGCTTCTGGATTGAGAACTCATGGATCTTGGTTTCCCAAGACTTTGGGATGATACATATAAGTTTTGCACTCAATAGTAGCTTAGAGCCTAGCTAGAGCACATTTCTAATGATGAAAGGGTATTTGACTTATGGCCTAATCCAGTCAAAGAGGATCAAATCTTTGTATTTTTGAATGGGTTGGCTATAATACACACAATATTCTAGGAGTTAGATCAAATATATAAAAATCCATCATATAAAATGACCTTCCACTCGAAAGATACCATACACAAGAACTAGTTGTTATTTTGATAGATAAATCCAAGGATAAATCCTTTTAAGTATTGTGACTCATAGGTAGTTCCTTAGTTGATAAAAGAGCTAGTGGAGAGTAGCAAGGAAGAGGATAGAAATCAATGACACAAATACAAGAAGAGTAGGGTGGAACTAATAAAATGTTGAGGGGTCATATTGTCAAAGTTGAAAGCTAATAGAAGATATGTGACATAGAATTATAGGAGGAGAAAAGTATATATATATGTATATATATGTATGTATATATATATATATATATATAAGATATATGTATATGTATATGTATGTATATGTATATGTATATGTATATGTATATGTATAAAGTCGTTTATATTTATTCCTTTGAAATTAAGTTATTAAAGCAATATGTGACATCTAAATGTGAAGGCCATGCTAGAAAAAGGCAATTGGCTAAGAAAAAGGAAAAGAATTTGTGTAAAATAACTCACACATAGTATACAATTTTGTTTGGCAATGTCAGCTCTAACATAATCAAGGTTCTAGTTGTTATTGTTATCTGCTAAAGCTATAAAATAATATGTGAGTCCATTTTTGGTGTTATATTTTTGCCTAGATTGGTTTATTCTAAGAATCCATGCATACTTTAGAAGTACTTAAGCACCTTATATCTATATATAGTTTTAAGAAAAGGTACCTATGTAATTTTGTTAAAAAGAAGATATTAGGGAGCATTCATGGGACCCAAAGTTCCCAAAATATTTACCTAATTTGTTTTTCCTTCATATAAAGTGACTCTTAGCCCTTAGTTAAGACCCGATTTTGTAAAAAGCACCTCTAGCTAGGTATCTCCTTTATCTTTACTATCCCTTCCTCTCCTCATGTCTTCTTCCTTATTTTTCCTCTGCCTCCCATTTCCCTACATCTCTCTCCACTATTATTATCCTTACCAATTTCTTATACTTTATTCACAATACCTTATTTTAATTTACTAGTATTTCTCATTTATTTTTATTTTCATCCTCTATATTTATAGATAATTCTAAGTTTTATAGAAAATTTGATATACGCTTGGTAGGATCATCTTCCAATGCATGCTTTGCAAACCCTACCACAACTATAGAATCTAAGTCCATTCAATCCCAAAGCACTTTTTCTCCTCATATCTCAAAGTATCCCATAGTTATTTTGCCTCCTAAACATGTAATTTCTTTCAACTTATCTTCTAGATCTTTTTTCTTCTTGTGAATCCATACCCAATAGTTAATTCTATATGGATTCTCTACTTCTACAAGAAAAACCCCCTAAAATGATCCCATAATGTGGGTCAATGCAATAGCCCACATATGAAGCATTGTTATCTACTATAATATTATGATATAGTAAGTCAATGAACATTAGGACATAAGGTAATAAGATAACTATATATCCAACAATAAATTATCAAGCCCAAAATTTTCTTAAGGTAAGAAAAGTCTAGTGTTTTTCCACATTACCAAACTCATAACTTTTCCAAGTCAAAATATTAGGATGGAAGAGAGCTAGAATTCCAAGGCACTAACATCATCATATAGAGGTGTAAATTTTGGAACAATAGAGAAATCCTAGTATGGAAACATGCTAAATTTTAAAGTATTGACATAATCATAGAGAGCCAAAAATTCCAACAAGGTAGAGAGCCCGGCATGGGAAAATGCCAAACTTTTAAAGTGATGATATCATCACAAGAAGAAGAAAAGTATGGCAAGGCAGCTAAACCCTAGAGGTGAATAAATAATATTTTAGACTTATCCCTTTTAACCAAAATTACCCTTATTAGAGGTCCAAACTACCTAGAAACTCCTTGACCATACACATATCCCTAGATAAATTGCCCAAGGAGTAAGCATAGTGGCAAAAAGTTAACTTGTGAGAAGATACATAAGACCTTGGGAGGCATGTGGATGAGAAACTTGTGTAAGGAATCAAGAATGACCATATCAACACAATAAAATTGAAGTATTTAAGCCAATTTGAGCTAGAAAGTGACACCCATACTCTCCACACACCCTTATCAAGCTTGCAAATGGTATTTATGTAATGATGGGAGCTAATAGAAAGATGATGTAATCTTATAAATACCTAATTATACCTCAAAAAAGGGTCGACTATTTAGTATCTACTTGTATATTCTATGCAATTTTTTATTCATATTCAATACAATCAAATGGTATTTGGCCTTGGTTAGGGAGACTTGTAGGTTTTAATATACATATATGAGTTGTTAATCTTTATGCATTGCTTTCTATACCTTATGACTAGAAAATTATTCTAGGCAAATTCTATTGTTGTTGGATTGTTATCTGTATTGCTTTTATAAATATTTTGAAATTCTAAAAGATACATACAATATGGATTCAATTAACTTAAAACCTATAATGTTTTTATGAATGTTTCATCTATTAGGCTTTGCATAATGTTGAATGTGGAAGGTAATTATGCAATATAGTTTAGTGTTGTTAATTGAATCCCAAAATTTTTTACATTGAATCTCTAACCCTAAAATCCTTTTCTAACCCTTGCATTCCTCACTTTAATATTAAAACCATTTCATTTATTTATTTCAACAAGGATCCAACCTTCTACAAAGGTTGGTTTTAGGAAAAATTCTAGTTATCCAATATTATCTAAATTCTAGGGTGCATCTCATCCACTTATGTATATTTTGGAGCAAAAGTAGGGATGATGAGGATGAATTAGCTTGGGGATATGGAAATAAGATGAGGATAATGAATTAGCTAGGGACTATGGGAGCAATATTGGGATAATGAATTAGACTAGGGCTATGGAGCCTTAGAGTCTACACAGTGAAGGATGATTATGAAAATATCCTTCTAGAACCTCCTCATGCATATCAAGTTGAGGATTGGAGAAAGAGTTGGTAATACAAGGGTTGGATAAAAGTAAACTTCTTTGTTTGGAAATTCATGAACAACAAAATTATTACCTTGGATAATCTAAGATGTAGGGGAATTGTTGGCCCATTCGATGTGTTTTAAGCTACAAAAGTGAGGAATTATATGGCAACTAGATGTTTGAGTGCCCCTTCACATGCTATATCTAAGAGATATTGTTTTTAGATTATAAAATCTAAGTCAATGGTAATCTAAACCATGTTAATATTTTGGAAATATGGAATATGGATAGATTTAAATCTAAATCTCTTCCTATTGGGTGGAAACTTGGATTAAACTTTATTTTGTGGAAATTATGGCTAGAAAGAAATGGAATTTAAAAAATATATATTTTCATCCTTGGATGGCATATGGTAGGTTATTTGGAGCAAAGTCATGGAAATTGTGGTAATATATGCTAAAGAAAGAACTTATACTAATATAAGTATGATGATTAAGGAAAATAAAGTGTAGGAGAGGTAAGACACAACTAGTTGGAAAATATCATAGGAATGTTGGATCTAAATTAATACCAGTGGTGTTACAAAAGGTAATCTAAGTAGAGCTAGAATTAGAGTGGTTTGTGAGAATAATGTTGGAACAATGCTCTATTTGGAACTATAATCCGTAGGCAAGGCCATGAACAATGAAACAAAATCCTTAGCTATGAAATTAGATTCTATCTGAGTGGGAAGACAAGGTTATAAGAGGATGATCATAGAATTAGATTCTCAAATATTGATAGGATTTTTGTATTGCATGAGGACCTTTGCTTTAGAGATGTGAAGATTGAGGATTCTTATCATCCAAATTAAGGAGTTATGGAGGGAATTGAATTATGTGATCATGATTCATGTGGGTAGAGCTCTTAATATAGTGGAACATTTCCTAGATAAGATGGGTACCAAGAAGGAGGTCGAGGTTCAGTGGCATAATGGTATGGCTATTGATGATGAGTGGATTAGGTAGGTTGATGAGAAAATATAGTGATTGGCTAATTTGGACAACAAATGCAAACATATGGCTTAGGGTATTTAGCTCCAATGCATATCTCCTTTTAGTGTTATAACCAAAAGTGATTAGTTTTTAGGATCTTGGGCTTTAGAGTAATGAAATTATTTTGGAAAATTCAAAAGAGAAAATGGACACTCTTGCTAGCTAAGGTTGAGAGGAGTTCCAACTTGTAAATAATATTGTTCTAATATAATCTCTCTCTCTCTATATATATATATATTATAGTATATACTAATTATGACAAATAATTTATTATAATAGTTTGACTGGTTATTTTAAATTAAACTAATCAAAATTTATTGTCTTGCTTTCTATAATCAATAGTAAAAGATAATTATAGAGAATTTTTTTAATTTAGTTATAGATTATTTTTTAAACTTTAAAATTTATTTTCTTATATTAATTGTAAAACATGGATGAAACAATATTTCAAATAGATAAATTCATGGGCTTAAATTTAACATGGTGCCCAAACAATAGCAATCATATAATGTATGACAAGAAAATAGTGAAGGCAACAATGTGTGGAAAAATAGAACTAGGAAGAAAGAAGGTACATTACCTTGCATGAAAAAGAAATATGTTTATAGCCCAACCAAATACTAGCACACATCAACTAAAATATGAGAGAAGCAAATCAAGGAGATATAAAGATGAATGGAAAGATGACAAAATAAGCAAAGAAATACTTTATCTTAAATGCAAAACTTATAATGATATCAATATAGCTATGTTGATAATCTATTATAGAATTTTGCATTTAAATTATTTGACTAAAAAAGAATAAAAAAGTTATGAGAATTTATCACCAAAAGCAAATGTAAAAGATCAATAATTTACAAAAAGAGAATGATGATTTTGAATTTGCACATAAACTTGTCTTCTTTTAAAGAGAATAATATAACATGGTATTTTTAGTAACAAAATTTTGTTGTCATATAGACTATTTGGTATTGCAAATTCTAAATTATATTTTAATATTATTATTATGAATTAATTGCAAAAAATTTGAGATAAAAGGATTTACATACTCTAAACCAAATTTTAATATTCTTGGTGAACCTTAACATTTCATCCAATGAGTTTGGGATAAGCTATAAAAGTAAGGAGTTTCACACCACAAGTGAAGGTTGCAATGGCATGGATGAATATTAACATTTTACCATATAGGGTTCATTTAAATACAACTGTATCATTGTCATGATACAATAAAATTGGGACACACTTCAATCCTACATAAACAATTAAAAACTATTATTAAGAATTATGCATTAACTTATTTTTATTTATTTCGTAATGGATACAAGATTATTTATTTTAATATATGTATCAATATGAAATAATCAATAAAAATTAATATTTATAAATTATCCATTTGAAAATTATGTAATATTAAGGTTCGATATGTAGACCAATTGGTTCTTCCAAACCCTATAAGGAGGCTAGGGGTCCAAGGTTCAAATCTTGGGCCTTGTAAGACTGAAGCTTATCCCTTTCGTGGTGCTTTTAGCAACATAAAATATTTAAAATGATTTCAGAATAGTGGTTATAGGGATTGAATGCATGAGTATTGTGTGGCAGCTTCTGAGATGGATAACACAAAATACTATGATGACCATAAAATATGGACAACATACTCGGATCATCGTGGTAGCTACCGATTCCACCATGTATACTAAAAAAATGTAATATTCTTCCATTGAATTATCATTTTTATTTTCAAAATATATTTTAGTATCATAAATTTTCATGGATATTAAACTTAAGTTATTGATTAATAATATTATTTATTCATAAATTTTCTAACTTCTATTACCATTTATATATTAAGATTTTGTAATGTTAGGCACCCAACATTATCATGTGAAGAATATTTTCATTATTAATTAAATAATTTTTATATAATATTCATATAGAAATGTAAATACATACATATGTGTGTGTTTTTTGGGTGGGAACATGGAAGGGATTTATGACAAACAATGGAGAATGAGTATTTTCACAACCTAGATTAAGGTTTCAATCATACATGTGAACCTTAATACTTTCCCATGAGATTTGAAGTAATTGTTTGGGAGTGATAGTTTCCATACCATCAACCATAACCTAATATTTGAGTCTTAACATTTAATTCTATGGGCACAAAACAAGTGGTGGGAGCTACGAATTTCACAATTTAGACCAAAAATATCATGGATGAACCTTAAATTTTATCAAATGATATGATATGGAGGTTCAAATATTGTCAAGAAAAATATGTATAATTGTCAAGATGTTGTAATATTATAATAATGCAATTATAGTAAGAGATGACATAAACAAAAAAAAATACATGGATGAAATAAAATTTTAAATTCTAAATAAATGGGGTTAAATTTAATAGTGTTCCCAAAAATAACAAGGAAATAAAGTGCATGCAAGATAAAAGTTCAAGACAACAATAATGTGGAAAAAGTAACTAGGAAAAAAGACAACACATTACCTTGCTTAGTTCAACCTTGCATGAAGAGCAAAGATACTTATATCCCAACTAAGAATTAGAATACATAAATTAATGTATGATAAAAGTATATGTAAGATATTTAAAGAATAATGGAATTCAATAATTTCATACATATGTGGAAAAAAATGTTGCATTGTAGTGAGAAGAATTCTCAAAGTCAGTAAATATATTTATTGGATCAACTATAAATAGTTAATGAAGAATTATAATGGTTTTAATTTTAAAATAAAATTTAATAAAATCCATATATGTGTCTAAATACACATCATAGCCACATATTGACATCCACATAGGTGTGATAACTATCCACTACATATGACCTTTACATTGCAATTTTTATAGATTATAAAGCCCATGTATGACATATATCCACTACATATAGAAACATTTACATTGTAGGTTTTACAAATTATATGAACCATATAAAATGCTAATAATAAACTTTATGAATATATCTACTAGACAAATTTGTCAAACAAACTGCATCTAATAAAGAAAAAATTATGTTTAGCCAAAATACACCAAAATCTAAAAAATATGTTTTGGTAATTTTCATTGTTAAAAATCAATTGGGATAAAAAATTAATTGGTGGCTAGTTTTGGGATTAATAATGTGGAAATAAACCATGGTTAACCATGTATTTAATTAACCATGGTTTAAAATATGTGTAACTATATTTTAGCACCTACAAGTGTATGTAAATATAGATGAGAAAGTGAAAATATAGATGAATAACTTCACCATTTATAATTATTGTGTTTTGATCTTATGTATTTCTTATTATTTTATTAATCCAATTACTTTAATATGGTATTAGATCCAAATATAAGAAACTAAATCCAAGTGGGTCTAGACTAATTTTGAGAAAACAAACTCAAGTGACTCTACACTAGATCTTAGTAACCATATCTACGTGAATCTAACCAAAATTTGAGAATCTATATTTGAGTGGTTCTAATAAATATTTGAGAAACTATATCCAAGAATAAATTCAATAGCCTATGAAAACTACCCATCGTATGCTCTCACCTTGCCTCTTTGAGGATATTGGTGATCATAAAGTGGTGAAAGTAGTGAGGTGTTATTTTATAGGTTTTAAGCTAAGTATATTTGAAATTTGATTCTATGGCTTACTAAAACTACCTAGGGATATTTGAGTATTTTGGTGAATAAAACCTAGTAAAAGTAGTGGGGTATTAAGTTTATTTTAGTTGCAACACTAAAATTATAAAGAGCTTTGTAATGTTTCATTCTATGGAAAAAATAAATACTCTATCTTAAGTAAAATTTAAAGGAATAATTTTCCTAAATGGAATCTCAATATTGATATGATCCTCATGATGAATGGGCTATCAAGTATTGTTAAATTTGAACCACTTAAACCTATTTAAGAGGTGGACAAATAGTGTGTTAAGAACAAGAAACATATTGCTATGGGTTATCTGTGTTATTCACTAGCTACAAAAAATCAAGCACTTGTGAATAAATGCAAATAATCCCATGATTTATGGAAAAATTATGCAAACTACATGAATCTAAGAAGGTCAACTATAACATTTTTATGATTAAATATCTAATGAGTCTTCAGGTTTAAGATGAAAATGAACTTTAGTACATATCTTAACATGTTGTAAGACATCAAAAATAGGCATGATGATGTTCATAGTACTCAAAAAAATTCTCTTGAAAATGAATTCCTCTTTAGACCTATAGCATAATATTAACCTTCAATATAAAGTAACTTCCAAATAGTATACAAGATTGAAAAAAAAATGGAGACAATATTTTTTTAAAAACATAAGGCTTTGGTCCTTTACAAAGAAGCTAAGTTAAGCAAACATGGTCTATTATAAAAAAAATACACTACTCACATAATGATAGCTAAGAGCAAAGAGAAAAAATGAAACATAATGATTGTTACAAAAAGGATCAAACTAATGTAAAATTTATCCAAAATCATGGCCAAAAGGAGGATTGTTGGTTCAAAAAGAAAAAATAGGAAAAGGATTCATTCCAAATATAGGCGTGTGTTTACTCTCACTACCATGGTCCTCTCATCATACTCTAAATTTGTATAGGGATAATTTTTATATCCTAGATTTTAGATCATAAAAGCATATCCTTTGACTAAGTCTTCAACTAATTTAAAGACCATTAAATTGATTCTTGGATCATATTGGTAAATACATTAATAAGGTTACCTATAATCAAAGAAGCTTCAAGTGGATTTATTATACACCATAAATGGAAATAAACCTTCTTTCTACTAAAGTGATCTACAAGAAAGTGTATAAAAGTGAAGAATATGTAGAGAAATTCCTTATAAAGAATTTTAAGTCTATTTTTATATTTGTGCGTACAAAGGGAGGATGATTTTGGGGCGTTTGATTTTTTTTATTCCAATATAAAATCTATGATTTCACTGCTAACATAGATGATTCTAGTCACTCATGACATGAGAGGATGAGGCACTTGAATTACAAAAGCATATCCTTGATGTCTAAACTAAAGATAGTGGAAGGATTTTGAAGAATCAATTACTTGGGTAGGATATGCAATGGATGTTTGTATGGGAGGCATCATAAATATCCTTTTGTTTGAGACTATGTTTGTAGGAAAAGGATAAGCTATAACCTATGCATATAGGTTTTATTGAGCTTTCTTCTAATTACTAAAAGTTTAGTACTTTGTATACTCTTGTATTTGTAGATGAATTCACATGAAAAAATTGGATATAATTCCTAAAAGCTAATAAAAAGTATTTGATCACTTCAAAGACATCAATGGTGATGTCGAAAATGAAAGTAGGAAAAAATGTAAAAGCTTAAGGAGTGACAATGGAAAGGAGTTTAATAATGATATTTTTTAAAACTTGTATAGAGATCATGGTATAAATAGGTAATCCATACTTTCGTATAACCCATAATATGTTAGAAATTATTATATTATTTGTTGTTTAGTAATTATTAGAAAATGAATGACTATTTCACCTCATTTGAAGTTGGATAGTCATATCTCTGGAGAGCATGACAAAAGATAAAAATACAAAGCTTAAGGTGAAGAAATAAGGGATGAAATCACCAAAGAGTATCCTGAAACAAAGAGACATACGATTTTATAAATATACATGTTGTACATAAGTTCTATTGAATATAAATAATACTATATTATTGTGATTAAAAAAGTATTGCTTTTTTCTATTGATTGTAACATCTGGTATAAAAAAAAAGAGTTGTGTTGTTTTATTGCAAGGTTTTCAAGAAGGGAAAATCATCACCATATGATGGCATGCCTTGTGTGTGTTTTTATTTTTTTCTTGAGAAAAATGTTTGAGAGGAAAAATATTCAAAGCCAAGAAAGTTTGAAGGTATCCTAAGAAGGTCAAAGATGTTTGAAAGTAACCTAAGAAGACATATTTAGATATAATACTCTACTAAAATGCTACAAATTCATGTTATTTCTAGAATGTAAAGCCTAAGAAGCATTGTAGATATTATTGGGATATAATATCCAAAGGAGCGTTGCAATTACTAGGTTGGGAGAACTTGAGGAGCCTTATATAAGTCTAATGATACTAAATTAGAAATAAAACTATATCCAATAATTTTGTTTTAAAATATTCCATCCTATAGATAATATTCTATATTTTATTTTACTTGAGACACAGTATTCATGTTTCTATTCCCATACACCTATATTTAATTTTCTCTAAGTCACATTAATTATATTTTTGTTTCCATATACCTAATGCTCAAATCCAAATAAAATTTATAATATTTTGACGTTTGAACCCAAAGTATAATTGAAAGCATGTGCAACAATAAAATTCCTCATTGAAATCTAATCAAAACACTTGTATAGAAGGTTCGAGGTGTAGACCAATTGGTTCGACCAAACCTCGTAAGGGGGTGGAGGTCCAAGGTTCAAATCTCAGGCCTCGTCGGATTGAATGCTTGTCCCTTTCCTAGTGCTTTTAGTGATGCAAAATTTTTAAATGATTGTGGCATAGTGGTTATAGGGGTGGACTGCGTGAAGATTTGTGTGGTGGCTTCTAGGGTGGACAACGCAAAATACTATGGCAGCCATAAAATCTAGATAGCCTACCCGGATTCATGGTGGCTACCGATTCCATCATGTAAATTAAAAAAAAAACCACTTGTATAGAGGTAGAATATCATTTAATTGGAAGATATTTTGATATGTTTGATGCAAGAGAGTGGAATGTTCAAAGCAATGTTTGAATTAATGAGCATATCAAGAAGTTTGACAAGTTGTTTGAGTAAGGACTATACAAGAGACAATCAATGCTTGGTTGAAAGGTATACTACCTTTAAAATAAACCACTTTCCATTTTTTGTTATAACTAGCATAGGAGGGAAGTTGGTGCTCAAAAGAAAGTTTAATAGATTTAGAGGGAAAGTTGTAGGATCAATTTACATAGAGGGCATTTTTTTTAAGAAATTTTAAAAATGGAGGTAAGTTAAAAGAATTTTTTTTAGGGAGTTAAAAGGTGCATAGGTGCATTTTATTTTAAATGGAATTTTTTTTAAGAAAATAGTTGGCTAAATATTTGAAAAAATAAATTGGAATTTTTTCTTTTTAAGATAAGGGGTCATATATTTTACACTGAATATTCTCATAAGGATAATAAGTTTTAATTTTTTATAAGAGGTGCATTTTTTCCAATTACTAACACCTTAATTTTTTAAATAATTTTATTGTACACAAAAAATAAAACTTGTGTTTTGCACAATTGTAGCATCTAGTATAAACAATTCCTTAGACTTGTATTTTAAGGTAATGTTGTCATATTAAGTTTTTGCATTTAAATACTAATATAACTACCATAGCGACATATGAGCATCATTCCTATAAATCATCAAGGATTAATAAGGAGAGATTTTCATGATTTTTGGTTTCACTCCATTTTTACCCCATTCATTACTATCATTAGATATAAATCCTAAAATTAAGAAAATCTAATTCTACAAGTTTATCCTCACCCATATCCTTAGTCATAATGACATTCCTTTCATGCTAAGATTTGATAATGGAACATCCTTTAGGAATAAGAATGTGTAAAAAAATTATGCTAAATACAAGATTCAAAATAAGTAATCAATGTTTTACTATCCTCAAGGCAATAGACAAGTTGAAACATCTTGTCAAGATCCTTGAGAAGCTTATCAGTAAAACTTATCTAGAATTGCATCTTTAGCCCTATCTTATCTTGTGGGCCTATCATACTAATATTCAAACTACCACTAGTGTGATACCCTATGATTTGGTTTATTAAACTAGAACCATCCTCCCTTTTGAGCTTAATATGTAGTCCTTTCATATTTTATTGTAGGATTCCTCTATTGAATATGAATAATGGATCACTAGTTCCATACATTTAGAACAACTTAATGAAATAGATTCATACCCTAAAGAACCTATGGGACTACTATAAAAGGCTTAAACATACCTATAACAAAAATATATGATGTTGCTCTTTTGAGGTTGATGATATTGTTCTTAAAGAGAACCAAAAGAACACCAATTCCAAAACTAATATCAAAAGTAAGTTTAAGGTTTATTGGCTAGGTCCATCCATCATAACTTCCAATTTTGGTTCAAATAATTACCATATTACCATGCTTGATAGAAAATAACATAAAGAACTAATGGAAGTAATGAATCTTAAAAGATATTATATTTGAGTCTACATTGGTTGCCTATTTTTGTTAGTTGCCTATTGTTGCTTGCTTGCATCTTACCTAATTTCATATATATTTGCATGCATGTGCTTCTCTATATATGGACTATCTATTACATCTCAAGTCAGTGATCAACAATGATATGCAAATGATAATCCTATTAATGATAGTCCATTGCATTAGATGAATCATATGAGTGCATCCTTGTAGTCCCATATTTTCAAATCAAACCATGTTTCATGCACTCATTTATATCTATCATCAATATTTCTATCTTAGTCTAGTATTCATTAAACTATATCATCAATTCTTCTATATTATCAATAAAAATATATTTCCACATGATGAATATTGAAAAAAATATATGTACTAATAGCAAAATCAAAATAATTTCTAATATCTCATCAATCACTAGATGATGAATACTAAAAATACTTTAGGTACTAATAGCAAGATCAATTTTATCATCTATAATTTTCCATGTATCACCTTGTGTGGAGACAACAACTTAATAAAAAACATATCTTCAAAACTATGGGAATCATTAATTTTTACACCAGTCAATTGTAAGTCCTCCATGACGCTTCTCTATGATGCAAGTTAGTAAGTAAAAGTCCTTTAAGTAATTTTTTAGAGGTAAAAAAGAATCCCATTAGGCACCTTCTTAAAGGAAAATATTAAAGCAAAAATTCCTACGAGCAAGGCTAAATAAAATTTCCTATAGGTAAGGTAGAAGACCTTTAGGAATTTGTTTAAAGTTAAATCATTTGCATTTTATGCTTGTAAATATATTTGTATCATAGTAGATAATTAGAATTTCCCATAGTAAAATATCAAAGTTAACTAAATTACCCTTAAGTAAGTCTAAAATATAACAAACATATGCTTGGGCAATTCAAAATCTAACTAAATTCCTCCTAGGAAAACCTCTATGTATATAGATGTATATATTTGTATATATTTTTGTTTATAGCTATATTATAGAAGCATACCTTGGGAAAATCATGAATCATGAATATTGTATCATGCATCTCTCATATTACATATTTCATCATTTTAAACATATAAAATATTTTAATTAAACTCTATTAATCATAATCCATACACCTCTATTGTTAAGTACATCACCTCTTAAATCAACCATCATCTAATCAATAACCTCAACATCATAAATATTTCAAGAAATTAAATTAAACATTCATAATCATAGGTACATCATAATAGCTCATCACATAACACAACAACACTAGATCAAAATCACTAATTATCTATAATATATCAACAAGTGTCATTTGAAATATGTCCTAGTACAATAATGCAAATAACTATACAATGCTAATGTATAATCTATACCTAATTTACAATTAGTCTCTCTTCTTCAAAACTAGGATAGACAACTCAAAACTCAGTCCTAACTAGCTCTATGAGACTATATTTGGTTCTCCCCCTCCTCCTTATATAGGTGGTGGCATACTCACCAATAATTGTGACTACTATGTCATAAACCTAGAGTATGTCTACATCCATATATTCATGGGAAATGAGAGCTCTCAATCTATAGGCATAACCATATGGTAGGTTGTTTTATAGTATGTTGCCTACCCAATATTATAGTGTAGGGCTTATTATGTCATCCACATCTCCTCTTGCATCACCCATATATCTCTTTTCACATATCATAGATAGACTAGCAACTTTTGAACCACACTCTTACCGTCACTATATCTCTTGCTACTACTACATCTTGGTCTATAGTAAGACCCTAGATGGTTTGCTACATCACCATGACTGATATTGCTAGTTGGTCCCTCTCTATAGATTGTGTGGCTACCTTTGTTTGAGTTTTAATGAATGTTGCTTACAAGCTCTCCACCTACCTAGCTAGTGCATCCATTTTTACCTCCATCATTGATCAATATGACCTACTTAGTATTGCCTTACCACATGAGTTGATTGGTGGTCATAATGCCAAAAGCTATGGAATTGTTATTGATGTTGTTGTTATCCATTTTTATCTCTTCCCTATACTCCATTAGTGCGCCTGTCTATAATGGTGCATGCACGCCAACATTGTCTATCTCAATATCTGCAATTGCACCCATAGAATTTTGACCCTTTTGGATGGAATTCCAAGTACCACTAAATGTATATTATTATAACTCTAGGATCATCTTGCTTATGTTCTAGAATAGTAAGGTCCTCAAGGTCAAAATCTATGAATGTTCTATGTTTGGTGTCCCTTCAAACCCTATCTCTTATGTGAGCCTTTGATAATATATTGGTCCTATTGATACCCCCTATTGAGTGTTACACTAGGGCATCACTTGATTAAAAGGGTGGAGCTCTTGGTCCCCCCATGGTACCACCAACCATTTAAATTATCTCATATGAGATATATGGTATGCATCCAACATTAAAATAAGGTTATGTCTATATGGTTACTAGATAATTTACCCTACCCATATATTGTTGATCATTTGTTATGCTACTATTAGTACCTCCTTCTATGGTATGCCATATCCTATCTTGAAGTGGAAACCCCATTTGTATACTACTAGTGTCTTTGGGTTATCCACCTACCTTGGTAGTACTAAAGACATAATGATCACTTCTCCTAAGTTCACACTTGGAGCAATGTACAACATGGTAACTTATCTCACCTCAAGAGACCACTTGATGTAGTATTTAATAAAGACAAGTTAGCACTAGCAGTCCCCATGCAAATACCACCTACAAACCATACATGCTAATCACTACATCTCCCTAACCGTAGTGTACCATACCTTTACTCATATCACCAAGCAAGATTCCTAATACTAGCATATAGAAGAGGGTGTTTTATTTATCTAGTTATCCTCCTACAAATATGACATTGGTGTTAATATTTAATATAATAAGTGGAAAATTTGAGTTCCCTATCAGCCTATCTAGGGTCCTATCCAATTTTAACCTTAGTATCTGTTAGGAGGGAAAACTTAAGGGGTTGTTTTATTGATAAAAATGGTTACAATATATAGGCATAAGCCTATATTCAACACATGACACTTGTCAAGAGAAACTGACAAGTGTCAAGGTGAAGGCATAGTGCAATTTAACTCTAACATTCCCCCTTAAAGTGCACTATCCTAACTAAAGAAAAAACAAAGCAAGTCAACATTAGGTAACATTCCCCCTTAATGTTGACTTCTCTAAAAGCAACCTATCATCCTCTTTTATTGCTGATTTGGTCTAGGCTCGTGATATTTGCGCTTGGCTCTCCAACTATGAATAATGCTAGATTCACTGTGTATACATCTCGGTCTGTTGCCTCAGGGTTAGCCACTTCCACGAGTTTGTTGCCATTGGGTCAGCCGTCTAAGTGCCTCAGGGTCATCATGGGTGCCTCAAGGTTAGCCACTTATGGGTCTGTTGCCTCTGCAGGTCATCCTCAGAAGATGTTTCCTCTCATAGGTCACTGACTAGATTCACCATGAGTATGAAATCCCTTCTCATGGTGAACTCAATCTAGAAGGTGTCGATCTCTACCAAAAATACACCTAATACAAAGGAAAAATGAGCCATATAAGAGTGTCGGTCTCTGCCGAAAATGCACTCAATACAATAAAATGAGCCATAGATCAAAATAGGAGGAGAGAAGAAGAAAAGAAGAGAATCTTCTGAAGTGTCTTCATCTGTAGTCTTCAGAAGTAGATCCGAAAAAACCTCGGATAGAGTCTAGGGTGTCTTTGTTTGTAGTCCCTAGTATAAGTGTCCTTATGGTGACCATGTCATCTCACCGAAATGCATGGGTAACCAGCCGCTGCATTCGCCAAGTGTATAGAAAATATCACTAGGTACAAGGATCACATATGAAATTACCTTGGGAGTGTCGGGTACAACCGAAAGTGCACTCCAAGGTAGAAAAACTTTGAGGCTAAAAAACTCAATTGAAACAGCCTCAAAATTACAATATGACACCACCATTGTGTCTATCACGGAAAAACATTTCCAACGACTATAAATACCCCTATAGACGTATACAAATTGATGCTTCAACAAATCAAACATAATGACCCTAAAAAATATGTGCAGCTCTGGGACATTCCCAAGTAGTCACCCATCCGAGTGCTACTCTAGTACTCAATGCTTAATATGGGAGTTTTTATAAAAAAATACTGCCAAAAAGTCAGAGTATACATTTGAATAGTAAACTCCCTTCCACTTTTAAAATATAAAATCATGAACTTTGAAGAAAAATAAAAATTTAATAGACCACCACCATGAAAAAAAAACAAAGGCATCAACAAGCAGCAGTTTATTCCTCCCAGATTGTACTGCAAGAAATCTACGCAGTTTAGATTGGCGCATCCGTCGCCGAAACTTCTCACTGTCACCTTCAGTGGGGGGCATCAAAAAGTGGCACATACTGCGCTGGCAGCATCAACTTTCAAATTTAAATAATCACGCGGACATCTCATCACCGTCGGTGCCATCGAATGAAATCGGTGGGACTACAACTTCACCAGATTTGCTCACTGCCACCTCAGCATCAGCACTGTGACACTGGTGGCACTGCTGTTCACGTTCGATCACTGCTTGTTTTGGCCTTCACTGCTTTTGTGCCACAACACAGTGGCCTGTGTTAATTCACTAGCACCAAAACTCTTTCCTGCCAACATCGCTTCATACACGCAGCAGTAAGTAGTCCTCCACGAACCCAGTAAAACAAAAAACTGCTCTTCTCTTGTAGACTCTTGGCCAGCTGTATAATTTTAAACATATAGCATAGGTTTATGATGTGCATATCAAGCTGGGTAATGCTTTCACTTGCCACTTGCCGATGACTCATACCACGTAAGCGATCCGCCATTTCCTCCTGAACCTGCAATGGTGGTGAAGCGATCCACCATTTCTACAACATCCACCTTTGTCGCGGAGTCCACCTCCTCGAGCTCCACGGCGTCCGCAAATTTATTGAATCTAGCAAAATTTTGATTGCAATTTTGCAAGCAATGGGATGCCATCTCAGAATTATCTAAGGTATCCCAGACATGTAAAACTCCTTTTGAACCTCCACTAGCAAGCAAGAATGGACTGTCTCTTCAAAAGCAAGCTGAAAAGACAGCTCCAACTTTTGGATTAATTGATGCAATGCACGAAGGCTGGTTATTTGTCATATCCACAACTTTACCATCTTATCCATAGATCCTGTTGCAAGCAGATTTGGGGCAGCAGGATTGTAGCTTATTGTACAGACAACCTTGTCATGTGCATGGAGTGTGAATATTGGTTTGCTGCCATCATCTGCAGCTGATGCTGTAGCACGGATATCAAAACCTTGAACAGTGCCATCTTCAAGACTAACCACAAATGAGTGATCAGTATGTGGTTCCCATGCAAGGCTCTCTACATCAGCTGGAACTCGCCACCATATGCCTGGGTGTGTTGGAGCCCTCATGTCCGTCATGACCACAGAACGATCAAAAGATCCACTAATGAGAACTGTTGCCTGATTAGAATTCCACGCTACTGCTTGAACCTTATCTGTGTGAGAACACATTGTGTGTTCACATTTCTCAGCAACAATATCCCAAATCTTCACAGAATTGTCAGCACTTGCACTGGCCAAGACATTCCTGTACTCTGTATTCCATGCCAAACCAAGAACATAATCTATATGGCTTCCCTCTTTAAAAGTGATAGCCTCCTTATTATTTTTCTTTTTCTTTTTCTTTAGTTTGGTAAGATTTCCATTTGTGTCACCTTTGACAGCACCTCCCAAAACTACAGCAGGTTCAACCGCATCAAGAACATCAAGGTCCCATATCTCAATCTCCGGTTGCATTGTTCCAACAGCAACAAAATTTCCTTTATCTCCACCTTTCAGGTTACAATCAAGCCAAGCAAGGGAAAATGGAAAGGCTGGCAAGATGATATCATGATGAACATACATGTTAGAACCACCGTCTTCAGTTTCTTCCTCACTATCTTCACTGTCATCACTGCCACTTGGAGCATTCAACTTCAGTAACTCTTGGATTTCTTCTTGAGAAGGAGGCTCAACAGAATCTGGTACAACCTTCGCAACACCCTTAGGAATCCAACAAACTGTTGCAATCATTTTTGCCCCTTATATAGAGATCTGTATTAAATTTTTAGGTTTTCTGTGAAAGAGAAGCTGCTGCTGCTGATTCTTCGTCTTCAGAACGTGCTGAGAGCAGAGCATCCACGCCAGCAGCTCACTTTAAACCCTACTCTTAAAGAGCATGTATTTTTCCATCTCTTTGCCAAAGGTGAGAAAAAAAAACATTAATCACCAAGTCATTTGGGGATCAGAGCCGCAGAAGGGCACTAAAAAAATAGGAGGGCCAAAACTTTGAAGGAATCCGCTCATTCACGGCAAATACTACGGGCGGCGGTGCAATGGTTGCGATTCTTTCGTTCGACCATAAGAAAAAAAATGACATCAAAAAAAAACTTCTCCAGCGATCGATTCTCGCGCCTTCGTTCTCCTGAGGCGGACAAGGCACAGCTTACGGAGCATACAACAGCAACAGGATCTGTGGGTTCTACACTCCTCTTCGACCTTTTGAGAATCCCTCCAAAAAAATCATAGCTACAGCAATGGGACTGCAATAATTCCTTACCGCTCCCCGTTCAACAATTGACGGAGTTATTTCAAACAGGCGCTTAGGCATAAATCAAGAACTTTGTGGAGGCATCTGTCAAACTTCCGCAGTTGGCGTACAATTTGAACAATATCATTTTTATTACTGATGGGATTGCGTAGAGGAATACATATGGGAAAAATGGATCTAAAAAAAAATTTGGGGGCAGCCATTAATTTTCAAGCTATCTGGTTTTTGATCCATTTTAAAAAATGGAGAGCATACTCCCTAGGCTTGGAAAATAAAATGGAGAAAAAATGAGGGGGAGGGAGGATTTCCATGAGGGAAATCCCCCCTCAAGGGTTTCACAGGCAGGAGAGGGAACCTGCTCTGATACCAAATGTTAGGAGGAGAAACTGAAGGGGATTATATTATTCATAAAAATGTGTTACATATATAGGCAGAAGGCCTATATGATAAACTAACAAGTGTTAGTATAAACTGACAAGTGTCAAAATAGAGGCATAGTGCACTTTAACTCTAACAGTATCTCTAATTAGAACTCATAGGATATTCCACACATCCTCCAATGATATGGTCATATCCCTTATAAGGATTTAAAAGGTATTCTCCTTTGAATACCATCTCTCTACTAGTATAGTCAAGAGTGCTCATCCAAAATCCACCTTTGGCATTAGGCCCATGTGGTATAGCTCTACTACCACCAACAGTGCATATTTGGTCACATACAACAATAATTGGATATTATGAGGTACATGGGGGTATCACTCTCCATACTTGAGGGTCACCTATCATACCTATGTTTATTCTAGCTAAAACACTATGTTAGTTTTACTAGAATTAATGTTAGTTTAGTGGAAGTTCAAAATATATTTTAATCTAACCTTGACACAAAAATACCACTAATCAAAATCACCATCAACTTGTGAAAGCGTCACCAAAGCACAAGCACTATTGCATTAAAAAGAATCATCAAGGCATGAAAACGCTACTAACATGTGATAGTTTCATGTGATAGCATTGTCACTCCTTTATGGAATGTTTTTCAATGCAAAAATAAGAAGTTAAGATGGGTTTTTTATACTCCTAAGCCAACAATCACACTATTAGGTATATAGTATAATCAACCATAAGCAATAGATAATTATTGAATCAACCTTAATTATGCAATAAGTGCGTTAAAAGAGGAAAATGTAGATAAATTTTCATGTAGGGCTAGTATTAAAGCTTTTTAATTCCTTCATAAATTAGCCTTCTAATCATCCAAATTGAATCAACCTTCATTGTACCCCAATTTAGAGCATTTATTGCTCAAAAATCCATAGTGCCAATGTATGAGCGATAACATAAATAGTGCTATCATGATCTACTAGTACTTTTGAAAAAAACTTTTGACCTTTCCCACACAATATTGACCTCCAATGATCATGAGGCAAAAGAGTAACCATGAGAATGTTGCTAGATCTATTTTGTCCTAGTGCTTTTGATTGTCATGTACCAAAATCAAGAAATTTGACTTTTTATCCCTCTCAAGCCACACACCTTTAATGAACTAAATCCCTACAAATTTGATTTGTAGCTCTTACATAAATCTCAAATCTAAGAATTTCCATTTATTATCTTCTTTCATTGATGGATTCTTGATCCTTTTGAAATTCTTACCATCTCCAATCTTGTCACCTTAAATGTAATTATTCTTCCAAGGAGTTATGGCTTCTTATAAATACAACACTTTGGAAATCCCAATCCATGGTATTTTAAAAGCAACAAAATTCTACCAAAATCTCTTTGGAATTATGGGATTTTTTAAATTTTCATGGCAATATTATGCTAAAATATTTTCAATATTGTGAATGCCATCCTTGGAAGCATCAAATAATCCAAGCAATCATATCTTTAAGTTCTCAACCAATCATCAAGTCTTCAAGCATCAAGCACCAATCTCACAATATTAAGCATTCAAACTCAATTAACAAGCAAGATAGCAAGATTTCAACATGCTTCGAATAAGGAGAAGAGAACAACATGTCTTGGGTTGTGCTTTATCCCCATATCTACTTTTAGATATTCTTTGTCCTTGTATCTTTAAGATTTTATTTTGTCGTATTTTAGAACTAATTGTTAGCTTTTGATGTAATGACCACAAGGAGATAACAATCACAAGATGTAGAAAAATATAAAAAAAGTAAATATGCTAGAAGATTGAGATATGCAATAAAAAAAATGATATAAATGATTACAATGTAGCTATGGAGGAAATGAGCACTCCATTAATAAAGCTACTAAACTACATTCCATCCATCACCATTGGATGGTGATCCACACAGAATTGTACTAACCTCTAAGCTATTGTGTCTCTAACTCTCTCTATGTCTATGTATCTATCTATATGAGGCCTTTCTTATATAGGTAAAATAGAATATTTGACCAACATTCTACCTAGTTGTGAAAGGGACAACTTGCACATATATAGCTTACACATTAACACGTGCATTTATTACATTACATGAAGTAACTAGATAACTTCCCCCTAATGTAATATAATGTCCTAAGTATGTACCTTGGAAGATACATTTACATGACCCAAATGATGTACTAGACTTTATTTCTAACACCCCCATATATTACATTATTTGGGTATTGAATACTTTAGTATTAAATATGGATATTCTTCTTCTTCATAATATTAAGACTTGTATTCTTCTTCTTAAATATTTATAATCAAGTTCAATAGATAATTTGTGTCTTCATATGATGTAGAGTAAGATGTAGTTGAAGCTTCTTATTTCAATGGATGATATTTGGCTTGTTTACAACAGTATTGATCTAGTTCTTTCTCTGTTGCTTTAGTATTCATGTCGTGGTCTCTTTTAGTATATCTCTTCTTCATTTTTATTGTTCTCTTCTTGTGATTATGCTTTGATGCTGGTGAAATCTCTACTTCACGACAAGTTAGTCTATCATCACAATAGTATTGTTCTTTATTTCCAACTTTTTTCTTGTGTTGAATAAGTACACACACAATTAATGATAGATAAATCATTAGACATTATTCTAGTGAAAATATAACCAATCTCTATGAGTTCCACCATGTTGTGAAGAGGATTTCATGAAGATAGTTAATCAATGTTGTAAAGCTACCTTCTTTGGATTCTTTAAGAAATAAGGAGAATTTCTCTTTGTTTCTAGAGGGTAGATACTCATATCCTTCTAGAGTATTGATTAAGTTTTGAGAGTATAATTCTACTTCATGGAATAGTTCTTCATTTTTGAAGGCTTTTCTTAGAATTTCATCCATGGTATATCTTTGAAATGGTGATTCTTGTTATTGAAGTTTGATAGAATCTTGATAGTCTAGCTTATAACTCCCTAGTTTCAGGATATACAATCCCTATTTTAAGTATATAAGTTTGATTTGATGAAACCTTTATTAGTCATTAGGTTTGTAGGCTTCATTATGTCTCCCTAGTAATGAGAGTGTGAACACCTAATTTTAGATTTTAAAGAAAGTTTATATCTTTCCTACTTGATAATTTTTTATAGATATTATTATCAATATTTTTAAAATGCCTTATGACTCTCTAATAATATTGGAGTGTGATATAGTGCTTTTGTAAAATAAAGTTCAATTTATGGTTGATTTTGCACAGTTTTTTAAAGACCAAAAATCAAAATTTCCAACACCTTATTACTCCTAATTGAACTAAGCACCTTTCTAATTTTGAAGAGGTTTTAATGTTGGATTCCTTTTTTCCCTATTGAGAAATTTTGAGACAAGAAAAAATATAAATTTCCAACCTTTGAAAATATTTAATAAACCTCCTTAAATATCCCTTTATGGTTGATTTTAATGGTTTTATAATTTCCAATTCTTAGTTTGATGTTGTATTACTTATACCTCCCAAATTTGGAAAATTAGAACAAGTAATATTTGCAAGTAAATAAATTTCAGAAATAATCCTTATAAATCCAAGATTGTCTTTTGCAAATATTAATAAAGTATGCTTTCTTAATAAAATTCAAATGTAGAATATTTCAATAACATTTTCTTGTACCTCCAAAGAACCTTAGGTTTTAGTGCGAGCAAATAGTACATCAACCCTTACCTTCTAATCTTCAATGCTAGTGAATTTGTGCTATTTGGAACGTAGTGCTCATGAGAGTCAAAGTTTCCTTTGACCTGCACTTTCTTCTCCATCGTATGGTGCTCCTTCTCAACCACAAAATGTGTTGTCTCCTTCTAAATTTAGGTGTTGGTTTATGATAGTGCTTTAAATGCACTTCTTACAAATTTGAATGGTGTATGGCTAGAAAATCATCTTCACCTTCCAAATGAGCTATGTGTTTACCTTAAATGTGCTACATATTGCCTTCACTATCTTTTAGATGAGCTACATATTACCTTTGTTGTGCTATGTATTGCTTTAGCTATCTTTCAAATGAGCTGCGTATTGCTTTTCATCTTGTTGTTTGACCTCCTTGATGCATTAAATAGGATAAGCTACTTACACTTTGTGACAAGTGTCACCTAAAATGTTTTTTATAGATGACTTCAATGTAAAACTTGCAATTATGAGTATTGTAACTCCTCCCAAGCGTGTGTAACTCCTTCCAAGCATGTGTAACATATTTCAAGCATGTGTAACATCTTCTTGGTGAGCGCTTGAGTCTTCACATACGTTGGAGAGTATAGAGCATCTATGCCAAGTGGAACTCGAGGATTATGCATGCAAGCCTCCCTTGTAATATTTCTTGGAACCTTTATCTTGCCTTCTACGTAAACATTCCTTGTTTCTTGAAATGCAAGTAATCTCCCAGTGTCTTTGGCTGCTTCCATGTATTGGATTTTGGATATTTGGTGCTCCTCCATGGTGGTCCTATGGTAGCTCCTTGTAGTATTCAATGGCAGATGCTCTTATTGGATATACCAGATCCTTTTTCTTGGTTGTTGATTCATTTTCACAATAGCTGAATGCTTTATTTTGCTTTATTTTTATAATTCTCCTTTTACATAGGTTATTTCTTCCTTGTAGGCTACCCTTCTATGTAATATTTGGCTGATTTTTTCTCCTTGTTATGATTCTAATGTTGTAGGTGATACGTATGCTTCTAGGTCTTGATTTGAAGATTGAAAAATGGTGTTTGTAAACACCTTTACTCCTTGGTTGTATGGGCACTTCAATGGCTCCTTTTTTTTTCTAGATAAAATATCCTTGTTACCCCCTATAGATAATAATTTTGTATTTCTAAAAGAAAAAATGTGGTGCTTTGTAATATATAGTTTTTGCACCAAAAATAAGAGTTTTTTATATGTATACATAATTTTTTCTCTTTTTTCTTGGATGATAGATGATCCAAGTTAATGTTGATTTAGAATAGGAATACCTACTTTCTGCACTGAAATGAATCCCTTATAATTTCCTTGAATATTAAGACTTCCAAGGTCTCAATTTGAGGTTCCCTTCAAGGGTTTCAATGGTGGTTGTATTCTTCACTTGTCTTCTATAGACCATGAAAGTGCTACAGATTTTGTGCTAATATTTATGCTTTCAACAACATAAATTAATTGAGATAGCTAGTTAACAAATCAACTAGTATAGTTCTTAACAATACATATTTTCAATGATAACTATAATCACACCTTATTGCTCCACTAATATCTTAAAAAAGCACTTAATAATTTCACTACAAACCTTTTAAGCATAATCCCGAATGAACCCAAACATATTTCACTACAAAAAAAGTTGTAGGATCAAGTCTTCTTTTTATTTTTCAAAGTAGAAGATAGGTAATTGATAGATAACTCTAAAATATAATCAACCCCTAATGTGCAAATGAACCTTAAAATGAACCCTTTATTTTTACACTTTTGAAGGTTGAAATTATGCTTTCCCTTCTTGCAACTTGAATCTAAATAAGGTGCTCCAATGAATCTGATAAGTAATCCAATTAACGAGAAAGCTAGAACCAATAGTTGCATACATTTGGAGGTCCGAGGTGTAGACCAATTGGTTCATCCAAACCCCATAAGGGGGCGGAGGTCCAAGGTTCAAATCTCGGGCCTTGCTGGACTGAACGCTTGTCCCTTTCCTGGTGCTTTCAGTGGCATAAAAGGTTTATAATGATTGTGGCATGGTGGTTATAGGGGCAGACTACGTGAAGATCTATGTGGCAGCTTCTAGGGCAGAAAATGCAGAATACTATGGCGGCCATAAAAGCTAGATAGCTCGCCTGCCCAGATTCGTGGCGGCTACCGATTCCACCATGTAAATTCAAAAAAAAAATAGTTGCATACATTTTTTAAAGCTTTTGTATCTCTTTTACCAATTTTGTAGAGGATGTGGATCTTGGTTTTTAAGATCACAAGTTGCTGCTTCAAGTAGGATCTTGCAGCTTTTTGTAGACTGTATTGAACAACTCCTTCTTCATCAAAATATGATCTCAAAATTTCTTTCATGAGCCTAATATTTGGTGGATTTTCCTCCTATTGTGTTCTCATCCTTATACTATATATTTGGAGAAGTCTTTGTCTCTAAAGTGGTACCTTCTTGCTGTGAGAGGTGATCTTCAAATATCCTAGATTTGGTGATCTTCTTATATTCAAGTGTTCTTGTTGAATTTTGAATTCAAGTAGGATCTTCTTCTTAAGATTTTGAATGTCTTGAGGTCTTTCACTAGATTCTTCTTCTGGGATTTGGCACTCCTTTCCAAATTCTTCTTCTCATATTTGGCACTCCTTACCAAATTCTCCTTATTTTGGGCTTGTTGTTGGATGGTTATAATTATCCCATGTCATTCACTATCAGGAGCTTCTCCTTGGTAGTGGATTCCTCTAATGAGTTCTCCTTTTATGATTTATTTAGTGATGCTCTCCTATCCTTTTACTATATGCTCATTGAGACCTTCCCAATGTCTTTGATCTTGCAACTTCTATTGGTATTCCCTTGAGACCTCTTCAACCTTTTGCTCCTGGAAGTGTTGGCATTGTGATATGCTCCTAGATATCTAATTATACTACTTCTATATTTAAAAAAGACTATTTTATTCCTTCTTATTATTCCATGTATAGAATTCATTCAATGAGATATTCTCCTGATCTCTTTTTCTTCAAGTACTGAATTGATTCTAAAAAAGATACTCTTCCTAACTTTCTTGTAGGAATTTTTCCAACTCATTGAATCTTATTTCCCTATAACAAAAATATTAGTACTAAAATATTAATCTATTTCTACATTAGATATTACTTTTTAATTATTCTTTAGGATCAAGGTTTTTGTGGCCTTTCTTTCAATATCAAGGCTTTTGTAGCCTACTTCTGTTATCAAGGCTTCTATGGCCTTTTCAGTATCAAGGCTACTGTGGCCTTTTTAGTATTAGGCTTCTATGGCATGTTATTCAACTGTTGAGTTCTATGAAGCTCTTCAATATAGAAATGGATATTTTTAGTCTCCTAACTTCACCATGACTCTTCTCAAAAAGTCTTCTTTCGTAGTGTTCTTCTCTTGCACAAGGAACTAATATCTGCATTTTAAGGGCATGCCAATATTCAAGCAATGAAGTTAGAGTCTCCTAGGTTTCTATTGTTGGAGGACAAATCCTCTAAGAATTAATTATCTACAATAAAAGAAAATTTGGGAAATATTTAGTAAGTTCCAGATATCCTAGATCTTCACTAGATGATTTGTTAATCTAGTGTACTGAATGTTGAGTCTAGGTCTTCATGAGTTTTTCTTGTAATTTTCTGGAAAGACTCCAGTCAAGGGCAATATTAGTATTTTATAGAACTAATATTTCTTTCAGTCCTCACTTATGACTCTCCCTAATCCTACTACCTAGATTATTTTGAGATCTTTTGATAGTGACTAGTCCAACGGTGCATCATGTTGATAAAACACTTAGTCTCAATGATAATGGTGGTTTCCCTATTGATATAATAAAACTAGATCTACCATAGCTCTAATACCACTATTAGGTTTTGACGTAATGACCATAGGGAGATAATAATCATGAGATGTAGAATAATATGAAAGAAAGTAAATCTACTAGAATATTGAGATATGCAATTAATAGAAATGATATAAATGATTACTATGTAGCTATGGAGGAAATGATCACTCCATTAATAAAGCTATTGAACTACATTGTACCCATCACACCTGGATGGTGATCCACATAGAATTGTACTAACCTCTAAGATATTGTGTCCCTGAATCTCTCTATGTCTATGTATATATTTGTATGAGGTATTCCTTATAAAGGAAAAATAGAAGCCTTGTCCAACACTTTACCTAGTTGTGCAAGGGATAACTTGCAAATATACAACTTGCAAATTGACACTTGTTCATTTATTTTTTGAAAAATAATTTGAAAAACTTGTATTAAAATAAAGATAATTTACAATTTGGGATGAGACTTCTCCTAGCCTTAGCGAAAGAGAACACATGTTTACAACGATAAAAGAATATTTGCATTGGAGCCAAATATCTTAAATCATATTTTTACAATATCCATTCACCTATTTACAACTGTAAAATAATATCTAAATTGGAGCAAAAATATCTTAAACCATATTCCTGGAATGCTTGTACATATTAGCTAAACATTGGATTTGCTCACCAACCTACCTAATCATCTCATCCTCAATAGCCATGTCACTATGCCATTGAATACCTACCTCCTTCTTAGTTCCCATCTTATCCAAGAAGTTCTAACACTTTATTTAGATCTCTAATCACATAATCTAAAATCACATCATCTAATTCCCTTTATAATTCCTTAATTTGAGTGACAAGAATCCTCAACCTTCATATCTTCAAAGTAAAATTCTCATGCAATCTAGAGCTCCAACCATTATTTAAGAATATGATTCTAGAAATATCCTCCTATAAATTTATTTTACTACCCAAATAGAAGCATATTTGATAGCTAAGGCTTCCACTTCATTTTTTATGGTCCTTTCCAAGCCTTACAGTTCCCAATAGAGCACTGTTCCAACATTATTATGGAAAACCACTATAATTCTAGCTCTACTCGGATTGCATTTTGCAGCTCCATCAGTATTATCTTAATCTAACCTTCAGGGGGTGGTTTCCAACTAGCTTTGTCCTGCATCTCTTGCACTTCAATTTCCTTCTCCATTGTCCCTATAACAACCTAAGTTTCCTCTTTAGAATACACTACCATAATTTCCGTGACTTTGCTCCAAATGACCTGCCAAACTCCATCTAAAGATGAAAAGGTTTCTCTAAAAATATACCATTTATCTCCAACCACACTTGCCAAAAAATTAATTTTAATCCATGCTCCCAAAAAATACAAAGATATTTAGATTTAAATATACCCCTCTTCCATACTTACCAAATATTAATCCAACTCAAATCACCATTAACTCAAATTTTATAATATAAAAACCATCACTCCCAAATTCGGTGCTTGAATGGCCACTCAAACATCAAGTGATCAGTTGTTTCCCCAATCTTGTAGTATAATATACATTGATATGGACCAATGATTCCCCTACATATGAGATTATCAAAAGTAAGAATTCCATTATGCATGAATTGTCAGGAAAAAAAGTTTACTTTCGGCCAACCCTTGGACTACCAAATATTTCTCCAATCCTCAACCTGATATGCATGAGGAGGAGGATTTAGAAGGATATTATAATATCCATCCTTCACTGTGTAGACACCAAGACCCCCATATCCCCAAGCTAATTCATCATCCTCATCTCTACCTGTCAGAAATATTTCTGCTAGGATTTTAGTCATGATGGGTGTCAGTTCCAGAGGGATTAAAATTTTCCACTCATCCAACTTCTTCAATTGCTAAAAATTATAATCCCTAGATGACTAGTGTTGGAATAAATTTCAATTTGGATCCAAATCCTGGTTTTCATGGTTGTTTTTATTGGTTGCAGTTCAAGAAATTCAACAATGATAGGTGGGTTTTGATCCCATGAATCTATCCAAAATTGTGACTTTTCCCCTCTCCCCATTTTCCAAAATAATCCATATTTCACCACCTGAGATCCTAAATTAAGAGCCTACAACACTAAGTATCCATTACCATCCAAAGGGAAATGACCCACTTCATTTCGGTTTACTTGTTCCAAATATTTACTAGTTAAAATTCTATTGAATAAAGAATTTGGTTGGGAAATCCACCTCCAATAAATCTTTCTAGCCAAAGATTTATTATTTAACTTTGATTTTCTTAGTCCCAAACCTTATTTTACCTTGTATTGGCTTACTTTATTCCAACCTACTAAGGCCCATTTCCTCTCTCCTTTTAATCCTTCCCATAAAAATTTTCTATCCATCTTGTCCAAATCTTTCCATATGGTATGTGGGGCAGCAAGGATAGACAATTTATAAATTGGTATGGCCTAAATGAATAACTATAAAAAATTTAATCTACCCCCATAGCTTAACCATTTGTGATACCAATGATTAATTCTTTCCTTGATACACTCTAAAATATTCCTCCGGATATCTATTTTTAGTTTTTTAAAATGCAAAGGGACCCCCAAGTATACCACTAGGAGAGAAGTCCTTGTGAATCCCAAGATCTATAAAATTTTGTCCTGAAGCCTTTCATCAAGATTGAAAAAAGCCTCTTTGGATTTTTTATCATTAATGACTTGGTTTGTAGCCCTAAGGTAGACATTAAGTGTATCTCTAATAATCCTTGCTTCCCTAAATTTGGCCACTCCCACCAATCCTATGTCATCCACAAACTATAGGTGAGTCAAAACTTTCTCACCCACCTTGATGCTTGTTATAAAACCTTGTTGTCTTCTACTAAAGATGAGTCTACCCAAGTATTTAGCCAATATGTAAAAAATATAGGGGGAACAAGGATATCCTTGACGAAGGCCTTAAGTAGCTCCAAACAGTTGCGAGGGAATACCCTTGATTAAAATTGAATATGCCAGAGTATAAACATAGCTCATGACCCATTCTATCCAATCCTAAGAGAAACCAAAGGCTGCCATAATATTTGACAAGAAGCTCCACTCCACCCTATCATAAGCCTTTGACATATCCAATTTTATGAACATTCCTCTATTACCAGATATTTGCATTGAATGGATCACCTCCTAAGATAGAACCATACCATCTAATATCTGCCTACCCTCTACAAAACCCCCTTGCTCTAAGGAGACAATGCAATGTAGAAGAGGTTTTAGCTTCTCAGCCATTACCTTTGTGATTATTTTATATATGATATTGCATAAAGTAATAGGTCTATAATATAAAATATGCATCCCCTCTTCCCTTTTGGAATTAAGGCAATGAAAGCATGATTTAATGCTTTGAGAATTATTTTACTACCTTTAGACTCCTGTATAACAACAATTACATCCTCCTCCAAGTTTTCCCAGAAGGCCTGAAAAAACTCAATTGGAAAGCCATCTGGACTTGGTGTTTTCTGGTGCTCATTCCAAAGACTACATTCTTTAGTTCATCTCTATAAATGGGTTTAAGTAGGGCTTTATTTTATTTGTCAGAGATAATAGAGGGTATGACAATAAGAACTTCTTTTTGAGCCTCTTCATATTGCACCATAATTTCCTTAAATAGTTTAGAAAAATAATCCATTGAATGAAAATGCATACCTAGAATTGTATCACAGGAGTGTCCATTCTCATTTTGAAGAGCTTCCATGTTGTTCGTCTCTCTCCTAGCACAAGTAGCCAAATGGAAAAATTTGGTATTTTTATCACCTTCTAATAACCAATTGGTTCTTACTCTCTGTTTCCAGTAGCTTTCCTCTTGGTTGTCAATATCCTCAATCGCTTTACGCAATGCATCATCCTCTTATTTGAGCTACTCTATAATTTTTCCTTCCATAAAGTGTTTTTTAACCTCATCCTATCTGGACACAAATGGAGCTCTGTAGACCTGGAAGTCTATCTTGTTAGCTCACCTCCATTATTTCAATTGATATCTGACATAATGAAGTTGCTTGTGGAATTTAAACATTGTTGTCCCATATGTTGGGCGATATTTCGACCACCGTGGAATTTTATTTTAAAGTACCCCTTTTTGTAACCAAAAGTTTTCAAATTTAAATGGTTTGTGATGCTACACTGTCTTGATCCCCCCTTCCATCAAAATGGGAAAGTGATCTAAAACTAAATCCTCCAAAATCTAAAATTTTATATTTCATTTTACAAATGCCTCTTCTGAAACCAAAAAATGATGTAAATTCACCTTCCTACTATGTGGTCCTCCTCTTATTAGTCCAAGTATAGTTGGTTCCAGGGCATTTAATATTCACCAAGTATAATTTATGGACTTGGGTAATCATAAGTTGATCCCCTGGGTCCAAAATTGGGGTTCCCCCTTCCTGATATCTAGAGGATAATTTAGCATTAAAATCCCCAAAAATAATCCAGTCTAACTCTTCCCTTGAGACTCTCATGTTATGCACAACTTTCCATTGATGCATTTGACCATATAGGTTTTGAGCTCCATAAAAAATTATGATTAAAACATGTTTTGTTGTGACATTGTTCCTAAAATGTGATGTGAGGACAACCCTCCAAGCTATATGTTCTATTGTAGTATATTCAAGAGAGTTCCAAAAAGTAACTATCCTCCTGAGGCCCCTTTTGCAACCACTTCCATATGACTAGCACCCCTCCAAATTCTATTTACTATTTTACACATAAGATCCAACAATATTTTTATCTCTTGGATAAGTAAACAATTTGTTTTACATTTTTCTAAGATTATTCAAACAATAGATTGATGGGTTCTACTATTTGAACCCCTAACATTCCATGATTGTATAATCATTGGTTAGCTTGAGAGCTGTAAGAATATATTAGTCTCATCGATCCTTTAGTAATCAATTTGTATCCTTGAACTGTTATCAATTCCTTATTTGATTTTCTACCCACTCCTTGAGAGCTATTATTTTTTTATCTCTTTTCCACTTGAATTATCCTTAGATTTGACCTTTATTTGTTCTTTTCTTCTATGCCCATGATGACATCCTTAATTATTAGTTGCTCTTGGTTATGCACTATCAATTACCCTGCACTCTCTGATTGCGGTAACTCACTGCACTCAATTACCTGCTCTATGATGGGAGAAGATGAAAGAGGGAATTGAACATAGTTGTTATTGCTTTCATTATTCCCATCCAATACTTCCATTATTTTTTCTTCTTAGTCCATTAGTGTCTTAAAAATATCATACCTATTGGAGGGCTTGAGTTGGGTTTGCTCTTTACCATATTTTTTCTTTTGCCTTCTCCTTATTTTGGGTTGTTCAAAACCATATCCTTGTGCTTCTTTGCCCTAAGAAATATTGGTTGTTTCTTTATTGATTGTTGACTTACCCTCCTTAGGAATATTTGACATTCCTAGAGGAGCCTCCATTTTTATTTTCGTATTATTTGGGCAAGATCGGGCCAAATACCCATATTTGTGATAAACTCTACATATTAAGGGAAATGCCTCATAATCCAATTGTTGAATACAAGATACTCCTGCAAGTTTGAGTTTCACGTTTTCCAAAAAATGTTGGCTAAGATCCATTTCCACACATAATATTGCATAAAAGTTGTGTTTCCTTCCACTGTATTTTTGGAAACACTCAAATGTCTTCCAAGGGAATTACCAATAATTTCCAATACCTGATCACTCCAAAAATACATTGGAAGTGCATACAAAAGATCCAAATCGAGATAGTAGTGGGTTCAATTTGAGGATCAAATCCCATTCTCCAAGGTTGAACAAATAATCCTGCTAGACCATGATTCTTCTTTTCTGATTCGAAAGCCCTATTTCTATCAGTAAGTGAAGAAAAACTAACAATAAATTATCCATTTATAATAAACCACAAAGACTACTCACCAAGAGGCTCCCAATTTTTTTGGACCTAGGAATGCAAAAAATTCAATGTAGGGTGAATACCCATGAATTTACAGATCAAATCATGATTGGATCTATATAAAACTATTTCTTTGACCATACTTTGCTCAATGACAATATTTGGTCTTGATTATGAATATGGAAAGCATCCATTAACTCATTAAGATGATCTATTTACAACAGCATAAATAGCATTTTTAATGTAATTTTTTGTGCTTCTTTAGTCTCTGATGGATATTTATTCTTTAAAAAATCTATAAAATAACTATGTCTCTCTAAAAGAGGATCCGGAGGTGTCTCAATTGGGCCCTCCTGGGGAAGCAATATTGTCTTAAAATCCACATTAACCAAAAATATCTTCGGCTACCCAATTGATGCCCTATTTTTATCTTCCAGAGCTCTCCTGAGATTCCTTTTTATTCTTCTAAATTATTTATGTGAAAATTTTATTCTGCAATGTAATCGAATAATAAGTTATCTAGTTATTCGATTACATTGCATGAAGTAACTAGATAACTTCCCCCTAAAGTAATCAAATTTCCTACATATGTACCTTGGAAGATACATTTACAAGACCCAAATAATGTAATAGACTCTATTTCTAACACTGATCTTGCATTTTGCACTTGAATTTAGTTAATCTCTCATATTTAACATTTAAGTTTAGTTTTAAACAAATAAATCTCTTATTTTAGGTTGTTTGATAAGATCTCTATAATCCTATGTCGAACCCCTTCCTGATAAATATCCTAATGTTAGCTTATCTTGTATTTAATCTTGTTGTTCTACATTTAATCATTTAGTTTTAATCATAACATTAAAGTTAAATTGAGATCCTTCATCTATTATCATTGATCTTAACTATGCTAGGATATATCAAATTTTTACAACTCATTAACCATGATCTAAATACCCCTTATCTAGTTTGAATATTCTTACAATATAAACTCAACCTAATAAAATGTATTTTAATTTAAATCATATTTTAAGAAGTGTCTCATATCATAGAAAAGAAAATAATTTTAGCTTATATAGCATTTTACAATTATAACAACTTATTTCATGTATATTTATACTCCATACAAATATCCTATTGTGATATTTATCTACATGTAACAATATTATTAAGTATTATTTTTTTTTTGTAAATAAAAGTCTTCATTAATTATCGGGTTTTGCAGGTTAACCCAAAACCTATTACAATATCTAGCCTTATGCTGAGATTGTAGATCCTAGTCATCCTTGAAACTTTCTTACCAAAACTTGCATTGAATCCCCTACAACACCTTACTAACAAGGCACACCCATACCTAAACATAACTGTAAACATTACTTACATTGACAGGAAATTGAAGTTTGGAACTTTGCACTTGTGAAACCAGTTGCTTGCCCATTTCCTATTCTCTGTCGGAATCCTCCAAGGCTTACACCCCGTTACCTTCATTTTCAATTTGGTATGATTTAGAGGGAAACCCCATAGTTATTACCAGCTCCATGGGGAAAGAACACCCATTCATATTTCTTCTTAACGGGTAGGTTTATTTTCATAACTAATAATGTTTTCCACTTCACATGGCACACCTTGTGTCCATGTCACCAAACTACCAAAATCAACACCTATGTTGGCTAATTTGTCAGCTGACCTGTTGGCCTCACGGTACATGTGACGAGCCCTCCTATTCTGTCTTGCCACAAAAAGGATCCTCACTTCATGGATGACTCCCTTGATTCTCCATGGAGGTTTTTTGCCATTGGTTAACAGGTTGATGATGTTCATCGAATCACCTTCAATCATCAAGTTACCTTGAGTTTCTTGGGCTACTTGCAACCCTCTCCAAAGGGCTCTAGCTTCTACTTCATTATTAGTTCTGATTCCCAATGGTTCAGTGAAGGCCTTGACAAAATTTCCTTGATGATACCTGATTATTCCTCCAGCTTCAGCTCTTCTCGGGTTCTCCTTGGTTGCACCATCAATATTTAGTTTAAACCAACCCTAAGGGGGTGGCTCCAAAGAAATCCCATTTTTGGGATTGGGCAAAGGAATGGAAGGTTTTTCCTTAATACCCAAGGCTTGAGCTAATTATTTTTCTTAGGGAGGAATTGAGTGGTTCTCATCCACTAAGGTGCTAAGGTTTTCTTTCGCAAAGACAATAATCCTGTTGAGGATGGTTTTTGGGTTGTGAATGGTATCCTTAAATGCTCTATGGTTCCTTTCTAGCTACATCTACCAGATAAAATGATGCCAATAGATTTTCCATAGGTACTTAAGTTTTAAGCTAACAAAGGGTTGAGGCCATTGATGGAACACTTTGGATATAAGAGCAAGCTTAACCCATGAGATCCTAAAGGCTTAGAAAATTTCATCCAAGATGGACTCCGCTACCGAACACTCCATAAACAAGTGTTGGGTAGTCTCCCATCCTGCCCTGCACATGTAGCAACGGTTAGCAATAACCATACCTTTGGATAACATATTGACCATAGTGAGGATTTTTCCTTGAATCACTAGCCATGAAAAAAAGGATATTTTAGGAATTAAAGCCTTTGATCCAAACCAAACTCGGTTGAAATTGTTGACCTTCCACATTGAGAAGCAAATTATAGGTAGACTTAACTGTGAAGTCACCACTTTCGAGCCTCGACCTCAAACAATGTGATCTTCATCCTCTCTAGAGGGAATAATTTGTTGAGTTAAAATGTTATAAAGCTCTTCAGACTCTGCTTCAAAACCCTGTACTATTATGTGTTTCCACCTATTGATATTTATATCTTGCCACATATAATTTGCAACCTTATTCCCAATATGATGCTCTATATTCTCTTGAATCCTAGCCAAACGAGGATTTTGGGATAACTCCTCAGCTCTCACCCACCGATCCTTCCAAAAGTCTATTGTTTGCACATTTCCTAGAATCCATCTAAGACCTTTCTTGACAAGATTCCTACTCATGAGGATTACCTTCCAAAAAGTAAACCCCCTATTTGCTAAGTTTTCATTAAGGAAGTTCACACCTTGGAGGTATTTCCTCATAACTATGGCAGTCCATTCATTATCGACCTTAGTCAATAACTGCCATGCTTTTTTGGCTAACAGAGCTGTATTGAGATGAGAAACTCTCCTCAATCCTAAACCCCCATAATCTTTAGGTTTTTAAACCTTGTTTCAACCTACTAAATGGATCCTTTTCTTATCCTCAGTCCTTGACCAGAGAATTTTTTTTTGAAGCTGATCAATTTTGTGATACACATTGCTGGGAGCTCTGAAAACTGATAGGAAGTAAACGGGTATACTTTGAAGTGAATTCATAGTTAAAACTGCTTTGCCTACTTGAGATAACAGATGTCCTTTCCAACCTGCTAGCTTTTTTTGGATCCTCTACAGAACTATGTTCCATATTGATCCTTCAGGTTTCCCCGTAAATATGGAAATACCTAAATAGGAGGTGGGAAGGGATGCAATATGACATTCCATGATCCTTGCTATGTTGTTTTGCCTAGGAATGGGGGTATTGATGAAATAAAGTTTGCTCTTATAAAAATTCACTTTCTGTCTAGCCGCTTCTTCATACATTATGAGAATATTTTTAATCCTTCTTGCCTCAACCACAGAAGCCAAAGTCAGTAGTAATGTATCATCAACAAATTGTTGATGAGTCATCAGGGTCGTTAGCGATGTGGCCTTGACACCAGATATGAGTCCAGCTACCGCTGCTGCCTTAATGGTTCTTCCCAAGGCCTCAGCTACGATGATGAACAACATAGGAATTATGTGATATCCTTGTCTTAGACCACATTTAATTTGAAAAAAACCTGTAGTAGACCCATTAACCAAAACTAAAAAACAAGGCTTAGAAATACACTCTCTTATTAACTTGACCCATTTCATGTTGAAGCTAAATTTTAATAAAACTGCCTCTAGGAATTCCCAATTTATCCTATCATAAGCTTTGTTCATGTCTAACTTTAAAGCCATGACTGCTTTTTTGGTCTAAGCAGCTGTATGAAGAGCCTCATGAATAGTAATAATTCCATCTAATATTGATCTTCCTTGTACAGAACTTCCTTGACTTGGATCAATGATAACCGGTAGAACTTTCTTCAAACAGTTGGCTAAAACTTTGGAAAGAATTTTATAAGATATATTACACAAGCTAACCAGCCTAAAGTCAGCCATAGTCTTGGGGTTGGGGCCTTTAGGGATCAAAGCAATGAAATTTGAATTGAAACCCCTTGGAATATGATTTGAACTTTGGAACTCCTTGATTGCAGCAATAACTTCTGCTCCAACAATATCCCAACAAACTTGGAAAAACCGTGGTGAAAACCCATCCAAGGATCCATGTAAAAAAAATCCTCCTTGATCTCTTTGTCTAAAAAAGCTGCTGTAAGAGACTCATTAATAATTTCATCAATGATTTGTGGAATGAATTGAAGGAGAGAGTCCTTTGCTTGGGCATTACAGGCCCGTTCTTCACCCAATAATGAACTAAAAAAATTAACAGCCTCGTCCCTGATCTCCTGAATGTTTTGAGTTGAGGATCCATCCACCTTAGTTAAATTTCTAATATTATTGTTGCTTCTATTGCTCAATGTGGTAACATGGAAAAACTTTGAATTAGAGTCCCCTTCCTTTAGCCATAATGCCCTTGATTTCTACCTCCAATACATCTCCTCACAAGCTAAAATATTATAAAACTCACAAAGGGTTTCCTTCTCTTCAGTCCTTCTCGCCTCATCATAGGTTCCATTTTGGATTTTACTTTTTATTATTCTCAGTTTTTCCCCCACTACTCTCTTATTCTCAAAAATATTTCCAAAGACTTCTTTATTCCATATTCTAAGGTTGTTTTTCACCATATTAAGTTTTTGATATAGTTTGAAGGAAGCACTTCCCTAGATAGGCTGCTGCCACAATTCCTCTATTCGTTTCTTGAAGTCCGGATGTTTAACACACATTGACAAAAATCTGAATGGCTTTTTAAAGGAGTTAGCCTGAAATGCCTCCAATAGAATAAGATTATGGTCTGAAGTGCATTTAGGAAGGGCTTGTAATGCTAAATCACCAAACATTGTTGTAGCTTCCTTGGATAAATAAAATTTGTCCAACCTTTCTTGAATCAGCTGACTTCCTATCCTCTTGTTACTCCATGTAAATTTTGCTCCTTTTAGTCTTACATCCATCAATTCTTTTGTATTAATAAATTCATTGAAGTCCTCCATGCTCCTTGAGGGTAACCCAAATCCTCCCTTCTTATCAAATGGGTAAAGGGGGGTATTGAAATCTCCCCCAATAACCCAAGGAATGTCTTTAAAAGCTTGGCTCAAATGCCCCAAAAACTCCCACAGTTTAGACCGCCCTTGGACAGAGGTGGGGGCATAAACATTTGACATAATCCAATTCTTATTAGTATCAAAATCATGAAATAATATGCTTAAGACTCTTTCATTTGCCTTAATAATACTTCATTCTATTTTAATAGGATCCCATAAGATCATGAGGCCCCCAGATGCTCCTCTCACCTGTTGAAATGCCACTTCCCCTTGCTTCCAAATCCTTCTAGCTATAAGTGCTGATTGTGCTGCATCTGTTTTGGTTTCTTGAAGAAAAATGATAGTAGGATTCCAATCCTTCCATATAAACTTCACCATCCTTTGTTTTGGTGGGCCGTTTAGGCCTCTCACATTCCATGAGAGAACCTTCATTTAGACTTTTTGATATTTTTTTCCCACCCCCTTCCCTGATACAAAGGGGGTTTGTCAATTTTTCTATTATCTTGGCCAGGAATAGCTTGTTGTAACAATGTTCTTTGCTTTCCGTTTGTAATTTCTTCATTGATTCTCAATCTATAGTGCTCTGTTGTAGATATTCTTACTTTCTTTCTTTCACTTCCATAATATATCGGAGGCTTGGTGGTGCTTCTAGTCTATTTTGGACTAAAATGAGGGGGCATATATTGTGATAGTCTAGGGCTTGAACCTTCTTCCTCATTTTGGGGGTTTTAAATTCCCTCTTCATCCTCAGCCTTGTTTTGGTTCATCTCTCCTTTCTGGTTCCTAAATAGGGGGCTTTCCTTAAAGGAACCTTTTACCGTTGGGCTCGTTTGATAAGGGATAATTTGCTCCACTATCGGATTAGGAGCTACATTCTTGCCTCTTGTTTCCACAACTTCGACTCTTGACTCTATTTTTTCCATGTTTAAACTGAAATGACCTGGCAATTTTTCTTCATTTTGAGCATAGATTTTGGGGATTTTTGTCATAACTATGGATGGTCCCGATTTGTATGGGAAGTCTAGGGTTTCAGGAAAATTGACACTGATGGTATCATCCTTACTGTTTTATTTTTCAACTTCTAGATTTTCTAGGATATCAAACATGTTCAAACTGGGATCTTTATTACATACCTTATGATTTTTGCCTCCCTCATTATTTTGCTTTCCTTTCTCCTATATTTTTTCTAGTTCTGTGTTGGCTTGGTCAGCTTGGTTATTCTTACCTTTTCTGTATCCTTCCAAATTAAGATGCGGTCCTTGAAACTTTGGGATCCCTCTCCCATTAGCTTTCCCCAGAAAACCTTCGCTCATGGCTTCCTTGTTTGTAGTTATTGTCAGACATTGGGCTTGAAGGTGGCCTTGCATTTTGCACACACTACAAAATGTTGGTTTTTTCTCATACTCCACAAGTTGAATCCTTAGAAACTCTCCATATGCTAGTTCCACATGAGAAGGTAGATCAGAATCCAAGTTTGCATTTACACATATCCTGGCATGCGTCAGTCTAGTCCTTTCCCGGGTTGAATGGTCTATTACCATGAGCTCTCCTATCGTCTTTGCTATGCCACTAAGACAGTACTCATTAAAAAACTGGGCTGGGAGGTTTGGTAAGCGGACCCAAATGGGTGCTATATTAATGTTCTACTTCTCAGGGTTGAAATCCTCCCCCCACTTCCTCGTAAAGAGGCTACGCCTTCCTAGAAACTAGGGTCCTCCTGTCAAGATGCGCTCTGCATCATCTTTGTTGTTGAGTCTTATCATAAAAAAACCTCTTGACATGGCTATGATTTCTAAACTTCCTGAAGTTTTCCACTTTGCCGCGGCCCATGAGTGAATAGTATCAATGTCCGGCCTTCCTCCCCAAAACTTGCCAACTAAAGATGATGCCTCCATATACAAGAATCTTTTTGTAATATCCACTGGCATAGTTAACCTGTTATTTTTTGGTATTAGGGGTGGTAGTTCACTGACTAGCTCCTTCTTTTTCCCTTTCAGCATTTCCAAAAATGTTGGGCCCTTGTTGCCAGCTCCCGAACCCCAGTGGGGCCCTTTATCTGAGGGTTTATCTAAAGGATCTTTACCTTTAGCCTTTTTGAACTGAGCTAACAGGGAATCCTTTTCCTTTATAGCTACAACATTCTGCCCTGCCTCTGGATCTTCTCCTTCCGTTGGTTCAAAATTCTTGCCTACCATTTTTGCTCCTCCTCCGCTTCCTCCGCTTCCTCCATCGCTCATCATCATTGTACCTATAATTCAATATAAGAAAACTTATAAATCATACATTATTATTTACCTTCTTATCCATAAAGTAAAAAATCCGCATGCTCATAATGCCTATTGTAGGCAATAGATATAAGCAAAAGGTTAAATAATATTAATGCTTGATAATGGAGAAACATGATTTATTCTTCTTGCCAAAAAAATATTGAATGAAAATTATTATATTTAATTATTGAACATTGATTGTTATGGATAGGGTTTATTGTATTGTAAAAAAAAATGTACTCTTTTTTAATTAAAAATTATATTATATTTAATACTAATAATTAAAATATGATATAGTAATAATAAATCATTAAATGGATTTAGTTCAATTGGTTAAATTTCTCAACTTTCAAGTAGAATATTGAGGTTTGAATCTTGTTAAGTGATACATGCATTGTAACAAAGTTATCGCAATACCACTATTTGACCATGATATAATATATATGGACCATTTTCAATCCCATGTAACTAATTAAAAATATATATAAAGCACTAAGAAAATAATGTATAAATAGTCATTATAATAACTATATGATACAAATAATATAATAAAATAATAAATTAAATACAAGTATGCTAGATAAGCTTTATAAATTAAAAAAAATGTCATATAATGGTTAGCCTAATGTATTTTACAATGTTAAGGATAAAATATATTTACATTGTTAAATAGTAAAATAATTGATTATAGTAATATCCTTCTTTAAAGGTGTAATTTAACAAGAAGAAAAAAAGGACTTTCACATCATAAACCAATATTATAATCTTATAAGTAAACCCTAACAGATTGTCTAAGGTCGTGTGAAAAAAATAGAAATGATATGTAATCATCCAGATACCAAGTTCAAATAATTTATATTGTTACTAAACACTCATAATAAGATAATTAATGATAGTCTTAGAGGGACAATGCAATTGTTCAGGCCTTAGCTCTTCTTTAGAAGGTCCAAGGTTCAAACCAAGGCGTGTGTGTGGTATTGTGTTAAATTACCTATTGATAAGCTCAAATCTCCCCCGTATGAGAGGTCATGGTGGGATGGGGATGACTAGAATTAAAAATCTATCATAAGGATTTCTCACACTAACCAAATCCCCCCAAAACATTCATGATAATATATTTTTATAATATCATTGTTAAAATATATTAATATAAATACAAATTTGTTGAAACTCCTATATTAGTGCTACATAATTAAAATTTATATAAAATATTTATTATTTTAAAGTAATCAAATAAATTCCTCAACTTTTAAGGAGATCCTAGGTTAAATATTGCTATGTGATTATAATACTACTATGTGGTAACAATGTAATGCATTTGGCACCTATTGATAAGTTTAGCTCTCACCCTTATGAGAGTTCATGGTTGGGATGGGGATGCCCAACCCTAAGCTTCAGTCATAGGGGTTTCTCACACTAACATCAATAAAAAAAAATGTAATGCATTCAATGCATTTTTATCTCATATAACTAATAAAAATTTTATTATCATAACAATTGCTTAAAATATATATTTTATATAATTATAGAAAGGGTGTTGAAAGGTCCCTGAAAATTTTACAATAGGAAGAAAGCCAAGCCTACAAGATTGTCAAAATGGGCACGAACAGAGAGCAGTCCATGTAGGGACGTAAAACCATCCAGTCCACTAGGGCATAATAGGAGTAACTCAAAAATAAGAATAAAATCCACACTAACATATCCCTTACCAACCCAGCTAAAATAGAGAAAAGATATCCTAAAAAAAAAGAATGTAAACATAGGGGTAGAGATATAGGGACAAAACCCCCTCCCCTCACAACATGAATACATGGAACCGTAGCTAAGTTCTCTATTTAGAAGGCATGGGATCATGGATATCCCAATCAATAATTACAATGGGATTCAAATTCCAACAAAACATGGATCTAGCCATAAGAATGTGTATAATTCCCATAGAAAAAGGATCACATTATCAATAAAAAACATCAAATAAACTATTCAAATTCAATGGGAAAATTCTCCCTCCAAATAGAGAGAGTATCCTAGCTTAACCCTATATTAGCTAATAAGTCTACACTCTTGTTACCTTCTCTAAAGGTGTGCCTGACTTGAATTACCTTAAAATTATGATAAAATATTTGGGCTTCCTTAATTATATTGAAGATGTTCAAACTAGGATTTTTATCATTGGAAAAGGCCTTTGATACAATTCAAAGATTCCATTAATTTTTACAATAATAATTTTTTTACAGTTCAAAAATGCCATTAACATAGTGCCTTAAGTTTTTGGACCCAAGTTTTCTAAAAAAGCAAGAAGAATATTCCCAATGTGATTCCTAAAGAGACCACCTACCCTCTTTGGCCCTAGATTCCCTTGTGACATTCCATCAAAATTAAATTTAATCTAATCCCAGGGTGGAGGTTGCCATTTAACAAAGGTTTTGATATCTAGAATATCTGTCATTCTAGCACTAGTTGAAAAACCTATTTTTTTCAAAAGAGTAATTTTTGCTCACCCTCCATGACTAAGAACTAAATTTGGATTCCCCAAATTTTTAACAATTGTCATTAACAATTTAAACCATACTAATTTAACATTTCTCTCCATGCTTTTAAAAAATATTCTATTTCTTTCCTTTAAAACACCCCAAAGGATATGTGGGAGGTTGAAAGACCAAAAGGAGCATAAGATAGGGTTTACAAATAGAGATGTCAATTTCTTAATAACATCTTGTAACAAGCCAAGAAACACCCACGAAACTCCTAAAAAATACATCAGGAGAGAAAACACTTCCCTCAAAAAATGACATTGAAAAAACAAGTGACTAGTGGATTCATTAGAATTTTTATAGAGGGAACACCAATTTGTAATTATCATACCTCTTCTTTGTAAATTTTCCACCATGAGAATTTTATTTTGAGATGCCAACCAAAGGTAAAAGTTTACTTTTGAAGTAAGACCTTTAACCCAATTTTTCTTGAAAATAGGGATTTCCTCTGTGGCATTAGAAACAATCTTATAAGCTGACTAAATAGAAAATAACCCATCACTTTCATTCTCCCAAATTAAGTTGTCTTCCTCTCCTATGTTATTTATAACTTGCAGCCTTAATAAGTTTTCAATGAGGTTAAAAATTCTTTGTTCCAACATATTTAGATTGTATATTCTAAGCAATTTCTAACTTTTAACCCCTTGTTGAACTTGAAAATAATTAGACACCTTAGTATCAAATATAGTTGTGGTTATAGGTTAAAATTCAACCAATTATTGGGAGGATATTAGAGTTTGATCCTAGATCCAAGGATCCTTCCAAAAATCAATAGCATTTCCACTACCCAAAATCCATCTATACCCTCTATAGATGATGCTTTTTGTTTTTAAAATACTGAGCCAAAAGGTCAATCCTGAGGTCGATGAAGGATCATTTAGGAAATTAAAGTTGGTAGAAATATATTTAGCCAACACAATATTCACCTAACCAACATTTTTTTTTAAACAACTTTCATGCCTACTTTTCCATTAAAGCTTCATTCATCCACTTGACCCTTCTAAAACCTAGACCCCCAGCTTTGATTTCTTTACAAACTTGTTTCCATGAGACAAGATGAAATATTTTCTTACTGTTTGATATAGACCATAAGAAAGACTTATGAAGCTACTCAATAATTTGATATGCTTTCATCAGGACTTTGAAAATAGAGAGGGAATGGAATGGTATGCTCTATAGAGTTGCTTTAACTAATTTTTCCTTTCTAGTCTAGCTAAGAAAATATCCTTTCCAACCAATGAGCTTATTTTGAATCCTACTATAAATAACACAAGCTTATACTAAGAGGGAGGGTGAATAGTATAAGACCACTTTTTACTTTACTTTACAAATCAATATTATGCAATGTATAGATAGCAATATCAACAACTGTAATCAAAGCAATGTACAAATCACCACACACAATAAAGACACCAATTTAATGTGGTTCACCCGATGTGGGTTACATCCACAGAGAAAATATTTCATTAAATTTTCTCAATCAAACTCTTGGGAATCCTTTCCCTATTACAATGTTTATGGACCTCTATCCAAAGGAGATGCTGATCCCCTAAACCAGGTTCATGGATCTCTATACACAGGATAACTCCTTCTCCTTTGCTCTAGCTGGTGATCCTCTAGAAGACTACTACCTCCATTGCACTAGCTTGTGGATCTATTTCCACTGAAGACTCTTATCCCCACTCAGAAGACCTGTCCTCATTGCCCTAGCTAATGGATCTCTATCCACTGGATAATATTTTCCTCTCTACTCTATCACATCCAAATCTCTGTCTCAAATATGTACTAAACATGGTTCTTCAGTCTAGCACAAATATGCTCAACAAGTCCACTTAGAACTTGCTCAACTCTGCTCAACAATTCCACTCAAAATTTGCTCAAATATTCTCAACAAGTCCACTCAAAACTTGATCAAGTCCACTCAAAACTTGCTCAAATATGCTCAACAAGTCCACTCAAAAATTGCTTAAATCTGCTCAACAAGTCCACTCAGAACTTTCTCAAATATGCTCAATAAGTCCGCTCATAACTTTCTTAAATATGCTCAAAAAATCCACTCAGAACTTGCTTAAATTTGCATAAGAAGTCCACTTAGAACTTGCTTAAATATGCTCAACAAGTCCACTCAAAACTTGCTTAAATATGCTCAACAAGTCCACTCAGAACTTGCTCAAATCTGCTCAACAAGTCCACTTAGAACTTGCTCAAATATGCTCAACAAGTCCACTCAGAACTTGCTCAAATATTCTCAAAAATCTCTCTCAAAACTTGCTCAAATCTACTCAAAAAGTCTACTCAGAATTTGCTCAATTCTACTCAACAAGCTCACTCAGAACTTGTCCAAATATGCTCAACAAGCTCACTTAGAACTTGTCCAAATTTGCTCAACAAGCTCACTCAGAACTTGTCCAAATATCATAGAAACATAGAGAGAATTGTTAGAGACCCAATATGTTCTATACTCAATGCTCAATCACTTTTTAAATCAGATCATAATATATAATAGTTTGTTTTATGGAACTTGAACAATCACTACACACATCCACTTGACTAGGCTCAATCAACTTTACTCAACCAATCACTCAATGAAACAACCTTTGCTCACAAACCCTAGTCCAAGTATATATCAACCAACTCAAAGTGTTTCCAACAATACTCAATAACAAATCTCACATAACAATGATACTCATGTTCTTTTCAAACCCTAGTTCAAGTTATTTGCACAACTCACTTCAACAATAATGCTTATAAAACAATCTTCACATAACAATGATACTCATGTTCTTTTCAAACCCTAGTTCAAGTTCTTTGCACAACAACTCACTTCAACAAAAATGCTTATAAAAAAATCTTCACATAATACTGGTACTGATGTATTTTTCAAATCCTAACTGAAGTTCTTCAACCAACCAATGGCTTCAACAAAAATGCTTATAAAAAAGGTTTAACAACAACTCTTTATTCCAAAAAGCATTGAAGCATTAACTCAGACACTCTCGAAAAGGAAACCCTAATCAAGTACTTTTCACTCCAGAATTATTTTTCACAAAATCAATCAATCAACTCAACTATGGAAGAATGTGATCATACCTTTTTCTTGATGATGAAAGGATCTCATAAATCTGCCACAACCACAATAACTTATATGTCAATCTCAAAGAGGTTAGAAGATAAATCTTTCTCATAATATAATGTAAATACTCAATTACACCTTATCACTCCACCTTTTAAAAACAACCATCAACATACATGAAATGATTATCCAATAACACCTTATAAAATATCAACTAAAATAAACTTAACATCCACCAAAAATTAACTCAAATATCTTTAATTTATTTTAATGGCAAGAGAAAATTTGATAAAAATCAAATAAAATTTCTTTATAATTCCAAAGATATAAATCATTCATCAATAAAACAACCTCTCATTAATTCTTATTACTCCACAATAATAAAAATCAATTATCAAATCAATAAAATTTCTCAAACTCTTATAACTACAACAATAATATAAATCAATTATCAAATCAACAACCTTTCTCAAACCTTATAACTCCAACAATAATATAAATCATTCACAACTTTTCACAAACCCTTATTACTCCACATTCTCCTCTAGAAAAACCTTAGGCAAAAATTAATTATCAAAAATTACCTTTACCTCTTAATGGGTTTTGAACCCATGATATCTGCCTCCATGAGCACTCTAGCCATAGCTTTGACCGTCATGTGTGCTAGATGCATGGTTAAGAGCCTCAGCACTCTTCATATTCTTTATCCTCGACTAGCGTGCAAAAACCACGTGCAAAATGAACTTCCCTTGGCACTCAAGACACACCATTCCATGCAAATCGATCACGTCTCTCAACTCCCAATACCTTCACAAAATGTGCGCTTCCAATGGACCATAGTGTCCTATGCGAATCAACCAATATGCTCTCATGATTATCTCTTTCACCTGGTGCTAAAGACAAGTAAAATTCTTGTCTTCTTCCTCAATGAATAGCAAATGCTCAAAAACATTTCTCTTTTGTCGCATGAAAAATAATGTCGAGGGGTAAGTTTCGAATACCTCTTTTGCATTTATTTATACATGAAAATCCCTTTGCTTCTTAGATGTCGGCGCTCCCACTTTGATGACGTTGGAACTCCCACATTTATAATTTATAAATTATTTAAATTCTAAGGAATTTAAATTTTATAAATTATTTTTATAAACTTTAACTTTGGGTTTAAACTTAAACCTTTAAATGTAATATATTTTGCCACCGTGGGTTTACCATGAACCCTCATAAAATATTATTTTTCCAACTATAATGGTTTTAATGAAACCTTTTAATCTTCCACCATGGGTTTACCATAAACCCTCATAAAATATTATTTGCCAACTTTCTCTTCAACTCTTTGCATTATTCCTGGTGCTATTGATGGTGTGCTCCATAGTATTAATGATGAATTTTTACCTTGACAACTTTCTCTTCAACTCTTTGCATTGTTCCTGGTGCTATTGATGGTGTGCTCCATAGTATTAATGATGAATTTTCACCTTGACATCAATGACAACTAAATAAGCTCAAAACGTCCAACATATTGGATCCCAAAGATTATATTTCATTCTACCATTGAACAAGGACATCCCTAAATAAGAAGATGACAGAGCCATAATCTCACAACCCAAAATTTTGGTAATCTTTTCTTTGCGTATCGAGGGGGTGTTTAAGAAAAAAATTCTACTCTTATGGAAACTAATCATCTGACCCACCACATTTTCATAAAAGGTCAAAATATCTTTAACCTTTTTGACTTGAGGAATGGATGTCATAGTGTACAAAAGAGTATCATCTACAAATTGGTTATGAGAGATGTGATCAGAGTGTAAAGTCAAACTAATACCATCGATACTTGATTTAGATTTTATGGCTCTATCGAGTGCCTCAGCAAGAAGGGTGAACATAAAGGGGGGAGGGTCCCCCTAGCAAAGCCCCCTTTGGATCTTAAAGTACCTGACTACATACTCATTCACTAAGACTAAAAACCAAGATGTCAAAATATATTCTTTAATAAGACTGAGCCACTACTGGTGGAACCCAAATTTATGGATGAATTTTATAAAAAATTCCTATGAGACACGGTCATAAGCTTTGTTCATATCTAATTTGAGAAAAGACCCGATCTTCCACTTTTATCCATAGAATGAATGATCTTGTGCACAATAATAATCTCATCTAATATCTATCTTCCGACCACAAAACCTGCCTAAGTTGGATCAATGATATCGAAGATTACAATTGCTTAAAATATAATTCTGAATATATATGAGCACTGTGCATATTAGACCACTCACTTTGATGAATCTCAACCTTATAACCATCAATTAAAAATAATATAAAGAATATAAATAAATATTTGGTGCATTTAATGGTGAAGGATTATATACTCTAAATAAGATATATTTGATTTCAAATTTGGAAGAATTATTAGTCTTCATGCCAAGTATAATATCATAATAAATACTAAAAGTTTGCAACCCTATCAAATAATGATACTATGATACATACTCTTACAATAAAATGGCTCAACATTATAAAATTAATTATAATATTAAAAAAATAATTTATTTATATAATAATATAAAAAAAAAAATTATTTTAATTTTATATTTAAAAATAAAATAAAATAAAATCATACATATGTAAAAACAATGATATAAATTATATATTTAGTTTTTAATTAAAAAAATAAAAATTATTCTCACTTTTGGTGAGTTCTAAAAATTTAAAACCGTCTTTAAATGATCTTTAATTTTATAATTAAAAATATTAAATATTTTTATTCGCATGATTATTATATTTTTCTTATCATTTTATTGTAGGGGCCAACCTATTCCTTGTTTCTTCTATAACTTTAACTTGTACGGATAAACTTTTAACGTAATTAGACTAGCGTGACACACCCTTCAGTATTATAAGGTAGGGTCTCTACACTCTCACAAGAGTGCTTTGAAATCCCACATTATACACTATATTATAAGCTTAAAAAAATAATTAAATATCTGATTATTATAATAAAAATAAGGTTTTCTAAAATTTTATTAGACATATTAAGTGTATCTAAAGATGTAATTAAATATATATATAAAATATTAAAAATAAAATAGTTTTTAGTGTTTGCTATGTTATTGATATATAAATATTCTCATGAAATATATAATTATTTATTAAATAAATACGCTATAAAACCTTATTCAATCGAATGTTTTATTATAATACAATTACCATTTACAAGATTAATTTTGTCAGTATGGTAATATATTTTGTATCATGACCTTTTAAAATACTTTAAATTATATTCGTTCATATATGAATAACATATTATTACATGTAATTTATACAACACCAACACAAATGTGTTGGTGTTTATAAATGGTAAAGAATAGGTAGAGGTTGGTGAGATAGAGTGTTGTTTGTTTGGAAGGCTGTTAATTTATATTTTTGTTAACACTTTCAAAAGTTATTTCTAGAATGTTTTGAAAATAAATAAAATAAAAACAGTTAATTTTTTTTAGATATAAAAGATAGTTATATTTAATAGTTTTATTTAAAATCTTTTTCATCTGAGTAACAATTTAAAATTAAGTTTCATACAATTTTTTATGTTTAAAAATGTTTTTATTTTTTTATACTTAAAATGTTTTTTTAATAAAATTAAAAGATTAAATTAAAAATCTTACAAGAGAACAAAAATATAAGGAAGAAAATAATATTCATATTCATGGATATATGAGATGTAGAGTGTTATAAGTGTTAAGAGAATGGTGATTAACAAAATCAAACAAAAATTTATTGTTGTTGTTAATGTATAATAATAATATCATTGGATAAAGTGGCAAAGGAATCCATGATTTTTCACTTTTTAGTTTGACAATTTTTTTTTTCTATCTATAAATGCAGAGGTAAGACCAAATATAGAAATAGCGAAGGTGGAGGTGGTGATGTACGTGGTATGACATGATTCATATGATACCAACCACATAGATGAGTTCTATAACACTAGTAAATAAATGAGGGAGTTTACCAAATACACTACCACAACCATAGCCATAGATGTCAATATAGATTGGTCTCTACAAGCCCCCTATATAAGGTCTAGCAAAATGATACTTGTGGCACCCATGGTATATGCATATGCTACATGCATGCACTAAGGTATACTCCCAGCTAAAGCTCTACACACAAAAGTTCCACCCCAATGAAATTGTGCCCATGGAGACCATACCACTAGCCAAACCTTTGCACCCTATAGAGATGTATCCTATTGCCTAGGACATACCAATGAAAGCCCCATTAGTGTAAGAACTAGTGACAATGCCACTAAATGTTGGTAGCCAATTATCTAATAAAAAAATTATATCATTTACCAAAGCTCCACTCATTAATGCAACATACTTTTACCTCATGTCAATGAATGATTTGAACACCTAATTCTTAATTTTAAGGGGTTTCACGTGTGTAATCAGCTAGAAATTCATAAGTTTATTATTGAATGGAGAGATACAAATAAGGTAGGGTGCATCAAATGTGGAATGATAATGATTCCATCAATGAGAGCATCCAACAAGGGGAATTCATAAGTAACTAGCATCAATATTTGGTCCATTAGGAACACATTGCCATGTCACTGTAGACATTTTTCACCTATATGGAGCACCTACACCTTGATCCATTACAAGCCAAAGTAAGACACATGAATCCATGGAGAAGGATCTCATGGAGGGGAGAAGAGGTGACAACAACAAAGAGTGGAGTTGTTAAAGGTGATATGATTTTGAATGTTGTAGAATGCAACTAAACAAATATCCAAAATTTGGGAGAATTTTCTCATTGCAAATGAGGAAGATCTTAGTCATTGCTAGGGGGCCTTGATGGTGACAAGTTAAATGATTTATAAAAAGATACAAGGGCAACAACATACCATGGTGACACAACCCACTATGCAACTACATGGCCACTTATTATCCTTACAACTCATCCATAGAAGTTGTCATTACTACCTTATAGACCATCAACCTCATTACATCTAGCACAACCATCACATGCTCCATGATAGATAGGTATTAACGTGAAACAAAATTCCAATCATGAAATATGCCACTAGACTTGCATCATCACATTAACTGGTTAATTTATCTATATGTATATATTTAAAAATTAAATATTATTCCACTTTTTAAAAGTTTTATTTTAAATAAAAAATAATGTATAGAGAGATGAATAATTAAGTAATATTTTGTCAGGGAATCAGTTACATCCACGATACTTTTCTACTACTAAGCAAGGTTCAAATCTTGGGGTTGCCCCATATAACCCCTATTCCCCATAATTGTTGTTTAACTTGACATGAACTGGGCCATTTATTGCATAGGATTGGTACGACCATCATCGATTTAGTACACATTTAGTGAATTTATGTTAGACTAGTACCTTTTCAAACAGGTATGTTCATAGGGTTTAAACTTATGTCTCTTATTGGTAAGCACCAAAAATTACCAATCCACCTAACCCCTAGGAATAATAATTAAGTAATATTATCTTAACGAATTGTTATAATCCCATAAAATAATAAAATTTATTAATTTATTATTATTTGGGTTTGGTGGGTGTGAGAAACCCCTATGACCAATGCTCAAGGCTAGGTATCCCCATCCCACCATGACCTAAGAGGGAGAGTTGAGCTTATCAATAGCTAATATAACACACATCCAGACACATGTCATAGGTTTAATGAACCTTGCACCTTCCAAAAAAAAAAAAGAGCCAAAACCCTAACCATTATGTCGTTTTTGTAACAAAATTAATTTATTTTTAATACTTATAAGTTATAAAACATAATATAATAAATCATATCACATAAAATAATCAATAGATTAAAATTTTATTTTAAAAATTAATATTAAAAAACATAAAATAATTAAAATATTTATATAAAATTATTTAATTAATAAATTTTAATTAAAATTAAATTACTTTCATACAATATATTTTTTTAAATATGAGTTATAAAATAAAAATATATAATAACTATCTTTAAATCTAGATAAAATATGAAAGACTCTTTTCTTTCATTCTATTAAATATTTGATTTACTAATTGGATAATACTTTAAAAATTTAAATTTTTAATAAATATAAATAAATAAATAATTTTTAATAAAAGTAAATAATTACTAAAATTAAATAATTTTTGAAAGGAATGTTGTAGTATTTTTTATGGGTTTTTATTGAGAAACCCAAGTTTAAATCTAGGGACCAAAACCTTTCATAAAAACTCACATTCCATCCTAACATTTTATTTTAACAATACAATACATTGGTTAAGGCTTTAGCTTTTTTTTAAAGGAAGATATAAGGTTCAAAACCACGATGTACCTAAAAGGTGATAGACTTGGATGGTAGAGGATGAGTGTTTGTTGGTTTGTTACCAATTCCCTGTCTTGAGTTGGTTGTAATACATTGGTTAAGTCTTTAGTTTTTTTTTTTTTTTTAAGGAATATCTAAAGTTCAAAACCACAATGTACCTATAGCCTTGGATGGTAGAGGATGAGTGTTTGTTGATTTGTTACCAATTCCATGCCCTTGCATTGGTTGTCAGTTCCATGCCCTTTGTTGGTTTGTTACCAATTCCATGCCCTTGCATTGGGTGTTAGTTCCATGCCCTAAAGAAATACCTAAAATAACCCAAGAAGCTAAATTTTATAATGGTAGAACCTAATAGTGTTATTTATTCTCTTATGAATTAAAAATAATAATAATCGAAATAACTCACAAAAATTATAATTTATTTATTTTTATTAAAAATAATTAAATAATTAATATAATTACATACAATAAATTATTTTTTATATAATATTTATTATTTTTAAAATTTTATTAAATTTTAAAACTATTAATTGAGAATTCAACCGTTTAAAAAGTATACATCAAACATTTTAATAAAGGTATAGCTCTTAAAGTTAGGTGAGGATAGATCATAACGACAAAACTATAATCTTATATTTGTTAATAGTAATAATCAAAGAAGTTTAATTTTGAAGAATTTGAAACTTTAATAAAAGTTTAAAATTTAAATTTACATTAATTTTATAATAATTTTTTAAATAAATTATTTATTCTTATATTTTTAAAGTGAAAGGTAAAAATAAATCTTTTTGTTATGTAGAAAAATTATATATAGTGTAAATAGGGTAACCTTTTTCCCAATTTGGATATCTTAAGAATAAGAATTCGACAATAATGAAATAAAAATAAAGGATGCAGTTTTGAATACACATCAATAAAATTGTGATTTTTTTTAGAAAGTTGTCTACAAGCTCCTTTGAGAAGACAGGTTTTTGTTGAAAACCTAAGATTTCGAGTTTTTTGCATAATTAAAAATTGCAAATCAATCTGATGTGCATCAAATTAAAACTACTAGGCATAAAATACACTGATTGAGACCCATCTTTGGAGTTGACAAAAAAAGTGCATATTTTAGGGATTAGAGTAAATAATTGGGACAATCATTGTCATCTGATGACAAGCCCAATTATGCAGTGGAGACACATTAGGGTACAAAAAATCCTGCAAACAATTCCATGAAGAAGCCTACAATTTTAGACAACGACAGGAGCTTACCAAAGGGCTACATTGTTGACCCATCAAACCTTACTCTAGCAAAACCTCAATAACATGTAGAGCAAGGTAAGCCCCTTTCAATTTTTATGTCTAATTCCTTTGTTAAGTATCTAATGACTTGTCTGATCATACTATAATTTTATTTTTTGTAGGGGATACCTCTAGAGGCTGATTTTCTCAAATGGGTTAGGGGATTTTGGAAAAATACTAGAGGTTGGTCTATTGAGGCTATGTGAGGGTTGGGAAGGGGGTACATAGCAGTCTCCTTTGCAAATCTTGAACATACCAAAAAAAACCCTCCAATACGAAACTTGGGTTATATGTAGGTAAACTTGTTATCTACAAGGTTGGTCTTTGGATTTTCATCCAGAGGGTACCTCTAGGGCAAAATACCCTCTTTGGATAGAGTTGCCTTATTTATCTATTCCAAGTTGCCCGTTTCTCAAGAAAATTACTACTATTCTTGGTAAGGTTTTGTGGTCTCACCCTATGTCATAAAAATTATCCAATTATAGAGTGCACTCTCGTATTTGTGTATAAATGGACATATCCAATATGTTGTCCCATCACTTGACCTTAATGGGCCAGGTTTCCAATTCAGTCAGCCTCTTATCTACCTAAATTTACCTAATGCATGTTTTTACTATAGAGAAGTTGGACACTTGATCATAAATTGTCTAAAAAAACTAGCTAAAATGGAAAAAATGGAAGCTACTACTAAAAAATTGTAGAGAAACTCCCAACTAATGGCCCTCATATGGAAACTGCAACTAAAATTTAGACGAGAGCTTCCCTACTGATGGCCCTCAACACCCACATGTTCTTGAAAAAACATTTTCTTCTCAAGTTGTTCCCCCCAAGAATCCTCCTACCCCTTCAATAGCTCAGGATAAAATATCTGATACTCTTATTAATTTATAAGCTTCACCAAGTGCAACCATGAGTCTTGAGTTAGCTCTCATTCCTTCACCTCAACCCTTGAAATATAGTCTTATGATAGATGGGTGGAGAATGTTAGGCAAGCGACAACGTTCTTCGACCCCCAAAAATCACTACATCCATACAAAATAAAAAACCCCTCTTTCAAAGATATTGCTATATCCTTCTCTCAAGTTGCTCAAAATAAGGTTCTTGCTTAGCAATCCCTTTTGAAAAATACACAATTGTTGCTAATAAGTGAAAATATATTTCAATCTCTAACTCATGAGGTTGACTAGCCTCTAAATAACTCCTCATGAATTTAAATCTTGTATCATGGAATGTTATGGGGCTCTCCCTCCCTTATCGTAAGTTTCAAGTTTGAAAAGTAGTTGCTAAAAATCATATATCTATTATTTTCCTTCAAGAACTGAAAGTAACTCGTCACTCTCTCACCCATTGTATGGAAATATTTGGTGGTGGATATGCATTTACCTTTACTACTTCTCATATTAATGGTGAAATAGGTGTTGCCCTTTCCATAGCCAAGTCCCTTTGTTATGCTATTCTAGACCATGGTGAAGACCCTGCTCACCATTGTGTGTGGGTAAAATTGGCTCTCAACTCTCAGGTTATTGGATTTTGTTCTATCTATGCTTCCAATGACCCTCCTAGACATGTTGCCCTCTGGGAATGGTTAGCTATTTCTCTCCCTCCTACAGAATAGATCCTTGTTTGTGACTTTAATATGATTGAAAATCCTAGTGATAAAAGTTGGACTAGTAGTAGACCCCTTTCTAGTGTTGAATTTGATAGTTGGTTGTTTTTTGTAATCACTTAGGTGTGCATGACCCTATTTTTAATAAATCCCCCTCTCATAGAGATAATTGGTTTATGTGGTCCAACTACCGTTAAGTTTCTTCTATGAATCTTGTTTGTTTGGATAAATTTTATTTTAGTAATTATTTTCTAGATAATTTCTTTATCCATAAGCAAGTAAGTGTCCTTTCTCACAAAAATTTGTTGTATCACCTTCCTATCTTCTCTTCTATCCAAAATTTATCTCTCCCTTAATTTCATTTTGCTTCCTTTCAAATTAAATATGTCCCACCTTGATAGTCCTATCTGTTTTCACCTTGTAGAGCATGTCTGGAATAGACTTCCTAGACCAACTGGTAATATAAGCTAGATTAAATGGTTTGAAATAGCTATTTCCAATATAGTTTTATCCCTTAGATGGTATGGACACTTTGTTGCTATGAAGAAGAATATTCAAGAGAGTCACCTTCATAAGGAGATATTTCATCTTCATTTCATGCTTATGAAAGACCCTACTAACGTTGTTGTTCAATGTTGTCTAGCTAATGTTGAAAATTGAGCTAGAGTTTATGAGTCTCACTGTTCTAGAGAGGCACAAGTTAGGTCTCACCTCAATTGGATCTCCCAAGGAGACAAGGGAATAATTTTTTTTTAACTACCTCAGACATAAAAATATTTCAAAAAAGATGATTGAGTTGGAGGACCCTTCAGGTCATTCCCTTTCTGACTCTAAAGAGATCATGAATCTTTTTGTAGCTCATTTCTCTCAAATTTTTACAGTGGAGCCAAGGGATGACATACAATGTATCTTAATGGAATATGTGCAAGAACATATTTCCTCCCTAGTAGACCCCATTATTCAGGATCAAATTGAATATCCTCTTTCTATGAATGATCTACAAACTACCCTTTTTTCTATGAAGAATGACAAAGCTCCCGGTATGGATGGTCTCCTAGTGGATTTTTATAAAAAAAAATTGGCATATTATTTCCTATGATCTTCATCATATTTACCTGAAAGATCTCCATAATTGTTCCCTTGAAGTTTATATTAATGTATGGCTTATTAAGTTGATTCCTAAAGGTATGGCTCGTAACCAAATCTCCAATTGGAGACCTATTACCCTCCTCAATGTTTTGTACAAGATCATAGCTAAAGCTATAGCTTTAAAAATTAAAATAGTTGCTCAAGCACAATTTGTTTTTCTTAAAGGGTGTTATATTTTAGATAATATTATGATGGCCTAGGAAACTTCACAATGGGCTATTGAATCCAATCAAGATGCCTTCTTAGTTAAGTTAGACTTTGACAAAAATTATGATAGAATTAGATGGGATTTTAATCTTAGCATGCTTTGTTGGATTGGTTTCAGTCCAAAATTTTGTAATTAAATTGATATACTCTTTGGAGATGCTTCAACTTGTGTTCAAGTTAATGGAGCTTTTTCTCCCTCCTTCCCTCTTCAATGGTATATCATATAGGGTTGTCCCCTTGCTCCTTTTTTATATGTTTTGGTTGTTGATGCTCTTGGTTATCTTCTTCATAAGGCTCATTATGATGGCCTCATTCAAGGTATTAAGCTTCCTAGGGATAAGCATGCTCTTAACTCACATTTTGCTGATGATTCTCTTATTTTTCTTCAGAATAGCCAACAAGAGGTGGATACGTCTAAGGATATTGTTCAACTATTTTATGATGTCTTTGGCTCTCGTATCAATGACTCTAAAATTGAAGTCTTATATACCTCTTCCTCTCCTCATGGATGCAACTCCTCAGCTGAGTGGAAGATCATCCCTCATTTTATGATTGTGCATTATTTAGGAATTCCCTTTGGGATTAATATCTCCTCTAAGGATATGTGGAACTAGGTTTTGGAAATACTTCAAAAAAAATTTAATGCTTGGCCAGCTTAGTTTTTGTTGGCAATTTTGGGTATGTTGCCTAGCTGCATGGTTGTGAGTTGTCATTGATGTCAAAAGGAGTTTGTGTTGATATCAAAAGGAATTTGTGCTGATGTCAAAAAGAGTTTGGTGCCAAAAATATCTTGAAAGTTCCATGATGTTTGTTTAAGGGTTTTTAATTAAAACCATGGTGACAAGGTTAAAGATTTTTCTTAAAACCATTTGGAATCATTAAGGTTTTTTATTAAAACCATCTTGGATTAATGAAAAGGTTTTTGCTCCTTGAAAAAACCTTAAAAGTCCATTTTTATTATTAATAAATAAATTAACTCAAACCTTTGAAAAGGTTTTAAGTTAAGTTTATTATTAATAAAATAATAATTATTATTGAAAGGGTTTCTAAACCCTTAGCGACACCAATGTAGAATACTTACCTCATCGACATCATTTTTTTGGAAGGAGCATCGACGTCAACTTGCATGGGATGCAAAATACTATTAAAGGGCATTAATTCCTAAGGTTCAATACACCTCTGATTTACGTTATTACCTTCAAATTTGTATTGCTCTGTGACCTTTGATTTTGGATTGATCTATGATTTTTGAGTTTTATATTGCTTTATGTTTAAGTTTTGATTTTGTACGCTTATGAGGAAGAAAAATATGTTTTTATTTAATCTTTACGAGCAAAGGGAAGGTAAAACGATGAGTGGTGCTTGAGATTTTTGTTGGGCACTTGTGCTCCAACGGTGGAGGTAGTGGAGCGAATGCGCTCGCTAGGCAGAGGTGTTGAGATCAATTCGCATTGGGTGTGTTTCATTTTTTGTTGCGGATTATTGTGCACATGGTACAATAATTGCTTTGGACCATGATTTTGGAGGAGGAAGCACTTTGGCACTTATGTTGGTGTCTCCACACTTCTCCTAAGGTTGGAGAATTGATTTTTGGCCAAGGTAAATATTTTGTTGATAATGTGGAATATTTGATTTGACTTGGCAATTATTATTGGTAATTGGATGGAGGTATAAGGTTAAATAGAAATATTGCTTTGACATTGTTATTATTGATGCTTAATGTTTATATGGTAAATGCATTTAGAAATGTATTTTAGGAGTTATAAGGGTTTAAGGAATAATTTTGCTTAATGTCATATTTGGGTTAGAAAGCCTTTGGAGTTATTGAGTGGATATTCTCTTGTAATTATTTTTGAGGTTGAAGTTATTTTGTGATATATTAAGCAAGAGTTATAAGGTGTAAAGGAATATTGTTGATATGTATATTTGTGAGTTTTGATTATTGATGATTTGGAGTGATAAGGTGTTATTAGGACTCTTATCATTGTGCATTATTCCATTGTTGCTAACTCTAATTTGTGGTAAATTGAGAGTTAGTGTTGTGAGATACTTTGAGTTCTCCTTCTTCATCAAAGTAAAGGTATGGGCACATTCTTCCATGGTTATTATTGATTTATGGTTTTTTGAAAATAAGTTTGGAGTGAAAAGGATTAAATTAAGTTTCCTTATTTGGAGTTGATCTTATTTTATGAAATTGGAAGTATTTATTATGCATTATGAGATCATGATGAGTTTATGAGTTATTGCATAATTCTGGTTTATGAGAGTGGAAGCATTTGAAGTTTGCTTTAGGGTTTTTGAGTGAGAATCTTATGCCATTGCTATAAGTTGTTGAAACCCTAATTGAGTTGTTTGGTTGTTGAGAGTTTGGTTTTGATATTGCTTCCATTGAGATTGAGTTGATCAAGTTATGCTTTACTTGATACATGAGTTGGGCTTGATCCTTTGAGATTTGATTTTATCAAGTTATACTTTGTTTGATAAACTTTGTTGTGTGCTTAAGTTGAGCATTCCCATTTGAGAGAAGTTGGAAATATCTTGAACCTCTTTTTGATGCTTAGAGAGAGATTGCTTTGAGTTCTTGAAAACTAACTTGGCTAGGGTTTGATAGCTAGTTATGGTTCTATGTTGGAGGAGTTGATTCCTTGATATTGCATTATTGACAATTGTTGGGTCGTGGTTTGAGATCTTGTGAAAGTATACTACTTCTATATTTATTCTGATTTGAGAAAGAGTTTGTTTTTGAGTTGAAGGATAGAACATATTGAGTCTCTAACAATTCTCTTTATGCTCCTATGATATTTATTAAGTTGATATTGAAATTTGAAGGATAGAACATATTGAGTCTCTAACAATTCTCTTTATGCTCCTATGAGATTGATTTGAGTTGAGATTGAAAGTTGAAGGATAGAACATATTGAGTCTCTAACAATTCTCTTTATGCTTCTATGAGATTAATTTGAGTTGAGATTGAGAGTTGAAGGATAGAACATATTGAGTCTCTAACAATTATCTTTATGCTTCTATGATATTGATTTGAGTTGATATTGAAAGTTGAAGGATAGAACATATTGAGTCTCTAACAATTCTCTTTATGCTTCTATGAGATTGATTTGATATGATTGGATGAAACACATTGGGTCTCTAACAATTCTCTTTGTGTGTTCACATTGGGCAAGTTTCTTGGTAAACTTGCTTGAGCTGATTTGGGCAAGTTCTTGGTGAGCTTGCTAGGACAGATTTGGAAAGGTTCTTGTGGAGAACTTGTGGACTAATTTGGATAGGTTCTTGTTGAAGAACTTGTGGACAGATTTTATGAAGTCTTGGTGAAGACTTGTGAGAAGTTGTGATTGATTTGTTCAAGCTTTTGGCTTAAGCTTGGGATAGATCTGACAGATATTTGAGAGCAGATTTGTGCTAGACTAGAGGACTAATTTTGGTGTAGATTTGTGACAGAGTTTGAGAGGACTTGTGCTAGATCGATTGACTGTGTTTAGTACAAGTGTTGATGAGCAGCTATGGAGGTTATTAGTGAGGACAAAAGTCTCTAGAGCCAGAGCAAGGAGGACAAGATGTCTTCTATGGAAAGGAGTTCCACCTGCTAGCGGTAGAAGAGGTAATGATATTTTGAAGTATCATTTCCAGATTTTTGGGGGATAGGACATCTCCTTTGGGTAGGAGGCTCATAAATACTTATTTGGGGGATAGGACATCTCATTTGGGTAGGAGGCTCATAAATATTTGATTAGGGGAAGGATTCTCCTTTGGACAGGAAGTCCATAAACATTGTAATTGGGAAGGATTCCCAAAGGATATGATTGAGAACAAATAGTGAAATATTTTCTCTGTGGAGTAGCCCACCTTGGGTGAACCACGTTATATTGGTGTCTCAATTGTGTGATGACTTGCACACTGGTTTGATTACTGCTTTAATTTTGCTATTGGTTTATTGCATTACTTTCTGAAGTAAAAGGAAAAAGTTAAAAAGTGGTCTTATACTGTTCACCCCCCATATTAGTATAAGCTTGTGTTCTTCAGTTTCTTTCCTTAGTAAGAAGAATTCAAGTTCCAAATAAAATTATGGACTCAGTCCATTCATAAATTTTTATGGACCAAATGGGATGGGGATGTGGGAATTACTGCCATCTCATGGAAGCTTTGTACTCAACCTAAGGATTTAGGAGGTCTAGGAATTATTGATCCTCTTACCTAGAGCAAAAGTTTGGCTGCTAAATCAATTGCTAGATCCATCATTGGTGATGAAAATTGGAAACACCCATTTCATTACAAAATCTTGCAAGCTACTCACAAAGGTAAATGGAAATAACCCCCTTGGGAGGATAAGATCCTTAATGCACCTTACTTTATGATTAAAGGATCTATTCCACTTACCCAAAATTGGAAAGATTGGAAATTAGTTTCTAATTTATTGGTTTGGAAGTCTAACTCATTGGACATGGTTTCAGAATCAATCTGAATAGTCTTTGGTGGGATGAACTTATCCTTCATAATGATAAACCTTTAGCTTTATGCAATGCTTTTCAAGGTCTAACTTTTTTGAAGAAAGGTATTAATAGAATTAGAGATATTTGGGATCTGGGTAGTTGCTCAATTCTTACTTGGAACCAAATATGCAATTATTGTTCCCTTCCCTCTAGGTTCAAAGAGTCTTATGACCTAGTTGTGGCTTCCATTCCTTGTGAGGTCCTTATAAAGTTAGGTACAACTACCCATAATATATGGAATGACTGGAGATGGCTTAATGGTCATAGAATCTCTTCCATTACTTCTAGTTGGATTTACAAAAAAAATTTGTGTCCTCCTTCTCTAGACTCTAAGCTCAATGTCAAGTGGCAAGTAAATTTTACCAATGTTGAATGGCAGTTTTTTGGTACTCATATTTGGAAAGTTCCTGTTGAATCCAAAACTCAACTTTTTGGATGACAAATTTTGCATCAAAAACTTCCAACTTCTGAAAGTTTGGCAACGATTTTACATATTCCTTGTCTATGCAATTTTTTTAATGCTTTAGAAACTCTAATTCACTTTTTTTGGTTTTGTGGCATGGATAAACATTTTTTGGGATGTCTTCTACTCTTTTATTTTTTCCTCTTTGGAAGATCTCTTTGCTTGATTTTTATTAGCTGGATTAGTGCCCCAAACTTTGGGATGTTTGTAGACTTAACCTTCTCATTTTGAAGTACATATGCAAAAAGGATTTTACTGGATCTACCTCTCCATGGGATATAGTTTTAGAATACTTGACCTTTGATCTTTTGTTACATGTGGGACACATTCATTCCCAAGTCTATAGAACTTCCAGCACACCACAAGATGTTATTGATAGACTTCATCGACTTTCTCATATGATTCAGGATCTTCAGAAGGTCCAACAGGAAACTAAAAAGAAGATTGTTAACAATGATGAGTAGGTTTAGGTTTTGATTACTTCTATTTCTTCTTCGAAGACTTTTGGTTCGAAGACTTTTGGAAATATCATGCAGTTTTTTATTACTTATATTTCTTCTTTGAAGACTTTTGAAAATATTACCGAAGTTACCCCTAATTTTTTTTCATATAACAGACTCTCCCACGTATGAATGCTGATATTTACTGTATTTCAGCAAGATATAACTATAGTCTTTTTGTTGATATTAGCTTCTATCCTTATGTATATTCAGTTATGATGCTTTACTTCTCATCCACCTCATTTTGTTTTTAGCTGGTGGACAATGTTAACATCAGAATATTGTAATGTTTCGATTGATGAATAAATATGTTTTTTCTCAAACAAAAAAAATAAGAATTCAATGACATATCAATGAGAATCTCAAATGATATATCAATCAAAATTCAATGATTTACTATTAGAAGGGATCAATTTTAATAAATTTTATTTTCGATAAATTGAAGACAGCAAAATGGTATGAATTTAGTTTCTCATCGTACCAAAACCCAGATCTAAAGAATTATAAAAATTCCTCTAAAATGAAAAAAAAAAAAAAGGAACGCGAACACAAGACTTAAACCATTGGTAACTATTGCAGATAGCTATCCATCTGTAGTATTGAGCTTAAATGTGTGGGGAACCATATAGTATTGAGCTTAAATTTGTGTAGCTCCCCAGTGAACAGAATATAGTTGTGAATAACAGAAAGTGGTAGTCTCAAGGCTTCCGAAATCAACGGCACCATATATGGCGGCAGATGAGTCCAAAGGTTAATATTTATTTATTTAAATCGCCAAGGAACTGACGATCTCAACGGTATCAGTTTCATTTTCATTTATCTCGTCTGGTACCCACTGGTCCTGGATAGCCACGAAAAAAATAAGGCAATTCGGATTTATCTTCCTGCCGCTAATGCTCTTCTTAATCCTCGAAATTAAGGTATTGATGAAGATGAGATCCCAGAGACCAGAGCATCCCTCCTCTTCTGCATATCATAATGCACATATCAACCTGGGTACCCTGACGAATACTCGGTTCTTGGTGGATGAGATAACCATGCGCTACAACAACGTTAAAGATGCGGTCCAGATCTGCTCGATTTGCCTTACAGAATTTCAAGAACAGGAACGGGTTATACGTCTGAAAGGGTGCAGTCATTACTTTCACAGGGAATGCATTACGCGTTGGCTTCCTTCCCAATCCATCTGTCCCACATGCAGGACGCCCATCCCCGCCGCGCCCGCCGATCCGGGGAACGAAATGTTAGTTTGTAATGAGTATTGTTGCAAGGATAATAGTTTTTGTATTTTTAAAGGTGAATTTTTAGCAATGATTGACACCTTCATTTTTCAAATAATTTTTTGTATTAAAAATTATTTGTACACAAAAATTAAAATATTTATTTTCAATCATTGTAGCATTTGTTATAAATAATACCTCTAACTTGTATTTACAGGTCATGTTATCACATAAAATTATTGCATCTAAAGCCTAATATAGCTATCATAACAATAGTTGGGTATTGTCCATATAAATCATCAAGAAGAAATAAGGACATATTTTTTAAATTTTTGGTTTCACTCCACTTTTATTCAATTTATTATTATCATTGGATGTAAATACTAAAATTGAGAAAATCCAAGTCTCCAAGTTTATCTTTGACCAAATTCTTAGTCATTATGTCATTCCTTTAGTGATAAGCTTTGAAAATGGAACACCCTTTAAGCATAAGGATGTGTAAAAAATTATGTTAAATACAAAATTTGCGATGTCTTACTATCCTCAAGGTAATAAATAAGTTGAAGCTTCTTATAAGACTCTTGTCAAGATCATTAGAAATATGATTAGTAAAACTAATTTAGATTGGCATCTTTAGCCCCATTCTACCTTATGGGCCTATCATACTAGTATTCAAACTCCCATTAGTGTGATGCCCTATGCTTTGGTTTATCAACCTAAAACCATCTTTCATTTTGAGTTTAAGATGTCTTCCTTGCACATTTTTTTTGTAGGATTTCTCTAGTAAAGATGATTATTGTCTCACTTGTTTAAGCTAGTTAGAATTTCTTGATGAAAAGTGAATTCATTCTTAGAGAAAATATGGGCCTACCAGAAAAGGATTAAACATACCTATAACAAAAAGATACGATACTGCTCCTTTGAGATTGACGATCTTGTTTATAAATAAAATAAAAATAACACCAATGCCAAAATTAATCTCAAAAGTAAGTTTGAGCCTTATTGACTAGGTTCATTAATATGACCTTGAAGTTTTTTTCAAGTGCTTACTAGCTTGACATGCTTGGTATAAAATAAATTTAAAAACAAATGAAAATAATGCATCTTAAAAGGTATTAAATGTGAGTCTACATTGCTTACCTATTTTGTTAGTTGCCTATTGTTGCTTGATTGCATCTTGCTTGATTTCATATCTACCTGTATGCATGTGCTTGTCTATGTCTAGACTATATAGTGCATCTCAAGTAAATGATCCACAATGATATGCAAATGATGATCCTAGTCAAGATAATTCATTGCATTAGGTGACTAATGTGAGTGGATCCTCCTAGTCCCATATTTGCAAACCAAACCAAGGTTCATGCAATCATCTATCTCTACCATTAATTATATATTAATTTAGTTTTATTTAGACTATATCATCAAGTCCTCTAAATTATCAATCAAAATATCTTGCCATATGATGAATATTGAAAAAATTATAGGTGTTGATGGAAAAATTAAGTCAAACTATTCTATCTTATCAATCACTACATGATGAATAATACAACTATTTTAGGTACTAATAGCAAGATCAATCTTATTATCTATCATTTCTTATGTTTCATCTTGTGTGGGGATAATTGATCAATAAGAAACATGCCTTCCCAACTAGAGGCATCATTCATTGCTACACCAATCAATCACAAGTCCTTTACAACACTTCTCTATGATGAAAACTTGTCTAAGAAAATCATTTTTAATTTTTGTTAGAGGTAAAGCAGAATCTCTTTAGGCATCTACTTAAAGGTAAATCTTAAAGCAAAAAGTCCTATAAGTATGGATAAATCAAAATTTATAGGGGAAAGGTAAAAGTCCTTTAGGCATCTAAAGCTAAATAATTTACTTTTTATGCTTGTACATATCTTTGTATGATGGTATCTTACATATTGCATCATTTTAACTATTTAAAATCCCTTAATTAACCATACACAAAAATCCTCTTTGGAAAGTCTAAAAGCTAACAAAAATACCCTTGGATAAGTCAAAAGATAAGTAAAATCCTCTTAGGAAAATTCTACATATATATTTTTATACATACCTACTCTATATCAACACCCCCTTGGGCACATCATGAATCATGAATTTTATATAATGCATCTCTCATCTTACATATTGCATCATTTTAACTATTTAAAATCCCTTAATTAATTATACACAATCAACATCTAATAAACTATATTAATCTTAATCCATACACCTATAACCTTAAATACATCAACTCATAAATCAATCATTGTCTAATCAATAATATCATCATCATAAATAATTGAAGCAATTAAATCAAATAATCATAATAGCCCATCACATAACACAACAACATTGATCCAAAGGACTAAAAATATATAATATATCAATAAGCTTAATTTTTTATATGTCCTAGTACAATAATGCAAACAAGTATACAATGCTAATGTATAATCAGTCCCTCTTAAAACTAGAGTAGACAACTTAAAACTCATCCCTAGCTATCTCTAGGAACCTATATCAAGTGTTACACTTCCTCATATAGTTGGAAGCATCTTATCAAAACATCATTATTACCATATCATAAACTTAGAATTTTTTTATATCCTCAAGAAAAATGAGTTATCAATATGTAGGTATAGTTACATGGTAGGTTGATTTGTAGGGTATTGTCAACTCAGCCTCGCAGTCTAGGTCTTATTGTTTCATCTAAATATTCTTCTACATCAACTATAGATCTCTTTGTACGTACACTATATGGACTAATGGCATTTTTACCTCTTGTCTCACTCTATTCAGTTTTACTATTGTAATAGCTCTCACTACTATTGCATCCTACTCTATAGTTAGATGCTATATGGTCTGCTACATCACCACAACTTGTATTTCTAGTTGCTCCATATTTGTATCCTATGTGGATACCTTTGCTTGAGCTATCATTAATGCTACTTGTAATCTCTCCACCTACCTATGTAGTGCATCCATGTCTACCTCCACCATTATCAATATGATCTACTTGGTATTGGCTTACCACTTAGGCTCCTTAGTAGTAATAATGCTAAAAGTAGTGGCACTTATATTGGTGTTGTTGTTATCCTTATTTTCCTCTACCCTCACCATGCCAACATTTTCTATATCAACCTCTAAAATTGAACACCTAGCATTGTGATCCTCCTAAATGGAATGCCAAGTATAACTAAATATATCTTGCTATAACTCTAGGGTCATCTAACCTAGGGTCTAGAATATCAAGGTAATCAAGGTCAACCTCTATGAATGTGTCTAGGTTTTGTGGCCCTTTAAACCCTCTCTCCCATGTGAATCTCTAGTACTAGATAGGTCCTAGTGATATCCACTATATAGTACTATCCTAGGGGACCACTCAATAAAAAGGGTGGAGCTCTCACTCCCCCTATGGTCCCACTAGTCATCTAACCTACCTTATATGAGATATATGGTAAGCATCCTCCTTCTAGCTAAGGTGGTGTCTATATGGTTACCAAATAATTTTCTATGCCTCTAGATTGTTAATTACACATTATTCTACTATTAGTGCCACCCTCTATGGTATGCCCTACCCTAATTTTAAGTGGCATACTCATTTGTATGCTACTAGTACCTTTGGGTCATCCACCTACCCTAGCAATATTAGCAACCTCATGATCACTAAATGCTATCAAGCTCACACCTAGAGTAGTGAACAACATGTCAAATCCTCTCACCTTTATAGACCATTAGATGTAGTGTTTAATAGATCCAAGATAGAAATAGTAGTACCCATATGAATACCACCTACTAACCCTACATTTTATCAATTGCCTCCCTAACCCTAGTGTACCATAATATTACTCATCCCACCAAGCAAGACCCATAATACTAGCATATATAAGAAGGTGGTTTAGCTATATAGTCTTCCTACTACATAGGTGACATTGATGTTAATATATAATCTAATCACCATAAAAGTTGAGTCTCCTATTAGTTTTTCTAGGGTCTATACTTGGACCTATTCCATCTAAAACATAACATATCTTATTATAACTCAAAGGCTCTACTTCACATCCTCCAATGATATGATCACCTCCTTTATTAGAAGCTAAAAGGTTTTCATATTTGAATACCATCTCTCTACTATTGTATTCAAGAATGCTCGACAAAACTCCACCTTTGGCATTAGGGCTATGTGGTACATCTCTACTACCAAAAATAGTTCATAGTCAACCACATACAATAGTTCTTGGATGTTCTCAAGTGCATGGAGGCATCACTCTCTACACTCAAAGATCAAGTGTCATACCAATATCCAATATAGCTCAAAATCTATGTTATTTTAACTAGCATTAAAGTTATCTTAGTGGAAGAGTAAAATCTATTCTAACCTAACCTTGATACAAAAGTACCACTAGGAAAAAACACCATCAACTTGAAAAAGTATTACTAAGACATAATAACACCATCACATGGCAAAAGCATTGTCAGGCATGAAAGCACCATGAACATGCAATAATATCTTGAAATAACATAACCACTCCTTTATAAAATATTATCCAATGCAAATATAAGAAGTTAAGATGGATTGTATATACTTAGACCACTCTACCACCTATGGATGATGTTTATACCATATTTGCTCTATGATTTGGTCTTTCCTAGTGAGCCATTGAAGTCAGGGTATGAAATAGTGCTTGAGAGCTCTATTTCTCCTCTTTCATATAGTGAAAATAAATTCATTTTTAACACTAGGATTTTTACCCCTCGAAATACCATGATATTTTTCACCATATATCCTAGTGTTATCCACAATAGTATAAAAAACTACAATGGTAATGTTATCCACATGCAAAATAACTACAACATCATCAAAAATTGCAATATTATCATGTAAAATAATATTATTTTTTATAATTTCTTCCATATCTAGGTTTTCTATAGTAGCATTTCCTAGTGGAAAGGCAATGGGATTCTTTCCCATAGAACCTAGTTTGACTCCAAGTACTGCTTCATCAGAAAAATCTCTGTCTTCAGTAGGAATAAGTTCTTCTACTACAATTTATACCAATATGGCAACATGAATGGACACAATATCCATCGAGGGCACTTTGGCTCTTTAAGAGATCTCTTCAGTAGAGAGACTCTTTTTAGGTAGCATGGTGCCTTCAACAAATAGAAAAGAAGTAGGAATTACTGCTTTGATACCAAACTAATATGGAAAAAAACATAGATCACACACACTAATGATTTGGTAGAGAAGAACTACAATTGCATTACAAAATCAACAATAAATAGCCAATACAATGATCGGATAAGGTTGAATAATTAGAAACCTTATCCAGTTATCCATGGAAACATTATCATATGCTTATCCAGTTATTTATGGCAACATTATTATATGCGGATAATATATTGAAAAATATAATTATGGTAATATTAATCCCTATCAAATATCATCAATAGTGCTATCATGATCTAATAGTACTTTTGCAAAAAAAAAATATTTGACTTTTCTGACCCATTTTGACCTCCAATTATTATGAGGCATAGGGGTAATCATGAAAGTAGAATTGGCACTATTACCTCCCAATGCTTTTCATTATCATTTTACAAAATCAATAAATTTGAATTTCTTTCCCTCTTAGGCCAAACACCATTAATGAACCAAATACCCAAATATTTGAGTCATAGCTCTTACACAAATGTCAAATCTAAGAATTTCCATTTCTTATCTTCTTTCATTAATGACTTCTTGACCCTTTTCAAATTCTTACCATCTCCAATCTTGTCACCTTCAACCTAATTCTTCCCCCAAGGAGCCATGGATTTTCATAAAGCTAGTACTTGAAAAATCCCAATCTATGGTCTTTTAAAAGCAATAAAATTCTATCAAAATATATCTAGAATCATAGGGATTTATCATTTATTATGGAAATATTATGCCAAAATATTTTCACAATCTTGTGAAGGACATCCTTACAAGAACTCAAGTTCTTATCCTTGAAAGTATCTAAGAAGCCACTCAATCATAAAGTCTTCAAAAATCAAGCATCAAGCTCACAAGACCAAGCATTCAAGTGACATCAACAAGTTTCCATCAAGGAGAATTCTTTGTCCTTGTAGCTTTAATATTTTATCACGTTGCATTTTTTAATTAATCTTATATTTTGCACTTGCATTTATAAAATCTCTCATTTTATCATTTAATATTAGTTTTAGACAAGTAAATATCTATTTTTATGTTGTTTTATAAGGTCTCCATACTCCTATGTCAAGTCCCTTTATGATAACTATCACAATATTAGTGTATCTTGTATTTAATATTTTGGTTATACATTTAATCATTTGGTTTTGATGGTCAATAACTCATCCTTTGATGATGACATTAGATCTAAATTATTGTGATCCATCATCTATTATCATATATCTTATCTTAGCTAGGATTTATAAAATATTTACAACTTATTAACCATGATCCAAATACCCCTTCTCTAGTCAATTATCCTTGCAACGAATATCCATCAATCCAACCTAATAAAATATACTTGAATTTAAATCATATTTTGAGAAGTGTCTTGTATGCTAAAAAAGTAAAATAAATTTAACTAATATAATATTTTACAATTATAACAACCATTATTCAATCTTTTTAAGATGTACCAATTAAAGTTATAAGTGATCGATATTTTATTAAGGGGTTTCATATATATTTAGACTTCATACAAGTAATTTTATTGTGATATTCATCTAAATATAATATATATTTTTAAATACATAGCGTAATTGACAACATCATTGGATGCTACCACTATAAAATTTATCCCATTGGGTTAGATCTACATATAATAATATTATTAAGTATTATCATTGTACATATAAAGCAACATAAGAAAACTTATAAATCATACAATATTATTGACCTTTGTATCCATAAAGTAACAAAGTTACATGTTGGTGATGCCTATTGTAGGCAATAAAGTAGTGGATGAAATATATATAAGTAAAAAGTTAAATAATATTAATGCTTGACAATGCAATAAGCAATTACAAATTTAATTTTCATTAACTCTTTATATTATCCATGTTCTGGTATGAATTCTATGTATGTACTTAGTAAAAGTTTTATAATGTGTCTAATAGCTTGATAATGGAGAAATATAATTTCTTCTTCTTGTCAAACAAATTAAATGAAAAGTATTAAATTTAACTATTTAAAATTATTTTATTTTATTTTATTTATTGTAAAAAATCCCTACGGCCGATGCCCAGGGCTAGGCATCCCCATCCCAACATGGCCTTAATAGGGCCCAAACACAACCATACACACACCCACCCCCTCACACACTTGCCCACACCATGGTTTGAATCTTGGATCTCCTAAAGAAGAATCAAAGCCCATTCAGTTGCATTGTCCCCCTTGGGATAATTATATAAGATTATTACTGATAGAGTTTATTATAGGGTAAAACAATTAATGTAATTTTTTTAATTAAAAATATATTGTGTTTTAATATTAATAATTTAAATATTATCCATGATGGATACCTTAGTGGTAAGACTTTGGGTTTTCATTTTGGAGACCCAAGTTTAAACCCTCCTCGAGACCTCTCATAAAAACCCATGTAAACTCAATTTTTAATCTACAAGATTACTACAATGGTAAGGGATTTGATCTCTCTTTGAGAGGTCTTTGGTTCAAACCCCACTCAATATGAGTGGACCAAGACCCCTCATAAAAACCTATGTAAAATAATAGAAGTTACAAGCTTACTATATTGTAAGGGATTTGGCCCCTCTTTGGGAGGTCCAATGTTTAAACCCACTCAATATGAGGGGACCAAGACCCCTCATAAAAAATTGTGTAAAATCATTGAGAAAATATAAAAAAATTAAATATAATTTAATAGCAATAAAGTATTGGGAGGGAGTGCAATATAAGTGAGTGTAAGAATGAAATGAGAGTGTGTGTATTCATAAGTGAGTGCAAGTGTGAACCAAGAGTGAGTGCAATTGAAATCAAGTGCGAGTGTGATCCAAGAGTGAGTGTAGACAAGTGTCGAGAGTGAGTGTAGTCAAAAGTGAGTGTGAGTGTGAGTCGAGAGTGAGTACAACAAAAATAAAATGCAAGTGTGAGCCAAGAGTGAGTGTAGCCAAGAGCAAGTGTGAGTAAAGAGTAAGTGCAACTAAAAGCGAGTGCAAACTAGGAGTGAGTATAATAAAAATTAAGTGTGAGAATTAGAAAAAATTGAGTGTAATCGAAAGTGAGTGCAAGTGCAAGATAGGAGTGAGTGTAGCCAAAAGCAAGAGCAAGCATGATCCAAGAGTGAGTGCAAGAAAAAGTGAGTGAAAGCATGAGACAAGAGTGAGGAGGAAGTATGAGCAGAGAAACAAAAAGCCAAAGCAAAGTGTGATCAAGGAACAAGTACTAGTTCTTGTACCAGATCTTAGGATAATTTAAAGAATTTGTTTGAAGAAAACCTAGGTAACTTGGATAGAAAGTCATTTGTGAATGTCGTTATTAATAGTATGAATGGCCAAGTTAGAAGTATAAATTCCCTACCTAGAAATAAGACAAAGAGTGAATCTATGGCAAACCTAGTCCATGTAGCAAATTCTACACCAAAAGTGATTATCGAGGATGAGATGATTGAGCATGATATAATGGTTCTTAAAACTAGAGGTTTAATATGTAATTTTCATGGATATTGGTTAGGTTTTTTTGAGATTCAAAATTGGATCAAGTGGAAGTGGGTATTAAATTCAAATTACTCCATTACTTTTCTTCCAAAAGGATTTTTCCTCATTATTTTCTCTAGTTCAAAAATAAGAGATAAAATAAAGGATGGGGATTAAATTCAAATTGCTCCATGACTTTAATACCTTAGAGTGAGAATTTTTTTGTGGAAACAAAAGCTATTAAAAGGCTTCCAATATAGATTAGGCTTTTTGAACTTCCTTATCAACTCATCAATAAGAAGGTTTTGAATAATATTGGCAATACTCTAAGTGAATTCATCTAGGAGGGACCAACTACTAAGGAGAGAAGACATGTTGTTTACACTTGATTATGTGTTGCATGGATATTTCTAAACCTTTATCATAGTTTATTAGGACAAATCTAAATCAATATATTGAGATCAAACAAGTGGATTATGAAAATATTGCATTTTTATGTTACAAATATCATGAAATTAGGTACATGGCAAGAGACTGCAAAGTGAAAATGGAGGAAGATATAGAATTTTTTGGGCATGAGGGTAGTGTAGACACAAAAAATTGACCCACTTTGAGTGGGAAATATTCCTTAGTGCCCCTAAGAGGCCCTCAACCCCTGCCAAGAGCAAGGGAAGACCTCTTTGCCTCCTTTTTTAATTTGTTTATCTTTTAGCGAAATTGCATCCCTGTATTTACGAGGCATGACTTCGCGCAAGCGATATCGTGCCCCGTCAGGATGGGGCACGACTTCATTGTTTTAACCTTTATTTTTAATTTAATTTTATTTTATTCTTTTGAGCCCGCTTAGACCCAGGTTTAAACCCTCCAGCGTGTTTTGGCATCGGCTTTGGGTTTATTTTTCCCACCTTTTTCCCTCCGCTTTCATCTATAAAAGGAAGGATGTTCTTGCTTAATAATATATAAAGTTTTTTATGTGCGATCTTAGTGCAAAATTTTGATTATTGATTAATCTCGAAATATTTATGATAGTTCATTCTTCTTCCTTTGTTTTCTCTACTACAAGCTAACCTTGAAGTGCGAATTTTAGATTTGATCTTCTATTGCATGGATTGGATTGATTTGTTGTGTGACTTGGTGGATCCATGGTGTAGTTCGGAGAGATAGAGTGCCCGCTCGGATACTTCAATCTTCTCTACCTACTTCTACGATGTCCATTAGGGTTTTCTTACTTTATTTTTGGTATTTATTTTATCTTCTGCACTCACTTTTTATTTTTCATTAGTCTGCAATGATATCACGCCTAGCATTAGCGAGGTGTGACTTTGCCTGCCCTAATTAGGGAAAATTAGTCTACAGAAGTGAAATCATGCCCCATCCAGGCAGGGCATGACTTTACTTTTGTGTTATCGCACCCTGCTCCAAGCGAGGCATGATTTTTCCCTAGGGCACATCGGGAAATTTCTAGATTCTATTTTCACTATTGCATTCCATTCTACTTCTAGATCATACTATTGTATTTTGTTTTCTATTCTCTATTACTGTATTTCTATTTTATGATTAATTCTCCAAAGGTCAATTTTGCTTTTGTATTAAAATGTCATCTAAAAGGACCTAGGGGGCTTGACTGTTGCACCTCCAAGATCTGTTACACAAGGCCTAAGCAGGCCCCCTAATGCTAATTCTATTTTTAAGTGTTTCATGAGTGATCTTGCAGAAATAGGTATTCTTGATATCATTGGACAAGAGGTAGAAAAAGCTAAATCAACCACTGGTCTAGATAAGTGCTCTAATCATTCTATTGGTTGAAGATTTGATTTAATTATTGATTCCTAGGCATCTGAAAGTGAAAGGCATTTAGTTTGCATCTAGGGATAATTTTTGTGCATCTATTTTGTATATTTCTGCTTTAAAGGTTTTCTGAAATCAAACCCTAGGTTAGTGAGCATTCAAAATAAAGAATCATTCTTAGGATAGCTCTTGTATGCCTGCATTCTATTTTTAGCTTTCCTATTCTATTTTCTGCATTATCCTTTATATTTTCTAGCTTAGATCTAGAAAGGCCAAACTTAGGTGTTTGTCTTAAAACTGAATACATCAAACTATCCTGAATATCCTGAGGACTTGGAGCGAGTCCTTAAACCATTCCTAGTGAACCCTTCCCCCTAGCACCGAGTGTAGAGCACAACATACCCTCGTGGTTCACCCCACAAAGGTTCCCTCCTTGCGGATCCAACCTTTTGTTTGGGAATTGTACGTGGTAGGGAAGTTTTCCCCCTCTACATATTTGGTGAATCCAACGTGAACACCTCCTTTTCTTTTAAACACTAAGCAAGATCATTAATTCTATTTGGAAAAATATTTAAGTAATTAAGAATTTGCTTGTTAGTGTTTTCCCCTATTTGTTTTTCACTACTTCTAATGGCTCCTTTCCTTAGAAGTCAGAGGAAACAATTAGAGTCTGATTATGTTCCTTTGGAAGATGATCATATTGATAGGGAAGACCCTAATGTAGATCCAGAAGAGCAAGAAGAGGTAGACATGGAAACTGAGACTAATCCTGATCCTTTTGTTGGACCTAATGGGAGTTATATCTTTTCATCATTTGATCACATTTAGGAATTCATGAAAGCTCATAAGGAAAAACTATTGGAATATGTGGAGTGAGAAGCTCATCTTGAAAAAGAGGATGTTACTCCTTCCCCCCCCAATAGGTCTCCTTTGCTTCATCATGGTATTCCTACATCTCAATCCTTGCATCAAAATAATTTTAAGAACCAAGTGACTTGTGCCATTACTAATACCACCAATATTGGAGGGAATCTGCAAGTCCCTCTAACTAGTAGTGGCCCAAAAAATTATTCTCAATTTCCTCCTTCATCCTCTAAAGTCAATACTATTGCTTTTGTTCCACCAAATGTTAGTTATCCACAAAGTGCCACATACAACCAAAGTATCCAAAGTTTGAATCCAACATCAGGGTTTCAACATACATACATTCCTCCTTTGGGAAGTCTGGGAAACATACATAGTAATCCAGAAATGCAGAATTTGACAAGTGTTGTGAATCAATTGGTTTCAAGGATGGATATGATTCAACCTTTAGGGTTTACATACAACTATAAAGAAATGTGTAGTCAGCCATTGGATCCTATTGTTGTTGCTAGACCTTATCCTAAGCATTTTTCTATGCTAGTATTTCCAATCTATAAAGGGATTGAAGATCCAATAGAGCATTTGAGAGGATTCAGGATAGCTTGTCATGATCTTATTTATGATGATATGCTCTTATTGAAAACATTTCCAAAGAGTCTTGTTGGAATGGCATTAGAGTGGTATTATCGGTTGCCCAACTATTCTTTGAAAAGTTTTGAGAAGACTGCAGAGATGTTTGTTCATCAGTTTAGTGCTTATATTGAAAAGGAAGTAACAATGAGAGATTTATATGATTTAAAGCAAAGTAAAGAAGAAATTTTTTCAGAATTCTTAGCTCGTTGGAGAAGTTTAGTTGGCCGATTAAGACAACCTATGTCTCATAAAGATATGCTTGATATATTCATTGGTAATTTACAAGAACAATTATCTTATGCTCTAGAAACTACTACTATCACATATTTAGATCAAGCAATTGAGTTAGCAAGAAAAGTGGAACAAGCTCTCATTAGAAGAGGTCAACTCAAGGTTAAAGAAGATAAGCCAATTAAGTCTCAACCTAAGAATAAGCATATAGGAGGTAATAGTGATAGTAGGCATGTTAACAATGTCACTAACAACCTACAAAATATTGTACTTCAGAAACCTCCTCAAAGGAACTTCACAAGACTTAGTATCCCTATGGAAGCAGTTTTAAAGAAACTATTGGATGCTAAAGCAATAGAATTACCTCTAGTAAGATAGCCAGATACTACAACTCATTGGTATAAGGTAGGTCAATATTGCACTTATCATAGAGTAGAAGGACATTGGATGAACACTTGTAAGAAATTGAAGCATGTGGTTCAAGATTTGATTGATGTAGGATGCATTGATTTAGGAAATCTCCAATCAACGAGTAATCAAACTCCTACCCAACAAGCTCCAACAACAAATCAAGATATGGGGATATTTAAGGATCCTCTACCTAAGCATGAGCAACAAGCAGCCAATCAAGTGGCTCATCAAGATGATTCCCTACGCCATAGCAATGTGGTTGGTATGGTTGGGGTAACTACAAGGAAACAGGCTCAGAATCAGCAACATCAACAAGGACAGAGTTCAGTATCTCAGCCCAACTCAGTTTTAAAGGAGAATCAGAGAAGAGATTCAGCTACAAGGATTCCACCTATAGTGTTGAGGCCACAATCACAGGTTTCATTTGATCTTCAGAAGTAGTTAGCTAGTACACCAACAAAGATATCAGTGTTAGAGCTTTTGCAGACTTCTCCCGATCACAGAAATGCTTTAATGAAATTTTTACAACAACAATCTATTTCCCCAGACATCCCTCCTGATGCCATAGTTGACACCGTAGGTTCTTTTGGGATACATCATGTCTCATTCTCAGATGATGATAAACCTTCCTCAAAATTACATGGAGATTCATCACTTTACATCACCACACTTATTGGGGATACCCTTATCAAGCGAGTTTTGATTGATAATGGTTCATCCCTCAATTTGTGTACATATCAATTCTTTCAAAAATTTGGATTAAAAGAGGAAGATTTAACAAAAACCGATATCATCATTAAAGCTTTCAACAATGAGTCCCAAGAGGCTTGTGGTGTCATATCTCTCCCCTTAAAAGTAGGGCCGAGAATATTGGATACTTTGTTTTATGTGGTACATTGTCCTGCATCTTTCAATCTTCTTCTTGGGTGACCTTGGATCCATGCTATGAAGGTTGTCCCTTCTACTTTTCATCAATGTCTCAAGTTTGAGTTCAAGAATCAAGTTATCACCATTCCAGGTGACCCTCGACCATTTGAATTCTGTTCAAATATAGAGTTAGCTCAAATAGATTCTTATTCTTGTCCTTCTATTTCTTCAACAATTTCTCCATGTTCCTCATCTCAAATTTTTGAGCATTTTCAAAGTTTAAAAGTGAGTGAGGAACATAAGACCCATTCTTTCTCCTTGGATCATGATAATCAGTTTCTTCAAGAGCCTCTTCTGGATCTAGCCAAGCTACCACCTTCACCTCGAACTATGGGCTTGCCTCATAAGAAGGGTGATGTTGTACACATTGGCATGTGTGCTTTTATCTTTGGAGGTATGGCTTCTGAAGAGAAGCTTCATGGTAGCAACCCATCTCTCAATGAGCACTCTTTTGCTCAATGCTATCTCACTAATGACTATCCCCTTCCTAAGAAGATCCTGTCCGGTATGGGATATGCAGGTAAAGGATTGGGACCACAATAGAAGGGTATTCAAGAACCCTTGGATGTTGAGATTTGGCCTAGGAGATGTGGTATAGGTTTTATACCTAATAAGAATGAACCTTTGCCTTTTGAGGATGATGACCATCTTATGACTTATGCAGAATACATGGAATATCAAAATTTGTCAATAGATGATAATACAAGTGTTAATTTTTCTTTTCCTTCAAATATAATGTCTTGTAATATGATTGGCTCTATTTTTTCTAAAGATAACTTTGCTTCTATGCTAGAGAATGAGGAATCTTTGTATGATGACTTTTATGTTAAAAGGAATGGTGCTATTAGAAAATGTTGTGATTATCATGCCATGAATGTTGAATGAAGAGCCTTAAAAGAGCTTCTCCATGATTTTGAGGATGTCTTCGATCCAACACCTCATGGCACACCCATTTATTTTGATAATATGTATGGTGCATTTAGGCTTTGCATTGATTTTAACTCTCCATAAAAAAAAAATCAACAAAAACTTTCATATAGTTGCATCTTCATTTTCCATTGCATTTTTCTCCTGCTTGCTCATATTGCATTATTTTCTTGTCATCCTTGCATGGTTTCTTGACATCTAAACAAACACCTTGCATGTTTGCTTGTCATAAATGCATGATTGATTGTTCATGACTACTTGCTCATATAGATTTTGGGGATCTTGCGACAATGGCATGTGATGATACCTAGTTAGGTCATAGCTCACATGCATTGCACTTCTCACTAGGACTCTGATGCCTAGCAAGATCCCCCTAGGGATTATTTCCTTCCTCCTTTTATTCTTATGATCACTTATTCTCCTTTTCTCGATTTCTTCATGATGTTGTACAAAATATTTCTCAAAGTCCCACTCTGGGATAGCACTTGCATACTATTTTTACACATATTACACCCCATATGGGATACTTATACATCCTAGTGGGTATTGCACTATTTATGATCCTCTATCGGGTCATACTCTCTTTTGACTCAACAGGCTCAACACCCCATTACAGGATAAGCTCCTTGGTCATTTTTAGCAGACCTCGACATACATCCTAGTGGGTAATCACCTCACAATAGTCAATAAGGGAGCAACCACCCATAGTGGGTCAAACCTCCACACACTTTTTCACATTGATGCAAGTACTACACCCATAGTGGGTCTAGCTACCTCATTTATCTGATCCATAGTGTCTAGCTACACTAGTTCATTGCAACCTATGCTAGCCTTATACTTTGGATCATTCATTCTTCTCCTTTTCTGATGGTTGACCTTTGGACCTCCCTATTTTCTCTTCTTCTTCTCTTTCTTCTCTTCTTCTCTTCCTTCTCTTCTTCTTCTCTTTCTTCTCTTTCTTCTCTCTTTTTTTCTCTTCTTCTTTCTTTCTCTTGTTTTTCTCTTGCTTGATCTCATTTCTCCTCCTTTCTTCTCCTTGTTCTTATTCTTTTTGAATTCATTCATCCTTCATGTAGTATGCATTATGATAGTTTACATTCATAAAAACACTTAAAATAAATAAGCAAAATATATAAATAACATGCATTAAAATATTTCACATAGAACACATAAAATCACAATAAATCTATAGCTATGTATTACTCGTAGGAAAAGAGTACATCGTGTGAGGTTGGTGTACCACAATCTAGACTTGGTACACTCAACCTAGGGATGCACACCACAATAAAAAACTAGTGCATCATCTTGATCCCTAGCCTATCCTATCCTAGCTCTGAGAGCTAACTCCCTCTGGCCCTCCCTAGGGTGGAGGCAATCTCAGCTGTGCCACCAACTACTGAGATGTCATCAATACCCATGATCAGGATCATGACCTACTCGTTGACTAAAGGGATGGAGGAGGCTCCATCCTTCACTCTGGAGGGACAATTGCATAGTAAGCCATCTCAAAAAACATGGCTCTCTAAATGGCTATCTCCAACCTATCATTAATACATCATAACTCTTCCTGAAGGAGCTACACTATATCCCCTACCTAGCTACTCCCAATGGTAGCCATCCCCTCAGCCCTAGCCCATTGGCACTCTCCATCTAGTTAAGTTGCCTCTCCCTATATTTGGGTAACCTCTACTAGTGTAGTATCCCTCTTAGTCTATAGCTAGGCCATCTATGTCTATAGAGAAGCTAGTTGTACCCATAGCTCCTCTATCCCCTAGCTCTAGCCTCCTACTAGTGTTGATGTGGATGCCACCCTAGGGTATCTAACCTATGGCCCCTCTACCTATGTGGGGGCATCTCTCATCCCTCCCTCTTTGATCCTTACTCTTGGGATGGTCTCCTCTACCACCCGGATCTGGACTCATGTCAACCTCTATCTAGGCATAGTAGGAGCCTATTGTGCCCTCTCTGTGGCCCTATGAGCTACCTCTCAGAATACTCATTGCATGCCCAGGTCCATCACTTGGTACCTCTATACTAGTATGGGTGGGGAGATCCTCTGGGGTGCAACTCCTCTGTACCATTCTTGTACTCGATGGCCACCCCTACATCACCTACCCCTGGATCAATGTAAGGAGGATCATCTATGTCCTCCTCAACCCATCTGGTGAGGTTTGGCTCACCTTCAACCCCTATTGGATCCTGGGTCACCCTCCGGTACCAATAGTCCCCCAGGTCTAGGATTCCCTGTAAGATCCTAAACTACCATAGGACTCGATCGAACCTGAGCACCTTTGGCTCTCCCCTCTTTGATCGTAGCCATCTGATCCTCCTCACCCTCACCAACTCTATCCTATCATCTACCCAGCCAGGGTGAAGCCTCCATGGTCACTATATGAGCTGTGTATCTCGCAACTCATCGATCACCCACCTCGCTAGTGGTAGGTTCCCTGCATAGGCCCTCATGGTCCTCTCTAGGGATCTCAACCATCTATATGTTGTTGGCCACTCTAGGTCGAGTGATGGTCCTGGTAGTGCTAATGGTCTTCACACCATGATGTGCTCCCAACACCACACCTAGAGCAAAGTCATACACACCAGTCTTATACACTGCTTATACATGATATTGTACAATATCCTGTATAGGTGGGCCAACACATAAGGGCCCCATGCAAATCAAACTCCCTAATACCATATGTCTACCACTACTCCTACCAGTACCCATGGCAAGTATCATCTGCTAGTGTGGTAGGTCAAGAGACCAGCCACAACCCCTGAGAGTACTATGGTCAAAGGATCCACTCCATAGCAATCGACTAGGTCATCAACTGCTATGGTGCCCTCTCGCACCTAGTGGGTGAAACCTATGGAAAACCATTGTAGAGTAGTTACCTTCCCATGGGCCCTGTAAACCTCATTCCTCCTTATGGGGATCCTCAAGATCCACCACACATCCTCTAGTGTGATGGTCATCTCCCCTATCGGTAGCTAGAAAGTAGAAGTCTCTAGATACCACCGCTCTGCTAGGGTGGTCAACATCGCCCTATCTGTCTCTATCTATGGCATCCTCACCATGTGGTCTAGCCCAACCACCTCTAGTCTAGCCCTCTCCACTAGCCCCAGAGCATCTAGCTCTACCAAAGCCCCTGCTCACCACTCTCGACTCTCGAGAATACCTAGCTGCACTCAACAAATAAAATAAAATTTAATCAGTTCCATCATAAAGTCAAATTAATTAAAATTAATTCAGCATAAGGAAATTACAATTCAAAATTTACACTTTGGGATTTACTTGTTTGCTTTATTTTCTTCCTTTTTATCTTTTTATTTTGATTTTCTTCTTTTTCCTTAGTTTTCATGAAATCACATCCCCTTTTTAAGGCATGCGACTTCACTTTCATGAAATCATACCCCCTATTTTTTGGGTGCATGAAGTCACACTTGGTTTTTTCCAAGTATGATTTCATCATGTTTCACCTAAGGTAAAATCATGCCCAAGCTGCAAAGTCATGCCTAGGTCATGGCATAAAATTCATCGATTTTTATAGTGATTTCCCTTGAAAAATCCTAATCAAATTATGAAAAACGAGAAAAAATAAAGTAAAAGGAGGGTCACAAGCAATCCTTACCCATTCTCGAGCCCCAGCATCACCTCTCGTAGTTATCACTCGGTGAACTAGAAGCACCATTACCTTTTCTCCCAGAGCTCTATTTTCTCTCCTCCTCATGGTAAAAATGAATTAGGGTTTTACCCTTGTTTACCTTTTTAACCCTATTTTTTTTTCTCTCTCCCCATTTTTCTTCGCTCGATTGTCACTCTTTTTCTCTCTTCTTCTACATAAGTTCTTTTGAGTTTTTATGAAATATCACTTTTTCATAAAAACTCGAGGGGGGAGGTCACTAAGCCATAGTATAGTTGTAATGCATGTATTTTAGATTTAATTAGAGTAAAAGTGAAATTGCAGGAGTGTGTTACATCTATTTTTCATCCCCTCTTTATTCTAACCTGACCACCCCATTTTTACTTGTTTTTTTTCCAATGTGTGGCTACATCCTTTCTTTGATGCATTTAATAGGCCATAAATGCATCAAAGAGGGGGCAAAATGTAGACACAAAAAATTGACCCACTTTGAGTGGGTAATCTTCCTTAGTGCCCCTAAGAGGCCCTCAACCCCTACCAAGAGCAAGGGAATACCTCTTTGCCTCCCTTTTTTAATTTGTTTATCTTTTAGAGAAATTGTGCCCCATATTTACGAGGTGTGACTTTGCACAAGCGATATCATGCCCCATTAGGATGGGGCACGACTTCATTGTTTTAACCTTTATTTTTAATTTAATTTAATTTTTATTCTTTTGAGCTCACTTAGACCTAGGTTTAAACCCTCCAACATGTTTTGGCATCGGCTTTGGGTTTATTTTACCCATCTTTTTTCCCTCCACTTTTGTCTATAAAAGGAAGGATGTTCTTGCTTAATCATATGCAAGTTTTTGATGTGCGATCTTAGTGCAAAATTTTGATTATTGATTAAGCTCAAAATATTTATGATAGTTCATTCTTCTTCCTTTGTTTTCTCTACTACAAGCTAACCCCAAAGTGCAAATTTTGGATTTGATCTTCTATTGCATGGATTGGATTGATTTGTTGTGTGACTTGGTGGATCCGTGGTGTAGTTCGAAGAGATAGAGTGCCCACTCGGATACTTCAATCTTCTCTGCCTACTTTTACGACATCCATTAGGGTTTGCTTACTTTATTTTTGGCATTTATTTCATCTTCTACACTCACTTTTTATTTTTCATTAGTCTGCAGCGATATTGCACCCAGAATTAGCGAGGCACGACTTCGCCTACCCTAATTAGGGAAAATTAGTCTACAAAAGTGAAATCACGCCCCGTCCAGGCAGGGCATGACTTTGTTGTTGCATTATCGCGCCCACTCTAGGCGAGGCACGATTTTTCCCTAGAGCACACTGGGGGTAATTTCTAGATTTTGTTTTCACTATTGCATTCCATTCTGCTTCTAGATCATACTGCTATATTTTGTTTTCTATTCTCTATTACTGTATTTCTGTTTTATGATTAATTCTCCAAAGGTCAATTTTTGCTTTTGTATTAAAAGGTCATCTAAAAGGACCTAGGGGGCTTGACTATTGCGCCTCCAAGATCTATTACACAACGGCCTAAGCAGGCCCCCTAATGCTAATTCTATTTTTTAGTGTTTCATGAGTGATCTTGCAGAAACAGGTATTCTTGATATCATTGGACAAGAGGTAGAAAAAGCTAAATCAACCACCGGTCTAGATAAGTGCTCTAATAATTCTATTGGTTGAAGATTTGATTTAATTATTGATTCCTAGGCATCTAAAAGTGAAAGGCATTTAGTTTGCATCTAGGGATAATTTTTGTGCATCTATTTTGTATATTTCTGCTTTAAAGGTTTTCTGAAATCAAACCCTAGGCTAGTGAGCATTCAAAATAAAGAATCATTCTAGGATAGCTCTTGTATGCCTGCATTCTATTTTCAGCTATCCTATTCTATTTTTTGCATTGTCCTTTATCTTTTCTAGCTTAGATCTAGAAAGGCCAAACTTAGGTGTTTGTCTTAAAACTGAATACATCAAACTATCCCGAATATCCTGAGGACTTGGAGCGAGTCCTTAAACCATTCCTGGTGAACCCCTCCCCCTAGCACCGAGTGTAGAGCACAACATACCCCCGTGGTTCACCTTAGATATCTCTTGTAGATCCAGCCAAGAATTGTACGTGGTATGGCAGTTTCCCCCCTCTACAAGTAGCTTAAATTTGCAACAAGGAGACCATATCATAGGAGAAGCTAGGTCAAATGAAGGATTTTCCACTCATAAGAAAGTGGTTATAAAAACCCCCCTACATCATGATATGGCAAAGGCCATTATAGTTCACTCAAATAAGTAATTAGAAGAAAAACAAATGATATGGGGGATGAAGAAGTACAATGTGCAAGTTCAAATATAGGAGCGAAAGGTGTGAAGGAAGAGAGGAAGATAAATTTTAAAATAAAGTAATATGGGAGATGAATTTTAAAGCAAATGTGGTGAAGGAGGTCAAGCGTAATCCAAGTAAATCACCTTTATTATACTCAAGTAGATTAAAATATTCTTCTCCTTACAATAAAAATGAAAGTAGTACAAAGTGTATTCCTTGAACTTTAGGATTTCAAGAGCAGCATGGTAAAGAAAATATTACGAAGGATATCCAAGGAAATTTAGGGTTTTTAGGCCAACATAATAAAGTGATGACTATGGAGGATCATCTATGCAATAGAAAGTTTTTAGAGCGACATAAAGAAGAAATGATAATGAGGTTATTTTTTTGAACTTTTGACTCTTTAGGGAAACATAAATCTTTAGGAGATAAGCCTCATTTTGAAAAATATGAAAAAAATAGAAGATATTGATGAAGATGAGAGTGAGCAGAAATGGAAGAAGGAGGGAAAGGCCATAAAATTAGAAAAAAAAAAAAGAGAAAAGGAAACTCAAAAGTATATTGATCTAGGAAGCCAAATAAAAGTATCATAGGTGTTAACAAGAAGAGGGGCTAAGCCCATTAATAAAAATAAAAAGTGTTGATCATAAAAATTATATCATAGAATATTAGGGGTATGAATAAAACCCCTAAAAAATAGTTATTAAGGAATTTATAGGTTGTTATACACCTAATGTTTTTTGGTTAGATTACGAAAGGAGGGTTTTGAAATGTGTCCCTCAACCTTTTACTGTTCGTGAGATGAACCAACTGCCTAAAATTATGATGATGGAATATTTTAATCTAATTACAAATGCATTCCTGATAATAATTAAGAGGTCTCTGCACTAAGAAGATTTAGAAGTTCCATCAAGAATTTATGTCTCCACACCATGAAGTAAAAATGGTTGGTGCATAAATTAGCCAAACAATCTACTAGGTTATTGCCCTCTCTAAAAATGTGTGCCACATAATATTGATTCAATCCTCGAAGGTGCCTTATTGATTCAAACATCATATTGGAGATAATCTAGTTTGGGGCTAAAGAAGAGTTTAAAATATTAATCTCATTCAGTAAATCCTCTTCTATTTTAGCATTCCTCGCCCTCACTTCTTCCAAGAGTTTAACTCCTTGAAAAGTCACTCTGGCCTCCACAAAATGAGAGGTTTAAGATAATAAACACTCTGAATAGGCCACCAAAATTTCGCCCTTAGTATTTCTAATGACACATCCTACCCCAGCAATGCACAGGTTACCCTTAAAAGGTCCTTCAAAATTCATCTTGAGCCACCCATTGGAAGGGAGCACCAAAACACATTGTGCCTTGGATTCAAAGAAGGAAGTCCAGTAGTAATCCAAGGAAATCCTAGCACCACTTCCAAATTGACTTCTGTAGGACTCCTTTGAGAATTATTTCCCAATTCTAAGAATGCATGGAAAATATTTTTCAATGAGCTCCAAATAATTCTATAGCTAACACTCTTGGAATATTTTTTACAACTCTTGAACACCCTAGCATTTCTTTCTTTCAAAATACCCCAGAAGATATGTGGCAGAAGGAAGCTCCAAAGGCACTTGAGATGGGAAGCGAAAAAGGGGGAGGTTGATTGAATAATTTTTTTTTTCAAAGAGTCTGAAAACACCCAATAGACCCCCAACTTATCCAAGATGAAGTAAAAGACTTAACAAAAGAAAATATAAAAAAGAAATAAGTGATTCAATGAATCCCACTCATCTTCACACAAATAATATTTGTTGATAGTCAAAATACTTCTCTTCAAAAAAAAATTCATGGATAGGATATTGGTTTAGATGGCTAACCAAAAAAAAGATTAATTTTGGGAGTTAAATATTTCAACCAAATTCTCCCAACTAGAAGGTTAAAATGGACATCATGCTTAAGCAACTGATAAATTGATTTAATAGAGAAAATACCCGCATTATATCCTACCTAAATCATTTTTTCCCCCACATCCTCAGACACCAGCACTTGGAATTGAAATTATTTAGAAATAATGGCCCACCCTTGTTGAATTTATTGGCCACCCAAAGTCATGGGAAAACTAAAACTAGGACTTTCACCCATTCCTTTGAAGGATAAAATCTATGACTTTGACTATACCCAAGGTACTTGGAATAGGCTCAAGATACTAAAATCTTGGGTCATAAGAAAGGGGTTTATCCAAAACCATGAATCATTCCAAAAGTCCACATTTCTTCCATTACCAATTATCCATATACTGCCCCTTCACAAAAAATATTTAATTTTTAGTAAGCTTTGCCAAAAGGTAGAAGTCTATTAGGAAGTTATTAAATTGATATTTCACTTTGAGGATATTCACCCTTTCCACCAAATCATTAGTCACTACCTTCCAACCGAACTTGGCAACTAGAGCCCTATTCATCTATTTCACATTCTTGAGACCCAAATCACCACATTTCTTCTGGCAACAAACCTATTCCCATATGCTAAATTAAATTTATCTTTTAGCTCTAGGCCAACCCAAAGGAAATATTTGAAAATACTTTCAAATTTAGCAATGATCTTACTGAGGAGACTAAAAAGTTATATGAAATAAATCAAAATGCTTTGTAGAGTGCTTTGTATTATGACCACCTTCCTTGTCTAGATCAATAGAGCTCCCTTACAAGCTACTAATTTCCTTTGTAATCTTTCCGTGACCGAAGTCCAAAGAAATTCCAAAAGCCTATTGTATAATAGAGAAAGGCCTAGGTAGACTATAGGTAAGTTTATAATGTGATAGCCTAGAATATTTGTAATTTTCCTTTGGTTCTCCAAAGGGGTGTTTAGAAAGAACAAACTAATTTTAATGAAATTTATCCTTTGACCCACTGCTTTCTTGAAGAAAACCATTTTTTTTTATTTCACCTGGACCATAAAGGCCAAGTAGGATAATAAAGTATCATTTGTAAACCGTTAATGTGAAATTGACCTACTAGATAGGGTTTGAGTTAGACCCGCGATGGCTAGGTTCAAAGCTAAATATCTCCCTAAAGGAATAGAAATAGGGAAAGAGGGTACCCTTAGCGAATAACATGAGAAAACTGGAAAAGCCAATAGGAGAGCCATTTATGAGGACTAAAAATCTTGCCGATGAAACATAAGCCTCAATCAAATTAATCCAATTAGTCCCAAAGCCAAATTTTCTAGGAAATTTGAATAAAAAGAGCCACAACACCTGATCATAAGCCTTATTCATATTGATCTTTATGAAAAATTCAAGCCTACCACTTTTATAAAAAGAATGAATTAATTCATGAAAAACAATAATTTTGTCTAAAATCTACCTCGCCACCACAATACCACTTTGAGAATTATCTATAATATTTGAGAGGAGAGGTTTGATTCTACTAGCCATGACCTTTATTAGAATTTTATACACTATGTTACAAAAGCTAATTGACATGTAGTCATTGAAAGAAGAAGCATTTGAAGATTTAGGAATCAAAACCAATAAGGTAGAGTTAAGACCCATCGAAACGACCTTAGAAGATTGAACTGACCTCAAAGAAATGCACACATCCATACCACAAATATGATAATATTTTTGGAAGAATATAGAAGAAAATATGTTTGATCCCGAAGCTTTTAATGCCCCCATAGCATCCACATTGTCCTTGATTTCTTCATTAGTGAATGCAACCTCCAATCTAGAATTCATATCATTTGAGACCAGGTTGGAAATTGAGGCGAGAAGGGAGTCTTTTGCGTAAGAATAACTAGGAGAGATCCAACCCAAAAAAGAGCTAAAATTAACGATGGCCTCTAATCTAATTTCTTTAATATCATTAGATTTAGAACTATCTGACTTAGTGATTTACTTACTCCTATTATAGCTCTTATGATGGAGCATCAAAGAATGAAATTTGTTTGAATTATTTTTACCTTATTTTAACCATAAAGCCCAATATTATTTCTTCCATAATAATTCATCATCATCCATCATTTTTTGCAGAGTTGTTAGGAGGTTTTTTTATTTTTTTAAAAACTTTAGACTTAACCCTTCCACTTCGATTAGAGCTTCCAAGTCTTTGAGTTCTGCTTTCAAATTCTCCTTGGTTCTAAAAATATCACCAAAGATGTTTATTCCAATTTTTGAGCTTAAATTTGATATTTGTGAGCTTGTTAGCCAAGTATTCCATTTTATCTCCTTGAAAATATTCATTCCATCATTATTTGATACAATCTTTGAGATCAGGATGATTGCACCACATAGCTTCTAATCTGAATGGTCTCGAATGAAAGGGAGCATTCACCAGTATTTCCATACATAGGGATTTGTGGTCTGAACCCACCCTAGGAAGAGTAGATAGAGAAGCACCACCAAAGATAGGAATGCCTAGCTTAGAAACTAAAATTATATCCAATTTGTAGAGAATAAGGTTATCCCTACCCAGTGGTTACTTTAAGTGAATCTGACACCTTTGATATCAAGGTCTTGGACCTCAATTGAGTTGATAAAATTTTTTAAGTCATCCATACTTATGGATTCTGCACAATTTTCCCATTTTTTATCAAAAGGGCACAATGAGATGTTGAAGTCTCCCACTAAAATTCAAGCTTCATCTATAAAAATTATCCTCATATCCATCAGCTCAATCCAGAATAAATGCCTTCCATGTCCAGAGTTGGGGACATAAATGTTAGACATTATCCATCTATAGTTGGTTAATTTACAAAAAATATAATGTTAATAACATGGCTAGAAGAAGAAATTACATTGCCATCAAGCTTAGATTATTCCAAAAATACAAGAGACTTCCTGAAGCTCTAGAAGCCTAGCTAGCTGCAAACCCTGCTTCCTTCCATAATGATTTATGAATTGAACTGCAACTACTTTCATCAAGCTTGGATTCCTAAATGAAAATGATATCCGAAGATTTATCTTTTTTTCAAAGAGATTAAGATGCACTTTTTAGAGGAGCTATTAAACCCTGTAATATTCCATGAGCACGTCTTCATTTATGAAGTTTAGGAGATAATTTTTTCTTAGCCTCCCCAAGTTGGGGGGATTTATAACCATCACACTTAATTTGGCTACTACTATTATCACTTTCATTTTCTAGCTTCAATAGAGATTAGCCTCCATTGGAAATATCGATATCAATTTCTCTTTTCTTGGATGATTTATTAGATGGATTTCTAACTTTACTCTCCACCCCAACATCGATGCATCTTCTCCTATGACTTCTGGTCTTGAGGCTAGGAGATAGTTTCTCCAACACTGGATTTAGGAAGCGAGTGAACTTTCCAAAATCATCTTTAGGGAGGTCAATAGACTTTCCATGGCTAGCTTTGGTGAAGCCAGTGGTCTCTTCCTCACTTACTTTTGGGGATCTAGTCGACTCTTCCTCATAGAATTTGTGGATGTCAGGGGATACTCCACTAGCTATTGAATTACGTATTCCTCCATAGCTATACAATCAAAGAAATTTTATAAGAAATTTTATAGGGGGATTTCAATGGGACTTGCACCCCTTCCTCAGGATGACCGGATTCTAGGACCACCTCCAATATTTTAAGAGGGTCTCAGTTCAGCTCCTCATTACTATTGAAAAGGTTGGATGACAAGATTTCATTATCCTAAATATCACTACTATGATTAGATTGAGAAGCAACCTCATCATCTATAATAGGGATGGGTTCTTTCCGTTTTGAAATAAAAACCAAATTTTTAGACACCCATCTATCCCTGGTCTTTGATTGAACCACCAAATTAATTTTATGCTGGAGAGGGCACATGTTTTTTTTATGGCCACCCTTCCCAAAAACCTAATAGGCATGGGGTCTATTATCATACTCGATGGCTTGGATCCATGTGCCCAGAAGGGTAATGAGTTCAATTGAAATTAGTAAGTAATTCTCAATGTTTGCCATCATGCAGATTCTAACATAGAGAATTTGGAATATAATTTTTGGTTAAATTAAAGGAGACAAAGTCCCTAATGGTTTTATCCAACACTTGAAAGATGATTTTGTACCAAATATGGAGAGGGAAATCCATAAGCTTAACCCACAACAAGACTAAATTAATACTCTATGTTGTAAGGTTGAAATTCAGCCCCTATTTTTGAAGAAACAAGCCTCACTTCTAAAAAACCGTAGCCCACCTTCTAGGATATGCTTGGAGTCATTCTCACAATTAAGCTTGATGAGGAAAAAAACTCCTGAGAATGGCTATGATTTCAAGGGACCCAAGCGGTCTCCACCTAGTCAATGCCCAATTATTTAGTGCATCAATGTGAAGTTTACCTCCTTGAAAATTTTCCACCAAGTTCCACATCCTATTTTCAATTATATTATCCACTAGACTATATGAGATGTTAGATCTGGTTCACCATAGGATTGATATCACAAAGAGAAGAGACAACATCACCTTTTGACCAAACCACCACCTTCACAAATGATGTAGGGATGGGGCCCTTCCCAAGAGAAAACTGGGGACTAGCACAACGCTTACCTGAATCCCATTGGGATGGGATACTACTTTCAAGGACACCCTCCTTCACAATATTTGGGTCCTCAACAACAGGTTCATGGTCCAGCCACGATTCTAAATCCTCTGTAATGCTCTTATTGGTGTACCACATGCTGAAAATCTCCAGTAAATTTTATTATAACCATGATAAGAAACATTTACTACAATTATTATAGGCCTATGTTTATTTTAATACAAGAAACTAAATTAAGTAGTGAGGAATGTAAGGATACCTTTAAGAATATTTGGAAGACAAGTGATATTTCTCTTCTATAGGAGCTTCAAGCAGTATATCCATAACATGGGATAAAATGCAAATGGGATGGACAACTATTAGAAGCAAAAAGTAGTTGGGTTTCATATTATTTTATGGGAAAAACATCAAAGTTGGGGTTATAAATTTATATTATCCAAATATAGGTACTCTCTGTTAAATATGTTGGAAGGACTTTAGCATATTTTTATCAAACACAATGATGATTGATTGTGATCTATGGATTCTTAGGGGTGATTTTATTACTATTCTATCTCCTTTGGAAAAGAAGGGCGGAATTCTAGGATGGTCTAAATCAATGTAATATTTTTCTTCATTTGTCAATTCAAATGACCTTTGGGATGTTAGTCCCTCAAGCTTTCAATATACATGGGATAAAGATGCATTGAGAAAAATTAGATAGTAAATATATTAGATTGATTCTTGTTATCCAATAAATGGTTGCAAACAAAGTATACAATCTCTTTAGATATTTTATTGTGAGTAGGATCAGATCACAAGCCCATTCTTTTGACTTGTGAGTTATCTAAATGATCATCCAAAGCCATTTCACTTCTAGTCTATGCGGCTCCAAGACCCTAATTTTTCTAAATGGTTATGTTATGGTGGGATGAATCAAAATTTGAAGGATCATGTATGTACAAGTTTGTTCAAAAGTTGAAATATTTAAACGAGCAAATGAAGATATGGAATGCCAAATATTTTTGTAACATTAGTAAAGAAAATGAAGAAATTTAATCCAAGCTCAAAACTTTATAAGATATAGCAGAAATTAATGGAATGGACTAGGATTCTTATGTGAAATAAAAATAACTACTTTTTCATTATCATAATGCATTGAAAAAGTAGTCATATTGGTTCCAAAAATCTAGAGAGAAATGGCTTAATAAAGGAGATAGAAATACAAAAATATCATCCTATAGAAAAATCAATTTTTTTTGCTTGTTATATCAAAAATTTTATAACTCAAGATAGAAGAAATATTGAGGACGAAGAAGATATAAGGAAGGAGACAATTAATTATTTCAAAAATATTTTATCAAATTCTAAGCAAGATAAAGAGGCACAAGAAAAAATTCTGCAAAATATTCCATCAATTATCACTCAAGGACAAAATAAAATCTTGATGAAGAAGATATATATGGAAGAGCTCCATGAAGTAGTTTTCTCTTTCCATTAATAAGGCACCTGGCCTCGATGAATTTCCTACAATTTTCTTTCAAAATATAATTTATTGAGTGATGTGTTAGAGGTGGTTGAAGATGCCAAAAAAGGAAGGCTATAATAAGTGAGGTCAATGTTAATTTTATTAACTTGGTTTCCAAGAAAGAGGACAAAATATTTTGATAATTTTCATCCAATAAGCCTTTATAATATGATTTATAATATCATTTCAAAAATTATAATAGATCCAAAGGCATTCTAGGGTGTCTTATTTTAGAGGAGCAAGGTGACTTTGTTCATGGTAAAAAAAATTGATGGTATAATTATTGCATAAGAGGCCATATAACCTTTCGAATAATATAAGGGAAATAATATGATAGAAATTGTTACCTATTCCCCTATATTTTAAATATATAAACAAGAATATAAATTTCATTTTTATTTTTTAATTAAATATTATTCTCAAATCATCATTTTTGAAGAGTTCTACTCTTAGTTATCAAATTCGAAAATCATCGAATTTAAAACCCTATCATATAAATTCGGAAAACAAACCTTAAATTCGACCAAAAAAATTGGGTAAACACTGCAGTTGTGAACAAATCCTCCTAGATTAATTTTTTTTGTAGATATTATCGAAAGCAACCATTTTCAATCTATTCTCAACCTGATGGGGATGTTGTTTTCTTTATTTCTTTATCATCATTTGAGAGAATGGATAGCTTTGAAAGTTGTTGACAAACAAATATCCCATATGGAAGCCTTATAATTTCTGCACCTATTATTTGAAATACTCGTTGTCTCAAATAATCTGTGAGTTCTTCAAAATAAAAGAAAAAAAAATGCTCTTTAACCTTAAAATAAAAGATAAAAAACACTCCTATTTTACCCTAAAATAAAAGAAAAAAAAAACTTTCCTCTTTAACCCTAGCTTCTAAGGAACCTAAAATTAAACTTTTGTTTTTAATTTTTAAACTTGAATAATATAAGATATTTTAAGTGCTTTGTTTTATGTATGATATGAGCAACTTTTTTTTTTTTATTATAATTGGTAGAAAACTTACAATATATATATATATATATATATATATATATATATATATATATATATATATATATTGGTAAGTTAAGTTTATATACAAACTAGGTTTTTTAAGAGGATCCCAAAAACTTATAACAAAAAGGGCCGTAGCACTGAATTCTTAGGAATTGTCTTAGTACATGGAAATAAACATAAAAAAAAAGGGAAAAAACCAGAAAAAAACCCTTGATCCAATAGAGAGACCAGATTCTAGTACCAACTAGTGAGACCCACATCACCAAAGAACACCATCCTCTCGTTGTTGTCAGTATGGGATCCACCCAGGGGTGGATACAGTGCACCTTAGATCTTCAAAAAACTCCCCATCAGACCACAACTACACGTGAGCAAGCCTTATGGAAGGTTGAGTCCCACTCAACCCGCAACGAGAAAAGTAAAAAAAGTATTCTTGCCCAGACCCGAGTAGGGAGAGCAGGAAGACCAAGAATAGCCTAAAACCAGATATCCTGTCTGAAAACCAGAAGTAGAAAATTTGAGTTTTTAAAATTTGGAGAGGATCCCCACCCAGGGACGGCTCGGGATGCAACCCAGGGTGTAGCAGAGCAACAAGTAGTCACGCAAGCAAAGTAGCAAGGAGCAATGAGACAGCATGGGAAATGGTATCAGGACCCTCATAGAAAAAACAATGGGAAGCCTCCACTTGAGTTTGTGAAATGGAACAACACTACTAGGGATATCTATAGGCTAAGATATTCTCATGCAAACCAAGTTGAACTACAAGGAAGCCAGAAGGAGGCAAAGACAATAGTAGCAAGCGCAAATAAAGGATTCCCAAAAGCCAAAACTGAAGGAGGTAGGAGAGACCACAATTGCAAGTGCACCGATATCTACCCCAAGACCAGATAATGCAAAAGAAAACCCCAAGCACTCCAACAGAAAGGACTGGTAACCCACCATCCTTACTCACGAACATATCTAGAGAACTAAAAATAGGACTAGGAACAACTAAGGAACAAGATGATGCCCACCCCTAAGGCCAAGAACATGCTCTGAGAGTCCACCGAGAAGCAGGATTAGAAAGCAAAAGCCCCTGAATAGGAAACTAAAATGAAAAACCTACGAAACCCAAGTAGAAATTGGTAGTAGGTACAAAATTGGGCATGCATTGATCATAGGTCCCCTCCCCAAGATCGAGATATGCAATAGAAAATCCTAAGCACCCCAACAGAAAGGACTAGGAACCCCCCATCCTTGCTCATGAACAACTTCAGGGAACTAGGACTAGGACTGGGAACCACTCAAGCACAGGAAGAGGCCCACCCCCAAGGCCATAAAAATGCTTTGAGCATCCACCAAATAGCAGATTTAGCAAGAAGAAGCCTTCGAATAGGAAATCGAAAAGGGTCCCACCCATAGGAACGATACCACCAATAACCAAAGGCATCCCAGAGAGGATTCACTGGAAACAAGGAAATTGGCCTTCCTAAACCAACCTCTAAGAAGCAAGGACCTCATAGGATACCCAAAGAAGCAGTCAAGAACTCATCCTGCAACCACCACAGATCGATAAAGCCCTAGGAATGGGATCCAAGTAAAAAAACCTACGAAAAAACCCTAGGGGAAAGCCTGAGGGAGATCGGGGAAAGGATCCCAAAAACATGCAAGAAACCCTAGAAGAACCCTGGGATGCACCAGGCCAAGGACTCAAGCAGGGAAACCCCAAAACTACTAGGAAAGGAGCAGAAAGTGGGCAAGGATCTCCCCCCAAGGAGATCATCTGCTACAAAAGCATTCCCAGAGTGGGATGACCCGGGATGAGCCAGGAACTAGGCAAGAACCAGGGGAGGGGGAGTAGGGAGAGGGAGTAGGACCCTCCCCCTCTCCCCTCCTATAATATATATATATATATATATATATATATATATATATATATATATATATATATATATATATATATTTTGATTTGGTTATTGCAAGAAACCCTTATGACCGACGTGGGCTAAGCAATCTCCTCCCAACCATGACCACTCGTAAAGCCGAGAGCTATACTTATCAATAGGGAATTTAACACAAAGTCACCACACACACTCGCCCATGCCACGGTTTGAACCTTGGACCTATATTTTAATATATTTTAAAGTATATATATTTTAAAAAATATTTAAAATATTATAATTTTATGTATTTGATTTTTAAATTTAATATAAAAATAAAAAATAAAATTATATGAATATATATGTATATTTATTTTATATCAAATTTTTAAATATATCAAATTTTTCCAAAATTTTAAAAGTTTCAAACTCGAATAAAATCTCGAACTTGATAATTAAGGTTCTACTAAATTTTTAAAACTACCCTTATATGTTCCTTAATTCTACATGGCCCTCAATAAAGATTAAATGTTTTTTTATCAATTGTTTTGTTCTATTAGCATGCAAGTCCTAAGAGATAAATAAATTATTTTGTTATGTTAGACAAGTCATCGTTTAGATTAGACTTTATATTAAGAGACAAGCCATGGTTTATTTTAGACTTTCTATTAATTTTAATATGTAGCTGGTTAAATATGTTGAATGGCACATTATACACAATATTATATGCTTAAAAAAAGCTATATGTCCCATCTTTGGTTGCCGTGATAGAGACAAGGTGCTTTCGGCTCTCATTTGGGAGACTAAGTTTAAACACCGTCGCCTGTATGTCAATGAGGTAAAAGTTAAAATATTTAGAGATATTGTACGGTTCAATTTTTTAGTTTTTTTTTTTTTTTTTCAGGTTCAAAATGTGGCATGGACGAGTGTGTGGGATGGGTATGCATAACTTTCAGTTTTACGAGAGGTCATGGTTGGGAAGTCTACTAAATCTTGCATTGATCGTAACCAAATAAAAAATAATAATATTTATTATAATTATATCATATATAAAAATATTCTCATCAAATATGTGATTATTTTCCTATGTTACTTATATTTTAGTTATTTATTCATATTATATCATGTAAATATTCTTATCAAATCTGTGTGATGTGGTTTACGAGTAAGGACGCCACTTGCATTATCGACGATGTGACCTGGGTTCAATCCCCACGGTAGATGCATATAAAATGTATTTCTAATATATATATATATATATATATATATTCTTATCAAATACATGATTATTTTTCTATGTTCCTTATATTTTAATTTTATATTCATATTTATTTAATATAATTACCTAACCTTATTTCTTGTAGAATTTAACAATGCAATTATCATATACAAAATTAATTCCAAAATACTACCACTTGATAAGCTTTCTATGTCTTTTTTTATATTTAAGACGTATTTCTAATATATATATATATATATTCTTATCAAATACGTGATTATTTTCCTATGTTCTTTATATTTTAATTATATATTCATATTTATTTAATATAATTACCTAACCATATTTCTTGTAGAATGTAACAATGCAATTATCATATACAAAATTAATTCCAAAATACTACCACTTGATAAGCTTTCTATGTCTTTTTTTATATTTTATGATGTGTGGCTTCAGAGGCGAGAAAGGTGCAGATAGAGCTCAACCATTTGCAGGAGCTCATTGATCATTGGGGGAATGCCCCCTGTTCGATGAGTCGTGAACCACCTGAGTGTGATGCTCATCCGAGGTCTCACTTTCATCCACGTCGTTGTCCCCCTCCTCAGAGGCGAGACCGACCGTCAAGGGGACCACAACACTACCAACTCTATGATGCACGGACTCCCACTTATCGCTCAGGCGGATGGAGCTCTTCCCGCCATGGTGGTGGTTGGGGTGATCGCCTGACTTCTTCTCGACAGGGTGATGTTTGGACCAATGGAGTAGTTGGAGGAAATGATGGCTGGAATGATACTGGCACCGACCTTACAGTTAATGCAGAAGGGAATGGATGGACATAATCGGCTATGGCCGATGATCAGCCAACCAAGTGGCATGAAGTGTACGACAGCCTGCCTGACCTCATTACTCCAGACATCCCCTGGAATGTGTGGCGCCATAATGAGGATCCTGATAATTCGAGCAATGAAAATCCTCCTTCATAATGCCTTGAGCTGTTATTGCTTGGTGGTTTTGCGTTTTAATGTATAATTATGAAACTGTTGATCTTGGTGCTCCCACCTTTAGCAGTTGGATGTTTTAGACTATGGTTTTTTTTTTTTTGGCTTTTGGTTTCCAAATGATTTCGTAGCTGCAGTGGCAGCCTCTTTTGTGGACAAGTGGCACTTGTTTGGTTGTCTTTTGCAAACGTTGAATGCTCGAGGTGTGATTTGTCCACCTAACCACATTTTAATATAATATGTTTATACTTTAATACAAAGTTTAAATTTCATTCAAAAAATGAATGTCAACAAATTATGTACCATTCATCAAAGTGGACCTTTATATTTCTTGTAGAATGTAACAATGCAATTATCATTTACAATATTAATTCCAAAATACTACCACTAGGGTGTGATTCGTCCACTTAACCCCTTTTAATATGATATGTTTATACTTTAATACAAAGTTTAAATTTCATTCAAAAAAATGTCAACAAATTATGTACCATTCATCAAAGGGAACCTTTATATTTATGATAGAATGTAACAATGCAATTATCATTTACAATTATCATTTACAAGATTAATTCCAAAATACTACCACTAGAATTAAATGCATGTCAATAAATTATGCACCTTTCATTAAAAGCGGACGTTTCAATATATTAAATACCTCTTTTTCCAATTGTATTCATGGATATATGAATTATGTATATATATTTGGTTAGTGTGAGACATAGAGTTGACCAGGCTTTTCCAACCATAACTCTTTTTAAATCCGAGAACTATATTTATCAATAGATAATTTAACATACAACCACCACACATCTACTCCTCACACACTCACCCACGCCGCGGTTTGAACCTTGTACCTCCCAAAACATGAATCATTGCATTGTCCCCTGGAACTATATGAATAAAATATTATTGCACATAGTTTATATAGCCAACACCAACATTAGATATATTGATACTTATAAATGATAAAAAAAAAGTATAGGTTGATGAGTTAGAGTGTTTTTTCTTGTGGAAGGTTGTTAATTTACATTCTTGTAAACATGGTGAAGAGTCTCCTCTTACATCTCTTAGAGTAAGTAAAAACATTCAATACTTTTAAGCATTGAAGATATTTGTGTTTAGTAGTTTTAGTAGATTTTTTTTTTTTTTTGATTTGGTTAGTGTGAGAAATCCCTACAATCAACACACAGTGTTAAGAAGTTTTCTCCCAACCATGACCAATCTCCTTTTAAAACCATATTTTTATTTAATCTGACTAATATTTAAAAAATTAGGTTCGATACTACTTTCTATGTTTAAAATTATTGTTATCTTTTTATATTTAAATCTTCTTTCGATAAAGTTATAAAATAAGAAAAACAAATCTTTAAACAAGAGAACTAATATATAAGGAAAAAATATTATTCATAGTCTTGAATACATGAGATGCAGAGTGTTTTCATTGTTAAGAGAATGATGATTAACAAAACCAAACAAAGATTTACTATTGTTCTTGTTAATGTGTAAGAAAAATATTATTGACATAAGTGGTAAAGGAATCCATTCTTTATAGCTTTTAAGTCAAACAAATTATTTTCCTATCATTTACAAATGTAGAAGAAACACCAAATTATGAAGTAGGAGAGGTGGAGGTGGTGATGGAGGTGGTATGGCATGAGTCATATAATCCACAATCACATGGAGGAATTCTACAACATTGGTAAAGAAATGAGGGAGGTGTTTACCAAATACACTGCCACCACCATAGCTATAGATGTCAATATGGATTAGCTTCTACAAGCCCCCTATATTAGGTCCCACAATATGAGACTCATGGCCCCTAATTATAGAGGTATATGTTACATGCATGCAATAAGGTATACCCCAAGCTAAAGTTGTATCCACAAAAGCCCCACATCTAGTAAAATTGTGTCCATGGATATCATGCCACTAGCCAAACCTTTACCCCTATTGAGATGCCTCTTATTACCTAGGACCTACCAATGAAAACTCCATTAGTGGAAGCACTAGTGACAATGCCACCAAAGGTTGGTAGATTCTCCTCTAATTGAAATTGTGTATCACATGTCAAAGCTCCACTCATTAATGCAACATAGTAGTACCCCATGTTAGTGGAAGCACATGTGGTATGATGTCATCAATGAGGGCGTCCAACAAGGAGAAGCTATATGTAGCTACCATCAACCTCTACTCCATAATGGGTGTGTTGTTGTGCCACTATAGTAATATCTTGCCTATATGGAGTGTCTACACCTAGATTCATTACAAGCCAAAGTAAGGTATACATGACTCTATGGATAGGGATCTCATAAAATGGAGAAGAGGCAACAAGAACAAAGAGTGGTGGAGGTGTTAGAGGTTATGTGATATTGAATGTAATAGAATACAACTGAACACAGATCTAAAATATGGGAGGATTCACCCATCACAAAGGAGGAGGATCCTAGTGGTGGTTAAGAGGTCTTGATGATGACAAGTTGGAGTTATAGAAACATACAAGAGCAACAACATACCATGGTGACATAGCCCACTATGCAACTACATGCCTACTTGTTGCCACTAAAACTCAACCATAGAAGTTATCATCACTAGCCTTAGATACCATCAACCTCATTACACCTAGCACAATTATCACATGCTCCATGGTAGAGGAATGGAGGTCTATTTATGAGCTTCCATCATTGAATGTGATTTTATAAAATACCATTCCTATGATTTATGTGAGTTTGAGCATGTGTGTGGGGGGCTGGCCCTCTTGCTTTCTAACCGGTTAATGTGATGATGCAAGTCTAGTGGCATATTCAATGATTAGAATTTCATTTACATTAATACCTATCTATCTTGTTAGTGTAGTATGTGTGTGTTTGTGAATAATCCCACATTAACTGTGTTGTGGGACTTGAGTGTTTTATAAACCCCAACACTTGCCGTACTCTTTTCCAATGGGGTAACAAGGTTAAAGGTGCAAGTCCTTGGTCCTACTTTGTGGGATTCCTCACCCCTATTAACATTGAGTTTGAACATGTGTGTGGGGGACTGGCCCTCTTATTTTCTAACCGGTTAATGTGATGATGCAAGTCTAGTGGCATATTCCATGATTGGAATTTTGTTCACGTTAATACCTATCTATATTATAACACAAGTCTAGTGACATATTCCATGATTGGAATTTTGTTCATGTTAATGCCTATCTATCTTGTTAGTGTAGTTTGTGTGTGTGTGTTTGTGAATAATCTCACATTAACTGTGTTGTGGGACTTGAGTCATTTATAAACCCCAACACTTGCCATACTCTTTGCCAATGGGGTAGAAGGCTTAAAGGTGCAAGTCCTTGGTCCTACTTCGTGGAATTCCTCACCCCTATTAACATCGAGTTTGGGCAAGTGTGGGGATTGGACCTATTGCTTTCTAACCGATTAATGTGATAATGAAAGTCTAGTGACATATTCCAAAATTAAATACCAATGGCATATTTCAAAATTAGATACCTATTTATCTTGACCTATATATTTTAAAATTAAATATTAATTTACTTTTGGAAGCTTTATTTTAAATAAAAAATAGTTGTATATGAAAAATAAATAATTGAGTAATATTCTTATAATCAATTATATAATCCCATAAAAAACTAATATATATATATATAATACTTTAAAATTGTTTTTAATGAATTATAAAAAATAATGTAAATATCACATCTATCTATCTACATCAAATAATTATATTATAATTTGTTTTAAAATTAACATAAAAACTTTTAAATAATAAAAAAAATTATTTAAATTTATTTAATTAATAAATCTTAATTAAAATTAAATTATTCTTATATAATATAATTTATAGCATACTAGTTAAGAATTAAGGTTTATGATAACTAATTTTAAATCTAGATAAAATTTAAATATTCATTTTTTCAAAATTTTATTAAATATTTAATTTCTTTTAAAAATTAACATAAAAAACTTTTAAATAATTAAAAATATATATATTTAAATTTATTTAAACTTATTTTCCCAAAGTCCTTCAGAAGGTGGTCCAACAGATCTCCAGTCTTGTCCCTCGTGCTTGGCAAAGGTTATAGTGAGATACTAACTGGAAGGACAATGATGCTTTGGCAAAAATTCTTCGAGGTTTGAGAGGATGGAGAGCGAGAAAGGTAGCGATCGAGCGGTGGATGGAGAGCGACAGGGAGGATACGATAGAAAGGAGGTAGGACGGTCAGGTGAGTGTCCAGGAGGGACCAGTCATGACGTGGTTGATGGGGCAGTGGCTGATGCATCAGGGACCCAGGTGGATGGGTCGGACAGGAGTGGAAAAGACCCTCCTGACAAGGAGGGACAAAAGGGCAGGCTTAACCTAAACCAAAAAGGGTCCTACGCTCAGGTCCTGAGGCCAGGATCATCAACAAAGCAACCCTCCCAGGAACTGCTTCCTTGTGGAATAGACCTAGTTATCCCGGAAGACCTAATGGATAGCTACATGGAGCTTGAGTGTTTCACTCTGGTTGGCAAGTTTGTAGGAGGGAGACCAGACATGGATACCATTCATAAATGGGTGTTTTCCAAGTGGAAAACCAGTGGAAACATGGAAATCATTGCTCTCTCTCGAGGTTTCTTCGCCATCAAACTCAATACTCAAGAGGACTGTTGCAACATCTTAGTTGGGGGACCCTGGTTCCTCGAATGCAGGAGCCTCTTTCTTCGAAAGTGGGGGGATGATTTTAACCCCTAAACTCAAAACATAAATGTAGCTCCTCTATGGGTTTGGTTGCCAAACCTCCCTTTCCAGTTCTGGCATGAGGATGTCATTCGAGGGATAGCCCACTCCATAGGCGAGTTCATTTCCATCGATCCCTCCACCAAAGTCTGATCCAAGATGGTCCATGCCCACTTCTGTGTCTCCGCTAACTTGGAGACAGAGCTACCTTCCTTCATCAATTTGTATAGAGGATCCCATATGATCAGGAGGTAGCCCATCGAGTATGAAAACAAGCCTGCCTTTTGTACTCACTATTGCACCCAAGGTCATCTATCGAATCAGTGCCCTGGTTTGAGGACCCAAAACCAAAAGGTGACAGGTCCCACCAAGGGCATGCAGAGGAACCAGGGCATCCCCCCTCTCAACAAGGAACCACTGGTAGGGCCGAAACACATCATGCATAATCCTGCTCATCGAGCACCTCAGGAGGCTGGCTAGAGCACCACTATAGAACAAGGCAAGAAAACCAGTGAGTAAGGAGAAGGATCCCTACCAGGCCAAAAGGAGTAGGAGGCACTCCCAAAATTTTTATTTCTCATCAGTCCCATCATAGAGGATCCAATGGCCTAGGTATAGACCCCTCCCAAAATGGTATGTCCAAATTCTCATTCGGATGAACACCTGGTGGTGAGCAACGAAAAATCCCCAATTTTCTCGAATAGGGGAGAGGCACCCCCTTCTCCTTCAGATGAAAAATAAGACCTTTCTCTCTCGGGAAGGATCAGCCCCAGGAACACCAGGAGCAAGAAATAGGCAATAGACTATGGCAGTGAAAGGAAAAGAGGGAGACCCTCTGACAATGAGAAAAGAAACAAGGAAACAATGGAGGATATCACAAATGGGACCCAGTCAACGCTTTTTTCCGATGAGTCCGACAATGATAAGCAAGGAACCAAACCCCCCTTCCAGCTGGTGAAGGGAGGCAGGAAAAACCCCAAACCCTTGAGATGAAGGTTCTCTCATGGAACGTGAGGGGCCTAAATGAGGCAGCCAAGCAGAGGTTGGTGGCTGACCTAAGGAAAATGATTAATCCTTCCATATTCATCATGCAAGAAACCAAAATCGATGAATTCTACTCTCAAAAGGCTGCCAAGGCCATTTGGGCCAGTGGAGACTACCTTTTTAGTCCTGCTCAAGGCACGTCGGGGGGGCTTATGTGTCTGTGGGATCCTACCCTGGTCGAAGGAAGGCTTTTGTCATCATCGAATAGGATCCTAAACATTTTGTTTCTCTCCAAGACCAGCAAGAAGTCTTGGATTCTGTCAAATATTTATGCCCCAAACTCACCCAGTGAGCGGGCCACGATGTGGGAAATAGTAACTCAAATGAGAACCAACTTTAACACCTTTCCTTGGATATTAGTAGGGGACTTCAATAGTCCTTTGCATCCATCTGAAAAGAGAGGAGGCAACGATTCTTACAACAGAAGCATGGAGGACTTCAGAGGGTTTGTCAATACCAATGAGCTCATGGATGTTCAGCTCAAAGGATCCTCTTTTACTTGGAGCAACAGGAGGATTGATAGAGGACTCATCCAGGTCAAGTTGGATAGGTTCCTAATTTCTCAAGAAGCTATCCCATGGTTTGGCGATGCCACTCTGCTGGCCTTACCTCGAATTGGATCAGACCACAATCCCATCCTCCTTGAATCTGGTAGGCCTCCCTCCTTTAAAACTCCTTTCCGTTTCGAAGCCATGTGGACCCAACACAAGGATTTCAAAAATCAAGTGTCCTCTTGGTGGCATCAAAGTGTCAGAGGGTCTGCCACTTCTCAGTTGGCTCAGAAGTTGAAGATGGTCAAAGAAAACCTAAAAATCTGGAATAGGGAGGTCTTTGGCAACCTTTTTGCCAACAAGAAAGCTATTACTAAGAAACTTTAGGAGATAGAAAGGAGAATCAAAGCAGGGGACCACAGCAGCCCCACTAGGGAGGAGGAAAGAAACCTCCTAGCAGAATTCCATAATATCTTGGCCAGAGAGGAAACTTTCTGGAGGTAGAAGTCAAGAGACCTATGGGTCAAGGAAGGCGATGCCAATACAAGGTTCTTTCATGCCTCCACCATGTGGCACAGGGCATCCAACAAGATCAAGGAGATCATGTGCAGCAACGGATCAGTGTCCACTGACATTGTGGAGATCAAGACCGAAGTAGTGTCTTTCTTCCAAAACCTCTTGGGAAGTGCCTCGGAGGATGACAGTCAAGCTCAGGATACTCTCCTTGCTAATATCCCCAACATCGTTCCTCAGGACTTGAACTCCATACTAGTGGATCCCTTCACCCGTGATGAAGTTAAAGAGGCCTTGTTTTCAATGCAACTCGATAAAGCCCCTGGACCGGATGGTTTCTCTCCAAGGTTATTCCAAACTATGTGGGATGTGGTGGGGATTGATGTTTGTAAGGCTATTAGAGAAATTCAGGAAACCAAAGTCGTCCCTCGCAGTTTCAATTCCACTTTCTTGGCCCTCATCTCGAAAGTCTCTGCTTGCAAATCCATCTCTGATTATAGGCCCATCAGCCTATGCAATGTCATCTACAAAGTTTTGACCAAGGTTATGGCCAATAGGTTGAAGGCCATTCTTCCCCTCATCATTGACCAATCCCAAGGCAGCTCGGTTAAAGGGAGGAACATCCTGGATGGGGTCATCTCGATCCATGAAACCTTGCATTCGGCCTCAATGTCTAAGAAGGCTGCCATGTTTCTTAAGTTGGATATGAATAAAGCCTTCGATAGGGTTGATAGATGCTTTCTTTAGAAAATCCTTCTCAAGTTCGGCTTCCACCCTTTGTGGGTCGATCTCATCCAGGGTTGCATTTCCTCTCCCTGGTTCTCAATTCTAGTCAATGGCTCCCCCATCGGGTTCTTTCAAAGCTCAAGAGGTTTACGCCAAGGGGATCCTCTATCCCCCATCCTTTTCATTATCCTTGCAGAAGCATTAGGAAGAGCTCTCAAGGATGGCCAACGTCGAAAGAAGGTGACGAGGATCCTCCCTACCTCCGAGGGTGATGCGATCACCCATTAGTAGTTTGTGGATGACACACTTCTGTCCACCATTACGTCAGTAGCTCAAGCTAAATCCATCAAATGAATCCTTGGTCTCTATGAGAAGGTTGTCGGCCAAAAAGTAAATTACATCAAAAGCAAGATCTTTTTCATCAACACCTCGGCCAGGCGTCAAGTCCAGATTGCAAGGATCCTGGGCTGCTCTATTGACTACCTTCCCACCACCTATCTTGGCCTCCCACTTTTTTGCGGGCATGCAAAGGAAGGGATGTGGAATATGGTGATTGAGAGGATCCACAAAAAATTGGCATCATGGAAAGGCAAGTTCCTATCCCAAGCTACCAAGGCAACCCTTACCATGGCTTGCCTCCAAGGGATTCTGACTTTCTTCATGTCTATTTTTAGAGTGCCTACCTCAGTTCTTCTCAAGATCGAGCAGGCTCAACGGAATTTCCTTTGGTCAGGCAATGAAGATAAATCTAGGATCCCTCTAGTAGCCTAGGACAAAGTGTGCAGAAGCAAAAAGCAAGGTGGTTTAGGGCTCATAAGAATGGCCATGATGAACCTTGTGCTCATTTCCAAGCACACCTGGAGGATCCTAGTCGAAGAACCGGTTGAATGGGTTAGGATTGTCAGGAGGAAATACCTCAACAACACTCCCCTTCTTGAGGGTGGAATTCCCACCGGGGGTCGACTTTTTGGAAAGCCATTGGTCAATCCAAATAGTTGATCCAAAATGGCATCAGGTGGATCCTTGGGGATGGTCAAAGTATAGACTTTTGGAAGGACAGGTGGGCCCTAGAGGATCCTCTATCAGAACAGACCAGGTTGGCTCAACTTAAAAGTTTCTTGGATAACAATGTTGGGCAGAAGGTGGCCGATTTCATTGAATGGAGAAATGGCTCCCTGTAGTGGAAAGTCATCAATGCAGAAGGGCTAGAGTTGGAGGTCGGCTTCCTATCCTCAATCCTCAAGGACATCATCATACCCACTAGTAGAGGACCGGACATATTGATATGGAGGGGGACCGATGATGGGGGTTTCTCTGTCAAAACTGCCTATGGGCTTCAGTGCAAAGGACCAATTTCAAACTTTCCTTACAACTTGATCTAGAGGAAAGGAGTTATCCCAAAGGTAAATTTCTTTTGTTGGATTGCTTTTCAGAACAAATCCCTCACTATTGACAATCTTCACAAGAGGGGGTTTGCTTTAGCCAATAGATGCTACTTGTGCGAGTCTGCCTATGAGTCCTCTGACCATCTCTTCCTGCACTGTGGCTACACTAGGTCGGTCCTTGGCACCATCCTCTCCACCTTCCAGATCCAATGGGTTTCCCCCAAGACCATCAAGGAGGCTTTCTTCCAATGGGGCAATCCTTTTAAAAACCCCAAGCTCTGTTTCCTATGGAATGCTTGCCTCCACCACTTTTTGTGGTAGGTATGGTTAGAACGCAATGGTCGAATATTTGGTCACCCCCAGGGATCCTCCCTTAGTCGCTCATAGGGCCATCACCTTTGCCATTGAGAATGCCAAGCTTATCCCTAGCCCTTGGCCCAAACATGTGTTCGAAGAAGGTTTGTTCAAATCCTTTAAGTTATCCAGGGAGAGTAAGGAGCGGGAGGATCCACGGGTTTCCAGGAAGGACGTCAGGTGGGTTAGGCCTCCTCATGGGTGGTTGAAGCTAAATTTTGATGGGGCATCTCGCGGCAACCTAGGAGCGATCGCTGCGGGTGGGTCAGTCCGAGATCACAATGGAAAGCTTGTAATGGCTTTCTATGAAAACTTAGGGCATCAAACCAATCATGTCGTAGAGGCTAGAGGATTGTTGAGAGGACTCGAGCTCATGACGAAGGATCCCCATCCCTTGGTTGTTGAAGGGGACTCTTTGAACATCATCAACTACATGACAACTTCCAAGGTTCTGGTGTGGAAGGTTTACAATATCATCACTTAGGCCAGAAGCATCCTTCGTCGGAGGAACCAGGTTCAGTTCAAGCATACCTACAGGGAGGGCAATGGTCTAGCTGACCACTTAGAAAACAAAGGTTTAAAGTCCACATGTCTTGTGGTGTGGCATCAGAGTTTCCCAATGGACATTGAGAAGATCGCCAGCTAGGATATTATTAATGTCTCCACATAAGCGTGATGTAAGGACCGGGCCTAGGTGGTCGGGCTCGGGGAGAGCCATGACACCTGCGCCATCGGACCCAATTGGCACACCCATCATGATGGTTCATGGTAGGTATGACGAGAATGATCTTTTCCCAAAGTCCCTCGAAAGGTGGTCCAGCAGATCTTCGGTCCTGTCCCTCGTGCCTGGCAAAGGTCGAAGATAGGTGGATGTTTTGTTCATCTCCCCTACTGAGATTTGGATGGGCCCAACATGCCCAAGCAAAGATCACCATTGGCCCTCTCCCGGGCACATCGAGAGGACGCTCCGGCCCACCTCTCTAGACATAACTACCAAAGGTGCCACTACCTTCGGCAACACGTGGCACCTTCGGAGGTTGCGTGTCCACCTCAACATCAATATTTGCCACCATCCTGGATCTAATGCTATCTTTGGTAATGATGGCTCTCTCTGCATGCATGCGAGGCTCATATCCAAAGAAAATCTATTTAATCTAGTGGTGTTTGGGCGAGCCTTATCTTTTGGTGTAAGGTGTCCCTTGGAGTGTGGTGCAGAGTCATCTGGCTTCCCTCCTGGCGTGTGTTTTTGTCCTAAATCCATGGCTTCTCCTTATGTCGAGCCGGTTGAAATTTCCCTGTGTGACGAAGCCATGATGTTTATGAAGGCCAAGGGTATGCTCCCTTTCCTCCAAAAATTCCAAGGACCCAAAGACGATGTCACCCATGCCTTTGTGGACTCCTGGAACCAGGGCGAGGTTGTGGTGAGGGGGCTAAATTTTAAAATCTCCATTGAGCTTATGAGTGAGATCATTGGGTTGTCGGTGGTAGGTCATAACATTCGATGCGATCGTCACAATTGGGAAGAGGAATTGGAGCAATTCCCTGACAAAGGACGAAACCTTGGGTGGGATAAGTCGGCCCTCCTTCGCTCGGCCCTCCCTAAACCTTGGAATCTTGCCATCATCCCCATCCTTCAATATGTTACTTGCAATGATCCCGAAAAGCCTCTCCGTAGTTTCCACATCAGTTTTGTAAACCACCTGAGGGATGCCAAGCAGGTCTGTATTCCCGACTATCTTGTCTACTCCCTTGGCCTCACTATCGAAAAGAGCAAGAAATCGTCTTACCCTCCCATCCACCAGGGGTTAATGAGTGTCATCTTCTGCCATGTCACTGTGAATCGTCCTCTACCCCAGGCGGTCCTTCCTATTGCTACCCAAGCCCCAGGTAGTCCTAGTTTTGTCCAAGAGGATGGGACTTCCAGCCCTATCCGTAACAGTCCCCCTGAGATGGCCAATCCTGCGTCCCTCCAAAGAGTTTCCCGTAGCAAGCCAACCAAGAGAGGGTAGACTGATGCCTCGACCCCATCTCGATCATCTCTACGGCTTAAGAAGGTGAAGAAGGAGAAAGGGACCCCGCCACAACAAATCAACTCTGACACTAAGAGCGAAGCCGAGGGGTTGTCTCCCTAGTTTTTGTTAGACATGACGACCAACATCCTCTCCTCTACAAATGCAATGGTGAGGATCCTCAAGCGCTTCAAGGGGCGTGAGACCCAGGAGGATCAGGAGGATCCGGACGTGTAAGGAAGTTTCCTGGGACGGTTTCCTTTTTGTCGTCTAGTGGAAGCGATCTATATAATGGATGGTTATGTGTTTTTTTATGGTTTTTCAGCTATTTTTTGACCTCCGTTGGGAGGGGTTGATGTAGCCCTCACGGGCATCACTGTGTTTTTTTGTTTTTTTGGGAAATCTTCATATGGTACCTAATGTATTAGCCCAAAGGGCTCTCTCTAATGGTAAAGGCTACGACCTCTCTTGTTATAAGGTTTTGGGATCCTCTTAAAAAACTCGTTTTGTATATAAATTAATCTACTTACCAAAAAAAAAAAAATTATTTAATTTTAATAAATCTTAATTAAAATTAAATTATTTTTATATAATATAATTTATAACATACTAGTTAAAACATAAAATTTATGATAACTAGTTTTAAATCTAATTAATATATGAATATATATTTTTTTTAATTCTATTATATATTTGATTTATTAATTTTTTTTTTATTGAGTAAATACTTCTTTTATATATATATATATATATATTGTGGGGTTTGAACCTGGGTCACATCATCGATAATGCAAATGGAATCTTTACTAATAAATTTGATTTATTAATTATAAATTTAAATTTAAAAAAAAATAAAATTAAGTTTTTAGTAAATATAAAGAAATATAATTATAATAAGAATTTTTAAATTTATGTGAAATAACATAAAACCTATAATTTATTTATCTTTATTAAAAATAATCAAATAATCAATTATAAATTTTATTAAGTAATAAAGTTATTAATTTAAAATTTAATCATTTAAGAATATATTAAGTAAATAACTTTTAAATTTAAAATTAAATAAAAATAGATCATACTAATAAAATTATAATTTATATTTTTTATAATTTTTAATAATAAAAAGAAAAGTAATTTTTTAAAGTCAGCTTAGATACATTTCAAGAATAAAACTATAATTTACATACTTTATAATTTTAAATAATAAAAAAAATAATTTTTTAAAGTTAAGTGAAGATAGACCAAAAAATAAAACTATAATTTATTTATTTTATAATTTTTAATAAAAAAAGTTTAACCTAAACTTTTATTTAATCTTTTAATTCTACAAAATTCTTAAATAACCTCGTTCACTATAAAAACTAATATAATAATTTTTTAACCTGAATATAAAAATAAATAATGTCAATCCGATACGTAAAATAAATAAATAAAATTACAATCTTAATAATTTGTGTTTCCAATAATAGTTTAACCTGAAACCAAGACGAACCATTGATAACTATTGCAGGTGGCAATCCAGTTGTTCACATAGTATTGGCGTCGAACACGCCTCCGAAATCAACGGCGCCATATAAAGCGGCCGATGTCTCCAAGGGTTAATATTTATTTATTTAAGTCGCCAAGGAACCGAGGATTTGCAAGAGCGAAAATGGAGTTGGTGTGGATTCATGCATTCTGGCTCTTCTGTTTGCTCAGTCTCATTTTCATTTATCTCGTCTGGTACGCATTGGTCCCTGATAGCCACGACAAGTTGAAGCAATTCGGATTTATCTTCCTGTCGCTAATGTTCCTCTTAATCGTCGAAATTAAGGTATTGAAGAAGATGAGATCTCAGAATGCTGAAGACCGTTATCTGGAGCATCCCTCTTCTTCTGCAAATCATAATCCACATGTCAGCCTGAGTACTCGGTTCTTGGTGGATGAGATGACAATCCGCTACGACAACATTAAAGATGCGGTCCAGATCTGCGCGATTTGCCTTACAGAATTTCTAGAAAAGGAAAAGGTTATACGTCTGAAAGGGTGCAGTCATTGCTTTCACAGGGAATGCATTACGCGTTGGCTTCCTTCCCGATCCATCTGTCCCACATGCAGGACGCCCCTCCCACTCGCGCCCGCCGGTACGGGGAACGAAATGTACTCGTCAACATATCGGTGGTCCCCCCTGCAACTATTGTGCATAATTTGGCTGCAACAACTTCGCCTTCTGCTTGTACGACTGCGTGAAACAGCAACATTCCCAATAGGGGTTTGGGATTGTGGATAAAGATGGTGTTTTCTATTCATGGAAACTTCTTTTATTGGATTATAAATAAATGGAATCAAAATTTTATTTTTCTAAAAAAAATGTGGATGCCTCTTCGTTTCTTTTCTTCTTTAACAAACTCAAAGATTCTACCAGCTGGTTATGAATCATTCAAATTGTTCTGTACACGTTTCCTAAAACAGTTGTTAGGATAACTTCAACTAATTTCTCATGTATACGTGTAACATTTTTATGTTTATGCTGATTATCTACGTGTGACGCCTTGATGTTCTTTATGCTTATCTTGGATATTTTTCCAACCTTAACTGGATGTTACATATTCTAGAGGCTAGATGGTTGAGGTAGGTTGAAAAAGTCTAAGTTCGATCTTTCAGTTATATTTAAGATTGTACAAAAGATATAATTTAGAAAATGTTATTGATTATTTATTAATAAAAGGATAAAAAATATTTAATTATTTTTTATTTTTATTTTTGATGTACTGTATACACATGAAACTTGAAATTAAGACTAGAAAGGTACTGTCAAATGTTAAGAGGTTTCAATTTTTTAACATCTTCACAATTTTATTAAAATATTATGGTTTTTTTTTTTTAAGTATTTAAAGTAATGATAAATAATAAGTAATTATTTAAACACAATTAAATGAAGTTAAAATAATTAAAAGGATTATGTAATAAAGTATTATTTGTAATAATATTTTTAAATACTTGGGTTAGTGAATTGGTAAGTGCTTGTGTTATTAGTACTTACTAAGAAGATATCCAAGTTCAAAACTAAGAGGCAATCCGTTTGCAAAGATAATAATTTGATCTGAATCCTCTAAGTACGTGTCAGATCGACAATGATGATACGAATGACCAACTCTTCTATGAAACCCTATATATATATACCCAATATTGATAATGATGATATGAATGACCAACTCTCCTATGAAACATATATATATACCTAGTCCCCAAGGGTTAGGCTGATTGGTAGTGTTTGACTAACCATGTACTTACTAAGAAAAGACCTATGTTCAAACCTTGGGGGTATGTTTTCAGGTTGCAAAGGTAATGGTTTGTTTTGAATCTTTTTAGTGCGTGCCAGATTGACGATAAAGGTACAAACCCCGAACTTGAGCACTTAGTAGTACGAAAATCAATGGCCCATTTCTACTAAAAATAGTGTGGTTATAACCAACTCATAATATTTTAAAACAATACAAATCATAATATAGTCCGCGAGGGCTAGGTGGATTGGTAAGAAGTTGGGCACTTACCGGGAGGAGACCTAGGTTCAAACCTTGTGGGTGTAGTTCTCTAGGAACATTAGAAATTATTATAGATGGTCTAAGGTTAAATACAATTGCTATAGGCTAATAATAGCTGCAAGATGTGTGAATCAAATCTACCCTAAGTTATCGCTAACGTAATATGAAATGTCGCTAACAACTAACCATCTAGTAAATCACGCTAACCTACTAACCATAAATTATTCATGACAGTGAATAACTTCATAGTAAAAATAAGGTAATAAACTAACTTAATAAGGTAAAAAATAAATTACCCTAATATCTACCCTAATATCCCCCCTTTATTAAATTATTTTTGGATTACAAAGAGTATTGCGAAACAACTCAAATTTGACACATGCAAGTGCCTTGGTGAATATATCTGCAACCTGTTTGTCGGTGGGAATGTAGTAACTTATATTCTACCCTAACAAAAAATGGTAATTACCCAAGATAAGAATCTAGATATTATCCAAGATAGGAATCTAGATTTTATCCAAGATAGGAATCTAGATATTATCCAAGTAATGGAATCTAGATATTATCCAAGTAATGGGATAATTACTCTAACACCCCCTCCTTATTCTATTATATACATTATTTGGGTAATGTATATAATTCCCCATATAGTGAAGGAGAGAAATAAAATATGTTGGCTCTTACTCTAGCTTGGGCTATAGCACATGGCTCTAAGTATACCTTTGGATGAGTACCTATGGGTCTATCTCTGGATCTTTGTCACTGGATCTACCATAGGTTTTACCCTTATTATAGAAGCCATACAACATTTCTTTCATCTTGGTCCATTGTGTGAAATCTATCCATCCACAATCAATATGAATATTGTTGGTCATTTTCACTTTGTACCAACAATTTGAAGAGGAGTGATTTGTACATCCACATGTATCACAAGGATGTAGTTTCCAACACCTAGATGTTAAATGTCTTGTTATTCCACAATGACTGCAACAATGCTTTGTAGGAGTTGTAGGAGATTTAGGTTTTACAAATATGGTTTTACTGGTACTACTTGTTCATAATAGCCAAGGCATTCTTTCTTTGGCCTAAAAATTGGCATTATAGGAGTTTTATTGCCTTTGTCCATGTTTACCTAATCATTTTCCATTGAATCCCATTTTGTTCATGAGTTTGGATCCAATATCTTTGGTGTGTTTTTCAAAATAGCCAAGTTCTTCATCTTCATCAATGATTTTAATAATATGGTAATTTTCACTATTGATGAGATTATGGAATTCTTTTTAAGGATTTTTAGCTTTTAAGTCACTGATGTTGCAAGAAAAATATGCTCTTGTATCGATATCACTTGTGCTACAATTGATATCTACCATTTAAGGTAAGAGGTCACTTGTATCACAACAAGCATTGGCTATAGTGGGCTTTAGGTCACTTGTGCTACAATAAGCATTCACCATCATGGGCTTAAAGTCACTTTTGCCAATACAAGCATTCACCACCATGGATTTAAGGTCACTTATGCCAATACAAGCATTCGCCACCATGGGCTTAAGGTCACTTATGTCACAACAAACATCGACAATTAGGAGCATGATATTTGATTCCTCATTAATTTCTCTTTTCCTTCTACGTTGAGTAATGTCAAGTGAAACAAATGACATGTATATTGCCCTTACAATGCCAATAGGGATTAGAGAACCATTTTTATGAAGGTCTTCACAAGCTTCAAAATCTTTGAGAATAGATCTTACACCATTGCGTAGTGTGAGAAATTATCCATCCTCATAAAAATCCATTATTTCCATCCTTGTTGGAAAGTAAGGACCTTTAACTAATTTTGCAACATCATCAGTTAGTTTTGGGGTATTCTTCTTCTTTGATATGCCCATTTTTAAGGTGTCAGTCTCTACCAAAAATGCACCTTTTACAATAGAATTTTGTAAGAAGTTTGACTAAGGTGTTGGTCATTGCCAAAAATGCACCCTTACAAGTTTTTCCCTTATTTTTGCAAAATATTCTTTGATGGGATTTTGTAAGAATTTTTACTAAGGTTTCGATCACTATCGAGAGTGCACCCTTAAAATTCTTCCCCTTTAGTTGAAAAATATTATGTGAGGTAGGAAATAATTTTTTATCCTCCTCTAAGTGCAGAAAATTACAACTCATGAAACATTAAAAGGTTTTTACTAAGATTGCCTCCTAGGCAGATTTCAAAAATTTCACCAAAACATCCCCCCTTCATTACAAGTACTTAAAGCAAAATATTTGCTATTATGAAGTCTAAAAAGAGGTTTATAATGGTGCTACCTAGGTTTACGAATATTTCTTCCTTAGGTAATTTCTAAAGTCTTCCCTTTAGTGTAAAATATACTTCTACAAAACTTTGCCTCCTAGGCAAATTATCAAAAAGGTTCACCAAACAATCCTCCCTTATTGCAAGTACTTCAAGCAAAAATTTGTTATTATGAAGTCTAAAATAAAAGGTACAATTTGATGATTTCTTCCTTTTTGATTGCCTTAACAATATTCTTTTTCACTTTTAGGGCATAAGATTCTAAACAAACCTTTGTATCTTAGGCAATTTATCAAAAAGTTCACCAAATAATCCCCTCCTTATTATAAGTACTTCAAGCAAAAAGTTGCTATTATGAAGCCTAAAAGAAAAGATATAATTTTTATGACATATAGTTTTCTATTTGCCTTTACAAGTTTTATCTCTCTTTTCTCAAAAAAAATGTTTTGAAGGAAGAAAGGAATTATTCCCCCCTTAGTGCAAAAAATTACTACTTTGAAGGTTCCTTATATGACCAAAATGGTCTTCCTTTCGATATACCCAAAAGAGTACTGAAAGGTAAATTTACTCAAATTGATATTTAATGGCACCTGCCTAAAAATCCTTCTGAAGAAGGATCATCAGTTGGAGGAATTTAAGCCAAACAAGAAAAGTGAATTTTGGGTTTTTATGGAATAAATATAAAAAATTGGCTTCACCTGTGCAATAAATTACACAAATGGGTTTACAATTTGGGGTCTTAAGCTCACTTGATTTTAAATTAAGAGGTAATTGAAAAAACAAGAATTTAAATGCAACAAACCATCAAAAGTACCCATAATTTTTTAACACTTAGATGTTGGATTCTACCAAAAATGCACCTATTTTTACAACAACAATCAGCCCAACTATTGACCAAGCTGGTAACGACAATGATAAACATTGTTTTTAATGCCTTTCACCTTTCAAAATGAAAAGAAAAAAAAACTATGGGATGTATTATCCCACATGCACACCATTGTGCATGTATTACTACTTTAAAACCATGAACCTGCTAATTCTCATTTAATTACCTTCAAGTAATCTAGGAATCAACCTTTTATCACCCAAACGAATAAATCACACCTTGACATGTCAGCATAGCCAAAGCCTATCACAATGTGCTACATCAATGCCTATCACCTTGTGCCATGTCAGCAACCAATAGGCAGTTGCTACATCAACAATCAATGCCACATTAGTTGAGGTTCACATAGGTGCGACGTGTCTACCTCAAAGTTTGAGCCCATAAAGTCAGTCGTCTGCCACTCACCACGTGTGCACTAGATTAGTAGTTAATATATCACCATGTGGTTTCCTCGTACTTGTCACATATCTACCTCAAAATTTGAGCCCACCAAGTCATCCATCTACCACTTGCCATATTTTTGCCAACTTAGCAGTTAAAATATCACCACATGTCTACCTTGAATTATGTGCAGGTTTTGGGTTGCATGCCAAATGATCATCAAATTTAGTGCATGTGTTAAGGTCATGGGTTCATGTATATGACATCAGCTTTGGGTTTCAAGATCCTCGTTGGTGATGGTGCTTTTTGTATTGTTAGATGTCAGATTTTCATGCGCTTAGGGATCTGATCAAGTCAAGATTGAATCATAGATTTCCATGCTATAGAGGGGGTGTTAGGAGGGTCTCAAATCTTCCAATCGAGAGGTCATATCCAACAAGAATGTCCAACAATAGGAAACCTTGTCTAGCAAGCATCAAAGTATTGTCACTATCCAATCATAATGTGTAGTGTGTCCTTAGAAAGTACCATAAATGATAGGTCGACTGTCAACACTGCAGGGTTGATGTCGGTTGTCAGATCTAGAGTCTCCCCCTTTGGATTAGGCCCACTATTTTAGTCTAGTCATATCTCCAAGTGATTTATTATTGTCCAGACAAAAGCTCAAAATCATTTCTAACTGGTCAATTATTATCGAGACAAAAGCTCTAAATAGAAGCCCTAGATTGGAGCGAGAAGCAAGGTCAAAATACCTACTCTGATACCAATGTATTTCTCTAGGAACATTAGAAAATATTATAGATGGTATAAGGTTAAATACAATTGCTATAGGCTAATAATAGATGTAATACATGTGAATAAAATCTACCCTGAGTTGTCACTAACGTAATATGAAACATCACTAACAAATAACCATCTAGTAAATCACGCTAACCTACTAACCATAAGTTATTCATGATAGTGAATAATTTCATGGTAAAAATAACGTAATAAACTAACTTACTAAGGTAAAAAATAAATTACCCTAATAGCTACCCTAACAGCGGGCATGCCCAATCAAGACGAAAATAGTAGTCTGACCTGAGTCCACTGAGTGTGCACTAGCTTGATGACGACAGTACCAACTTTGAGCCATTCGGGGTCTCCCTCACTCTAGACCATGTTTACCAAGGCGAGGTAGGTATTATAGTGGTAGCACCATGATTTTATGCTACGATCAAAGGCAATGCGACTTGATATTGTGACTAGTTATTCAAAAAGGAAAGGTAGTTGTCGATTCCTCTATGTATCAAAAAAAATTATTATTCATATAATTAATTTAGAACATGTTTAATATTTTCTAATGATCAAATGACCATAATACATATAATAACTCTATGTCCACGTAACTAAATTATACATTGGTATAGATTGATATTATAGGAAGGATCTTCATACATAGTTGGAATTTAATATTATAATTTTATTCTTAGTTAAATTTATAATTAGTTTTTTATGAGTTTTTATCATATAATTAGAGATGTTTTAAACATTACAAATTTTTCATTATATAACAAAAGTTATATTTTATAATAGCTTGATTTATTAATTTGAATTAAATTAATCAAAATTTATTAAGTCTTGTCTTTGTACTTTAGTAATAAACCATGTCTTAGGCTATATGTTGGTATAGTATGATGATCAAGATAGAGACTAAGCCATTTTCTATATTTATAGGACTTTTCCAGACCGACGATAATTATGAGAATCTCGATACCAAGCACCTGGTAGTACGAATCTCGATGGCCCATTTCTACTAAAAATAATGTGGTTGTAACCAACTCATAATATTTTTAAAACAATACAAATCATAATATTATTATTCATATAATTAATTTAGAACATGTTTAATATTTTGAATGGTCAAATGACCATAATACATATAATAACTCTACATCCATGTAACTAAATTATATGTTTTTTTTTTTATATATAGAAGCAATGGTTTCCTTATACCAACAAAGCTCTTTTTGTAAGGATTCATGCACCACTAGCTTTGTAGGTTAGAACCCTATCTATTTTTAAATATTTGTAGCTTGTAGCCAACCAAGTCAATGTTGGTTATCAAATAAAAGATGAAAATATTAAGCCATACAAGACATATCCACTAAGCTAATGGTTGCTTTTGATAAAATTATCATTAAAAATATTATAAGATCTAGTGATTGTCATGTCAATGTTATGGCTTTTTGGAGTATATTACATTATTTGGAACATGCTAATGTGCCATATTGGCTACATCTTTATATTAGGAGTGTGTCTTATATTATGATTTGAGTAGTTAATTTATCCAATATAATAAATACACAAGTGTTGTTAGAATGTACAAGGTACTTGATGATGCAAATGTGCATTTTGTCCTTGTGTACATGGGTCTATAAATAGGAAGATGAAGTATCATAGGAATATGGAAGGCCAAGAGTCATATTCTATTATATATTGGACTTTGTAGTAGAGATAAAAGATGAAGAGAGTGCAAGAGCACATTAGAGTAGAATACATACTCAAGTTAGATACAATGTAGAGCATGTATGAAGAATGGAGCATTTGAGATCTCCACATTTTGTATGAAGATCTAATTTTCATGAGCTTTCATTAATGGTAGTTTTATGAGTTATTATAAAAGTTTCTTGTGAGTTTTACATGCTTATTATATTCCCATTATCACATATTTAATATTACATAATCATTTTATACTTTGTGGTTGCATTTTATTAAGTATTTTAGCATCAAAAGCTAACAATGGTATTAGAGCATAAGGTAGATTGATAGGAGATAGGGAGAGCCACAAGAATATTGAGAGGAGATAGGAAGATTTTATTTTTAGTATTTTCATAATTTATTTTTGGCTAAGAGTCTTTCCATAGGGTTGCAGGAAAACTCATGAATACTAGGACTTAACATAGATCTCTTTCCACTAGATTGAAGGATAACTAGCAATGTTTATTGGTTTATAAAAATCTAGATATTTACATGATTTTTTTGCTAATATTTGAGTTTTTAGTTGTAGAAAACTAGTTCTTAGAAGTTGAGAAGCTTCCTACAATGGATAGAGAAGAATTTCATCTTTGATTGCCTAAAATTCTATTTGCTTTCCTCGTGTAAGAATTAGTTCTTTGCTGCAAAAACGAGTGAATTGGAGATTAAGGAGACCCAAGAAGGATGTCCCTAAAAAATATTGAAGACTACATATCAAGAAGGAGGAGAACCAATAAAAGGTCCCATTGAAGAAATTTTATATTTGGAAGTTACAATATTGAAGATTAAATAGAACAGGGTTGAGAAAAATCCTATTAAATATTTGAGAAGTTGTAGAACTTGAAGATTGAAAAGAAGAGGTCTCAAGAAAAACTTGAAAGGAGAAAGAAGAAGTCTAGAAAAAGCCATATTGAATAAATTTAAAGAAGGGGCCATTGGAGAATATTTTAAGAAAGCTTATGGTAGAATATTGCAAGTAGGAGTAGCTCCTGAAAAGAAGAATTTGGGATAATTATCACCATTCGACAATAAGCCCAAAAGGAAAAAGGATTTGGCAAGAAGGTTGCCAAATTTTAGAAAGGATTCTTGAGGATCTCAAGACATTCAAATTCTTGAGAAAAAGGCCACATTTAAGGTCAGAGTTTAGGAGGAGAAAGAAATTATAAGAGGCCACCAATTTGAGATATTTGAAGACTGTCGTTAAAGGCTTGAAGTCTGATTTGCGAAGGAGAAGATCACTGATTTTTGCAACATAAGTTGAAGAGTACCATGATAGCAAATTGGAGGTGACATAAAGCTATGTTTTGTAGAAGAGTTGGGTAGATTTTAAAAGGTCCTTGAACAACAAATTGAAGAAGGGATTAGTTGCATTAGAAGCTAAAAAATAAAGGAAATTTGGACAATAATATAAAGGAAAATGATTCAAATAGTTGAAGCTTTGAGAAAGCAATATTGGGCAGTAAAATGAAGAGTCATTGAGCTGAGAATTGGAGGATTTTTTGAGCTGATTTGGATAGCAAGAAGAGCTGCAAGATTAACAGGTTTAGGGTAGAAAAGCAATAAGAATTGAAGCTGCAATTTTTACAAATTTAGGGCAGCAAATTAGTGAATCAAGTCACTACGAAACCTAGCTACAAAAGGAGACCAAAATGTATGCAATATTGGTTCTATAAAAGTTCATTATTTGAACATTCACATTAGCTTATTATTAAGTCTTTAAAAACACCACTCGATTTCAATTAGAGAGTTTTAACTATCCACTTGCTCTCCAAATCTTCTACATGAACAATTTTTTTTATTATTTTATTTAAAAAATAAAAATTATTCTCAAATCATCACTTTTTGACGAGTTCTACTAAGTGTTTAAAACTACCCTTAAATGTTTCTTAATTCTACATGGCCCTCAGTAAAGTTTAAATGTTTTTTATCAATTATTTTATTCTATTAGCATACAAGTCGTAAGAGATAAATAAATTATTTTGTTCTGTAAGACGACAAGTCATCGTTTAGATTAGACTTCCTATTAGGAGACAAGCCTTGGTTTAGCCTAGACTTTCCATTAATTTTAATAAGCAACTGATTAAATATCGTTGAATGGCACAATATACATTATACACTATATTATAAGCTTAAAAAAAAAACTTTATGTCCCATCTTTGGTTGCCATGATAAAGACAAGGTGCTTTCGGCTCTCATTGGAGAGACTAAGTTTAAACACCGTCGCGTGTATGTAAATGTCTTTAAGGTAAAAGTTAAAATAATTTTTATTGTTTTCTAGGTTATAGAATAGAATAGAATTTGTATTAATGTTTATCGATGATCAAAAGAGGTCAATAGGACTGTAAAGTAAGATATATACAAAGCAACAGGAGTGCCTAATGTAACTTCAGGAAAAATAAAGTAAGGAAAACAGTAAATAGAATGGCATATGGCATACAAGATCTATGGATCAAGGATTACTCCCAACATTCAAGGCCAAAGAGAAGTGAGTGATATAAGAGTTGGATATCGTCGTAGATGTTTTTTGTTGGAGTCAACGACGATTTTGATCTTGTTGTACCTCTGTTTTCACCCTAGCGATTTTGATCTTGTTGTACCTCTGTTTTCACCCTAGCGCTTCCTGGTCATGGCCTCTTGAAGGCTGGAAAAATGAAGTGATAATAAAAATTAAAATAATTTTTAATGTTTGTTAAGTTATATGTTATATATAAATATTTTATGATAGTTGGAATTATACTCTGGCAAATGGTGGCTGAAATGATACTGGCACCGGCCTCAAGTTAATGCAAAAGTTATGGCCGATGATCAGCCAACCAAGTGGTCTCGAGACATCCCCGGAATGGGTGGTTCCATAATGAAGATTTGATAATTCGGGCGAAGCAACTTCGTAACACTTTGAAGTGTTAATGCTTGGTGGTTTTGGGTTTTAATGCATAATTATGAAACTGTTGATCTTGGTGCTCCCGCCTTTGGCGGTATGATGTTTTAGACTATGTTTGTTTTTTGGCTTTCGGTTTTCGGACGGTTTCGTAGCTATGATGGCAGCCTCTTTTGTGGACAAGTGACACTTGTTTGGTTGTCTTTTTGCAAGCATGTACGCTTGAGGTGTGATTCATCCACCTAACCCTCTTTTTGTGTATGATATGTTTATACTTTAATACAAAGTTTTCATTTTATTTAAAAATATATTTTTATCAAATATGTAATATTTTCCATATTCCTTATATTCTAGTTATTTGTTTATATTTATTTAATATATTTATTTAATTATATTTATGGTAAAATATAATAATCATTTATAAAATTAATTTCATTACCACTAAACTTAAATGCATGTTAACATATTATGTACCATTCATCAAAAGTGGACTTTTGAATATATTAATTACCTATTTTCCTAATTGTGTTGATGCATATATGAATAACATATTATTACATATAGCCAACACCAACATTAGATACTTTGATGCTTATAAATGATAAAAAAGAGGTGGAGGTTGATGGGGTAGAGTATTTTTTTTTTGCTGTGGAAGGTTTTTAATTTACATTTTTGTCAACACCTTGAGTTATCTTTCATATTTTTGTCAACATTTTGAGTTATCGTTTATATTTTTTAAAGAGAAAGTAAAAATATTCAATATTTTTAAGCATAAAAGATATTTGTATTCAGTAGTTTTATTAAAAAAAAAAATTATTTTATTATTATTATTATTATGCAACATTTAAAAAATTAGGTTCAATACCTCTTTCTATGTTTAAAATTATTATCATATTTTTATATTTAAATCTTCTTTCAATAAAATTATAAGATAAGAAAAAGAAATCTTTCAACAAAAGAACTAATATATAAGGAAAAAATATTATTCATAGTCTTGAATACATGAGATATAGAGTGTTGTGATTGATAAGAGAATGATGATTAACAAAACCAAAAAAAATTACTATTGTTATTGTTAATGTGTAACAACAATGTCATTGAAAAAAAATGGTAAAGGAGTCCATGCTTTGTAGCTTTTTAGTCTAACAATTCTTTTCCTATCATCTACAAATGCAGAAGCAATACCAAATAAAGAAATAGCAAAGGAGTCCATGGGTCTAGGTGGATTGGTAAGTTGGGGCGTTTTTCGAGAGGAGACCTAGGTTCCAATCCCACGGGCTTGCCCATGCACAAATAGTAGCCCAGATCTGATTCCTCTGAGTGGTGCACCATATTGATGACAACGGTGCAACCCCTATGCATCCGGCGGTCCCCATCTCACGCCGAGTTACCATGTACCGAGATGGTGGAAGTCCTGGGAGCCTTCGTAGATAGTTTGAACCCTACCAGCTATGTTGGTAGTTACTAAAAATCGTGATTGTAACCATTGCTTCTATATATCAAAAAAAAAAAAAATAGCAAAGGTGGAGGTGGTGATGGAGGTGGCCTAACATGAGTCATGTAATCCATAATCACACGGAGGAATTCTACAATACTGGTAAAGAAATGAGGGAGGTGTTTACCAAATACACTACCACAATCATAGCTATAAATGTCAATCAGGATTAGTTTCTACAAGCCCCCTATATTAGGTCTAGCAAGATGAGACTCATGGCACCCAATGGTAGAGGTATATGTTAATGGTAGAGGTATATGTTACATGCATGCAATAAGTTATACCCCAAGCTAAAGTTGTATCCACAAAAGTCCCACACATAGTGAAATTGTGTCCATGGAGACCATGGCACTAGCCAAACCTTTGCCCCTATTGAGATGTCTTTTATTGCCTAGGACCTACCAATGAAGGCTTCGTTAGTGGAAGCACTAGTGACAATACCACCAAAGGTTGGTAGAGGGTCCTCTAATTGAAATTGTGTATCACTTATCAAAGATCCACTCATTAATGCAACATATTAGTACCCCATGTTAATGAATTAATTGAACACTTTATATTAATGCAACATATTAGTACCCCATGTTAATGAATTAATTGAACACTTTATTCTTAATTGTGAGGGATTTAATGTGTGCAATCAACTAGGACTTTGTAAGTTTATCATTGAACTAAGAGAGGCACAACAAGGTATAGTGCATTAAGTGTGGTATGATGTTATCAATGAAGGCATCCAACAAGGAGAAGTCATATGTAGCTACCATAAACCTCTACTCCATAAGGGGTGTGTTGTTGTGCCACTATAGGAATATCTTGCCCATATGGAGTGTCTACACCTAGATTCATTACAAGCAGAATAAGGCATACATGACTCCATGGAGAGAGATCTCATGGAGGGAAGAAGAGGCAACAAGAACAACAAATGGTGGAGGTGTTAGAGGCTATGTGATATTGAATGTTTTAGAATGCTACTGAACGAAGATCCAAAATGTGGGAGGAGTCATCAATCACAAAGGAGGAAAATCCTAGTGGTGGTTAGGGGGCCTTGAGGGTAACAAGTTAAAGGAGTTATAAAAACACACAAAAGCAACAACATACCATGGTGGCAGAGCCCACTATGCAACTACATGCCCACTTGTTGCCCCTACAACTCAACCATAAAAGTTGTTGTCACTGGCCTTATAGACCATCAACCTCATTAAACCCAACACAACCTTAACATGCTCCATGGTAGAGGAATGGATGAACACTGTCTATTTATGAGCTTCCATCGTTGAATGTGGTTTTATAAAATACCATTCCTATGCTTTATGTTTCCTCTCGACCTATATATTTCAAAATTAAATATTAATCTACTTTTCTAAGATTTATTTTAAATAAAAAATAGTAGTATACGAGATATGGATAATTAAATAATATTCTTCTAACCAATTGATATGATCCCATAAAAAATAATAAAAATAAATTATTTATAATACTTTAAAATTGTTTTTAAAGAATTATAAAAAATAGTTTAAATATCACATTAAGTAGATTAAAATTTCCTTTAAAAAGTTGACATAAAAAACTTTTAACTAATAAAAAATTATTTAAATTTATTTAATTAATAAATTTTAATAAAAAATAAAATTATTTTTATATAATATAATTTATAGCATATTAACATTTATGATAACTAATTTTAAATATAGTTCAAATATGAAGACTCCCTTTTTCAAAATTCTATTAAGTACTTGATTTATTAATTAGAAGTTTAAGTTTTAATAAATATAATTATAATTTTTAAAAAGTAAATAATTGTTAAAATTATGCCAAATAACTTATAACTATGAAAAACCATAATTTATTTATAATTACTAAAAAAATTCAAATAATTAATATAATTAAACTAAATAAATTACTTTTTCATCTAATTATAATTTTTTATTAAATAATTGAATTACCAATTTAAAGTTTAATAATTTTAAAAATATATTTGAAAATAAAAAACTTTTAAAATTAGATAAGGATAGATCACAAGATTAAAATTATAATTTATATAATTTTTAATAATAAAAAGAAGAGTAGTTTTTAAATTTATGTGAGAATAGATTACAAAAGTAAAGCTATACTTTATATTTTTATAATTTTTAACAATAAAAAGAAAAGTAATTATTTAAAATTAGGTGACCATAGATCACAAAAATAAATTTATAATTATTATATTTTATAAATAAATTTTTAATAATAATAAAGTAGTTTAACCCTAAAGACTTTGAAACTTTAATCAATTTAGTTTTTGAATTTTACAAAAAAAATTAAATATCCTCATCCCTATAAAAAATAATATTAGTATATATATATATATATATATATATATATATATATAATTTTTTTAAATAATAATTTTTAAGGTGAATATAAAAACTTTAATCAAAATTTAATGTTTGAATTCTAAAAAATTCTTAAATAACCTCATCCACTATAAAAAACGAATTAATTTATATATATTAGTTTTTTAATATAATATTTTTTTAAGGTGAATATAAAAATAAATAATGTCAATTCGTTATGTAAAATAAATAAAACAATTACAATCTTAATAACTTTTGTTTCCAATCATAGTATAACCTAAAACCAGGAGGAACAGAAGACGAACCACTGCTAACTATTGCACGTGGCAATCCAGTTGTTCATGGGAGAACCTTTGGTAGGAAGTTGATAGCGAACAAGGTCTTCAGAACTTTTGTTCTCAGCATATTTAGCATGGAGATTATTGGCCCAAAGAGCATTGGGGTTATGCAACATCCTCCAATATAATTTAGCATCTAAAGCTTTGTTGTTATTAATTGAAGACCGGAATCCTAACCCCCCTTCACTCTTAGGAAGACATAAAGTATCCCATTTCACCAAGGCTCATTTTATTTTCTCCTTAGTACCACTCCAAAGGAAACGATGACTGATTAGATCCAATTCTCGAAGAACAACCTTTGGGATATTCAAAACGGAAGAAACATAAATAGGAATAGCTTGACGGACTGATTTTACCAAGGTGATTCTACCCCCAGAAGAAAGCCACTTGTTGGTCCACTTTCCAATTTTCTTCTTGACTTTGTCCAACAACCAATTCCAATATTTATTTTTTTGCCTTTGAATATTTATGGGAATACCTAAATAAGTGATTGGAAGAGAGGTTTTCTTATATCTTAATTTATCCAAGACCATGGATTCCTATCTAGCAGAGCAGTGAAAGAAAATAACTTTAGATTTGTTTTCATTGATCAACTGCCCAGTAGCCTTAGAAAAATAGCTAATTATTTGCTTAATATTAGAAGCTTCCTTTATTGTAGCTTTACCTAAAAGAGTAGAGTCATCCGCAAATTTAAGATGAGAGATAGGTCTAGCTCCATGAGCAATGGTAACTCCCTCAAGGGTTTTGTTTTCCCTCTTTTTGGTTAGAGTCCTACCCAAGCATTCAGCAAGAATGATGAATAAATAAGGGGTTAGCGGGTCACCTTGCCTAATACCTCTAGAAGTTGGGAAAGACTGAGAAGGTCTGCCATTGATAAGAACTAAGTAGGAAACTGAAGAGATACATCCCATAATCCAATCCATCCAATCCTTAGGGAAACCAAATTGCCTCAAAACTTTGATAAGGAAGTACCAATCCACTCTATCATAAGCTTTGGATAAGTCTAACCGAATGAACATAGAAGGAGAATTTTGCATATCCATGGAATGGATGGCTTCCTGAGCAAGAACTATCTCATCTACTATTTGACGTACTTCCACATATCCCCCTTGCTCTGGGGAAATAATCTTATGCAAAAGAGGCTTCAACCTTTTTGCCATGATTTTAGTAATGATTTTGAGAAGAACATTACATAAAGCAATAGGTCTAAAAGATGAGATATGATCAACCTCTTGAGATTTTGGAACAAGAGTAATATAAATTTTATTGATAACCTTCAAAATTTCTTTGGCTTTCCTGGCTTCTTCCACCACCTCTAATAAATCAACATGAAGGATATCCCATAACTCTTGGTAGAACTCAATAGGAAAACCATTAGGACCTGGGGTTTTCCCTTTTTGCATTTTAAAAACTACTTGTTGAAGCTCATTGATAGTAACAGGAGCAGTCAAAATAGAGTTCTCCTCAGAAGTGATAAGAGAAGGGATTGCTTGAAGAACATTTTGTTGAGAAGTTGAGTCAAGAGGAGTAGCAACAAAAAGATTTGAAAAGTAATCAACAATAATAGAGTTCATGCCATCCCAAGTATAAACAACATCTCTAGTAGATGAAGTTAAGGAATAAATAAAGTTGTGAGATCTTTGAGCTAGAAGAGATTTGTGAAAGAAATTTGTGTTTTGATCTCCTTCTTTGAAACATTGAATTCTAGATTTTTGCTTCAATAAGATTTCTTCTCTTTTTTCCCATTCCTCTAACTGAGTTGTGAGTTTAATTTCATCTGCACTTCTCTTCTTTGTGAGGCCATCTAAACAGATTTTCTTATTCAAATTTTCAAGATGAGCAATAACTTCATGTTTTTTTTTATGAACATCCCCAAACTCTTTCCAGTTCCAAGTCTTGATTTTGGATTTAATGTATTGCAATCTTTTGGCAAAACAGAACATCTTAGTCCCATGCCTAGGTTTACCTTCCTTCCACCTTTGTTGCACACGAGGACTGAAGGAAATGTCTCTTATCCACATTAATTGAAAATGAAAAGGAGAGAAACTCACATTGGTTTTCCACATTTCCACCATGACTGGCCAATGATCCGAACCAGCATTATCAAGAGTCTTCACTTTAGGAATGTGACCATGGATTCAGAAATTTTCAAAGAGCAAAAACCTATCCAATCTCTTCATTATACAAGCTAAGCCTTGCCTTCTGTTAGACCAAGTCATAAGGCCATTATCTAGTTGGATATCCACAAGATGGAGTTTTGCAATATATTCACTCATGAAGTCAGTGCTTTTGTCCAAATTTCTATTTCCCCCACTTTTCTCATCCAGAGAGAGGATGGTATTGAAATATCCTCCAATCAAGATCCAAGCTTTAGGAAAATAAGAGATAATATGAGTAATATCCTTCCATTGTCTTCTTTTTTCCTCTAAAGAAGTCGGGGCATAAATAGGAATGCAGAGCATAATCTGGTTGGAATGTCTACTTTGAATAGCTATAGCCAAAAAACCCCAACTGCAAACCATATGGTGAATAACTACCTCTTTTGGGTCCCAAAGATAAGCAATGCCACTTGAATCCCCTTGGGAACTGAGGGAAACCACTTTTCCAACTGGCCAAATTTTACTGGCAATTAAGTCCATATCCTCCATTGACATATTTGTTTCTTGAAGGAAAACAAGTTGTGTATGATTTATTTGAATCATTCTTCTAATTTCATTTTGTTTTGAAAGACTCCCTTTGAGTCCTCTAATATTCCAAGTGATGATCTTCATTAATACCGGGGCTAAAAAAGTTGGGAAGGGCATTAATATTACCTTCCTCTACAAGATTTTCACCTTCTTTTACCATATGATATTGATTGGTCTTGCGACCTATTTTTTGATTGGAATCCATCTTCAATTTGTTTTTCCCTGTTTCTTGACTTATTCCAATTGAATATGAGATGGCTTCTAACCTTGAAGAATGCTCACACACTGCCAAAATTTTACTAGATGGTTCAATGGAGTCTATATTGGGACCTGCATTATTTGAAGTTTTGACATTTGAAATATGGTTTTTCTTGTGTAAATTTTCTCCTTTTTTTCTGTTGAAAACCTTTGATTTGTTGGTTTGTCTCTGACTTCTTCCCTTCATATTTAAATTGTGTTTCTAATATTTCAGTTTCCATTATTTCCTCTTCCTCACTTGGGACATAATTTGTGGAAAATATTTCAAACATATTAGCAAATGACTTTGATTGATCCTTCATAACTATTTTTTTCTGAGTGTTCTTCTTAGGTATTTGGAAACCTGTTGAGTTTATATCTTCTTTCTTTTGATCAAGAATTTTATTTGGGCAAGCACTGGCCAAATGACCATATTCATGGCAAATTCTACAACGAAAAGGAATGTTCTCATAGTCCAGTACTTGCTCCCAAGTGTCTTCCCCAAATTGTAATGTGATATTTTTAGGAAGGGGTTTGTCAAAACCTATTAAAACACAAATTTGAGCATAAATAATATGTTCAAAATTTTGAGTACAATCAGCAGTCATCATAAAAGTTCCTAAAGAGTTTCCAATTGAAGAAAAAACATTAGGATTCCAAAATTCAATAGGGAGGCCAAAGAATCTAACCCACACGGGAGCTATAGAAGGCATATCTTCTTCGGCTTTAAATTTAGTATGCTAGGGCTTCATGAAAAGCCTTGCACTTCCAAAAAACCAAGGACCCCCTTGAAAAGCTTTCTCTCTGTCTTCATTATTAGCAAATAAAACAAGAAAATAACCATTTGGATAAATAGAGATTTGTAACTCACCTTTAGTTTTCTAGCTTTTTGTAGCCCAAACTTTGAAAGCATATAGACTCGGACGAAAACCCATGAACCGACAAATTAGTCCTCTTTTTTCCAAATCTTCAATGTCAGTCTGAATGTTCCCCATATCAAGCTTAACAATAGGAGTTCCATCAGCTACTTTAAGACATCCCGACTCTGTTTTTTGGGGATCAATCTTAGGCATTCTTAGAGGTTTATGGGAAGCCCTAATATTGATATTAGCATTGGGATGAGGCTTTCCACCATGAAGGGCATCCCTAAAATTCATTTTTGGGACTGAGTCTTCAAAATTCTTACCCTTGACGAGGGGTTTTCACAATAGAATTATTTTGTGGGTGCACCTTAGCACCGATTCATTTGAGATATGAGCCATTTTTTGATCAACTGCTTGAAACTTGTTTCAAGATCTCTTTAATCCTTGCCCTAGACACCGTGGAAAGGTATGGTTTTCACTTTTCTTTTGAGCAACAAATTGGAAGCCGTTGTCACTCAAGTTCATAGTATGATCTATTGAAAGACAAATTTCTAACCCATATTGTATCCCCTGCAACATTTCCTGTTAAAATATTGAGCATAAACCACAAAAATATTGGCCGCTAGGGCCTAAAGGCCCTAAAAGCCAACCTCTGGAGCTGCTTGCACTCAACCTAGATGAAACCCTCACATAGCCGCTTGCCAAATATATCGTTCACACATAGGGCTGCGCTAGGATCTGTGTTGCTCAAATGATATGAAAATTGATGGAGACGTTCTAGGGTTTTTCAGGCATCTACCTTCAAAATTTTAGTTCAATCCGAGTTCGGATGAGTGAGATATGGCCGAAACGAGTTCGACAGTTTGAACAGTCCTATAATAAAAAAGTAGTTTAACCCTAAAGACTTTAAAACTTTAATCAATTTAGTTTTTGAATTTTACAAAAAATTTAAATAACCTCATCCCTATCAAAACTTTTATATATATATAATTTTTTTAATATAATAATTTTTAAGGTGAATATAAAAAACTTTAATCAAAATTTAATGTTTGAATTCTACAAAATTCTTAAATAACCTCATCCACTATAAAAACGAATTAATATATATATATATATATTAGTTTTTTAATATAATATTTTTAAGGTGAATAAATAAATAAATAAATTACAATCTTACTAACTTTTGTTTCCAATAATAGTATAACCTAAAACCAGGAGGAACAGAAGACGAACCACTGCTAACTATTGCACGTGGCAATTCAGTTGTTCATGGCCTCGAACACGCCTCCGAAATCAACGGCACCATATAAAGCGGCGGATGACTCCAAGGGTTAATTTATATTTATTTAAGTCGCCAACGAACGGAGGATTTGCAAGAGCGAAAATGGAGCTGGTGTGGGTTCACGCATTCTGGCTCTTCGGTGTGCTCAACGGTATCAGTCTCATTTTCATTTATCTCGTCTGGTACGCATTGGTCCCTGATAGCCACAACAAGTTGAAGCAATTCGGATTTATCTTCCTGTCGCTAACGTTCCTCTCAATCCTAGAAATTAAGGTATTGAAGAAGATGAGATCTCAGAATGCAGAAGACCGTGATCTGGAGCATCCCTCTTCTTCTCCAAATCATAATGCCCATACCAGCCTGAGTACTCGGTTCTTGGTGGATGAGATGACAATCCGCTACAACAACATTAAAGATGCGGTCCAGATCTGCGCGATTTGCCTTACAGAATTTCTAGAAAAGGAAAAGGTTATACGTGTGAAAGGGTGCAGTCATTGCTTTCACAGGGAATGCATTACGCGTTGGCTTCCTTCACGATCCATCTGTCCCACATGCAGGAGGCCCCTCCCACTCGCGCCTGCCGGTACAGGGAACGAAATGTTACTCGTCAACATATCGGTGGGCTCCCCTGCAACTATTGTGCATAATTTGGCTGCAACAACTTCGCCTTCTGCTTGTACGACTGCGTGAAACAGCAACATTTCCAATAGGGGTTTGGGATTGTGGATAAAGACGGTGTTTTCTATTCATGGAAACTTCTTTTATTGGATTATAAATAAATGGAATCAAAATTTTATTTTTCTAAAAAATAAATGTGGAAGCCTCTTCGGATCTTAGGAGTTTTCTTTTCTTCTTTAACAAACTCAAAGATTCTACCAGCTGGTTATGAATCATTCAAATTGTTCTGTACACGTTTCCTAAAACAGTTGTTAGGATAACTTCAACTAGGTTCACATGTATACGTGTAACATTTTTATGTTTATGCTGATTATCTACGTGTGACGCCTTGATGTTCTTTATGCTTATCTTCTTGGATATTTTTCCAACTTAACTGGATGTTACATATTCCAGATGCTAGATGGTTGAAGTATGTTCGATCTTTCAGTTATATTTAAGATTGGACCAAAGATACAATTTAGAAAATGTTATTGATTACTTATTAACGAAAGAATATATATATATATATATATATATATATATATATATATATATATAAAATTATAATGTATACACATGAAACTTGGAATTTAGACTAGAAAAGGTATTGTCAAATGTTAAGAGGTTTCAAATTTTTAACATCTTCACAATTTTATTTTATTAAAATATTATGGTCTTGTTTATTTAAGTATTTAAAGTTGTTTAAAAAGTTGTATAAAGTAAAGATAAGTAATAAGTAATTATTTAAACACAACTAAATGATGATACGAAAGACCAACTTTCCTATGAAACCGTGTGTGTATGTATATATATACACCCAGTCTCGACAATGATATCTCCGAATGACCAACTCTCCTATGAAGCCCTATATATATACCAAGTCCCTAAGGGTTAGGTTGATTGGTAGTGTTTGACTAACCAAGCACTTACCAAGAAAAGACCTAGGTTCAAACCTTGGGGGTATGTTTCTAGGTTGCAAAGGTAGTAGTATGTTTTGAATATTTTGAATGCGTGTTAGACCGACGATAATGAAACAAATCCTGATCTCAGATCACCTGGTAGTACGAATCCCAATGGCCCATTTCTACTAAAAACAATGTAGTTCTACCCAACTCATAATATTTTTAAAACAATACAAATCATAATATAGCAAGTTTATGCATAAGCACGAAATATCATAAATTGACTCTATTTAGGATTTTTAAACTTTTGAAAAGGCTAATTTTGGATCCTTTCACTGGGGCCCATTCGCCCAAAAATTACGAGGTGGAAGTTTTTTTGGGGTAAATTCGTCTGCCGTTGAAAATAATTAAAATATTTTTATTTTAATTCGTCGACCTCAAATTATAAATGATTTTGATTTTCCCATCCAATTTGCCTTCAAATTATAAATGATTTTATTTTTCCCACCCAAATCGCCTCATATACTACCCATATATATACTGTAATGGGTACTGATAAACATACATCGCTTTGAAACAATGAAAAACTTGACAAGGTTGAAGAGGAGTGTCTGTCGACATAAGTCGATTGGTTGCAAAGGAGTGTCGATCGGTGCAAGACGATCAACATAAGCCGATCGGTTGCAAAGTCGTATCTGTCGGCATAAGATGATCAGTTGTAGGACCATGTTAGTCGATTATAGAGGTGTCGATCAGTTGCAGAGGTGTCAATCAGCATTCGTCAATCAGTTGTAGGGATGTGTCTGTTGGCATAATTTGATTGGTTGTAGAGGTGTCAACCAGGATTTGTCAATCAATTGTAGAGACGTGTCTGTTGGCATAAGTCGATCGATTGTAGAGCAAAATTTATGCCTCCTAGAAGTTTCCTTGCAAAAGTGCACCTCTACAACTGATCAACATATGCCAATAAGTTGTAGAGATGCAATCGATCGTCATATGCCAATAAATTGCAGAGACTTATCAGTTGCAGAGATCGATCTGTTATAGAGATGCAACCGATCGACATATGATGATCAGTTGCAAAGATGCAACTTATTGGTATATGATGATTGGTTGCAGAGATGCAACCGATCAGTATATGATGATCGGTTGCATCTCTGCAACTGATCGTCATATGTCGATTGGTATATGCCGATCGGTTGTAGAGGTGCACTTTTGTAGGGAAACTTCGATTAGGCATAACTTTTGCTTCGGAGCTTCATTTTCATTTTTTTTTTAAACCACCTAGCTTGATGAGATCTACTAAAAAAACTAAGTAAAATCCTCAAAAAACCATCTAAAACCGATTGACATGTCTACAATCGATCGACACATCTGCAACCGATCGATTGCAGACATGTCAATCGATTTTAGATGGGTTTTGAGGATTTCACTTAGATTTTTGAGTAGATCTTGTCAAGCTAGGTGGTTTTAAAAAAAATTGAAAATGGAGCTTCGAAGCAAAAGTTATGCCTCCTAGAAGTTTCCCTACAAAAGTGCACCTCTGCAACCGATCAACATATGTCTAAAATCGACTGACACATCTGCAACTAATCGGTTGTAGACATGTCGATTAGTTTTAGATATTTTTTGAGGATTTCACTTAGTTTTTTGAGTAGATCTCATCGAGCTAGGTGGTTAAAAAAAAATTAAAATCAAAGCTCCGGAGCAAAAGTTATGCCTCCTATAAGTTTCCCTACAAAAGTGCACCTCTGCAACCGATCGGCATATACCGATCGGTTGCAGAGGTGCACTTTTGCAAGGAAACTTCTGGGAGGCATAAATTTTGCTCCGAAGCTCTATTTTCAATTTTTTTTAAACCACCTAGCTTGACGATATCTACTCAAAAATTTAAGTGAAATCCTCAAAAAACCATCTAAAACCGATTGACATATCTACAACCAACTGACACATCTGCAACCGATCGGTTGTAGACATGTCGATCGGTTTTAGATGTTTTTTTTGAGGATTTCACTTAGTTTTTTTAGTATATCTCGTCGAGCTAGGTGGTTTTAAAAAAAAAATTGAAATCGAAGCTTCGGAGCAAAATTTATGCCTCATAGAAGTTTTCTTGCAAAAGTGCACATCTGCAACCGATCGTCATATTATTTGAAACCGATCGACATGTCTGCAACCGATTGGTTGCAGATGTGTTAGTTGGTTGTAGACATGTCGATTGGTTTTTGATGGTTTTTTGAGCTAGGTGGTTTTAAAAAACAAAATTGAAAATGAAGCTCTGAAGCAAAATTTATGACTCCTCGAAGATCATCATGGCTACAATCGATCAAAATTTTTGCAGTCAATCGACATGGCTATAATCGATTGGTATGTCTACAGTCGATTGACATCTCTACAACCGATCAACATGTCTATAGTCAATTGGCATGCCTGAAATCAATCAAATTTTACGTCTCAGACCGATTGTCATAAATCGTAAAGGCTAAAAGTCTTTTTTTTGGCCTCAATCCTTTAATTTTGCCATATATTTTTAGAGTTTGCAAACTGATATTCATGGCCCCAAACAATGAAAAATTCACCACGATTTGAAAATTTTTGGAGAAAAATAATTGTAATTCGCCACGGTTTGAAATTTTTTGGAAAAAAAATAATTTGAATTTGCCATGTATACTTCTACATATTTCATCGAGATTCCAAGATAATTCACCTTCAATTTATAAATATATTTTAGGTTCGACTCCTTATGCATAACCCTGTAATATAGTCTACGATGGCTAGGTGGATTGGTAAGAAGTTGGGCACTTGCGAGGAGGAGACCTAGGTTCAAAACTTGGGGGTGTAGTTCTCTAGGAACATTAGAAATTATTATAGATGGTATAAGGTTAAATATAATTGCTATAGGCTAATAATAGCTGCAAGATGTGTGAATCAAATCTACCCTAAGTTGTCGCTAATGTAATATGAAATATCTCTAACAACTAACCATCTAGTAAATCATGCTAACCTACTAACCATAAGTTATTCATGATAGTGAATAACTTAATGGTAAAAATAAGGTAATAAACTAAATTACTAAGGTAAAAAATAAATTACCATAATATCTACCCTAACATATCCCCTTTATTACATTATTTTTGAAATACAAAGAGTATTGCAAAACAACTCAAATTTGACACGTGCAAGTGCCTTAGTTAATATATCTGCAACCTGTTTGTCGGTGGGAATGTAGTAACTTATATTTTACCCTAACAAAAAATAGTAATTTCCCAATATAGGAATCTAGATATTATCCAAGATAGGAATCCATATTTTATCCAATATAGGAATCTACATATTATCCAAGTAATAAAATTTAGATATTATCCAAGTAATGGGATATTTACTCTAACACTTCCTCCTTATTCTATTATATACATTATTTGGATAATTTATATAATTCCCCCATATAGTGAAGGATAAAAATAAAGTATGTTGGTTATTGCTCTAGCTCGAGATCTGGCACATAGCTCTAAGTGTACCTCTGGATGAGTACCTCTAGGTCTATCTCTGGATATTTGTCACTAGATCTTTCATTGGGTCTACCATAGGTTTTATCTTTCTTGTAGAAGTCATACAACATTTATTTCATCTTGATCCATTGTGTGATATCTATCCATCCACAATCAATATGAACCTTGTTGGTCATTTTCACTTTGTACCAACAATTTGAAGAGGAGTGATTTGTACATCTACATGTATCACAAGGATGTAGTTTCCAAAACCTAGTTGCTACATGTCCTATTCTTATACAATGACTGCAATAATGCTTTGTAGGAGTTGTAGGAGATTTAGGTTTTACAAACATGGTTTTACTGGTACTTGCTTTTTCATCATAGCCAAGGCCTTCTTTCTTTGGCTTGACAACTGGCATTATAGGAGTTTTAATGTCTTTTCCTATGTTTACCTAATCCTTTTCCATTGAATACCATTTTGTTCATGAGTTTGCATCTAATGCCTTTGGTGTTTTTTTTAAAACATCTAAGTTCTTCATCTCCATCAATATTTTTAACAATATGGCATTTGTCACTATTGATGAGATTATGGAGCTCTTTTTGAGGATTTTTAGCTTTTAAGTCACTGGTGTTGCAATTAAAATATGCTCTTGTGTCGAGATCACTTGTGCTACAATGGATATCTATCATTGAAGGTAAGAGGTTGCTTGTATCACAACAAGCATTGGCCATAGTGAGCTTTAGGACACTTTTGCTACAATAAGCATTCACCATCATGGGCTTAAGGTGACTTCTGTCAATACAAGCAATCACCACCATGGGCTTAAGGTCACTTGTGTCAATACAAGCATTTGCCACCATGGGCTTAAGGTCACTTGTGTCACAACAAGCATCGACCATTAAGAGCATGATCCCTGATTCCTCACTGATTTCCATTTTTCTTTTACGTTGAGCAATGTCAAGTGAAACAAATGACAGGTATATTGCCCTTACAATGCCAATAAGGATTAGAGAACCATTATTTTAAAGGTCTTCACTAGATTCTGAGTCTTTGAGAATAGATCTTACACCATTGTGTAGTGTGATAAATTGTCCATCCTCATAAAAATCCATTCCTTCCATCCTTGGTGGAAAGTAAGGACCTTTAATTAATTTTGCAACATCATCAGTTAGTTTTGGGGCATTCTTCTTCTTTGATATGCCCATTTTTAAGGTGTTAGTCTCTGACAAAAAATACACATTTTACAATAGAATTCTACAAGAAGTTTGACTAAGGTGTAAGTCATTGCTGAAAATGCACCCTTACAACTCTTCCCCCCTTTTTGCAAAATATTCTTTGATGGGATTTTGCGATAAGTTTGACTAACGTATCGATCGTTGTCGAAAGTGCACCCTTACAAGTCTTCCCTTTTTGTTGCAAAATATTATGTGAGGTAGGAAAAAAAAAATATCCCCCTCTAAGTGAAAAAAATTACAACTTATGAAACCTTAAAAGGTTTTTACAAAGATTGCCTCCTAGGAAAATTTCAAAAATTTCACCAAAAAATCCCCCCTTTATTACAAGTACTTCAAGCAAAATATTTTCTATTATGAAGCCTAAAAAGAGGTTTATAATGGTGCTACCTAGGTTTACAAACCTTTCTCCCTTAGGTAATTTCTGAAGTCTTCCCTGTAGTGTAAAATATAATTCTACAAAACTTTACATCCTAAGCAAATTATCAAAAAGGTTCACCAAACAATCCTCCCTTATTACAAGTAATTCAAGCAAAAATTTGCTATTATGAAGTCTAAAATAAAATATACAATTTGATGATTTCTTCCTTTCTGATTGCCTTAACAATATTTTTTTTCACTTTTAGGGCATAAGATTCTAAACAAATATTTGTCTCTTAGGCAATTTATCAAAAAGTTCACCAAAGAATCCCCTCCTTATTATAAGTACTTCAAGAAAAAATTTGCTCTTATGAAGCCTAAAAGAAAAGGTATAATTTTTATGACTTAAGCTTTTCTGATTGCCTTTACAAGTTTTATCTCTCTTTTGTCAAAAAAAATATTTTGAAGGAAGAAAGGAATTGTTCCCCCTTTAGTGCAAACAATTGCTACTTTGAAGGTTCTTTATATGACCAAAATGGTCTCCCTTTCGATATACCCAAAATAGTATTAAAAGGAAAATTCACTCAAATTGATATTTAATGGCACCTACCTAAAAACCCTTCTAAAGAAGGATGATCAGTTGGAGGAATTTAAGCCAAACAAGAAGAGTGAATTTTGGGTTTTTATGGAGTAAATATCAAAAAAATGGCTTTACTTGTGCAATAAATTACACAAATGGGTGTAAAATTTAGGGTCTTAAGCTCGCTTGATTTTAACTTAAGAGGTAATTTCAAAAATAAGAATTTAAATGCAACAAACCATAAAAAGTACCCACAAATTTTTAACACTTAGGTGTCGGATTCTACCAAAAATGCACCTATTTTTACAACAGTGATTAGCCCAGCTACTAGCCGAGCTGGTAACAACAGTGATCAACATTGTTTTTAATGCCTTTCACATTTGAAAATTAAAATAAAAACTATGGGATGTATTATTCCACATGCACACCATTGTGCATGTCTTACTGCTTTAAAACCATGAACCCGCTAATTCTCATTCAATTACCTTCAGGCAATCTGAGAATCAACCTTTTACCACCCAAAAAAATGAATCACACCTTGACATGTTAGCACATCAAAATCCTATCACCTTGCACCATGTCAGCAACCAATAGGTGGTTGTCACGTCAAAATTCAATACCATGTTATCTGAGGTTCACATAGGTGTCACGTGTCTGCCTCAAAGTTCGATCCCATCAAGTCTATCATTCACCACTCACCATGTGTGCACTAGATCAAAAGTCAAGATATTTCAATATGTTTTCCTCCTACGTGCCACGTGTCTACCTCAAAATTTGAGCCGAATAAGTCATCCATTTGCCACTCGCCATGTTTCTACCAACTTAGCAGTCAAAATATCACCACGTGTCTACCTCAAATTATGTGCAGGTTTTGGGTTGCATACCAGATGGTCGTCAAATTTAGCATGTGTGCTAGGGTCATGGGGTTCATGCAGATAATATCAGCTTTGGGTTTTGAGGTCCTCATTGTCGATGGTGATTTATGTATTGTTAGACATCATATTTTTGTGCGCTTAGGGATCTGACCGAGTTAAGGTCAACCCACAGATTTGTGTTCTATACAAGGAGTGTTAGGAGGATCCCAAATCTGTCGATCAAGAGGTTACATCCAATTAGAATGTCCAACATCAGGATACCTTATCCAATAAGCATCAAATTACTGTCACTATAAAATTAGAATATCCAGTGTATCCTTAGGAAGTATTGTCAACGATAGGACGGTTTTCAGCATTGTAGGGTTGATCTTGGTTGTCAGATCTAGAGTTTAACCCTTTGGATCAGGTTCACTATTTTAGTCTAGTAACATATCCAAATGATCGATTATTATCGAGAAAAAATCTTGAAATCTTTTCCAATTGGTCGATTATTACCGAAACAAAAGTTCTAAATTGAAACCCTAGATTGGAGCGAGAAGCGAGTCCAGAATGCCTACTCTAATACCAATGTAGTTCTCTAGGAACATTAGAAAAGATTATAGATGTTCTAAGGTTAAATACAATTGCTATAGACTAATAATAGATGCAAGACCTATGAATCAAATCTACCATGAGTTGTCACTAACGTAATATGAAACATTGTTAACAACTAAGCATCTAGTAAATCAGGCTAACCTACTAGCCATAAGTTATTTATGATAGTGAATAACTTAATGGTAAAAATAAGGTAATAAACTAACTTACTAAGGTAAAAAATAAATTACCCTAATAGCTATCCTAAAAACGAGCATACCCAATCGGGGAAAAAGTAGTAGTCTGGCCTGAGTCCGCTAAGTGTGCACTAGCTTGATGACGATGGTACCAACCCCAAGCCACCAAGGGTCTCCCTCACTCCAAACCATGTTTACCAAGGCGAGGTAAGGGTTATAGTGGTAGCACCGTGATTTGACTCTACGATCATAGGCAATGTGACCAATTATTCAAAAAGGAAAGATAATTATCGATTTCTTTATGTATCAAAAAATAATATTATTATTCATATATTTAATTTAAAACATGTTTAATATTTTCTTATGATCAAATGACCATAAGACATATAATAACTCTATGTCCACGTAACTAAATTATACGTTGGTATAGATTGATATTACAGGAAGGGTCTTCATACGTAGTTGGAATTTAATAATATAATTTTATTCTTAGTTAGATTTATTATTAGTTTTTTTATAAGTTTTTATCATGTAATGAAAGAGGTTTTAAATATTACAAATTTTGCATTAATTATATATATATTATAACAAAGTTATATTTTATATTAGCTTGATTTATTAATTTGAATAAAATTAGTCAAAATTTATTACTCTTGTACTTTAGTAATAAACCATGTTTTAGGCTATATGTTGGTATAGTATGATGATCAACATAGAGGCTAAGCCATTTTTTATATTTATATGATTTTTTTAGACTGAAAATAATGATGTGAATCCCGATCCCAAGAACCTGGTAGTACAAATCCGGATGACCCATTTCTACTAAAAATAGTGTGGTTTTAACTAACTCTTAATATTTTTAAAACTATACAAATCATAATATTATTATTCATATAATAAATTTAGAAACTGTTTAATATTTTTAATGATCATATGACCATAATACATATAATAACTCTATGTTCATGCAACTAAATTATATGTTGGTATAGATTAATATTATAGGAAGGGTCTTCATACATAGTTGGAATTTAATATTATGATTTTATTCTTAGTTAAATTTATTATTAGTTATTTTTTTAATTTTATGAGTTTTTTTTTATTCATTAAATACTTCTTATACATATACATATCCGTCGTGCCGGGTCACATCACCGATAATGCAAGTGGCATCCTTGTTGGTAGACCACATCATGCGGATAATTTTAAGATTTTTTTTATCATATAATGAGAGAGGTTTTAAACATTGCAGATTTTGCATTATATTATATTATATATTATATTATTTATAACAAAAGTTATATTTTATAGTAGCTTTATTTATTAATTTGAATTAAATTAATCAAAATTTATTAACTCTTGTTTTTGTATTTTAGTAAAAAACCATGTCTTAGGATATATGTTGGTATAGTATGATGATCAACATAGAGACTAAGCCATTTTCTACATTTATAGGATGTTTTTCAATTATAAAGTTTACAACACTCTTTTGGAGAAGATTTATCTAGTTATAGTGTTTGCTTTCCATAAACTTATACATTGAATGCTTAGCCATAAGACATGTGTTAACATGAGGGTTTATTCCTTGCAATATCCCATGTTGAACCCTTGCCTCTTAGGATAAATTGTTATGTGGTTTATCATGCTTAGCAAACTCAAAATTGAGTTTATTATCTAATTTTCTATGAAACATTAAGCCATAATTTACCAACTAGCAATTGCACCCTTAGAAGCTAGGCATCCCTTAGTTGCAGACTTTCCATGCAAGTCAATCTTTAGGCTAGAAGTTGATCAATTTGTTTCTTATAATTTGTACTTTGATGACACTTGATATGTCAAATACAAAGGGTAGGAGTAATTTTGGTTATCCATTAGCAATAGCTAATCCCTTTGTCATTTAAGCTTAAGTTTCCTTGTACCAACAAAGCTCTTGTTGTAGGGATTCATGCACCACTAGCTTTGTAGGTTAGAACCCTATCTATTTTTAAAGATTTGTAGCTTGTAGCCAACCAATTCAATATTGGTTATCAAATAAAACATGAAAATATTAAGCCATACAAGACATCACCACTAATCTAATGGTTGCTTTTGATAAAATCATCATTAAAAATATTATAAGATCTAGTGATTGTCATGTCAATGTTATGGCTTGTTGGAATATATTACATTATTTGGTACATGCTAATGTACCATATTGGCTACATATTTAGATTAGGAGTGTGTCTTATATTATGATTTGAGTAGTTACTTTATCCAATATAATAAATGCACAAGTTTTGTTAGAATGTACAAGGTACTTGATGATGCAAATGTGCATGTTGTCCTTGTGTACATGAGTCTATAAATAGGAAGATGAAGTATCATAGGAATATGGAAGGCCAAGAGTCATATTCTATTATATATTAAACTTTTTAGAAGAGATAAAATATTAATATAGTGCAAGAGTACATTAGAGTAGAATACATCCTCAAGTTAGATACAATGTAGAGCATGTATGAAGAATGAAGCATTTGAGATCTCCACATTTTGTATGAAGATACAATTTTTGTGATATTTCATTAATGGTAGTTTTATGAGTTATTATAAAAGTTTATTATGATTTTTGCATTCTTATTATATTATCATTATCACATATTTAATATTACATGCTCATTTTATACTTTATGGTTGCATTTTCATTAAGTATTTTAGCATAAAAAACTAACAATGGTATTAGAGCATAAGGTAGATTGATAGGAGATAGGGAGAGCCACAAGAAGATTGAGAGGATATAGGGAGATTTCATTTTTAGTATTTTCATAATTGATTTTTGGCTAAGAGTCTTTCCATAGGGTTGCAGGAAAACTCATGAAGACTAGGATTTAACATAGATCTCTTTCCACTAGATTGAAGGATAACTAGCAATATTTATTGATTTATAAAAATCTAGAGATTTAGATGGATTTTATTGATAATATTTTGTTGTATAAAATTAGTTCTTAGAAGTTGAGAAGCTTCCTACAATTGATAGAGAATAATTTCATATTCGATTGCCTAAAATTCTATTTACTTTCCTCATGTAAGAATTAGTTCTTTGCTGCAAAAAAATAGAAAATTGGAGATTAAGGAGACCCCCCAAGAAGGAGGTCTCTATAAAATATTGAAGACTACATATCAATAAGGAGGAGACCCAATAAAATTTCCCATTGAAGAAATTTTAGATTTGCAAGTTACAAGATTGAAGATTGAAGATAGAAGAGGGCTGAGAAAAGTCCTATCAAATATTTGAGAAGTTGCAAAATTTGAAGATTGAAAAGAAGAGGTCTCAAGAAAAACTTGAAAGGAGAAATAAGAAGGCTATAAAAATCCCTTTAGAAGAAATTTAAAGAAGTGGCCATCGGAGGAGATATGAATAAGTATTATGGTAGACTATTGCAAGTAGGAGTAGCTCCTGAAAAGAAGGATTTGGGACAATCATCACCATTCGACAACAAGCCCAAAAGGAAAAATGATTTGGCAAGAAGGTTGCCAAATTTTATAAAGGGTTCTTGAGGATCTCAAGACATTCAAATTCTTGAGAAAAAGGCCATGTTTGAGGTCAGAATTTAGGATGAGAAAGAAGGTATAAGAGGCCACCAATTTGAGATATTTGAAGACTACCATTAAAGGCTTGAAGGCTGATTTGCAAAGGAGAAGATCATTGATTTTTGCAACAGAAGTTGAAGAGTCACAAGATAGAAAATTAGAGGTGACATAAATCTGTATTTTGGAGAAGAGTTGGGTAGATTTTAAAATTTCCTTTAACAAAGAATTGAATAAGGGATTAGCTAGATTAGAAGCTACAAAATAAAGGAAATTTGCACAATAATCTAAAGGAAAAGGTTTCAAATAGTTAAAGCTTTTAGAAAGCAATATTGGGTAGCAAAATGAAGAGTCATAGAGCTGAGAATTGGAGGATTTTTTGAGCTGATTTGGATAGCAATAAGAGCTGCAAGATCAAAAAGTTTAGGGTAGAAAAGCAATAATAATTGGAGCTGCAATTTTTACAATAATCTCTAAGAACTTTGGTTACCTCTTGTAGGGATTTTGTTAGGGTAACGATGTATTTTCTAGCCTTCATTTTTTATTAAGTGATGTTGCCTTTATAGGTATTTTCGGGTATTTGAAGGAAAATATAGGCGGTAAACTCAAGCTACCAAGTGGTAGGAACTAGGCAACCACCTATCCTAGACAAGCTGTAGTGAGTCACCTAGAGTGTCCCACTTAGGTGGAGTGGTGGCATGTGGGTAGGTGGAAGTGGAGTGATGTGTGGAGTGAGGTGTGAGATGTGGTAAATGGAGGGGTAGTGGTGGCTAGGACACATGTCACATGGGGAGACAAGGTATCCTAGGGAAATTTTCCAAATTTAATAAAATCTAGAAAATAGAATAATGTGCAGGATTTTTATACCTAAGTCTAGACTTAGGCATATTTTATTATGCAATATTATGGGGTGGATGGGGGCTTTGTGAAGGACTAGGTTTTTGTGTCTACAGATACCCTTTTTGCACTGTACTATGTAAAAAACAATGTGATGCAAAAACAAGAGACACCTATCATTATTGTATGGAGCAATAAACTCAGGTTATCTCAATACAAAGAATGAATGAATTTGGGATTTTTTGTTTTGGTTTACCCCCTCAAGTGACAAATGGATGAAATATGGAATAAATGAGACCCATGAGTCACTTGAATTATTTTAGATGGTGGAGTTGATGTGATGGATGTAAACATGAATGATGAAGATCAAGTTGGTTACCCCAAGTTTGGAGGGAGCTACATTTATGATACTTTGCTTTGGTAGAAATGATTTGCACATTTGATTTGGTAGATGGACCAGCCAATATGGGTGTGTACATGATACTATTTTTGAGGTTAGTGTACCTTCATTATAGTCACTACATTAAAATCCATGAAATGATGCATACCAATTTGAGAAAGTTTTAATTTTTGTGATCCCACGGATAGGAGTGTATGATAGATTTGGCAAAGTTCATTGAACACAGTCGCACTCCTCAATTGGGTTATCAAATTGATTTAATTTGGGTGACATGAGGTGTGATGATGTATTGGATGCACGTATGGAGTGATTTGATGAATTTGTTGAGATTTGAATTTTTTTTGTTACTTTTTTGTGTTTTTTTGGAAAAATATGGGTCGATGTTTGTCTAGTTTCAAATGTAGAACTGCATTTGTGGTTGGTCAAACTTGTATTTGCGTTTACACATACCTTTCAAATATGGATCCACATTTAGGAATGCTCGATAAATGCAGGTCCATGCAAAATTTTAGCTATAAATTGGTATGGGAGGCCCATTTGATTTCATTGTTGTAGTTGAGATTGAGTGAGTGTTTGAGAGAGTTGTGGAGCAATAGTGGTTGCAATGGTGGAAGAGATTATGAGAGAGATAAACAGAGCTAGTGGTGTGGTTGGGGCTGGTGGCATGGTTGGAAATGTTGTTCGGGTGGCCGAGGTAGGTCCCAAATCCTTTCTTGTTGTTTTATTGCATGTTTTTATATTTTTTTTTTTAACGGTAAAGGAGTGGGTGATATATATATATATATATATATATATATATATATATATATATATATATTATTGTGACAAATGATGATGGAATGAAATGGAAATGTTTTTTATTTTTTTGTAATTTTTGAGCGAAAACGTATGGTGGAATGAAATGGATATATATATATATATATATATATATATATATATATATATATATATATATATATATATATATATATATATGTATGTATGTATTTTTTGAAGTGAACAAAATGATGATGAAATGAAATGAGAATGTTTTTTATTTTTGTATTTTTTGAAGTGAATAAAATGATGATGAAATGAAATGAGAATGTTTTTTTTTTTTTTTTTTTTTTGAAGTGAAAAATGATGATGGAAAAATGGAAATGTTTTTTATTTTTTATATTTTTTAATTAAAAATGATGATGGAATGAAATGGAATTGTTTTTTATTTTTTTGTATTTTTAAAGTGAAAAATGATGGTGGAATGAAATGGAAATGTAATTTTTTTTTTGTATTTTTTGAAGTGAACAAAATGATGATAAAATGAATTGAGAATGTTTTTTATTTTTTTGTATTTTTGAACTGAACAAAATGATGATGGAATAAAATAAGAATGTTTTTTTATTTTTTTGTATTTTTATTTGTGTTACAGGTGAAATTTTGGAGGTCTGCCATAATTTTCTCCTGTCCTTTCTTGTGTGAGGAAGGAATTGACTAACAACCATTGGAAGTGGTTGGAGACAATGGATTTGGCTGGTTGTGGTAGATTCGAGTGGGTAAGGGTAGATGAGGAGTACCTATCGGCCTTGGTAGAGAGATGATACCCTGATAGGGGGTCATTTTAGCTCTTGACTAGGGATATTACTATTACCCTAGAGGATGTTTATCACATCTTTTGTGTTCCTATTGAGGGGCTACTAGTTCGAGTTGGCCACGATAATGAGCATGAGTGTAGGTCTTTATTTGATGACTAAGAGAGGGATGTGGATGTGATCTAGGGTAGTATTCAGTATATAGATATGTTTCAAAAGGGAGAGCTACATCTGCTACCTATATTAGTGATGTACATATTATCCACTATGTTATTGCCAAGTAGTACATGAACTAGGTTACCATGGAACTAGATCAGGCTAGTGATGGATATGATTGATGAGCCTCATGTGTATACTTGGGCACCTTCTTTGCTCTACTAAATGTATGTGGAGCTTTATGAGGTAAAGAGACAAGAGCAAAAGGGTTTAGGTTGTACCTTACTTCTCTAGCTTTGGGGATGAGAGCACTTTAATGTTTCTCAACCTGATAATTTACCTTATGAGTGGGATATCTTACACCCTTACGCTCTTAATTGGTGGACCATTGGAGATCTTCCATTGAGTCATCCTAGCCGTAGTAGTGAATAGGATCAAGATTTGCAACCAAGATTGACTGTTGCATATGTTATTTGGTGACCAAGGATAGGGTTTACTTAGACTAAGGATAGTGCACAACTACGATGGATGAGACAAACTATATGGGTGGTTGGATGACATAGGAGAGAAAGGGATCTGATCCAAATCTCATTTTCTATAGCATTTTGGGATGGTGAAGAGGATTCTTGATACCTAGATCATATATAGGAATCGATGTGACGAGATGAACCTCCCTTATCCCTCAATATTAGGATATTGATGATCATTATGATGAGGTGCTAGGTGCCCCAACTGTGGATGATGTTAGGAGCATTATTAAATATGATACATGGTTTGATTCATAGCCTCCTTGGGCACCTAGTCAAGCTATGGATGATGGAGGTAGTGGATATGATCAATATATTATGGAGGAGACTCCTCTATGATAGATACATCATTAAGGTAGTGGTAGTAGGATGTGGTCAAGGGTTGATGCATATCAACCTTTAGAGGTTGGGGTTAGGGGTCATGTAGGTGGTGGTGGTCATGGTGGTTAGGGGATGGATACTATGGAGAAGGTTCTAGAGGGACCTCACATGCATAGTGAGGAGGATTGGAGCATCCTCCAGGATAAGTGAGACAATTTGAATGAGGAGCAAGATCACCTCTTATAGGTTGCAACAACTTGAGATGCAAGTATTACGAGGCTATAGGGTTTATTAGCATCTAAAGATGCTGAGATAACATAGCTATAGAGCAATATGGAGGGACTACAGATGGCCCCAAGTGTGGGTGGTGATGGTGCTCAAATGTTTGATCTTCGTACTAAGATTATGATGTAGAATTCATGTTAGAGATAGGATATATCTCATTCATGATATCTGGATAGGTAAATTCATATACTCAAGGATCAGTTTTCTTTGCATCACATTCTATTTCCTATGTGGCCTTCTTCCTCTGTATCTATCTCTATTAGGTGGAGTAAGTCCAAGTCTAGCAGTTCTCTCTTGAGGGCTCCTACTTTTTGTGATCCATAAAGGACATAGGGATATGCTCATGGTCCTCCCAAAGATCAGGGTGGCACTAACTAGTAGTGCTTATTGCCTCTTTTTATAATTTTTAGTTTTTGTGAGCCTTAGTGCTTTGATGTATACAACCTTTGGGTAAACATTGTTTTGTATATGTGATTCATATATATACATGGATTTCATTTTATTTATGTTTTTGTGTTGCACTTTTGTAGTGTTTTTATTGTGGATGTATGGATGGATGCATATGTATGTAATGGAATGAATGTTTAATGAATGAGATGCCTAATTTATTATGACAATATGTACAAATGAGGTGATGGTTTTATGTTCTAATGATTATTTGTAGATGCTTTAGACTCTTACTTGATCAACCTTATATTTATCACTTAATTAGGGTCGTCGACATCTGATGTTGATATATGAAATGAATTATTGGAGATAATAATGTGATGATGACATGGAATGTAACATCTTATATTAATTTATTTTCCTTTAGTGATTGTTTTCAAAGACTCAAACATCCTAGTGATGTCAAAAAAACTCATCTACTAATCTCGAAAATTCATAAGATGCCAAGGGATTCCTAACAGAGTCAAATTTCTCAAGGACCATCTGTGTGTGTAGTGACTATCCTTTCCAATCAATTTTTGAGTTTGGTATTGATACAAACCAATTAAGAACCAATGTATGTGCAAATGGTGGGTTGATTTATTTATCTTGATTAGTGTGAGTACTAAGCCAATAATAGAGGTAACCAAGAAGCTATATTGTCCTTATGTGCATTCAAATGTCTCTTCAAGAGATACGTATCACCACGTATGAGCATACTCCACTACCAGTCAAGATTTTATAGCCTTGATGGAGCTTAGCTCCATAGTCCTATGATAGAATTTCTAAGCTTTGGAGAATTGGATTCTCAACCAAGTTGTGATGAGAATTAAACCCTATCCTTACTACTTGAAGACCTATCATTATTATTATGTTTTTTCCAAAAGAGTTAAAATTTTGGAGAATTGGATTCTTAACCAAGTTGAGATGAGAATTTTACCCTATCCTTACTACCCACTCTTTCTATTTTTAAATTTAAGTGGTAAAAACCACTATTTTCATTGATTTTTTAGTGGTGAAAACCATTGTTTGTGGACTATGTGCATAATGGGACAAGCAAGAAGATTTTTCACTTACAAGTTCAATCTAATTCATGGCTTCATATCTCTCTAATGTAATATTTTATCAATATATGTGATTTGTATTTGGTTTAAAGTTGGTAGATCTCCCAGAACTCAAAATTTCTTAGTTACAAAAGTGCATGGTCCAAGAGGAAATTTGATTTGACTAGGAGTAACCTATAGCACCTCAAGGTTATTCGACATTGGATTAAGGTTGCCTAACACACTAGGAGTGTCTAAGTGATAAAAAAAACCTAGTTATTGTTTGAAAAATTGCATTATATGGGATGTGGTTGTACTTTCCTTGTGAGATTTTGAAAAATAAGGGGTATATGTAAAATAGCTAGTGGTTGTATAACCATCATTACTGATGATCATACGATATCTATCCTATCTTACATGGACCTTTTAATGATCAAAAGACCACAAGGGAAGTTGTAAATGATTTTGAGTGATGGATTGGTGACTAATATTAAACTAAAGGTGTACTTGATTAAGGCAACAAGACATAGTGGACTAGCAATTATTAAAACTAACCGAATAATGACTAGTATTGCAAGTGATATGAATGGATGCAAATGATATGAATGCATGAGTGGATGATTGGAATTCAATGTGTATGATTGAGTGGTAATGCAAATATTTTTTGTGTTTTATTTTTTTCCTTTTTTAATCAATGTATATGTATATAATTCACATTAGGCATAGAATTCTCTCAAGTGTATGATATTCAATGGTTCAGGCTACATTATTCCCTTTAAATCTGCAAGCCTATACATTCCAAGACCCAAATTTTTCTTGATAATGTATGAACCTAACTAATTAGTCATGAATTTATCACATAAGTGCGGTAATGCATTGGTATTCTATTGATTCTCTTTAAGAATGAGATCTCCTACCTAAAACTCATGGAATTGAACTTTTGTGTTATAAACATGCTTGATGTAATCTTGATACACTCGTAGATGTTCTAAGGCATTGATTTACCTTCCTTCAAGGAGTGTGAGTTGGTCAATATGTGCTTGTATAGCAGTGTTGTAATCCATGAATACTTGTAATATGATTTGCAATGAGGGGATCTCAAGCTCAAGAGGCATGATTACTTCAACTCCATAGACTAGTGAAACGGGTGTTGTCCTTGTAGGCATTTTTATGCTTGTTAGATAATCCCATAATGCCAAGGGGATTTGTGTATGCAAACCTTTGTAATTTTCTTTGAAAATTTTATTGATAATAGCTATCAATGTCTTATTGGTCACCTTAGCTTGTTCATTTACCTGTGGGTAATAAAGAGTTGAGAAATTATGTTGGATATTATACATATTGCATAGTGCTCGAACATCCTTGTTTTTAAAGTACTTTCCATTATCAAAAATAATATTTGAGGGTGTATATGGATAATATGCTCGAGTATGAACTCCACAATTTGAGGTCCAATCATAATGGTCATATGAATCACCTTGACGCACTTTGTGAATTACTATGTGATAGTGATGTTGAACTTATGTTTTTCTGAGGAGCTAGGTGAAATTTTTCCAATCAAATACATGCCATATTTTGAAAAAGGCCAAAGACTTTGAATGGGTTGTAATGCTTGTGATGATACATGGGTTAGATTGTCATGTTATTGATACTTTTGACATTTCTTTATGTAATTGAAATAGTAATTTCCATTATGGGTCAATAATAATCCATGCATAAAATATGGTTTGCAATGGCCATTCCACTAAAGTGGTCACCACAAGTACCATCATGGGATTCACATATAGCTCTTTGTGCCTCTACAGGATATAGACATCGAAGTAGAATTCTATCATAGCCACGTCTATACAAGACATCTCCCAAAAGAATATAACGAGCTACATTTTGTTTGTACATTCGTTTGGTAGTTTGTGACAAATTCATTGGGAGAGTTCAAAACATAAGAAAGTTATTTATCTAACTAATTCATGGTTTGTATAGCTTTGTATGAATGAAAAAAATATTATTTTCATCCTCAAACTTTGCTTGTGAGATTGTGGATTTGGAAATTGTTGTAATGATTAGTGGTCAAATCTCTCCATTTCTATTATTTGGAATCAATGATCATAGAGAGGTCATAACATCTACAAATCTATTGGTTGAATGAGGCAAGTTGTCAATTTTATATTACTCAAGATTTGCTAGAAATTTCATTGCTACTGTGTTGTATTCTTTTAGGATTTGTTCTCTAAATTGGTAAGTTCCTTTTACTTTATGAACTAAAATATTAGAATTACTGAAGATGCTTATATAATTTATACCCATAGCTAAGGTATATTGAAGTCCTAAAATTAGGGCTTCATACTCGGTGTTGTTGTTCATGCATGGAAAGTCAAGTTTAAATGATAAAGGAATTGGTATTCCTTCTGGTGTGTAAAATACGACTCCAACACCTTGTCCTTTTTTGCACTTTGATCCATCAAATAACAAGGTGATGTCAACATCATCCTCAAGAGGGATGAGTTCTTCCTATTCAGTGAATGAAAATATTTAATCATCTGGTAGCTTGATGAATATGGGTTGATTATTTGGAAATGAAGCTTCTGTGAGCTAATCCGCTATCACCTAACCCTTAATGGATTTTTGGCTGATGAAATTGAGATTGAATTCCATTAAGAGCATTATCCATTTTGTGGTACAGGTTTTGTTGTATGTGTGATTCATCATATAATGTAGGGGATTTTCTCTAGCTATGACATATGTTTTATTACTTAGAATATAATATATGAGTTTCTTAGTGGCAAAAACAACTGCTAAGCACAACATATCAACATAAGTGTATCTCATTTTGTAACTCACCAATGTTTGACTAATATGATAGATTTTTTGCTCTCTTTGATTTTTGTTCTTTTGTACAAGCATTGTCCTTAACACAAAATTTGTAGCTAAGATGTAAATATGAAAAGGGACTCCTAAACGAGGCAGATTTAGCACTAGCGATGAGGCCAGATATTACTTTATATCATCAAAGACCTCTTGACACTCTTTTATCCAGGAAAAGGTGACCCCCTTTTATAGCATGCAATTGAATGGATTGTATTTGTTTGAGAGTTATGCGATGAATCGATTGAATATTTCCTTGCAAATTGCACAACTCTTTAAGGTTTGTTGGGGATGGCATGTCAATAATGGCCTTGAACTTATTAGGATCCACTTAAATGCCTTTCTTGGAGATAATGAAACCTAGAAGTTTTCCTAATGTTATGCTAAATACACACTTCTTAGGATTTAACCTCACCTTGTTTTCTAATAACCAGTCAAAGACTTTTTATAGTACATCGATATGCTTAAGATGTGTTTTAGATTTGGCTATTAAATCATCCACATAATATTCAATGATTTTATGTATTTATTTATGGAAGATTTATGCCATGGCATGTTGGTAAGTGGCCCCTATATTTTTGAGGTTGAAAGGCATCACATTCTAACAAAAATTCCTCCAAGGTGTGGTAAATGTTGTTTTCTATCGGTCATCAAGATTAATCCAAATTTGGTTGTATCCTAAAATACCATCCATTAAAGAAAGCATTGTGCAAGATTCTTCTAGTTGATCGATGTTTGGTAATGAGAAATCATCTTTGGTACATGCTTTATTTACATCTTTAAAATATATGCATACATAAATCTGCCCATTAATTTTGTGAATGGTTACCATGTTTGAGAGTCATTCAGGATAATCAATGGGTTGTATGAAACTCACATATAAAAAATTTTGTAGCTCTTATTTGACCATGAGGTTTATGGTAGGATGAAGTTTCCTTAATTTTTGCTTGAACGATTTTTATTCAGGAGATAAGGTGAGGTTATTGACCACCATGTTGGGGTCAAGGCCAAGAATGTCTTTGTCTGACCATGCAAAATTACATTTCTTCATTGTTAATACATCTAGGAGTCTTTATTTTTCTTTTGCAGATAATTTTTTTTCTATTTTCACAATTTGTGGATTTTTTGCATCTTCACTTAGGTTCATCTAGATAGATTCTTCAATTAGCATATGTGAACCTTCTTCTAACTGATGTGGAGTAGGAATGAGATGGATATCATCCACCATATTACCAAATGACTCGAGTAGGGTTTCTTCTACCTCGGTTTTAAAAATAAAAGAAAATGAAGATGAATATTGTTGGGTTATATAAGCATTAGAAGATATTAGCAATTAATTGAATAGGATGAACTCTGCTATAGATGGTTGAGATGAAATCTTGTCCATGTCAATAAGGCTTACATCTATAGGAATTAGTTTCACCAAATTGTATGGGTTGTAAAGTTGGGCAAACAAGTCAACAAAAATCATGTTAACTTGGTGTAAGTGAGGTGGTTGTGATTTGGAGGATGATTTGTCTCACAAAATCTCTCTAAGGAGCAACTAACCTATGATGTATGGATAATGGTGATGTTGTGGAGGCACCAGAGGCAACCAAGGTGGTGGTGGTGGTGGATCTAACTTAGGTTTCTCTCATGGAAGGAGAAAGCATAAGATGGGTTTATGGATAGGAAAAATTCTAATGTAGTATTCATATCTATCATCAATAGGAACTATGGTGACCACATCTTATTTAGAATAATCATAGGCAACATATAGTACACCAAATTTCTCTCTAAAGTATTCCTCATACTCATAATTAGAAATGTAATTAATCTTGGTGATGTGTGATCACATTTCTAAAAAGACCTCATATAAATGAGGTGCAAATTCAGGGTCTATGTATCCATCCTCACTATCATCCCTATCTTCACTATCTTCTTCTTCCTCCTTGGAATAAAGGGTGAGTTGCTATAATGCATGCTCAATGGAGGTGGTATAAGATGTTGGCCTGAATCCTAATCCATAGTGATCATGTGCCTCTTGATAGTGAGGTTCAATAATATAGCACAAACCCTTCTCATGTCATCCAAGACCATATCCCTACCAGTTAATCCAATGAAAATATCACATAGGAAAGTCTAGATTGGACATATATTCTAGGTTGGCACAAAATTATTGCATGGATTCATCATTATGAGGAGGTGGATCGAATGAAGAATCTACATCCCCATATATAAAATTAGTCTTATTTAGCTCTAAACCCATGTTATACACTGCACCTATGGCTAAAGGTGGGTCGCATGGGTGATCGTAATATCTAATTATATAGATAGGTGATGTTATTGTAATATTCTCAACTATGTAATCACCATTGCTAAAATATGGATTGCAACTGTGGTGGTGTATGTGGATGAATCAGGTGTGGAGGTGGAAGCTTTAATGGTAATTTTTGGCCTCAAATGGAGGGATTGATGTGTGCTACAATGGTTCTTCTTAGATAGGTGGTGTTGGAAATTTGAGGTATTTTATGTTGTCATTGATGTCACATGGATCATTGATATCACATGATCACATTGAGTTTTGGTGGCCAAAGTATTTCATAAATAAGCATTTATGATATTTTGAAAAGCATGGATATATACAGGGTTTTTGTGAAAACCAATATTTAAAACCATGGATGGTAGATTTGAAATGGATTTTTCTTAAAACCCAGGTTGGCTTTTTGTTTTGTTGAAAAAGGTGCCTCGCTGATGGAGATATTTATTTTTAAATATTTAGTTTAAATTTTAATTATTTAAAATTTAAATTAAAGTCATCATCGATATCATAAAAACCATGCGCCATCAAAAGGAAATTAATAATTAAAGGTGCCGACGTATGTGAAATTACAGGAATGTTGCATATATATATATATATGCAAAGGCTTTCAATTCAAAAGTCTAAGCATCGAATGAAGAGAACAAAAAGTGGAATCCCCTAAATCCTTCGATGTGACAGCGTGGTCCAACGGTGAGCTTGGGAAGCGTGGAGTTTTTGGTTGCGATAGGGCATGAGTTCAATTCCCATCAGGTTAGATTTTCGTAGAGTTAGGAAGAAGAGCATTTGGCACATGTTTTTGAAATTATCAAGGGCAGCGAAATATAGGGAGCATTTTTTCTCTCTGTCTTATGTGAGCAGATAGCTCACGTGGTCTTTGGTGCCACGGTTGTTGTGTTGAGTGGGCAGTGACGAAGGTTCGATTCCTTCTAAGAGGCAAGTAAACATTTTATTGAATATTTTTTATTATTTCCTAATGTTGGAGGAGTAAGGTGATGCTAAGGGAATAATGTTTGATTAAATTTTTATTTACTTGGAAGACGAGATATAAGGGTTGAAATGCACTTTTAGAAAAATAGAAATTTTGGGTGTTTTCCTCTTTTAGAAGTATACCATATTATATATCATTGGAAAGCTTATTTCGAGGGCTATTTTATTAACTTGATTAGATGGAGAAATAAGGTGTATGCAAAGAGATATTTCTATTTTTTTTAAAGGGGTTCAAAGTGAAGGTTGTTTTGTTCTTTTTCAAAGTGTGTTGAGTGTGGCAGATTTCCAAAGGGGTTTCTTCATCTTCATAAAAGGTATGGCCACATTCTCCTATTGTTTGTTTATGGTGGTTGATTTCTGAAATATCATTGGAGAGAAAAGGATTGATTGTGGTTTCTTTTTCAAATTTGGTTGGTTGAATGCTTCAAGGTTTTATAGTCTGTGAGTTGTGTTTAAACTTTGTTTTATAAGCATAGTTGTTGAACCCCATTGGTTATGCAAATAATTTTAAGAGAACATGAGTATCATTGTTATGTGAAGAATATTTTATTAGCATTATTTTTTAAGCCCATTGGTTATGCAAAGAAATTGAACTTGATAAAACATGAGTATCATTTTTATGTGAGATTTGTGGTTGAGCATTGTTGGAAATATTTGAGTTGGTTGATACATGCTTGGACTAGGGTTTGTAAGAAAGAGTTGTTACTTGTGGTAGTTGGTTGAGAAGAGTTGTTTGAGCCTAATCAAGTGATTGTGTGAAGTGGTTGTTCAAGTTCCATGAAACAAACTATTCTATATTCTGTATTTAAGTTGAGATTGAGATTTGATGATAGAACATATTGAGTCTCTAAAAATTATCTTTATGCTTCTATGAGATTGCCTTGAGTTGAGAAAGATATTGGATTTGAGTATATAACATATTGAGTCTCTAACAATTCTATTTATGCTTCTATGAGATTTATTTGAGTTGAGATCATTGTGGATCATAGTTGTCATCCTTTGAAGAGTGTATTACCATTCATTTTTGAGTTTATATTTGAACCTTACCTTCCTAATATTTGTGGATGAGATTTGAGTACTACTTGAGTATGATTGATTGAGCCTTTGAGAAGGCTTTTGGGATAGATTTCTGGATAGATTTGTGGATAGTTTTTGGGATAGATTTGGACAAGTTATGTGTGAGCTTGTTGAGCAAATTTGGATAAGTTATGTGTGAGCTTGTTGAGCAGATTTGGATAAGTTCTATGTGAGCTTGTTGAGCATATTTGGACAAGTTCTATGTGAGCTTGTTGAGCAGATTTGGACAAGTTCTGTATGAGCTTGTTGAGCATATTTGGATAAGTTCTATGTGATTTTGTTGAGAATATTTGGATAAGTTCTGTGTGAACTTGTTGAGCAGATTTGGACATGTTCTATGTGAGCTTGTTGAGAATATTTGGACAAGTCCTATGTGAGCTTGTTGAGCAGATTTGGACAAGTTCTATGTGAGCTTGTTGAGCAAATTTGGACAAGTTCTATGTGAGCTTGTTGAGAATATTTGGACAAGTTCTGTGTGAGCTTTTTGAGCATATCAGTGGAGTGCCTAGCTAATAATATCAGTGGATTTCCTACCTAAGCATATCAGTGCAATGCCTAGCTGAGCAGATCAGTGGATTGCCTACATGAGCAAATCAGTGTGTTGCCTAGATGAGTAGATTAGTGGATTGCCTACTTGAGCATATCAGTATGTTTCCTAGATGAGCAGATTAGTGGATTACCTACCTGAGTAGATCAGTGTATTTCCTAGCTTTGAGCAGATCAAAGTAATCATTGTATTGGATAAGGATCCTTATTTCTATGTGAAATATTATAAGGATATTATCTTGTGTAGTACCCTACATTTGGGGAACCACATTAAATCTTGTGTCTCAATTTTATGTGGTGACTTGTGCTCTTGCTTACTATTTCTATATGAGTTATTAATGCACACTACTATATTTGGTTATTGTAATTAAGGACATTAATTGATATTGGTTTGAAAAGAAAGTAAAAATTGGGCGCTATATTGTTCACCCCCCTCTCAGTATAAGCTTGTGTTCTTCAATTAGTATAAGATTTGGTTCCTTCATAAATGCTAACATATTGAGGGTAGATTCTATAAGAACACAGATGGCTTCATAGAATGGATCATCTACAAATAAGGCACCAGTATTTTATGGTAACTATTATGCTTTTTGGAGCATGAGAATGAAGAAATACTTGATATCACAGGGATATGAGGTATGGAAGATGGTTGAAAAAGTATATAAGGTTGAATGTGATCCTAAGGTAGATAATACTATAAGGAAATTGGTTGAGATCATTGCAAGGGTAATAAATTATATTTTGAGTGGTCTATGTGAGATAGATTTTACAAAGGTCATGGTATGTAATTTAGCTAATGAAATATGGACCAAGTTACAAAATACTTATAAAGGAGATTCCAAGGTAAATTTGTCAAAACTACAAACTCATAGAAAAATATTTGAGGAATTGAAAATAGAATATTCTGAAGATATTGCAAAGTTTTTACTTTGAGTTGATGAGATTAATAACACCATGAGAGGCCTAGGATTTAGGATGAAAGAATTGAAAGCTACTCAAAAGCTTTTGGGATCACTTCCCATTAAGTATGATGCAAAGGTTTCAACAATAGAAGAAACAATGGATATCAACAAGCTAACAATGAAATAAATACAAGGAACTCTCACAACTTATGAGATAAGGGTAAGTAAGCATCAGGTTCCAATAAAAGAGATTGCATTCAAGGATTTAGATAAAGAGAAAGGGAAGGTTCCAGAGATAGATAGAGATCCAGTTAATGATGAGAAAGCTAACTTCATCAAAAGGAATAAGGACTCAAGGAATTTTAGGGATATGAGGAAAGTCGGATGCTACAAGTGTTGTGGTCTTGGTCACTATGCACACAAGTGTGCACATGAAGAAAACATTAATGATAAAAAATAGGGTCATAGAAGAAAATAATATGGAAAGCATAAGCATGAAAAATATGACAGATACAAGCAAAACAGGCATGAGAAGAAGAAAAAAAATTGTAAGATAAAGAAATCTTACTACATTGTAGAAGCAAGTGATAGCTCAGATCACAGTGATAAAGACAAGTTAGATGATGAAAAGGAAGAACATCTATTCCTTGTAATATAAGGTGAAATATAACAGTGCTTTGTGTGTGGTCAAAGAGATCACAGATCAGGATATTGCAATGGATTCAGTGACAATGAAGATGAGATGACACATCAAGGAAACATGCATGGTCAAAGAAATCATGAGAGTTTGTTTGCTATAGAAGATGATAATGATATCAGTAACAATGAATATAAAGAAGTCTCACTTTTGATAATAAAAAAGGAAGAGTATGAGCCTAGAGAATAAAAATCAGAAGTCAAAAGGCTAAAAGAAGAATACAGAAATCTTGAAAACAAGATTCAAACAAATATCAAAATTAGAGAAGAACTACTTCAGAAAATCAGTAATCTTAGAGAAGAGCTTCAAAATGCAAAAATAATAGAAGAAAATATGAATTAAGAAATAAGGGTAATAACGGTAAGACATGACATGTTAGATGAAAAGGTTCAAAAAGAAGTGGAAACTTATTTTAAGGTCGTATCTCACTTCCAAAAAAAATCACTCTCAGAAGGAAAGGAAGTTCTAAAATATGAAAGCAAGGAAGAACCTAAGTTTTATGAAGAAAGTTCCAAAGTCCCTATGGCTCCAAATATTCAATTTGGATCTTGTTTTGAGATAGGTGAATCAAGTTCAAAAGGAAAATAAATACTTGAAGAGGAAAGCAAGGAAGAAATTAAGGAAAAGGATTTAGATACTACAAAGAAGGTTCAAGGATGCAATGCACAAGTTGAAAATTATCATAGGGAAAATGATCAAGAAAGGTATGAGTAACTAAGGCATGAACAAAGGGCTTTACAAGGACATTGTTTTTATTGTAATGGATTTGGACATAGGGCTATACACTGCATGGTCAATGGATCAAAGAAGCTTGATTTTGCTAGAAAAAACATCAAAGGAAGAAGGTATGGTTTTTAGGGACATTGCATCTTATGCAACATGATTGGTCATAGAGCTTCTTAGTGCAAATAAAATGAGCAAAATGGTTTTGGTTTTAGAGCTACACAATTTAGAAGTCATGGTCATAATGGTCATGAAAACATAGATTCACAATACAGGGTTCAAGAAAAAATAATTTCAAGAAAGAATTCAAGATTTGGGCACCATTCAAAGGCTACAATATCAAGTGTTTTAATTGCAATAACTTTGGGCATTCTACCCTCTATCATCGACCCCTGCCATGGCAGCACTTCCAAAGACCACAATATCCTTTATGGAGTAATTACCATGCACGAGCTGATTCACTCCACCCACATCTCTAAATCTTCTACCCTCTTCCTCAAGCTAGACATGAACAAAGCCTTTGATAGAGTCAACAGGTAATTTCTTACCCAAATACTTCTTATGTTTGGCTTCCATGAATCTTGGGTAAATCTTATTTATAAGTGCATTTCATCCTCTTGGATTTTGGTGATGGTTAATGGGTCTACTGCTGGATACTTCCCCAACCTCAAGGGTCTCAGGCAGGGTGATCCGGTGTCCCCCATTCTTTTCATCATTATGGAAAAGATTTTAGGCAAAGCTATCAATAAGGTGTGCTCTAAAAACTTAATATCAGGAATCAAGGCTGCCACTGGTCTCATGCCTTCTACCCACCAATAATTTGTGGATGATACCCTGCTGGCCACCAAAGCAGTAGTCTCTGACACCAAAGGTATCAAAACCATTCTCAACCTCTATGAAGAGGCATCTAGGCAAAAATTTAACTATGTAAAAAGCAAGTTGTTCTTCATCAATACCCCCCAAGAGACAATGCAATATCGCTCACATTCTAGGTTGTTCCATCATAGATTTCTTGACCACCTATTTGGGATCACCCATGTTTAAAGGAAGACCCCTCAAAGGCATGTGGAGGTATATCACCGACAGGATTCATAAAAATATTTCAGGGTGGAAAGGTGCTCTCCTTTCTAGTACTGGGAAATCAACCCTGGTAAAGGCTATGCTGCAGAGCATTCCCACATTTTTCTTGTCTATCTTCAAAATCCTAGCGGCAGTGGGTGAAACCATTGAAAAAATTCAAAAGCATTTTCTGTGGTCAGGGAGTGAAAATCATAATAAGTTCCATTTGGTGGCCTGGGACAAGTTCTGCTCCCCCAAGTACCAAGGTAGCCTAGGAATGGGGCACATCAATGTCTCCAATTTAGCCCTTCTGGCTAAACAAGCTTGGAAGGTCGTCACCAATGCTAATCTTGAATGGGTGGACATAGTCAAGAGAAAATATCTCCAAAAGTAATATTTCCTCAAAATAGATATCCCTCACAACTATTCTCTCTTCTAGAAGTACATAACTCTCACCCAAAATCTCTTGCATTAGGGTTCCTCGTGGTAGCTGGGAGATGGCAAAGATATCAACTTCTGGGAAGATGCTTGGGCTAGAAAAAGATCCCCTCATAAAAGATTAGAGGCTGGTTGTAATTAAACACCTGACAAATAACAAGTATGGTACTCACGTAGCAGACTTCATCACCTCTAACCAGGGTGTCAAATTATGTAATAAAGTGCAGTTCAGACTCAAGAATGAATCTATCATCAACGCAGTGATAGAGATCCATGCGATCATGAGGGCAAATTTTATCCCCCAATACCAGATCAAATATTAGCACTGCTGGAAAGGCACAGTTGAGGGTAATTTTTCTATCAAATATGTAGCCCAGTTCATTGAGAGTAGTAACAGGGAATTCAACCTTAAAAATGGCCAGACTCTAGCAAGAATTTTATGGCTTAAAGCCCTAATCCCTAAGGTCACTCACTTCTGATGGCTGGCTGCTCATAACAAGCTCCTTACTATGGATAATCTAATGCATAGGGAAGTCATTGTCCTTAACAGGTGTTACATGTGTGAGAAATCTTGGGAGTCTACCCAAAACATTCTCATGGATTGCCCTTTCACAAGCAGTGTGTTTTCTCGAGTGGTCAACAAATTGTAGGTTTGTTGTATTAGGCCATGATCAGTTAAGGATATGTTTGTCCAATGGCATGATATCTTCAAGAACCTAAGACTAAAATTTTTGTGGAAGTCTATGGTCCATCACACTACCTAAAAATTTGGCTAGAATGCAACAAGAAAAATTTTAAATAAGACTGCAGGGATCACGAAGTAGTTGCATCAAGAGCCCTAATTTTTGCAACAAAAAATAGTAGCCTCATTCCCTACCCAGAAATTCTCGAGGATAGAATAGAAGGCCACCTATTCAGGGTACTCAAGATCCCCCAAGACTGCTGCAAATTCAAAGAGCCCCACAATGACAAAAATGTAGCCAAATGGATCCCCCCCAAGGAGGGTTGAAGGCTATCTTCGATAATGCCTCCAAAGGCAATTTAGGCAAGGTAGGAACAGGAGGGGTGGTTAGGTATCACAACGAAATCATAATTCAAGCTTTTATCGAAAACCTCGATACCCAGACCAACAACTATTTCAAAGCTAGAGCTCTCTAGATATGCATCACCATATACAAATCCATGAATAACCCCACCATCTTCGAAGGCAATTCAGAAGTTATTGCGAGACTGGTTCAAAATAACTCCAAGGGTGGGAAAAACATCCAGAACATTGTATAGGAATGTCAAAAAGACTTCATCAACAAGAAGCAAAACTGCATCAATCATGTTTATAGAGAGGCTAACCAGGTATCTGATGCTCTAGCCAATAAGGCCATCCTTCAAAATTCCTTAATGGTTTGGTAAAATAGTTTCCCATGTGAGATCATTGGAAAAGTCAAATATGATGCAGGGAATTATGTTAGATTGTAGCCTTGGATATGTGAGCAACAGTATTTCCTCAATACCAAGGAGGAGCAAACCCTACCCTCAGCACCATCTTATCTCCACAAAAAATGATGGTTGTAGCCACCCAAATGGTGTATCCTAAATACCAAAGGGCCTTAGTGCCAATAACGGTGGTCCTCACCACCACGTTAATGCTTTACCACTCACAAGAGTGTTTATTAACACTAGTTCAAACTCCGAGGCTAGCACAAACTCTGGTACCTCCCCCTTTTGCCCGTGTGGTCTCAGGCGATGATATGGTCTTTCGTATCTCTATCGGAATCCAAATTTTTTCCACTCTACACCCCCTTTTTTTGCCAATACCATCACCTCTAGTATGAGTCATATTCATGCCTGGTTTTTTGGCCTCAAGTTGTTGTTTCAAACTCCCTCATCTACAACCCTTCTTTTTTGGTTGTTTTGCTTTGCTATTTTTTGCATTTTTTGTGTGCTTTTCATCGGTAACCCTTTTTCACTCTATCTATTTTCCTATTAGTCCCATTACCAACACCAAGAACCCATTCAACTCTGTGGCCATTGTCGAACCAACTTCCTTGCAAATCGATCCTGGCACCGCTGCCCTTCTCGACTCAAAGCACTTTGTGAAGTTCTTTAGAATTTTTGGAGGAGTGTATGATGAGGTATCGAAGGATTTCTTGGAGACCTATAATGATGGAAACGTGCGAATCCACGGTATTCAGTTTGTAGTAAATACTCAATCCATTGCCCAAGTCTCTGGTCTTAGGTTTTATGGTAGAATTATTCGTAGGTACGAGAAAAATTTTAAGGAGGAGATCGATCAGTTCACCAACAAGGGGAGTGAGTTATTCTAGGAGAAAAAGGGCATAGTAAGGTCATCCCTCCCTTAGACATGGGACATGATGATTGTAATTTAGATTTTGTGCTTACAATTTAGATTTTGTAAGCCATCTGTGCGATGTCTGCCCCATCAATGTCCTAGAGTTTCTCTTCTGGTCCATCACAATTTCTATCAACAACTATGGAAGGAGCCAAACCTCGAAGCCCCCCTGCCACCAAGGCCTATTTCTTGTTCTTTACAAGCATCTCGTAACTCCTGTCCCTCTAGCAGCATCAGTTCTAGCAACCCTTCCCCCAAAAGGCAGCAGGGTTTATCTTCATCCATATCTCCCAGTCGTGCCATCTTGCCCACTGCCCATCCTTAGGAATACCACCAATCTCCGTTGCTTGCTTTTCCTCCCTCTTAGGCTAATGATGACATCCCCCAGGACAAGGGTGCTCCCCCTATGGAAGATCTATCCCGCTCGAGTTATCAAGTTTCCATATCTGATGAGAAGCCCAATATGGGCAAGAGGCTTCGGCCTAAACAGAAGGCTACCAGACCCCCTAGAAACGAAGGGTGTCCAGGCATTTGTCGACATCAACTCAAAGTGGTAATCGCTCATTTCAAGACCTCACCAATGATGACGATGAGTCCCAGGAGGATATTCATCAGGAATATTAGGGGGAGCAACATTCAGAGCCTTGAAAGGCTATCCAAAAGGACTGAGTCAACAAATTCCTTGCGTAGGATATGTTGCGTACTGTGGTCCTGACCCACATCAACGAGGTGATTGGACACTTCCAGACAGTGGCTAATGTTCAACGTGAAGGGAAAAATATCATGACCAGTGCCATAGAGGAGCTCAAAAGACTCCCTGCTATTCTGAAAACTCTCTTTCCTAGAAGGGATAGTACCAGAAATGAAGAGAGTGGTAAATCCCAAAAGACTATGAACTAAGGTATATAGATCATGATGTGCATAGGCTTGGTGGTCCTAGTTTTTTGAATTTTTGTTTATGTGGATGATACTGTATGTGGTCAGAAAGACCCCTCTATTATTTTCTGTGTTATTTTTTGGTATGATTTTTTTTGTTGGCATATCCATACCCCTGGGTATTGGGCAGTGTCTTCTCGGTTAGGGGTAATCCATATGTACAAAGGGGCGGGACCCTCCAACCTATAAAGTAAATAAAGTTACTTTTACCTACAAAAAAAAGGCTAAAATATTAAGTGTTTTAAATGTAATAACTTTGGACATATTTCAAAATGGTGTAGGACTCAATTCCAAACAGGTTCAAGGCAAGAAGGTCAAATAGATTCTAGACAAGAAGATCAAGTAATTCATCAAGAGAAGAATAACAAGAAAACATGGAAGGAAGTTGATAGAGGAAAGAAGCATTATAATATGGGAGTAAAAGTACCCCCACCCCAAAATTAATCACCTCAAGAGAGAAGGTGGTAAGGGGGCTAAGCTTAAGAGTCATATATTTTAGCCCCATAGGTGTCCCTTTTGCCATTGATGTCAAAGGGGAAAATATTTGAGTAAGGGGGAGATATTTGAGTTAGGGGGAGCAGCCTCCAAAGAGGTATTTTAGTTAGGGGAGCAGCCTCCAAAGAGAGCATTGAGTTAGGGAAAGTAGCCTCCATAGAGATTATTGAGTCAGGGGGAGCACCTTTGATTCCCATAAATGGTTTTTGCAGTGACTGTGGTGATTTGCATTAGAGGTGTTGCCATAAATGACAAAGGGAGATATTGTTGGAAATTTGAGGTATTTTATGTTGTCATTGATGTCACATGGATCATTTATGTCACATGGATCATATCAAGTTTTGGTGGCCAAAGTATTTCATAAATAAGCATTTATGATATTTTATAAAGCATGGATATATACAGGGTTTTTGTGAAAACCAAGGTAGGAAAAATAAAAGGTTTTATTTAAAACCATATATGGTAGATTTGAAACGGGTTTTTCTTAAAACCCAGGTTGGCTTTTCGTTTCGTCGAAAAAGGTGCCCCGATGATGGAGTTATTTAATTTTAAATATTTAGTTTAAATTTTAATTTTAAAATTAAAATTAAAGTCATCACCGATGTCATAAAGACCATGCGCCATCAAAAGAAAATTAATAATTAAAAGTTCTGACGTATGTGAAATTAAAGGAAGGTTGCATATATATATATATATATATATATATATATATATATATATATATATATATATGCAAAGGCTTTCGATTCAAAAGTCTAAGCATTGAACAAAGAGAACAAAAAGCAAAAGCCTCGAAATCCTTCGATGTGACAGCGTGGTCCAACGGTGAGCTTGGTAAGCGTGGAGTTTTTGGTTGTGACAGGGCATGCGTTCAATTCCCACCAGGTTCAATTTTCATAGAGTGAGGAAGAAGAGCATTTGGTGCACGTTTTTGGCATGATCAAGGGCAGCAAAATATAGGGAGCATTTTTTCTCTCTATCCTATGTGAGAAGATAGCTCACGTAGTCTTTGGTGTCGTGGTTGTGGTGTTGAGTGGGCAGTGATGAGGGTTTGATTCCTTCTAAGAGGCAAGTAAATATTTTACTGAATATTTTTTGTTATTGTCTAATGTTGGAGGAATAAGGTGATTCTAAGGGAATAATGTTTGATTAAATTCTTATTTACATGGAAGGTGAGATATAAGGGTTGAAATGCACTTTTAGAAAAATAGAAATTTCTGATGTTTTCCTCTTTTAGAAGTATACCATATTATATATCATTGGAAAGCTTATTTCGAGGGCTATTTTATTAACTTGATTATATGGAGAAATAATGTGTATGTAAAGAGATATTTCTATTTTTGTAAAGGGGTTCAAAGTGAAGGTTGTTTTGTTCTTTTTCAAAGTGTGTTGAGTGTGGCAGATTTCCGAAGGGGTTTCTTCATATTCATAAAAGGTATGGGCACATTTTCCTGTTGCTTGTTTATGGTGGTTTATTTCTGAAATATCATTGGAGAGAAAAGGATTGATTGTGGTTTCCTTTTCAAAAGTGGTTGGTTGAATGCTTCAAGGTTTTATGGTTTGTGAGTTGTGTTTAAACCTTGTTTTATAAGCATAGTTGTTGAACCCCATTGGTTATGCAAATAACTTGAAAATAACATGAGTACCATTGTAATGTGAAGAATGTTTTATTAGCATTGTTGTTGAAGCCCATTGGTTATGTAAAGAACTTGAACTTGAGAATAACATGAGTATCATTGTTATGTGAGATTTGTGGTTGAGCATTATTGGAAACATTTGACTTGGTTGATACATGCTTGGACTAGGGTTTGTAAGAAAGAGTTGTTACTTGTGGTAGTTCGTTATGAAAAGTTGTTTGAGCCTAGTCAAGTGATTGTGTGAAGTGGTTGTTCAAGTTCCATGAAACAAACTATTCTATATTCTGAATTTAAGTTGAGATTGAGATTTGAGGATAGAACATATTGAGTCTCTAAAAATTCTCTTTATGCTTCTATGATATTGCCTTGAGTTGAGAAAGATATTGGATTTGATTATAGAACATATTGAGTCTCTAACAATTCTCTTTATGCTTCTATGAGATTGATTTGAGTTGAGATCATTGTGAATCATAGTTGTCATCCTTTGAAGAGTGTATTACCATTCATTGTTGAGTTTATCTTTTAACCTTACCTTCATAATATTTGTGGATGATATTTGAGTACTACTTGAGTATGATTGATTGAGCCTTTGAGAAGGATTTTGCCATAGATTTCTGGATAGCTTTGTGGAAATTTTTTTGGATAGATTTGGACAAGTTCTGTGTGAGCTTGTTGAGCATATTTGGACAAGTTCTTTGTGAGCTTGTTGAATAGATTTGGATAAGTTTTGTGTGAGCTTATTGAGCATATTTGGACAAGTTATGTGTGAGATTATTGAGCATATTTGGACAAGTTCTATGTGATCTTGTTGAGCATATTTGGATAAGTTCTGTATGAGCTTGTTGAGAAGATTTGGACAAGTTCTGTGTGAGATTTTTGAGCAGATTTGGACAAGTTTTGTGTGAACTTGTTGAGCATATTTGGACAAGTCCTATGTGAGCTTGTTGAGAATATTTGGACAAGTTCTATGTGAGCTTGTTGAGCAAATTTGGACAAGTTCTATGTGAGCTTGTTGAGAAAATTTGGACAAGTTATTTTTTAGCTTATTGAGCAGATTTGGACAAGTTCTATGTGAGCTTGTTGAGCATATCAGTGGAGTGCCTAGCTTATCAGATAAGTGGATTGCCTACCTAAGTAGATTAGAGTGTTGCCTAGATGAGAAGATCAGTGGATTGCCTACCTAAGCAGATCCACTGATGGATCTGCTTAGGTAGGCAATCCAGCGATGGATTGCCTACTTGAGCAGATCAGTGTGTTGCCTAGTTGAGCAGATTAGTGGATTGCCTACCTGAGCAGATCATTGTATTTCCTAGCTTTGAGCAAATCAAAGTAATCATTGTATTAGATAAGGGTCCTTATTTTTGTGTGAAATATTATAAGGATATTATCTTGTGGAGTACCCTACATTGGGGGAACCATGTTAAATCTTGTCTCAATTATGTGTGGTGACTTGTTCTCTTGCTTACTATTACTATCTGAGTTATTAATGTACACTACTATATTTGGTTATTGCAATTAAGGACATTAATTGATATTGGTTTGGAAAGAAAGTAAAAATTGGGTGTTATATTGTTCACCCCCCTCTCAATATAAGCTTATGTTCTTCAGGTGGCTCTATCTACAGGAGAATAGATGGTTGCAAGGGTAGATATTGCTAAGTGGGATGGCTATTGGCTAGCAATTGATACAATATGAATTGTTGAATTAGATATGTGTATGATGAAGTATGATTGACGTGTGGTGATGGTGATGATTGGTTAAGTGGATGGTTTTATGATGTGGAAGCTTTCCCCTCCTGTGTGATAGGGGTGACAATTTTATTGCTTGATTGATGTGATGAGATGTGGTTTGATAAAGGTGGTGGTTTATTTGTAGGATGATGAGGTGTGATTGGGAAATAGAATGTGGTTGAGGTGGAGGCATGAATTGGATCAATGATTGGAAAATCTTATGATATGGGTGCTTTGGATGAGATTTTGTGATTTTGAGTAGCTATGATTATGAGTGGTTGTATGGATATATGAGTGGATGGAAGGGGTGGATTATATGGATTTGAAATCAATTTGTAGTACTTAATGGCTCAGTATCAGCTGGAATTCAATGGATCTTTCTCTCATGCACATATTTTAAGCATTGATGCAACATTGAGGGAACACACTTCATTTCTCTAATCCATGGATGACCAAGACATATGTTGTACTGCATGACCCCCTCCAAGATATGGAAGAGTATATGGATTGTTATCACCCCACTATAATAGGTAGAACTACACTTCCTACAATGGAACACAAAGAAAAATTGAATGCCCACAAGGTGAAGGTGGATGTGGCGATGTGATATGGTGGTAGTTTAAGATGTTGGATGGATTTAGTGGTGATGATATTAATAGATATTTTAGTATCAATGACCACCCCTTTGAAGCATTTTTTATAAATGTAAGCTACAATATGTAATAGAATATCAAGTAAATCTGATGGTGTGTTATTGACTTCAAAATCATAAAATAAAACTGAAGTTTCCATATAATTCTAAACACTCTCCACAAAAGTGTTGAAGTAATTGGGGTGTTCTATTTGAAGTTTGATGGATTTTAGGATCTCCATAAATGTCTCATGATATGGGGGATATTTTTGTATAAGCTCATATATGGATAACTTGGACAAAGCCATATTTAAGCTCTTTGTCAAATGACTCCTCAATAGTATGATGGGCTTGGATGGATGATTTGAAAAATGGATGATTGGATATGGAATTGTGGGGTTTGGTTGTATGGTTAAATTTTCTTGTTGTGCTACAGCAGTTGGTACTACTTGAGTTGGTTTATTTTCTTGGTGTATGTGATTTATGCTTCTTTGCCCATGGGTGACTATATGAATAGCCCTAAAAAACCTTGGTATATTTGAGATACATGACTAACTTGGTTAGGAGGAATGGTAGAATTTGATGCCCTAGTCATTTGTTGAGTTACCTCATGATGAGGTGTGGTGTCTGATAAATACCAAGGTTCTGGTTTTTTTGGTCCAAGGGGTTATCAATATTGATGTGTCCCATTTCAAGTAGATATTACATGATGTTTTTGAATGCATAGAAATTTTTAATTTCATGACCTTTCTATCATTGAAAAGTGGTTTATTTACCACATGGTTTGTTTGGATCTTCAGGTTTCACCTTTGGCAAGGTAATAGCTTGTGCATCATACAACCTTTGAAAAATGAATGAAAAGGATTCGGACACTGGGGTGTAATTGCAGGGTTGTTTATTGAATTGGTGTTGATGATTAACTGTAGGTTGAGCTTGATTTTGCAACTATTGTGGGGGTGGAACCACCTAATAATTCCATTATGGTAATTGTTTTTGTTATTGTTGTGGGGATTATTGTACTTGAACTTAAACTTGTGGTAGTTGCTATGGATGTTAGCTCAAGACTAATTGATTAACCTGACCAACCTTGGATTGGCCCTGGTTATTCCCTCTTTGTACCATATTTTATCATTATTTATTTCTTAGCTTTATCTCACCCCCTTGGATTTTAATTTCTTCAATTACCTGGTATTGGAAAAGAGCTTCCTTGAATGTTCTATATTGTTGCAATTCTAGTAAAAAGGATACTGGTTTGGAACAACTCCTTATGAACATTTTTGTCAATTGTACCATGGGAGGGAGAATGGCAATTTTATGATGATTGACCTCCAGTAGTTTCCAAATTCATAAATCGATTCATCTTCAAATTGGTTAAGGTTGAACAAGTTGGTCAATGTTATTTTCTTTCTAACATTAAGAGAGAAACGCTCCAAGAATTGGTCTGCTAGTTGCTCAAAAGTATAAATAATTTGGTGTGGTAGGTGATTGTACCAATCTAGGGCATCTCCTCCAAATATTTGAGGAAATTTTCAAAGCATGAGAGGGTCATTATCTTGTATCCTAAAAAATGCATTTATGAAACCACTCATGTGCTCTCAAGGGTCCTCATCCCTCTTGAATTTGTAAAATTTTGGTAATGTAAAATATGTCAAATAATATGATGAGGGTATCGAATAATGAATTGGGTGATTTACTACTTGCCTTAGGGTTGGTTTCTAGTACAACATCCTAGTTGTTTGCATGGACAAGATGTCAATCTGGATCTACAAAAAATTGAAACTTAGGGTCTTCTAATTAAAATCTAGATTTTTTGTTATTGATGAAAGGGATGTGTGTTGTTGGTTGGCATATGATAATAATGGATGTTATGGTGGAATGGATTATGGAATGAATGTTGTGGATGAATATTTTGATGATTCTATGATAGGGTATGATAGTGTACTGTCCTGAAGAGTGGGCATACATGTGATGAAGTGGATGGATGGGGATGGTTATGGAAGGTGGTCGTGACACCCATGATGCATCTTGAGTTAAGAATTTAGATTTATGTGAGGTGGATGGATAGTTAGGGTCTACCACCTTTAATTATTGATGTGTGTTAGGATGAATTCTTTGGTTGGTATTATCCACAAGCAATTATTGTAAGTGTAGAAAAGCTTGTTGTATAGCAATCTCAAATGCAAATGGCATAGTCACATGGGGGTGGAAAACTAGAATAGATGCATGAAAACCATGTGATCAAATTATTAATGGTATGTTGTATGGTATATAGTGATGACGTATATGGGAGGGAACCATGTATCTTCAAAGAAACATTAATTTATTCTTTGTAGAGGGGGTTAGAACAAATGATGTTTTGATGCAATGGAATGGAGATGTACTGATGAGATGATGATGGACGGGTGTGGCTCATGGTTGTAGCAGTTGATTCAAAAAATGGATTGGTGATGAACTAATGAATTTTCTACATATGAGAGTAGATGGTTTCTTGATGCAATATGGGAATGGTGCAAGGTGGAATAGTGAGAGGAGGTAATAATAGAAAAATAAAGCCTGTTGCACTCAAGTAAGTCCTAATGACATCAATATCTACATACATGATGTGCATATCAGATGGCATGGGTGGCTCACTCCTAGGAGTCTTTGGGATGGTAATGTGGGGAGCGATCTACATCACATCCATGTCCAATGTGGGGGCATGATTGGATAGCCTCGTGGATAGGTCTAGATAATAGTGTGGGCCACACTAACTTGCTCTACCATAGAAGTAGTGGGAGCTTGGGAAGGTTGATAAAAATGTGCCATGGATGAATATGATTGACCTTGAACTTGGGTTAAAGCTCTAGCTTGACTTTGGGTCATTATCATAAGCTAAAGGTGAAATGGGGTGATGAATGGTGGGTATGTGTGTGGAAATGGTGATGCAAATGAAAAAAAAAAAAACACAATCAATCAATCAAAAAAATTTCTAATTTTTTGCAAGTTTTGTTTTTTTTTTATTTTGCTTTTCTTGAGTTTTTTTGTTGTTTTGAAGTTTTTGATTTTTTTAGATTTTTTGAATTTTTTGATATATTTTTTGAGTTTTGACGTGTTTTGATGATGAAAATCCTGTCCTTATATTACTAAGGGTAAAAAAATATAAAAATATACAAAGGTGGCTTAAGCACACCTCCTTGTTAGGAAATGTAACTCAAGTGGTAGAAAAATTCCTATGGATTTTGGCTAAGGGTAAACTTATGGGAATAAAATAACCCTTGGAGGGGTTTCACCATATAATGTGCTGCTACCAGAAAAATGTCACTTTCTCTTAACCCATGGGTTTGAGGTATACACAAGAATGACAACTGCATCCACTAATTATTTTCAAGAGCCCTGTGGTAAAGGGGATCACCAATCCTTCCCACTATGGGTACACCCAAGAGTAGGGGAATTTCTGGTGATGAGATCCAAAAATTCACTCACTTATGGCTACTAGGTTTTTAGAGGGCGATCCGGTGGAAAGAGGTAAATTCCAATGTTTCCAATCTCAATTGGGGGTTGGTGATGAAGTCCAACCTTACCAATGTTTATTGTGAGATGTGCAAGTGTGTGTAGTGTTTTTATTTTTCTATGGTTTTTATGCCATCTAGAATGAAATATTATTTTGATACCTAAGTAAAAAATTAGAAACACATAGAAGAAAACAAAAAATAGAACTGAAAGCAAAAAATAGAAAATAGAAAACATATTTTAGGAAGGTCGTACAGTGGTTCTAAAACATAGAGCCAAATGTGGGAGCGCATATGAAACTGGTCAAATGTGGAAGGGTGTTTGCCAAATGTAGGTCCATATTTGGAACTAGACAAATGTGTGTTTGCATTTTTTACTATGTGTCAAAAATAAGGCAAAGCAATCTTGAAACCCTAAAATACCTAAAAATGCATCTACTAATGTAGATATAACCCTAGATGCAAATTTTAGACTTTTGCATGATATAAATATGGAAAATGAAGTACAAACTTAAACCTAGCTTTAGCTTATTTCCTTTTTAATTCCCATTAAATGCTTTAAACCTATGAAAATGCATCAAACATAAAATTTGAATGCAAACAAAATATAAAAAAATACCAAAAATAAAAATTCCTTTTTTAATGAAATTCTAAACTAGAGGGTTTGATCGTTATAGACCTGTGATACTTTCACTGCTCTTTCAGTTCCTCAATCACTGCTCCACATTTGTGTAGGCTCCAAAATACTGCTTCGTATTTGTACTAACTTCCAAATGTGGATTTGCATTTGCTTCAAAATTAAAACATCATTTTGCATTTGTTTAGTTGTCCAAACACTCTCCCGCATTTGCATAGGTGCAAAAATAGCATGAATAGGTCTTGGAACTATTGAGCCCTATATTAAATATCCATGCTACATAGCTCCAAAAAACCTGCAACAAATAGATAGATAAAATTTAGCAGATCAAATACAACAAGGTAAATCAAATAGAGAACCCTTTGGGGGGGCCATTATGATCACCATTTTTTTAAGCAAAATGGAATGACACCAAACAAATTATAAGATAAGAATAAAATATTGCAATAAAAAGAATTGATTTTGTATTGAACTTGTGGAGCCTTGGTCTCCTTTTTACAATATTTTTTTTCTTGAAGGTACAGGGGTATGGTTACAATATTTGCTCGTTTAAAATACAACGGACAAAAATATGGAAAACATTTTTTTGTAAGTCACAATAAATATGGGTTCAATGATATCCCTTTTGCTATAATCTATGTGGTGGATGGGCTTCATCTATCCTTGGGGACCATCCTCACTTCAAAAACAACCCAAGAACCTATCACCTGTATACATGTCATGTCAAAAAAGGGTTAATAACATATGAAGGGTTTCTATGGTGTGAAGACACTTATGATATAAATAAAAATATATAAACCGTAAAATGTGAATGCTTGCAGAATGGAAAATAATTATGTAGAAGATAAAAAAATAATGATTAAAATATCTTATTAATTTTACTTGACTTGATCAGTGTCTATTGTTGACCAAAATCATTCCTGAGAAAATATAGGCACACATTTGGGGTTAGCTAAATGCGGGATGATGTTTGAAAAATATTGATGCACATTTATCTCTTTGTAAATACCCACTGGAATTTGGGATTGAAATGGAAAAAACCCTATATTTTGATCTAGAATCTTGATGGCTTGATTTCCAAGAACTTTGTTTACCTCCTATAGGGATTTTGATAACATAGCAATGTATTTTATAGCCTCCATTTTTTATGAAGTGATGTTGCCTTTATAGGCCTTTTGGGATTTTGTATGTAAAAGGTAGGTGGTAAGTCTGGTTTTCCAAGTGGTAGGGACTAGATAACCACCTATTTGGGGTAGCTATAGTGAGTCACATAGAGTGTCCCACTTAGGTGGAGTGGTGGAATGTGGGTAGGTGGAAGTGGAGTGATGTGCAAAGTAAGGTGTGAGATGTGACAAATAGAGGGGTAGTGGTGGCTAGGACACGTCACATGGGGAGACAAGTTATCCTAGGGGAATTTTCTAGATTTAATAAAATTAGGAAAATAGAATAATATGCAAGAATTTTATACTTAATTCTAGACCTAGGAATATTTAATTATGCAATATTGTGGGGTGGATGGGGGCTTTATGAAGGACTAGGTTTTTGTGTCTACATATTCTATTTTAAAGGCACAGGTTTTGGCACAAATTAGAATCTTAGAATCACCAAAGAAGAAACCATCAAGCATAGAGATGAGGAGTCATTATGGAAGAGTATCCAACAAGGAGAAGCTACCATGGAAGATAAAACATCATTACCAAGTATTGGAAAAGAGAAGAGGCACAACAATATTGGATAAGAAAGCCACCATTTTTGAAAAACTAGTGTAACTATTTAATAAGGACTAAAAGTATAGGGGGAAAGCAATAGAAAGGTATGAGCTAGTGTCTCTCTAGATCTATGTATATTATTTAGCAATATGTTACAACAAAGTATCATGAAGCTCTATTAAATTTAAGCACCTAGAAGTAGTTCCATTTATGTAGCAAGGTGCTAAGTGAGCCAACTACCAAACAAAGAGGTAAGTGTACCACCAATAAAAATAAACCAATCAATGCCAAGTTTAGTAACCACCAAAGAAGTGGAAGAACCACTAGGATAATGTAGAGGATCTAACACCATCATCAAAGAATGTTACATAGAGCACCACCATTCATATGATAACATAGTTGAGGAAGAGAATCACCACCGAAAGAGATTTGGTGAAGCTAAGAAAACCATCATTAGGGTTGCATAAACTCAATACAAGGCCGTTGAAAGGAGGATAGTAGAGACCTAATAATCATTTACATAATTTTATATAACACTTGCTACATAATGCAAAATTAAGGTAAGTTGCTTGAGTAACATCTAGCATAACCTATACCTATTAAAATACAAGGAAGAGCACTATAATTGGTTAAATATTGTTCATTAATGAGTGTTACATTGAAAGTAAAGGTATTGAAGAATAAAAAAATCATATGGTACATAAGGTAAAGAGATAAGGTTGTTTTTTTCCATTTGGTACATCAAACATACAACACCAACCATATGAGGAGAGCTAAATCATAGTTTGAGCACCAAGGAAGTGAAACCATCATTGTAGAGGGGATAAATAAGTCAAGCGTAGTGAAAAATTGAATGTTACCAAGGAGGTATAAAGTTATAATGTTCATCGATAAGTACTATAGGTGTAAAAGACACTTGTCACCAAGGATACAAAGAACCAACCATCAAGGAGTATCCATGCACCCTAGAAGAAGCATTAACATGAACTCCAAGTGTCCTAATGGAAGAGAAGCACCAATCATAATGTAAGTAATACCTTCTACTTGCAATAAAGGCATGGTTTAGAGTTCCAATTGAACAAATACAAACAATCAAGAAGAGGAGAGAGTGAAGTGCAAAATAATAATGCATATGCGCTACAACAAAGGGGAGAAAAAATACAATTTTTAGAGTCAAAGCATTGGATACTGGGCATCAAAGTGCATTGAATACATCATAGTGAATGAAGAGCATATTGAGAGCATAGGTTGTAGAATAAAGTAAGCAAGACAAAGCTTTGGAGCACCATATTAAAGGAGGTAAGAAATATTTAGTATAATTTAAAACCTTTGCAAAATATTAAGGAGATATAAGGTATAATATTGAAGTCAAGTTTAATTAATTCATTATGCTCAAGGTTTTTAATAAAAGGAGAAAAAAAGGTATAGAATTATTGAATGCCTTAGAATTTTTTTGAAGAAAGGAGTTTTTAGAAAGTTTTTGAGATTAACTCATTCAAATTGCATAGAAATATTTTACAAATAGTCTAACTTGGAGAAATAAGGATTTATACATTGAAATAGAAAATATTAAATTTGCAAATACCTTTGTTTTCTAAATTTCCAACTAGGAAGTTATAATAAATTCAACACCAAATCTAAGTTATTGAAATTTAGAAACTATATTATTAAAAATTAAAAGAAGAAAAACACAGAATTGCTAGAAAGTTGGAAAAATTACTTTTGATATTAGTCTCTTGCTAAAATTAAAGAGACATAAGGAATCAAACTTAAATTTCTTAAAAATAGAGAACCTCATCAAAATTGAAATTGCATCAAAATAAATTTAGCTTTATATTCATAAATAGGAAGAAATAAGATGATTATCTTGAAGAGTAAACGTTGAACATTAGGGAGTAAAAATATTTTAAACTCATAGGTAACCTAGAAAGCTAAGCATTTTATCAAGCCCATATTATATTCAAAACATTTGGGAGATGCAAGGTATTCTACAAAACTTGAGAATTGAAAAGATATTACAAAATTTGATTTTATATTAGGAAGCTAAAAGGAAAACTACCTAGAAATTTGAAAAATTAAATTATTTATAAACTCATTGTTTGATCATTAGTATATTACAAATTTGGATAATTGAAAGTTAGTATTTTATTATATACTCTAAAACTAGGGAGTCATAAGGAAGTCAACCTCAAAGAATTAGATATTATAAAATTCTACCAAAATTGTTCTTTTTAAATCAAAGAGTTACAAGAAATATTACTTTAAAAAGAACTATGAAAAATATTATTAAGTATATAGGATTCAAGGAATCAAAATTGTTCAAATACATACTTGATTCTAGAGATTTTAATAGAAGAGAAGAACCAATATGACTTACAAATATTTTTTAGAATTCACAAGCTGATAGTTTGGTAAAAGTAGACTCTATAGAGATATCTTCCAATGGCATTATGAAAGGAATTAATGACAACTACATTAATGAAGATATTGGAAATAAAATCAAAAACCATACTCAAAAGGTAGAAAAGAATATATATTTTTTGTTAATTAAAGGATTCCATTACGTACGGGTTTTACAGGTTAACCCAAAACCTATGAACAAAAGACTACTTAGAACTGAGGCACAAAATCCTTGTAGTCTTAAGGACCCTTAGTCCTCTAAATCTACTAATATCCTTAAACCACCAGCCATACAACAGAAGAATTGGATATTTATCAAGATGCTAAAAGAGCCCTTACATAACTGGGTAGACACCAAAATAGTCAAAAAGATAGCAACTAGAAGGCACCCCTCATTACAGGTGGATAACCAACATAACATAAACCCTAATATCCTTACATATAAAAAACCCATGTATAGGGCATCCAAGCTACTACACAGGGCATCCAACCGTAGGGAGTTAGACTTCTTCATCGTCCTCATCCTACTCATCATCCTTTTCCTCCTCCTACGCATCCACCTCAGAACTAACCCCAAAGTATTCCAGCCCTGGTACCCTTCATTGAAGAACACCTCAGCCAGTGCGTCTAGGAGCCCCTTCATCTGTTGCATGATATTATCCAAAGTCATAATGACGTAGTGCTTGAGGACCAAATTAGTTGGTTCAAGACCCTCATCCTCAGACTCAACCTCAATCATCTTTGAGATACCCTGTACCTACTTGTTTTTTAGTCACCATGAATTTCTTGTAGGGCATTTGATGTCCTCAATATTCAAATTTTTCTTTGCTGGCCCTCCTTTTGCTAGTATCTCCCCCACTTTCTTCTTCGTTGAGGACCCCGAGTAGGGCCTAGGCAGTCTAGGGTTGTCCTTACCTCTGGAGCTTTCATCTTGGGTATTGGCAGGGAGGTAATACTGGGGGTAGTTGGCCATGAGATGACTATATATGACCTTATACAAGCCTTGGTGCAAAGGTAGGTTAGAACATTTCTCGCTCTTACACGAGTTGATGGTGTAGTTCATAGAATTCACCAGGAAATGAGGAATGCTAATGGGGTTTACGTCTCAAAAAAAGTTCACGAAGGCATAATGAAAACTAAGGAGGACTTTTCTAGGGTCCTCTACTATGATGAATTCCATAACATTATTCATGACATAGTTCCAATGGGTAGGGAGGCCAGTTCTTAACAGGCCATTTTTCACTTCCTTATAAATTTTGGAGGTATCCTTGAATTATTTTAACTCCACCTCCCAATTAGGCTTTTGTTTGTGAATTTACCTTCCTTTGGCCGTTGTTTCATAATTTTTTCTAGAATATTCACATCAATAATGAATTCCCACCCCAAAAATTCCACTCTTTCGCTATCCCATGACTCCATCACAACCATTGTAATCTCATAGTCTGCTCCTGAAAATAGGTGAAAAAATGGGATGAATCTCCTCTCATAAAAGATGGCTTTTGCAAAGGGCTCCATTTCCATGTAGCTTGGCTCCATGAATTTCATGGTTTCCTCATGCTAATACTTAACCTCTAGATGACTCACCAAACTCCAGCTTGTAACCACTATTATAGGCTGAATGCTCGTTGACATACCTCGATGATTGCTTTTAATAGGAGGGTGGTGAAGATTTTGGATGCTATCGTTGCTTAGGTTTGAGACATCATGGAGGATGGTGCCTTGACTAGGAATGTGTACCTATCTATATTCCACCTGGATGATGATCCAATTGGCTTCATTTGTCAGCAAAGAGCTTGTGCCAGTGTGCCAAACTTGATACCTTTATGGATCCTCCATATTAGAAATCATGGAAAGTTTTGAAATGATATGCATGGAGGGAAAAATAGGATCTCCTAAAATGGAAATTCCATAGAAATTATGGTGTGGAGCCTCCACCCACTCACCTCGGGATCATGTCCAACATTGAATGGCCCTCCTAGGGTGAATGCGGGTCATTTTATCAATGTGCTCAAAAAAACCATGCTGATTTCTATGATTATCAATGTTGTCCACTCCCGTGCTTCTGATAGATCGAGGTCACCAAGGTAAATTATTCTTCCCTTGGGCTTGATTATGATATCTGACTTGGACATCATGTGAAAGAGTGATTATGATCATGTTTCTCATGAGCCAAATCATTCTTGTCATATACACTCTTTTTGAATGAGGACCTCCATGTCACGTGACACTCCCTGGGTCCACATGACCAACCCATCATAATTCATGCCTAGATTTTCTAGCTTGTCCACTACATTATTAGATTATCTGAAGGTGTGTTGGACCATCGTGTCACCTATGGTTCCTACAAGGATCCTTGATTCCTTGATACATACCTCAATCCTCTAGAGGGGAATTTTGTTGTTCCTAAGGAGATTTATGATATTGAGTGAATCACCTTCCACTATGAGTCTACTTTGAATATCTTGCACTAAATCTAATCCATGCCAAAGAGCTCTACCTTCTACTTCGTTGCTGGTTTGGGTTCCAATATTTTTTGCAAATGTAAGCATCATGCACCCTTGGTGGTCCCTCACAACTCCTCCTACCCCGGGCCTGCCCAGATTCCCTTTGGTTGCACCATAAAAGTTCAAATTGAGCTAGCCTAGTGAGGGGGGAAACCACTTAGATTCTAATATAGGGTTGGACTAACTTGGGATGGAGGTATCCTCAAGAGGGATACTTAAATATTTTACTAAAATATTCTCTCTATAAGAGATCGACTGGGAAGATAAAGGATGTAAAATGACATTTTCTTTGGAAAAAGCAAGAATTTTGTTAGTAATGGACTTAGGATCCCTTCTAGACTCATTGAAAGCTCGGTGGTTCCTTTCTAACCAAATTTACCACAAGAAATGGTGGAGAAATATTTTCCACATGAATTTAATCCTAATGTTGACAAAGGGGTTAGGCCATTGCTGAAATACCTCATAGATGGAGACCGGTTTAGTCCAAGAAATATTAAAATCTTGGAACAACCAATTTAGGATGGTTAAGGAAACAGGATAGTCAAGGAATAAATGTTGAATTGATTCCCACTTTACCCTACAAAGATAACAGCTATTAGGGACCATAATTCCTCTCTTAATAATGTTATCTATGGTGAGAATGTTGCCTTGTATAACCAACCATGAAAAAATATATATTTTGGGGATCAACTTCTTGGTCCACACTAACTGGGTCTGAAACCACGGATCCTCAGGACTTAACAGAATCTTGTAAGCTGATTTAATAGAGAAGTCTCCACTCTTAGTAATTGCCCATTGAACATGATCTTCTCATCCTCCTGAAGGTATGAATTTTTGCCTCAATATATTTTAAATAACTTTAGATTCAACCTCCAAGCCTTGGATATTTATCTATTTCCATTTGGGTCTATCTCTATCCTGACTCATGAAGTCTACCAAATTTTTCCCTAGGGTTTCATTAGTGTGAATTTTTAGTTGAGCTAGGTATGGATCTTAGATTAGTGCTTCTTCTCCATCCCACTTGTCCTCCGAGAACCTTATTTTCTACCCATTCCCAAATATCCACCTCAGGCCTTTGCTAACTATGTCTCTACTTGTCAGGATGGCTTTCCAAAAGGCTAATCCTCTGCTTTGAATTATGCTATTCAAAAAAAAAATTCCTTGGAGGTATTTCATTTTCACAATCACATTTCATTCGCTCCTAACATTGGTGATCACTCACCATGCTTGTTTGGCTAGTAAGGTTGTATTGATATGGGAGACTCTTCTCAGGCCTAATCCTCCATGCTCTTTCGGTCTACAAACCTTGTTCCAACCAACTAAGTGTGTTCGTTGCTTGATTTTTGACCCTGATAAAAGAATTTTTTTCTAGAACTGTTCTCTTTTTTGGTACACCCTGGTTGGGACCTTGAACACTGATAAGAAATATATTGGAATGCTTTGAAATGAGACCATGTTCAATGTTGCTTTTCCAACCTGGGATAGGAGGTGCCCTTTACATCCTATTAGTTTCTTTTGTATTCTCTCCAACACATTATTTCACATTGACTTGACAGGAGCACCAGTGATAATGGCAGGCCTATGTAGGATGTGGGGAGAGTTGATATAGAACATTCCAAAATATTTGTTATCTCGACTTGTCTGGGACCAGGGGTATTGAGGAAATAGATTTTAATTTTATTGAAGTTAACCTTCTGGTCTACAACCTCCTCATAAATATTTAGGATATGCTTGATAGTTTTGGCCTCTCCCATAGACGCCAGGGTCATCAACAACATGTCATACATGAACTATTTATAGGTGACCGGGTCGGTTAGGAATGTTGCTTTGATATTGGATATGATGCCTACCATACATGCAACTTTAATTGTCCTACCAAGGTATTTAGCAATGATTATGAAAAGTATAGGACTAATTGGATCCCCTTGTTCGAGTCCTCTACTACTCTGAAAACACCCTATAATTGACCCATTAATGAGGATCAAGAACCAAGGTTTGCAGATGCATCCTTTGCTTAGCCCGACACACTTTGGGTGAAAATCAAATCTTGACATGATGGCTTTCACAAACACCCAGTTGATGCAGTTATAGGTCTTATTCATCTCCATTTTAAGGGTAAAAGTAGCATTTTTGGTCTAAGACACTGAATGGAGGGCCTCATGAATCATCATGACTCCATGCAGGATTGACCTCCCTTGGATAGAACTTCCTTAGCAAGGTTCAATGATTGAGGGTAGAACTTATTTCATTTGATTGGCTATATATTTGGTGAGTATTTTATATATGATATTGAAAATGCTGACTGGTCTAAAATCTACCATCGATTTGGGGGTTGGTCCTTTTGAAATGAGAGCAATAAAAGTTGAATTGTAGCTCTAGGGAATATGCTTAGAATATTGGAATTCTTGGATGGTTGGACATATGTTCGACCCTACTACATCCCAGTAGGTTTGAAAAAAAATGGGAGGGAATCCATTTGGACCCAGGGCCTTAATAGGATCCATGGAAAATAGGTCCAATAGAATTTTCTCATCTGAAAATGGTGCATTAAGTTTCCCATTGATGTCACTATTAATTAATTGAGGAATGAATTGCAGCATGGCCTCTTTGGCTGTGGTCGAGCACGGGGCCTCATATTCAAGGAGGGAGCTAAAGTAGGAGATTGCTTCATCCCTATTATTGTGGATGTATTTGGTGGTAGACCCATCCCCTTTAGTTAGCTCCCTGATCTTTTTGTTGCTTTTGTTCCTTAGGGTGGTAACATGGAAGAATTTGGAATTTGAATCGCCTTCTTTAAGCCACAAGAATCTAGATTTTTTCCTCCAAAATATCCTCACAAGCTAGAATATTGTGGTATTCATGTAACGTGTTTCTTTCTTCTATCCTAGTTGCTTCATCACATGATCCATCTTGAATTTTTTTTCTATTACCATTAATATTTTATGCATAGCTTTCTTGTTCTCAAACATATTCCTGAAAACCTCCTTGTTCCACACTTTGAGGTTGTCATTTACTATCTTTAACTTTTGGGATAGTTTGAAGTAAGGACTTCCCTAAAAGTATTGATGTCACCATTGGTTGATACAGTCCCTTAGATCATGATGATTTATCCACATTGCTTTGAAGTGGAAATTCCTTTTGAAGGAATGAGCCTAATGCACCTCTAGAAGGATGGGACTATGGTCTGATGCAATCTTAGGTAGTGAGTGGAGATTTGAATATCCAAAAACCATCATGGTTGTCTATGATAGTAAGAACATGTTCAATATTTCTTGGATAAGTTGATTTCCCAAGAATCTATTGTTCCAAGTGTACTTAGCATATTTCAGATTGACATCCATGAGATCATTGGATTTTATGAACTCACTGAACTCGTCCATGATCCTGGTGGGTGATCTTGACCCTCCTTTTTTGTCTGAGGGCTAGATAGGAATGCTAAATTCCCCTACTACCATCCATGGGATGTTGTGAAATACCCCTTTCATGTTGGTTAAATATTCCCTTGAAGGGTGTTGGGTGCATAGACATTAGATAGAATCTAGGATAGATTGTTGTCCATGTTATGGAAGAGCAAACTTAGGACCCTATCATCTACCTGGATGACTCTACCCTCCACCTTCCTAGGATCCCAAAGACACATTAGTCCTCTAGAGGCTCCTATAGCATTTCTAAAGGCTACTTCCCCTTGTCGCCATATTTTGGAGGTAATGTCTTTTGATAGTTCTTCATCTATTTTTGTTTCTTGTAGAATGAATATTGTAGGATTGATTTCTCTCCTTAATGAGCTAACCACCCTTTTTTTGGTTGGGCCATTAAGGCCTCTCACGTTCCATAAGAGGATCTTTATTTAGACTACTTAGAGTTCTTCCCTCTCCCCCTGGCCTGATGTGGAGGAGGTTTATTGGATTTTTTATCATATTTGAGGTCGATCATAACTGGAGAAAAAAGTGTTCCCTGAGTACCATTTGGAATCTCATTTTTTAGACTGATTTTGTACTATTCGACATCTAAAATTCTTCCCCGCTTTTTCCTACTACCGAAATCAATGGAATATTTCATTGAACTCCTTGTTTGTTTTGGACTATAAATTTTGGAGGGACAATTTATTGTAGGATAGGACTAGAGAACCCCTCATTCACCATCATTTCTATGGTATCAATTCTGGCACCTTCTTCATCCAATATTTTTCTATATTCTTCAGGGTTTTTGGGCATGCCATAAGGGAATTTTGAATGGGGGTATGATGGGGGGACATTCGAGGGTCCTAATATTGAGGGAGATTCCAATATTGCTAGAAGATTTACCATAGGCTCCATAGGGCCTTCATTCATCCGCTCTACCTTAATGTTAATTATAATTTCAAACTTATTGTAACTAGGTATCAAAGGGCTTACCTGTGCCTCATGGTCTGTCTCGACCTATTTCTTTCCTTTTCCTTTCTATTTGGAAGGAACTCCTTGGTCCTCGTGGTGTTGGTCATTCCTGGCTGACCTGTAGACTCCTTTTTTTGGTGGGAACTTAAATACTTTGTTCTTTGTGTACCCTTTGCCATTCATCCCTCTTTGATCAGGTTTCTTTGGTGCTTCTTTAGGAACTACCAAATTTGGGCATTGATTTTTGAGGTGGCCTTGAGATTGACACTACACACAGTAGGTTGTATTATTCTCATATTCCATGGTATGCTTCCTTAGGTACTTTCCATATTCGAGTTCCAAAAATATTGGGAGCTCAAAGTCTATATTAGCATTCCTGCATATCCTTGCATGGGTCATTCTCGACCTAGCCAGGGTGGAGTGGTCAATTGCTACAAGTTCTCCAATGGTTCTAGAAATCCCTTTTATGAAATACTCATGAAAGAACTGGGCAGGAAAGTTAGGGAGACAAACCCAGATAGGAGTGGTATTAATGCTTTGAGTTTTAGGATCTAAGTCCTCCCCCCAGGATCTAAGTAAGAGTCTCTACCTACCCAAGAACCAAGGGCCTCATGTTAGGATGTGGTTCACATCTCCCTGATTATTAAGGTGAATGTTGAAAAAGCCTTTGGACAACACTACAATCTCTATATTTTCTATTGTCTTCCACTTGGATAACACCCATGACCTTATAGTTTCTATATCTGACCTTTTGATTATGAACTTCCCCACCATGAAATACATTTCTAGGGATAAAAACCCATCCATGATGTTTGTAGGAGTGATTACCCTATTATTTTTAGGAATAAGGGGCGGAAGGGAATCAAAGAAATCACTCCAAATATTTGATGAAATATTCAGAGCATGAGAGGGTCATTGTCTTGTATCCTAAAACATGCATTAATGAAACTGCTCACGTGCTCTCAAGGGTCCCCATATCTCTTGAATTTGTAAAACTTTGGTAATGTGAAATATGTCAAATAAGACGATGAAGGTATCGAGTAATGAATTGTATGATTGATCAGTTGCCTTAGATTTTGTTTCTAGTGCAACATCCTAGGTGTTTGCATGGCCAAGATGTCAATATAGATCTACAAAAATTGAAACTTAGGGTCTTATAATTAAAAACCTAGATTTTTTTGTTATTGATGAAAGGGATGTGTGTTGTTGGTTGGCATATGATGATGATGTATGTTATGGTGGAATGGATTATGGAATAAATGTTGTTGATGAATTTTTTGATGATGCGATGATAGGGTATTATGGTGTACTGTCATGAAGAGTGGACATACATGTGATGAAGTGGATGGGTGGGGATGGTTATGGGAGGTGTTCATGATATCCATGATGCATCTTGAGTGAATAATGTGGATTTATGTGAGGTGGATGGATAGTTGGGGTATGCCACCTTTAATTGTTGATGTGTGTTAGTATGAATGCTTTGGTTGGTATTATTCACAAACAATTATTGTAAGTGGAGAAAAGCTTATTATATACCAATCTCAAATGCAAATGGCACAATCACATGAGGGTGGAATATTGGGCTAGATGCATGAAAACCATGTGATCATATGAGGAATGGTATTTTGTATGGGATATACTGATGATGTGGATGGGATGGATGCAGGTACCTGCAAAGAAACTTTAATATGTTCTTTGTAGATGGGGCTAGAATAAATGATATTTTGATGCAATGGAATGGATATGTATTTATGAGATGATGATGGATGGGTGTAGGTCATGGTTGTAGTAGTTGACTCAAAAAATGTATTGGTGATGAACTAATAAATTTTCTACGAATGAGAGTAGATGGTTTCTTGATGCAATATGGGAATGGTGTAGGGTGGAATAGTGAGGGGAGGTAATGATGGAAAAATGAATCTTGTTGTAGTCAATTAAGTATTAATGGCATAAATATCTAGATACATGATGTGCATATTAGATGGTGTGGGTGGCTCACTCCAAGGAGTCTTTGGGATGGTAGTGTGGGTAGACCTCTACATCACATCCATATCCAGTATGGGGGTATGATTGGATAGCCCCGTGGATAGGTCTAGATATATAGTGTAGGCCACACTAAATTGCTCTACCATATAAGTGGTGGGAGCTTGGGAATATTGAGAAAAATGTGCCATGGATTAAAATGATTGACCTTGAACTTGGGTTAAAGCTCTAGCTTTACTCTAGGTCGTTACCATAAGCTAAAGGTGAAATTGGGTGATGAATGGTGGTTATGTGTGTGGAAATGGTGATGCAAATAAAAAATAAACAAAAACACAATCAATCAAACAAAAAAAATCTATGTTTTCACAAGTTTTGTTTTTTTATTTTGCTTTTCTTGAGTTTTTTTGTTGTTTTGAAGCATTTTTTTTAATTTTTTGAAGTCTTTGATCTTTTTTTTTGAGTTTTGATGTGTTTTGATAATGAAACTCCTATCCTTAGTGACTAAGGTTAAAAAAATATAAAAATATACTAAGGTGGCTTAAACACACCTCCTTGTTAGGTAATGTAACTCAAGAGGTAGAAAAATGGCTTCCTATGGATTTTGGCTCATGGTAAACTTATGGGAACAAAATAAACCCTGAAGAGGTTACACCATACAATGTGCTACTACCAACGAAGACTCACTTTCTCTTAACCCATTGGTTTAAGGTGTACACAAGAATGACAATTGCATCCACTAATTACTTTCAAGAGCCATGTGGTAAAGGGGATCACTAATCCTTCCCACTCTGGGTGCACCCAAGAGTAGAGGAATTTTTTGTGATGAGATCCAAAAATTCACTCACTTGTGGCTACTAGGTTTTTAGGGGGTGAGCTAGTGGAAAGAGGTGAATTCCAATGTCACTAGTCTTAATTAGGGGTTGGTGATGAAGTCCAACCTTACCAATGTTTATTGTGAGTCATGCAAGTGTGTGTGGTGTTTTTATTTTTCTATGGTTTTTATGCCATCTATAATGCAATATTATTCTGATACCTATGTACAAAATTAGAAACACACAGAAGAAAACAAAAAATAGGAGAACTAAAAGGCAAAAATCAAAAATAGAAAATATATTTTAGGAAGTTCATACAATGGTTCTAAAACATAGAGCCAAATGTGGGAGCACATATAAAATTGGTGAAATGTGGAAGGGTGTTTGCCAAATGTAGGTCCACATTTAGAATTAGAAAAATGTGTGTTTGCATTTTTTACTGTGTGTCAAAAACAAGGTAAAGAAATATTTAAACCCTAAATTACCTAAAAATACCTAAAAATGCATCTACTAATGCATATCTAATCATAGATGTAAATTTTAGACTTTTGCATGATCTAAATATGAAAAATGAAGTCTAAAATTAAACCTAGCTTTATATTATTTCCTTTTTAATTCTCATTAAATGCTTTAAACCTATGCAAATGCATCTAACATAAAATTTGAATGCAAACAAAATATAGAAAATTAGAAAAAAAAATCCTTTTTTAATGAAATTCTAAACTAGAGGGTTTCATCATTACAGACCTGTGATCCTTTCATCGCTCCTTCAGTTCCTCAATCACTTATCCATGTTTGTGTAGGCTCCCAAACACTACTTCGTATTTGTACCAAATTACAAACGTGGCTTTGCATTTGCTTCAAAATTAAAACATCGCTTTGCATTTGTTTAATTGTCCAAACTCCCTCCCACATTTGCGTAGGTGCAAAAATATCCCAAATAGGTATTGGAATTCCTGAGTCCAATGTTCAATATCCATGCTTCATAGCTCCAAAAAACCTGCATCAAATAGATAGATAAAATTTAGTAGATAAAACACAAGGTAAATCAAATAGAGAACCCTTTGGGGGTCCCACTATGATCACCATTTTTAAGCAAAATGGAATGACACCAAACAAATGATAAGATAAGAATAAACTATTGCAATAAAAAGAATTTATTTTATATTGAACTGGTGGAGCCTTGGCATCCTTTTTACAATATTTTTTTCCCTGAAGGTAAATGGGTATGGTTACAATATTTGCTCTTTTAAAATACAATAGACAAAAAATATGGAAAGCCCCTTTTTGTAAGTCACAATAAATATGGGTTCAATGATATCCATTTTGCTACAATCCATGTTGTGGATGGGCTTCATCTATCCTTGTGGACCATCCTCGCTTCAACAACAACCGAAGAACCTATCACCTATATACATGTCATGTCAAAAAAAATTTAATAACATATGAATGGTTTCCATGGTGTGAAGACACTTATGATATAAATAAAAATATGTAAACCCTAAAATGTGAATGTTTGCAGAATGGAAAATAATTATGTAGAAGATAAAAAAATAATGATTAAAATACCTTATTAATTTTGCTTGACTTGATCAGTGTCTTTTGTTGACCATAATCATTCCTGAGAAAATATAGGCACACATTTGGGGTTATCTAAATGCAGGATGATGTTCGACAAATTTTGATGCACATTTATCTCTTTGTAAATTCCCACTGGCATTTGGGATTGAAATGGCAAAAACCCTAGGTTTTGGTCTAGGATCTTGATGGCTTGATTTCCAAGAACTTTGGTTACCTCCTATAGAGATTTTGATAGCATAGCAATGTATTTTATAGCCTCCATTTGTGATGAAGTGATGTTGCCTTTATAGAGATTTTGGGATTTTGGATGTAAAAGGTAGGTGGTAAGCCTAGTTTTCCAAGTGGTAGGGACTAGACAACCACCTATTCGGGGTAGCTATAGTGAGTCACATAGAGTGTCCCACTTAGGTGGAGTGGTGGAATGTGGGTAGGTGGAAGTGGAGTGATGTACGAAGTGAGGTGTGATATGTGTTGTAAATAGAGGGGTAGTGGTGGCTAGGACACATCAAATGGGGAGACAAGGTATCCTAGGGAAATTTTCTATATTTAATAAAATTAGGAAAATAGAATAATATGCAAGAATTTTATACTTAAGTCTAGACCTAGGCATAATTTATTATGCAATATTGTGGGGTGGATGGGGGCTTTATGAAGGACTAGGTTTTTGTGTCTACATATTCTATTTTAAAGGCACAGGTTTTGGCATAAATTAGAAGCTTGGAATCACCAAAGAAGAAACCATCAAGCATAGAAATGAGGAGGAGTCATTATGGAAGAGTAGCCAACAAGGAGAAGCTACCATGGAAGAAAAACCATCATTACCAAGTCTTGGCAAAAATAAGAGGCACAACCATATTGGATAAGAAAGCCACCATTTCAGGAAAACTAGTGTAACTATTTAAGAAGTACTAAAAGTATAGGGTGAAAGCAATAGAAAGGTATGAGCTAGTGTCTCTCTAGAGCTATGCATAATAGTTAGCAATATGTTACAACAAATGATAATTAATATCTATTAAATTTAAGCACCTATAAGTAGTGCCATTTATGTAGCAAAGTTCCAAGCGAGCCAACTACCAAACAAAGAGGTAAGCATGCCACCAATAAAAAGAAACCAATTGATGCCAAGTTGAGTAACCACCAAATAAGTGGAAGAACCACTGGTATAATGTAGAGGATCTAACACCATCATAAAATAAGGTTACATAGAGCACCACCATTCAGTTCAGAACATAGTTGAGGAAGAGAATCACCACCGAAGGAGATTTGGTGAAGCTAAGCAAACCATAATTAGAGTTGCATAAACTCAATACAAGTCCATTTAAAGTAGGATAGTAGAGACCTAATAATCATTTACATAATTTTATATAAAACTTACTACATAATTCAAAAGTAAGGTAAGATGCTTGAGTAAAATCTAGCATAACCTATACCTATTAAAATACAAGGAAGAACACTATAATTGGTTAAATATTATTAATTAATGAGTGTTACATTGAAATTAAATATATTGAAGAATCATACAATCATATGGTACATAAGGTGAAAATATAATATTATTGTTTTCCATTTGACACATCAGACATACACAACCAACCGTATGAGGAGAGCTAAATCATAGTCTGAGCACCAAGGAATTGAAACCATCATTGTAGAGGGGATAAATAAGTCAAGTGTAGTGAAAAATTGAATGTTACTAAGGAGTTAGAAAGTTATAATGTTCATAGATAAGCGCTATAGGTGTAAAATACACCTGTCACCTAGGATACAAAGCACCAACCATAAAGGAGTATTCATGCATCTTAGAAGAAGCATTAACTTGAACTCCAAGTATCCTAATGGAAGAGAAGCACCAATCATCATGTAAGCAATACCTTATACATGCAATAAAGTCATGGGTTAGAGTTCCACTTGAACAAATACAAATAATAGAGAAGAGAAGAGAGAGAAGTGCAATAGAATAGTGCATATGTGCTACAACGAAGGGAAGAGAAATATGCAATTTGTAGAGTCAAAGCATTGGAGACTGGGCATCAAAGTGCATTGAATGCATCATAGTGAATGAAGAGCATATTAAGAGCATAGGTTGTAGAATAAAGTAAGCAAGATAAAACTTTGGAGCACCATATTAAAGGAGGTAATAAATATTTAGTATAATTTAAAACCTTTACAAAATATTAAGAAGATATAAGGTATAATATTGAAGTCAAGTTTAATTAATTCATTATGCTCTAGGTTTTTAATAAAAGGAGAAAAAAGGTATAGAATTACAACCTTAGAATAATTATTGAATGCCTTAGATTTTTTTTGAAGAAAGGATTTTTTAGGAAGGTTTTGTTATTAGCTCATTCAAATTGCATAGATATATTTTACAAATAGTCTAACTTGGAGGAATAAGGATTTATACGTTGAAATAGAAAATATTAAATTTGCAAATACCTTTGTTTTCTAAATTTCCAACTAGGAAGTTATAAGGAATTCAACACCAAATTTAAGTTATTGAAATTTAGAAACTATATTATTAAAAATTAAAAGAAGAAAAATAGAGAGTTGCTAGAAGGTTGGAAAAATTACTTTTGATATTAGTCTCTTGCTCAAATTAAAGAGACATAAGGAATAAAAATTAAAGGTCTTAAAAATATAGAACCTCATAAAAATTGAAATTGCATAAAAATATCTTTAGCTTTCTATTCATAAATAGGAAGAAATAAGATGATTATATTGAAGAGTAAAAGTTGAACATTAGGGAGTAAAAATATTTTCAACTCAAAGGTAACTTAGAAAGATAAGAATTTTATCAAGACCATATTATATTCAAAACATTTGGGAGATACAAGGTATTCTACAAAACTTGAGAATTGAAAAGATATTATCAAATTTGATCTTATACTAGGGAGCTAAAAGGAATACTACCTAGAAATTTGAAAAATTAAATTCTTGATAAAATCATTGTTTGATCATTAGTATATTATAAAGTTGGAGAATTGAAAGTTAGTATTTTATTATATACACTAAAACTAGGGATTCATAAGGATGTCAACCTCAAAGATCTACATATTTAAAAATTATACCAAAATTTTTATTTTTAAATCAAAGAGTTACAAGAAATATTAGTTTAAAAAGAACTATGGAAAATCTTATTAAGTATATAGGATTCAAGGAATTAAAATTTTTCAGATACATACTTGATTTTAGAGATGACAATAGAAGAGAAGATCCAATATGACTTAGAAATAGTTTTGAGAATTCACAAGCTGATAGTTTGGTAAAAGTAGACTCTATAGAGACATCTTACAATGAAATGATGAAAGGAATTAATGACAACTATATTAATGAAGATATTGGAAATAAAATAAAAAACCATACTCAAAAGGTAGAAATAATATTGATCATAAAGAGATCCTACAAATTTATGAAATAAGTAAAGGTATAATAGCTTCAATTGTATACAAATGGTTTTACTATTTTATCAAGGAAATGGATGAAATTAATTTTTCAAATACAAGTAACAAAGGAGTAGAGAAATATTCACAATGCACTTATTGCAACAATACTAGTCATGATAAAGCAAACTATTGGACTTTCCATCCATGTAAATATTGTGGAGGAAAATCTCACTCATCTTTTTTGTTACTATAAAGATAAGTACTATAGAAGATTTGAAGAGATATTGATATTCAGACTAGATTGTCATTTTCAAGTTCTTAATTTTGAAGCATCTAATAATAATGAGTTCAAGTTTAAAGTTTCTAAAGAACAAGAAGAAAGGTAATCCAAAGAAAAAAAAGAAATAAAATAGATTAAAATTGATCCACTTATGACTTGCATGATAATGAGATATTTTATTCATCAAGGATACTTGGAAAATTTTAAGAATGAGGTTCTTATCAACCTCTTTGAAATACAATAAAGCAGTGGAATTAAGGCAAGAAAATATAGCATTAACTCAAGGAATAAGATGATGGCTGAACCAAAATAAGAACATGAACCAGATCAAGTTGAAGAACATATGAAATATGAAGATCCATATTGAACACTAAAGTCTCCAATAAGCAAATAATGTAATATAGGAGGATGTTGGAATATAGTGTATTATTTGGTACATGCTAATGTACCATATTGCATACATCCTTAGATTAGGAGTGTATATTAGATTAGTATTTGAGTAGTTATGATATCCAATATAATAAATGCACAAGTGTTGTTAGAATGTACAAGGTACTTGATGATGTAAATGTGCAAGTTGTGAAGAATTTTGCGAAGTAGTGGATACATTCTCATTGATGGCAATATAAAGATTTACAAATAGTTGAAGCAGTTGATTAACCGATGAGTTGGTTAATCAACCTAAATTGGAGATTGCCTACGAGCAATATTTTAAAATAATGAAATACAATATGTCATATGCTCTAACATCCCCCCTTATTTCATTATTGGCAAATTCCAATAGTTGCTCGAAATTTCTCATATTTGATACGGCCAAGTGCTTTGGTAAAGATATCGGCAACTTGCTCATCAGTAGGAATGTATTGGAGTTGTATATGGTGCTTTGGAACTTCATCCCGAATAAAATTACATCTGGTATCAACATGTTTGGTACGTTCATGAAAAATTGGATTTTTTACAAGATTCAAAACACCTTGATTGTCGCAAAACAAATGAAGTGGAAGATTCTTTGGAAGGCCCATTTTTGTAAAAATGCGACTTAACCACATTATCTCGCACACTGCTTCACTGGCTGCACGATATTCTACTTCTGTTGAAGATAGAGCAACCACATGCTGTTTCTTCTTGTGCCATGAGATTGGTCCGGACCCGAGATGAAAAACATATCCAGAAGTGGATTTACGATCATCAGGAGATCCAGCATAATCTGAGTCTGTGTATCCAAGGAAGAAAAATTTATTATTCTTTCTATATTCCAGGCCATAATTTGTACTACCACGAACATAGTGAAGAACTCTTTTTGCTGCTTTCCAGTGACTCATCATCTTAGGCTCTTGCATGAATCTTGAAAGATATCCCACAGCAAAACTAAGATCTGGCCTGGTATTTGTCAGATATAGGAGACTCCCAATCAACTGACGATAGAGAGTTTCATCTACCTGAGGTGACTCATCATATCAAGATAACTTAAGTCCTTGCTCCATTGGAGTTGCTTTGGACTTACAATTAGTCATCCGATATTTTTCTACTAAAGTCTTGGCATATTTTTTTTGTGTTACTCGTATATGAAATTGTTCTTGAGTAAATTCTAAACCAAGACAATAGTGCAGAAGTCCTAGATCTGTCATTTCAAATGATTGCTTCAAGTCTTTTTTTACTAAGCTAATCATACTTTCTGAGCTTCCTATAATGATCAGATCATCTACGTAAAGTACAAGAATCACTATATCAGACCCATTTTTCTTGATATAGAGATTTGCATCTGAAGGACTTCTTTCAAATCCATGCTGCACAAGGTGACTGTCTATCTTGATGTACCAAGCTCAAGGAGCTTGTTTTAGCCCATACAAGGATTTAATCAATTTGCATACTTTTTGTTCTTTCCCCTTGATCACAAATCCTTCTGGTTGAGTCATGTAGACTTCTTCTTGTAAGTCACCATTCAAGAAAGCACTTTTAACATCCATCTGATGTAATTGCCACCCAAACTGAGCTGCCATGGCACAAAGTACATGAATGGTAGTCATTTTTGTAGTAGGGGCAAAAGTCTCTTCATAATCTATGCCTTCTTTCTGAGCATACCCCTTGGCAACAATCCGGGATTTATGCTTATCAATAGACCCATCTGCCTTATATTTCACTTTGAACACCCATTTGCAGCCTATGGGTTTCTTCCCTTTTGGCAGATCGACTAATTTCCAAGTATTATTTCTAAGGAGAGATTGATGTTCTACATCCATGGCCTCTTTCCACTGTGGTTCATCAAGTGCAAATTGAACCATTGTGGGTTCGTTTATATTCAATGTAGACATATAAATTTTTTCTCCATCCTTTTCTTCCTCTCTATCATTTTCTGTACCCACTGACAAATCATCAAAGTGTTGAGAAAGTTCGTCAACCTCTGAAGTAGATTCTTCCGCTCTCATCTTTTGAGTCATATTTCGAGTACATGGCATATCAAGAGATAGATCTGGAAGATATTTCAACTTAGCATCTCTCAAAGTGCTAGTATACCATTTTGGAATTTTTTGTTTTTGCTGTGGAAGTTGAACCTCCTTCTTAGGCTCTTCTTCATCTAGGTATACAATTGTGGATGTGTCTTTTGATGTGATATTTTCATCAAATATAACATCTCTACTTACATGTGTCTTCTTGGTCTTAGGATCAATCAATCGATAACCTTTTGAGTACTCATCATAGCCAAGAAAGATACACTGCAGGGTTTTCTCATCCGACTTCCTCCTTTTCTGTTTTGGAATGTGCATGAATGCTTTACATCCAAATACCTTCAGATGAGCAATGGAAGGTTTCTTATCACTCCATGCTTCTTGTGGAGTCTTCCCTTGTAGAGCTCTAGTGGGTGCTCTATTTAGAAGGTATGATGTTGTGTTTACTGCTTCTGCCCAATATTGATCCTCAAGATGTGCTCCTTTTAGCATACATCGAACCATTTCCATAATGGAAAGATTTATTCTCTCTGCAACTCCATTCTGCTGAGGTGTATAGGCTATAGTCAGTTGCCTTTTGATTCCATGTTTCTTAAGAAACTCTGAAAACTCTTTAGAGGTGTATTCCCCCACTCGATCTGAGCGGAGGGTCTTGATAAAATATCTCGACTCCTCAACAAGTTTCTTGAACTGTTGAAATTAGAGAAGTGCTTCTGATTTCAACTGAAGAAATAAAACCCACATCTTTCGTGAGTAATCATCAAAAAATAGTTGAAAATACCTTTTCCCACCATAGCTAGTTGACATAGGACCACACAGATCGGTATGTACCAGCTCTAAAGGTTTTGCAGCTCGAGAGGAGCTTGTTTCAAAAGGCACTCGATGTTGCTTCCCTGCTAAGAAATCCGAGCACACTGGTAAGGTAGATGAGAGAGGTGGAAGACCTTTAACCATATCATATTTGTGTAATTCAAGCAGATATCCAGAAGTGAGATGCCCATACCGCCGATGCCAGAGAGATGTGGCCTCCTTTGTAGTTGCAGCCAAAGCAACATGGGGAGTGGAAATAGCATCGAGAATAAACAAGCCATGTTGGTAAGATCCGATGGCAACATGTTTACCACAATGTGTGATAAAGCATCTCTTCTTGCCATTGACAACTCGAAACACGAATTCCATGTTTCTATCCAAAATTTGAGTGACTGAAAGTAGATTATTTGCTAAGCCTGGCACATAGAGAACTTTTTCAATTTGACAATTACCATCAGGAAGAGACACAAAAATATCCCCTTCTCCTTTTACTTGATATACCTGATTATCAGCAATTGTGACTGGCTTACCCTCTTTCTCCACAAAAGTATCAAACCATGATTTATCCCCAGTCATGTGTTTGCTAGCTCCTGAGTCAATATACCATACATCATCTATCTGAGAAGACGAAGTATGAGTCATGAGCACCTTGTGTGATCTTTCAGAGTCAGAATTTGAATTAGAATCAGGAGAAGGTGATTCTGAGTTGGATTCAGAATAAGCTACATGGCCTTTACATTGTTTATGCTTATTGTATTTTTTCTTATGCTTGCCCTTCTTGTGGGAACCTCTCTCATTTGGTTGCTTGTTTTTGAACCAACACCTGTTGGTGTCATGGTTATTCATGTCACAAATTTTGCAATATTTTGTATCTTTTTGCTGAGATTGCTTCCCTTTTCCTTTGGAAGAAGCACCTCCTTTTTGAAACTGGCCTTGATGTTTACCACTTTGCTGAGTGGAGAGAGCATTATCTGGCATGTCATCTTTTTGGACCTGAGTTGCCTCCTCAGTCTGAAGCAAGTTTACCAGTTCCATAAATGAGACTTTTCTACCAGAAAAATTGAGAGAGGTGATCAACATCTTGTAGGAACTTGGTAATGCTCTCAAGATAACAGAATTCAAGACATCATCATCCACAAGTTTTCCCATAGCATTCAATTTTGCTTTCAAATCTGCCACTCTGCATAGGAATATGTCAATTGTTTCTCCAGAACTCATACTGAGATTATGTGGTTGAGTTTGAAGATGAAGAATAGTGGATTGATTTTTCCCTTCATATACTATGAGCAAAGCATCCCAGGCTATCTTACTTGTTGTTGCATCACAAATATGAGGTTGCATCTCATCTGCGGTAGCAAGTAAGATAAATACAAGACTCTTCTTGTCTTTATTATCCCAATCATCTTGATCTGTTCCTGTTGTTTGAGGATGTTTTGCAGTGCCAGAAACTACATCCCATAAATCTTCCAACTGAAGTATGGCTTTCATCTTTGTCTTCCATGGAACAAAGTTAGGACCCTTCAGCAATTGAGAATCTGAGAGATACTTATGAATTGTGGCCATTATGAAAATTTCTTATATCACTGATTGGTCTCCCTTTCTTTATACCTGCCAGATCGTTATATTGTAACCATTCAATATACACCCGCCCTTACGTGAGGGAAACTATAGGTATATAGGAATAGTATACCACTCAATATGTACTCGCCCTTACGAGAGGGAGACTATAAGTACATATGAGAAGCACAATATATTGAACATAGGCGATACTGAAAGAGCATCGTGTTGTTAATGACACCTACCATAGAAAGTTTTATTTCGCATGCGTGGGGCGTAACTTCCCCTAAACACTTTGGAAAAAAGAGCTTTCGTCAGGATTTATGCCTAACAACAATCACGATGTGGGTATGAAATGGGAAAAAACAAAAAACTGGTTTGCCTTATTTCTCCCCAATGATTTATAGAGAACAAGCTCAGACATCGTTGTTGCAGCTATATTAGGCGGTGAATACAGTAGTACAAAGCACGACAACATTACCTGTAAGTGTGGACCAGAGGTATCTCAAATAGCGAACACTACTGTGCAATAAATTGCACAAATAGGGTATAAATTTGGGGTCTTATATATTTTTTTAATTTATGATTGATAATGCAAGAAAAAAGAGTATTTAAATTCAAATAAAAATCATAAATTCCCACAAATTATAGCTCCTATTACAATTTTCCCCTCTTTTTCTGACAATTTTGCAAGTGAAAAAAAATGAAATTGGTGAACTCCCCCCTTCAAATTGCAAAATAGACAAGAATTTGGAAAAAAATACCTAGAGAAACTTTCAAAATTTGTGCTGGCTAGGCGTCACAGGCGTCAATGGTGCTGTTCGGGCGTCAAACAGCCGCTCAGGGCGTCAAAAAACTACGCTGGGCGTCAATGGTGCTGTTCGGCCGTCAAACAGCCGCTCAGGGCGTCAACAGCTTCTCAGGGCGTCAAAAAAACTGCGCTGGGCGTCAACTGCACTGGGCGTCAAAAAATTGTCCCCTAAATCGAATGTGGGTCCATCAGATCCATAGATACCCATACTTAAAGCTCACATTAAGATAAAAATAGAACCACCCGCAGTGTACAAAAGGAATTTTGTAGCCGAATATAAACGTCTTTTTCCCCCCCACATGGATAGAAGTAGGTAAACAGGAATTAGTTCCAACTCCCACATGAGAAATAAAAGTAGAATATCTCGAGAAGAAAATAATCCTAATTGGCCACTGTACATTGCCAACATCAAGAAATGCAACAATTGTGGATTTCGAGTAACTGGCCAAGTAGCTAAAGTAGCTAAAGTAGTAACAAATCCCGTCAATGAAATAAGTCCAATGGAAAGTCCGTCAATTCCTAGTCTCCAATGAAAATGAATAAGATCTATCCAGTTAGAATCCTCTTGTTGCAGAGAGAAGAAATCGTTCCATTATGGAAATGGTTCGATGTATGCTAAAAGGAGCACATCTTGAGGATCAATATTGGGTAGAAGCAGTAAACACAGCATCATACCTTCTAAATAGAGCACCCACTAGAGCTCTACAAGGGAAGACTCCACAAGAAGCATGGAGTGATAAGAAACCTTCCATTGCTCATCTGAAGGTGTTTGGATGTAAAGCATTCATGCACATTCCAAAACAGAAAAGGAGGAAGTCTGGATGAGAAAACCTCTGCAGTGTATCTTTCTTGGCTATGATGAGTACTCAAAAGGTTATCGATTGATTGATCCTAAGACCAAGAAGACACATGTAAGTAGAGATGTTATATTTGATGAAACTCTCACATCAAAAGACACATCCACAACTGTATACCTAGATGAAGAAGAGCCTAAGAAGGAGGTTCAACTTCCACGACAAAAACAAAAAATTCCAAAATGGTATACTAGCACTTTGAGAGATGCTAAGTTGAAATCACTTCCAGATCTATCTCTTGATAGGCCATGTACTCACAGTATGACTCAAAAGATGAGAGCAGAAGAATCTACTTCAGAGGTTGACGAACTTTGTCAACACTTTGATGATTTTTCAGTGGGTACAGAAAATGATAGAGAGGAAGAAAAGGATGGAGAAAAAATTTATATGTCTACATTGAATATAAACGAACCCACAACGGTTCAATCTGCACTTGATGAACCATAGTGGAAAGAGGCCATGGATGTAGAACATCAATCTCTCCTTAAAAATAATACTTGGAAGTTAGTCGATCTTCCAAAAGGGAAGAAACCCATAGGCTGCAAATGGGTGTTCAAAGTGAAGTATAAGGCAGATGGGTCTATTGATAAGCATAAATCCCGGCTTGTTGCAAAGGGATATGCTCAGAAAGAAGGCATAGATTATGAAGATACTTTTGCCCCTACTGCAAAAATGACTACCATTCGTGTACTTTGTGCCATGGGAGCTCAGTTTGGGTGGAAATTACATCAGATGGATGTTAAAAGTGCCTTCTTGAATGGTGACTTACAAGAAGAAGTATACATGACTCAACCAGAAGGATTTGTGGTCAAGGGGAAAGAACAAAAAGTATGCAAATTGATTAAATCCTTGTATGGGCTAAAACAAGCTCCTCGAGCTTGGTATATCAAGATAGACAGTCACCTTGTGCAACATGGATTTGAAAGAAGTCCTTCAGATGCAAATCTCTATATCAAGAAAAATGGTTCTGATATAGTGATTCTTGTACTTTATGTAGATGATCTGATCATTACAGGAAGCTCAGAAAGTATGATTGGCTTAGTGAAAAAAGACTTGAAGCAATCATTTGAAATGACAGATCTAGGACTTCTGCACTATTGTCTTGGTTTAGAATTTACTCAAGAACAATTTCATATTACGAGTAACACAAAAGAAATATGCCAAGACTTTAGTAGAAAAATATCGGATGACTAATTGTAAGTCCAAAGCAACTCCAATGGAGCAAGGACTTAAGTTATCTCGATATGATGAGTCACCTCAGGTAGATGGAACTCTCTATCGCCAGTTGATTGGGAGTCTCCTATATCTGACAAATACCAGGCCAGATCTCAGTTTTGCTGTGGGATATCTTTCAAGATTCATGCAAGAGCCTAAGATGAGTCACTAGAAAGCAGCAAAAAGAGTTCTTCATTATGTTCATGGTAGTACAAATTATGGCCTGGAATATAGAAAGAATAATAAATTTTTCTTACTTGGATACACTGACTCAGATTATGCTGGATCTTTTGATGATCGTAAATCCACTTCTGGATATGTTTTTCATCTCAGGTCTAGACCAATCTCATGGCACAGTAAGAAACAGCATGTGGTTGCTCTATCTTCAACAGAAGCGAGAATATCGTGCGACCAGTGAAGCGATTTGCGAGATAATGTGGTTAAGTCGCATTTTTACAAACATGGGCCTTCCAAAGAATCTTCCACTTCATTTGTTTTGCGACAATCAAGGTGTTTTGAATCTTGTCAAAAATCCAATTTTTCATGAACGTACCAAACATGTTGATACCAGATGTCATTTTATTCGAGATGAAGTTCCAAAGCACCATATACAACTTCAATACATTCCTACTGATGCGCAAGTTGCAAATATCTTTACCAAAGCACTTGGACGTATCAAATATGAAAAATTTTGAGATACTATTGGAATTTTCCAATAATGTAATAAGGGGGGATGTTAGCATATAGCATATGATATATTGTATTTCATTATTTTAAAATATTGCTCGTAGGCGATCTCCTTAGCGTTGGGTAACCAACTCATCGGTTAATCAACCACTTTGTAAATTCTTTATATTGCATTAATGAGAATGTATCCACTACTTCACAAAATTTCATACCCTATTTGTGTAATTTATTGCACAGATTCGGTATTTGAGATACCTCTGGTCCACACTTATAGGTAATGTTGTCATGCTTTGGACTACTGTATTCATCGCCTAATATAGCTGCAACAACGATGTCTGAGCTTGTTCTCTATAAATCGTCGGGGAGAAATAAGGCAAACCAGTTTTTTTATTTTTTCCCATTTCATACCCACATCGTGATTGTTGTTAGGCATAAATCCTAACGAAAGCTTTTTTTCCAAAGTGTTTAGGGGAAGTTACGCCCCACGCATGCGGAATAAAACTTTCTATGGTAGGTGTCATTAACAACACGATGCTCTTTCAATATCACCTATGTTCAATATATTGTGCTTCTCATATGTACTTATAGTCTCCCTCTCGTAAGGGCGAGTACATATTGAGTGGTATACTGTTCCTATATACCTATAGTTTCCCTCACGTAAGGGCGGGTGTATATTGAATGGTTACAATATAACGATCTGGCAGGTATAAAGAAAGGGAGACCAATTGGTGATATAAGGAACCTTCATAATGGCCACAATTCATAAGTATCTCTCAGATTCTCAATTGTTGAAGGGTCCTAACTTTGTTCCATGGAAGACAAAGATGAAAGCCATACTTCAGTTGGAAGATTTATGGGATGTAGTTTCTGGAACTGCAAAACATCCTCAAACAACAGGAACAGATCAAGATGATTGGGATAAGAAAGACAAGAAGAGTCTTGTATTTATCTTACTTGCTACCGCAGATGAGGTGCAACCTCATATTTGTGATGCAAAAACTAGTAAGATAGCCTGGGATGCTTTGCTCACGGTATATGAAGGGAAGAATCAATCCACTATTCTTCACCTTCAAACTCAACTACATAATCTCGAGTATGAGTTCGGAGAAACAGTTGACATATTCCTATGCAGAGTGGCAGATTTGAAAGCAAAATTGAATGCTATGGGAAAACCCGTGGATGATGATGTCTTGAATTCCGTTATCTTGAGAGCATTACCAAGTTCCTACAAGATGTTGATCACCTCTCTCAATGTTTCGCGAGACAAGTCTCATTTGTGGAACTGGTAAACTTGCTTCGGACCGAGGAGGCAACTCGGGTCCGGAAAGATGATATGCCGGATAATGCTCTCTCCACTCAACAAAGTGGTAAACAAGCAAGGCCGGTTTCAAAAAGGAGGTGCTTCTTCCAAAGGAAAAGGGAAGCAATCTCAGCAAAAAGATACAAAATATTGCAAAATTTGTGACATGAATAACCATGACACCAACAAGTGTTGGTTCAAAAACAAGCAACCAAATGAGAGAGGTTCCCACAAGAAGGGCAAGCATAAGAAAAAATACAATAAGCATAAACAATCTAAAGGCCATGTGGCTTATGCTGAATCCAACTCAGACTCACCTTCTCCTGATTCTGATTCTGATTCTGACTCTGAAAGAGCACACAAGGTGCTCATGACTCATACTTCGTCTTCTCAGATAGATGATGTATGGTATATTGACTCAGGAGCTAGCAAACACATGACCGGGGATAAATCCTGGTTTGATACTTTTGTGGAGAAAGAGGGTAAGCCAGTCACAATTGCTGATAATCAGGTATATCAAGTAAAAGGAGAAGGGGATATTTCTGTGTCTCTTCCTGATGGTAATTGTCAAATTGAAAAAGTTCTCTATGTTCCAGGCTTAGCAAATAATCTACTTTCAGTCACTCAAATGTTGGATAGAAACATGGAAGTCGTGTTTCGAGTTGTCAATGGCAAGAAGAGATGCTTTATCACACATTGTGGTAAACATGTTGCCACCGGATCTTACAAACATGGCTTGTTTATTCTCGATGCTATTTCCACTCCCCATGTTGCTTTGGCTGCAACTACAAAGGAGGCCACCTCTCTCTGGCATCGACGGTATGGGCATCTCAGTTCTGGATATTTGCTTGAATTACACAAATATGGGATGGTGAAAGGTCTTCCACCTCTCTCATCTATCTTACCAGTGTGCTCGGATTGCTTAGCAGGGAAGCAACATCGAGTGCCTTTTGAAGCAAGCTCCTCTCGAGCTACAAAACCTTTAGAGCTGGTACATACCGATCTGTGTGGTCCTATGCCAACTAGCTATGGTGGGAAAAGGTATTTTCAACTATTCGTTGATGATTACTCATGGAAGATGTGGGTTTTCTTTCTTCAGTTGAAATCAGAAGCACTTCTCTACTTTCAACAGTTCAAGAAACTTGTTGAGAAGGAGTCGGGATGTTTGATCAAGACCCTCCGCTCAGATCGAGGGGGGGAATACACCTCTAAAGAGTTTTCAGAGTTTCTTAAGAAACATGGGATCAAAAGGCAATTGACTACAGCCTATACACCTCAGAAAAATGGAGTTGCAGAGAGAAGAAATCGTTCCATTATGGAAATGGTTCGATGTATGCTAAAAGGAGCACATCTTGAGGATCAATATTGGGTAGAAGCAGTAAACACAACATCATACCTCCTAAATAGAGCACCCACTAGAGCTCTACAAGGGAAGACTCCACAAGAAGCATGGAGTGATAAGAAACCTTCCATTTCTCATCTGAAGGTGTTTGGATGTAAAGCATTCATGCACATTCCAAAACAGAAAAGAAGGAAGCTGGATGAGAAAACCCTGGAGTGTATCTTTCTTGGCTATGATGAGTACTCAAAAGGTTATCGATTGATTGATCCTAAGACCAAGAAGACACATGTAAGTAGAGATGTTATATTTGATGAAACTCTCACATCAAAAGACACATCCACAATTGTATACCTAGATGAAGAAGAGCCTAAGAAGGAGGTTCAACTTCCACAACAAAAACAAAAAATTCCAAAATGGTATACTAGCACTTTGAGAGATGCTAAGTTGAAATCCCTTCCAGATCTATCTCTTGATAGGCCATGTACTCGTAGTATGACTCAAAATATGAGAGCAGAAGAATCTACTTCAGAGGTTGACGAACTTTGTCAACACTTTGATGATTTGTCAGTGGGTACAGAAAATGATAGAGAGGAAGAAAAGGATGGAGAAAAAATTTATATGTCTACATTGAATACAAACGAACCCACAACGGTTCAATCTGCACTTGATGAACCACAGTGGAAAGAGGCCATGGATGTAGAACATCAATCTCTCCTTAAAAATAATACTTGGAAGTTAGTCGATCTGCCAAAAGGAAAGAAACCCATAGGTCTACAAATGGGTGTTCAAAGTGAAGTATAAGGAAGATGGGTCTATTGATAAGCATAAAGCCCGGCTTGTTGCAAAGGGATATGCTCAGAAAGAAGGCATAGATTATGAAGAGACTTTTGCCCCTACTACAAAAATGACTACCATTCATGTACTTTGTGCCATGGGAGCTCAGTTTGGGTGGAAATTACATCATATGGATGTTAAAAGTGCCTTCTTGAATGGTGACTTACAAGAAGAAGTATACATGACTCAACCAGAAGGATTTGTGGTTAAGGGGAAAGAACAAAAAGTATGCAAGTTGATTAAATCCTTGTATGGGCTAAAACAAGCTCCTCGAGCTTGGTATATCAAGATAGACAGTCACCTTGTGCAGCATGATTTCATAAGAAGTCCTTCAGATGCAAATCTCTATATCAAGAAAAATGGTTCTGATATAGTGATTCTTGTACTTTATGTAGATGATCTGATCATCACAGGAAGCTCAGAAAGAATGATTGGCTTAGTGAAAAATGACTTGAAGCAATCATTTGAAATGACAGATCTAGGACTTCTGCACTATTGTCTTGGTTTAGAATTTACTCAAGAAAAATTTCATATTCGAGTAACACAAAAGAAATATGCCAAGACTTTAGTAGAAAAATATCGGATGACTAATTGTAAGTCCAAAGCAACTCCAATGGAGCAAGGACTTAAGTTATCTCGATATGATGAGTCACCTCAGGTAGATGGAACTCTCTATCGCCGATTGATTGGGAGTCTCCTATATCTGACAAATACCAAGCCAGATCTCAGTTTTGTTGTGGGATATCTTTCAAGATTCATGCAAGAGCCTAAGATGAGTCACTGGAAAGCAGCAAAAAGAGTTCTTCATTATGTTCATGGTAGTACAAATTATGGCCTGGAATATAGAAAGAATAATAATTTTTTCTTACTTGGATACACGGACTCAGATTATGCTTGGATCTCTTGATGATCGTAAATCCACTTCTGGATATGTTTTTCATCTAGGATCTGGACCAATCTCATGGCACAGTAAGAAACAGCATGTGGTTGCTCTATCTTCAACAGAAGCAGAATATCGTGCAGCCAGTGAAGAAGTGTGCGAGATAATGTGGTTAAGTCGCATTTTTACAAACATGGGCCTTCCAAAGAATCTTCCACTTCATTTGTTTTGCGACAATCAAGGTGTTTTGAATCTTGTCAAAAATCCAATTTTTCATGAACGTACCAAACATGTTGATACGAGATGTCATTTTATTCGAGATGAAGTTCCAAAGCACCATATACAACTTCAATACATTCCTACTGATGCGCAAGTTGCAGATATCTTTACCAAAGCACTTGGACGTATCAAATATGAAAAATTTTGAGATACTATTGGAATTTGCCAATAATGTAATAAGGGGGGATGTTAGATATAGCATATGATATATTGTATTTCATTATTTCAAAATAATCGCTCGTAGGCGATCTCCAAGTTGGTTGGGTAACCAACTAGTTGGTTAACAATTGTACCACTTTGTAAATATTTATATTGCCATCAATGAGAATGTATCCACTACTTCGCGAAATTCTTCATGTTAGAGCATATGACATATTGTATTTCATTATTTTAAAATATTGCTCGTAGGCAATCTCCAAGTTAGGTTGATTAACCAACTCATCGGTTAATCAACTGCTTCAACTGTTTGTAAATCTTTATATTGCCATCAATGAGAATGTATCCACTACTTCACGAAATTCTTCATGGCATCAGAGCTGCGGACAGACCTGCCTGGCGGACGGACCTGACACAGACAAGACAAAGCCTGGCGGACGGAAGCGGACGACGGACCGGACAGAAGCGGGCGACAGACAAAGCTCGGCGGACGAAAGGAGAGGGCCGAGGGCCTGGCATGGGAGACCGGACGGAAGCGGACGACAGACAACGCAAACAAAACACAAACCGAGACAAGACGATGCAACAGAATGCAAACCGAGACGGGATGACGCAAACCAAGGCGGGGAGACTCTACGGCGGTTCGGGGAGACGGCTGAGGCAAAAGGGCGAGGGGGGTGGTTGCCCAAAGGCAACCGAAAGGCTATGGTGCCTTTCGTTCTTTTCAAGCCTCCCACAATGGCCGCATAGGCCATGTGGGATAAAAAAATTATTTGCCTATCTCCGGCCCCGAGGATCTAAATAGATCCTGTCTTCGGAGTAGTTTCGTCGGGTCGTCTGGCTCCCGTGGTCAGGGTGCTGCATGGTGGATAGTAGGTTTCGGTTTCGACTCCCTTCGGGGATGATTTTTTGATGCCCGGCAGTTGACGCCAGCGTATTTTTTACGCCCGAGCGTTGACGCCAGCGGTTTGAGCCGAACACACCATTGACGCCCGATTTTTTGACGCCCTGAGCGGCTATTTGATGCCCGAACAGCACCATTGACGCCTGTGACGCCTAGCCAGCACAAATTTTGAAAGTTTCTCTAGGTATTTTTTTCCAAATTCTTGTCTATTTTGCAATTTGAAGGGGGGAGTTCACCAATTTCATTGTTTTTCACTTGCAAAATTGTCAGACAAAGGGGGAAAATTGTAATAGGAGCTATAATTTGCGGGCATTTATGATTTTTATTTGCATTTAAATACTCTTTTTTCTTGCATTATCAATCATAAATTAAAAAAATATATAAGACCCCAAATTTATACCCTATTTGTGCAATTTATTGCACAACAGCGATTCGGTATTTGAGATACCTCTGGTCCACACTTACAGGTAATGTTGTCGTGCTTTGGACTACTGTATTCGCCGCCTAATATAGCTGCAACAACGACGTCTGAGCTTGTTCTCTATAAATCGTCGGGGAGAAATAAGGCAAACCAGTTTTTTGTTTTTTCCCATTTCATACCCACATCGTGATTGTTGTTAGGCGTAAATCCTGACGAAAGCTCTTTTTTCCAAAGTGTTTAGGGGAAGTTACGCCCCACGCATGCGGAATAAAACTTTCTATGGTAGGTGTCATTAACAACACGATGCTCTTTCGAGTATCGCCTATGTTCAATATATTGTGCTTCTCATATGTACTTATAGTCTCCCTCTCGTAAGGGCGAGTACATATTGAGTGGTATATTGTTCCTATATACCTATAGTTTCCCTCACGTAAGGGCGGGTGTATATTGAATGGTTACAATATAACGATCTGGCAGGTATAAAGAAAGGGAGACCAATTGGTGATATAAGGAACTTTCATAATGGCCACAATTCATAAGTATCTCTCAGATTCTCAATTGCTGAAGGGTCCTAACTTTGTTCCATGGAAGACAAAGATGAAAGCCATACTTCAGTTGGAAGATTTATGGGATGTAGTTTCTGGCACTGAAAAACGTCCTCAAACAACAGGAACAGATCAAGATGATTGGGATAAGAAAGACAAGAAGAGTCTTGTATTTATCTTACTTGCTACCGCAGATGAGGTGCAGCCTCATATTTGTGATGCCACAACTAGTAAGATAGCCTGGGATGCTTTGCTCACAGTATATGAAGGGAAGAATCAATCCACTATTCTTCATCTTCAAACTCAACTACATAATCTCAGTATGAGTTCTGGAGAAACAGTTGACATATTCCTATGCAGAGTGGCAGATTTGAAAGCAAAATTGAATGCTATGGGAAAACCTGTGGATGATGATGTCTTGAATTCTGTTATCTTGAGAGCATTACCAAGTTCCTACAAGATGTTGATCACCTCTCTCAATGTTTCCGCGAGACAAGTCTCATTTGTGGAACTGGTAAACTTGCTTCGGACCGAGGAGGCAACTCGAGGTCCGAGAAAGATGACATGCCGAGATAATGCTCTCTCCACTCAAGCAAAGTGGTAAAAAGCAAGGCCAGTTTCAAAAAGGAGGTGCTTCTTCCAAAGGAAAAGGGAAGCAATCTCAGCAAAAAGATACAAAATATTGCAAAATTTGTGACATGAATAACCATGACACCAACAGGTGTTGGTTCAAAAACAAGCAACCAAATGAGAGAGGTTCCCACAAGAAGGGCAAGCATAAGAAAAAATACAATAAGCATAAACAATCTAAAGGCCATGTAGCTTATGCTGAATCCAACTCAGAATCACCTTCTCCTGATTCTGATTCGATTCTGACTCGAAAAGAGCACACAAGGTGCTCATGACTCATACTTCGTCTTCTCAGATAGATGATGTATGGTATATTGACTCAGGAGCTAGCAAACACATGACTGGGGATAAATCATGGTTTGATACTTTTGTGGAGAAATAGGGTAAGCCAGTCACAATTGCTGATAATCGGGTATATCAAGTAAAAGGAGAAGGGGATATTTCTGTGTCTCTTCCCGATGGTAATTGTCAAATTGAAAAAGTTCTCTATGTGCCGAGGCTTAGCAAATAATCTACTTTCAGTCACTCAAATGTTGGATAGAAACATGGAAGTCGTGTTTCGAGTTGTCAATGGCAAGAAGAGATGCTTTATCACACATTGTGGTAAACATGTTGCCACCGGATCTTACCAACATGGCTTGTTTATTCTCGATGCTATTTCCACTCCCCATGTTGCTTTGGCTGCAACTACAAAGGAGGCCACCTCTCTCTGGCATCGGCGGTATGGGCATCTCAGTTCTGGATATCTGCTTGAATTACACAAATATGAGATGGTTAAAGGTCTTCCACCTCTCTCATCTACCTTACCAGTGTGCTCGGATTGCTTAGCAGGGAAGCAACATCGAGTGCCTTTTGAAACAAGCTCCTCTCGAGCTGCAAAACCTTTAGAGCTGGTACATACCGATCTGTGTGGTCCTATGTCAACTAGCTATGGTGGGAAAAGGTATTTTCAACTATTCGTTGATGATTACTCATGGAAGATGTGGGTTTTCTTTCTTCAGTTGAAATCAGAAGCACTTCTCTACTTTCAACAGTTCAAGAAACTTGTTGAGAAGGAGTCGGGATATTTTATCAAGACCCTCCGCTCAGATCGAGGGGGGGAATACACCTCTGGAGAGTTTTCAGAGTTTCTTAAGAAACATGGAATCAAAAGGCAACTGACTACAGCCTATACACCTCAGCAGAATGGAGTTGCAGAGAGAAGAAATCGTTCCATTATGGAAATGGTTCGATGTATGCTAAAAGGAGCACATCTTGAGGATCAATATTGGGCAGAAGCAGTAAACACAACATCATACCTTCTAAATAGAGCACCCACTAGAGCTCTACAAGGGAAGACTCCACAAGAAGCATGGAGTGATAAGAAACCTTCCATTGCTCATCTGAAGGTGTTTGGATGTAAAGCATTCATGCACATTCCAAAACAGAAAAGGAGGAAGCTGGATGAGAAAACCCTGCAGTGTATCTTTCTTGGCTATGATGAGTACTCAAAAGGTTATCGATTGATTGATCCTAAGACCAAGAAGACACATGTAAGTAGAGATGTTATATTTGATGAAACTCTCACATCAAAAGACACATCTACAATTGTATACCTAGATGAAGAAGAGCCTAAGAAGGAGGTTCAACTTCCACAGCAAAAACAAAAAATTCCAAAATGGTATACTAGCACTTTGAGAGATGCTAAGTTGAAATCCCTTCCGGATCTATCTCTTGATAGGCCATGTACTCGCAGTATGACTCAAAATATGAGAGCGAGAAGAATCTACTTCAGAGGTTGACGAACTTTGTCAACACTTTGATGATTTGTCAGTGGGTACAGAAAATGATAGAGAGGAAGAAAAGGATGGAGAAAAAATTTATATGTCTACATTGAATATAAACGAACCCACAACGGTTCAATCTGCACTTGATGAACCACAGTGGAAAGAGGCCATGGATGTAGAACATCAATCTCTCCTTAGAAATAATACTTGGAAATTAGTCGATCTGCCAAAAGGGAAGAAACCCATAGGCTGCAAATGGGTGTTCAAAGTGAAATATAAGGCAGATGGGTCTATTGATAAGCATAAATCCCGGCTTGTTGCCAAGGGGTATGCTCAGAAAGAAGGCATAGATTATGAAGAGACTTTTGCCCCTATTGCAAAAATGACTACCATTCGTGTACTTTGTGCCATGGCAGCTCAGTTTGGGTGGCAATTACATCAGATGGATGTTAAAAGTGCTTTCTTGAATGGTGACTTACAAGAAGAAGTCTACATGACTCAACCAGAAGGATTTGTGATCAAGGGGAAAGAACAAAAAGTATGCAAATTGATTAAATCCTTGTATGGGCTAAAACAAGCTCCTCGAGCTTGGTACATCAAGATAGACAGTCACCTTGTGCAGCATGGATTTGAAAGAAGTCCTTCAGATGCAAATCTCTATATCAAGAAAAATGGGTCTGATATAGTGATTCTTGTACTTTACGTAGATGATCTGATCATTACAGGAAGCTCAGAAAGTATGATTAGCTTAGTAAAAAAAGACTTGAAGCAATCATTTGAAATGACAGATCTAGGACTTCTGCACTATTGTCTTGGTTTAGAATTTACTCAAGAACAATTTCATATACGAGTAACACAAAAAAAATATGCCAAGACTTTAGTAGAAAAATATCGGATGACTAATTGTAAGTCCAAAGCAACTCCAATGGAGCAAGGACTTAAGTTATCTCGATATGATGAGTCACCTCAGGTAGATGGAACTCTCTATCGTCAGTTGATTGGGAGTCTCCTATATCTGACAAATACCAGGCCAGATCTCAGTTTTGTTGTGGGATATCTTTCAAGATTCATGCAAGAGCCTAAGATGAGTCACTGGAAAGCAAGCAAAAAGAGTTCTTCACTATGTTCATGGTAGTACAAATTATGGCCTGGAATATAGAAAGAATAATAAATTTTTCTTACTTGGATACACAGACTCAGATTATGTTTGGATCTCTTGATGATCGTAAATCCACTTCTGGATATGTTTTTCATCTCGGGTCTGGACCAATCTCATGGCACAGTAAGAAACAACATGTGGTTGCTCTATCTTCAACGAAGCAGAATATCGTGCAGCCAGTGAAGCAGTGTGCGAGATAATGTGGTTAAGTCGCATTTTTACAAACATGGGCCTTCCAAAGAATCTTCCACTTCATTTGTTTTGCGACAATCAAGGTGTTTTGAATCTTGTAAAAAATCCAATTTTTCATGAACGTACCAAACATGTTGATACCGGATGTCATTTTATTCGGGATGAAGTTCCAAAGCACCATATACAACTCCAATACATTCCTACTGATGAGCAAGTTGCCGATATCTTTACCAAAGCACTTGGCCGTATCAAATATGAGAAATTTCGAGCAACTATTGGAATTTGCCAATAATGAAATAAGGGGGGATGTTAGAGCATATGACATATTGTATTTCATTATTTTAAAATATTGCTCGTAGGCAATCTCCAAGTTAGGTTGATTAACCAACTCATCGGTTAATCAACTGCTTCAACTGTTTGTAAATCTTTATATTGCCATCAATGAGAATGTATCCACTACTTCGCGAAATTCTTCATGTTAGAGCATATGACATATTGTATTTCATTATTTTAAAATATTGCTCGTAGGCAATCTCAACTGCTTCAACTGTTTGTAAATATTTATATTGCCATCAATGAGAATGTATCCACTACTTCACGAAATTCTTCATGGAGATTTTTTTGAGCAAGGCCTACCCATTGAGTGATACTGGCCCAGGTCAACTCAGCACTCCTTGGGTAGGCTGGAGTGGCGAACCAGGCAATGGACAGAAAGGAGCCAAGCTTGACAATATGATCAGACGAAGCCAAACCTGAGACGAAAGCGAGAATGGAACCAAAAGTGAGAAGCCTCGAGTGCAAATGAGCGGACATGGATATAATAAAACCTCAACCCGGAGGCGGGAAGCGAGGGGTGGACGCTGACCTCAGCGTGAGGACCAGGATGCAACAACGGCCACAGGCAGGACTCGTCAGCCAACAGATTTTATAGGGAGGCATTGTGCAAAAGCCGAACGGCAGAGTAGCTGCTGAGCTTGCGAAGACCAACAGCTTACCTTTGTGAAACTCTTCCCTCCAAGATAATATAGAAACATGAATAAAAAAAGAATTGTTACTATCTTAATTAAAGGTCAATAATAGATCTGTTCTTAAGGATAATTCAGTGATTAAAGTAACCACAATCATGAAGTCACATATGATGTATACGAATACATGTTTCATTTTTACTTCCCTTTTGTCTCAAATACTTGCAGCAAAGCTAGTTGTTTGCTTTTATATGTACGTTTTGAAAAATACTAAACCATTGATGGCCATCTGGCAAACCTACCGTGGCTTAAACTTAATACCAACTAAGCAATGATTTGGTCTCTAATCAGTGTATTTGTTGGCATTCAAACCACCATTAAATTTTTGGCGCTAGCCTTGATTGCAAGTTTCACGATGTTTTGTGCATTGTGTTCCTTTTCGATTTAGAGGGGAGATTACTTAATTCTAGCTTTCTCACTTACATACTTATCACCTAACGAAACAATTAATAGAGGCCCTACTTAGCGACACTATTATGTACCCTTGCATTAATACTCTTTCTTCTGTAGCAATGTAAAGATTTGACCCCCGCTTGGATAAGTTAACAGCCGCCTATTTGCTTGAGAACGGTTACTTGCTACAGCGCGTCACCAGGTGTTGAAATAACCTCTGACGCCTTTTCAGAGCCCAATGTGTTATTTTTGAATCATGCCCAGCATTTACAAACCTTGATTCACACCCGCGTTATGCCCCCGAAAGCATACTCTCATGATGTTGAAAATAAGAGTAACAATTTTGCACAGATTTCTAGATATTGTGACGGTGAGTATATGCCATTGCCAACACCAATCTTGACAGCCTTTCTCAGATTGTTTAGAGAAGTTCGCCCCAGCATGCGGAATAAAACTTTCTATGGTAGGTGTCCCATTAACAACTTGATGCTCCTTTAATCGCCTATGTTCAATCCTATAGTGTGTTTCCTCATATGTAGCTTACCATACTCCCTCTCGAGGCGTGATATTGAGTGGTATAGTTCATGTTCCTCTATACCTATAGTTTCCCTCACGTAAGGGCGGGTTTATATTGAATGGTTACAATATAACGATCTGGCAGGTATAAATAAAGGGAGACCAATTGGTGATATAAGGAAATTTCATAATGGCCACAATTCATAAGTATCTCTCAAATTCTCAATGGCTGAAGGGTCCTAACTTTGTTCCATGGAAGACAAAGATGAAAGCCATACTTCAGTTGGAAGATTTATGGGATGTAGTTTCTGGCACTGCAAAACATCCTCAAACAACAGGAACAGATCAAGATGATTGGGATAAGAAAGACAAGAAGAGTCTTGTATTTATCTTACTTGCTATCGCAGATGAGGTGCAGCCTCATATTTGTGATGCAACAACTAGTAAGATAGCCTAGGATGCTTTGCTCATAGTATATGAAGGGAAGAATAAATCCACTATTCTTCATCTTCAAACTCAACTACATAATCTCAGTATGAGTTCTGGAGAAACAGTTGACATATTCCTATGCAGAGTGGCAGATTTGAAAGCAAAATTGAATGCTATGGGAAAACCTGTGGATGATGATGTCTTGAATTCTGTTATCTTGAGAGAATTACCAAGTTCCTACAAGATGTTGATCACCTATCTCAATGTTTCTGGCAGACAATTCTCATTTGTGGAACTGGTAAACTTGCTTCGGATCGAGGAGGCAACTCGGGTCCGGAAAGATGACATGCCGGATAATGCTCTCTCCACTCGGAAAAGTGGTAAACAAGAAGGCCAGGCTTCAAAAAGGAGGTGCTTCTTCCAAAGGAAAAGGGAAGCAATCTCAGCAAAAAGATACAAAATATTGCAAAATTTGTGACATGAATAACCATGACACCAACAGGTGTTGGTTCAAAAACAAGCAACCAAATGAGAGAGGTTCCCACAAGAAGGGCAAGCATAAGAAAAAATACAATAAGCATAAACAATCTAAAGGCCATGTAGCTTATGCTGAATCCAACTCAGAATCACCTTTTCCTGATTCTGATTCTGATTTTGACTCTGAAATAGCACACAAGGTGCTCATGACTCATACTTCGTCTTCTCAGATAGATGATGTATGGTATATTGACTCAGGAGCTAGCAAACACATGACTGGGGATAAATCATGGTTTGATACTTTTTTGGAGAAAGAGGGTAAGCCAGTCATAATTGTCGATAATCGGTATATCAAGTAAAAGGAGAAGGGGATATTTCTGTGTCTCTTCCTGATGGTAATTGTCAAATTGAAAAAGTTCTCTATGTGCCAGGCTTAGCAAATAATCTACTTTCAGTCACTCAAATGTTGGATAGAAACATGGAAGTCATGTTTCGAGTTGTCAATGGCAAGAAGAGATGCTTTATCACACATTGTGGTAAACATGTTGCCACCGGATCTTACCAACATGGCTTGTTTATTCTCGATGCTATTTCCACTCCCCATGTTGCTTTGGCTGCAACTACAAAGGAGGCTACCTCTCTCTGGAATTAGTGGTATGGGCATCTCAGTTCTAGATATCTGCTTGAATTACACAAATATGATATGGTTAAAGGTCTTCCACCTCTCTCATCTACCTTACCAGTGTGCTCGGATTGCTTAGGAGGGAAGCAACATCGAGTGCCTTTTGAAACAAGCTCCTCTCGAGCTACAAAACCTTTAGAGCTGGTACATACCGATCTGTGTGGTCCTATGTCAACTAGCTATGGTGGGAACAGGTATTTTCAACTGTTCGTTGATGATTACTCATGGAAGATGTGGGTTTTCTTTCTTCGATTGAAATCAGAAGCACTTCTCTACTTTCAACAGTTCAAGAAACTTGTTGAGAAGGAGTCGGGATATTTTATCAAGACCCTCCGCTCAGATCGAGGGGGGGAATACACCTCTGAAGATTTTTTAGAGTTTCTTAAGAAACATGGAATCAAAAGGCAATTGACTATAGCCTATACACCTCAGCAGAATGGAGTTGCAGAGAGAAGAAATCGTTCCATTATGGAAATGGTTCGATGTATGCTAAAAGGAGCACATCTTGAGGATCAATATTGGGTAGAAGTAGTAAACACAGCATCATACCTTCTAAATAGAGCACCCACTAGAGCTCTACAAGGGAAGACTCCACAAGAAGCATGGAGTGATAAGAAACCTTCCATTGCTCATCTGAAGGTGTTTGGATGTAAAGCATTCATGCACATTCCAAAACAGAAAAGGAGGAAGTCTGGATGAGAAAACCTCGTAGTGTATCTTTCTTGGCTATGATGAGTACTCAAAAGGTTATCGATTGATTGATCCTAAGACCAAGAAGACACATGTAAGTAGAGATGTTATATTTGATGAAACTCTCACATCAAAAGACACATCCACAATTGTATACCTAGATGAAGAAGAGCCTAAGAAGGAGGTTCAACTTCCACAGCAAAAACAAAAAATAGAGAAACTTTCAAAATTTGTGCTGGCTAGGCATCACAGGCATCAATGGTGCTGTTCGGGCATCAAACAGCCGCTCAGGGCATCAAAAAACTGTGCTAGGCATCAATGGTGCTGTTCGGCCGTCAAACAGCCGCTCAGGGCGTCAAAAAAACTGCGCTGGGCATCAACTGTGCTGGGCGTCAAAAAATCATCCCCGAAGGGAGTCGAAACCGAAACCTACTGTCCACCATGCGGCACCCTGACCACGGGAGCCAGACGACCCAAAGAAACTACTCCGAAGATAGGATCTATTTAGATCCTCGGGGCCGGAGATAGGCAAATAATTTTTTTTATCCCACATGGCCTATGCGGCCATTATGGGAGGCTTGAAAAGAACGGAAGGCACCATAGCCTTTCGGTTGCCTTCGGGAAACCACCCCCAGTCCAGTCCGCCCTTTTGCCTCAGCTGTCTCCCCGAACCATCGCAGATTCTCCCCAACTTGGTTTGCATCGTCCCGTCTCAGTTTGCGTTCTGTTGCGTCGTCCCGTCTCAGTTTGCATTCTTTTTGCGTTGTCTGTCGTCTGCTTCCGTTCGGTCTCCCGTGCCAGGCCCTCGGCCCTGCGTCCTGTCAGCTTTTTCTGTCGTTCGCTTCCGTCCGGTCCGCCATGCTTTGTCTGTCGCCTGCTTCTGTCTGGTCCATCATCCACTTTCGTCCGCTAGGCTTTGTCTTGTCTGTGTCAGGTCCGTCTGCCAGGCAGGTCTGTCCGCAACTCTGATGCCATGAAGAATTTCACGAAGTAGTGGATACATTCTCATTGATGGTAATATAAATATTTACAAACAGTTGAAGCAGTTGATTGATTGATGAGTTGGTTAATCAACCTAACTTGGATATTGCCTACGAGCAATATTTTAAAATAATGAAATACAATATGTCATATGCTCTAACAAGTTGTCCATGTGTACATGAGTCTATAAATAGGAATATGAAGTGTTATAGGAATATGGAAGACCAAGAGTCGTATTCTATTATATATTGGCATTTTTAGTAGAGAGAAAAGAGGATGAGAGTTAAAAAGCACAATAGAGTAGAATACATGCTCAAGTTAGATACAATGTAGAGCATGTATAAAGAATGAAGCATTTGAGATATCCACATTTTGTATGAAGATCCCATTTTCATGAGCTTTCATTAATGGCAGTTTTATGAGTTATTATAGAAGTTTCTTATGATTTTTACATGCTTATTATATTTTCATTATCATATATTTAGTATTGCATGTTCATTTTATGCATTATGGTTGCATTTCATTAAGTATTTTAGCATAAAAATCTAACATGGATATGGTTGCATCCCTTATCCTCTTAGATTTGGATAAAAAACAAGCCATAACTTTCATTTGATAAATTATAAAGCCTTCAATATTATATTCTATCTAGATTTCTCTATGAGTATTTTTGTAAAGGTGTCTCCTTCTCCTGATCCTTGGTAAAAGGATATATTCATCTTCCTTAGGGATGACACATTGTCTATCTAAACCACATTAAGCACAATAACCTTAAGCAATATACTTGTAGGCATGTCATCATTGGAAATATATTATAAAGTATTTAAAGTTGTATAAAGTAATGATAAATAATAAGCAATTATTTAAACACAACTAAATGAGATTAAAACAGTTAAAACTATGATGTAATAAAATAATATTTGCAAAAATATTTTTAAAACAATAAAAATCATAATATCACTATTTATATAATTAATTTAAAACATTTTAATATTTTTTAAAGATCTAATGACCATAATATATATAATAACTATACGTCCGCATAACTAAACTATATGTTGGTATAGATTGATATTATAGGAAGGGTTTTCATACATAGTTGTGAATTTAATATTATAATATTATCCTTAGTTAAATTTATTATTATTATTTTTTTAATTTAATGAGCTTTTTATCATATAATGATATGTTTTAAACGCTAAAAAATTTGCATTTATACTATAAACATATTATTATATTAATTATAACATAAATTATATTTTATAATAGTTTGACTTATTAATTTGAATTAATTAATCACAATTTATTAAATCTTATTTTTGTAATTTAGTAACAAACCATGACTTGGGTGATATGTTAGCATAGTATGATGACCAACGTAGAGACCAATCCATTTTCTACATTGATTGGACTTTGGCCAATTATAAAGTCTTCAACACCCTTTTAGATAAGCTTTATCTAGTTATAGTGTTTTCTTCCCATAAACATAGAAACTAAATGCTTAGCCATAATACATTTGTTATCATGATGGTTTATCCCTTGCAATATCCCATATTGAACTCTTACCTCTTAATAAAATTGATATGTGGTTTATCATACTTAGCAAACTCAAACTTGAGTTTATCATCCAAAATTCTATGAAATATCAAATCATCATTCACCAACTAGCAATTTCATGCTTAGAAGACAGGCATCTCTTAGTTGTAGACTTATCATATGAGTCAATATTTAAGCTATAAGTCGATCAATTTGATTCTTAGAATTTGTACTTTGATGATACTTGATATGTCAAAGAGCAAGGATAGGAGTAATTTTGGTTACCCATTAGCAACAATTGATCCATTTGTCAGTACAACTTATGTTTTTTCTATATCAACAAAGATCTTGTCCTAGGGATTCATGCACCATTGGCTTTGTAGGTTATAATCCTATATATTTTTAAATATTCATAGCATGTAGCCAACAAAGTTAATGTTGGTGATATAATAAAAGATGAAAATATTAAGTCATATAAAGACATCACCACTAATCTAATGGTTACTTTTTAAAAAATCACTATAAAAAATATTATGAGGTCTAGTTATTGCCATGTCATTGTTATGGATATGGTTGCATCCATTACTCTCTTATATTTGGAGAACAAACAAACCACAATTTTCATTTGACAAATTAGAGAGCATTTCATCTCATATTCTATCTAGCTTTCTCTATGAGTCTTTTTCGTAAAGGAATTTCCTTTTGTTGATATTTGGTACAAGGATATCTTCACCTTAGGGATGACACATTGTTTGACTATCTAAACCACATTAAGCACAAGATATTTAAGCAATATACTTGTAGGTATGTCATCACTAGAAATATCTTATGCACCCATTCCTATGTGGGAATATTGCTTAGGTTCCTAAGCTTAGTTGAATTCCAAGCAAACATCAAAGAGGACCATGATGGATCAAGTGGTGGTCACTTTAGTTGTGTTGTCATCACCAAAAATACCTATGGATGATTTATTATTGCAACTTCATAGAAAAAGAATCTTGAAACTATGTCAAGAGGTGTGATAAGTGTGTGATAACCTTATCCATGCTCCATCCTAAGCTCTTCAACCCTTGATTTCTCCTTAGCTATTTTTCATTTGGGTTTTAGAAATAATTTCAGAAGATCAACATAGTATGATATTATGAATATAAGTTCATCATAATAGCTAATGAATACTTCACTAAATGGGTCAAAGCTATACCTTTAGTTTCAATTACTAGATTCCAAGTATCCATGTTTATAATTAATAAAATTATTAACTTCTACGACATTCCTTTGGTGCTAATTTTTTATAATAGAACACCTTTTTAGAATAAGGATGTGAAAAATAAATTATGTTAAATACAAAATTCATCATAAATAGTTGATGTATTACTATCCTCAAGGTAATAAATAAGCTAAATATTCTAACAAGACTCTTGTCAAGATCCTAATAAGCTCATCAACAAAATTGTTCAAGATAGGCATCTCCAACCCTATCATTCCTTGAAATCCTATGACACTAATATTCAAACTCCCAGTAGTGTGATTCCCTATTCTTTGGTTTATGAAACTAAAAGCATCATGCCTTTTGAGCTTAAGGTGATTTCCTAACATATTTTATCAAAATATTCCTCTTCCAAATATAAATATTTGTTTTCCCATCTAATCCAGATGGAACTACTTGATGAAAAGTGGATCCATACCCTAGAGAACTTGTGAGCTACCAGAAAAAGCTTACGCATACCTCTAAGAAAAATATATGATCTTTCTCCTTCAAGGTTGATAATATTATTATTTAAGAGAACCAAAAGAACACCAATGCCAAAACTAATATCAAAGGTAAGTTTAAGCCTTATTGTATAGGTCCATTCATCATAGCCTCCAATTTTGGTTCAAGTTCTTACCACCTTGCCATGCTTGATAGAAAATAACTTATAGAAATATTGAACATAAGTCATCTTAAAATGTATCACATTTGATTCTACATTGGTTGCCTATTTATATTAGTTGTCTATTGTTGCTTTCTTACATCTTGCTTGATTTCATATTTTTTTGCATGCATGTGTTTGTCTATGTCTAGACTATATATTGCATCTCAAGTCAATGATCCAAAATGACATGTAAATGATGATCATAATAAAGTTAGTTCATTACACTAAGTGACTGATGTGAGTGTATCCTCCTAGTCCCATATTTGTAAACCAAAATAGGGTTTGTGCAATAATTTATATATATCATCAATATTTCTATTATAATCTAGTTTACCTTAAACCATATCATCATATTCTAAATTATCAATCAAAATATATTTCCACATGATGAATATTATAAAAATTCTAAGTGTTGATGGTAAAATCAAATCAAAATATTCTATCTCATAAATCACTACATGATGAATATTGCAAATTTTTTAGGTACTAATATCATAATCAATATTATCATCTATTATTTACCATGTATCACCTTGTATGGGGGCAACAAATTAATAAGAAATTTGGCTTCCCAATTAGGGGTATTATTCATTGCTACACCAATGAATCACATGTACTCTATAATACTTCTCTATGATGCAAATAAATATAATAAAAATTCATTTAAAAGTTTATTTAGAGGTAAATCAAAATCACTTTAGGCATTTACTTAAAGGAAAATCTTAAATCAAAAAGTACTATGAGTAAGGCTATATCAAAAGTCCTTTATACATTTTTTAAAGGTAAATCATCTTATTTTTATGCTTGTACATATCTTCATATCATATTAGATAACCAAAAGTTCCCCTATGCAAATATCAAATCTAACAAATTTTCCTTTAGGTAAGTCTAAAAGCTAACAAAAGTCCTCTTGGGTAAACCTCTATGTATGTATGTGTGTATATATTTGTGTATGTTTTTGTATATAGTTATACTATAGAAACACCCCCTTGGGCATATCATAAATCATGCATATTGTATCATGCATCTCTCATATTACATTTTTAATTTTTTTATTAGATATAAAAGGGGTTTTAAAAGGGTCCCCAAACCTTTTACAATAGGAGAAGCCCTCCCAAACTTGGCCTAATACTAGCAATAAAGGGACAAGAATGACTATAAAGCACTACAAATAGACACCCATCACCAAGTGAACCAACTACAACTTGATACAAGATGAAATTAGAACAATATTGGTGAGCCCCCCATCCAACCAACACTCCCACATGGTTATGCACATAACCTTTCTTCATAAACAATGAAATATTATAGAGCATTAAGAAGCATGCATCTCTAAATCCAATTGAATAATACCTTTAGAAATATTGTCTCTCCAAATAGATAGACCATTGAGACTTATACCCAGGTTTGCCATAATGTCAATGTGGTAGTTTCCATATTTGAATATATGCTTTATCTCCCTATCCTCTCTAGCCTGAAGAATTCACCTAGATTCCATAATCATAGCCTCAATATTTCAATCGAGGAATTAACCACCTTTGACAAAGTATATAGTATTAAGTGAGTCTCCTTCAATGCAAAATTTTTGGTACCCCATATTTTACACAAGTAGGAGACCTTAGTAAAGGGCTCTAGCCTTCACAACATGGCAAGTATGGATATCTAAGAATTCAGTATATGCTAGTAGAAGCCCACCTTTATCATATCTAAGCACTCCACCAACATAAACATTATCGATATTACCCTTTGAAACTCCATAAAAGTTTAGTTTAAACCAACCCAAAGAAGGAGGTTACCACCTTGCAAGGGCCCAGGGATTAGGACTAGGAAGAATGACAACCCTATTACTTTTTTGAAAGAAAATTTTCCTTTCAAGGTCAACCTCCTCAAATCCTCCCTCCTACAAAGCCAAAGAGGACACATTATCCAGGGTGGAGGCCATGGCTCTAGCACAAACAGAGGCAAGATCTCTTTTGAAGTTTTAAAAAATATGTTATTTATCTCCTTCCACACCCACCAAAAAATATGTGGCAAATAAAAATTTCAAAAACATTTTAGTCTTGGAGAGTAAAAAGGAGATGACCATTAAGTGCAAACATCAAAAAGTAAACTCAACATCACCCAACTCAATACCAAAAAGTAAAAATAGAGTTAATTTTTTTTGTAGAGAATGAGTATTGAAAGAATAGATAGTTTATCTGTTCCTCATTAGCACCATAGAGGCAACATATATTCAACATTGACTAACCTCTTTTGTTAATATTTTTAATTATCAAAATATTATTATGAATTGCCAACCAAAAAAACTATTCACTTTGGTGTTAGCTCTTAAGCCATACTTTGAAAGGTGGGACCCAAAAAGGAGTCCTGACAACTAGTAGATTGTAGGTAAACTTGACTAAAAATGATCCATTATTTCCCTACCTAGAAGATCTAATCCTCTTCATTTCTCTATTTAATGACCTAAAACTTCAACATATTAGCAATTAGAATTTAAAATTCAAGTTTAGAATTATTATTTTTTTGGTAAGTTAAGAATTTTTCATTAAAAAATAGGGTATTTGAAAGGCACTCCAACGCCTTGTACAACAACAAAGTAAAAGGAACTGAAACTAAAACTAAGGAAAACACGAGAAGGACAAGGAAGGATGTAGGAAAGGAACAAAATGCATCCACATAGGAAAAACAGAGAAGAAACTAAAACTAATCCATGGAAAAGGTCAGAACATAGCAGGAAACTAGATAGTAGCTATCTAAGAGACAAAGCAAGCTAAAAGATTAATTTGGTTCATCAGTCTACATAGGAGATACAACCATGATCTCTAAATCAACATCCTTGGTAGCATACTTGATTACATCCTTAGAGGCTTCCTTAGATATTTGCTTCACTATCTCAATGACTTCATCATCCTTGACATCAAAAACTCTAGTGGGAGCAGAAAATACAGGGCCCTCTTCGTAATTATCACAAAAAAAAGTAGGCTGAGAGCATTACGTTGTTCCTTAAGCTGAGCAATTCCTTTCTCGAGCACAGCATGGGTAGTTTCTAGATGGTCAATGGTGGCAGAGGTGGACTGGATGACAAGCTTGTGACGATATTTTTCTACCACATCAGGAGAATCAGATTCATATTTATGTTCTTTCTTGATATTTTTAGGGGTAGGAGTTTCCTTAAACTTGAGCCTTTGAGAGCACCGAACAGGTGTTTTTTCAATCTTAACCTTCTTCTTGACATTTGAAATAGGCTGGGGTTTCTCGATTTTGCTTCTTCTTTTGGACCTGGTGGATTTAGGGCTGGGGGTAGAGGAGGAATTCTCTTCAGAAGGGTCAAGGGGAGGAAGGTTTCCTTTAGGAAATTTTAGAAGTAAATAGCCATAAAGGATTTTGAAAAGCCCCTGATGGGAAGGCCAACCCTCTTCTTTCTTGCCATGGGTAAAGGTGATGGCATAATAAATAGACCAGTATAGATTAGTAAGAATATTTAATATCTTTGAAGAACACAAGCTTATACTGAGAGGGGGGGTGAATAGTATAAGACTTAACCAATTAAAAATTTTAAATTTAGATAGCAGAGGCATCAACACAACATTAATCAAGACAGAAAGCATCACACATTGAAGACCCATTTTAACATGGTTCACCCAGAATGGTTGGGATACATCCATGGATAAAATCTTTCACTAAATTTTATTAATCCAAATTTTGGGAATACCTTTCCCTATTACAATGTTTATGGGCACCAACCCAAAGGAGACACCAATACCCTAATCTCGAGTTCATGGGCACCAACCCACAGGAGACACCGATCCCCTAGCTCTGCTCTAGCTGATGATCCTCTAGAGAACCTCTGCCTCCGCTACCCTTAGCAAATGGAACTCTATCCATAGAAGACACCTATCCTCCCTGATCTGGCTAGAGACCTCTGTCCTCAACTCTATCACCTCCAAAGATGGTCCTCAAATTTGCACTAAACACAGTCCTTCGGTCTAGCACAAATGTCCTCGTTCGTCTTTTCCTGTTGCACTCACTATGCATGCTTCGACATCATCTCGCCACTTCTGCACTCTTGCACTCTTTTTACTGCATCTCGCACACTTCGACGCGCATTCGACTATCTATCAATTCACCCTCAACTCTCCAAACATCCCTCATTTTATACTAACACTTTCAAGATCAAAACCTTGATATTAGTCGACTGCACAACCCTAAACTACGTCGGCTGCAAACCCTAATATTTGTCAGCCCAAATTTAAATTTGTCGGCCTCACTGCCTCTGCAACTCTTTTGTAGCTTCTACCGTGAAACTATAACATGTCGCGATATCGTGACACCTTTGCAACCGTACACTTTCTTTTGGCTTTTGTCATGATATCGTGACACAACTGCCTTTGTCGACCTCCTTTCTGCTTTTATCGTGAAATCATGACACTTCTGTCTTCATAGCCTTCCTCTCTGCTTTTGTCATGAAATTGTGACACTTCTCCTATAGAATTCTGTTTCTATCGCAAAATCGTGACACTTTCTCCAACCGAACATTGCCATCTCAATCTGTCACGAAATTGTGACACTTTCTCTTCCTAGCACTCTTGTCTGCTTTCACTAGCAAAAATAGAACATGTCACGAATTCACGACACTTTCGCTGTCGTGTGTTTTTCTCTGCCTTATGCCCGTGAAAATGGAACATGTCGCAAAATCACGATGCTTTCACCTTTGAGCTCTTCCTCCTTGAATTTGTCATGAAATCGTGACACTTCTAACTTCCATACGTTTTCTTTGTAGCCTGTCACAAAATCGCGACACTTTCAGCTTCCGTACGACTTCTCTGCAACCTGTTGTGAAATCGTGACACTTTTTCTCCTTAGTGCTTTTCTTTTCTTCGGGTCACGAAAACCCGACATGTCGCGATATCACGACACTTTTTCTCTCGGACTCTCTCTCCTGCATTATGTTGCGAAATCGCGACACTTTTTCTTTCGGACTCTCTCTCCTGCATTATGTCGTGAAATCGTGACATTTTTTCTTTTGGACTCTCTCTCTTGCAACATGTTGCGAAATCGTGACACTTTTCCGTCCGATCAACCTTCCTTGCAATATGTCGCGAAATCGTGACATTTCTGACTCGAACATTCTCTCTCCTCTTTGAGTCACGAAACTGTGACATGTCGCGATATCGTGACACTTTTCTAACTTGCTTTCTCTCTCCTGCTTAAGTCACGAAAATGTGACATGTCACGATATCGTGACACTTTTCTAACTTACTTTCTTTCGAACCTGTCAAGCCATAACCTTCATCAAAACAAATTATTTTACATCAAATAAAATTCCTTCAAAAGCTTCTTGACATCAATGACAACTTATACACTTGAGCAAAGGCAATGCACCCAAGGTACCCAAAATTGCCAACAATCTCCCCCTTTGTCATTGATGGCAAACCTTCACTGAAAACACTTCTCAAGAGCCAAAACTGAAACCAACTGTGCTAACAACTGACAAACTGTTCCCACAACTGAGAATATTCCTTTGAAGTTTTGCTCCCCCTGACTTGAAGCTTTCTTCTTCACTTTGAAGCTCTCCCCCTTACTCATATCTCTCCCCCTTTGTCATCAATGGCAAAGGGCCACCTTTGGGGCTCGGGACTAAGAAGGAGCCTCTTGGCTTAGTCCCTCCCCCACCTCCTGATGAGGTGATTAATTCTAGGGTGGGAGTACAACTCCCAATTTCTCCCTTAGATACTCAAACGTATCTCTTGGAAGAGGTTTGGTGAAGATATCTGCAATCTTTTCTTTAGTAGGCACATACTCTAGCTTGACCTGCTTGTCTTGCACTTTCTCCCTTAGAAAGTGATACTTGATGGAAATATGCTTTGTGCTTGAGTGCATTACCAAATTTTTGGAAATACTTATGGCACTCGTATTATCACAAAATATGGATATGGGTTGTTCATGTCTGACTTTGAAATCATCCAAGGTGGTTTTCATCCATAAAACCTGTGTACACCTAGCCACTGCTGCTATGTATTCAGCCTCTGTTGTAGATAAGGAAATTGAAGGTTGTTTCTTACTTAGCCAAGAAACCAAACTCTTTCCCGTAAAGAATGCTCCACCACTAGTGCTCTTCCCCGTCATCGCATCGCCTACCCAATCTACATCTGAATAGGCCATGAGGGTGAAATCATCACCTTTGGGATACCAAAGCCCAAAGTCCATAGTGCCCTTTAGATATCTGAATATCCTCTTAACTGCTATAACATGAGAATATTTTGGAGCTGCCTAAAATCTTGCTACTAACCCAACTCGCTCGCATGATATCTGGTCTGGTAGCCGTAACATATAATAAGCTGCCAATCATTGATCTGTACATTCTCTGATCTGCCACTGGAGATTCATCATCTTTACTCATCTTGCACCCTGTAATCATTGGAGTGCATACTGGTTTGTTGTCCATCATCCCAAACTTTTTCAACATTTCTTTGATATACTTTCCTTGAGAGAGAAATACACTGTCTTTTGATTGAGCAATCTAAAGACCTAAGAAGAATGACAACTCTCCAATCATAGACATCTCAAATTCCTTCTGCATGGTGTTAGCAAAAACTTTGCACATCTGAGTATTATTTCCCCTAAAAATAATATCATCAACATAGACAACCATAATCAACATATCATCACCTTCATTCTTAATATACAAATTGCTATCTCGCCATGCCTTTCCCGAAGCCTTGCTCATGAAGATAACTGTCAAGTCTTGAGTACCACGCCCTTGGTGCTTGCTTTAACCCATATAAGGCCTTTTTCAGTTTACACACATGGTCTGACTATTCTGTGAGAGACACTCCTTCTAGCTGTTCTATGTAGACTTCTTCTACCAACACCCCATTTAGAAAATTTGACTTTACATATATTTGATATACCTTGAATGATTTGAATCTTGAAAGAGCCAAAAACATTCTAATAGCTTCAAGATGAGCAACAGGAGTGAACGTCTCTTCGAAATCAACACCTTCTACTTGAGCATAACCTTTGCAGACTAACCTAGCTTTGTTTCTGACAATCTTTCCATCCTCATTGAGTTTATTTCCAAATATCCATTTTGTGCCAATGACATTATTGTCCTTAGGTCTTGGAACCAAATCCCACATTTTACTTTTCTCTATTTGATTTAGCTCTTCATCCATCGCTTTTACCCAAAATTTATCTGCACAAGCTTCACTGAAATATTTTGGCTCAATCTGAGATAATAATGAAACATTTGTAGAATCGTGTGAAGGAATGACTCTTCTTCTTGTTTTCCTACTGTTTGGATCACCAATGATCAAATATTTGGGATGATGTTTCTGAACATATCGTGCAGGAGTTTTGGGAAGCAGTTGTTGTCTTTCCTCTTCTTCATCTCGAAACCTCTCCGAAATCTTCTTGACAAATTTCATCACTCGAGTTCCTTGACTCGGTTCTCTTATCCCTGTCTTTTCATCAACTGTTACATTTATGCTCTCTATGACTGTATGCATTCTTTTTTTGAAGCATCTATAGGCCTTGCTTCTACTGGAATATCCAAGAAAGATTCCCTCATCACACCTAGGATCAAACTTACCCAAGTTCTGATCTTCCCTTCTGATGAAGCACTTACTCCCAAACACTTTGAAGTATTTTACTATAGCTGGTCTTCCTTTCCATAACTCATAAGGAGTTTTATGATGATTGACTCTAAGTTGGGCCCTGGTGATAATGTAGACTACTATACTAACTACCTCTTTCCAAAAGCCATCTAAAAGTTTTGACTCATTTAACATAGCTCTAGCCATATTTTCAATAGTTATGTTTTTCCTTTCAACTACTCCATTTTGTTGAGGAGTTCTTGCTGCTGAATATTCTCTTTTGATTCCTTGTTGCTCACAATATTCCACAAATTCATTTGAAGTGAACTCTCCTCATCCTGTCCGATCTTAAGCATTTTATTCTCTTGTCAGTCTCATTTTCAATCATTTCTTTGAAAGCTTTAAATTTTTCAAAAGCTTCAAATTTTTCTTTGAGAAAAGTAACCCAAGTCATTCTAGAATAATCATCTATAAACAACATGAAGTAGCTTTCTCCCTGAATGCTCTGAGTTCTGGTGGGGCCACATAAATCAGTATGAATAAGATCCAATGGTTTTGAAGAAGTATACCCTTTTGATTTGAAACTGGTTTTGGTCTATTTTCCATGTTGACAGGGACCGCAAATGATATTATGGGGCCTTTTTATTTTGGGCAAGTCTCTAACTACTTCCTTGTTACTAATATTGACAAGATTATCAAAGCTCAAATGCCCCAATATTTTATGCCATAGCCAACTCTCATATTCTTGAGTTAGAAAACACTTTTCCCTTTTTATCTCACTCAGCATGTAAAGATTGTTTGGAGTCCTTGTAGCACTCGCAATGAGTTTTCCATTTTTTTCTTTATTTATCTCACATCTATCTGAAAAGAAAGATACTATGTGCCCTTGATCACAAATTTGACTCACACTTAGAAGATTATGTCTTAGGCCTTCTACATAAAGCACATTTTCTGTTTTGGATTTCCCATCCAAACTAAGAGTCCCTTTACCATAGATTTTAGCTGACCTATTATCTCCAAAAATGACTGTTCCTCGGTTTGTTTGTTTTAAGACCAAAAACTTTTCCTTTTCACCGATCATATGTTTTGAACAACCACTATCAAGATACCATTTTTCTACTTTGTCTTGAGCATGAAAAGCAGTTTGAACTATCATTGACTTAGATTTGATCTCATTTTTCTTTTTAGTGAACTCAAGGCTAGATCTATCCAAACCGCACATCCTTGCTATATGCCCAAAATTCTTGCACTTGTAACACATGAAATTTTTATTCATAAGAGGTGCAAAAGAGTTAACATTTTCCTTACTATGGCTATTCAAGTATTTATTGCAATGCATAGCTTTGTGACCACAATTCTTGCAATAAAAACAATAGCCATGGAAAGTATTACGTAACCTATTTTGATGCCTTGGATGATTGTTCTTGTGACCAACTGGAATCCACTACTCTTCAGGATGAATATTGGTCTTGCTCGAAGACCCTATTTCATGAATAGTGATACCATCCTGCTTTTGCTTTTCATACGAAGTATTCTGTCTGAGAGCCAATTGTTCCAACTTCACTCTAAGAGACATAACTTCTTCTTCTAGTTTCTCGCAATCAGCTTCCTTTCCTTTTAAAGCCTCTATCAGAACCTGTTCAACCTTCTTTCCTTCTTCAGCTAGAATTTTGAAGTCTATAACTCTTTGAGACAATTTTGATCTTGCAATCTCTTCTTCCTGACATTGATGCTTGAGAACATAATTTTCTTCCCTGAATTTCTCAAGCCTTTTTAAATCCAAGAAGAATTCACCTTTGAGATCGAACCCAACATCTTCATCTCTTTATGAATCTGTATGTTCCTCTGATAGATCCTTCTCCAAGATTTTAGGCTCTTTCTGGAGAAACCCGCTTTGATACCAATTGAAGAACACAAGCTTATACTAAGAGGGGGGGCTGAACAATATAAGACTTAACCAATTAACAATTTTAACTTTAGATAGCAGAGGCATCAACACAACATTAATCAAGATAGAAAGCATCACACATTGAAGACCCATTTTAACGTGGTTCACCTAGAATGGTTGGGCTACATCCATGGATAAAATCTTTCACTAAATTTTATCAATCCAAATTCTGGGAATACATTTCCCTATTAAAATGTTTATGGGCACCAACCCAAATGAGACACCAATACCCTAATCTCGAGTTCGTGGGCACCAACCCATAGGAGACATCGATCCCCTAGCTCTACTCTGGCTGATGATCCTCTAGAGAACCTCTACCTCTGCTGCCCTTAGCAAATGGAACTCTATCCATAGAAGACACCTGTCCTCCCTGCTCTGGCTAAAGACCTCTGTCCTCAACTCTATCACCTCCAAATATGGTCCTCGAATTTGCACTAAACACAGTCCTTTGATCTAGCATAAATGTCCTCATTCGTCTTTGCCTGTTGCACTCACTCTACAATCTTCGTCGGGCCAAATTTAACTTTGTCGGCCTCACTTCCTCTGCAACTCTTCTGTAGCTTCTGCCGCAAAACTATAACATGTCATGATATCGCGACACCTTTGCAACTGTACACTTTCTTTTGGATTTTGTCGCGATATCATGACACAACTGCCTTTGTCGACCTCCTTTCTGCTTTTGTCGTGAAATTGTGACACTTCTATCTTCATAGCCTTCCTCTCTGCTTTTGTCGCAAAATCGTGACACTTCTATAGAAGGTCTGCATTCTGTTTTTGTCATGAAATCGTGACACTTTCTCCAACCGAACGTTGCCATCTCAATCTGTCATGAAATCGTGACACTTTCTCTTCCTAGCACTCTTGTCTACTTGCACTAGCGAAAACGAAACATGTCATGAAATCGTGACACTTTCGTTGCCTTGTGTTTTTCTCTGCCTTACGCCCGTGAAAGCGGAACATGTCACGAAATCACGACGCCTTCGCCTTTGAGCTCTTCCTCCTTGAATTTGTCATGAAATCGTGACATTTCTAACTTCCGTACATTTTCTTTGCAGCTTGTCATGAAATCGTGACACTTTTAGCTTCTGTACGACTTCTCTGCAACCTGTCGCGAAATTGTGACACTTTTTCTCCTTAGCCCTTTTCTTTTCTTCGGGTCATGAAAACCTGACATGTCACGATATCACGATACTTTTTCTCCTGGACTCTCTCTCCTACATTATGTAGTGAAATCTCAACACTTTTTCTTTCGGACTCTCTCTCCTGCATTATGTCGTGAAATCGCGACATTTTTTCTTTTGGACTCTCTCTCCTGCAACATGTCGCGAAATTGCGACACTTTTTCGTCCGATCAACCTTCCTTGCAATATGTCGCAAAATCATGACATTTCTGACTTGAACATTATCTCTCCTCTTTGAGTCGTGAAACTGCGACATGTCTCGATATCGCGACACTTTTCTAACTTGCTTTCTCTCTCTTGCTTAAGTCACGAAAATGCGAAATGTCGCGATATCGCGACCCTTTTCTAACTTGCTTTCTTTTGAACCTGTCAAGCCGTAACCTTCGTAAAAACAAATTATTTTACATCAAATCAAATTCCTTCTAAATCTTCTTGACATCAATGACAACTTATACACTTGAGCAAAGGCAATGCACCCAAGGTACCCAAAATTGCCAACAATCTTTGCATCTTTAAAATGATTAATGAAATATAAATTGAAACTACATAATTGGGATTCAGGATCATCCATAGTAAGATACTGCATAACAGGATTCAAGATTTCCTTCCAAGTAGAGGATAAATGGTGTCGATACAGACCTTTCTTATAGAGCTTCCTCACCATGGAAGAGTTATCAAAATAGGATAGCTCAGCTTACCAATTGTTCTTATTCCTTCTAACCACCCTCCCATCAAGGGCTTGCCTAGTTAACTTAGCAAGAATCTCCAACGTAATTTGAAACTCAACTCCATGAATCATGATAACTCCATTGTCCCATGTAGTTGCAAATGTCATGGTAGCATCCTAGTTGGTACCAGTGAATATTTTGAAGAATGGAATGAGACCTCCCTTGTCCTTCAAAATGGCTTCAATATTGGTTTCAATCTCAAAGACCTTCGACTCAACATATTCAATTTTGCCCTCCTTCATGGTTACAAAATAGTGAGATGCATAGAGGATAAAATAGAATAGATAAGGATCAGCCAGAATCAAGGACAGGGAATAAGGAAGAATTGTGAAGGGAGCATGCAAGAAGTGGTATAAATGAATTTTAGAAACACTACCCTTCAACCAAAAAGGAAACCTCAAAAAGAAAAAAATTGAGAAACGAATCGTAGATTGGACAAGACTTGGATTGAAAAGGATTTTCATCCAACGCAGACTACAAAAATTGATTGGAAAGTGCACAACGGGTGGATGTCATTGACTTATTGGATCACTCAATAATCGGGATAGGATAAATACAAAGATGGCACAAGACCCAGGAAAATTTGAAAAACCCCACTAGATACTCCTTGGAATGAAGCAGAAGGCTATCCACCTTTGGAAAATTTTGAAAAGGGTAGACAAATGATTTCCAAGGCACACGGGCAAGTAATTATTATAGATAGTGTTTGAAAAAACATTAAAATTCTAAAATAAAGCGGTTAACAAAAAATCAGCGAGATTAATTTGAAAATGCGGTGGATCGTATGGTCGCAAATCAAAAAATATGATGAAGGTGTAATTCGAGGTAAGACACAAATATCGGAGCAACTTTGGGGATGGAAATATAATAGCCAATATGACATATTTGGAAACTTGATTATTGGGACTAACATACATATGAAGCTTCACATGAAGAAGAGGGTGATGATTGAGGACACATGTTGAAAATTAAAGCTTTTTCATGATGATGAGGGTTTTGGTCCAACTTGGCAAGCGCAACAACTTTAGGAGGAAGAGGATCAGTCCACATCAGCATCCCATGGGTAGAAACCCCTATGTTTGCCAACTTGTCAGCCACATAATTTGCTTCCCTAAATGCATGTTAGACAATGACCTCATGTTGTTTGTTGAGGATCTATTTGATTTCCTCAATGATGCTCCTTATATTCCATCCTGTAGGTTTGGAACTCTTTAAATAGTTGATTATGTTCAAGGAATCTCCCTCAACAATAATTTTTCCCAAGATTTTCTTTATGAATTGAAGACCTCTCCACAAAGCTTTAGCTTCAGTGGAGTGGTTGGATAGTTCTCCCAATGGTTCAGGAAAGGCAAATATAGGATTACCCAAATGATCTCTGAGGATGCCTCCTACACCAGCTATGCCAAAATTCCCTTTAGCAACTTTGTAGAAATTTAGTTTGACCCATACATGAGGAGGAGGGTGTCATTTGACATTAATTCTTGAGGATGAGGAACTAGCATATTTTGCATCCTCTAAGGAAATGTGAAAGGATTTAAGTAGGGCATTCTCAAAGGCAGAGCATGGGAAAGGATATAAGGGAGATTTCAAAATATTCTATTTGGAAAATAGGATGATTTTATTAGAAATAAAATCCACATCATTGACCTTTTTATCAAATATTCTTCTATTATGTTCAAGCCATATTTGCCATAAGAAATTCTAAAGATAAAAATTCCATAATCCTTTGAGAACGGGATTTTTGAACGGGTTGGGCCACTGAAGGAATAGATCAACAATATATGGGGGATAAACCCAGGTCAAATGGAACTTGAGGAACAACTTGTTAAGCACAACATTGGAAAATGGACAAAAAATAAAAAGGTGAGAGGTGGATTCCCAATCAGAGAGACATAAGTAGCATCTATTTGGGAGGGGAATGCCATGCTTGATAATATTTTCTATGGTAAGGATGCGATATTGAATACAAAGACAGGAAAAGAAAGCTATTTTTGGGGTTAGATATTTTGTCCACATAATTTTTAATGGAAGGGAGATGTCAGTTATATTAAGGGATGAAAAGTAGGTAGATCTGACAAAGAATTATCCCGAGTCCGTAGGTTCCCAAATAGGAATATCAGTAGAGTCCCTAAAAGAAATTGGAATAGAGGATAACCGAGCTTCAAGGGATGAGGTTTTAGATCTTAAATCTGGAATGACAAGTCTTTTCCAATTTCTAGATTCATTTGTATCAGTGATGAAATCAGCCACCAAGGGACCAAACATATTCTTTGTAATATCAATCAGCCTTCTAAGCTCAAGAAATTGAAGGAGAGGTCAATCACCAAGCCACTTGTCTTCCCAAAAGTAAATAGATTTACCATTGCCTATTTGCCACCTTAGTCCTTTTTTTATTATTGATCTGGTGAAGCAAATTGATTTCCAAAAATAAGAACCAAAGTAAGGAATATTACCAAAAGGGAACTCAAAAAATTGGAGATATTTTCTTCTGATAATTTTAACCCAATCAACATTATCATTTGATATAATACACCAAGCCTATTTAGCCAGAAGAGCTAAATTGATAATATGGATTCTTCTGAGCCCTAAACCTCCCTGCTCCTTAGGTTTGTAGACATTATCCCAAGAAACTAAATGAAATTTGTTTTTATTCTCTGATCCTGTCCACAGAAAGTGCTTCTGAATTTGTTCAATTTTTTGATAAGCTTTCACAAGAGCTTTGAACAAGGAGAGGAAGTAGATAGGAATACTTTGGATATATGCCAAAATGAGTGTAATTTACCATCTTGAGAGAGAATATTTCCTCTCCATGTAGAAATTTTTTTATGGAGTCTTTCAATCACATTATACCATAAGTTTTCTTTGGCAATCCCCACAAAAAGAGGTAATCCCAAATAGGTGGAAGGAAAAGAAGAGGTGGAGCATCCAAGGATGTTAGTGATTAAAACTTGCATTCTTAAAGGAGTATTGAGGAAATATATTTTGCTCTTTTAAAAATTAATCCTTTGTCCAGCTGCTTTTTCGTACAAAAGAAGAATGTGTTTGATGATTTTGGCTTCGTTGATAGAAGCAAATGTAGATAAAAGAGTATCATCAAAAAATTGTTGGTGAGTGATAGGATTGCATTGAGAAGTGACCTACAATCCTAAGATTAGCCCTATTTTACTTGCAACAAAGATTGATCTACCAAAAGCTTTAGCCGCAATGATGAAGAGAAGTGGGGATAAAGGATCGCCTTGCCTTAACCCTCTACTACTTTGAAAATATCCTGTAGGTGATCCATTGATTAGGACATAAAAACACATAGAGTAAATGTGTCCTTTAATTAGGGAAATCCAGTCAATATAGAAACTGAACTTATGTAGAATCGTGAGGAAATCCCAATTAAGTCTATCATAGGATTTATTCATATCAAGTTTGAGAAGAAAAGCAGCTCATTTTTTAAGTGAGATAGAACGAATTGCCTCATGAACCAAAATTATTCCATCTAATATGGATCTACCTCTGAATGAGATTCCTTGACACTGATTTATAATAATGGGTATGAAATATCTCATACGGATAGCTATGGATTTTATCAGAATTTTATAGATGACATTACAAAGGTTGATTGGTCAGAAATCATTGAAATTGTTGGTATTTTTATTTTTTGGAATTAGCACAATAAAGGTGGAATTGAAACCCTTAGGAATGAATTTCAAAACTTGAATTTCCTTAATAGCAGCACAGACATACGATCCTAATAAATCCCAAAAGGCTTGAAAAAATCTAGGAGGAAAACCATCAGGTCCACGAGCTTTATCAGGTTTCATTAAGAAAAGAGCCATCTCATCAAAAAGAGCCAAAATGAGTTTATTGCTGATTTCTTCAGGGATAAGATGAGGAATAAATTGGAGGAAGAAATCCCTAGTTGTTTTGTAATTTTACCTATGTTCCTCTTCGATAAAATGCATGAAATGGGCCACCCTTCAGATCTGATTTCTTTGATATCATTAGTGATTCTTCCATCCTAACAATGAATTTCTTTGATTCTGTTATTGCTTCTGTGTCTCATTGTAGAAATGTGAAAATATCTGGTATTAGAATCTACTTGTTTAAGCCAGATATCACAAGACTTCTATCTCCAAATTTTGTCTTCACATTGCAGGATATTATGATATTGGGATAATTTCTTTTTTCACACCTCAACTCAATAAAACAACCTTGTCCTTCTTGGATTTCTTTTTCAATTGAGGTCAACCTGTTCTTGACATCCTGTTTATTTTGGAAAATATTCCCAAAAATATTTCTATTCCATATTTTGAGATTTTCTTTAATTAGCTTGAGCTTTTGTGCTAATATAAAGGAAGGACATCCTTGAATATTAGTTTGCCATTACTGGAAAATCCTTTCTCTGAAATTAGGATGTAGCATCCACATGGCTTCAAATATGAAAGGTGTTTTATAAATTTTGGGATTATTAGCGTCTAGGAGAATAGGGCTATGATAAGATCCGATCTTGAGAAGATATTGGAGGTTCACATCATCCCATATTGCAAGGGCTTCCTAAGAGAATAACACTTTGTCAAGTTTAACTTGAATAAGTTGAGAACCAAATATTTAAGTTTAGCATTATTGAGAACAGATTGGTCTAATTATTTCCAAACATTCAACCCATTGACCACCTTGATAAAGTCAGCCACCTTAGACCCAAAGACCAATATGGTATTAGTCTCCAAACATACTATATTTGGAATCTATGCAAGGGGTTGGTCCATCATCCAAATATCTTTCCAAAAATCAATCTTGAGTCCATCACCCAACCTCCACATAAAACCTTTGGATACTAGAACCCTCAATAAAAAGGCTAACCCAAAGGTCGGTAGAGGATCAACAAATAAAAAATTACCCTATCTCAAGTATTTTGCCGACACAATGTGACCCAACTAGTTTCAGTTTGATTTACCAAATTCCATTCTTATTTTGTAACCAGAGCCTTATTCATATACCTAATTTTATGAAGACCTAAACCACCATCCATTTTATGTCTACAGACTTTCTCCCAACCAAGTGAATTTTTTTCTTCTCATAAAAATTGAACCAAAGAAACAACTTTTGAATACATTCAATCTTTGATAAAATCTTCTTAGGAATTCTAAATATAGGTAAGAAGAAGGTTGAAATTCTTTTAAGAGTATAATTTACTAGGATAACCATTATGACTTGATTGAGGATGGATCCTTTCCACCTGATCAACTTCTTATGCAATATTTCCACCACGGGTTCCCAAAGCGAATCTCAAATATTATCTTTAAACAAAGATATTCCAAGTTAAATATATGGAAGGGAAACCACCTCACAAACCAATATATGAGAAATTATACTCTACCTTGCTAAGGGGGTATTCAAAAATAAGATTTTGCCTTTTATATAATTTAAATTTCTATCAACTATAATTTCAAATACCTCCATGATTCCTTTTAGCACCCTTACATGGGGAACTAAAGTAAGGAGGGAGAGCAGAACATTATCTACAAATTGGTGATGAGAAATAAGATCCACTAGAAAAGTGGGATTTGTACCTTCCACATAGGGTTCTAACTTGATAGCCCTAACCAAAGCTTCTACCACTAAGATATAAAGGTAAGGGGACAATGGGTCCCCTTTGTGAATACCTCTAAAAATTGAAAATAACCTGTTGGGGACCCATTTATTAAGACCAAAAACTTGGCAGAAGAGATACAAGCATGGACATGTTTTATCCAACTTTGGAAAAAACCAAAATTTCCCAAAATATTTAATAAAAATTCCCATGAAACCCTATCATAGTTCATGTCTAGTTTGAGGAGGAGACCAACTCTACCACTTTTATCAACTGAATGAAGGATTTCATGGATAGCTATGATACTATCTAGGATTTTTCTCCCTAGCACAAATCCACTGGAATGAATTAATCAAGGCTATAAGAAAATGTTTTAATCTAAAAACAAGGGCCTTTGTCAAATATTTATAAATAGTGTTACATAAGCTAATGGATCTAAAGGAACCAAAGTCCATTACACCAAAATTCTTGGATATCAAAGTTTAAAAACTAGAATTCACTTTGAACAAGATATGATTGGTGGTTTGGACCTCCCAAAGGGCATCAACGATATCCTTCCCCACAATATGCCAATACTTCTAGAAAAAAATAAGGGGGAAACCATCAGGACTTGGAGCCTTCATTCATTCCATTGCAAATATAGCAACTCTAACTTCCTCATTGCTAAAGGAAGAGACAAGGGCTTGGTTCATATCAACTATGACAAGGTTGGTAATACTACCAAGCAATTTATTTTGGGCTCCCTGATTACAAACCTCTTCCACCTTGATGATATTTTTGAAAAAATCCATAGCCTTAGCTCTTATATACTTAATGTGAGTAGCACTGGATCCATAAGATTTTTGAATTTCTCTAATCATGCTGGTAATTTTGTGCTTCAAGATTTTGATGTAAAAAAACATAGAACTTTTATCTCCCTCCTTTAGCCAAAACACCCTCGATTTTTATTTCCAAAAAATTTCTTCCTTGGCAATAGTGTTATAAAATTCGGTCAACACCTCATTTTCTCTGTATCTGATATCTTGAGATTGATTTCCAAGTTCTATATTAAATTCAGTAGCTTTTAGTTGATATTTTAGGTCTTTCTTCTTTTGCAAAATATTCTCCAAAACCCTTTTATTCCATTCTTTAAGGGTAAGTTTAACAACTCTAAGCTTCATCATAGTTTTGGAAAGGCTATAGCCTTAGACCCTTATCAACCACACTTTGTTTTTTAGCTTCCAACTGAAGATGAAGGCACCACATGATATCAAACCTAAATGGCCTAGGGAATCTAGTTTCTTTTTGGTTCACTTCAAAACATAAGGGGATATGGTCAGATTCAATTCTAGGCAAATAATAGAGAGATATATTCCCAAACAATGGAAGGCACTCCTTGGAGACAAGAACTCTATCAAACCTAATTTGGATGATTTGGTTACCCACTATGTTGCTCCAAGTATACCTTGAACTCTTCAACTCAACATCCAATATCTCATTGACATTCACAAAATATACAAACTCTTCCATGCTTTTTGATATTGGGGAGTTTCCTCCTTTTTAATAAAAAAAATAGAGGGAAATTAAAATCCCCTACTAGGCACTAGGCTTCTTGAGAAAAAATCCTTCTCATGGAACTCAGATTTTGCCACAACAAGTTTCTACTAGGCCTAGATTTTGGTGCATATATGTTAGTCATAATCCACATTTTATTACCTTATATGTTGTATAAGAGAATATTAATAATCCTATTTAAGGAAGAAATTACAAATACTTTAAACTTATTGACATCCCAGAGATAAAGGAGTCCCCCAAAGGAACCATTGGTTGGACTTGCAACAAAATGGGCTTCTTTCCAAATTATTCTTCCAACAACTTCTATATCTTAACCATCCAACTTGGTTTCTTGCAAGAAAAAATATTAGGTAAAATTTATTTATGCAAGGAAGCGTCCACCCACTATTTAGAAATCCCATTTAGGCCCTTAACATTCCAAGAGAGGTAATTCATTTACAAGTTTTAGAATAATATTTCTTTCCCCTAGACACCCCATGGTTTCTCTGGTAGAAAGATTCTAGCTTTAGCTATCTTACTCCTATAACCTTCCCTTTTTCAAGTTTGACCATATTTTGAGATCCATTTGTGATCTCAAAATATATATTCCTCTTCCTCATGGAATATTTAGGGAAATTTCCTATCTTCTTCTCAACACACACATATTATATCTTTCATAATTTTAACCATATAAAATCTTTTCATCAACTATAGATAATCAACATCAAACAAACTATATTAAATTTAATCCATACACCTCTAATATAAAATACATCACCTCCTAAATCAATCACCATCTAATCAATAATATTATCATCATAAATCAATGAAGCAATTAAATAAAATATCAATAATCATAAACACATAATAATAGCTCATCACATAGCATGACAATGCTAGATCAAAATCACTAATAATATATCAACAGGTGTTATTTTTACAATATCCTAGTACAATAATACAAAAAAGTATAAAATGGTAATGTCCAATCAACCCCTAATGCTCATTTAGTCCTTCTCCCTCAAAACTAGGATAGAAAAATCAAAATTTAGCCCTATCTAGCTCTAGAAGCCTATATCTCATGCTTCCCCTCCTTATCCTATAGGTGGAGGTATCATAACCAACTATTGTGACTACCATATCATAAACCTAGAGTGTGTCTACATCCATGTCCTCATGGGCAATGAGAGCTACCAATCTATAGGTATAACTACATTATAGACTACTTTGTAGTGCACTTATCACTCAACCTCATAGTGTATGTCTTGTGTCATCTACATATCCTTTGCATCACCTATAGATCTCTTTGCACCCATCCTAGATGGACTAGTAGAATTTAGACTAATTATCCCCCTTTAGTCACTCTTACTCTCATGACCCTCCCTTGACAGACCTTTTGATTTTATGGATTTAGTGGTTAGCTATGTTATCATGTGATGGATCACGGTTATGCATAGCGGCAAAAATTCACCATTTGGGCGAAAAGTAGCATTTTCAAAAATTCAAATTTGCAAAATTTGGGGGACCCGAACGTCGGCCATTTAGCCAAAAATTTTTGGGAAAAATAAATTTTAGGTGTCGGTTCGCCATGCTTTGATAAGAGTATCATGGTTATTTTGAAAAATTTGCAAGCAATCCCACCTAAATAGAGTACCCTTTTCACCCTAAAATTTTAAAATTTCTAAATTATCCCGCCCAACTCGCCAAGTATACCTCTATATATAATTAACACCCCAGGGATACATTTTCATTTTTGGACCTTGTTCTACACCCGATGAATATACCGACCTAGTTCTGCACAAGATCAAAACCATTTCAGCACCAGACCAAAACCTTTACAGATCAAGGTAGGACCAGATCCATTTTTGTACCAGACCAAAACCTATTCTACAATCAGCCAACACCAGTTTTGCAACAGGACGAAACCATCTTGTAAAAAAAACTTCTTTTGCAACTAGTCGAAACCATCTTGCAAGCAGAACCTATTCTATAATTAGCCAGAACCATTTTTGTAGTCAGACCCTATTTTGAAACCAATAGAAACCACTTCTATATCCAGAACCTATTCTGCAATCGGTTGAAACCACTTCTACATTCAGAAACTATTCTACATTCGGTAGGAACCAATTCTACAACCAGACCCTATTCTACAACTGGACAAAACCATTTTAATAAGAAACTTTTGCAACCAAAACCTATTCTGCAATCGATCAAAACCATTTTTGCAACCAGAACATTTTCTTCAACCGGATCCTATTTCACACCAGGTCAATTTTTGGACCCTGTTCTGCATTCGAACCTCATTCTACACCATGTTCTCTATCACTACTCTGCTTGCCATGTTTTTCTCTATTTTTCCATGTTCTGCATGTTATCCCCTATTTTCTCTCTTTCTGTTAAAACTCTTTGATTCTTTATGAATAGGTGAACCAAAGACATTGTGATTCTCTATTTCTAGTCCATTTTGTACCATAATATTATATTTTTTGACATGTATCTTTAATGATTTTTCAATCTTATTTTGCACCACACCAATATCCGAGCCCTCTTCTGCATCCGGATGGTCATTGCTCTATTCCCATGTTTTCTCTATTTTGCCCTATTTTGCATGTTTTAAAACTCTTTGATTCTTAGTTTCTATTCAGATATTTTTTCCTTGCTAAGATTATACATGTGTAAATGCTTTGGTTCTCTAAAGACATATTGATGCTCTGTTTCTCCGAAGATATTTTGATTCTCTATTTCTAGCCCATTTTGTGCTATAATATGATATTTTTTGACATACGTATCTCCAATTATTTTTTGCATAAAGAATATTTTTCTTAAATTGATTTCAATTTGAATGTTAATTACCTTTGTGCTCTTGTCAGTTAAAGTGCTTTCACTAGAAAATGAACTAGTGGCATAAACTGATAAAATCACAATAAAGCATGGTAGGAAACAAGTATGTATAATCTACCACCCAACCATTTGTTTATTCTATTTACAATATTATCTTAAGGCCTACCGAAAGTACACCCTCTTCAACATTTTATTACTCTACTAAATTGAAAAATATTTTTCTTACAAGTAAAATGTCACCTAGTGATGGAAAGAAGGGGGCCAAATCTTCTACTGAAAAGAGTATCCTCAAATATTTTAGCCAAACTTTGAAATGCAATGAGCCAATGACATCCATGCAAATTCAAGGTACAAATGATTTTTGACTTCCTAGTATGTGCTTGATTGATGATATGAATATTTTTTCTATATATTTTGTTTAATCCAAGAATGATAAAAAATATTATGGTATGCTACTATGCAGAATACCCTGTCGATCCTGATATGCCTCCACTTGAAGATATTCCCCAACAAGAGATACCTTCTAATGAAAATCCCCTTGACAATGACATCCAACAAACACTTGAAGACAACCCTCGAAATGACATTACAATTGAAAATGAAAGTGATAAATCAAAATCATTACAAGCTTCATATGAATCTTCAAGCAAAAAGTCTAAAAAAAGAAAAGCATCTAACTGGATACTTGGAAGGGGATTTAAGAATGAATGGGTAGAAATATTTCCTTGGCTTGAGCCTATCCTGACTGAGGATAACCAAATCGATGAAAAATAATGTAGATGCAAAATTTGCAGTTGGAGACTTGGTAAGGATCATAGGCTGCAAAATAAGATTGATACAATTGAAAAACATGTTGGAAAAGCTTATGTAAAAGTTATAAAAAGTAATGGTGAAGTTAGTAAAGAAGTTAAGTGGAAGGATGCATCAGAATGTATGCATTTAAGATATGCTATAGAATATGACAATCACTTAAAGCAACAACAATCTCTTGTTGAGAAAGGTGGAACAATTGCAGCCCAATTTCATAAAATTTAGAAGACCATCTTAGCTTCAAAAAGTATGCAGTTTGTCATTGTTTATAATATTCTCAAGAAAGGTAGACCAATGTCTAATTTTATTGATTATAAGAAGCTATTACACCTATTTAATGTGCAAAACCTTCCTAGTTCCCATTGGTCAGATCGAAGTGGTTGGGAAATGGTAAAATGTCTATCTTTAGTTGAGAAAGAAGACCTAAGGGAGCAAGTAAAACTTGCCAGATTCATTTCACTTTCTATTGATGAGGTAACAATTATGGACAACACATCTTGGATTTGCATGCATGTGTACACATTTCAAAATCATATTAGAAGGCCTATTTTGTTGGGAATACATAAGATGTTGGAAAGTTCAAATGCATAAAATATTTATAATGTTGTTGTCAATAGTTTAAAGAATATTATGGGAATGAATGATATAGACATAGCAACAAAGTTAATTTGCGTTGGAGCTGATGGTGCTACTATTATGCAAGGTCACAGGTCTGGTCTTTGTGTTCGACTCCAAACCATAGTTGCCCCATATATGATTCCCATTCATTGTATGGCTCATAGAGTGAATCTTGCATATAAAATCATGAGCACATTTGCAAATGTTGCTAGAGTGGAAGACCTTATTCATGAAATTCATTCTTATTTCTCATTCAGCCCAAAAATGTTTGTAGAGTTTCAATAGTTTGCACTAGGAGTTACAGAAGGAAAAAAATTGTTAAAATATGTGGATACAAGATGGATTTCATTGTATCAACTTGCTCAGAGAGTTTTTGTAGAATATCAATCATTGACGGGGTTTATGCATGCAAATCATAGGATAGTTGATAAGGCAAAATATATGTTGTTCCATTTGACTGACTTGGAAACACTTTTGACCTTATGTGGTATTCTTCCAATGTTACAAGAAATGAACAGATTAATTAAACTTGCACAAGAGAGATCCATCTATATCATTGATTTCATGAGGATGAGAAAACAAATATGCATGCTTATTGATACATTATATGTGTCTAAAGCAGATTTTACAGAACCTTTGTTTGATAGTTGGAATACATTGATAAACATGAACAATCCAAAAAGCTTTTTGAAGTTTGACATCAATGATCATCTTTGTATTAATGTTCATGGAAAGATGGTACCACTTTATTGTTTTGAAAGGCAATCAAGTATAGTTGTGGAAGATTTTGAAGAAGTTCTTGTAACACACAATAGATTTCATGTTATTGTATAGAAAACTAAGTGTAATTTGTCAAAAATAGCAAAATATTTGATAGGTGAGATAAGAGAATGGTTTCAGAGAGATGAGTTGCTCGAGGCCATGGGTGTGGTTAACCCCATGTTTTGGGATCCTTGTACTGAATACAATTCTACAAATGAGTTGTTTATTAAATATATGGGTAACCTCATTAACCATTTCAGTAAGAGTGTGGAAGTCAATGGTGTTGAAATTAGAGGTATACTCAACAATGATCTTTTGAAACAACAATCATCACATTTTGGAAGAACAATGGTTGTGCAAACATCACTTATGATAGGTGTCCATGAGATTGGTTCCACTGCACGTTTGTGGCAAAAATTGTATCCAAGTACTGTCTTACAAGATACAATAAGTGAATACTTTCGTTTATATGAATTATGTGAAACAATGATTTTGGGGTCAGTCAAAGATGAAAGAGTTTTCAGTGCACTTTCTTTTGTTAAATCTAAACTCCGCAATAGACTCGACAAAAATTTAGAAAATTGTTTAAGAATTTATGTGTCTTCGTATCAGTTGGATAAATTTTCGTATGATAGAGCTTTGGCACACTGGAGTTCCCTGGAAGACATAAGAGGTATGGCGAATACGATCGATAACTATGATGATGATGCTTTCAGTGATCAGATGGTGGAGACACAGATTTTTGCTATGCTTCATAATGATTCTGGACAAGCTGATATGTTTCAGCTACCTTAATGATAATTATTCCATGATTTCATTGACATTGATAAACACGAATTGATTTGATAGCATATTTCACAATATTGTTCCAGATTTATAAGATTTCATAGAATTGTTGTTTTATATCACATTATTGTTTTAAAAATTACATGTCTTATATCTTATTGCGGTTTTTAAAATTGTATGTTTATGTCTTAGTGTCTCAACTCTCTTCATTGATAAATATTTATGTTTCATGTTTTAAATATTATTATTGGTATATTAATGTTGATCTATAATGTTATCTATAATGCTTTTGTTGTTTGAGATGAACATAGTGAACAATATTAGCCAGAAATAAACTAAAATTGCAACACAAATTTATAAATGCAAACAAACTATGAATGATGGAAAACACAATATGAGAAAATGTCATTTTCATTAGTTCGAATAGAAATATATTACATCGTACAAAATTGTTGACTACAGTCAACTTGATAGCATATTACATTGTCAAACATTTGATTGGTGCTTTGATGCTTCACTATCGGTTGGAGTTGTCATTTCTTTTCCTTTATCTACTTCTGTGACACTCTCTTCTGGCAGTGCTCCAACTCTGACTAGGTTTTCACGTACTTTCACAATACTCACCACCAATGCTGCTTCTTCTTTGTTTGGATCTTCAAGTATTGTTGGAAGCGTTTCTTTTGTTTTCTCAAGCACCTTTTCCGGATCTTCTTTGAGCCTCTCCTTGATGTATTTTTTTAAACGATTATTTTCTAATATTTTTGCTTGCATTTTCTTTTTCATTTCCATTGCATTATTCAAAAATGTCTTCACCCTATTAATATTGACGTCCATGCTCTTAACCTGTGTTTTTAAGTTTTCAAAATTTGACTACAAAAACAAATTGAAAACATAATTCAAAAGGGTTATATTGAAATTATTACATATTTTCAAGAAATATAAAAATTTAACTGCAATAGAAAATTGAAACATAAAAATAATTTTCTTACCTCAGCCATTTCCCTTGTAGCCTCAACAACTACAACTTTTTCCTTATCGGAAGCCCAATGGTTATAAAATGCTTGGGCTTCAACATTAATGTTCTCCAATCTACCAACAACAACATTTAAAACATCATCATCATAAATAAAATCAGACTTTATTGATCCTGATGTGGCCTATTTTAGTAGGCCATCAAGCTTTTCTGGTTCATATTGAACCAAAGAATAAAGAGAATCTCTTTTTACATAATTTTTATATCGGGTATTAATTTCCCTTATAAGGACCTTTTCCCGATATTCCCATTCCTTCATCTCCTACAAATATCTAAGCACAACCTGCTTAATAGTTGCTTCAATATTTTCAATTATTAAAATATTTTCATTAAAATTTACAATATCATCCTCAGTTTGAGGACCCTGAGGATGAGGGTTGTCTCCTTGAGCTGATGGTAATGATGTCTACTCAACTGTAGGGGTAGGGGATTCTCCTTGTTCTACTTGATCTCTAAGCACATATGTTGCCTTGAAGCCTACAATGTTGCCCTACAAAAGAAAATCCTCATCAAGTGGAATATTATCCAATCCCTCGGTTGAAACTTCTGGTGCCTATGAATTTGTTGTAAATGTAAATTATGACCAACCATACCCAGAACTTGGTGTTGGCATGTGTGATCTCTATGAGTGTGAAAACCCATACCTAGAACTTTGTGCAGTCCCCTATGATCTCTATGAAAACAATTATTTTCCAACACGGATTTGCCCTCACATTAGCATAGGTTGTGCCTATCGTTGATGTGGTGGAAGTGGTGGTTGTGGTGCAAGCGGTGGGTGTGATGCAAATGGTGGCTATGATGGATGTGGTGGTGGCATATGGCCTCTCACTTGTGGTGTTTGTACTTGTCATTGATTTTGAGAATCAACTAAAAATAATCAAAAATATTTTGTTACAATTTTTCTGAAAATAAAATAGATCTTCTTAATTTAAATTAACTACACATAGATTTACTTGAAGATGATGAAACATGTTGAATTTGTGTTCCAATGGGGGAGGGATTGGCCACACTAGATTCAGCCTGCACATTTTATGCATACCTAGGTGTACGAGAACCCCTAGGAGTAGCGGCTTGCTTGGAATGTTTATACGACCTCTGCAATGGTGTCGCTTCTGAGCCCGTGTCTTCAGAATCACCAGTTTGTTCTGGCCTATGACCCCTATTGGCAGCATCCTATTTACTCTTTGTATTGTCTACCTTATCCTACATATAGATGAAAAGAAAAATTAAAAAAAATAAAATGTGATAAAATATAAAATAGTATGTCAAGGTCAAAGATGCAGTTATTACCTTCAATTCCTCTGCTGACATAGCAATAGCCTGTAGTGTTGCATGCACTACATTTGGTATAGGAGTAGTTTACAAATTATGAAAACACTCATAATAGAGTGCTAAAAGAAAATTAATAGTGCCCACAATGGGTTGTGTCTTGTTGGTTGCCATTTGTATAGTGTGTAACTCGGACCTGATTCGATCCAAAATATACATGCACCAATCGAACCTTTGATTGTGCTCAGATTGAACAATATAAGCTAGTGCCCAAAATAGAATTTTTGGTCTTCCCATCAGAATTAGTTTGGCCTAGAAGAACTCGATAATGGCCTTCAGAGTTTGATGGTTAACATCATTGATTGATAAACCTCTTTTTGACTTGGTGGTAAAAGCTGCAAAAACAAAATTAGATGACAATTTACAAATTTGAAACTTTGAACATTAATAGAATATAATTAACAAGATTTATACCTACCAAATATTCTGATGATAGACCATACTTGCTTTCGAGGTGTGCTTTGTCATCTGGAGATAGCTGCAACCTCATCGACACTTGAGGAAAATCAATGAAAGGAAGACCTATCAATCTATTAATATCTGTAGGGGTGATGGTGAAAAGCATATTTCTATTTTATACTTTGATTCTCATCGTAGCCCTATCATGGTCATAACCGACTATGATATGTTGTAGGAGGACTTTATCTATTTTGAATTATGGCATTGAAACAAGGGTTGTCAAACTTACGTTATTGAGCCACTTAAAGTCCATACCTAGGGTTGTCATTAAATCTAAAATCATAGAGCAAGAAATATTCTTGAATTTTGGTGTAGGGGTGGAAGGGGTGGCCATCACAAGAAGTTGGAAATTAAAGAAAAAGGATTGGGAATCGAAAGGTTGATTGGAAAGGTTAGCTCTAGTTGGTGTAGTCGTAGAAATGAAATGGAAAAAATGATAGTTGATGCCCTTTTATAGATTGAAGAAATAGGGTTGACATGTGGCAACATTGTATTGGACATGTAGTGTTTTTGAATGAACGTGTGACACGTGGTAGCCAAACTAGACCTTATTCTGCATGAGGCCCGCCACCTCTAAATTGGACCTTATTCTGCTTTATATACAATGTTAGACCATATTATGCATCCGATCTCGGATCGGATCACATTATGCATCTAGTGTAGGATCGGATCCTATTCTACATCCGATCGATGATCGGATCATATTATGCACCCGATCCGAGATCGGATTATAATATACACTTTGTTAGTGACCGAATCATATTATGCATCCGGTTGGTGATCGGATCATATTATGCATCCGATCGGTGGTCGGATCATGTTATGCTTCTGATCCAAAATCGGATCATATTATGCATCCGATCCGTGATCGGATCATATTATGCATCCGATCCAAGATCGGATCATATTATGCATCCGATCCGAGACCGGATCATATTATGCATCCGATCCGAGATCAGATCATATTATGCATCCGTCCAAGATCGGATCATATTATGCATCCGATCCGAGACAAGATCATGATTTGTAACGTGGTCGACATCATCGAAACTCCTTTTCCACCTGGTCCAATCAGAACTTTGAAATTCACCATTTTTTACCAATTTTTTTGAAAAATTAAGGTCATTCGCCATGCCATCATACATGCAGTTGGCCAGGATTCACCAGGTTTTCGCAATAGATTCACCATTTTTTTACAAGTACCTTTCGGGTCCTACCCCTTATGCATAACCTTGTGATGGCGATTTGATTTTTTTGGATTGGTTATACAAGATATTTATGTTATGGAAAAATGTATTGCTAATGTAGTGAAAGGACAGACTATTCCATGCTTAGCCTATGCAAGCACATATTTATCATGAAAATAAATTATGTAGCTTTTTGTAGGAACGATAGATTAGTTCATGTTAATATTCTACTACGCAATTATGGTAATGCTTTATGGGAATGTTAATGTGATTACTTGGATTTTACAGGATATCTACAACTGAATGGGTATCCAACAAAATATTTTTACTAACCTTCCAAGCATGTTTCAATTTAGTTATAGTTGGACTAATGTCTTGCTCTGTGGTAACTGAAGAGGGATAAACATAAATTATGAATATATGTCTTATGATATGGGAGTGCAATATTGAAAAATTTAATCCATTGTTTTTCATAATGGAAACATTTTTTCCTACGTGCAATGAAGTCAAGTGATGTTTTTGTTAATGCGATTGGTAAGCTATCAATGGAGTGGTGGAGTTTCCCAGAGGATTGTCATAATTTAAGCATGTCCATCATGAATGGTAAGGTAGAATGTGAATGGGAGTTTAGAGAGAATATGGTAATGGTGGATGGAGTGGAATGTTGAGTTGCAATAAAAAAAAAAAAGGAAAGACAAAGTTGGAGGCGGGGGAGACTAGAGACCGACTTGTAGAGGAGTAGAGGTATGGATTGGGAATGAGACTTTGTGGAATATATATTGCATTTCATAGATAGATTCTACCTTAGTAGTAAAGAAGTAATTCCTTTGTATTTATCTTATGAATGTTCTCTTAGAAGACCTAGTCATTTTTGCTAAAAATATTCGAAAAAAGTATCATCAGGTTGGTATCATTGCTTCAGAGATTTAAAATTTTTATTTGTTTTTTTGGTCTGGGTTTCTGGGATGAAAGGGTAGTGTCAACATTGGTTCTAGTGAATATTAATGGTATATTTAGTAGATTACGTGTTAAGTCAGAATGTCTACATATTAAACTATGATCTTTAGAAGATCTCTATTTTAGTAGCTAGTGACTGCCAGTTAGGGTAGTGTACGAAGCATGTAGGCTACAAAGGTTGTTGGTCAGCCTTGGTAAGCTTAGAAATATATTAATTATGAATTTATTTTGGCTTAGAAACCAAAGAAAATATGTTTGTGTATCCAAGTTTGGAATCTTTTTAGATGAAATTGGTACTGGGGATTTTGGTGTTGCAACACCAAATTAATGGTTTGCTTTTTATCCTTAATAGAAATGTCTTATAAGCTGACATTTTTAGATCCGTTTTGATTAAGGACATGGGAATTTAAGTTTAAACATGTAGCAATAGGGTTCTAGAGTTTTGAATATAGCAATGTGATGTTAGACCTTTATTGGAATGGTTTTGATGGTTTTTTTATACCCATTCTTTGAATGGTGCACATGATATTTATTCAAACTTGAAACATGTTGATGAAGAAATTTTTAGACTCTAGTTTTAGGAGTTGATTTCCTGTTAGGACTGAGTAGGAAATGGTCCACTAGATCATGAATCGATCATAATCGAGTTAAGGTAGGCAGTAATATTGATGTAACTTTTAATTAGAGTTAGAGAGAAAGGAAGTTGAGGTGTGTGTCTTAAGGTATTATCTAGGGGTAAAATGGATATATATGGATAATATCTTCTGTAAACCTATGTAGCATCTACTTGTTATAAATATAAGGTGGAGTTCATACTCAAAATGAGTAAGGCATAGTAGATACCTTTAACATAAATTATTATGGGTATGTGAAATAGAACTTTGTGTGCTTAGTAAAAATATCTATGGAAATACATATGGGGTTTAAAATAACTTTCCATAGTTGACTTGATGGTAGGGAGTTCCTTTCTATGGTTTGGTTAATGTTTGATCTACAATTGGAATCAGTATCAAAAAAGTTTCAAATGTGTTTTTATCTATAATTGTGAAATGTGTTACATATTGCAGGTGCCACGTTAAACTTTCAATAAATTATCTTAACCAAAAATATGTGAGCATTGAATGAAAAACTTAGGTTTTTATTTATCCATAAATTATCCAATATCCAGTATTGAAGGAAAGACTCTTCATTGAAATCGAAGAGGGACCCATTTTGGTGTGATGTCAGTAGAATGAACTGCTAAAGGTAAAATATCTAAACTTCATGAATGTCAAAAGTTAAAGAAAAATTGATGCTTTAGAGATGGAGGAAATGACACGTGTGGTTTGAATGGTCACATCATAATATGAAAGTTCTAGAGGTTATGAAATTCCTCCAGTGGCAAGAAAGACATACTGCTATATATTCTAGTCTAATGTAATGATTTAACTATCCTTTGTAATAATAAAGATAACTTTTTGATGCTAGGTTTTCTCTTCGAGGTTTTTCCTAGAGTAATTAAGATGTTATATGGATTATTGTGGTCTTTACTTTATAGCAATTGTTGTTTAAAGTTGTTTAAGGAATCTATTATAGTTGGAATTTTCCAATCAAAGTTGAGTAACTATCATGTGTCATATCATTTTAGTGTTTCTTAATAAATCTAGAATGTAAAATGAGATATGCTTATAAGATTAAATATTATACCTTACTTCTAAATGGAGAATGTTTACTTTTAAGTCTTGGTAAAGAATACAAGTATTAGACATGCTAGTGATTCCTTAAATACCTTCAATAAACAAGAATTCCATTTTGTACTTCTTTTATTTGGTACTATGCTTGGCAATAATAAAAGGAGATTGATTAAAACAGGCTTGAATTCATAATATGCAATGAAATGTATCGTTTTATATTATTAAATAACTCCTGACATAAAGAAATTGTTAGGTTTGGCTATGGGTTAAATGAATAGAAACCATAGAGGAAAGTAAGGGCATCTTGATGCTACATGAGCTAGATGTATAATGATATCCCTAGAAAATTATTGGTTAAATAGGGTTGCCCAAATTATTGATTCCACAAAGAAAAATTAGGAATGAGGCTTAACAACAAAATGACTAGCTCATAAATTAGATGAGATGGATAGTCAAATTTTGATATGCTCCTGGAACCAACATAGAAAGACTTATGTGGTGTGAGAAGGGCTTATGTGGAACCTATATATATATATATATATATATATATATATATATATATATATATATATATATATATTTTTGTTTTGAATATTTAGGATTGTGATATTTGGTATTAGAGTATGGTTTGTAGGGAAGTAGGCTCTCTACATAAAGGTAGATAGAATTTTGTAATAGGAAGTATACCTATGTAAGGGCTATATTTTGGCTTAGATAAAATATTTCATAAAAATAAACCCTGTTGGTTAGGCTAAAATGATTAGATTCTTAGTTTCTAGTGAGGATCAATTCAAAGATAAAATCTTGAGCTAATTTATTTTATCTCCCTTGTGTGTGGCTAGGGATAATGCCACCCAAGAGAAGGAGAGGGAGTGTTGTTCCATCGATAAGGTAAATGTGACAAAGTAATGTAGAGGTCAAGACCCTAGATATAGGCATGAATGATCCTAAAAATGAGAGAGATGAAATAACTACAACAGTTTCCTTACTGAGAGAACAAATGGATACACAAAAATAATTGTTGAAGGCTATAGTGAATCAAGATTCACAAGCTAGAAATTCTAGAGTAGGTCTTGAGAATGAAATTTTTTTGGAGGCTCAATAGGCTAGAATTCAACTAGAGGTAGAATTAGAAAAATATATGAAACATTTAAAATATTCCAAGTTTAATGGAGAATAAAATGGTGATAAAGTTGAGACTTTGCTGAAAGAGATAGAGACACTATAAAATGAAGAACTATTCCACCAAAAATTGAATGTCTTATGCTACTTTACATTTATAGGGAGTGGGTTTGGATTGGTAGAAAATGTTTAGTGGGGAAAAATAGATTGAGGTTGTCGTTGATTTGAAATATGAGAACTTTGTGATATATTTCAAAGAAATATTCCTCACTGAACACTTCTACATCAAGAAATTTGAGGAATTCACCAACCATAGACAAGGGAATACGATGATGGAACTTTATTATCAAAAATTCATCAAGCTACTAAAGTATTTTTCTAAGTATAATGATAAAATGAAGGTACATAAGTTTATACTAGGAGAAGATCCCAGAGTAGGACATGAAGTGAATATGCGAGAACCTAGTACTCTTCATAAGGTCTATGATCTGGCCAAGAAAGCTAAAACTTATCTCAAGCCTTACTTTGATTATGAAGGGGCATCTGAGTAGGACAAAGAGACACTAAGAAAAAGAAATAGTGCAAGGTTCATGAAATGGGAAATTGAATAGGAAAACAAGATTTACCCTAAATAGGATAGAAGGAATGACAAGAAGTGAGGAAAGTTTAGGAAAAGGTTCCAGGAAAAGAACCAAAATTCTAACAAAAGAAATAATGATAATAACAAACCACCATAGTAGGGTCAAGCCAATCCCTCACTAATGGTGAAAGTAGAATATGGACAAAAATATAAAACACACCCTAAAACCAAAGTAGGATGTTATGAATGTGGTAATCTACATTATGCCAACAAATGTCCACTCAAAGCAAGATCGAGTTCAAAGGAAAAATAACTTGGTTATAAAGAACCAACACACCAGATTTATGCAACAATAGGGAGTCAAAATCTGGAAGGATAAGCCACTCCATTGTTGATAAAAGGTAAGATCTATGGTAGAAATGTTAGAATTTTGATTGATAATGGTGCCATAGATAGTTTTATTTCCACTAGCTTAGTTAAAAATATAAGACCACGAATCTTGGCACATGGGTGGAAGGTCGAGTATGGCTTAGGATAGACCTACTATGTAGATCAATATTAGCCTATGATTAAAATCATCTTACCTAGTGGTACAATTGTAGGTTACCTTTATGTAGCACCACTACATGCTTTCGATGTAGTCCTAGGAATGGATTGGTTGCAATCCCATAAGGCCGTAATCAATTTCCAAGATAGATGGATTGAATATTTAAAATATGGTAGGAAAGTACATAGGGTGTATAGTATACAAGGGGCTTGTCAACACCAGCTAGTCTTGGTAATGCAACTTAAGAAATACATCAAGAGATGAGGAATAATATATGTAGTAAAGTTGAATGAGATTGAAAAGAAAAATAAAGAGGAGGTGTTTGGAAAACACCCAACACTATAGGCTTCAAGAATGTATTTCTATAAGAGTTACCTATTTACCTTTGAAGTATGAATTTGATTTCATTATTGAGATTAAACCTAGAACAAAACCTATAAATAAGGCTCCTTACAGAATGAGACATCTGGAGATGCAAGAGCTAAAGGTACAATTGTAAGGATTATTGTAAAAGGGGTTCTTCAAATTGAGTGTGTCACCCTAGGGTGCACTAGTGCTATTTTTAAAAAGAAGGATGGTTCCTTAATAATGTGCATTGATTACAAAATATTGAATAAGGTAATCATCAAGAAAAGATATCCTATACCTAGAATCAAATATCTCTTTGATCAGCTCAAGGATACCACTATTTTTCCAAAGATTTATCTTAAATTGAGGTACCACCAATTGAATTTTTGTAAAGAGGATACCCACAAGACAACCTTCAAAAATCATTATGGACATTATGAGTTTACTGTCTTTCCCTTTGGTCTAACAAATGCATCGATAATATTTATGAATCTAATGAATAACATTTTTAAAAATATTTTTTACTTATTTGTTCTGGTGTTATTAGATGATATTTTGATATATTCTCGAAATAAGTCAGAGCATGACCAACACCTTAGGATAATTCTGGAGCTTCTAAGAAAGAATCATTTGTACAAGAATCTATCAAAGTGTGAATTTTATGTGCTAGAAGTGCAGTATTTGGGGCATATTATATCAGTAGAGGGGATCATAGTGGATCCTAAGAATATAGAAACCATACTAAATTGGCCACCATCCATGAATGTGATGGAAGTCTAGAGTTTCATGGGTTTGATCGGATATCATAGGTGTTATGTGAAGGATTACACCAAGATAACCACTCCAATAACTAACATTTAGAGGAAGGAAAAAAAATTTAAATGGATGGATAAATGTGAGGTAGCTTTTGATCTACTCAAATAGAAACTCACTACATATCCCATACTAAAGGTACCAGACCCTCAAGGTAGTTTTTCTGTATGTACAAATGCATCATTGGAATATTTGTGAGGATTTCTCTTTTAGGATGAAGTAGTTGTAGTATATAGTTAAAGGAATCTGAAATGAGAGGTTAATTATGAAACCCATGATTTAAAATTGGTAGTAGTAGTATTTGCTCTCAAAATTTGGTGATACTACTTGTTAGGGAAACCCTTTGAGTTGAGGATAGACCATCAAATCTTGAAATACATATTTACTCAACCTTTGCTAAATGCCAAGAAAAAAGGATGGAATTTATCGTCGAATATGATTTTGGCATTGAATATATAAAGGAAAAAGAAAATAAAGTCACTGATGCACTAAGTATGAGAAGACACATAGCTGATTTAACACACATCCATGTCAATTTGATGGAACAATTTAAGAAAATGCAACATCAAGGTGTGTTTTACAGTCATATTTGGGAAAATATGGGAAATAAACTTGAGAAAAGTAAGGATTTTAGCATAAAGTATGGTTTCTTGTGCTTTGAGGATAGGGTAGTAATTCTTGAGACTAGTAAACTAAGGAAAATAATCATGAATAAAGCACACAAGTATCCATATTTTTCTCACCCAAGAGGGGTAAAAATAAGAGAGAATATGAAGAAAAATTTCTACTGGCTAGGAATTGAGAGGGACATAACTAAATTTATCATTCAATGCCTTGAATACCAAAAATTAAAGGCAAAAAATAGATATCCTATAGGACTATTGTACCCTCATGATGTACCAATGTAGAAGTGGTAGGTAATTTTCATGGATTTTACTGTAGGGTTGCCAAAGACCAAATTCAAGCATCATGTAATCCTATTTGTGGTCAACACACTAACCAAGGTTACACATTTTATACTTAGAAATACGAAGGATGATACTATGATTGTTGCTAACATATTTTCAAAGAAAATATTTAGGCTTCATGATATTCTGAAAGTGATCATTTTAGATAGAGACTCAAGATTCACATCCAATTTTTGGCAAGCTTTACATCATGCCATCGAAACTAGGTTGAACATTAGTTTTGCATATCATCCAAATATTTATGGGAAAATTAAAATGGTAAACCAAGTTCTATAGGACATGCTTCACATGTATCGTATGGATCAAAAAACCTAGTGGAAATAATACCTACACTTGGTAGAATTTTCCTACAACAACGATCACCATTTGATCTTAGACATGAACCATTTGAAGCTTTATACAAAAAATGTTTAGAAAACCATTTTCTTTGGACAACCTAGAGGATGGAGTCATGCTTGGACCCAATACGGTCAAGGAAATGGAGCAACAATTAAGGGCTATTAGAGAAAGTCTTAGACAAATGACATATCATCATACGAGTTATGTCGATCTCAAGATATCACCAAGAGATTTTGTTGTAGGTGATAGAGTATTTCTAAGAGTGATATCAAAGAAAAGTGTTATTAAGTCCACAAAAATTGATCCATGTTTTATTGGACCATTTGAAATTATAGAGAAGATCAGCCTTGTGGCACACTATCTTGCCTTACCACCCAACCTATTGAAGATTCATGACACCTTTAACATTTAATTTCTTAGAAAATATGTTACTAACCCTGATCATTTATGGGACTTATTTAATTTTTATATGGTGATTCCAAAGGTTATAGAGGTTCAACTAGTAAATATTCTTGAATTCTATTCCAAATCCATGATGAAAGGGACCATATATCAATGTAAGGTTTAGTGGTACTACTATTTCAAGAGAAATACTACTTGGGAGAAAGTAGAAGATATGCAAAAATATTTTCCATTTCTATTTGAAAATGCATTTTAATTTTTGTTTTATGTTTAAAATTTGATGAAACACATAGGATGGTGTTAAGCCAAAGGATGGGAGGATGTCATGACCCTCCCTTGATATACCTTTTGATTTTATGGATTTAGTGCTTAGAAATGTTATCATGTGATGGATGGTTTTATTATTTTGTATTGGTTATACAAGACATTTATATTATGGAAAAATGTATTGCTAATTTAGTGAAAGGATGGACTATTCCATGCTTAACCTATGCAAGCACATATTTGTCATGAAAATAAATGATGTAACTTGTTGTAGGAATGATAGATTAGTTCAAGTTAAGATTCTACTAAGCAATTATGGTAATTCTTTATGGGAATGTTAATGTGATTACTTGGATTTTGTAGGATTTCTACAACTAAATGGGTACCCAATGAGATATTTTTACTAACCTTCCAAGCATGTTCCAATTAGTTATAGTTGGACTGATGTATTACTCCATGGTAACTCAAGATAAATAAACTTAAATTATGGATAGATGTCTCATGATATGAGAGTGCAATGTTGAGAATTTAATCTGTTGTTTTTCATAATGGAAACATTTTTTCCTATGTGCAATGAAGTCAAGTGATGGCTTTATCAATGTGACCGATAAGCTATCAATGGAGTGGTGGTGTTTACTAGAGGATTACTTCCATTTGGGCATGTACTACATTAATGGTAAGTTAGAATGGGAAAGGGAGGTTAGATATAAGACAACAAGGGTGAAAAAAATCATATTATGAGTTGCGGCTAGAAAGAAATAAAAAAAATAAAGGGAATATAGAGGTGGAGGCGGAAGGGACTGGGGATTGAGTTGTAGAGGAGAAATGGGATGAATTGGGAGTAAGAATTTGTAGACTCGACATCGTATTTCATATATAGGTTCTCCCTTGGAAATAAAAAAGGAATTCCTTTATATTTGTCTTAGGAATGTTCTCTTAGAAGACATAGTCATTTTTTCTAAAAATATTTGAAGGAAGTATCATCGGGTTGGTCCCGACACTTTAGAGAGTTAAAATTTGTATTTGTTTGTTTATTCTGGGTTGCTAGGATGATAGGGTAGTGTCAAAATTGGTGCTTGTGAACATTAATGGTATATATATAATATATTAATTGTTAAGTTTGAAGTTCTATGTCTTAAACTATGATCTTTAAAAGATCTCTAGTTTAGTAGGTAGTGGCTACCAATTAGGGTAGTCTGTGGAGCATGCAAGTCACAAAGGTTGTTGGTAAGCCTTGGTAAACTTAGAAAACATTAAGTGAGATTTTAGTTTGGCTTAGGAACTAAAGTAAACCCATTCATATATCTAAGTGTGGAATATTTTTAGATGAGATGGGTACTAGGGATTTTGGAGATACAACACCAAATTAATGGTCTACTTTTTGTCCTCAATAAAAATATCTTATAAGCTAACCTGGTCAGATTTAATATGATTAAGGACATGGGAATTCAAGTTTAACTTTTTAGGAATAGGGTGCTAGAGTTTTAAATGTAGCAACATGATGTTGGACCTTTATTGGAATGGTTTTGATGGTTGCTTTATGTCCATTATTCGAATGGTGTGCATGATGTTCGTTCAAAATTTAAAAGTGTTGATGCACAATTTTTTAGAATCTAGTTTTAGGATTTGATATCCTATTAGGACTGAGTGGTATATGGTACACTATATCGTGACTCAATAATAATCGATTTAAGGTATGCGATAATATTGATGCAACTTTTAATTAGAGTTAGAGAGAAAGGAAGTGGAGGTGTGTGTCTTAAGGATTTCTCTAGGGGTAAAATGGATAGATATGGGTAATATATTGTGTAAACCTATGTAGCCTTTACTTTTTGTTATAAACCCAAGGTGGTGGTCATACTCAAATTGAGTAAGACATAGTAGATACCTTTAACATAAATTATTATGGGTATTTGAAATAGATTTTTGTGTTCTCAACAAAAATGTCTATAGAAAGACGTATGGAGTTTAAAATAACTTTTAAAAGTTGAATTTATGGTAGGGAATTTATTTTATGGTTTATTTTATGTATGATTCATGGTTGGAATCAGTCATCAAAAAAGTATCAAATAGGTTTCTATTTATATTTGTGAAATGGTGTTACATATTGTAGGTGTTGCATTGAACATTCAATGAATTATCTTGCCCAAAAATATGTGAGTAGTGAATGGAAAAATTAGGTTTTCTTTATCCATAAATTGTGTAGCATCCAATATTGAAGGAAATACTCTTCATTGAAATAATATAGGAACCTATTTTGTTGTGATGTCAATAGAATGAATTGTTGAAGTAAAATAACTGAACTCCATGAATGTCAATAGTTAAAGCAAAATTGATGCTTAAGAGATAGAATAAATGGCACATGTGGGTTGAATGGTCACATCATAATATGAAATTATTAGAGGTTATTGAATTCCTCTAACGGTAATAAAGACATACTATAATGTCTTCTAGTTTGATGTAATGATTTAGCTATCCTTTGAAATAATAAAGATAACTTTTCGATGTTGAGTTTTCCCTTCAGGGTTTTTCCTAAGGTAATTAAGATATTATGTGGATTGTTGTGGTCTTTAATTTGTAGTAGATATTGTTTTTTAACATTTTTTAAAGAATCTATTATAGTTAGACTTTTCCAACTAAAGTTGAGTAGCTATCATGTGTAATGTCATTTCAATGTTGCTTAGTAAATATGGAATGTAAAATGAGAGATGCTTATAATATTGAATGTTTTACCTTGATTCTAAATGGGGAATGTTTAATTTTTTATTTTGGTAAAGAATACAAGTATTAGATATGTTAGTGGTTCTTTGAAGACCTTCAATAAACAAGCATTAGATTCTGTACTTATTTTATTTGGTACTATGCTTGGCAATAATAAAAGGATCTTGATTAAGACAAACTTGGTAATTCATAATATGTAATTAAATGTATTATGTTCTATTATTAAATAACTTCTAACAAAAAGAAATGGTTGGGTTTGGCTATGGGTTAAAATTTTGAAATCATGGAGGAAAGGAAGGGCTTCTTGATTCTACATGAGTTATATGCGTAATGATATCCTTAGTGAATTATTGGTTAAATAAGGTTGCCCAAATTATTGATTCCACAAAGAAAAATTAGGAATGAGGCTTAATAACGGAATGACTAACTCATTAATTAGATGAGATGGATTGTTGAATTTTGATATTCTCTTGGCACAAACATAGAGAGACTTATATGGTGTGATAAGGGTTTCATGCTTCTTTCAAAAGGATGAAACCCTTATCACATTTTGTACTCTTGCATAGCTTGACATATGCAAGGAGTGGATATTGGTGTGTCTCAAAGGGATTAAGTGGAAAATATGTATATATATAGTGCTAAAAATTTAGGTTTGTGACACTTACCATTTTAATAGTTTTTGCTACTACTACAATATAATCTATAGTTTCACCCTAGATGGTCTATTGCATCATCATGAAAAATACTACTATTTAGTCCCTATATAGACAATGTGGCTACCTTCCTTGAGTTATCATTATTTTACTTATAATATCTCCACTTACCTAGCTAGTGCATCCCTCTCTACCTCCACCATTGATCAAAACAATCTACTCAGTATTACCTTTACTAGACAGGCTTCTTGGAAATGGTAATACTAGAAGTGGTGCAACTAATACTAGTGTTATTGTTATTCCTATTTGTATCTACCATTCCCTCCTTTAGTGCACCTCTATATAATGGCACATCCATGCCAATGTTCCCTATATCAACCTTTACAATAATACCCCAGGCATTGTGACCCTCTTGGATGGAATACCTAATACAACTAAATGTATCTTGTTGTAACCCTAGGATCATCCTACCTAGGTTTTAAAATAGCTATATCATAAATATCAACCTCTATGAATATGTGTAGGTTTTATGACCCTTTAAACCCTCTCTTTCATGTGAATATATGCTATTCGACTAGTCCTACAAATATCCCCCATACTAGGGGACCACTCAGTCAACATGGTGTAAAACTTACTCCCCCTATGGTATCACCAACCATATAACCTACCTTATACATGTATAGATCATGGTCCCCCATTTAAGGTGATGTCTATATGGTTTCCAGATAACTTGCCTTGTTATAGATTATTGATCACTATTACAATAGCCAAAAAAACTTTCCACTATTATTATTAGTTCCCCTTCTATGGTCTACTTTACCTTACCTTAAAGTGGAATCCCCACTTTGTATGCTACTTATTCATTTAGACCACCCACCCATCCTGAGAGCCTTGGTTGCCTCATGAACACTAGATGCAACGTTATGCATAAGGAGTTGGTCCCAAAATGTATTTATAAAAATATGGCAAATTAATTTTGAAATCCAAGCAAATAGTGTCCAAAATCATGTAGAAGACATAGCGAATTGCCTTTATTTTCCTCAAAAAAATATAAAAATATGGTAAATTATTATAAAATTGGGGTGAATCAACCCAAAAAAAAATATGAACCCAAAATTTTTAGGTTAATGAGCCTCGATCAAGGGTCCCTAAAATTAGCCAGTTTCAAATTACAAAAATTCAAATATTTTTTAATTAGTGATGATCATTCACTATGCATAAACCTAACTAAATGCTTCCAAGCTCATAACTAGAGCAGAGTACAACATCAACTCCTATCACCTCAATAGACCACTTAGTGTAGTGTTTGGTAAATCCTAGCTAAACCTACAAATACCACTTGTTAACCCTACATGTTAGCTATTTCATTTCCCTAACCACATTGTACCATCCTCTTACTCATATCACCAAGAAATACTCATAATACTAGCATATAGAAGAAGTTCATTTGGTTATATAGTCCTCCTACATAGGTGACATTGATGTTAATACTTAATTTAGTCAATGGAAACTTTGAGACTCTTATTAATCTCTCAAGGGTCCATCCTTGGTATTATCTTGTCTAAAATATAGTTTCCTTATTTAGCATGTCAAAGGAATCGACCACATATCATTAATCAAGCGATGCTTAAATAATACAATGTAAGCCTAGATTAGCCCGTAACTACTAGAGCTAACTGGCTGACTTTAGGTAGGAGTTGCAACAATAATAATGGAATAACCACTACATTCTAATCTATGCTAACATAATATATGATACGCTAACATACCCCCTTATTACAATATTTGGGTAATAATATAACTACTAGCTACACTATCATCTCCCCATACAACAATATTTGGGTAAAGTATATAACTGCCCTAATATAGTGAAGAAGAATAAGAAGAGAAATAAAATAATGGTGGCTCATGCTTTGTCTTCGGCTCTGGCTCTAGCTCTGGCTCATGGCTCTAGCTCTGGATCTAGCTCTAAGTATACCTCTGGATTTGTACCACTAGGTCTATCTCTGGATATGTTAGTGAATCTGCCTCTGGATCTGCCTGTAGATCTACCTCTGGAACTTTATCTCTGGGTATGTCTTTAGGTCTGTCTTTGGGTCATTATCTCTGGGACTGCCACTTGGTCTATCACTAGATTTCCCTTAGGGTCTACCATAGGTTTTACCTTTTCGGTAGAAGCCATACAATATTTCTTTCATCATGGTCCATTGTGTGTGATCTGTCCATCCACAATCTATATGAACCTTGTTGGCCATTTTTAGTTTGTACCAACAACTTGAAGAAGAGTGATTTGTACATCCACATGAATCACAAGGATGTAATTTCCAACATCTAGCTGCAACATGTCCTGTCTTTCCACAATGATTGCAACAATAATTTTTAGGATATGGAGAAGATTTAGGTTTTACAAACATGGTATTACTAGTACTTGCATGTCCAGTATAACCAAGGCCTTCATTATTTTCCTTGACATTTGGAATTATTGGAGATTTAATGCCTTGTTCATGTTTACCTAATCTCTCACCATTGAATCCCATTTTCTTCATCAGTTTAGATCCATATCCTTTGGTGTGTTTTTCAAAACACCCAATTTCATCATCTTCATCAATGCTTTTAACAATATTGCATTTGTTGCTATTGATGAAATTATGGAGTTCTTTTTTAGGAGGTTTAGTTTTTAAGTCACTAGTGTCACAAGCAAAATCTGCTACTGCGATGAGATCACATGTGCTATAACTGATATTTTCCAACATAGACATGAGGTCACTTGTATTACAATAAGCATTGGCCATCATGGGCTCAAGGTCACATGTGTCACAACAACCATTCACCACCATGGGTTGAAGGTCACTTGTGTCACTACAAGCATCAACCATTAGGGGTTTGAGATCCTCACTAATGTCCCTTTTTACTTTACATTGTACAATATCAAGAGCATAAAATGACATGTGTATTCCCATTACAGTGCCAATAGGGATTAGAACACCATTTTTTGCACGTCTTCACAAAATCTAGAATCATTTATTATGGCTTCTACACCATTTCGTAGTGTGAGAAATGTGCCATCTTCATAAAAATCCATCCCATCCATGAATGGAGAAAAGTATGGGCCTTTAACTGATTTAGCAACATAAGTTGATTTTGGGGTAGTTTTCTTTTTTGATTTGCCCATTCTTGAAGGTCTCAGTCTCTATCGAAAATGCACCTTTCTAAAAAGAATTTTGCAAAAATAATCTGACTAAGGTGTCGGTCACTGCCGAAAATGCACCCTTATAAGTCTTCCCCCCTTGTTTTTACAAAATTATATTTCCCTAGTTTTCAAGATAGGAGATGGTGGAGAGAAAAAAATTTACCCCCCCTTTAGTGCAAAAAAATGCAACAATGAAGCCTCAAAAGGCTCTTACAAAGCTTGCCTCATAGGCAGATTAGCACAATGTGTCACCAAAAAAAATCCCCCTGTATGAATTACTTCAAACAAAAGATGTTTTCTATTTATGAATCCTAAAATAACAGGTGTGGATTTTTGATGAGTTTATGCCTTGTTGAATGCTTTGACAGGGTTTATCTCCCTTTTCACTTTTGCAAAGATGTAGTAAAAAAAAAAGTCCCCTTTGTTTAAGTTTGAAAAATTTCCTTCCAATGTCTAAAAAAATATTCCAAAGTTTAATTAAATGATTTAAAAATATATATACATATATATTTCATTTAAAATTGTTTTAAAATAATTTCTTTTTTTTTAAAGAAAATTAAAAAAAAAATAATTAAACTAGAGAATATAAAAAAAAACATTAGGAAAAAAAATACAAACAAAAAAATATTTGTATACCTTGGGGAGGGGGTCGAAGGGAGTCGAACCCTCAACCTCCAGCCTCGAACACCTTAGCGCCCGACCACTAACCAGCCGAGCTAGGTCACTCGACGAGAGTAAGGGGGAGGCTCCCCTTACTTAAGGAACACGCGGGCGGAGTGCTTGCAAGAAGCATCACTCGTCTGCAGCTCCTCTATAGACAATACGGTGACGATTTGGCTTCGATGACACTACTTCGGTGGTGAGAGCCATGAAAAAATTACACATAGTTGCTCCCTCATCCAAATAGAACTGCAAGTATAGAAGCTTCTCCTTGGCTTGATAGAAACTAAAATCAACTTCAAGCTACCGCAAGGATCTCCAAAATCACTCCTGCTGTGTGCGCTATTACGGATTCTGAAGGGAGAAGGACCAGATCTAAGAAGATATGAGAGCTTATAGAAGAAATTAATCCACCCAAAGTGCCTAAATTTCAATGTAAAATCTAGACATGGCGACAAAAAACAAATCCATCATCATCATTATTAACAAAAAATATATTTTTTCCAACCAATTTGACGCAATGCAGGTCTGTTAGCATGTGCAGTGAGAAAAAATATTGAAATATTAATCCCACATGTGTGGGGCGATCGACTATATTTGAATTTATAAGGTATAACACTTCCCTATTGAAGTGTCTCCTCTCGGGGAGACACTTCTCGAGAGGGCGATGGAGTCTTACCCGCGTGGGGCCACCTCGGTTGCCATGTTGGGGGGACACCTTCATTCCTCCATCACCTTTGTTTCTCTGTTGCTTACCTCCATTTTGTCTCGTTGCCCAAAGTTTTGAGTCGGCCTATGTCCTGTCAGTGTTTGTCCACGTCAGTCTCGATCACGCATTGATCAGCATCGGTTGAAGTCTGTATCCCAGTCAGTGTCCACATCATGAGTTTATTGCATCATCTCGGGTGGTGTGCTACCTTGAGAGGCATGCAAAGAGGCATGCAAATTATGCACTGCCAACCTTGGATGACGTGCTACCTTGGGAGGCATGCAGATTTTGCACTGCCTCAGGAACTATACCCGGAGTGCCAAAGTGAGAGCATCAAACCTTCCATAGCTCTGATACCATGTTAGAGTAATCGACCACATCATTAATCAATAGATGCTTAAATAATACAATGTAATCCTAGATTAGCCCATAACTACCGGAGCTAATTGGCTGACTTTAGGTAGGATTTGAAACAATAATAATGGAATAACCACTACATGCTAATTTATGCTAACATACTATATGATACGCTAACATAGCACTCAAAATATCTACCACGCATCCTCTAATAAGATGGTCATCTCACCTACTAGGATCTAAAAGGTATTCATCTCTGAATATCATCTCTCTACTAGTGCAATCAAGAGTGCTTGACCAAACTCCACCTTTGGTATTAGCGTTATGTGGTATAACTCTACTACCACTAGTAATGCATAGCTATCCACATACAACAGTGTGTAGATGGTCTCACGTGCATGGGGATATCACTCTCTACACTCAAGGATCATTTTTCATAGTACGTCCAATCTAGTCCATACACTATGTTAGTTTTACTAGCATTAATGTTAGCTTAGTGGAAGTGAAAAAACTATTCTAACCTAGTGCAAAATCATTGTCAAGTCAAAATAGCACCATGACACAACAAAAGTAACACTAGGCATGAAAGCACCACCAACATGCAATAATATCATGCAATAGCACTGTCACTCCCTTGTGGCATATTTTTCAATGAAAAAAGAAGAAATTAAGTTGGTTTTTTTATATTTATAGATGTAGTCACTCTACCAACTATGCATAATGCTTGTACCATTTTTACTCAGTGCTCTAGTCTATCCTAGTGAGCCATCAAAGTCAAGGTGTGAAATAGTGATCTAAATCTCTATTTATCCTCTCTCACATTGTGAAAATGAATTCATTTTTATCCCCTAGCCTTTTTTACCCCTTAAAATCCTAAACTATTTTTAACATTTATCCCAATATTTCATTACTATGCTAGTGTGGATCATAATCAAGTCAAGTTTCCTTATTCCAACTTGTTTCTCTTAAAACTATGAGGGTGCATATTAGGGCATGGTAGCATTAATGTTATCCAAAATATAATTTTTAACATCTTTTCTAAGAAAACAATCACAATATTAGTCATCTAGTATTATCAAGCATAAGCAATAGAAAATTTTTGAATCAACCTTTATTATTCAATAAGTTCATCAAAAGAGGAAAATCTAGATACTCAATTTTGCATGTAGGGCTAATCTTCAAGTTTGTCAATTTCTTCATAAATTAGCTTTCCAATCATCCAAATTGAATCAACCTTCCTTGTGCCTAAACTTGGAGCATTTATTGCTCCAAAAGTGATAGAGCTAGTGGACAAGTGATAGCATCAATAGTGCTACCATGATCTAATGGTGCTTTTGTAAAAACAATATTGAACTTTACCACACATTTTTTAGCACCAATGATCATAATAAAAAATAATAACCATGTAAGTTCCATTAGCAATATTGTTTTTCCAACGCTTTTAATTGTCATATGCTAAAATCAAGAATTTTGATTTTCTATCCCTCTCAATCCACATGCCATTAATAAACTAAATTCCTACAAAATTGATAGCTCTTACATAAATTTAGAATATAAAATTTTTTATTTCTTATCTTCATTTACCAATGGCTTCTTGATCCTTAATCTTGTCACCCTTAATTTAATTCTTCCACCAAGGAGCCATGGATTTCTATAAATCCAACACTTGGGAATGTCTAATCCAAGATCTTTCAAAAGTAATAAAATTCTAACAATATCTCTCTAGAACCGTAGGAATTTATCCTTTTGATGGCAAAATTATGCCAAAATATTTGCACAATATTGTGAAGCACATCCTTGTAAGCATCTAAGCATCCAAGAAATCAAGTCTACAAGATCTCAAGCAATCATCAAGTCTTCAAGCATCAAAAATCAAGCATCAAGCTCACAATATTAAGCATTTAAGTGTCATCAACAAGCAAGCTAGCAATCATTAAACAAGCTTACAACAAGGAGAAGACAACATTGTTTCTTTAGTTGTGCTCTTTTCCTTTATTTACTTTTGGCTTTTCTTTATCCTTGTAGCTTTAATATTTTATCTTGTTGTATTTTAGAACTAATCTTGCATTTATTTAACCTCTCATTATTTCATTTAATTTTAGTTTTAAACAATTAAATCTCTATTCTTATGTTGTTTGATAAGATCTCTATACTCCTATGTTGAATCCCTTCATGATAACTATCACAATGTTAGCTTATCCTATATTTAATCTTGTTATTATCCATTTAATAATTTTGTTTTGATGATCAATAACTCATCCTTTGATGATGATATTAAATATAAATAATTGAATGTATTCATCTATTCGCATTGATCTTAACAATTCTAAGACTTATCAAGTCTTTACAACTCATTAAGCATGATCCAAATACCCCTTATCTATTCCAATTATCCTTACAATGAATATCCATCAACTCATACATATCTACTTAATAAAATATATTTTAATTTAAATATATCAGCTCACACGTATCTAATTAATAAAATATATTTTAATTTAAACCATATTTTGAGAAGTTTCTCATATCCTAACAAAAAAATAATTTAACTAAAATAATATTTTACCATTATAACAACTTATTTCATATATATATATATAGTACATAAAAATAAAACTACTGTGATATTCATCTAACAATTGTAAGAAACTTATAAATCATACAATATTATTTACCTTTGTATCCATAAAGTAACAAAGTCATATGTTGGTAATGCCTATTATAGGCAACAAAAATATTATTTACCTTTGTGTCCATAAAGTAACAAAGTCATATGTTGGTAATGCCTATTATAGGCAACAAAGCAGTAGATGAAATAGATATAAGTAAAAAGTTAAACAATATTAATGCTTCACAATGCTATATAAAAAAAGGTAATTTAATCTTCATTATGTTGACTATATACATCATCCATGTTCCAATGTGAATTTAATGCATGCACCTACTAATTTCTTTATGTGTCTAATAATACCTTGACAATGGAGAAATATGATTTAATTTTCTAAAAAAAAAATTGAATGAAAAACATTAGATTTGCACCTCCGTTGTAACACGTAACAGTTATGGCTTTGGCTCTTTTTCGAGAGGTTCAAGATTCAAACCGCGACGTGGGTGAATGTGTGAGGGGGTGGCTTTTCTTCGAGAGGTCCAAGGTTCAAACTGGGTATGAGTGAGTGTGTGAGGGGTGGGTGTGTGGTAGCTTTGTGTTACATTCTCTATTGATAAGTATAGCTCTAGAGAGATCATGGTTGGGAGGAGACTCCTTAGTCCTGTAAGTCGGTCATACAGCTTTCTCACCATAACCAAATTAAAAAAAAAACATTAGATTTAATTATTTAAAGATTAGGATAATATTTATCATGGGATAAAAAGCTTAATGTACTTTTTTTTAATTAAAAATATATTATATTTTAATATTAATAAATAAAATATGTGCGTGAGTGTGGCCTACCGGCAAGGATGTCACTTGCATTATCGATGATGTGACTCGTCTACCAGCAAGGATCCCACATGCATTATCGGTTCAATACCCATAGCGAATGTTTATAAGAAGTATTATTAAAATAAAAAAGTTTCAAGGTTCTAGATCAATTGGTTTGTCCAAACCCCGTAAGGGGATGGAAGTCCAAGGTTCAAATCTTGGGCCTTGTTGGACTGAACGTTTGTCCCTTTCTTGGTGCTTTCAGTAGACCACTTGGTTCGTCCAAACCTGTAAGGGGGCGGAGGTCCAAGGTTCAAATTTCGGACCTTGTCGGACTGAACGCTTGTCCCTTTCCTGATTCTTTCAGCAGCGTAAAAATTTTAAAATTACTGTGGCATGGTTGTTGATGGTGGTTATAGGGGTGGACTGCGCAAAAATCTATGTGACGGCTTCTGTGGCATGGTGGTTATAGAGGCGGACTGTGCAAAGATCTATGTGATGTCTTCCAAGACGAATAGTGCAAAGTACTGTGGTGACCATAAAAGCTGGATAGCCTGTCCGGATTCGTGGCAGCCATCCATTCCTTCATCTAATTTCAAAAAAAATATTAATAAAAAAAATAAAACATACAGAAAAATCAAACAGCTTTGGTTCAACTAGTTAAATATCTCAACTTTTAAGAAAAAAACTAAAATTTAAATCTGGTCAAGTAATAAATGTATTATAAACAAATTGTTCCAATACCATTATTTTATCATATTATATAAAACCACTTTAATCTAAATATTACTAATTAAATATGTATATAAAATAATGTGTAAGTAATGTACAAATATTCATTATATTACCTAAAAAATAATAAAAATAATATAAAAGAAATGTAAAAGCCTCTTGGTTTCTTCTTAGGAGTTTTCTTTTCTTCTTTAACAAACTCAAAAATACTACAGCTGGTTATGAAACATTAAAATTGTTCTGTACACGTTTCCTAAAACATAACTTCAAATATATTCTGATGTATACGTGTAACATTTTATGTTTATGCTGATTATATACGTGTGCCGCGTTGATGTTCTTTAAGTTTTCTTCGATATTTCTCTTGATGTTAGATATTCTCGATGGTTGAGGTTGGTAGTTTTCTTGATGAAGTTTAAGTTTAAGATTAATTATAAAAAAAAAAAAATAATATTTAAAATCAAACAAAAGATGTTAATATCTTTCATAACTTCAACATTAATTTTAGATATATTGTATACAAATGAAACTTGAAATTGAGGCTAGAAAAGGTATTGTCAGATGATAAAAGTTTCAAATTTATAACATCTTCACAATTTTATTTCACTAAAATATTATGGTCTTTCTTTAAGTATTCAAAGTTGAATAAAACGTAATGATAACTAATAAGCAATCATTTAAACCCAATTAAATGAGGTTAAAATAGTTAAAACGACGATGAAATAAAATATAATTTACAATAATATTTTTAAAACAATATAAATCATAATATTATTATTTATATAATTAATTTAAAACATATTTAATATTTTTAAAGATCAAATAATCATAAAATGTATAATAATTACATGTTCACATAATTAAATTTTATGTTGGTATAGATTGTTATTATAGGAAGGATCTTCATATAGTTGTGAATTTAATATTATAATATTATTTTTAGTTAAATTTTTATTAGTTTTTTTAATTTAATGAGTATTTTATTGAGAAGGTTTTAAATTATATTATAAATATAATATAATATTAATTATAATATAAATTGTATTTTATAATTGTTTGATTTATTAATTTGAATTAAATTAATCAAAATTTATTAAGTCTTGTTTTTGTAATTTAGTAACAAACCATGCCTTGGGCAATATGTTGGCATAGTATGATGACCAACATAGAGACCAAGCCATTTTCTACATTGATAGGACTTTGGTCAATTACAAAGTCTGCAACACCTTTGTGTTGAAGCTTTGTCTAGTTATAGTGTTTACTTCCTATAATCATAGACACTAAATGCTTTGTCATAAGATATTTCTTATCATGAGGGTTTATCCCTTGTAATATTCCATGTTGAACCCTTGCCTCTCAAGACAAATCGCTATGTGGTTTATCATACTTAGAAAACTCAAACTTGAGTTTATCATCAAAAATTCTATGAAAGATCAAATTGTCATTGACCAACTAGCAATTATACCTGTAGAAGCTAGGCATCCCTTACGAGTCAATATTTAGGCTAGAAGTCAATCAATTTGATTTATACTTTATACTTTGATGGCACTTGCTATGTCAAAGAGCAAGGGTAGGAGTAATTTTGGTTACCCATTAGCAATAGTTAATCCCTTTGTCATTTAAACTTAAGTTTTCCGACATCAACAAAGCTCATCCTAGGGATTCATGCACCATTAGATTTGTAAGTTAGAACCTTTTTTTTTTAAGGTTTGTAACTTGTAGCCAACCAAGTCAATGTTGGTTATCAAATAAAATATGAAAAGCTTAAACCTTATCACCATTGAAAATATTATGAGGTCTAGTGATTGCCATGTCAATGTTATGGCTATGGTTGCATCCCTTATCCTCTTAGGGTTGGATAAAAAACAAGCCACAATTATCATTTGAGAAATTAGAGAGCCTTCAATCTTAGATTCTAGCTAGCTTTCTTTGTGAGTATTTTTTGTAAAGGCATCTCGTTCTCTTGATCCTCGGTACAAATATATCTTCACATTCCTTAGGGATGATACATTGTCTAAATATATAAACCACATAAACCATAAAAACCTTAAGCAATATACTTGTAGGCATGTCATCATTGGAAGTATCTTATATCATGATTCCTTTGTGGAAGTATTGCTTACGTTCCTAACATTTGTTGAATTCTAAGAAATCATCAAAGAGAACCATGATGGATCATGTTGTGGTCACTTTAGTTGTGTTGTCATCATCCAAAAAAACCTATGGATGGTTTATTATTGCACCTTCATAGAAAATGGATCTTGCAACTATATCAAGAGGTGTGATACGTGTGTGATGACCTTATCCATGATTCATCCTAAGCTCTTCAACCCTTGACTTCTCATTAGCCATTTTTAATTTGGATTTTAGAAATCATTAGGAAGATCAAATTAGTATCATTTTATGGGAATAAGTTTATTATTATGACTACTAAATACTTCACTAAATGGGTCAAAATTATACCTTTAGTTTCAGTGACTATAAGCCAAGTCTCCAAGTTTAAACTTAACCAAATTTTTAGTTTCTATGACATTCCTTTGGTGCTATTTTTTACAATAGAGCGCCTTTTGAGCATAAGTATGTGTTAAAAAATTATGATATATACAAAATTCATCATAAATAGTTGATGTCTTACTATCCTCAAGGTAATAGACAAGATAAAGCTTCTAACAAGACTCTTGTCAAGATCCTTAAGAAGCTTATCAGTAAAATTGATCAATAGGAATATTTAACCCTATCATGCCTTGCAACCCTCTCCTACTAGTGTTCAAACTACCAATAGTGTGATGCATTATGCTTTGGTTTATGGAACTAAAATCATCATCCCTTTTGAGCTTAAGGTTTCTTTCTCACATATTTTGTCAAAATATTCCTCTACCAAATATAAATATTGTCTTGCCCATCTAAGCCAATTGGAACTAATTTATGAAAAGTGGATCCATGCCCTAGAGAACTTGTGGGTGTACCAGCAAAGGCTTAAGCATACTCCTAATAAAAATTTACAATCTTACTCCTTCAAGGTTGATGATATTATTCTTAAAGTGAACCAAAATAACACAAATACCAAAACTAATCTCAAAGGTAAGTTTAAGCCTTATTGGCTAGGTCCATTAGTCATAACCTCCAATTTTAGTTCAAGTGATTAACACCTTGCAATGCTTGATATAAAAGAACTTAAAAAAATAATGAACATAATTCATCATAAAATGTACTACATTTGAGTCTATATTGGTTGTCTATTTCTATTAATTATCTATTGTTGCTTACTTACATATTGCCTAATTTCATTTTTGTTTGCATGCATGTGCTTGTATATATCTATGATATCTATTGCATCTCAAGTCAATGATCGACAATTATATGTAAATGATGATCATAGTCAAGATAGCTTATTACACTATGTGACCAATGTGAGTGCATCCTCCTAGTCCCATCTTTGTAAACCAAAATTGGGTTTGTGCAATCATTTATCTATATCATCAATATCTTTGTCATAATCTAGTTTACCTTAAACTATATCATCATCTTCTAAATTATCAATTAGAATCTCCTACCACATGATAATGAAGAACACAAGCTTATACTGAGAGGGGGGTGAACAGTATAAGACCACTTTTTACTTTTCTTTCCAATTAATATTATGCAATGTAAAGATAGCAATATCAATAGTAGTAACCAAAGCAATGCACAAATCATCACACACAATAGAGACACCACAATTTACGTGGTTCACCCAATGTGGGCTACTCCAATGAGAAAATATTTCACTAAAATTTTCTCAATCAATCTCTTGGGAATCCTTTCCCTATTACAATGTTTATGGACCTCTGTCCAAAGGAGACAACAATCCCCTAAATCAAGTTCATGGATCTCTATCCACAAGAGAACTCCTTCTCTTCTACTCTAGCTGGTGATCCTCTAGAATACTACTACCTCCACTGCACTGGCTTGTGGATCTCTCTCCACTGAAGACTCTTATCCCCACTCAGAAGACCTGTCCTCGCTACCCTGGCTGATGGATCTCTATCCACTAGAGACTACTGTCCTCTATGATCTATCACCTCCAAAGCTCTATCTCAAATCTACACTAAACATAGTCCTTTGGTCTAGTACAAATCTGCTCAATATCTATTTATATTATGACACAAAATTATCTTCAAATCTGCACCAAAATATGCTCTCAAATCTACACTAAACACAGTCCTTCGGTCTAGCACAAATATATCCTTGATATCTATCTTCAAGCCTTAAATCAAATATTGACACAACTCTGTTGGATCTACCCCAAACCTTAACTCAAGGTTTGAACAAATCAATCAACTCTGCTCACAAGTCTTCTCAAAGACTTGTCTCACATCTATCTTGTAAGCTTCCACAAAATCTCACACTAATATGTCCATAAGTCCTCTCTAGAACTTACTCAAATTTGCTCTACAAGTTCTCTCTAGAACTTACTCAAATATTCTCAATAAGTCCTCTCAAGAACCTATTCAATCTACTCAATAAGTCCACATAGAACTTGCTCAAATTTGCTCTATAATTCCACACAAAACTTGCTCAAATCTGCTCAAAAAGTCCACACATAACTTGTCCAATATGCTCAACAAGTCCACATAGAACTTGCTCAAATATGCTCTACAAGTCCTCTCTAGAACTTGCTCAAATATGCTCTACAAGTCCTCTCTAGGACTTGTCCAAATCTTCTCTATAAGTCCTCTCTAGAACTTTTCCAAATATGCTCTACAAGTCCTCTCTAGAACTTGTCCAAATATGCTCAATAAGTTCTCTCAAGAACTTATCCAAATTTGTATTGTAAGCTTTCACAAAAGATCACACAAAATCAGTCCACAATTCTCCTCAAAGACTTACCTCAAATCTGCTCAACAAGTCCACACAGAACTTGTCCAATCTCATAGAAACATAAAGAGAATTTTTAGAGACTCAATATGTTCTATACTAATCACAATGCTCAATTACTTTCAATCACTCTCTTAGAAACATAAGGAGAATTGTTAGAGACTCAATATGCTTCAAATACAACTCAATGCTCAATCAATTTCTCAACTCAATTCAGAATATATAATAGTTTGTTTTATGGAACTTGAACAATCACTTCACACATCCACTTGACTAGGCTCAACCAACTCTACTCAACCAATATAAACCCTAGTCCAAGCATATAAACATCAACTCAAAATTTTTCCAACAATGCTCAACAACAAATATCACATAACAATGATACTCATGTTCTCTTCAAACCCTAGTTCAAGTTCTTCACTCAACAACTCACTTCAACAACAATTCTTATGAAACAACTCTCACATAACAATGATACTCAAACCCTAGTTCAAGTTCTTTACTCAACAACTCACTTCAACAACAATGCTTATAAAGCAATATTCACATAGCAATGATACTCAAACCCTAATTCAAGTTCTTCATACAACCAATGGTTTCAACAACAATGCTTATCAAACAAGGTTTAACAACAATTCTTTATTTTAGAAAACCTTGAAGCATTCACTCAACACACTCAATAAGGAAACCCTAATCAAGTCCTTTTCACTCCAAACTTATTTTTTAGAAAACCAACCAATCAACTTAACTATGGAAGAATGTGCTCATACCTTTTTCTTGATGATAAGGAGTAGACCTCACAAATCTGCCACAACCATAAAACACTTCTTTGCCAAACTCAAGAAGGTTAGAATACAAAATATTATTCCAATATTTCCTCAAAAATATTCTTTGCACCAAGATATAATCAATGCCTTATTTCTTCCTCTTTCAACAAATCATACATAACAAAATACTTGGAAACACCTTATCAACTTCAATCTTAGAATAGTGACCAACACCCTAATAAATCAACCACTCTTAAAATAATATCCACCACCATAGGATATTAACCACTATAGAATATCAACCATTCTTAATAATATTCACCACTATAGAATATTGACCAGACTTAATAATATTCACCACTATAGAATATTAACCAAACACTTTTCACTCCATGAATAAATCCTTTAATTAAACAATATTAAAATTTTAATTTTTCCAAACCTTATAACCCCCTTGCAACCTTAGAACCAATAATAAACATGCAAAATTAATTTTTAACTTGCCCAACCAACCTTCAAAAATTTTGGAGATTAAACACCTTGCGTACCTTGTATTCCCCACCAAAATGGGATTCGGTGTGACTCGATCCGTCGTCTCCTCTTGCCTAAGTTCTTAGGTTCTTGGGCACTCGTTGCATGGGCTACGAAGGCCCACGTGAAGGAAGGATAGATGCCTTCCTCTTATGCCTTCAACACTTCTTTTTCACACGCGAAAAACACGTTTTCATTTCCCTTGGTTGCAATGCTAAATTCTTTGCTTCACACGTTCATATCTTAGGCATGGTGATTTCATTAATGTGGTAGGTGCTCCCCTTTATATGCATAATATAACATTCCTCCTCACGTCGGCGCTTTTTGAAATTGAATTTCAAATTTCAAATCTAAAACCCACTTTAGGGTTTTAACCTTAATTTAATTAATTTATAATTAATAAATTAATTAATTAATAATTAATTTAAATAACTTTTCAAGTTAAGTAAATTAACTAATAAATTAATTTAAAATTAATTTATAATTAACTTTAAGCTTCCTTAGTATAATAAAATTATTATACTTTATTTTCCAATGGTTTTTATGAAAAACCTTTTATTTTCTCCTTCAGTGGTTTTAATGGAAAACCTTTTATTTTCTCCTTCAATGGTTTTAATGGAAAACCTTTTATTTTCTCCTTCAATGTTTTTAATGGAAAACTTTTTATTTTCTCCTCCAATGATTTTAATGGAAAACCTTTTATTATGCTCCGTCAGGGTTTTAATGAAAATCCTTTTTGGTCATGCTTCATAAGACATTATGAAACTTTTTGGAACCAATCAATTGCATTCCTTTTGACATCAATGACAACTTCATGCCTTGACATCAATGACAACTCGATGGAATCAAAATGTTCAACAGATAAATATTATAAAAATTGTAAGATTTTATGGTAAAATCAAATCAAAATATTCTATCTCATCAATCACTACATGATGAATATTGTAAAAATTCTAGGTACAAATAGAAAAATCAATATTATCATCTATAATTTTCCACGTATCACATTGTGTGGGAGAAACTATTCAATAATAAATATGTCTTTCCAATTAGGGTCATTATTTATTGCTACACCAATGAATCATAAGTCCTCTATGAAACTTCTCTATGATGCAAATCACTCTAATAAAAAATTATTTAAAAGTTTATTTAGAGGTAAAGAAAAAAGTCCTATGATTAAATCTAAATCCAAATTCCTTTACACATTTTTTTAAAGATAAATCATTTTATTTTTATGCTTGTACATATATTTGTATCATATGAACTAACCAAAATCCCCCATATGAACATCTTAAAACTAACAAATGCCTTTTTTTGCAAGTCTAAAGCTAAAAAAAGTCCTCTTGGATAAACCTTAATGTGTGCTTTTGTGTGTATGCATATGCTTTTTCATATAGCCACTCTCTTGAGCATATTATGGATCATGAATCTTGTATCATGCATCTCCCGTTTTACATATTTCATAATTTTTACCATTTAAAATCTGTTAATTAACTATAGACAATCAAAATTGAACAAATTATCTTAATCCTAATCCATACAACTATAATATTAAATATATCACCTCCTAAATCGATGATCATATAATCAATAATCTCATGATCATAATTCATTGAAGCAATTAAATCAAACATCAATAATGATAAACACATCATTATAGCTCATCGCATAGCATAACAACACTAGATCCAAATCACCAATAATATATAATATTTCAACAACTATTAATTTTACAATATCCTAGTACAATAATACAAATAAGTATACAATGCTAATGTACAATCAAACCCTAACATTTATTCAATTCCTCTTCCTCAAAACTAGGATAAAAAAGTCAAAATTTAGACCTAGCGCTCTCTAGAAGCCTATATCTCATGCTCCCCCTCCTTCTACTATAGGTGGATGTATCCTCACCAACTGTTATGACTACCATAGTGTGTATATTGTAGACACCAAATCCTAGACACTTGCCAAACCCTAACCCTTCACAAAACCTAATACACTTGCCAAACCCTAACCCTAACCCTAACCTTTCAAAAGGTTATAAAAACCCCATCACTTTTGTGATGGGGAGGATAAAATCATACCATCATGTTGCCCATGTTTGTGTAGGACTAATAAAACTGCCCAACTTGTTTTGATCATATCTCACACATCCAGAATCAAATTGAGCTAAAATTTTGAGGGTAGGTTCCTAAAAAATACTAGAATGTCTCCATGAATTTTTAGATAATTTGGAGAAAAAAATACCCAAGCACAACCCTATGTTTGGACAAGAGTAGATTCAGCCATAAACAAACCTAGATCGAAGTAGGTAAATCAACAAGGTATAAAGGTTGTTTTTTTGTTCTCTGCATATTTCATAAATTTTGTAAGTATTTATATTTGGGTTTTTAGTAGCTTTTATTCATATCAAATAGGACCTCAAAAAATGGATGCCCTACAAGTGCTGCTAATCTCTTTTATGTTTGCATCAATACATGTACAGGTAATAGATCTATGAATAGTTGTTGAGGCAATAATGGCCTACCAAGGATACACAAGCCCACTCACTAAACTAATTTGTAGTAGAGGAGAACAAAAGTACTCATTTCTCGCTAAAACTACGAAAGGAGGTTTCTACCCATTTGGATCTATTGAAATCTAAAAGCAACAAGTGAATTATAGTAATCAAGTCCTCGTCATTTGGGGTAAATCATTAGTTGTAAAAGAAAGGATACGAAGGCTCTAGAAATTTAAATATGAAATTCATTTATTGTTCCAATTTCTTATTTAGGTATTTCATTTTTTGGATGCATATTCTTTTGCTTACAAAAATGGTGATCACGTTCTTGTCAAACCCTAACACTAACCTTTCAAAAAGTTATAAAACCCCATCACTTTTGTGATGGGGAGGGGGATGAAATCATACCATCATGCTACCCACATTTGCACAGGAATGCTAAAACTACTGAACTTGTTCTGGATATATCTCACTCATCTAGACTTTTATTGAGCTAAACTTTTGAGGGTGGGTTTTTGAAAAATCCTAGAATGTCTTCACCAATTTTTAGATCATTTGGAGTAATAGAGACTCAAGTGCAACCCTATGTTTGAATAGAATCAGATTCAACCATCAACATACCTAGATCGAAGCAGGTAAATCAACAAGGTATAAAGGTTATTATTATTTTTTTTATTCTTTGCATATTTCATACATTTTGTAAACATTTATATTAGGGTTTTTGGTATATTCTATTCATATCAAATAGGGCCTCACATAGTGAAGGCCCTACAAGTTCTACTAATATCTTTTATGTTTGCATCCATACATGTGCAGGTAACAAGTCTATGAGTAGTTGTTGAGGCAAGAGTGGCCCACCAAGGATACACAAGCCCACTCACCAAACTGATTTGTAGTAGAGGAGAACACAAGCACCCATTTAAAATTAAAACTACCAAAGGGGGTTTCTACCCTTTTGGATCTATGATAATCTGAAAGTAACAAGTGATTGTAATCAAGTTGTCATAATTCAAGGTAAATCATTATTTGTAAAAGAAAGGAGACCAAGGCTCCAAAATTTTTAATATAAAATTTATTTATTCTTGCAATTGCTTGTTTTGGTGTTTCATTATTTGGATGCATATTCTTACACATGCTACCATTCCAAATACTCCTTGCACTAAAACTTCTTTCCTAGTTGATCAATGCATCATGTATCTGGATACAGATGTCATTAGGAGTTACTTGATTGTAGAATATTTTGTCTTTTCATCATTGTTTCCTCTCACCATCCCCACATTACATCAAGAAGCCATCTATTCACATCCATAACACACTAATCAAATCATCACCAATCCCCTATTTGAATCAATGGTTGCAACCACAAACCAAACCTATCCATCATCATCCCATCAATATATCTCCATCCCATCACATTAAACATCATCTGTTGTAATCCACTCTATGAAACACAAGTCAATGCTACTTCTTATATTTCATCATCCATTCCATCAACATCATCTATTGACCCCATGAATCATGTCATACCTCATTCAGTTGTGATACCTTTCACCACCTACATCCACTCACATTTTTTCCACATATCCTACTTCATATTTTTCCCCTCATACGACCATACAATCTGCATTTGTGATTGCAATATAGCAAGCTTTTCTGCATCTATAAAAATTTCTTATGGGTGGAACCAACCAAAGAATTTACCTTATTTTACAACAATAATCACAAGTGGTAGTCTTCAACCTTCAACCCACCATAACCCAAAACTTGTTCTTCACCGAAGATCCATCATGGGGGTCATCACCATAGACCATAATCATACCCACTCATTTACTTCATCACACGTATGCCACCTCATCAGTGTAGCATAACATCATATCCCTATCTCTTCATCTACAATATCCATTTCATCAACAATAAATATTTCACCATCAATTTCAACAAAACATCCCACATCATCATGTTCCAATAAACAACACACATCAATTGTACAATCAAAAAGAAAATCAGGGCTTTCAATCACCATTGGAAGACCCTAAATTTTAGTTCCAAAAAATATATATTGATAGCCTAGACATGAAGACATGAAATTGTATATCAAAATCCCACTCTAAGGTAGCTAGTCAATTATCTTATTCATTCATCTATTCCTTGACCCCTGTCTCCATCCTATTTTGATATGCCTAGGTCAAATAATTTCAAAGGTGAAGATGAGCTATTATGGAGTCACCAACACACTCATCTAATTCTACAACAAATATTGAATCACCTCACAAACATTGAGCTAGAGTTGATTCATCATCAACCTCATCAACATTGCCCACCTTGTTCAAATCAGTAGTCCCGTACCTGTACCCCCCTATTCGAGCCCTTGTTGAAAAATTTTCACAAATTATAGGATGCAAAAACAATTGTTTTACTTGACATATTCCTATAGACACCAAAAGCCATAAATATAGGTCATATGGGGAAGATCATTATTACCTCTATCATTGACAAGCAAGTCACAACATCAATGTTTGCATGGCATTTAAAAATGTGGTCCAAGATCTTATTGACATGGGGGGTCTTTTCCATCAAAAGTCCACTCACACCATCCAATCAAAACCTTGGTATCCACCCGAACCACTGTGGGGATGCTCAAGGTATCACACCTTCCCCATGCTCACTAGTCACAAAACAATTTGGGGATGCTTAAGGTATCACACCTTCCCCATGCAAAAAATAATAATAAAATAAAATAAAAATAAAAACAAAAAATATATATAGCTTAATCATTCACATTGCATTTCATACATCCATTCATGCATTCATAACTCATGTATACATTCCACACTCATTTTATTATACATTGCATTTATGCATTCGTATCATTTGCATCCATTCATGTTGCTTGCCATATTAATCATCATTCGATCAATTTGGATAATTTTTAATCCACTGAATATTGTTGCCTTAATTAGGGGCACCGTTGGTCTAGCATTACACCCATTTCACCACCCATAAAATATTATATATATACATAGATAAGAGAATAAATAGCTACAATAAAACCCCATAGCACTTTATTTCCTTGGTATTATTTGAATATCAAAAAGCCTTTAGGTGTCATAGGTTGTTCCTAGTTAAATCAAGTCTCCTCTTGGGCCAAAGCACACTTGTCACTAAGAAAATTTTGAGTTTTGGAAGTTGAATCTACGATTTTTGAACCAATCACATAACACATTTATTAATGAGATATTGCATAAAAGAATGATAATTTCATGATTGGATTGAACCTTGAAGCGAAATTTCTTACGTGTTCCATTATGCACATAGTCCAACAACAAAATAAATATACATTTTTACAATATTTTACAAAAATTAAAGAGTGAGTAGTAAGGATAGGGTAACATTCTCATCAGGACTCAATTTAATTTTTGAGGATCTAATTCCTCAAATCTCTAACAAAATAATAATACTACAAAATTGAGTAGTATGTATAGGATGCAATTCTCATCAGGACTCGATTTGAGTGGTTGATAATATGATTCCCCAAAGATCTCTCTTTATAAGCATAAAGTAATAATAGTAGACCTTCAAGTAGTAAGGATAGGATTTAATTCTCATCAAGACTCAATTCAATTGGTTGATAATATGATTCCCAAATCTTGGAGACCCTAGCATTGGATCATGTTCATGCATGGTGACACATCTCTCTTGAAGAGACTTTGAACACACATAAGGATAAAATAGCTTTTTTGGTTCTCTTCATGACTAGTTTGATATTATATTACTCAATATTGGTAAATGAATTCATTATTTACACACACAATGGTTCTTGATTGGCTTGCATCATTACCTTACTCAAAATTGATGGAAAATGAACATTCATTGCACACACAGTTGGTCCTTGAGATATTTGACTTTGCTAGGATGCCATTAGCATCATATGGATTTACAAGATGATTTTGTTTGATATCACTAGGATGTTTGAATCTTTGAAAAATAACTCTATATCATTTATTCTTAAGGCAAAGGTAAAAAAATTTATAAGCGAGGTTTCATTCCATACCACCATCACATTGTCACACATGTATCATAGTCCATTTCATCCTACAACATATGGTCAAACTAATACTACTGTATTGGTATCCCTGATTAAGTAATAAAGGCAAAATCTAATAAAAAATAGTCCATAACCTCTTCGAATGACAATAAATAAGGCAACACCATTCATTCATTTGCATACATCACCACCAATTGCATTCATTCATAATACATTCATTTCATCACATGCACACAAAAAAATCTGAACAATCCATCATTACACATATACATGCACAATCACATCATCAACCAACTAGGGGGGTTCAAGGTCTCACACCTTCCCCAATAATCACATCAATAAATCAATCAACTAGGGGGATAAAAATTCTTACATCTTCTCCTAAAAATCATATCATCAACACCAACTAGGGGGTTCAATATCTCACACCTTCTCCATCAATCACATCAAACAATCAATCAAGAAACTTGGGGATGTTCAAGGTATCACACCTTCCCCACTAATTGATAGAATCCAATCATACACTCAGATAATTCAACAACTTATGGATTCAAGGTCTTACACCTTCCCCAAAAATCACATCATCAACACCAATTGGGGGGGTTCAAGGTCTCACACCTACCCCAACAATCACATTAAATATTCAATTAATAAATCAACTACTAGGATAAAAAATGTTGCATCATGTTATCAAAGGTTACACCCTTTTCCTTGCATTCAAATTTCAAATCAATTTGCTAGATTCAAAAGGTTGCATCCTCTTGTCAAAGGTTACACCCTTTTCCTCACATTCATAGACACAACACATCTAATTCCATTTACTTTCCTGCATTCATCAATTTGATTCACTAGCACAACTCCTTGAGTGAACCTTGTATCTAGTGCTCTACTCTAGTCACCTAGTGGTTGCAGTGATTGGTTATCCATGCAATCTGGTAGGATGAGTATATTACCATAAGGACACTCATAATTTCATTAATTCAAAAGCTCCAAAGGCACCTAACCCCTTTGGTCATTATTTTCATTCAAAATCCCCAAAGGCATCTAACCCCTTTGGTCATATTTCAATTCAAAAGGCTCCAAAAGAACCAAACTCCTTTGGTCATTTTCAATCCAAAATGCTCCAAAGGAAGCATCCCTTTGGTCAATTCAATTCAAAATCTTCTTTGGTCACTTTCAGTTTCAAAGGCTCCAAAGGAATAAAACCCCTTTGGTCACTTTCAATCTAAAATACTCCAAAGGAGACACACCCCTTTGGTCAATTTAATTCAAAAATATCCAAAGGAACCTCACCCCTTTGGTCAAATCAATTCAAAATGCTCCAAAGGAAACACACCCCTTTGGTCAAATCAATTCAAAATGCTCCAAAGAAGACACACCCCTTTGGTCAAATCATTTTAAAAGCTCCAAAGGTACCAAACTACTTTGGTTAAAATATCTCTAAGTGAACCTCATATCTAGTAATACACTCTAGTCACCTAGTGGTTGCAGTGATTGGTCATCCATGCAATTCAATAGGATGAGTAGATTACCATAAGGACACTCATTGTTTCATTAATTCAAAATCTTCAAAGGAACCTAACCTCTTTGGTCATGAATTTCAATCAAAATTCTGAAAGACATATAATACCTTTGGTCATGTTCCAATTCAAAATGCTCCAAAGGAATCAAAATACTTTGGTCTTTTTCAATTCAAAAGGATATTCTCAAGTAAACCTTGTATCTAGTAATTTACTCTAGTCACCTGACCGTTGCAGCAATTGGTTATTCATACAATTTGGTAGGATGGGTAAATCATCATAAGGAAACTTATTTAAAAAAACCATCAAATTAGCCTCAAAAATTTGCAAACACAACCACTCAAGATTTCTCCCTCTCAAACACAAAAATAAAACTCTCAAATGCAAGAATGAATTCAACATGAGCACCCCAATCCTATTTTTAGCTAAATTTTATGCTTTTTGGAGCACCCAAATGTAGCCTACATTTGCAAAAGGCCCCAAAAGGATCCAAAAAAGTCTAAAACATCATCCATGCATCCCACACATCATCCCACCTCATCTTGTCCTAAATTAAATCAATTTGGAAACTCAATTTTGGAATGCGACTATGTTCAAGAAAATTTTCTCAAGGTTATCATCAAGCCCTCTTCACGGGGTTGCAAAAGTAGAAATCCTTTACAAAATTAACTTTGGTATGCATCATGCCATAGGTTCAAACATGATACCCATAGTGGCTGGTCCATCTACCATATTACAAGTGCTCATAATTTTTCCAAAATCAAACTTTCAACAACGCATACACACCCAAACTTGGGGTAATCAACTTGATTTTAATTTATGACATTCAACAAAACACCAAATCACTCATACATGCATGCCATAGATCACTCCAATTCATTTTGAAATAAATCATATCAATTTGGTAACCTAGTTTTGGAAATTTATGGTGTTCAAGGAAATTTTCTCGAAACTATCATCAAACCCTCTCCATGGGGTTGCAAAAGTGGAAATCCTTTACAAAATTAACTTTGGTATGCATCATGCCATAGGGTCAAACATGATACCCATAGTGGCTGGTCCATCTACCATATTACAAGTGCTCATCATTTTGTCAATGATAAAGTTCCAACAATGCATACCCACCCAAAACTTGGGGCAATCAACTTGATCTTGTTTTTTGACATTTGCATCCATCAATGCCACCCCTTTCATCATCCACATTTGGTCAATTGGCTCATGGGTTTCATCCTTCATCCATTCATAAATTTTGGAGATAATCCAAAATCAAAATTTGTAAAATTAACTCTTCTTGCATGTTAAGGAAAGAGTCCATTTCTCCATCCAATAAAACTAGGTGTCTCTTATTTTTGCACCGCATTGTGTTTTACACAACGCAGTACAAAAAGAGGCATCTATAGACACCAAATCCTATCCACGTGCCAAAAAATAACCCTTACAAAACCTAATCCACTTTTCAAACCCTAACCCTAAACTTTAAAATTTAAAAAAAAACCCCATCACTCTTGTGATGTGGAGGGGGATGAAATCATACCATCACGCTACCCATGTTTGCGCAGAACTACTAAAACTACCCAACGTTTTTTGGCCTTATCTCATTCATCCAGACTTGGATTGAGATGAAATTTTTAAGGTAGATTCCTAACAAACCCTATAATATCTCCACCAAGTTTTAGATCATTTGGAGTAATATATACTAAAGTGCAAACCTATGTTTGAACAAGAGTAGATTCAACCATCAATAGACCTAGTTCAAAGCAAATAAATCAGTAAGGTATACAGGTTATTGTTTTTTTTGTTCTTTGCATATTTCATATATTTTATAAGAATTTATATTAGGGTTTTTGGTAGCTTCTATTCATATCAAATAGGGCCTCACATAGTGGAGGCCCTACAAGTGCTACTAATCTCTTTTATGTTTGCATCCATACATGTGCAGGTAACAGGTCTATGAGCAGATGTTGAGGCAAGAGTGGCCCACCAAGGATACACAAGCCCACTCACCAAACTGATTTGTAGTATAGGAGAACACAAGCACCCATTTCTAGTTAAAACTACCAAAGGGGGTTTCCACCCATTTGGATCTATTGTAATCTGAAAGCAACAAGTGAAGCATTGTAATCAAGTCCCCATCATTCAAGGAAAATCATTATTTGTAAAATAAAGGAGACCAAGGCTCTAAAAATTTCAATATAAAATTCATTTATTCTTGCAATCATTTGTTTAGGTATTTTATTATTTGGGTGCATATTCTTCTTCTTACATATACATCCATGTCCTCGTGGGCAATGAGAGTTGCCAATCATTTGTGGGCTGATTTTTAGTGTATTTCTCACTCAACCTCATAGTATATATCTTGTGTCATCTATATATCATCTTGCATCACCTATTTATCTCTTTACACCCATCCTATATGGACTAGTATAATTTAGACTAGTTATCCCCTTCTAGTCACTCTTACCATTGTTATAGCTCTTGCTACTACTAAATTATACTTTATAGTTAGACCATATATGGTATATTGTAGCATCATTACATAGCCTTCTAGTTAGTCCCTCTCTATAGCCCATGTGGTTACCTTTCCTTGAGTTATCATTAGTTTTACTTATAAGCTCTCGACCTACCTAGTTAGTGTATCCCCTCTACCTCCATCATTTATTGAGATAACCCACTTAGTATTGTATTTACTAGATGGGCTTCTTGGCAGTGGCAACGCTAGAAATGGTGCAACCACTCTTGGTTGTATTTTTATTCATATTTATCTCTACCCATCCCTCCATTAGTGCACCTCTCTATAATGGCACATCTATGCTAATGTTCCCTATCTCAACCATTACAATCATACCCCAAGCATCATGACCCTCTTGGATGGAATGCCTAGTATAAGTAAATGCATCTTGTTGTAACCCTAGGATCATCCTTCCTAGGTTCATCCTACCTAGGATCTAGAATAGCAAGGTCATCAAGGCCAACCTTTATGAATATGATTAGGTTTGGGGGCCCTTAAAAACCCTCTCTTTCATGTGAACCTTTGATATTAGAATAGTCCTACAAATACTCCCTATTGAGTGTTATACTAGGGGATCACTTAGTAAAAATGGTAGAGCTCTTGCTTCCCCCATGGTACCACAAACCACTTAACCTACCTCATAAATTATATAGATCATGGACCTCCATTTAGGGTTATATCTATACGATTTCCAAATAAGTTGTCTTACCTATAGATAATTAATCACCCATTATGTTACTATTAGTTCATCCTCTAAGGTCTACCCTACCTTACCTTAATGTAGCATTCATATTTGTATTATTTATGTTCCTTGGATCATCCACCTATCCTAGTAGTCATGGTTATCTCATTAGGACTAGATGTTCCTAGGCTCACACCTGGAGTAGCGTACAACATCAACTTCTCTCACCTCAATAGACCACTCAATGTAGTGTTTGATAGATCCTAGCTAACCCTAAAAATACCACTTTCTAATCCTACATGTTAGCTATTACCTCTCCCTAACCCAATTATACCATCCTCTTACTCATATCACCAAGCAAGACTCATAAGACTAGAATATTGTAGAAGGTGGTTTGGCTATCTAGTCCTCCTACATAGGTGACATTGATGTTAATATTTAATCTAGTCAATGGAAACTTTGAGACACTTATTAGCCTCTCAATAGTCCATCCTTGGTCTTATATGATCTAAACTATAGTTTTTCTAATTAAAACTCATAGGATCTACCACGCATCCTCCAATAAGATGGTCATCTCACCTACCAAGAGCTAAAAGGTATTCATATATGAATGTCATATCTCTACTAGTGCAATCAAGAGTGCTTGGCCAAAATCCACCTTTGGCATTAGGTGTATGTCATATAGCTCTACTACCACTAGTAATGCATAACTATCCACATCCAACAGTGTATAGATTATCTCAAGTGCATGGGATCATCACTCTCTACACTCAAGGATAAATATATCATAGTATGTCTAATATGGCCCAAACACTATGTTAGATTTACTAACATTAATGTAGCTTAGTGGAAGTGCAAAATCTATTCTAACCTAGCCCTAACACAAAAGTTCCACTAGTAAGAGCCACCACCAAAATACAAAAGTATTTCCAAGTTAGAATAGCACCATGATGCAATAAAAGTAACATTAGGTATGAAAGCACCACCAACACACAATAAAATCATGAAATAACATCGTCACTCCCTTGTGGCATATATTTCAATGCAAAAAATAAAAAGTTAAGCTGAGTTTTTTTTTTATATTTATAGATGCTCTCATTCTACCACTTATGGATAATGTTTGTACCATATTTATTCAGTGCTCTAGTCTACCCTAGTGAGCCATCAAAGTCAAGGTGTGAAATAGTGATCCAAAGATCTATTTATCCTCTCTCACATAGTGAAAATGAATTAATTTTTATCCCCTAGAATTTTTTACCTATTGGCACCTAAAACATGTCATGTTGAGGAGGCTACCTATATGGACATATTTTTAGGCCATATGATCCACCTTGGGCATCCCAAAGCTTAGTAGTGGTTCTTACCACTCAAAAATGGGTAACTTATCCTTTTGCAGCCTGGATAGTCATACCCAGGAGCAACCTCTAGCAGTCGTTGGACCCTATGATGGCCAACAGTCACAACTAGTCCATCTTTGGATGATTGTATTTGTAAAAAACTCAGGCTCCCTGAGCTAAGCCAAATCATTTACAGGGCAAGTTGAGTGTAACTTCCAAGAACGATAAGGTTATAAAAGCAAAATTTGATCTTCCTAAGCCTAGTCTTGGCTTCTCATACAAGCCAAGATTTCCATTGGGAAACATATAAGAAGAGCCCAATATTTCATGAGAAACTCTCTAAAAAACTCATTTTTGAATGTAACAAAGTGCTAGTGATTTATGTAATCAAGAGAACATAATATTATAAGCAATGGAGTTCTACCCAAATATAGCCATGGAGCTTGCATTCACATCAATGGAGTTCCTCAGGTTTTGAAGATCAAATTCAACCATTGTGCATCATCAATCATCTTGATTTTGAGCTAATTTTCGTGATTCAATTGTGCATCAAGTGTGTGACCCTTGAACCATCAATTTGGTCGATCAACCCAAGAAAATCCTACATTGTTCATGAGAAAATAGTTCTTTGTTTAGCGGTCACTTCACCTTGAAGTGTCCTAAAAGTATAACCATTGTACTCTCTAATGGCTAACAAAGTTGACTACTTTACCCTATGATGGTATCATGATGAAATCTATTTTTTTTTTGTATTTTCTAGTTGTAGTAGCTTTAGTAGCATGTTATTTATATTTTAGCATAATTTAGTACAGTTTCTATACATTTATTTATTGTTTTAAAAAAAAATTATTTCAATTGGTTATCATGGAAATGAACCTCATCTTGAGAGGTTCCTAATTTGCTACTGATTTCTTGTAAGTATTATTGTGTACAGGTTTTAGGTCTCAACAGGAGCTCTTCAACATAAATATCCTTCAATATTATCTCATCAAGTAGGGGTTGCAAAGAAACCCTCTATAATCAATTTTGATAGAGAAAAGACTCTTCAAATTACACCTACCCTTTGGTTCTCAATTGTAATTTGTATCAATTTGGTGTAATCCATAAGAGGGATATATTTGTAACCACTTTGTAAAAAAACAATTTTAAATATCAATGATAAGGGCACCATTTTCTATATTTCTTTGTTATTTGATTGTTACATGATATTATCTTATCAATTTAACTTCATAAATATTTAGGTGTATGGTTTTTGCTACTCAACATTGGTCACTATAGTCTTCCCTATTTAGGTGGGACAGAAAACCATTTCCATGTTATGCCATGTGTTGGAAGGAGCTATGCAATACAAAATATTGCTCAATCATCCCTAGATTGAAGACATGAAATGTGTTCCTTCTATTTTACATTAGTGTATTAAATACATTCATGAAGGACAAGTTCATGTTGTTCCATTAGATGATGAACCATTTAAATATGTTAATCAAGTTAGCAATCCAAGGGAGTTTGTCTTATCATAAATGCATCTGGATAATAGATCTAGTTACCCCATTATGCATCCAAAGTGCCCTTCAAAATCAGTACATGTTGATCCATCCATTTCATTTCCACCACTTTCGAATAAACCATTGGCTACTTCTGATAAACCTTCATCATTATTTGATCCTCAGATCAAACAAAATTTGAAGGCACCCATGGTAGAGACTCCAGAAGTCATCCCTAATGTCTCTATGATAGATATTTTGATTATCATAGAAGAGGAAGAGTTGCCTACCATAATGGATGACATGCTTCAACCTACATCACACACACCATCTATAATTTCATCTGCACCTCAAGTGACTATTCATTAAGTCAACCCCAGGCTGACAAAATATTTGGTATAAAATATCACTTTTACATCAATTATTCAGTCCACATAAGACATGGGGAGACCTCGTGCTCCTACCATGCCCATTGTAATGGTGGTATCCTTGGGCATACCACCCAACTAGATAAATTTTATATATTGGGGTTTCAACCAAGCTACAAATCAATCTCCTATTATCAATCATGATAATGAACTATTTACAGAAAATATCTACTATATGTCAAATCCTAATTTTACTGTAAGATACTTCCACCATTGTTAGGCTTAGGTTTGTATGATCAAGGTCAAAGAAAACCTTATCTAACACAATATCAATTGCCCATATATAAATTTGGTTTAGGACACTCCATCTGCTTGCTAGATGATTTGTTGGTCAATTCCCTAGAAAATCTAAGCCTAGAATTTGGGGAGGACATTGATGAGAATGAATATTATGACCCTAACATCTCACATCTATTGAGGGATCATTTACCATTTACAATGGTTGCCATAGAGCCTCCTGAATCATATCATGAGACCAATCAAGAAGAGGAATCTAAACTTAACAATAATCCTAAAAATAATTTTATTGATGAAGATGATGAATATGAGGATGAAACAAAAATTGCATACTTAGGTCCTACCTACCTTCATCATATCAATACCTATACATAATATATCAAGCTAGTTAGGCCCCTTGTTAACATAGATGACATCTATCATATGGTGTTTCCTCCATCTAATTTAAGGTAGATGCTCCCACATGAAGACCCAATTATCCCATATACTCCTAGAGCATATCCAAATATCCCAATGCCTCCTAATCCACATCTAGAGAATAAAAGTAAATCAATAATTGATAGGCCCTACCCGAGAAATAATGGAAATCACCAACCATCCATCAACATGATTTACATTGACTTAACCATACCTCTCCACAATCCTATCAACCCCTCAAAGTCATTGTATCTCAATATTGATGCCATTGACTTTTATCATGCCACATAATTGCCATCGCCTGAGGAGTTCTTCCCCTATGAAGAAATGTTGCATCTATTTCATTTTACTCCAGGCTATACTATGGATGTCTGCAATGCTGAGGTCAAATATGATATGATAGATCATCCAAACCTAGTGGATGATATCCACTTGATACCTACACCTCATCAACTTGAGGAGGGATCCCATATGTTAATTGAGGAGACTTTGAATGTGGATATTGGAAAAGATCGTAACCATCGTAAGAAAGTAAAATTTGAAGAGAATCTATCTCCTAAAGAGTGTGTCATACTCATTCTTATTTTTAGTCTAACATATTTGCTTGGTAATACAAGGACATGTTGGGTTTATATCCAAATTTGGTTACACATAACCTTACTCTAGATCCTAATATGAAGCTGGTCAAGCAAAACCTTAGAAAATGCACCCAAAAATCATCTTAATGGTCAAGGATGAGCTATAAAAATTGTTGGATGTGGAATTTATCCAATCCATCGACTATCCAAAGTGGGTATCAAACATGGTACCCATAGGTAAACGTAATGGGAAGATCCATATTTGCACATATTTTAGAGACCTAAACAAAGCAACGCCTAAGGATGCATTCCTGTTACCCAACATAGATGATATCGTAGGCGTAAATACTGGTCATGAGATGTTATCCCTTATGGATAGGTTTTTATGCTATAATCATATTTGAGTCAAACCTAAAGATCAACATAAGAAAACCTTTACCACACCATGGGAATATTTTGCTATAAATTTATGCCATTCAAACTTAGAAATGTTTGTGCAACCTATCAACAGGACATAACATTTATTTTTCATGATTACATGCATAAGATACTAACAAATTACATAGATGATTTTCTAGCCAAATATTTGTTGTGTAAAGAGCATGCATAAGTTCTATGAAAAGTCTTCGATCGCCTGATAGAACATAATGTTAGGCTAAATGCTAAGAAATGTGTTTTTGGTGTCACATCAAGAAAAGTTTTAGGATTCTTAGTCTCCAAGAGAGGGATCAAAGTAGATCTTGTAAAAGTCAAAGCAATTCCAGAAATGCTTCCCCCCACAAACATTAAATAGTTGCGTAGGTTTCAAGGCAAGGTAATATCCATCAAGTACTTCATAGTGCAATTGTTGACTAAATATCGATCCATGAATCAACTGCTACACAAGGGGATCCCATTCAATTGATATGCATAATGTCAAAATTCCTTTAATGATATTAAATAGTACCTAGCAATATTTCCAGTATTATCTCTACCTCAACTAGGTGTGCCTTTCTTGTTGTACATTTTAGCCACATATTTTGCTCTGGAAACCATGCTAGCCCAGAAGAACAAAGAGAGCAAATAATAGGCTATCTATTACATTAGTCACACCTTGGTCAATTATGAGCGAAAGTATGCATACGTTGAAAACCTCTGCTTAGAAGTGGTGTTCGCTACCAAAAATCCATACCACTACATGTTAAGTCATACCACGTATGTCATATCAAAAGAAAATCCTTTTTGGTACATGATGAGTCACACATATCATAATTTGTGAACCACAAAGTGTATCATGCTATTGATATAATTTGATCTTGAATTCATCAGTCAAAAATCCATTAAAGGACAAGTTATAGCTGATCAATTAGTAGAGGCACCTCTTCAGGATGACTAGCCTCTTGTGATTAAACTATCCGATGATGCATTATTCAGAATTAGAATCACCCGAATCTAAAGAATCAGAAAATAAAGCAGACATGACTTTGTTCTTTGATGGTTCTATGTGCAAGAAAGGAGGTGGTGCAAGGATTGTATTTTTCACACTGCAAGGAGCTCATATTCCCTTATCATTTAAAATTAATTTCCCTTGCACTAAAAATAATGCTAATTATGAAGCCCTAATCTTGGGTCTTAAAATATCTATCACCATGAATATTAAAAATCTTAATATCTTTGGTGACTCCTTACTCATCGTAAACCAATTCAAAGGCATTTATCAATGTATATTCCCTATCTGTAAAGCTTACAAAGGGCTCATGGACACATTGCTAGCCCAAATATAATTGCATGACATCAAAGTAGTCCCTCGTACATCTAATCACTTCATAGATACAATGGATTATTTGGGATCCTTAATCCCTTATAACCCTTCTAATGATTTTACTACAATCCATGTTAAAACACTCTCATAATTAGTGATGTGACACATGGTGGTGGACAAAAAAGAATCAGTTCACATGATTTAGATAGAACCAAATCATGAGTGGTTCTACAAGGCACAAGACTTTCTAAAGCAAGCAACCTAGGGATCCTTGATATCACAGGGTCTGACAAGTAATGACATGACCATTCATCATAAGGTTATTTTCCAATGCACATTTATGCATGATGAATTACAATGGGAATAAGTTGAGCAGTCAGCTGAAGCTTAAGCTTATGAAGATTGACTAACCCAATTAAAATATTACCTAAAGCTTAGTAGTATCCCTTAGGGATTATCGCATACCACAAAATAAGAATTTAAACAAAAATCAACTAGGTATGTCTTGATAGGAGATATTCTCTATCATTGAAGCTACGATAAACTCCTTAATTATCTCAAGATCCAAGAATCTGCTTGGGTAATCTTGCAAGTTCACAATAGTATGTGCAATGGCCATTTTAGCAACATGGCTATCATTAAGTGCATACTCAAAATAGGATATTATTGACCCACAATGAAAAAGGATTATTTATCATATGTTAAGAAGTGCATAATATTTCACACCTACCATATCAGGCCTTGCAATAAATTCAATTGGCATGGACTTTATCTCAGTTAGAATTTGATCTAATTTGAAATATCTCTCCTCCATATTTGAGCCATCACGCATTCATTATAATGGCTACTGAGTATTTTACTAAATGGGTGGAAGCAATCCCTTTGACCACTATGATAAGAGCTCGTATTGCAGAGTTCATACTCCATAACATTATATGTCATTTTGGTATCCCATATAAAATAATATCGGATAATGGAACATAATTCGAGAACAAAGATATGTGGGTTTTAACATCCAAATATAAAATTCAACATATCTTTGAAACACCCTATTATCTGTAAGCAAATGGGAAGGCAAAGGCCTATAATAAAACTATAGTTTCCATATTGAAGAAAATCATAAGGATTGGTACCTTCAATTACCTCTAGCTTTATGGACTTATTGAACTAGCATTCAGATATCCACTGGGGCAACTCCATTTTCGCTAGTGTATGGCACTGAGGCCATTATACCCTTGGAATTAGAAATTTCATCATTGCAAGTCTCATTGAAAGAATTCATTGATGATGACACATTGTGATAATCTCACCTTGATCAATTGACCCTTCTTGATGAACGATGAGTGAATGCTCTCAAGCATCTACGTGTTTACCAAGATTTCCTTAAATGATATTATAATACTAGAGTCAACTCAAGAGACTTTAAAGTTGGGGATCTTATGCTCAGATAGAACCAATATAATTCAAACTTGCCACCTCATCTAAGGGATAAATTTATAGCCAATTCAAACCAATAATTCAAACATGCCTTAATTCAAACCTACCACCTCATCTAAGGGATACATTTGCACAGAATTCAAACCTACCTAAAACTCTCAAAATTATTCATCTACGGGAATTTTATACATAAATAAAATAATCAAGAATCACAAAAACAATAAAAAATTATCAAAAACACCAAACAATAAAATACAAAATCAATACAAAAATAGATTGCATTATGTCATCATGTATCACATTGCATTCTAGGAATAAATGCATTAGGCATCCACATGTTGGCAATTTGAGTTATTTTATGTTGTCATTGATGTCACATGGATCACATTGAGTTTTGGTGACCAAATAATATTTTGGAAAGCATGGATAAAAATAGGGTTTTTGTGAAAACCAAGGTAGGTAAAATAAAAGGTTTTATTTAAAACCATGGATTGCATATTTGAACTGGATTTTTCTTAAAACCTAAGTTGGCCTTTTGTTTCGTCGAAAAATGTGCCCCGATGATGGAGATATTTAATTTTTAATATTTAGTTTAAATTTTTATTATTTAAAATTAAAATTAAATATGCAAGATTTCTGCTGACGTCATAGAAAATAATAAGGAGGCTATATAAATGGGATACCTAAGGTTCATAAACTTATCCTTGCTCGTGGTTAATAATCGTTGGCTAAGCATTTGAATTGAGCTCGTGCAAAAATCTTTTAGAAAGTAGAAGCAGCGAATAAACGAAGGTTGGTCAAAGTCCAAAGTCATCATGGGTAGAGTGGCACATTGGCAGTTGGCTTTTGGATAAGGTGTGTGGCAGCACAAACATCAAGGTTTTGAATCCCCTTGACTGTGTTCGTAAGGCGTTGGAAGAAAAGTTTTGGAAGCACTTTTGATTTGTGGAAAGGGAGGAAAGGTTTTAAGGCATGTTGTGCCTTTCCCTTTTGAACAAGTAGCTAGCTCGTGTGGCAACCTTAGTCGTGGCTAAGGCACTCACAGTGTGGGTAAGTCGGGGTTCGAATCCCCTTGAGGAGGTAAATACATTTTTGCTCTAATTAATTTTGTTAAGCCCTAAGTTGGAGTTATAAGGTGGTTAGAAATAATTAAATTTTTTAATTAAACTTGGTTTTTATAAGGGTTGTGATTATTATTTCAAAGGTGGATGAGTTGTTGATTTAATTTGATGTTCATGAAATTGAGAATTAATATTTAGGAGAAATAAGGAGTTGTTTTTTTTTTTTTTTAAATTTACATGGTGGAATCGGTAGCAGCCACGAATCCGGGCAGGCTGTCCAGATTTTATGGCTGCCACAGTATTCTGTGTTGTCCACCCCGGAAGCCGCCACACAGATCTTCGCTCAGTCCACCCCTATAACCACCATGCCACAATCATTTTAAACCTTTTACACCGCTGAAAGCACCAGGAAAGGGACAAGCGTTCAGTCCGGCAAGGCTCGAGATTTGAACCTTGGACCTCCATCCCCTTATGGGGTTTGGATGAACCAATTGGTCTACACCTCGGACCTAGAAATAAGGAGTTGTTATAAAATAATTTTTGAGAGATTTATTGATTATTATTTTTTCTAAGGGTTTTTTTAAAATGACTTTGGTGGATGTGTTTATTAAGTTGGAGTAAAAAGGTGTAAATTGAGTTATGCTTTATCTTGTGATTATTATTTGAAGCCCACTAACCCTTATTGAGATCGAAAAGGAAAGTTGTGTTTAGTGTGGCAAATTTTGTGGATAACTTCTTGGCATCAAAAAAGGTATGGGCACATTCTCCTATTGATTGTTTATGGTGGTTGATTTTTGAAATATCATTGGAGTGAAAAGGATTGATTGTGGTTTCCTTTTCGTAAGTGGTTGGTTGAATGCTTCAAGGATTTTTGGTTTGAGAGTTGTTTTTAAACCTTGTTTTATAAGAATAGTCATTGAAGCCCATTGGTTATGTAAAGAAATTGAAAAGAACATGAGTATCATTGTTATGTGATATTTGTGGTTGAGAATTGTTGGAAACATTTGAGTTGGTTGATACATGCTTGGACTAGGGTTTTGTGAGAAATATTTGTCCCTTGTGGTGATTGGTTGAGTTGAGTTGATTGAGCCTAGTCAAGTGATTGTGTGATGTGATTGTTCAAGTCCCATGAAACAAGTTATTCTATAATTATGATTTGAGTTGAGATTGATCTTAGAACATATTGACTCTCTAACAATTCTCTTTATGCTTCTTTGATTTGACTTGAGTTGATATTGATTTGAGTTGAGTTGAGTTGAGATCATTGTGGATCATTGTTGTCATCCATTGTAGAGTGCATTGCCATTCATAGTTGAGTTCATATTTGAGCCTTGCCTTCGTAGATTTGTGGATGAGATTTGAGTACTACTTGAGCATGATTGATTGAGCCTTTGAGAAGGACATTGGGATAGATTTTTGGATAGATTTATGGTAGTTTGTGTATGATTGATTAAGCCTTTTGGAAGGCTTTGTGGACAGTTTTTGGGATAGATTTGTGGACATTTTTAGATAGATTTGTGGATAGATTTGGGACATATTTTGATGAGTTTCTGAGTGAGCCTATTGAGAAGATTTGAGCATGTTCTTGGTGAGCTTGCTAGATCAGTTTTGGAAAAGTTTTGGTGAGCTTGTTGAGTAGACTTGAGCAACTTCTTAGTGAGTTTTTTGGAGCATATTTGAGCAAGTTATTGGTGAGATTTCTAGAGAATATTTGGACAAGTTCTTAGTGAGCTTGTTAGAGTAGATTTGAGAAAGTTCTTGGTGATATTGCTAGAGCAGATTTGGACAAGTTCTTAGTGAGCTTGTTGGAGAATATTTGAGCAAGTTCTTGGTGAGCTTGCTAGAGTAGATTTGGACAAGTTCTTAGTGAGCTTGTTGGAGCAGATTTGAGCAAGTTCTTGGTGAGCTTTCTAGAGCATATTTGGACAAGTTCTTAGTGAGCTTGTTGAGCAGATTTGGACAAGTTCTATGTGAGCTTGTTGAGCATATTTGGACAAGTTTTGTGTGAGCTTGTTGAGCAATTTTGGACAAGTTCTATGTGAGCTTTTTATGTATATTTGGACAAGTTATGTGTGAGATTGTTATTGCATAGCTTTGACTAGATCAAAGAAATTTGGACAAGTTCTGTGTGAGCATGTTGAGAAATTTTGGATAAGTTCTATGTGAGCTTGTTATTGCCTAGCTTTGAGAAGATCCAATAAATTATTTTATTCGATAAGGATCCTTATTTCCTTATGAAATATTATAATGAGATTATCTTGTGGAGTACCCCACATTGGGAGAACCACATTAAATCTTGTGTCTCAATTGTGTATGGTGACTTGTGCTCTTGCTTACTATTGCTATATGAGTTATTAATGCACACTGCTATATTTTATTATTGCAATTAAGGACATTAATTGATATTGTTTTGAAAATAAATTAAAAAGTGATCTTATATTGTTCACCCCCTCTCGGTATAAGCTTATGTTCTTAAATTGGTATCAGAGCGGATTCCTTCAGAGAAGCTAACAACATGAGGGCATATTCTACAATAACATGGATGGCTTCACATAATGGATCATCTACAAATAAGTATCCACTATTTTATGGTAACAATTATGCTTTCTAGAGCATGAGGATGAAGAACTACTTGATATCACAAGGATATGAGGTATGGCAAATGGTTGAAAAAGAGTATAGGGTTGAAGGTGATCCTGAGGTATATAAGACTATCAATAAATTGGTTGAGATCGATGCAAGAGCAATGAATTATATTTTGAGTGGGCTACGACAGATAGATTTTGCAAAGGTTATGGTATGTAATTCGGCTAATGAGATGTGGACCAAGTTGTAAAATATTTATGAAGGATATTCCAAGGTAAAGTTGGCAAAACTACAAACTCATAGAAAAATATTTGAGGAATTGAAAATGGAAGATTATAAAGATATTGCAAAGTTTTTACTTTGAGTTGATGAGATTACTAACACCATGAGAGGTATAGGATTCAAGATGAAATAATCAAAAGTTACTCAAAAGGTTTTTAGGGCACTTCCCACATGGGGATAATGAATTTGGGTCATCTTAATAGACTTGTATCTTTTAGGAGTCATGTATAGTCAGTATACAACTTTTGGTCGATCAAATAGGGTGTTTGAGTATCACGGAAACCCTCAAAAATCCCCTCATAGAAAAAAATAATTACATCCACAATAATAGTTTTTCTTATGAACTTTTGTTTATTAAGGGGTCCTCATGAAATAGGATAGATATCAGATGAATATCAGCAATGGTATTTAGATGGTCATTGACTATTTTATGCACACCTTTTAGTTTGCAAAATATTATAAGGAAAGCCCATGCATTTCACATATTTCATCTCACATATGCATGTATGAATTTCTAATGCTTATGATAAGGGTTGACATTTTAATTCATGATTTTCATACATTCTAGGGTGTCTGCCATTAGTTTGTTAAACACAAATTAGATTATTTTATTATTTTTTAAATTATTAAAGCATACATATACATTTGTGTTAGATTATCCACATAAAATCAATGCATTACATACACATCACATCCGCCATATCATATAAAAAAATTAAATGCATAATAAATTAAACAAATCCAAATACATGCATTTAACATTAAGTGTTGCATCCATAGCATAAATCAAAACCATAAACACAAGATGAGTCAAAGAGAAGATCTCATATATATGGGAATGTAAAGTACATCATGGTACAAAAATTACATGTAGGCTACAACTGTGTAGGTCCTCAAACCTTACACTAAAAAATAATAAGTACATGAAGGTACATCAAGTGGAATCTGCACCCCAGAGTCACCTCAACTCTCGATATCATCCCTGCGAGGTTGTATGGAACCACTAGATATTGATATCTCTGATCAAGCTGATGACCTGTGACTGGGTCTCACTCATGACTACCCAGACTCACTACATTGGCTCTAATGAGAGCCCCCTACTATAGACCTCTCTAGAAGACTACCCCTATGTAACCTAACTCAAGTCTCCAGATCAACACTATAGACTGCATCAGCTCTACACTAGGCCACAACCTCCTATAAGAACCTCTACAGTATACTAATATTTACACCACCACCTAATGTTGGTAGCCTCTAAGTAGTTGGAGTGGAGGGTGTAGCTGGACTTGTAGTAATTACCACTAGCTGAACCTATACAACATCCCACTCTATTATCCTAGTGACCCTCTCTATAGTCCAAGTAGCAAATTGTATCCATAGAGTATCCCTATGTGTAGTAACCCATTCAACCTCTATCTGGGTTGTGGCCAACAAGATCTTGAGGAGATCTCTCTCCTTAGAGTACCCCATTTATCGCTACTGTCCACTTCTCATATGGCTTTGGACTATAGCGAGAGTTATCTCTTGCTCTACCAACTATCCATGTGCAATCTATAACTACACTCATAGCTAGGCCACCTCATCTATCAAGGCATCCTCCTCATCCTCCTCCTCAGCCTAGGAATCCTTTGCTTATGCCGCAACATGTCTCCACTCTCCCTCGATCTTGTTATGCACTCATAACTCATCTCTATCACCACTCTTCTTTGCTACTGCCTCTATAGGCCTACCCATCAGACAACATCCTTGCCATAATTGGGTGACCCACTAGGTACCATACTTTGCACTAGTACCTAGGTTAGATCAACCTATCTCATCCACTATGGGGTCTCCTCCTCTACAAGTGCCTCTACTCAAGGTAGATCTAGATGTGTCGCATTGTGGTGGTGGTGATATACGACTACCTCCTTTGGGATATCCTGATAGATGTCGAATTGCTACCTAACCCGAGAGTAATGGAAATACTCTTTCAGTTCCATTACACCCAATGAGCCATATCCCATGTCTCACTTAATCTAGATGAAGAACACAAGCTTATACTGAGAGGGGGGTGAACAGTATAAGACCACTTTTTACTTTTCTTTCCCAATCAATATTATGCAATGTATAGATAGCAATATCAACAATAGTAATCAAAGCAATGCACAAATCACCACACACAATAGAGACACCAAATTTACGTGGTTCACCCAATGTGGGCTACTCCACGGGAGAAAATATTTCACTAAAATTTTCTCAATCAATCTCTTGGGAATCCTTTCCCTATTACAATGTTTATGGATCTCTATCCAAAGGAGACACCAATCCCCTAATCAAGTTCATGGATCTCTATCCATAGGAGAACTCCTTTCTCCTTAGCTCTGATTGGTGATCTTCTAGAAGAACTATTGCCCCCACTACTCTGGCTAATGGATCTCTATCCACTGAAGACTCCTATCCTCACTGCCTTGGCTAATGGATCTCTATCCACTAGGAGACTATCATCCTCTATACTCTATCACCTTCAAATATCTATCTCAAATCTGCACTAAACATAGTCCTTTTTCTTTTATTTTGCTTTCCTCAATATCTGTCTCAAGATTTAACACAAAGCTTGACTCAATCTCAACTCAACTCTATTGGATCTGCCCCAAACCTTAACTCAAGGTTTGAACAAATCAATCAATCAACTCTGCACTCAAGTCTTCTCAAAGACTTGTCTCAAATCTGCCTTGTAAGCTTCCACAAAATCTCACACTAATCTATCCACAAGTCCTCTCTAGAACTTGTCCAATCTGCTCAATAAGTCCTCACTAGAACTTATCCAAATCTGCTCTCAATATGTATTGTAAGCTTTCACAAAATCTCACACAAATCTATCCACAAGTCTTCTCAAAGACTTACCTCAAATCTGCTCAACAAGTCCTCACTAGAACTTGTCCAATCTCATAGAAACATAAAGAGAATTGTTAGAGACTCAATATGCTCTACATTCATCACAATGCTCAATCACATTTCAATCACTCTCTTAGAAACATATAGAGAATTGTTAGAGACTCAATATGCTTCACATTCACCTCAATACTCAATCACTTTCAATCACTCTCTTAGAAACATATAGAGAATTTTTAGAGACTCAATATGCTTCACATTCACCTCAATACTCAAACACTTTCTCAACTCAATTCAGAATATAGAATAATTTGTTTCATAGAACTTGAACAATCACTTCACACATTCACTTGACTAGGCTCAACCAACTCTACTCAACCAATCACTCAATGAAATAATCCTTGCTCACAAACCCTAGTCCAAGCATATGAATACTCACTCAAATATTTCCAACAATGCTTTATCAACCACTCTCACATAACAATGATACTCATGTTCTTTGCAAACCCTAGTTCAAGTTCTTCACTCAACAACTCACTTCAACAACAATGCTTATAAAACAAGGTTTTATCAACAACTCTTAATTCCAGAAAACCTTGAAGCAATAAATCAAAACACTCTCAACAATGCTAACCAAACAATCCTTTTCACTCCAACTTTTCATACACAACTTTCAACAATCACTCACTAGGAAGAATATGCCCATACCTTTTGTTGGATGTCAAAGTGCCTTTGGAAAAACCTGTCTTAATCACAATTTCCTTCTTTCCAATTTCAATGGTTAAACACAACAATATCACTTCAATACTTTCTCAAAAATATTCCCTTAGACACAAAATAATCACAACTCAATTTATGCCTTATTTCTCCCTTTTAAAAATAACACTCATCATAACATACATAAAAATAATTTCTTTGATACACCTTATAAACTCCAACTTAAAATAATATCCAACACCATAAAATATCAACCAAACACCTTACAATCCTTTCAACACCTTTGAGCAAATAACATTAAAAATTTAATTTTGCAAAACCCTTATAACTCCCTTGCAACCTTAGAACCAACTAAAAATATGCAAAAATTAATTTTTAAATGCCCAAACTATATTCCCAAAATTTTTGGTGACCAATATCAAAGCATACCTCTTACTTCCCCAAAAAGGGGATTCAACGAGATTCGATCCACCGTCTCCTCTATCCTAAGCGCCTTAGCACTTGGGAGCCCACCACGTGGGCTACTAAGGCCCACGTGAAGGAAGGTAGAACCCCTTCCTCTTATGCCTTCACCATCATTTGTCTTTCCACAAATTTGCACGTTCTTTCTTCCTTGGATGCAACACAAATTACAAAGCTCGCAATGTATTTCAAAGGCATGGTAATCTTTGGTAGTGTGGGAGTTCCTCCTTATATACACGTTTTTAAACTTCACTCACGTCGGTGCTATGTCATTCAAAATCTAATTTCGAATTTTATTTTTAATAACCCACCTTAGGGTTATTTAACCTTAGCTTAAATTAATTTATAATTAATAATTAAATTAATTAATAATTAATTTAAATAACTTTATAAGTTAAATAAATTAACTAATAAATTAATTTATAAATTAATTTTAAACTTCCTTTGTATAATATTATAAAATAATATTATAATATTATTTATTTGGGCTTTTTCTTGCACTTTGGACCTCATCTGACTTCCTGGAACTGGGTCTTGAAACTGAAATCGAAATGGATGTTGCCAACTGAAACTACCACTAAGTGTTGTTAGTTCGACATCAATGACCACTTACTCTTGACATCAATGACAACTTATCACTCAAAATGTCCAACAATCTCCCCCTTTGTCATTGATGGCAACCCAAATTCTTTTTACCAAATCTTGACCTTTTTCCTATTCTGCTCCCCTTGGAAACTGCTCCCCCTGACTCAATGCTCTCTCCTTAAACCAAATCTCTCCCCCTTACTCAAATCTCTCCCCCTTTGACATCAATGGCAAAGGGTCACCTTTGGGGCTCGGGGCTAAGAATGAATCTCTTAGCTTAGCCCCTCCCCCACCTCCTCTTGAGGTGGTTAATTCTGGGGTGGGAGTATTTCTACTCCCAGCAAGCACTGGTCTTTACCTTTATCTTCTTTCCTTCTCATTTGATCCTTCTGATTTCTTTGACTATTCCTATTCCTATTCCTATCCATGTCCATATTCCTATTCCTATTTATATCCATATCCATATTCCTATTCTTGTTCCTGTTCTTATCCATATTCCTGTTCTTGTTCTGTTCATGCCCATATTCTTGTTCCTATTCTGTTCCTATTCATGCTTGATTCTGGAATGTCTGCTCTACACCATTTTGTTGTATGTCCATCATTATTGCACTTATAACACTTAATGTTATTATTCCTTGGAGGTGCAAATATCTTAGGATTTCTCCTAGTGAAGCTATATCCTTTTCTGTCATGAACCCTGCAATCCATTGCCTTGTGACCAAACTGATTACATGAGTAGCAATACCCATGGAAAAGTTGCCTGTTTCTAAAATTCCCATTTTCTTGTCTTTCATGTGTCCTGCACTATGAAGCCATGTGTCCAAACCTGTGACATGAGAAACACCTTCCATTGAAATTTCCTTGTCTTGACCTCATTGGTCTCTTAGTCTCTCTTAACCTATTCTGATTGTTGTTCCATCTGTTTCTTCTTTGTGCATTGTTCCTTTCCTTGTTGAACTTTCTGTTATCCAACTCATCCTCATATGTCTCACTTTCTCTTACACTATCTTCTTCTAAAGTTTCTTCTTCTTCAGAACTTGAGGTTGACTCTTCTTCTTGTTTCTTTTGAGCCTATTCAAAACCAAGACCTATTTTGTTTGTTGACCTTCTTTGTACTTTGATCATCTTATCCACAACCTTTGAGCTCTTTCCAAACTTGTGTAGCTTATCCTCAGATTTTTCTAAATCTTCCCTTAGTAGAGCTACTTCTTGTTCTAACCTTTCACATTCTAAGACCTTTGCTTCTAACTTATCCTTGAACTTCTTTGTCTTAGCCATTGACTTGTTTAGATCCTCTATAAGCTTTCTTCTCTCTTCATCGTATTCTTGAAACTGAAACTCAAGTTTAGAGTTTTGCTTTCTTACCTTCTTTATTGTGTCAAGAGCATAAATAAGTTCTACCTTAAGATCAAATCCTTCTTTATCTGATTCTTCCTCTATTTGTTTGCCTTTGTCTACATCTTCATTTTCTTTTGACTTGTCTACTATAGGATCACCTTCTTCTTCTTCTAGTGCCATTAGAAGATTTTCTTCTGGTCCTTCAAGTGCATCCTCATATTCATCATCACTGAAACTATAACCATTCCTTGTACAACTATCTTCAAGATGTCCAAAGTTACCACATCTAAAACACTTGAGAATTATTGGTGACCTTTTCTTGACTTCTTTTTCTTCAATCATAAATAGGACTTCATCTCTATCATTATCTAAAAAACTAGCATCACTATCACTTGAGTACTTACTTGCCTTGTCTGCATAGTAGCTCCTCTTTTGTCTTTGAAAGAACTTCTTCCCTTGTCTGCTTTGTCCATCCTTACCTTTCTTTTGGTACTTGTATTTTTCTGATTCCCTGTTCCTGTGATCCTATTTTTCTTCATCATTGTTATTTTTAGCTTCTTGAAAATCAGTTGCATAGTGACCATACTTTCCACAATTGAAACATCTAATAGATTTTACATCTTTGAATTTTCTTGAATCCTTGTTCCTTCTACCATAATTTGCTTCTTCATCACTGGATGACTCATTGCTTGATTCTGACTTCTTACCCTTTGTCTTCTTAATTGCTTTGAAGGTTGCTTCCTTCTAGGGATTAGGTTCTTTTGTTCTTAACTCAAAAGTTGTAAGAATACCAAGCAACATATCTCTTGTCAAAGAATCACCATCCTTTGCTTCTTCTATAGCTGAAATATTTTCACTAAACCTTGTTGGAAGAGACCTTAAGATCTTATCACAAACATCTGATTCATCCACATTAAGTCCAAGTCCTTGCATAGCATTAACAACCTCATCTACCCAAAGTAAATAAGAACTAATGTCTTCCTCATTCTTCATTCTTAATTCTTCAAATTGTCCTTTGATATTTCGTATCTTTGCCTTTTTGACACTCTTATCTCCTTCATATATGCTTTGCAACTTATCCCAAATTCCTTTTGCATATTTACAATGCATAACTTTTATTGATTCTATTCTATGCAAACCTCTCAAAAGTGCATTCATTGCTTTTGAATTGTAATGTTGTAGAAGCTTACCTTCCTTATCTGTAGGTGGATCAACTGGTGGTATGTATCCATTTTCAACTGCTTCCCAAATTTCATTGCCAAGTGCCATCAGGTGAACCTTCATTCTCATACTCCAATATATGTAGTCACTTCCATCAAATATTGGTGTTGAATTATCTGAGGACACATTCTTAGAATCCATTATGTTCTTGAAAGCTTTTCCTTCAAGTTGTTAAACTCTTTCGAAGGAACCCGCTCTGATACCAATTGAAGAACACAAGCTTATACTGAGAGGGGGGTGAACAATATAAGACCACTTTTTACTTTTCTTTCCCAATCAATATTATGCAATGTATAGATAGCAATATCAATAATAGTAATCAAAGCAATGCACAAATCACCACACACAATAGAGACACCAAATTTACATGGTTCACCCAATGTGGGCTACTCCACGAAGAAAATATTTCACTAAAATTTTCTCAATCAATCTCTTGGGAATCCTTTCCCTATTACAATGTTTATGGATCTCTATCCAAAGGAGACACCAATCCCCTAATCAAGTTCATGGATCTCTATCCATAGGAGAACTCCTTTCTCCTTAGCTCCGACTAGTGATCTTCTAGAAGAACTATTGCCCCCACTACTCTAGCTAATGGATCTCTATCCACTGAAGACTCCTATCCTCACTACCCTAGCTAATGGATCTCTATCCACTGGAGACTATCATCCTCTATACTCTATCACCTTCAAATATCTATCTCAAATCTACACTAAACATAGTCCTTCGGTCTAGCACAAATCTAATTTATCCTCAAAATCTATCCTTTAATTTACACTAAACATAGTCCTTCGATCTAGCATAAATCTATCCTCAAAATCTATCCTCTGATCTGCACTAAACATAGTCCTTCGATCTAGCACAAATCTATCCTCAATATCTATCTCAATATTTAACACAAATCTTGACTCAATCTCAACTCAAATCTATTGGATCTGCCCCAAACCTTAACTCAAGGTTTGAACAAATCAATCAATCAACTCTGCACTCAAGTCTTCTCAAAGACTTATCTCAAATCTACCTTGTAAGCTTCCACAAAATCTCACACTAATCTTTCCACAAGTCCTCTCTAGAACTTGTCCAATCTGCTCAATAAGTCCTCACTAGAACTTATCCAAATATGCTCTCAATCTGTATTGTAAGCTTTCACAAAAGCTCACACAAATCTATCCACAAGTCTTCTCAAAGACTTACCTCAAATCTGCTCAACAAGTCCTCACTAGAACTTGTCCAATCTCATAGAAACATAAAGAGAATTGTTAGAGACTCAATATGCTCTACATTCATCACAATGCTCAATCACTTTCAATCACTCTCTTAGAAACATATAGAGAATTTTTAGAGACTCAATATGCTTCACATTCACCTCAATACTCAATCACTTTCAATCACTCTCTTAGAAACATATAGAGAATTGTTAGAGACTCAATATGCTTCACATTCACCTCAATACTCAAACACTTTCTCAACTCAATTCAGAATATAGAATAATTTGTTTCACAGAACTTGAACAATCACTTCACACATTCACTTGACTAGGCTCAACCAACTCTACTCAACCAATCACTCAATGAAATAATCCTTGCTCACAAACCCTAGTCCAAGCATATGAATACTCACTCAAATATTTCCAACAATGCTTTATCAACCACTCTCACATAACAATGATACTCATGTTCTTTGCAAACCCTAGTTCAAGTTCTTCACTCAACAACTCACTTCAACAACAATGCTTATAAAACAAGGTTTTATCAACAACTCTTAATTCCAAAAAACCTTGAAGCAATAAATCAAAACACTCTCAACAATGCTAACCAAACAATCCTTTTCACTCCAACTTTTCATACACAACTTTCAACAATCACTCACTAGGAAGAATATGCCCATACCTTTTGTTGGATGTCAAAGTGCCTTTGGAAAAACCTGTCTTAATCACAATTTCCTTCTTTCCAATTTCAATGGTTAAACACAACAATATCACTTCAATACTTTCTCAAAAATATTCCCTTAGACACAAAATAATCACAACTCAATTTATGCCTTATTTCTCCCTTTTAAAAATAACACTCATCATAACATACATAAAAATAATTTCTTTGATACACCTTATAAACTCCAACTTAAAATAATATCCAACACCATAAAATATCAACCAAACACCTTACAATCCTTTCAACACCTTTGAGCAAATAACATTAAAAATTTAATTTTGCAAAACCCTTATAACTCCCTTTGCAACCTTAGAACCAACTAAAAATATGCAAAAATTAATTTTTAAATGCCCAAACTATATTCCCAAAATTTTCGGCGACCAATATCAAAGCATACCTCTTACTTCCCCAAAAGGGGATTCGGCGAGATTCGATCCACCGTCTCCTCTATCCTAAGCGCCTTAGCGCTTGGGAGCCCACCGCGTGGGCTACTAAGGCCCACGTGAAGGAAGGTAGAACCCCTTCCTCTTATGCCTTCACCGTCATTTGTCTTTCCATAAATTCGCACGTTCTTTCTTCCTTGGACGCAACACAAATTACAAAGCTCACAATGTATTTCAAAGGCATGGTAATATTTGGTAGTGTGGGAGTTCCTCCTTATATACACGTTTTTTAAACTTCACTCACGTCGGCGCTATGTCATTCGAAATCTAATTTCGAATTTTATTTTTAATAACCCACCTTAGGGTTATTTAACCTTAGCTTAAATTAATTTATAATTAATAATTAAATTAATTAATAATTAATTTAAATAACTTTATAAGTTAAATAAATTAACTAATAAATTAATTTATAATTAATTTTAAACTTCCTTTGTATAATATTATAAAATAATATTATAATATTATTTATTTGGGCTTTTTCTTGCACTTTGGACCTCATCTGACTTCCTGGAACCGGGTCTTGAAACTGAAACCGAAATGGATGCTACCAACTAAAACTGCCACTGATTGGTGTTGTTAGTTCGACATCAATGACCACTTACTCTTGACATCAATGACAACTTATCACTCAAAATGTCCAACACTAGATATGTTGTAGCCTTTAGAAAATATAGGTAATCCAAGTAAGGTCTCCATATGATCTAATTATGCAACAACCTATCCAAATATCCAACATAATGTGCTAATTTTCCTACCATTGGCCAGATCTACCCAATATTTCAATCTTATGGCCATCGAGCTACATAACCAATATCCATATCCCTTACCTCAACTCAGGGTACCAATAATCTTGTTGGTCGATCCACTTGGATGTGCTCCTATACCCATATCTAGAGAAGTAAACAAAACCCTAATTCCATCCACCTCCAATGCTAAATATCATATATTTAATCATACAGATGATCCAATAGAGTGCTACCCCATGCCATGATGATCGGTTGCTTAAGATCACACTCAAGAAGGTACTAGACCATGTCGAGGAGGGTTCAACGGATCCTCACTCCTAAAGAGTCTAGAAATAAAATTTTGAAGATGATATATATCACCACTGCCTACCATCAAGAAAAAACTTGAGCCTCATACCATGCGCTAACTAAAATACCACTATGGTCCATCTAAGTCAAGGCCACATCCACCTCCCCATAAAAAATTCATTGTGAAACCCTCATTCAATTCCATGGGGGGTGATGGTGCATACCTCAATAGGGATACTAAATATTTTATATACATCCTCCAGTATAACTATCATCTTTCTAGTCAAGATATGGAAGGTGCCGGTCCTGCTATCCCAATGATGAGCCAAGATCGTCAGATATACCTAATATGACATCATAGTAGGCAGGTGCACTACCTATATGAGGTTGATCACTTCAAACCACTCCTAGTACTCATTGGACATCTAGATTCACAACTCACCCAACAAAGTGGGATCTCTACTGCAAACCATCAAAATCTGGCATCCAATAAGAACACACAAATAAACACAAAATGCAAAAAAATAAAAAAAAAATCACAAAAGTCCAAAAATAGTCAAAAAAATACCAAAAATAATAATAAAAATAAAAATAGAATAATAATTATTCCTAAAATTGGGAGGTCACTTTGGGCCCCAACGATCTCCAGGTGCAACCACTGGACTCAAGGACGACCATCCCAACAATTAAAATTTTAACCATTGGAATTCAAACGCGGTCACCATGTCCCATGATGGCCCACTTCCTACCAAAGGGGAGTTGCTCCTGCCCTGGATGATCTAGTAATGGCACCTAATATGGGACATACCCTATGCTAATATTACTAAACAAAATTAGTCTAACCTTAAGATACCCTAATGTACACATTCTTAAGCTAAGGTGGGGTTCATTTCCAAAAGTTTATTGAGGTTCATTTTTTCATTACTTAGTGGGGTTCATTTTAATTTCCACAAATTACAAGAGAGGGATCAAGATTTCTACCTTAGTAGCTTTGGATCCTCCACTCATAAAGGCATTTGGTTGGTCTGTCATGGTCGTGTGTCAAAAATTTGGTAGTGTTCCTTGTTAGATTATCTCTCCTTCACCTCACTCCTTTTCCTCAATGACATTAATAACTAAAAATTTTACTTTTATATTTTCCAAATTTCTTGACTGCCCTGGGATGGAGCGATCGAATTTTAATGTGATCATCCTACCCCAAGATAGCCTCTAAATTTACAAAATATGGTTGGTGTATCCCAGGATGGCCTCCAAATGGCAATAAATGCACACATTTTATTAGTGGCATGAGCTTCAATTTGGACATCTAACAACATCTACTGGTCCACTTTCATCAAAAATTTCCAAAATAACAAAAAAATTGATTAAGCAAAATCTCAAATGTGCCTTGTACCTAGTAATTTACACTTTACACTTGGCGATTGCAGTTATTGGCTATCCATGCAATCCAATAAGATGAGTAAATTACCATAAGGTCATTTGAACCAAAATCATTCATTGATGAATTGAAATATCTTCACTTCAATCCCTAAGAAGGCCATGTAGTTGGACTACTCCACGGGAATGAGACATACATTTCAATTTTCCATGAAGTTTTAGCAGATCATCAAATATAGTGATTCACCTCAACATCACATCAAATTTCTATCATCTTGTTTCCCTAAGAAAGTCATGTGGTTGGACTACTCCACGAAATAGAGATGTACAATTACTTATAAATGGTTGAAATCATAGTTGTAATAGGATTTTTCCTTCCATATTTGTTATATTCTCTCAACACTCAAACGAGTCATCTTGGTCAAGTGACTCATTACTTTCATCACTTGTTATTTCCTCATCAACTCATCACTTGAGGGGGTAGTCATAATCATAGAATTTATAATCAAAATAAATAATCAAACATTCAATGATGTAAAATTACATTTATCCATGAATTATTGCTAACAGCTATTACAAGCTTCCCTATTTATTGGGGCAAAAAGCAAAAATAATAAACTAAAACTTTTTCAGCATGACTAGCAGAACATGTAGTTACACAAAACTACCTGATTGCCTATAGATTCTTCAAACTTTTATAAAAATTAAGGCCACCAAAGTGTTGGAGGCAATGATTCAAAGATGCATGCTATTTCATGATTGGGGCATCTAAAGTTGACCATATCAATGAACATCGATCAATCTATAATTTGATGTTAGGTTGTCTATTTTTGAACAATGTTGTACCTTCACACAATGAATCTTAAAAAGGGGTATTTTTAGACACCTAAAATACATCATGTTGATGAGGCTACCTATATAGACACATTTTGAGGCCATATGACCCACCTTGGGCATCTCCAATACTTAGCAGTGGTTCTTACCACTAAAATAGGGGTAACCTGTCCTTTTACAACCTGGATCATCATACCTAGGAGAAGCCTATAGTGGTTGTTGTACCCTATGATGGACAACAATCATAGTTGGTCCACCCTAGGACGGTCACACCTATAACAAAATCAATCTCCCTGAGCCAATCCAATTCATTTACAAGGAAATTTGAGCATAATGTCCAAGCGTGAGAAGGTTCTAGAAGTGATGTTTGATATTCTAGAGCATAACCAATTCTTGGCTTCTCCTACAAGACAATATTACCATTGTTAAATCTATATGAAGAGCCCAAGATTTCATGAAAATCTCTCTAAAAATATCATTTTTTAATGCAATGAAGTATTGGTGATTTATGTAATAGAGAGAATATACTCTCATAAGTAATAGAGTGCTACCCAAATCTAGCCATGGAGCTTGCATTCACATCAATAGAGTCCCTCAGAGTTTGAAAATCAAATTCAACCATTGTGCATCATAAATCCTCTTGATTTTTATATAATTTCCATTATTTAATTATGCATCAAGTGTGTGATCCTTGAACCAGCAATTTGGTAGATCAACCCAGGCAGATTTTGCATTGGTCATGAGAAAATAGTTCTCTGTTTAGCGGTTGCTTCATCTCAAAGTGACCCATAGGAACAACTATTGTACTCTCTGATGTCTAATAGAGCTGACCGCTTTACCCCATGATGGCCTCACGATGAAATATATATTTTTGTATTTTCTAGTTACAATAGCTTTAGCGGTAACTTATTTCTATTTTAGCATATTTTAGTACAGTTTCTATGTATTTCTTTATCGATTTAAGCATTTTTATTTCAATTGCTTATCATGGAAATGGATCTCATATTGAGAGGTTTCTCATTTGCTACTGATGTCTTGTAAGTGTTCTTATGTGTAGATTTTAGGTCTCAGCAGGAGCTCTTCAACATAAATATCCTTCAATATTATCTCATCAAGTGGAGGTCACAAAGAAACCCTCTATAATCATTTTTGAGAGAGCAAAGACTCTGTGAATTACACCTACCCTTTGGTTCTCAATTGTAATTTGTATCAAATTGGTGTAATCCCTAAGAGGGATATCTTTGTAATCACTTTGTAAAAGAACAATTTCAAATATCAATGAGAAGGGCATCTTTTTCTATATTTCTTTGTTATTTGACGGTCACATGATATTATCTTGTCAATTTAATTTCATAAATGTTTAGGTGTATGGTTTTTGCTACTCTACATTACCTCTTAAAAATACTAAGCTATTTTTTACCATTTATCCCAATATTTCATCACTATGCTAGTGTGGATCATAATCAAGTCAAATTTCCTTATTCCAACTTGGTTTTTCCTTCAAAATTTGAGGGTGCATACCAGGTGGTAGCATTAATGCTATCCAAATCATAGATTTTAACATCTTTTCTAAGCAAACAATCACAACATTAGTCATCTAGTATTATCAACCATAAGCAATAGAAATTTTTTTAATCAAGCTTTATTATTTAATAAGTGCATAAAAATAGGAAAATCTAGACACTCAATTTTGCTTGTAGCGCTAATCTTCAAGTTTACCAATTCCTTCATAAATTAGCTTTCCAGTCATACAAATTGAATCAGCCTTCCTTGTGCCCAAATATGGAGCATTTATTTCTTCAAAATTATAGTGGTAGTGCATATGTGATAGCATCAATAGTTCTATCATGATCTAATGGTTCTTTTTAAAAATAATATTTTAACCTTTCCCACACATTTTTGAGCACCAATGATCATAGGGAGAAAAAATAACCATGCAAGTTCCATTAGCAATATTATTTCCTAATATTTTTTATTGTCATGTTCTAAAATCAAGATTTTGATTATCTATCCCTCTCAATCCACATGCCATTAATAAACTAAATCCTTAAAAAATTGATTCATAGCTCCTACATAAATCTAAAATATAATAATTGTTATTTCTTGTCTTCATTCATTAATGGCTTCTTGATCCTTAATCTTGTCATCCTTAATTTAATTATTCTCCCAAAGAGCCATGGCTTTCTATAAATCCAACACTTGGGAATGCGTAATCCAAGGTATTTCAAAATTAATAAACTTCTACCAAAATCTCTCTAGAATAGTAGGAATTTATCATTTTGCATGGCAATATTATTCCAAAATATTTGCATAATCTTGTGAAGGACATCCTTGTAAGAATCTAAGAATCCAAGAAATCAAGTCTACAAGCTCTCAAGCAATCATCAAGTCTTCGATCATCAAGCATCAAGCCCACAAGATCAAGCATTCAAGTGTCATCAATAAGCAAGCTAGCAATATTTCAACAAGCTTCCAACAAGGAGAAAACAACCTCATGTCTTTGGTTGTGCTCTTTCCCTTTATTTACTTTTGGCTCTTCTTTATCCTTGTAACTTTAAGCTTTTATCTTGTTGTATTTTAGAACTAATCTTACATTTAGTTAATCTCTCATTATTTTATTTAATATTAGTTTTAAACAGTTAAATCTCTATTCTTATGTTGTTTGATAAGGTCTTTATACTCCTATGTTGAATCCCTTCATTATAACTCTCACAATGTTAGCTTATCCTATATTTAATCTTGTTGTTCTCTATTTAATCATTTTGTTTTGAAGGTCAATAACTCCTTTGATGCTGACATTAAATCTAAATAATTGATATCCTTCATCTATTAACATTGATCTTAACTATTCTAGGATTTATCAAGTCTTTACAACTCATTAAGCATGATTCAAATACCTCTTATCTATTCCAATTATCCTTACAATGAATATCATAACCACACAAATGTCAAATTAATGAAATATATTTTAATATAAATCATATTTTGAGAAGTTTCTGATATCCTAACAAAAGAAATTAATTTAGCTAATATAGTATTTTTCAATTAGAACTTATTTCATGTATATTTATAGTATATACAAATAATGCTATTGTGATCTTCATCTACATATAATAATATTATTAAGTATGACAATTATACCTATAAAGCAACATAAGAAAACTTATAAATCATACAATATTATTTACCTTTATATCCATAAAGTAACAAAGTCATATGTTGGTAATGCCTATTATAGACAACAAAGTAGTAGATGAAATAGATATAAGTAAAAAGTTAAATTTTATTCACAATGTGATAAACAATTACAAATTTAATTTTCATTATGTTAAATATATATATCATCCACATTCCAATCTGAATTTAATGCATGCACCTACTAAAAAAATTGTAATGTGTGCCTAATAATACCTTGACAATGGAGAAATATAATTTATTCTTCTTGCACAAAAATTTATTGAAAACTATTAGATTTAATTATTTAAATATTGGTATAGTGTTTATCATGGGGTAAAAAGCTTAATGTACTCCTTTTTTAATTAAAAATATATTATGTTTTAATATTAATATTTAAAATGTTACCGATTAGTAATAAAGAATTGAGAAAAATCAAACGAATTTAGCTCAACTAATTAAATTCCTCAATTTTCGAGGAGATTAAGGTTTGAATCTTGTTAAGTGATACATGCATCTTATCCAAGTTGTTGAAATACCACTATTTGATCATGATGTAGTATAGGTGGGGACCTCTTTAATATGAGGATTACTCATTAAATATATATTAAGCATTGAGAAAATAATGTATAAACAATGTACAAAAGTCATTATATTATCCGCTCATGTAGAGGAGTTGGAGAGCAAGTGGGTAGTTAAAACTCTCCGGTTATCGAGAGGCCTAGGTTCAAATCTCTCCCCTCACATGTTGCGGATATGTTGTATATAAAAGGTTCCTCATCAAAAAAAAAGTCATTATATTACTTACACAAGATGAATGATAATTTAAAATAACGAATGTAAATGTATTAGATAACCTTTATAAAATTTAAAACAAGTGTCATGTAATGAGTAGTCTAATGTTGCAATGTATACGATAAAGTTTATTTACATTGTTAAATAGTAAATTAATTGATTATAGGAATATACTTATTTAAGGGTTTAATTTAATAATAGGGAAAAAATATTTTCACTTCATAAACCATAAACCAATATTATAATATTATAGGTAAACCCTAACATTTAAGGCATTGTCAAAAAAATAAGAAATGATATAGAATCATATAAATACTAAGGTCAAATATTTTATATTATTATTACACACTCGTAATAAGATAAGCCATGATAATATGTTTTTTTACAATATTGTTTTTACAATAAATTAATATAAATAAAAGTTTGTAAAAATTATAAAAATAGTAATCCATTGTTAAAATGTAAACTATATAGACTATTATAATCCATTTTAACAACGATATAGCCTTTATAATCCATTGTTAACATAATAATTTATATTAATTATAAAAATAATAATACATTATTAAAATAATCCATTGCTTTTTATAATTATTTGTAAAAATTGTAATCCGTTGTTAAACTACAAACTTGTCATATAGCCTTTAATTTTGGAACATGTTTTATGCCTTCATAAGTATATTTGATTTGAGCTTGAACTTGTATAGGTAGAAGTTCCTTGCTCTCAAATGACAAAGAATTTGTTGCCAACCATATATCCCATGCCACTATTAATAGAATGTACCTATATTTCTTTAAACCTTTGTCTTTGAACCACTATTTCATATTCTTCAATAGATTCCCTGTTGGCCACTATCCCTTCCCCTTAGTCATGGGTAGAATGGACCTCTACACTTCTCTCAACAAATCAAAATGAACCAATAGATAATACATTGTTTCTTCTACCTTTTTACATATCCTACACTGACTTAGACCCTACCATGACCTCTTTTGTAGAAAATACCATGTGAAAGCCTTCTTAGCCAATGCTAACTATGAAAAAAATAAAGGGAATTTTCACCTTCCAAATATTGCTCCACCAAAGAATATATTCATTATTATCTTTGAATATTGTCTTGTATCCTTCCTTATCTATAAACTATCCAGTAGCCAAGTTCTTTAACCATACTAAAGAGTGTTCTTATTATTTTTCTTATAAAATCCCTTATCAAACCTTTTGTATAGTTAGTCCATTGCTCAACTTTATTTCCTTTAATATTTCTATTGAAAGCCACCAATGATTCCAAAAATTTGTTTTGTCCATAGAGGATGCATTTGCAAATTCCTTTAGCCCTTGTCTATTGAGGTGTTCTATTAACTTTTAAGTTAGTTGGTAATATCCTCCACTCCCTATATAGGGGTGCTTTCCTATATTTATTTTCTTCCCATTTCCTATTTTCCATACCAAAAAAAATGCCTACTTATGGAAAAGCCTTCACTAATATTTTCCAAATCAAGTCTCATCTATTGCACCACGAGGTTACCATTTTTTCTTCTTTATTGTATAGACAAATCCAATCCCATTATCTATAATTATTGGACTTCATCCTAAACCTAAAATATTTAAAACATTTTTCATCCTCAATTATATTGAAGCCAAAATCCTTACCACTACTTGTCATGGTTGTAGTATGTTAAAAGTTATATCTAACTTCTATAGGTTTACTCAATTTTTGTAGTAGCACAATATAGATATAAATACTCTTTATATTTTAGTGCTTCTCTTAAGCTACCATTTCCAAACAGGAGTATATCATTAGTAAATAGTAAGTGATTCCCAACTAAAGAGTTTTCCATTTTAACACATCTGATCAGGATGAGTCTTTTCTATTCCTTAATCATTTCACTCAATCCTTTAGCCATGAGCAAGAATAAAATGGGTCATAGGTGACATCCTTGTCTCAAACCTCTAGAAGGCTTGAAGAATATAGAAGTTGACAACAAAGTAAGTGTAATTAATACATACCATTATCCAATTTACAAAGGGCACACTATACCTAATATGAATTAATATAAGGTTGATGTACAACCATATTATCATATCAAAACCTTTTTCTAAATTAAGCTTTATTATCATTGCTTATTGCTTACGTGATTTAATTAAATGAAGTGCTTTCTGATAAACACCAATAGCTTCATGGATTTGTCTTTTACTCAAGAATCCAAACTATTATTCTGATATGTTGTCAAAAATAAAAATTAATTTCCTGGCAATAATCTTGAAGATGATTTTATAGAGAGTATTACATAAGGATATAGGTTTATACTCCTAAAAATATTATAGGTTATTCTTCTTTAGAATCAATTTTAGGAAATTTGTATTGATATACTTGAGTACCTTCCCAAAATTCCTTGATTTTTAAACCATATTTAAAAGGTCTTCTTATGATAGTTCATAAAATCCCACATAAAATTCAATAAACCAATCATCTAGTCTTGGAATATTTCCTTTCTAAAAATATTCAATTGTTTTTGTAGCTCCTCAGTGATTTTTTTCATAAAATCCTCTTTGACTTCATCACTAACCATATTAGGGATATAATATGATAGCTTAATGATTTCTTCTATGTTTGCTCTACTATGTTATTGATACAATTTTTTTATAGGATACTCCTAATCCAACTATTTCCTTGAACCTTCTCATGTTTCTTCCATCCTCCATTTTCATCTCCCAGATGGTATTTGTCATCTTTCTTTGTTTTTCATGCTTTTGAAATAATTTTGTATTGTAATCCCCTTGCTCTAGCCAAAGTGCTATACTTTTCATCCTCCAATTTGCATCTTCATATTCTAACAATTCTTTTCAACTTCTTGACTTGAAAATTCTCCTTGTCTAAAAAATACTACCTTTATGACTATGTAACTAATTCAATTTATATTCTTTGTCAATTATATTTTATTTTTCTTCCCAATATTTATTTTTTTCCCATACGATTGTAGTATATTTGATTCTCTTCAGATTTTTACAAAACTAAAACATAGTTATCTCTCCTGTTGTTGTCTCAATTTGTCTCCACTCATCTCTTACTAAATTTATAAATTCTTCATCTTCCAATCAAATAGCATTGAACTTGAAAGTTGTTGTTGGTTTTTATTGATGTTCTTATAACTATAATATAATTGGTGAATGATAAAATCCATCACCTTCATCTATCCAATACCTTATTCTCTTTACTTCATTCTTTTTACTTCATCTATGAGATTTTCTAACACTAAAATTTGTCCAACATTTTAGATATACCCTATCTTCTAGTTCTTTGATTTCTCCAAGTAGAAACTATTTTAATGTGTTGTGCATCACACAACCTCACATTCTATATTTTTTTAAGGAAAAAGTCAATGAGGGGATCCATTTTGGCCTCCTCTCCCCATATTTACTCTTTTAATTACAAAATTTAAGTTCCCTTTCATCTCTACATTTCTTTTTTTCAAAAAATATTTTAAAATGATTTTTTCTCAAAACTCTCTTCCATCACCATAAGGACCATAAATATTGACTATATAAAATAACTTTCCTAGCTCTATAGAATGCAAGTTTGTAACTACATATTCCTTAATATATACCTTTTCAACTCGTTTGAATGAGGAATTCCATCCCATTACATTCCCCCTTGATCTTGTATTTGAGTATATCTCTTCAAAGTTCCAATTTAATAGGAGAGATGTGAGGATAGTGATAATAGCTATTATTTTTTTTTTACATCTAGCATAGTATTTTAGATTAAAATTATATCTAGCTTATGAATTTTAGAAAAATGCTTTACAACTATTTTTTATAAGGGACCTCGACTCATCTGATATTTAAAGAGATTATTATGATCCTTTTGTATTTGGATTTCACTAATACCTTGAGGTTTTAGTGTAATGATTCGTTACATTTGGTATAAGAACAACCACCTAGGTTTGAGTCATGGAGTGGGTGACAAAGAGGTCTATCAGCCCAAAGTCCAGAGTTCAATTCCTAGAGTGGTCCATGGAGCAAAGTGGGTGATAAGAAGGTATTTCCATATAGAATTTGATTACAAATATTATGATAATTAATTCTCTTTCCCTTAGGGTTGTCCTCCAAAAACCCCAACTATGGATTTTAGTTTACCAAATGAAATTTCCTTCTCAAAATTCCTTTGTGTAGACACCTAAAATGCATCATATCGAGGCGACTAATCATATGGGACATGCTATAAGACCATATAGAATACCTTGGATAGATACCAAGGTATAGCTGTGGTTTTTACCACTCATTTTGGGTACCTTTGCCTAGTCAGTGCTAACCGTTGCTAACACCTATGGTTAGTAGAGCTGATCGCGCTTGTCAGCCACGGTCAGACCTCAAAGTCAGTTGACATTTGACCAATTCAAATTTGGTTCAAATGGCCAATTGATTGTGGATTGGAGCGATTTGAGTGAGGCAGGTTTAAGATCCTTCCATACAACAAGCTCAACTACCCAATCTTGTTATTGGATTCCTCATGAAGCCACCCCTAGGCCTTGGTGAATGCTATAAAACCCCCTCCAAATGGGAGAAATATATAGATAAATCTTGAGTTGAAACGCAGTGAAGCCCTGTCAAATTGCATACTCACTTACATGCATTGAGAGGAACATTTTTTCTACCCAATTGAAGATCACATGCCATGGAGGTCCTAGGAGGCTAAGAGATTCAAGAAACATGAATTTGTGAAATTTGTGCACCAACTAAGAAATTAAAACACCAAATATATCATAGGACATAGTTGCAACCCTTGATAATCAATTCCTCAAGGAGAATTGTATATTGGACACCAAATTAGGAGGGCAAGAGAATTTCAAGCTCAGCCGTGGGTATCAGCCATGGTGGACAGTGCTCACCGTACATCAGACTCGTGGTGAGGTTGTCATCTTTAGTTTCCTTGTTTTATAGCTGTAGGATTTATTTAATTGCATTATATTAGATATATATCATGTTAATTTTCTTTACTAGAGACTTTAACCAGTGCAATTACAACTTTTAGTCATTTCCCTTCACTTTTGCAATTATGGCACTAATGGTTCTTTTCATGCTTCCATGCTTTCAATTTTGTAATTAAGTCAATAGATAGCTAGATCTGCTTTTGCTTATATGTTTGTAGCAATATTTTTAAGTTTAATATAAGTTTATTAAGTTTCTTGCATTTTCTTGATTTCATGCTAGTTAGATTACCTTTTATGCAAATACCTCCTAAAAGCCTCATCAAGAGAGGCCTCCTTTGTTTCTAATTGCTTATTGTTGTTTATTGCATGCAAGACTAACAGGTTTTTGAGATGCAAGGCAACAATTGCCTCTAATCATGGAGAATAAGGTCATTGACACCTTGGAGTAGTTTGTGTCCATTTAAAAAGTTTGCGTATTGCACCTACCCCATTGGGGCTTTCAAATTGTGTTAATTGTATAGACATTTGGGTGACCCTAAGAGAAGCATGATTGTAACTAAGATTTTATTCAAGATTAATAAAAGAAACATTCACTTTCTTGTCATATGCAATCTTGTCTTTCATTTCTTGCTTTAATGATTGATTTCAATTAATGTATTACTAGGTGTATGCTTTTTAGATCGGTACAAAAGGCGATCACGGTGGAACCTCCATATTTTATACCACATATAACTAACCTCTGTGATGTTTTTATGAAATATGCTCACCGTGGTTGACAACCACGATTAAAAGTTATCATTGCAGTTGACATCGATGAGCAACAGTGTTCATCGCACCACAGAGCCACACTCAGAGTCTGATAAACCAGACAAAAGAGGAGTAAAGCTTAATCGGATGTGGACCTGAGATAGGTGAGAATGTCACCTTCTACTTCTATTTTTACTCTCTGTAAATTTCTAGAATGAAAAAATGTTAGACTAATTAGGGAAGACAACAAAATTAGCAATATACATATGAGTCCTTAGGTCTTTCTCTTTGTAGGTTTTTACTAGGTTTTGCTAGGAACATTAGACCTCTGAGTGTAGTCTGTCCTAGTCTGCAGCATTCTAGAACCTCTTTTATACTCTGTTTACTTGTTGGAGGCCCGATCAGTGGCCATACCATCGTTAGTATACATTGTCAAAATATCATGTAAAACTAATCATGCATGTTTTCTTAATTTAAAACGTCTCTTTTTCTGCATTTGCATATAGAAAATAATCATTTGAATGTTGTATTATTCATATTTCTTTCATGTAAATTAAAAGGAACCACACAGACCATGACACATTGTAAATTCTAGTGATTTGGAAGTCACATCCAACCACTAGCAGGGTTTCAATGATGGTGGTAGTGATTTCTATTCATTGGCCCAACTCCCATGTACCTTATGTTCTAGACCAATACCGTATCTAAGACATTTCATAGCTCAAAAAATTTGCATGTGCTTCTCTTTCGAGGGTATAATGTTGACTGGGTAAAAACGAGTGAGGATCTAGGAGGACCTGTGCTCCCTACCTGGGTGTGGACCTCATAACCACATTTTAAGGGGATTACATAACCTGGAGTTCACAACCAGGTTGTTGAGCTATGATTATATAGGTGAAAGCCCTTTAACAACTGAGAATATCATCAACACATTAAAAACACGATGAGATTTACATACTAATACAACACCTTTGTAAAACACATCAAATATTTTAGAGCTCATTTTAAAACTTTAAAAAGATATAATCATCATTGTATTCTTTGTGTGTTAATAAAATTTAAACCTAAACATAGGATACACACATTGGTGCAAACACAGAGGGGTCAATCTGGGCATAGACCCAAAGCCCAAGCTCCACCTAATGCACAATATGATGTAGAATGTCATCAATCACAAAATCCTCTTGGATGTCATTCAACGAGTATTATAGGGGATAATTTCACACAAGGGGATTCCATTGAAAATACCTTGATTAGAGGAAGTACTAGACACTCCTCTAGAAATATACCAGAGAATGGGACTTCCCATCATGGGGGTTCTGCACCTGGTAGCATTTATCGTGACTGCATTCCATGTGCATCCACGAGTTCTGTAGAAGAATATACCATTGAGGGATCTAGATTGGTACCCCTTCAACCTGTAGCTAAGGGAGTTTCATGACATCCACCATCCGAGTATAGATATGCTCGAGATCCGCCCATTTAGGGGTAAGTAGATGGGACCGCTTTTGATCATAGGCCCATGCAGACTCCCTATAGGGGTGAACCTTTCAATTTCACCATAGATATATCTAAAGTGGGATCTAATGGTATGCCACCTCATGAGCCTTGGTGTAGTAGATAGTTAGATGGTCTAGACAGAGTCCTAGGGCAGCTAGGATATAAGCCTATGCTTGCACCCTCTCGACCTACAAGTGAGTGTAGTGGAAGTACCATTAGGACCACCCGAGAACCTAGAGAGTGCTCCAAGTGCTCTTGTGACATGTGTGCTCCTGCATCTCATGCAGGCATAGAGTATAAGATATAGCCTGACATGAATGCCATATTTATAAACAAAGGCAAGAGTGTGGTAAATCAGTCCATTGGAGGACATACCCATAAAGTCGCTCAAACAGAGCGCACACACCAGAGGCCTTAAACGGCTGATGATGATGATAGATCTCATAGACTGGTGTTAGAATAGAGATGACAAATTCTCGAAGACCAATTGGAGGATGTTTGCATAGAGAAAGAGTGCCTCAAAAATGATAACTCTCAGAGGCAGAGGTTCATAAGATAAACATTATATGAATAGCATATGCGTGAACAATGCATCCTTGATCAAAAGTAGCATGTTGATATAGAGGATCTATTAGCTAGCTCTGGTTGACCTCCTCACAGTGAGACCAGGGAGCATGTCGATAGACGAGTGGCTTCACAACCCAAGTTATACCCTGAGTACATTGACACACATACTCGTCGTACGGCTCAGCACAGAGATCGGTGCCCAACATCCGAACAACATGAGCATAGGAAGTATGAGGAAGAAGTGGGAGAGGAATTAGAACAATAATATCCAAAAATCTCTCAATTTGAGGAGGAGGACGAGCCTAGTCCACCACCTCGACAGAGGAAGAATCTACCTCCGAAGGTGCCTCTAAGGCAATCTTGAGTTCCTTTCATTGTAGGCCTATAAGACCTTAGTAGAGAAGGTCCAATCCATAGAGAAGCAAGGAATGGCTTATCAAAAGCCTACCTTGAACAAAATTTATAATGAATCTCTATGCACATCAGTGCCTATTTTGGCCTAACCTAAGCATTTCAAGATGCCTAGACTAGAAAATATTCAAGGAGAGGAAGATGCACAAGAGCATGTAACGATTTTCCTAGATATGTGCTTTCATATTAAGAGAAATGATGCTTTGATCCTGTGCACCTTCATTACGATCCTCTTAGGCCTATCTCATGAGTGGTTCAACTAATTAAAGAGGCACAACATAACTAGTTTCAAACAACTAGCCGATGCATTTCTTGAATGCTTCTCCTTCAGCATCAAGAAAAAGGTAAACTTATCTAACCTGGCTGCTTTAACGTAACATGACGACAAGCCAGTAATGGATTATGGAAAACTATGGAGGAAAATTATGGCAAATTTTCCATTCTCTATTCCATCCTCTGAATTAACTTGAATGTTCACAAAGAGTTGCGCCAAGCACATTTCGTTGTTGCTACAATTGCAACAACACCAAACATTTGAAGAGGCTTTGGTGCAAGCTAAGGTGATAGAGAAAATCAAGTTATAAGAGGGTAACTTGAAGCTTAAAAATAAGGAGTGGCACAAGAAAAGCACTGAGATACAACAGGACAAACCTGTCCACGTTAATCAAGCAGTGTTGAACCTTTAGAAAGGGGATAATGGGCAACAACGAAACTATCAAGCCCAACCTCCTCTTGTGCAATATGAGCAGTGCAACAATAATAAAAAGGGTAAAAATAAGGAATAGTACCCACCTCACATATTCACTCAGTTATCAGAGTCATTGGCTTTGATTTTTCATCAGTTATGTGAGGCAAAGGCTATACACTTACCTGAGGTCAATTTAATGGACCCTAATCAACCCAAGCCTAAGGGCTACAAGGACGATCAATATTACATATTTCATTAATTGAAAGGCCACGATATTGAGGTATGTTGATCTTTCAAACATCTTGTGTAAAATATGATCGAAAGAGGTATGCTAATTTTCAAAAACCCACAAGCACTTGACAATTAAAATATAGGGATTTACAAAAATCCTCTACCAAATCATGAGCTGCCAAAGACTAATGTTGGCCAAGTCAACCAAGTATGCATTGAACCACCAACCCAGGGGTTCATCAAAATGGTCAATTTTGTCACAAGGAACGCGAGGTATGACCAAAAAAATAAACCTCCAACACTCATTAGAGTCCAAGCTACACCTCCTCCAAGCCAGCCCAGCATGTGCCATGCCCACCAACTAGACTGATGGTGACAATCAGGAGTAGGTTGGTCCAAAACCTACAAATGACTCCAGCAAAATTATCAATTTATTGGTTGATTCATTAGTCTTGCAAGCACAAGAGATGCTTATGGACATCTTAAGGTCCATATAAGTGTAGCCTCAAGATCTTGAAGTATTTACATACTTCATTGGGCACATGCAATAGTGTCAAGAACCATTCATACAATTTCATGATCATGAAGTCAAGATGGTTTCCACTGTTATAACAAACCCATCACTACATATTATTGCTTGTGTGAATCACAAACCGTTCAAGCTAGTTTTTATTGACATAGGGTTGTCAATCAATATCATAACTACCAAGGCATTGACTCACTTGAAGTTGTCCAATATGCATATCATCTCTTATACCTTCACGTTGAGAGCTTTCAATGATGCATTATTCTCAATGATTGGTACTATAATTTTACCTATCTAGGTAGGACTGAAGACCATCCTGGTGATGTGTCATGTAATCGAAGGTGCTATGCAATATAACATAATTCTAGGGAGGCCTTGGATCATAGAAATGCATTGCATCCCTTCTATTCTACATTAATGTATCAAATACGTTCATGAGGGATAGGTTCATGTGGTGCCTTCAGATGAATAATCCTTTAAATATGTGAATCTAACATATTTATCGAAAGAATTTATGCTCCCTTAAATGCACCTAGATGTGTAGCCAACATTATTGATCAAATATCCAGAAAGAAAAATCAAAGAAGTATGTGCTAAATCTACAACATCTGCATCTCAACGATCGAAGCACACAACAGTTGCTTCTACCAGACCGTATGCATCTATGATGCATCAAGATGATGGGAAGTTGAAAGCAAATATGGGTGAAAGAGAGATAAATCAAATTCCCAAGCCAGTTATCATTGAAGCCCCTACTCTAATGGAAGTATATGAAATTCAAGGAGAAGTCAAAGAGCCACCTCAGCCTACTTCACCTGCATCTTTAGCAGGGTCATCTGCACCGCAGGTGACCGTCCATTTGGTTAATACTATATTAGGGGAATATATCATGTAGAATATGACATTCACACTGATTATTGATACTTCATAGGACATGGGCTGACCGTGATCCCATAACCTTCTCATAGGGATGGTGGAACCATTAGGGGTGCCGCCTAACCAAACCAACTTCATCTATGGAGGGCTAGACTAGATTGCATCTCCCACACCCATGGATGAGGATTATAATGAACCATTCGCTATGAATGTTCATTATATATCTAACCCAAAATAAGCCATGTGATACTTCAAGCATTACCATTGGCATGGTTACGATCTTGGATTATTCGATCAAGGTAGTAGAAGGCCATATGAACCACAATATCAATTACCAACTAACAGGTTCGGGTTAGGATACTATATTCAAGGACATGACAAACTGCTCATGATATATTTAGACCACTTGTACCTCAATATTGGGGGTGAAGTTGACTTCAATCCTTATCACCCTAATCCTTTCATGTTTCAGAGGGATAACCTGCTAGTGACCTATGCCATTGTAGAGTCACCCGAGAGATATCATGCAAACGTTTTGGTGAAGATCGACCCAGAACATATTCCAAGAGCCAACTTGGACAATCAAAGCCATGGAGATACTAAAAATATTGGTATGCACATCCAGAGTTTGGACATAGATATAGACAATGAATCAGAAGTTGCTTCTAAGGACGTGCATGCAGTATCCATCATTGCAAACGATGGATTAGACCACGATTTTGAAATAGATGACACTGAGTTATCCTCAAACAATGAGTAATCCAAGGATGAAATCGAGTTGACCTACTTGGTCCCTACACTCTTACGTCATCTGATACCCATGGAAAAAATGGATGAGATCGAAGAGCACTTCATAGTTGAGAGTGATTATAAAGATGAAAAAGAGAGCCTATTTAGGACCTCCCTACTTGCGTCATCTTAATGTGCCATATACTACTAATAAAATATACAGATAGATCAATATCCATCCTTACATTAGGGGAAGACCATCGAATTTTAATGTGATTTCTCACATGGTGTTTCTCGATCTACCAATGTACATGGAGCTCCTTGAGCCTAATGATCCCATCCAACAGTCTTTTCATGGACCGGATTCAGAGATACCCATACCCCCAAAACCACATCTTGAGGATGGATTTTTTTCTAATGTTGAATCATGTTTAGATGGTCCTATATACATGATCCATTCCATAAATATGATATCCATTTATTTGACCACTCCACTCCGCAATCTAGGCGATCCTTCCAAGTCATTGTATCTTAATGTAGATGCTATTTATTGGGATCGCGTTGATTCACCCCTAGAGCTTGAATATTTCTTCCCTAATGAGAAAATGCTACAACATTTCCATTTTATGCTAGGCTATGCACATGATTTCTATCATGCTGAGGATGATTCAAATGAGGAACCTATAAACCCAGCAAATGACATCCACTTGATCCCTACACCTCATCAGCTTGAGGAGGGATCCCATATGTCAGTAGAGGAAACCTTTGAAATGGATATCAATAATGATCCCACTAATCCTAAGAAGATTAAATTTGGAGAAATATTAACTCCTGATGAGCATTCCAACCTCATCCCTCTACTGAGAGAGAGACCTAATATCTTTGCTTGGACTTATAAGGACATGTCGGGTTTAGATCTAAAATTGGTTACTCATAACCTTTCACTAGATCTATCAAAGAATCCAGTCAAGCAGAAACTCAGGAAGATGCATCCAATAGTTATTGGCAATTTGAGTTATTTTATGTTGTCATTAATGTCACATGAATCACTGATGTCATATGGATCACATTGAGTTTTTATGGGCAAATGATATTTTGAAAAGCATGGATAAATTTAGGATTTTTGTGAAAACCAAGGTAGGCAAAATAAAAGGTTTTATTTAAAACCATGGATGGCAGATTTGAAATGGGTTTTTCTTAAAACCCAGGTTGGCCTTTCATTTTGTCAAAAAAGGTGCCCCGGTGATGGAGATATTTAATTTTAAATATTTAATTTTAAATATTTAATTTTAATTTTAATTATTTAAAATTTTAATTTTAATTTTAAAATTTAAATTTAAGTTAGCGCCGACATCTAAAGAAAGAGGGAAAATCATTAATGCGCCGACATCATCGAAAATGAGGAGAATACTATATAAAGGGGGATCCTAAGGTTCATTTTAAATTAATCCTTGCTCGTGTTAATCGTTGGCTAGCATCCGAAGAGAGCTCATGTGAAAATAATTTTGAAAAGGGAGATAGCAAATAAATCCAAGGTTGGTCGAAATCCCAAGATATTATGGGCAGAGTGGCACATTGGCAATTGGCTTTTTGTTAAGGTGTGTGGCAGCGCTTTACATCAAGGTTTGAATCTCCTTTACTATATCCGAAGATATTGGAAGGAAATCACTTGAAGCACTTTTGGTTTGCGTGGAAGGGAGGAATAAATTAAGGCACGTCATGCCTTTTCCTTTCGAACGAGCAGCTAGCTTGTGTGGCAAACTAAGTTGCGGCTAAGGTGTTTGTGGTGTGGGCAAGTTGGGGGTTCGAATCCCCTTGAGGAGGTAATTACTTTTTGCTCTAATTTAATTTCGTTGATGCCCTAGGATAGGAGTTATAAGGTGGTTAAGGAATAATTAAAGTTTTTAATTAAACTTTATTTTTATAAGGACTGTGATTATTATTTCAAAGGTGTATAAGTTTTTGATTTATTTTGATATTCATGAAATTGAAAATTAAGATTTAGTAGAAATAAGGAGTTGTTATAAAATATTTTTGAGAGCCTTATTGATTATTATTTTTGATAAGGGTTTTTATTAAAAAGGACTTTGGTGGATGTGTTTATTAATTTGGATTAAAAAGGTGTAAATTGAGTTATGCTTATCTTGTGATTATTATTTGAATTCCACTAACCCTTATTGAGATTGGAAAGGAAATTTGTGTTTAGTATGGCAGATTTTGTGGACAACTTCTTGGCATCAAAAGGTATGGGCACATTTTCCTATTGATTTTTTATGGTGGTTGATTTATAAAATATCATTGGAGTGAAAATGATTTATTGTGGTTTCCTTTTCGAAAGAGGTTGGTTGAATGGTTCAAGGTTTTCTAGTTTGAGAGTTGTGTTTAAACATTGTTTTATAAGCATAGTTGTTGAAGCCCATTGGTTGTGAAAGAACTCGAAAAGAACATGAGTATCATTGTTATGTGAGATTTGTGGTTGAGCATTGTTGAAAATATTTGAGTTGGTTGATACATGCTTGAAGTAGGGTTTTTTGTGAGAAAGAGTAGTCTCTTGTGGTGATTGGTTGAGTGGAGTTGATTGAGCCTAGTCAAGTGATTGTGTGAGGTGATTGGTCAAGTTCCATGAAACAAACTATTCCATAGTTCTGATTTGAATTGAGATTGAGATTATAACATATTGAATCTCTAATAATTCTCTTGTTATTTAGTTTTGGACAAGTTTTGTGTGAGCTTGTTATTCATATTTGGACAAGTTTTGTGTGAACTTGTTATTGCCTATCTTTGAGAAGATCAAATAAACCATTGTATTGGATAAGGATCCTTATTTCTCTGTGAAGTATTATAAGGATATTATCTGGTGGAGTACCCCACATTTGGGGAACCATGTTAAATCTTGTGTCTCAATTGCGTGTGGTGACTTGTGCTCTTGCTTACTATTGCTATCTAAGTTAGTAATGCACACTGTTATATTTTGTTATTACAATTAAGGAAATTAATTGATATTGATTTGGAAAGAATGTAAAAAGTGGTCTTATAGTGTTCACCCCCCATCTCAGTATAAGCTTGTGTTCTTAAATTGGTATCAGAGCGGATTCTTTCAGAAAGACTAACATCTTAAGGGTAGATTCTACAAGAACATAGATGGCTTCACAAAATGGATCATCTACAAATAAGGTTCCATTTTTTTATGGTAACAATTATGCTTTTTGGAGCATGAGTATTAAGAACTACTTGATATCACAAGGATATGAGATATGAAAAATGGTTGAAAAAGAGTATAGGGTTGAAGGTGATCCTGAGGCAAATAATACTATCAAGAAATTGGTTGAGATCAATGCAAGAGCAATGAATTGTATTTTGAGTGGGCTTCATGAGATAAATTTTGTAAAGGTCATGGTATGTAATTCAATTAATGAGATGCGGACCAAGTTTTGGAATACTTATGAAGGATATTCCAAGGTAAAGTTGGAAAAACTACAAACTCAGAAAAATATTTGAGAAATTGAAAATGGAATATTTTGAAGATATTGCAAAGTTTTTACTTTGTGTTGATGAGATTACTAACACCATGAGAGGCCTAGGTTTTGATATGAAAGAATCAAAAGTTACTCAAAATATTTTTAGATTACTTCCCATGAAATATAATTCTAAGGTTTTAGCAATAGAAGAGACAATGGATATCAACAAGCTAACAATGGAAGAATTGCAAGGAACTCTTACAACTTGTTGGCCCGGCTTTCATGCACACCCCGGGAAAAAAGGGATGAAGGCAAGGAAAGCTCCGGAGACACCCACGGGACTGATCCCACTCATCTTTAGGATCTAGCTGGTTATCCAAGGTGCGAGTTACAGAGTTGGGTCGAATGGCAATTCACTCTTTTCCACTTCGGAATAGATTTCAATATGGACTGCTCCGTTACCTTACAGGGGGTTCCCGAACTTGTTCGATAGTTGCAAAAGTTGTTGACAATCGGATTTGACTTGAATTCTTTGATCTAGCTCTCATGGGTCACCAGATTTAAATAAAAGGCAAACAAAGAAAATAAAAATGGATCATTAACGGAAAGCAAAGAGAGGGTAGGGTAAGGCAGAAAAGAGAAGTTTATCAGACTTTAAACTGTAAAACTCTAAACTATCAATCTTATCTATGCTATCAGCTTCACAACAGAACAAATCCCAGAAGAAAGTGTCCAGTCAGTCTAAGATCACTTTCAACTAAGAGCACAAGGCAGAGTGAAACGGATCTAGCAGTAAAATTATAAATCCAAGGGGAAGTCTGGTTAAAATCGGTATCTTTCACCGGCAACCTAGCTCGCACAAGTGAAGACAGAGCAATTAGAACAAACTTACACCTGAAATCGTAATTTCCCCTAGCAGACAATAGAACAACCGAAGCCTAACAAAGATATTTAATCTTGACAATGGCAGATTTACAGAGATATATCTAACAAACTTTAAATGGAACGGATAACAAAAGAAAATACACTTATCACACTCCGCAAAAGATTAGGCTCCCGGCCATGCTATCACGGAAAAGCTAAAGCACATCAACTCCAAGTCCGTAAACAAAGGATTTCACAAAATTTGCAAGAAATTGCTTATAAGCCTTTATTTCTAAGTCTCCGCCTCCTCGCGATTACATTTAGAATTTGTATTTATAGACTCGGGACTGACTCCCTGATCTTTTCCAAAATATCTTTCTCAAACCCTAAATCTTATCGCACTTAAACCCTAGGACCCGGGTTTTACAATAAAAATCCATTTAAAAATCAAAGTCCGAATAGAACTTAACCCTTCGACAAATCGTGCAATCACTGCCATAAATGGAGAAGATAAAATAAAATGCAACTTGCATTCATTCGCAACTGCAAATAAATGCTTTCATTAATTCTGCCGGTGAGCCGGATGAGTCACCACTTCTCTCGGATCCGATCTCCGTAAAGCCATCCCTGTGTTGAAATTGTCTTCATGCTATCAAGTCTGCAATAAATTTGTTGTTGAATGCTCTCACCGGCAGCTTCTCTCCTAGCATGGCGGTCCTTGACTAAATCCGCACTTTATCTTTGCCTTTATGGTCTTTCCCGGTTGTCCCGTAAGTGCCGGTGGAATCCCCGCATGAAAGACAAAAAGATGCATTAGATTAGCATTTTAATTAAATCATAAGCTTAAAACATTAAAAACAGATTAAATCCGCAAAATAAGCTTGCATGTCGGCCTCGTTTGTCCCATTCACGCTTTGACACGTGTCGCTACCCCAGGAAGCCTTCTCCGTTTCCCGCCGGAATGCACTTTCATGTCAACTATGACTTTCTCTCTCCTACCGCGATTCTGCGACATGTCGCGATTTCGCGACATGTCGCGAAATCGCGGCCCTGCCAGCGCATCGGCAAATTCCTCCCTCGTCGGCAGCGAAAACGCGACATGTCGCGATTTCGCGACATGTCGCGAAATCGCGACCCCTCCTGGCCTCCGTACGCTTCTTGATTTTCAGCCGCGATTTTAGAACACGTCGCGATATCGCGACAGTTCCTCTACTCGCATGCGTTGACCGCGTTGACCGCGATTTTGGAACATGTTTCTGACTTAACCGATTTTTCATCCTGCAGCCCACTTTCTCTCTCCTGCCGCGAAAATGCGACATGTCGCGATTTCGCGACATGTCGCAAAATCGCGACCGCCGTACAGCTTGCGTCTCCTCCAAAAACTGTCGCGATTTCGCGACATGTCGCGAAATCGCGACCTTCTCGGCGCTTAGCCGCATTTTGACTTACCTGTCGCGATATCGCGACATTTCCGAAATCGGAAGTGTCGCGATATCGCGACACTACCAAAAATGGAAAGTTTGATTTTTCAATGAATTATGCAACTGTTTTCTGGATTTTCTCGGTACCGGTGCAAGATTTTGCTTGTGCATGAATGATTCTAGCATGTAAAAAGTGAATTCTTGGATAACACAGCTAAAATGCAAGAAAAAGCACAACTTTAAAAAGGAGGCAAGCAAATTTGGATTTAAAACCTGAAAAGATCAAGAGGGTCCCTGCTGCAAAAATGGAAGTTCATAATTTTCTAAGGATGGAATCTCATTTTTCAGTGGGGGTGTGTTGCTTATCAACAAATGGCGATATCTACGGGTAAAATAGTAGCACTATTTTAGAACCCAAGACTCTGGTTTCAAAACAAAAAGACCATGCATCATGCCTTGCCACAGGCATTCTTCACAATAAATTGACTCGCCAATCGTTAAAATTTTCCAAGGACATACTAGGCTTGGATTACTTCAAGGAAGATTTCTGATGTGCAATTTCAAAGGGTATAGAACTTTCTTCAAGGATGACTGAATTGAATGATAAACTTGGATTAATCAACTTTTCTAGATTGTAAATGGGGAAACCGAGTAGAGCTCTGTTTACTAGTTTAGCTTTTTACAGCCTAGACAGAGTTACCCTTTAGATTTACACGACCCAATTTACAACTGTAGGGCAGAATCTAATATTGGCTGCCTCTTTTGATCATATAACCTTTTTTTTTTTTTTTCTTTTTTTCTTATCTCTCTTTTTTTTATCTCTCTTCTTTTTGAAATATATCACTATCTGGAAGACCTTAGAGAAATTACAATTTTCTTTTAATATTTGATCAATCTGGAACTGTTTCAGTCTAGGCATTGATAGCCTCTGGTGACACCCAAATAATTGCATGAACCATAGTCCCTTCTCATAACCAGCTTTTCTTGGATTCCCCGGAGTTCCTCCAACTAAACAAACATAATAGTTTTTCTATCATTAAAACAATCGTGGCAAGTAAGACACAAGATCCAATCATCTCTCTACCTTCATCCTGGATAACAAAATAGTTCCACAGTTTAGTGCAAGCAGACTATCTCAATTAGAATAATGAGCAGAATGGGGAGGCACTGGATTGAGGATTTATCAGCTAGGAATAAAACAATTTTCAGCAGGCTGACTTTTCATTGATTGCTCAGGCAGAGGCAAAGGACAGAAAATTTTAGAAGCCAAAGGACTTTATACAGGCTTCCAAGGACAGGCACAGGCTTAAAGCAAAAACAAAATAAAACTGTACAGACTAAAGCACAGAACTGTACAGGCAAGGGAAAAACAAATAAACTGAACAGACAGCAAAGAAAAGGAAAAGCAGGGAAGAAAATAAAAACTGTACAGGCAATAAAAGAAATAAACTAAAAGAACTGAAGCAAAAAATAAAAAATAAAAACTACAACTGAAATAAAATAAACTGCAACTGCAACTACAACTGTACAGACATCAAAGAAAAAGAAATGCAATAAAGAAAATACTGTACAAACTAAAATAAAAGCAAGCTAAAATAAAAAGACAAAGAAAGAAAATAAAAAGCACTGACAAAAGAAATAAACTGCACAAGCTAAAACTGAAAAACAACTAAAGAAAATCGAAAAACTGCAACTGTACAGACATTTAAAAATAAAACTGCACTGACAAAGAAATAAACTGAAAAACAAATAAATTAAAACTACAGAGCATTAAAATTAAACTGAAACAGATTAAAACTGCACAGACATTGAAATAAAAACTGCACTGACAAAGAAATAAAACTGAAAAACTTCAAAGCTTATTTACAATGCATACATATGTTACAACTTCCCTTCATACTCAAAAAATGCAGCAGTTGGGAAAGCAGAGAAATGGTGCTTTAAAAAATTTTGACCATGCAAGTAATTTAAAAAGAATTACCTTTCAGGTCCTGTTGACGAAATGCACTCCAGACTGTGCTTCAAAAATTTGCTATCTGGGAAAGACTTGGGTTTATCTGTCTTCCCCGTCCCATTTGAAAAACAAATCTGCAACTCCTTCAAATTAAACAAATCATATAATAACAAATCATATGATAACATGTTTATGCTTCTAATTAAAGGGTTTGCAGAGTTCTTTCAAAAGGACTGAATGTAAAAAACCCCAGGATCAAATACTTTAAAACCTTGACAGACCCTGCACCACCACATTTTCAAATTGATGTGACAACTCGAAAGAAATCATGTTTTATCCGTATGCCCTGGTTCTTAACAACTTGAACATTTTGTGGTTGCTGCACTACTTCAATATCCAGGACTTCAATTTTTATCCCTCTAGCGGAATGCTTACAATTTTCCTTTTCACCCGAGCCTTGCTTAGACTTAACCTCATCAATGTGCAATGTCCAAACATCATTGTTGTGATTGATTAGAGTCAGAATCGTTCCCACCTTTTCAGCTGCCAAATCATAAACTCCAATATCTGCATCAACACAGTTTATAGCCTCCTCTTTGACATTATGTTCAGAAGTTGCGAGCTTATGTTGAGACAGTTCATCAATTCCAAGTTGGCTGACCACATTCATATTTACTACCTTTTCCTCCTTTTCTTGAAATTCAACAGGTGGTCCAAAGTAAGCCTCAATCAAGTTAATGTTTTGTCCAACAATCGAGGCGCTTCATAGAGGGTGATGTCGACTTTAAGTTCCCTCATATCCTCAATGATGCTATCCTCCTCGCCATTACTTCGCATAGTGAGATTGAATCTCACTTTCATCATCCTCTGATGAGGAAGGATCATTGTTAAGTTCTGGACTCTCACATTTCAAGTCATAACCGTCCATTTTGAACTGTTGAAAATCTTGCATTTCATCCACAGAAGTCTGTACAAGACTTTCTGTCTCTTCGGGAAAAGTGACAGAATCTGAAACCCTGGTTGTACTATTTTTGGGTGAACTAGAAATATCAATATTTCTTTGATTTCCAGGAAAATTTAACTCACCAGGAAAAACTTCAGATTTGGGTGGTGCCAGATCACAACTGTTCACTTCAAGCACCTGCACTTTGAATTTGTCAAAACTTTTCTCTGTATTTTGCACATGTTGAGTGGATGTCACAGTTAACGGAGTCTCCTTGGGTAGAGCATGACATGTTGGCACTAACTCATGATGTGGAATGGGGTTTGGAACAGGCATGTTCTGTGTAACATAGGATATCAAAGGGCTGCTCAAGATTTGAGGTCCTAGCTGTCTTTCAAGAATTAAGGCTTCTTTATAAGCCCCTGCCAGGGTTGTAATATTAATGTCTCTCTTGAGGAAAATAGAGGTCACCGAATCCAATGCATTCTTGTAGATTTCTAAGGCCAGATTTGCATTTGGGATGTAATGGCCAGTCATTCTACCGTAAGCTCTTTGGAACCTCATATTGAAAGACCTGACGGTTTCTCCCGACTCTTTCTTGATGCTCGGAAAATTGCTGATATAAAATGTCGGGATCTATCACTTCACCGAACCGTGATATAAAAAGCTTTCTCTAGATCATCCCAGCTAGTAATGGAATTGCTGGTGAGGTTTAAAAACCAATCATAGGCTCCCTCCTGGAGAGTGAACGGGAACAATCTGTAGGCAACATCTTCATGCTGTATATTCAATAATCTTAAAGCATTTTTAAAGGCTAGCAGATGTTCTTCTGCAGTTCTTGTCCCATCATTTTTGTACCTAGGGAGATACCTTTCTCGGACTTCTGGGCAGGTCATGGGCTATACCCGGAATGTTCAAAGTAGTGGGGCCCAACCAATTTGCCATTATTACTTGGCTGACAGTGATGTTCTGATTTGTAATTGGATAACTGCAAGTGATGATAGAACTGTTCTTAACAAACCACTGAACTTAAGGCCTTCTCTGGCAATTTCAAAAACTGTACTGACAACTTTAAAAACTGTACTGACAATTTATAAAACTGTACTGACAATTTATAAAACTGTCCGGAGTTCACTGTGGGTCCTTCAAATGTTGCTATTATGCCCTTACAATACTTGAACTGAGTTCATGCCCTCCTTCTAGCGCCAATTAGGTGTTGGCTGAGGAGGAGGGGAAAATTGTCTACCAGACTTTGGATAAAATATAGTTTTACAGTTCCACATACACATTGGATTTCTCAACTCAAGTGCACTAAGAACAAATGTTCTCAGGCCCTCCTTCTAGCGCCAATTAGGTGTTGGTCCGGCTTTCATGCACACCCCGGGAAAAAAGGGATGAAGGCAAGGAAAGCTCCGGAGACACCCACGGGACTGATCCCACTCATCTTTAGGATCTAGCTGGTTATCCAAGGTGCGAGTTACGTAGTTGGGTCGAATGGCAATTCACTCTTTTCCACTTCGGAATAGATTTCAATATGGATCGCTCTCGTTACCTTACAGGGGGTTCCCGAACTTGTTCAGAGTTGCAAAAGTTGTTGAAAATCAGATTTGACTTGAATTCTTTGATCTAGCTCTCATGGGTCAGCAGATTTAAATAAAAGGCAAACAAAGAAAATAAAAATGGATCATTCACGGAAAGCAAAGAGAGGGTAGGGTAAGGCAGAAAAGAGAAGTTTATCAGACTTTAAACTGTAAAACTCTAAACTATCAATCTTATCTATGCTATCAGCTTCACAACAGAACAAATCCCGAAGAAAGTGTCCAATCACCTAAGATCACTTTCAACTAAGAGCACAAGGCAGAGTGAAACGGATCTAGCAGTAAAATTATAAATCCAAGGGGCAACTGGTTAAAATCGGTATCTTTCACCTAGCAACTTAGCTCGCACAAAGTGAAGACAGAGCAATTAGAACAAACTTACACCTGAAATCAGTAATTTCCCCTAGCGCATAATAGAACAACCGAAGCCTAACAAAGATATTTAATCTTGACAATGGCAGATTTACAAAGATATATCTAACAAACTTTAAATGGAACGGATAACAAAAGAAAATACACTTATCACATCTCGCAAAAGATTAGGCTCCCGGCCATGCTATCACGTAAAAGCTAAAGCACATCAACTCCAAGTCCGTAAACAAAGGATTTCACAAAATTTGCAAGAAATTGCTTATAAGCCTTTATTTCTAAGTCTCCGCCTCCTGCGATTACATTTAGAATTTGTATTTATAGACTCAGGATAGACCCTGATCTTTTCCAAAATATCTTTCTCAAACCCTAAATCTTATCGCACTTAAACCCTAGGACCCGGGTTTTACAATAAAAATCCATTTAAAAATCAAAGTCCGAATAGAACTTAACCCTTCGGCAAATCATGTGCAACTACCGCCATAAATGGAGAAGATAAAATAAAATGCAACTTGCATTCATTCGCAACTGCAAATAAATGCTTTCATTAATTCTGCTGGTGAGCCGGATGAGTCACCACTTCTCTCAGATCTGATCTCCGTAAAGCCATCCCTGTGTTGAAATTGTCTTCATGCTATCAAGTCTGCAATAAATTTGTTGTTGAATGCTCTCACCGGCAGCTTCTCTCCTAGCATGGCGGTCCTTGACTAAATCCGCACTTTATCTTTGCCTTTATGGTCTTTCCCGGTTGTCCCGTAAGTGCCAGGTGGAATCCTGCATGAAAGACAAAAAGATGCATTAGATTAGCATTTTAATTAAATCATAAGCTTAAAACATTAAAAACAGATTAAATCCGCAAAATAAGCTTGCATGTCGGCTTCTGTTTGTCCCATTCACGCTTTGACACGTGTCGCTACCCCAGGAAGCCTTCTGTTTCCCGCCGGAATGCACTTTCAGGTCAACTATGACTTTCTCTCTCCTGTCACGATTCTGCGACATGTCGCGATTTCGCGACATGTCGCGAAATCGCGGCCCTGCCAGCGCATCGGCAAATTCCTCCCTCGTCGGCAGCGAAAACGCGACATGTCGCGATTTCGCGACATGTCGCGAAATCGCGACCCTTCCTGGCCTCCGTACGCTTCTTGATTTTCAGCCGCGATTTTAGAACACGTCGCGATATCGCGACACTCCTCTACCCGCATGCGTTGACCGCGTTGACCGCGATTTTGGAACATGTTTCCGACTTAACCGATTTTTCATCCCGCAGCCCCACTTTCTCTCTCCTCGTCGTGAAAATGCGACATGTCGCGATTTCGCGACATGTCGCAAAATCGCGACCGCCGTACAGCTTGCGTCTCTCTCCAAAAACTGTCGCGATTTCGCGACATGTCGCGAAATCGCGACCTTTCTGGCACTTAGCTGCATTTTTACTTACCTGTCGCGATATCGCGACATTTCCGAAAATGGAAGTGTCGCGATATCGCGACACTACCAAAAATGGAAAGTTTGATTTTTCAGTGAATTATGCAACTGTTTTCCGGATTTTCTCGGTACCGGTGCAAGATTTTGCTTGTGCATGAATGATTCTAGCATGTAAAAAGTGAATTCTTGGATAACACAACTAAAATGCAAGAAAAAGCACAACTTTAAAAAGGAGGCAAGCAAATTTGGATTTAAAACCTGAAAAGATCAAGAGGGTCCCTGCTGCAAAAAATGGAAGTTCATAATTTTCTAAGGATGGAATCTCATTTTTCAGTGGGGGTGTGTTGCTTATCAACACAACTTATGAGATGAGGGTAAGTAAGCATCAGGTTCCAATAAAAGAGATTGTATTCAAGGCTCCAAAAAAAGAGAAATGGAAATTTTTAGAGATAGATAGAGTTCCAGATAATTATGAGGAAGCTAACTTCATCAAAAGGAATAAGGACTCAAGGAATTTTAGGGATATAAGGAAAGTCTGATGCTACAAGTGAGGTGATCTTGGTCACTATGCATACAAGTGTACACATGAAGAAAATAATGATGATGAAAAATAGGGTCACAGAAGAAAAGAAGATGGAAAGCATAATCATGACAAAGATGACAGATACAAGCAAAACAGGTATGAGAAAAAGATAATTTTTTGTAAAGCAAAGAAATCTTACTACATTGTAGAAGAAAGTGATAGCTCAGATCATAGTGATAGAGACAAATCATATGATGAAAAGGAAGAACATCTATTCCTAGGAATAGAAAGTGAAAGAGAACAACACTTTGTGTGTGGTCAAAGAGATCACAGATTAAGATATTGCAATGGTTTTAGTGATAGTGAAGATGAGATGACACATCAAGGAAACAAGCATGGTCAAAGAAATCTTGAGAGTTTGTTTGCTATAGAATATTATAATGATCTTAGTGACAGTGAAGATGAATAAAGTTTTTTCTATGGAATAATAGAAGTAGAAGAAGAACATTCACTTCAAACAAAAGAAGTTAAGCAAAAGGATAATGTCTGAGTTGATCTAAAGGAAGACTTAAATGTTGTCCATGAGCAACTACAAGAGGTTAAAGAGAATATGAAAGAATTGAAATGTTCCTTACTTGATAAATTTGATCCATCACATGACTCAAAAGGTCAAGATATTTTCACTAAGAAGGAAACATGTGTTTCAAAGGCTATAGATATGTATGCCAAGTTGCTACTTGACACAAATAAAGAAAAAGAAGAGCAAGATTCCAAAGAACCAAAGGTCTCATATTTCAGGTTTGGGAAATCACACTCAAAAGGAAATTAAGTTCTAAAAGATGAAAGCAAGGAAGCACCTAATATTTATGAAGAAAATTCCAAAGTTCCTATGGATCCAAATATTCAGTTTAGATCTTGTTTTGAGATAGGTGACTCAATTTCAAAAGAAAAAGAAATTCTTGAAGAGGAAAACAAGGAAGAAACTAAGGAAGAGGATTTACATGCAACAAAGAAGGTTCATGGATGAAATGCACAATTTGAAAATTATTATAAGGATAATGGTCAAGAAAGGGTCTATGGATCAAAGAAGTTTGATTTTGCTACAAGGAACTTCAAAGGAAGAAGGTATAATTTTTAGGGACATTGCTTATTATGTAACAGGATTGGTCATAGATATTTTTAGTGCAAAGGAAATGAGCAACATGGTTTTGGTTTTAGAGCTTCACAATTCAAAATTCATGGTCATAATGGTCATAAAAATAGAGCTTCACAATACAGGGTTTAGGAAAGGAATGGATATGGAAATTATTTTAAGAATGAATTCAGGACATGGGCACCATCCAAAGGCTACAATATCAAGTGTTTTAATTGAAATAACTTTGGGCATATTGCAAAATGGTGTAGGACTCAATTCCAAATAGGTTCAAGGCAAGAAGGTCAAACAGGTTCAAGGCAAGAAGGTCAAACAAGTTCAAGGCAAGAAGGTCAAACAGGTTCAATACAAGAAGATCAAGTAATTCATCAATAGAAGGATATCGGAAAAATATGGAAGGAAGTTGATAGAGGAAAGAAACAATGTGATATGGGAGTAAAAGTACTCCCACCCCGAAATTAATAACCTCAAAAGAGAAGGTGGTGAGGGGGCTAAGTTTAAGAGTCATATCTTTTAGCCCCATAGGTGTCCCTTTTGCCATTGATGTCAAAGGGGGAGAGATTTGAGTTAGGGGGGATCAGCCTCCAAAGAGAGCATTGAGTTAGGGGTAGCAACCTTCATAGAGATTATTGAGTCAGGGGGAGCAGCTTTGATTCTCAGAGATGGTTTTTGCAGTGATTATGGTTTTTGCTTTAGAGGTGTTGTCATAAATGACAAAGGGGGAGATTGTTAGAAATATGAGTTATTTTATGTTTTCATTGATGTCACATGAATCATTGATGTCATATGGATCACATTGAGTTTTGATGGCCAAATGATATTTTGGAAAGCGTAGATAAATTAAGGATTTTTGTGAAAACCAAGGCAGACAAAAATAAAAGGTTTTATTTAAAACCATGGATGGTAGATTTGAAATGGGTTTTTCTTAAAACCCAGGTTGGCCTTTTGTTTCATCAAAAAAGGTACCTCGGTGATGGAGATATTTAATTTTATATATTTAGTTTAAATTTAATTTTAAAATTTAAATTTAAGTTAGTGTCGATGTCTAAAAAAAGAAGGAAAATCATTAATGCGTCAACGTCATCGAAAATGAGGAGAATATTATATAAAGGAGGATCCTAAGGTTCATTTTAAACTAATCCGTGCTCATGTTAATCATTGGCTAGCATCCGAAGAGAGCTCATGTGAAAATCATTTTGAAAAGGGAGACAACAAATAAATCCAAGGTTGGTCGAAAGCCGAAGACATTGTGGGTAGAGTGGCACAATGGCAATTAGATTTTTTTTAAGGTGTGTCGCAGCACTTTACATCAAGGTTTGAATCTCCTTGACTGCATTCGAAGTCATTGGAAGGAAAGCACTAGAAACACTTTTGGTTTGCGTGGAAGGGAGGAAGGACTTAAGGCACGTCATGCCTTTTTCTTTGGAACGAGCGGCTAGCTCATGTGGCAACCTTAGCCACGGCCAAGGCATTTGCAGTGTGGGAAAGTTGGGGGTTCGAATCCCCTTGAGGAGGTAATTACGTTTTGCTCTAATTTAATTTCGTTGATGCCCTAGGATAGGAGTTATTAGGTGGTTAAGGAATAATTAAAGTTTTTAATTAAAATTTACTTTTATAAGGGTTGTGATTATTATTTCAGAGGTGGATGAGTTGTTGATTTATATTGATATTCATGAAATTGAAAATTAAGATTTAGGAGAAATAAGGAGTTGTTATAAAATATTTTTGAGAGCCTTATTGATTATTATTTTTGATAAGGGTTTTTATTAAAAAGGACTTTGGTGGATGTGATTATTAAGTTGGAGTAAAAAGGTGTAAATTGAGTTATTCTTATCTTGTGATTATTATTTGAAGTCCACTAACCCTTATTGATATTGGAAAGGAAAGTTGTGTTTAGTGTGGCAGATTTTGTGGACAACTTCTTGGCATCAAAAATGTATGGGCACATTCTCCTATTGATTTTTTATGGTGGTTGATTTCTAAAATATCATTGGAGTGAAAAGGATTGATTGTGGTTTTATTTTCGAAAGTGGTTAGTTGAATGGTTCAAGGTTTTATAGTTTGAGAGTTGTGTTTAAACATTATTTTATAAGCATAGTTGTTGAAGACCATTGGTTGTGAAAGAACTTGAAAAGAACATGAGTATCATTTTTATGTGAGATTTGTGGTTGAGCATTGTTGGAAACATTTGAGTTGGTTGATACATGCTTGGACTAGGGTTTTATTGTGAGAAAGAGTAATCCCTTGTGGTGATTGGTTGAGTTGAGTTGATTGAGCCTAGTCAAGTGATTGTGATGCAAGAGCATCCAAGGGAAAGCAAAATGTCGCAAGGAGAAAAAGTGTTGCGATATCGCGACAAGTCGGCAAAGAAGAAAAATGTCACGATATCGCGACATGTCACATTATCATGACCAAAATCTGATAGAAGGCGAGGGAGAGAAAAGTGTTGCAATATCGCGACATGTCGTATTTTCATGACCAGAAGACAAAAGAAGGCGCAAGGGAGAAAAGTGTCGCATTTTCGTGACCAGAAGACAATAGAAGGTGCAAGAAAGAAAAGTGTCGCGATATCGCGACATGTCGCATTTTCGTGACCAGAAGACAAGAGGAGGCGCAATAGAGAAAAGTGTCACAATATCGTGACATGTCACATTTTCGTGACTCATGAAGGAGAGAGAAGGTGCGAAACAAAAATGTCACGATTTCGTGACATGTCACGAAATCGCGACCGAAGCAGGAGAAGGAAGGCATCCGCAAAAAATGTTGCAATTTCGTTACATGTCGAGAAATCATGACCGAAATAGGAGAGAGAGAGAGTCTGAATAAGAATGTCATGATTTCGTGACATGTCATGAAATCATGACCAAAGGAGCAAAAAATAAAGCAAGGAGGCAAAGCTATCGCGATATCGTGACACGTCGCGATTTCGAGACTCGGAGCAGAGAGCAAAAGCAAGGAGGCAAAGTTGTAGTGATATCATGACATGTCACGATTTTGTGACCCAGAGTAGAGAGCAAAAGCAAGGAGGTAAAATTTTCATGATATCGCAACACGTCACAATTTCGTGACCCGAAGCAGAGAGCAAAAGCAAGGAAGCAAAGTTGTCATGATATCGTGACACGTCACAATTTCGTGACCCGAAGTAGAGAGCAAAAGCAAGGAGGCAAATTTGTCATGATATCGTGACACGTCACGATTTTGTGACCCAGAGCAGAGAGCAAAAGCAAGGAGGTAAATTTATCATGACACATTGCAGTTTCACGACCCGAGAGGCGAAGAGAAGACAGAGAGAGAAAATGTCACGATATCACGACATGTCACAGTTTCATGACCCGAAGAAGAGCAAGGCAGTGATGAAGAGAAATGTCATGATATCACGACATGTCATGATATCACGACCCAAAGAATAGAAATGCAGCGAGGAAGGAAAATGTCACGATATCGCAACATGTCGCGATATTGCGACCCGAAGAAGAGCAAGGCAACGATGAAGAGAAATGTCACGATATCGTGACATGTCGCAATATCGTGACCCAAAGAAGAGAAATGCAGCAAGGAAGAGAAATGCAGTGAGGAAGAGAAATATCACGATATCACAACATGTCATGACATCGCAACCCAAAGAAGAAGGAGACAGCGAGAGGGAAAACTATTATGATATCATGACATGTCGCGACATCGCAACCCGAAGGAGAAAGAAGACAATGAGAAGGAAAATTGTTGTGATATCATGACATGTCACGATATCATGACCCAAAGAAGAGAAGGGCAGCGAGGGAGAAAAATGTCGCGATATCATGACATGTCATGATATCATGGCATACTGTTGGTTCACAGTTCGAAAAGGCCTGCGTTCCCATACGGTGTTTCTCGAGGCAGTCAAGCCTCATTTATGCATGATTTCTTGCCCGATAAGCTTGTTGAACATGACGGCCACTTGAATGTTGTGCCCATAGGTTAGAAACGATCATACGGCTCATCAATGCATGTTTTTGTGGCTGACCCGATGGCAGTTGCCAGTTAGGGTAAAATATGTGAAGGTTCAGTCATGAAGGTGGGGACAAGAGCTGACTTTTTAGTTTCAAAAGATGTGTTCTTCCAGGTGGGTCATTAATGGCCTAGAGGGTCGGGACCTCGAAGAAAACCCAGAGATTTAAAAGGAGAAGCAAAGGCATGCACAAGGGGTCAAAAAATGGCCAAGGCAGAGTTGCAGAGCTGAAGGCAAGAGGGCCGCTCTGGGCCTGTTTGGTCTATTTTTCTTCCAAAAGGGGGAGGAGGAAGTGCTGCTCAGGTGAAGAGATCTACGCCTATGGGCTATAGGAGTGTGCGAGCAGATCGTCGAACGTGAGGCAGCTTGCACCAGGAAAAGAAAACTACGCCTACAGGCTAGTATTATAATTTTTTTAAAGTATAATGAAAGATAGTTTGAGGATTTGGCTAAGCGTATTTTCTGCCCCCCATCAGATTGTGTGAGGTGATTGGTCAAGTTCCATGAAATAAACTATTCCATAATTCTTATTTGAGTTGATATTGAGATTAGAACATATTGAGTCTCTAACAATTATCTTTATGCTTCTATGAGTTGACTTGAGTTGAGTTGAGATTGATTTGATTTGAGTTGAGATTGATTTGAGTTGAGTTGAGTTGATATTGAGCTTAGAACATATTGAATCTCTAATTCTATGAGTTGATTTGAGTTGAGTTGAGTTGAGATCATTGTGGATCATTGTTTTCATCCATTGAAGGGTACATTGCCATTAATTGCTGAGTTCATATTTGATCTTTGCCTTGATAGATTTGTAGATGATATTTGAGTGCTCCTTGAGCATGATTGATTGAGCCTTTGAGAAGGCTTTTATGGATAGTTTTGGGACAAATTTGTGAACAGTTTTGGGATAGCTTTGTGGACAATTTTGGGATAGCTTTGTGGACAACTTTGTGGATAGCTTTGTGGACGATTTTGGGACAGATTTTCTAAAGCATATTTGAGCAAGTTCTTGGTGAGCTTGCTAGAGCAGATTTGGGCAAGTTCTTGGTGAGCTTGCTAAGGCAGATTTGAACAAGTTCTTGGTGAGCTTGTTGGAGCAAATTTTGGGCAAGTTCTTGGAGAGCTTACTAGAGAAGATTTGAATAAGTTCTTGGTGAGCTTATTGGAGTAGATTTGGGCAAGTTCTTGGTGAGCTTTCTAGAGCAGATTTGAACAAGTTCTTGGTGAGATTGTTGGAGTAGATTTTGGGCAAGTTCTTGGTGAGCTTGCTAGAGCATATTTGGAAAAGTTCTTGGTGAGCTTGTTGGAGCATATTTGGACAAGTTTTGTGTGAGCTTGTTATTCAATTTTGGACAAGTTCTATGTGAGCTTGCTATTCAGATTTGGAAAGTTCTGTGTGAACTTGTTATTTAATTTTGGACAAGTTCTGTGTGAGCTTGTTATTCATATTTGCACAAGTTCTGTGTGAACTTGTTATTGCCTAGCTTTTAGTAGATCAAAGAAATCATTGTATTGGATAAGGATCCTTATTTCTATGTGAAGTATTATAAAGAGATTATCTAGTGGAGTACCCCACATTGGGGGAACCACGTTAAATATTATGTCTCAATTATGTGTGGTGACTTGTGCTCTTGCTTACTACTACTATCTGAGTTATTAATGCACATTGCTATATTTGGTTATTATAATTAAGGACATTAATTAATATTGATTTGCAAAGAAAGTAAAAATTAGTCTTATACGATTCACCCCCCCTCTCAGTATAAGCTTGTGTTCTTCAATAGTAGCCTTAATGGTTAAGGACAAGTTGCAAAAGCTTCTGGATGTAGAGTTTGTCATTTCCATTGACTATCCAGAATGGGTATAAAACATGGTTCCTATAGGAAAATATGATGGAAGGATCTATATCTATATGGATTTTAGAGACCTAAATAGGGCAACACCAAAGGATTCATTTTCATTTCCAAACATAGATGCTCTCATAGATGCAACTACGGGTCATGAGATGCTCTCCTTAATGGATTTTTTTTTTGTTACAATAAAATTTATATTAAGCTCGAAGACCAGCATAAAACCGTGTTCATAACGCCATGGGGGATATTATATTACAAGGTTATGCCATTCGGCCTAAAGAATGTTGGTGCTACATATCAGTGGGCTATGACATATATCTTTCATGACTACATGCATAAGATCTTAGAAGATTATATCGATGAATTATTGGTAAAGTTATTGCTACATGAAGAGCATGCAGAGGTCCTAAGAAAAGTCTTTAATCTTCTGATAGAGCATAATGTTAGGTTGAATCCTAAGAAGTGCATATTTGGTGTAACTTCAGGAAAGCTCTTAGGATTCATCGTTTCAAAATGAGGCATCAAAGTTGACCCAACAAAGTTCAAGGCTATTTTAGAAATGCATCCCCCCATGAATATCAAGGAATTAAGAAGCCTTCAGGGCAAAGTAGCATCCATAAAGCGATTTATCACATAATTATTGGATAAATATCGACCCATGAATTGACTACTACACAAGGGAGTCCCATTCAATTGGGATGAGGACTGTCAAGAAGCCTTTGCTAAGATTAAGCAATACCTGGTGATGCCACCAATACTAGCTCCACCAAGGCCAGATGTACCATTCTTGCTGTATATATCGGTGATTGACTTTGCATTGGGAACTATGTTAGCCCAAAATAATGTGCAAGACAAATAACAAGCCATATATTACATTAGCCAAACCTTGGTGAGTTACGAGCTAGGATATGCATACGTGGAAAAGTTGTGTTTAGCAGTAGTGTTCGCTACAAAGAAATTGTGGCACTATATGTTAAGTCATATGACATATGTCATATCAAAACAAAATCCTTTGTAGTATATGATGAGCAAGACATATCATAATACACGTACTGCAAAGTGGATCATGCTATTGATAGAATTTTATTTGGAATTCATTAGCCAAAAGTCCATTAAGGGATAAGTCATAGCTGATCAACTGGCTAAGGCACCTCTCAAGAATAGTAGGCCCCTCACCATAGAGCTTCTTGATGATGTAGTCTTTGCCTTATCAAAAGCACTCGAACCTAAGGAACCGGATAACAAATCCGATATGACCTTGTTCTTCGATGGTTCAAAGTGTGAGCAAGGGGGTGGTGCAGGAATAGTGTTGTTCACGCCACAAGGAGCTCCAATGCCCTTGTCATTCAAGTTGGAATTTCCTTGCACTAATAATAATTTTGAATACAAAGCCCTAATTTTGGGTCTCCAAATAGTTGTCACCATGAAGATCAAAAGGCTAAATATCTTTGGTGATTCCCTTCTCATTGTTAACCAAGTTAAGGGATTATTTCAATGTCGATGTCCGGTATTGAAAGCTTACAAGGATCTTGTTGACATTTATCTAGCTCAATTGGAATGGTATGACATCAAGGCAATCCCTCCTTCATCCAATAGATTTGCAGACACAATGACATCTTTGGGATCTTTAATCCCTCAGAATCCGTCTACCGATTTCACTACCATCCATGTAAAAATGTTGTCACATTCTATTGTGCAGCACGAAGCATTGGATAAAAAAGAGTCAATCAACATGATTCATGTAGAACCAAACCATGAATGGTTTTATAGAGCTAGAGACTTTCTCAAGAGAGCATCCTAGGGGTCTTTGATCTCGTAGGATCCGATGGGGAGTGGTACTACCATTCACCACAAGGTTGTTTCCCAGTATACATTTGCAAATGTGGAACCGTAGGGGGAACATGTTGTCTTGTCAGTCAAAGCCGAAGCTTATCATAACTGGACGTCATAGATACATGACTTCCTTAGACTTGGTGTAATCCCTCAAGGATTATCGTATGTCGTAAAGTGCACATTTAAATAGAAAGTGATAAAGTATGTCTTGTTAGCAGACATCTTGTACTATAGAAGCTATGATGGAGTTCTCCTTCATTGTCTTGAGCCCCAAGAGTCATCTTGGGAAATTTTGCAAGCTCACGATGGTACGTGCGGTGGCCATTTCAGCGGCATGGCTATCATCAAGTGCATCCTTTGCATGGGTTATTATTGGCCCACTATGGAGAAGGATTGCAATGTGTATGTCAAGAAATACGTTAAATGCTAGCATCATGCTAATCTTGCACACCTGCCATCACAGGACTTACATCCCATTCAAGCGGCTTGGCCATTTTCTCAGTGGGGATTTGATCTCATTGGTAAGATCTCTCCTCCATCATCGAGTCGACATACATTCATTATTATGGCTACTGAGTATTTTACTAAATGGGTGGAAGCCATTCCCTTAACAATGATAACTGGAGCATGTATTGCTGAGTTCATACTCACTAATATCATAAGTCATTTTGGGATACCATCCAAGATAATTTTGGATAATGGAACGTCATTCAAAAACAAAAATTATGAGATCTTTGATGTCTAAGTATAGAATCAAACACAGTTTTGTGACTCCATATTATCCGTAGGCAAACAGGCAAGCTGAAGCTTCAAATAAGATAGTGGTTTCCATATTGAAAAATATGGTACAAGAGCACCACAAATATTGGCACATCCAGCTACCCCTTGCATTATGGGCTTATAGGACTAGCATTCGGACACCCACTAGGGCAACTCCATTTTCACTAGTATATGGCACTGAGGCCATTATGCCCTTAGAGTTGGAGATTCCAATGCTGCACGTCACATTGAAAGAGTTCATCGATGACAACACTGCACGACAAGCTCACCTAGATCAACTGATGCTACTTTATGAACATCGCATGAATACCCTTGAGCACCTCTGCATTTATCAGGAGCACTTAAAATGAGCTTACAATAACAAAGTCCATCTGAGAGACTTTGAGGTTGGTGATCTTGTGCTGAAAGAGAACCAACAAAACTCAAATTTGCCACCAAAAATGCGAGACAAATTTATGGCTAACTGGTTAGGTCCTTATATGATCTCTGAGAATATTGGACCTGGGACATATCGCTTGACATCGCTCGAAGGATTTGAAGAGCCTAAACCTCTCAACATCCTTCATCTTAAAGCATTCTATGCCTAAAACCATAAAAAGGCTCCAAAGGCATCTGTAAGCCCTTTGGTCAATTTCAAAAAAGGCTCCAAAGGCATCTGTAATCCCTTTGGTCAAAGCACAAAATGCTCCAATGGTTTTTAAAATCCCTTGGTCAAAATATAAAATCCATAAAATTTGGAAAAATATCAAAATCTAAAAACATTTGCATCTTTACATTTCATTTGCATCATGCATTTCATTTTCCATAGCCATTCATTTAATTGCATTGCATTAGGTATATCCATCCACCGCACTTGCATTAGAATACATTGTGTTTACAATCTTACAAATGACACCACGTTTGTGTTTCAATCATGCATCATTGCATTTTCATCCATTCATCACCCTTGTGAGTAATTATGTTTTTCAACACAACCCATTTTGTTGCTATGAAGAATATACTAGGGTTTTCCGATCATTCAACCATACCTAGAGGTCTTCTCAAGAGTTGATAGAAAGCTTGCTTTGCTTTTGTAGATGAGGTCTAGTTTGTATAGCCCTTAGCATATCAGAATTCTATCACTAATCAACAAACTAAAAAAATCCTAATAAGGACTAGGGAAATATAAAAGCTATGAAGTGCCATGTATCCTTAGGTGAAAATTGTATTCTTGCTTATCCCCCTGTGCGAATGATTCGGTAAATGTTGGCAATTGGAAAAAGGACAAGTTTATTCCCTACCCATATAAATCCCTTGCTTACAAATAAAGTAGCAATATCCTATAATGATATCCTTGAAATATATCCCAAAGTGAAACTCCCAAAGTGAAATCCTCAAAGTCAAATCAAATCAAGATCAAGTTTTATCAAAGAAATCAAATCAATATCAAATCCCTTGCTCAAAAAGAAAAAAGTACAAAATAAATAATGGTTTTTATCACTATAGTAAAAAAATAAATAATGATTATTATCACTATATATGAGCAAGTATCCCAATAAATTGAAGAAAATAAGGGAGTGAACTTGAATCCTTGGAATTGTCAACACTATTGTACCTTATGCATGATGATATATCTGATACATTAGCATTTTGCTTATGTGCATACCAATGTTTGAATGTGGAAGAGCTAGCTTTAGGTGTCCTATATCACCTAGTGGTCTAGTCCAACTAAAATCTAAACCTAGGATTGGATAGACATTTGAGGATCCCCAATCTTAGCAATGGGTTGAAAGAATCCCACCTGACATCGGGGTATGCTTATGCCTTATCTAATATACTCATTTGCACACATAGGGATAATGAATAGTTAGGGCCTATCCTAGCGAAAGCCTTATGTTTCAGAAGTCTAGTATGGTTAGTATACAACTTTTGATAAGTCAACTAGGGTGTTTGAGTTTCATGGAAAACCTCAAAAATTCCCAAATAGCAACAACCAATTTTCAATGCAATCATCAAATATCAAATTTCTCTTTATAAGATTTTGTTTATTAAATATTGTTCATAATATAGGTTAGATACCGGATGGATGTCAGAAATGATATTTAAATGGCCACTGACTATGTTACGCATATTATTTTAACTTGCAAGAGCTTATGAATAGAAACAATACATCATTGCATCTCACATATGGGTGTCCAATTGATTAATTCTTATAATAAGATATAGCAATTACAATCCATGATTGTTATACATTCGGTGGTGTCATCCATTAGATTGTTAAATCCATATTACATTCATACATTATGTTTTAATGATTAAAGCATACATGTTCATTTCCATATATCATCATAGAAAAATTATGCAATACATACATGGCATAAACTATGTCATAACAACATAAATTAAATGCATACAAGTGAAGCAAAGTATACATGCATTTAACATCAAAATATGGCATTCATATGCATCCATCATAAGTAGTCCATCTACATACATAACTCATAGCATCTAATCATCTATCGCATAGCTATCTAGTGCATGTCATCCATACATCACATCATATAGCATTAAATCAATATAAGCATTGCATCCATGTGCATAACATAAACATAAAATACCAAAAATAAAGTACACATGTAATGAGATGAACTATCATATCATATATATATATATATATATATGTGTGTGTGTGTGTGTGTGTCAAATGTACATCATAGCAAGGTACATCAAAATACCCGTATACTATAGCTGTACAACAAGTGGTAAAATCTATGCCATACCAATATGCTAGCCCTAGCTTGTACCCCCTGATACCCCTATGCCATAGCTCTTTGCTTCATCTGCATCCCTAGGGGCCTACTCTGGAGCCTACTATGGGTCCTGCTATGGATCCTACACTCGGCCTAGACCAACTATACTCAGTGCACACGAGGCAATCCTATGGCTAGATCATGCACTAGACTGCCCTATCTCCCTAGTCCTGGTCCTGCTCTGATGTGACCCTATAGTAGTGGTCCTCTCCGAAACCTGCCCACCTAGCAGCTTGATAACACCCTCCAATTGGGCATTATGAGCTACATCCATTGTATGCTGGTCATTACCCTCCTCCATGAGGGTACGTAGCCTCCTAATCTCTGCCATCGAGTCAAAACCTACAATCCCTAGAGTAGATGGTACCATAGGAGGTGCCATGATAGCCTGTGTAGGTGAGGGAGCTACCCTCGCCACCTTGAGTAGGTCCTACTCAGCAGTCATTGTGTCTAGCATCACCTATAGAAGATCATGTTGGCTAGTGATCTTCTCAATCTCGGTGTCTATTGTAGCCACCTGTGCCTGGAGAGCTACCCTCTCCTCCTCGTAACTATGCCACTGGCTCTAGCCATGAGATAGCTTCACCTCTAGAGTGGTGATAGTGGTGTCCCTATGTAGGAGTCGAGTGCAAAGTGTCCCAATATGAGTCTGGAGGGTAGCAACCTATGCCCTCAACTATCCAACCTCACTGTCAGGAGGTGCCTCACCCTCCTCGAATGCCTCCTCCTCTACCTCTACCTGTGGGCCCTCCTCTGTAGTGGCCCCTATACCCCATGCACCCTCGGTCCTCTGATGGACCCTACATCCATGAGGGTCCACCTCTGAGCCCTCTGTGCCCTCTACTACAAAGTCATCCATTGGTCGACCTAGAGGTCCCTCTCCATGCCACTGTAGGCTAGTCCACCATGCATGATAATCAATAGTAGTGCCTATGTCCACTAGGCCCGACTCCTAAAAGTCATCATCATCATCCCCTAGTGGAGCCACCTGGGGCTAGGTCAGGTCCCTCTCTAGGACCAGGCATCTATAAATAGTCGACACCTCTAGGACATCCTGTTAAATCCTAAACTACCTCAGGATGCGAGAGAAGTACTGATACTCATGTATATCGACCTTACGACCGATAACCCACCTATCTCTGTGCACCTAGCATAGGTATCTATCTACCTCTGGCTAGGCAGGGCAGCCCATGTATGGTCACCACTCTATCTGCTCAGGGTGAAGCTATGAAAATCTAGTAATGTAATGGTCTAGGTCTCCTACATGAGACCTACTCCTGAAGCCCTCCTACTCTTGAGGCTAGCAGGTTGCATAACACTGATGATCCTCATCGATATCAGTGATCCCTAGAGGTAAATCTATGGGGTGCTCTATCAAAATATGCTACCAGCCCCAAATATGAAGAAGTAGGCTATAGTCGATGCCCACTCTACTATGACATGTAATATGGTACAACTCATGATAGAGCTATGCTAGAAGGGTACTCCCCCATGCCATAATAAGAGGTTGCTTGGTCGAGCTAATCATAACCTCCCTGGTCCTAGCTAGGAGGTTCCAAGGGAACCTCACACCTGATGAATCTGGGAGGACTATCTGGATAATCAAATGCATAAATACGACCTCCCACTATGAGAAGAATCTAGCCTGGTACCACTCCTCAATGTGGATGCCCCCATGGTCAATGCGGCCCTAAGCCTCGACACTCCGTCTACCAAAGATCGCATCAAACATGACCTTCTTCACCATGGTAGGAGAGGAGGTGATGGCCTCACCATCAATAGGTAGGTGGAAGATGTGGTAGACATCCTCTAGAGTCACAATCATTTCACCCATCGATAGGTGAAATGTATTGGTCTATGCATCCCAATGATGGGCCAATGTAGTCATGTATGCCTGATTAGATCTGATGGTGGGGAGGTCCAAGATGTATCGAAACCCCATGATAGCAAACCAATCCCACTCCATGTCAGTGAGAGTGCGACGTAAGTTCCGAAGGAGATCAGTCTCCCTCGCTCTGTTCATCAAGGTCTGAGTGAAAGCAATCAAATAAATAAGAAAAATAATTAAAAATGACTAAAAATGGCAAACAAATCAGAAAATCTCATGAAAATGCAAAAACATGATCAAAAATTTCAAAAAATCAAATAAAAGCACTTCAAAATTGCAATAAAACGCATTAATTCTCAAAAATTCAAAGAAAAATGGAAAAAATTTCCTCAGGGCATTGCGTCGCGGATCAAAACCACGGTCGACAAGGTGGTAAAAAATGTGACCATTGGAATTTAAATCCCATCATGGCTGGCAGCCGTGGTCCCCAATTTGTTAATTGGGAACTGCATCTACCACCCACGGCTAGGGAACATGACCTTTTCAGGGTCATTTCCCTCCTAAAATAACCCCAAAAATTAAAAACCCTCCCCTCTAATCTAACCTATGCTAAACCTAACTAGGGTGAGGTTCGTTACCGATAGTTTAATGTGGTTTGTTTAACCCATTGCTTAGTGTGGTTAATTTTAATCCAGTAATTTGCAAGCATGGTCTCGGTTTGTGTGTTACCTTGGATGCACCGACTCTCCCACTGGTCGAAGCTTCTGGCTGGTCGGCCATCGGTGTGGATAGAAGGGAATCAGTGAGGTTTGTGATAGCGTTCCATGTTAGAATTCACTTTTTACCTCTTAGAGCTCTCAGTTTTACTATCAATTTTAGGTAAATAATGAAATTTTTCAAATGGGAAAAGCCTTATATATTTTTTCAAATTTGGTTCGGACCGTCTGACAACCGTGGTCCTCGAATTAGGGTTTTTCACTCGTAGATCTGAGTCACGGTCAAGGAAATTGAACTTTTTAACCACTTTTGACAAACATGGTCAACAAACTATAATAAATGCTCTCAATTCCCACCGTGGAGAGCTATAAAATAACAAATTAAAAATACCCACCAGACTAGATAATTCAAAAAAAATACAAAAATACAAAAAAAATAGATAACATTAAAATCCAAATGCACCTCGTATTTAGTTATTTACCCTATACACTTGGTGGTTGCAACGACTTGCACTCCATGCAATTCAGAAAGATGAGTAAATTACCATAAGGACATTTGGGGCAAATTAGTCATCGCTAAATTGTATGCTTCATTTCAATCCCTAAGAAGGCCTAGGCGATCGGACTACTCCAAGGGAATGAGATATTCATCACAATTCTCCTATGATATTTTTAGCAGATCATCGACAATATGATTCAACATAAGCCTAATTAGAATTGTCCTCATTTTGATTCCCTAAGAAGGCCTTCATGGTTGGACCGCTCCATGGGATAGAAATATACAATTATTATTAACAGTTGCAATCATAGCTGATTAGGCCTTGCCAATAATTCAAATGCTAAATCTTTAAATTTGTTCAAGATCATTCATAGTGGTCAAGCGACCTCATCGCTTCATTTAATTGTCATTACCCTCATCGACTCATCGCTTGAGGGGGTAGTCATAATATCAAATCATAATCAAAGTCAACAGAAGATCCCTTGATCGTAGATCCCTAGATCTTGTCAAAATTGCATTCATCTTATGAATCATTGCCAATGACTATCATAAGCTTACCCTCTACTGGGGAAAAAATCAAATATGATAGTAAGTTAGTAGCTCTCCTCCTTTCAAAATCTATATGGTGTAGAAGCCTATAGTAGCCCTGAGCTGACCGATCGATGCTGGAGCTTGCCAAAGCTTTTTCAAATTTAAGCCTTCCATCCAGTTGGAAGCAATGATTCTAGGATGCGCATCTTCTTTGCAGGACTCGGGCATCTAATGTTGATCAGACCAATGATCATCATCCAACCTACGACATCATTTTAGGAGGTCTATTTTTGCTCAGCGTTGTTCGATCTCACAACGCATCTCAAAAGGGGCATCTGTAGACACCTAAAACACGTCATGTCGAGGTGACTACTCATATGGGACATGCTAGAAGACCATATGGAAGACCTTGGATAGATTCCAAGGTATAGCAATGGTTTTTACCACTCATTTGGGCACCTTTGCCTAGTCAGTGCTAGCCATTTTTGACACCCACGGTTAGCAGAGCTGACCGCACTTGTCAGCCATGGTCAGGCCTCAAAGTCAGTTGGCCTTTGACCGATTCAAATTTGGTTCAAATGGCCAATTGGTTGCGGATTGGAGCAGTTTGAGTGAGGAAGGTTCCGGATCCTTCCATCCAACAAGCTCAACTACCCAATCTTGTTCTTGGCTTCCTCATGAAGCCACCCCTAGCCCTTGGTGAATGCTATAAAACCCCCCTCCAAATGGGAGAAAGATATAGATGAATCTCGAGTTGAAATGCAGTGAAGCCCTGTCAAATTGCATACTCACTTACATGCATTGAGAGGAACACTTTTGCTGCCCAATTGGAGATCACATGCCATGGAGGTCCTAGGAGGCTAGGAGATTCAAGAAACATGAATTCGTGCAATCCATGCACCAACTGAGCAATTCAACCACCAAATCTATCAGAGGACATAGTGGTGACCCTTGATCATCAATTCCTCAAGGAGAATTGAATATTGGACACCAAATTAGGAGGGCAAGAACATTTCAAGCTCAGCCACGACTATCAGCCATGGTGGATAGTGCTCACCATGCATCAAACCCACGGTCAGGTTGTCATCTTCAATTTCCTTATTTTCTAGTTGTAGGATTTGTTTAATTGCATTAGATTAGACATATATCATGTTAATTTGCTTTAGTAGAGACTTTGACTGGTGCAATTAGAGTTTTTAGTCATTTCCCTTCACTTTTGCAATTATGGCACTAATGGTTCTTTTCATGCTTCCATGCTTTCAATTTCGTAATTAAGTCAATAGATAGCTAGATCTGCTTTTGCTTATATGTTTGTAGCAATATTTTTAGGTTTAATATAAGTTTAGTATGTTTCTTGCACTTTCTTGATTTCATGCTAGTTATACTACCTTTTATGCAAATACCTCCTAAAAGCCTCATCAAGAGAGGCCTCCTTTGTTGCTAATTGCTTCTTGTTGTTTATTGCATGCAGGACTAATAGGGTTTTGAGATGCAAGGCAGCAAATACCTCTAATCATGGAGAAGAAGGTCATCGACACCTTGGAGCAGTTCGTGTCCATTTAGAAAGTCTGCGTATTGCACCTACCCCATTGGGGCTTTCAAATTGTGTTAATTGTATCAACATTTGGGTGACCCTAAGAGGGGCATGATTGTAACCGAGATTTGATTCAAGATTAATAAAAGAAACATTCACTTTCTTGTCATATGCAATCTTGTCTTTCATTTCTTGCTTTAATGATTGATTTCAATTAATGTATTACTAGGTGTATGCTTTTTAGATCGGTATGCTTTGTGTAAATTTTAAGTAGGATTTCCTTTCTAATATAAATTATTGATATTGAGTTGTCTCAAGACCCATGCCCTCTACTACCTAACCATACCTTGTATCTCCTTTACCATTTTTTAGGACTCTTAGGGAATATCTTCTAGAGGATGATTTTGTATCATATTTATTTATAGGAATTCATGGGGAAGAGAACCTACTAGAGTTGTTTGAGCCTTTCTTGATTCTTTGACCTCAAATATATATTTTTTTAAGTATGGTTTTGAAATAGTTACCATTTAACTTTTACATTGATTTAGTTACATTGAGTTATTTTATGCCACTAAGATTTGTACATTGGTGTGGGCTACATCAACTATTTGTCCCAACCATTGAACCAAGGACCTATTGGAAAATTTGGATTTTAAAATGTTGGTTTTTATGAGGGGCCTCAACCCTCTTGTACCAGGGTTTGAACTTGGATCTCCTCGATGAAAACCCAAGGAATTACCACTACAATATCCCTCCCAAGATTTGGTCTAAAATATTTCTAACTAAAGAGGATAAAAAGGTAATAAATTTTACACCCATATCCTCTCCTTGTTCTAATCCCTTGATATAAATAGGTTGTATAGTCACCTTTGTATTTAAAAACCTTATTCATTCCTCCTTATAATAATAATATGTATCCTCCCTGTCATAAAAATCTAAAGGAACAACAATTTCATAGCAAGTTTATTATTAATAGATTTCAATCCCTCATTCTTATAAAAGGGAAATATTTGCTTTGGGATTTGATAGATAGCTAATAAAATACCTCCAAACATTTTGTCGATCAAAGGAGTGGTCTAAATTCACTCATTTTAAACTCCCCTATCGCAATCACTTGATTCAACCCTTTCTCCCTTATCTAGGAATTAATGACTAGAAAACTTTCTTTAAGAGATTCAAAAGTTTGGACTAGGTCCTCCTCTATCTGTGCTTTAGTCACTACTACCTCCTCTAAATATTTTAGATTATAAGAATCTCCAACTTCCTTTAGTATAGTTATTTTCCCTTTGCTCTCTTCCATTTCACAATCTACATTGTGATGACCATAATTATAAAAATTACCACATCAAAAATATGCCCTAATGTAGTCAAGCTTTTGTAAATACATCCAATTTATTAACAATAACTCCATATTTTTTGGAAACCCTAAAATTTGATCAATTTCCATTGTGATATGAGCTATTATTTTTTGATACCATTTAACTTTTCCATGTCTACTCCAAGGAAAAATCCCTAGGAGTTTCCAATGTCACACAACATTCTTTCATTTAAAAATTTAAGGGGCCAAGAAGGTAGCTCAATCTAAATAGGTTGGGTATTAGTTCTCTCAGAGCATGGATTAAACCTAGGTGTCCAAAATTTTAGATTTAAAATGTTGAGCCCCCAACTCCATCTTCTATTTTTATGGTTATAGAATTTGATTCCTTTTGGAATAAAAAACCATCCAACCCTTCATCATCACATGATATGTAGGAGTATAACCCAAAACCTCCATCCAAGTCATAATAATCCATTCTTGTACAGTTTTTTGTTTCATGGAACAACCCATAAATATACCTACCAAAGCCTTTTCCTTTAGTTATAAAACTTGATCTAGCACTAGATCCTCACCTAAAACCTTTCAAACTAGCTCCTTCCACAATTTTGTACATTTTTTTGCTTTCTTTTCCCTCTTTTCTAGTCATTTTGTTTATCTCCCAATATGGCTAGACTACCCTTTAGTGCTTCCTTGGGTTCATTTGGTGGAATTTCCCCTTCTTCATTGCCCCCTATATGCCATAGGGTTAGGGTTTGAAGCTTATTAGGCCTTTGAATAGGGTTCTAAGTTGAGACCTCCATGCATCCAGACTCTTCAATATAGTCCACTACATCCTCTCCATGAATCATTTTCTTAGTTGTTCTGTCATTTTCAATTATTAGTGGATCTAGTCTATATTGTTTGGTATTTTCTATAAAATTAATTTTGGAAATTTCTATCCTTACCTCTCCTTCTTGGCCTTGTTGACCAAAACCTGACAATGAGAGCCTCATTTTCTCAAGTACAAGCAATTATTATTTTTTTCCAAATCTTGATGATTGCCTTCTACCATGATTTTGTGATGATCATGGCCCTATCCTAGTCACTATTATTGGATCCACCCCTACTGATGTAGGTGGTGACAAATCTAATGTCATGCCACAATCTAGATCATACTTCCTTGACCTCCTCTACTTATTTATCATTGAAACTCTTTCTTACATCACTATTTTCACCTCTGTCATGGATACTTCTTCATGAGGTTCATTAACTTCATATCGCTAGATTCTAAATACCTAATCATAATGAGAGTTGATTGAATCTATCAAACTTCTTCTTATCTTGATGCCAAAGGAGCTTGTCAAACATTTTTAAATTTATCTATATAATGTGCTACTCTTGCATTGTTAAGAAATAATCAATGAGGAGAACTTCTTCTATACATTACAAGGACTTTATAGTGTTGTATCTATCATTTTCTCTTGCTTGCAACTCCTTCTAAAATAGTAGCTCTCAATTGTAACCTAAGAACCTGTATTATCATTATTCTAGTGCTTTTGTTCTCTACTAATCAAAAAAATTGTATCACATTGTAGTACTTCTTTGTTAATGGGAAACATGAAATTAATTTTGTGGACAAAAAATCAATATGTTTTTTATTTTTTGTTTTTTTCTTTGACTCTTAATCACCGCTCTGCAAACACTCTACAAACCCTCAAAAATTTCAAGTTCTTTTGACTCTTTTTATCTATAAATATTTTAACTCTAAAAATCCTCTAGCTCTTGGCCTCTACTATACAAACCTCCTAAATTATACTCTCTTCTTTTAAAAACCCTAAGATGTGATTTTGTTTGCTATATTTGCTCTTCAAATACTTTAGCTTTCATTAGTTTCCCTACTTTTAGCTATTGGTAAATGTCAAAGCCCTAACTTACACAAGATACCACCTATCTAAATGGCTTATCTATGAAGTTTTAACAAACCATTTGGATTTCAGTCATTGCTTCTCAAACCTTATAGCAAGGTTTTTCTAGTTTTGGATGTCTTATTTTGGTTGAAAATCCTTCTACAACCCTAGATCTCCACTACAATCTAACGATTATAGATTGCATCATCATGATTTCAGAGCTTCCAAATTTTATCTAATATATTGCTATCTAAACATCTTCATATTATGAAAACATGCCATAAAACCCCTACCTACAAGATGTTTTATTATAATGAAATTACCAATTACAAGATTAATCTTAAAATACCTACCAATAGACTTAAATGCATGTCAACATATTTCGTACCATCCATCAAAAGCAAACCTTTCAATAAACTAAGTAACTCACTTCCTAAATTTTAATTATATTCATTCATATATGAATAACATTTTATTACATGTAGTTCATATCCAACACCAATGCCAGATATGTTGATGCTTATAAATTGTGAAGAAGAGATAGAGGTTGATGAGGTAGAGCATTGTTTACTCTAGGAGGTTTTTAATTTATATTTTTATCAATACCTTGGAGAGTTACCTATTAAATCCCTCAAAGAGTAAACAAAGTAAAAGAATTCAATATATTTAAGTATAAAAGTCATTTATGTTATTTATTAATTGGTAGAATTATTATAACTCTATTTTATTTAAGTGACATTAAAAAAATTAGGTTTGTACCATTTTCTATGTTTAAAATATTGTCATTTATTTATATTTAAATCTTATTTCAATAGAATTAAAATTTTTAAAAAATATTCTAATAAGAAAACAAAAGTACAAGGAAGAAAATATTATTCATAGTCATGAATCCATAAGATGTAAATGTAGTAATTGTTAAGAGAATGATGATTAACAAAACAAAAATATATATAATTGTTATTATTAATGTGTAAGAATAATGTCATTGAAAAAATGTGGTAAAGGAATTCATGCTTTGTCACCTTTTAGTTTGACAATATCATCTACAAATGCAAAGGCAACACCAAATATAGAAATAGCATAGATGTAGTTGGCCTGTAATGAGTCATGTGATCCATAATCATATAGAGGAATTCTAAAACATTGGTAAATAAATGAAGAAGTTTACCAAATACACTGACACCACCATAGCCATATATGTCAATATAGATTAGCTTCTAAAAGTTCCCTATATCAAGTCTAGCAAGATGATACTTGCAACACCCAAAGGTATAGAAATATACCATATGCATGCAATAAGGTATATCCCAAGTGAAATATCTGCACATAAAAGCCCCACCCCCAATGAAATTATTTCTATAGAGACCATGACACTAACCAAACTTTTTTTCCTTTTCGAGATGTCTCCTATTGCCTAAGACCTAGCAATAAAAGCCCCACTAGTTGAAGCACTAGTTAAAATACGACTAAAGGTTGGTAGAGGCTCCTATAAAAAAAAATTATCACTTGTCAAAATATCCACTTATTAATACAACATAGTAATACACAATTTTAATGAATAATTTGAAGTTATTCTTAATTGTGAGGGATTCATGTATGAAATCAACTAGAACTTTATAAATTTATCATTGAAAAAAGAGAAGCACAACAAGGTAGGTTGCATAAAGTGTGGGATGAAGGCATAAATAAGGTCATACAATAAGGGGAAGCCATAAGTAGCTACCATTAACCTCTGATCTACTACACAAGCATTGTTGTGGCATTGTAGCACTATGTTACCCATATAAAGTTCCTACACCAATATCCATTACAATCCAAACTAAGACAAACATGGCTTCATGAAGAGGGATTTTGTTGAGGATAGAAGAGGTGACAAGAACAAGGAGTGGTGGAGGTATTAGATGTGATATGATCTTCAATTTTGTATAATACAACTAAACAAAGAACCAAAATATAACAGTCACCCATTGTAAAGGAAGATTATCCTAGTGGTGCCTAGGGGGACTTGATAGTGATAGGTTAAAATATTTTTTAAAATACAAAAGGGAAACAACATAATGTGGTGGTATAGCTCATTATCCAACTATATGCCTGCTTTTTGCCCCTACAGCTGAAGAACACAAGCTTATACTAAGAAGGGGGGTGAAAAGTATAAGATACAACTTTTTACTTTTCTTTCCAAAGTAGTATTATCCAATATTATCAATTGCAATAATGAAACAATGCAGAAATCATCACACACGTGAGAGACACATTTTAACGTGGTTCACCCAATGTGGGCTACATCCACGGAGAAATATTTATTATAAACTTTTTCAATAATTTCTTGGGAACCAATTACCTATGACAATTTTTATGGACACCCACCCAATGGAGACACCAATCCCCTATGCTCATGTTTGTGGACCTCTATCCATAGGAGACACCAATCCCCTCTACTATGATCTTCTTACAAAACCTTATCAACTTTGCTCAAACCTGCTCATAATTATGCTCAAATCTGCTCATAATTCTTCTTAAATCTACTCAAAAAAACCTACTCATAAACCTGCTCATAAAACCTGCTTATTCATAAAACCTACTCAAATATGCTCATAAACCTGCTCAAATATTCTCATAACATTTCCAATTCTTACATACAACCAATGCTCAAAACCAAACATGAATAATATACAAATTTACTTCACAAATCTGATCTATAATTCTTGCACTTTCATTTCAAATTCACTCAAAGCAATGCACAACTTTGTTCTCAAACCCTAGCACATATATTTTCAATTTCATTCATCACTTATGCACATCAATTCAATCCTTATATCTCCACCATATGATATATTTTCTTAAACAAAACCACTTTGATAAAGGAATCAAATCACCATACCTCTAAGGTTGCCTTGATGATAATCGTCTATGGGTATCGGCTTCTCAAAATCTGTCTTAAAATATTTCCATTTCTTTTTCCACTTGAAAAATAGGTTAGAAAATTCCTTTTCAAATCGTCCTCATTAAAACTCTTCTCAAAATATGTGCACAATAAGGCTTGAAAATAATACTTTATAACTTCCCTTTTTTTTAGTCTCACAAAATAAAGCTTGTAATAATGACTAAACTCTCAATTTTCTTTTCTAAGATGTGACAAAAATACAAAAAAAAAATAATCACAAATACACCTTATTTATCCTTTCTAGAACATGCAAAATTACAAATCACAATAATCATAAATACACCTTATCTCTCCTCTCTAAAGATGCAAGATCACAACTTTCAAATAATACCCAAATCACCTTATGTCTATTTACCTCATGCAAACATTACAATATCAAATAATCCTTATTACACCTTATGAATCCCTTTAAATCAAATTTAAAAAAAAATATTTTACCCCCTTTATATTCAACATGCACAACGAACGATTTCCATTTATCAATTGATTGTAATCAAAAAAATTATTCATACCTTTCACCAAGCACATGATTTTCCTTTCCTGCCACCAAGCACATGATTTTCCTTTACTGCCTTGCAAAACAATGCTCACAAAATTTGACACTATGACCTCCTACTCCATGGCTCCCTAGCGCTATCTAGGCATCTAGTTGGACTACCCCAGTGGGTAGTCACCTCCACGTAGCACGACAACTTGATGCTTTTCCCTTTTGATCAAAGTTTTCTCCTTGCTACCAAGAAAAATAGGATCTGTCGAATTTTACCCTGTGACCTCCTTCCTCCCAGTGCCTTAGAGCTAGCTCAGTGACCAACTGGGCTAGCCACCTTGTTGAGATAAAAATTGCATCACTTTACCTTTATACTTAGATCACTATTCACCTAAAATCATATCCACTCCCTTTTGTAATTCATATATTTTAGCGCACAAGGAGAAATCGAATTTTTGCTCCAAACCTCTAACTACCAATCAATTTTTGTGATATTTATATCCTTTAGCCTTCCTCTTCAATGACATCAATGATAATGGGTTTTTTTAATTTCCTTTACTCTAAATTATTTTTGGTGCCTTGTCTTTTTAAAACCTTATTGATATTATAATAATTTAAATCTAAAGATTTAAATATTATAATTTTTTCCTTAAGACATTTGTCCTCCATTTAAAATTCCCTTTTCTTTTAAACATTTGGCCCAATCCACTTTGTTCTAAGTAAATCTTAAACCTCTTTTTCCTTCTTTATAATATTTAAAATAAATATTATAAACCTTTTCTTTACAACAATTTTCCTTACTTTGAGATATACTTTACCTTGAAGAATATTTATGCCTTGAATATCATGTAACATTTTGCAATCAACCCTTTGACATCAATGACAACTCAATATGCTCAATATTTGCAACAATATCCCCCTTTGTTATTGATGGCAACCCTTACAAAAAAAAATTCTTTGACTGCAACTGGATTCCAAAACTGCTCCCCTAGATTCCAAAACTGCTCCCCTCACTAAATTCTATCCCCCTTTTAAATCAATGGCAAAGGGATCCTTGGGGCTAAAAATAATACACTTAGCATAGTCCTCTCACCACCTCCTCTTCTTGATGTGATTAGTTTTGGGATGGGAGCAAAACTACTCCCAACTTTCCTCTGAGATATTCAAAAGTTTCCTTTGGAAATGACTTGGTGAATATGTCAGCAATATATTCCTTTGTAGTAAAATATTCCAATTTAACCTACTGATCCATCACCTGCTATCTCAAAAAATAATATTTTATTGGAATGTGCTTGGTCCTTGAATGCATCACCGATGGCACTTGTATTCTTACAAAGTATGAATATAGGATGATCATGCTCTATTTTGAAATCCTTTAAAGTTTTCTTTAATCATAACACCTGTGTACAAAAAGCAACTACTGCAATGTACTTTGCCTCTATAGTAGATAAGGATATTGATGCTTGTTTCTTGCTTAGCCAAGAGACTAAACAATATCCAAGAAAGAATGCTCCTCCAGTTATGTTTTTTCTATCATCAACATTGCCTACCCAATCCACATTTGTATATGTTGTGAGAGTGAAATTATTGCACCTGGGATACCATAGTCAAAAACTCATAGTACCTTTCAAATACTTAAATATTATCTTAATTTCTTATATATGTGTTTCTTTTGATGCAGCTTGAAATCTTGCCACCACTCCAGCTGCATGCATTATATCTGGCCTTGTAGTTGTGACATACAATAAACTCCCAATCATGGATCTGTACAATTTTTTATTTACCTCGGGAGACTCATCATCTTTACTTAACTTACATCCCGTAACCATGGGGGTACTCACAGGATTGCAATCCTCCATCCTAATTTTTTTTAATATTTCTTTTACATACTTGGTTTGAGAGAGAAATATACCATTATTTGATTGTAAAATTTGCAAACCAATAAAGAAAGACAACTCTCCAATCATTGCCATTTAAAATTCATTTTGCATACTCTTTGTAAGTTTTTGATACATCTTATCATTACTGCCTCCAAATATGATATCATCCACATAGACTACTATAATCAACAAGTCATTTATTTCATTTTTGATGTATATATTTCTATCAGCTATACCTTTTCTAAAACCCTGCTCTTGAAGATACTTATACAACATAGAGTACCAAGCTCTAGGGGATTGCTTTAGTTCATATAGAACCTTATTTAATTTGATTATATGTCAAACTGAAACCATTTGGTTGCTCAATGTAGACCTCTTCCTCTAAGTAAGCTGATTTTACATCTATTTGATATACTTTGAAGTTTCTAAAACTTGAGAATACCAAAAACATCCTTATGGTCTCAAGACGTGCAATAGGACCAAAATTCTCTTCAAAATCAATCCTTCAACTTGTGCATAGCCTTTGCATACCATTCTTGCTTTGTTTTCTGATAACCTGACCATATTCATTAAACTTATTTCTGTAAACCCACTTGGTGCCAATTACATTCTTGTCTTTTGGACATGGGACAAGTTCCCAAGTCTCACTCTTTTCTACTTGGTCTAACTCTTCTTTCATTGCCTTGACCCAATATTTATCTTCACTATCCTTATTGAAATCCTTGGGCTCAACTTTAGATAGTAAGGAAATATTTGCTTGTTCACATGTTCCTATTGTCTTCCTTCTTGTTTATCTCTCATATGGATTCCCAATAATTAGATCTCTTGGATGATTCTTTTGCATATACCTAGACGGTTTTTTAGGTCGTGCCTCTTTTATCTGATCTTAGAAATTTGATATTTCTATCTATTTTATTTTCTACTAGTGCCTTGAATGCCTTGAAATTTTTAAATGCTTATAATTTTTCCTTTAAGAATGTTACCCAAGTCATTCTAGAGAAATCATCAATAAATAACATGAAGTAACTCTCACCTTGTAAAATATTTTTCCTTGTAGGACCACATAAATTAGTGTGAACTAGTTCCAAAGGCTTGGATGAAGAAAATTCCTTTGATCTAAAACTAGATCTTGTTTTCTTGCCATACTGACATTGTGCACAAATCATGTTTGGAGGTTTTGTTATCTTGGGCATATCTTTGACTATTTTTTTGTTGCTTATTTTACTATATTTTAAGAGTTCAGATGACCCATTCTTCTATGCCATAATAAGCTCTCATCTTCTTGTGATAAAAAAATAATTTTCTCCTTTTATCTCACTCAACACAGAGATTGTTTGTAGTTCTATTAGAATATGCAATAATATTTCCTGTCTTGGATTTCCTAATCTCACATCCATTTGGGTGAAATGTGACTGTGTGCCCTTGATAACAATTTTGACTTACACTTAGTAAATTATGCTTCAATCCTTCAACATACAACACATTTTTTATTTTTTACCTTCCATTATTCAAGCTCAAAGTCACTTTTCCAACAATTTTGGTGGAAGCATTAGCACCAAATTTCATTGTTCCTCCATTTTTTTTCTTGAGAGAAATAAATTTACTTTTGTCACATGTCATATGACTTGAGAAACCACTATCAATGTACCATTGATTTCCTTAATTTTGCACATGAATAGTTGTTTGTACCAACATGGATTTTTCTTTATCTTATTCCTTATTTTTCCAAACTATTAAGGATAACCCCTTCTGAGTTGTTTGATCTTCCTCCTTCTTGCTTTATTTAGAAAATTCAAGAAACACTGTCTTACACCATTTAGATTTGTGCCCAAAATTATCACATTTGTAACAAATGACAATGTTATCCATGAGAGGTACAAATGAATTAAAATTTCTACGAACATCATTTTTCACATGGACCATGCAATGTATAACTCTATGACCATATTTGTTACATGAAAAACAACAACCATGAAACTTGTTTGATTACCTTGGATAATATGGTTGCATGCCATTTCTATGATTGAATTTTTTCCATGATGATTCTTTGCTTTCTTCCTCCTTGATGCTTTTACTCTTTAATACATCAGCATAGGTCATGATCTCCTTATTACTTATTTTCTTTTTTATTCCTTTTGAGCTTGATTCTTCCTTTTGTAATCTTATATTTTGTTGTGACCTATTCTTAGATTTTTCAACTTCCTTTCTTAGAGAAACAACCTCATGTTATAATTTTTCACATTCCAACTCTTTCACTTTTAGATGTTGAATCATTACTTCCTCAATTCTCTTTGCCTCTTCAACTTTCACTTTTAACTCTATGATATCTTGTATAAAATTTGTCTTTGTTTCCTCATCCTCTTTAACTTGATATTTCAATATGAATTCTTCATTCTCACCCTTTTTAATTTAGCAAGAGTAGTGGTAAATTCCTTCTCTATGTCAACCAAGCCTTCCCTTTTCTTTTGGATCTCTTTTGTGTATTTCAATAATAGGAGAAACTTATATTACTTCAATTGCCATGTGTGTTCTTAAAATATATTCCTTAAAGTTGTGAGGCTTTCTTGAAGGAACCCACTCTGATACCAATTGAAGAACACAAGCTTATACTAAGAGGGGGGTGAACAGTATAAGATAAAACTTTTTATTTTTCTTTCCAAAGCAATATTATCCAATATTATCAATTCCAATAATGAAACAATGCAAAAATCATCACACACATGAGAGAAATATATTTAACGTGGTTCACCCAATGTGGGTTACATCTTTCTTATAAACTTTCTCAACAAATTTTTGGGAACCAATTCCCTATTACAATGTTTATGGGCACCCACCCAATGGAGACACAAATCCCTTATGCTCAAGTTCATGTATATATATCCACAGGAGACACAAATACCCTATGCTCTAATATACTTACAAAACCTGCTCAACTCTACTCACAATTCTTCTCAAACCTACTCATAACTCTACTCAAATATGCTCATAATTCTGCTCAAATATGCTCACAAAAACCTTCTCAAATATGCTCATAAAACCTACTCAAATATGCTCATAAAACCTGCTCATAAAATTGCTCAAATCTACTCATAAAATTTCCAATTCTTACATACAACTAATAATCAAAATCAAACATTAATAATATCTAAATTTACTTCACAAATTTGATGTATAATTCTTGCACTTTCATTTCAGATTCACTCAAAGCAATGCACAACTTTGTTCTAAAAACCTAGAACATATATTTTCAATTTCATTCATCACTTATACACATCAATTCAGTCCTTATATATTCACCATATGATATCAAAAATATTTTTCTTAAACAAAACCACTTTGAGAAAGGAATCAAATCACCATACCTCTAAGGCTGCCTTGATGATAATTTTCTATGTGTATTGGCTTCTCAAAACATTTCTTAAAATAATTTATCTTTCTTCTTCCACTTCAAAAATAGGATATCATTTTCAAATCATCCTCATTAAAAACCTTCTCAAAATATGTGCACAATAAGGCTTAAAAATAATACTTTATAACTCCCCCCTTTTTTAGTCTCACAAAATAAAGCTTGTAATAATGACTAAACCCTCAAATTTCTTTTCTAATATGTGCCAAAAATACAAACAATAATAATCACAAATACACCTTATTTCTCCTTTCTAGAACATGCAAAATTATAAATCACAATAATCATAAATACACCTTATCTCTCCTCTCTAAATATGCAATATCACAATTTTCAAATAATACCCAAATCGCCTTATGTTTATTTACCTTATGCAAACATTACGGTATCAAATAATCCTTATTACGTCGGATGACTCCCTTTAAATCAAATTCAAAACAAAATATTTTACCCCCTTTATATTCAACATGCACAGTGAGCGATTTCCCTTTATCAATTTATTTTAATAAAAAATTTATTCATACCTTTCACTAAGTGCACGATTTTCTTTTCCTGCCACAAAACACATGATTTTCCTTTCCTACCTTGCAAAATAGTGCTTACATATTTTTACACTGTGACATCCTACTCCATGGTGCCCTAGCGCTAGCTAAGCATCCAGTTGGGCTACCCCAGTGGGTAGTCATGTTCACGTAGCACGACAACTTGATATTTTTCCCTTTTGATCAAAATGTTTTCTCCTTGTTGCCAAGCAAAATAGGATCCACTGAATTCGACCTTGCGACCTCCTTGATCCCAGCACCTTAGTTTTATCTTAGTGTCCAACTAGGCTAGCCACCTTATTGAGATAAAAGTATAGCACTTCACCTTTATAATCAGATCATTGTTCACCAAAAATTGTGTCTCCCTTTTGTAATTTGTTGATTTTTAGTGCACGAGGAGAATCAAATTTTCTCTCCAAACCTCCGTCTACCAATTGATTTTGGTGATATATTTATATCCTTTAGCCTTCCTCTTCAAAGACATTGGCGCTCATGGGTTTTTTCAATTTCCTTTGCTCTAAATTATTTTTTGTGTCTTGTATTTTTAAATCTTCTTGATATTATAATATTTTAAATCTAAATATTTAAATATTATAATTTTTGCCTTAAGACCTTTGTCCTCCATTTAAAATTTTTGCTTCAAGCACATTAAAAAAAATTTCATTATAATTATTTAAATATTATAATCCTTTTATTTTAAACCTTTCCTTTTCTTTCAAACCTTTGGCCCAATCCACTTTGTTCCAAATAACTCTTAAATCTCTTTGTCCTTCTTTATAATATTTAAAATAATAATTATAAACCTTTTCTTTACAATAATTTCCCTTGCTTTGAGATATACTTTACCTTGAAGAATATTTTTACCTTGAATACCATGCAACATTTTGACATCAACCCTTTGACTTCAATGACAACTCAATATGCTCAATATTTCCAACAACAATTTAGTTACAGAAGTTGCCATCACTAACCTTATAAACCATCAACCTCATTACACCTAGAGAAATGAACATCCATGATATATATATGAGCTTCCATCATTATGGTTTTATAAAATACCACTCTTATGCTTTATGTTTCCTCTCAATGTATAAATTTCAAAATTAAATATTAATAAATGTTTGAAAACCTTATTTTGAATTAAAATAATTATGGATAAGAGACGAATAACTCAATGATATTCTTCTAACTCCTTGCTAATATCCCATAACAAACTAATAAAATAATAAAATGCACTATAACAAATTATTAAAATTTCTTAAATAACGATGTAGTTGAAAGCAAATGTGAGTGAGTGTGATCATAAGTGAGTGCGAACATGATTTGGGAGTGAGTGTAGGTGGAATCAAGTGTGAGTGTGAGTTGGAAGTGAGGAGGTAGTGTAAGTAGAAAGTAGGAAGTAGAAAGCAAAGTGTGATCAAGAAACAAGTACCACTTTTTGTTCTAGATCTTAGGAGAATTTAAAGGATTTAGTTGAAAAACCTCTAGGAGAGAGTGCAAGTTGGGAGTGAATGAAGACCGAGAGGAAGTGTGAACTAAGAGGGATTGTGATCCGAGATTCAATCATGAAGAAAGAGTGGTAAGTTCATCCAAAGTGCATCATTATTTCAAACCCTTACCACAGATGCATAGAATATTATTTCCAAAAAGTTGTTGATGCAAAGGAATTTTAGGAAAAAGAAGATACATGGGAAATTGTGAGCTATGAGGGAGTGCAAGCTAGGACCAAATATGAGGTAGAAGAGAGTCCAACCTAAAAGCAAGTGCAAACCGAGAGGGAGTGTGAACTAAGAGGGAGTGCAAGCTAGAACCCAGTCATGGCAAAAGAAGTTAAGAACAATGAGTTCATTCAAAGTGCATCAATGCCTTAAAACCTTACCATGAATGCATGGGACATTGTTTCCATAAAAATATTGAATCAAAGGAATGCTAAGAAAAATAAGAGATAGGCACAATTGTGAGCCAAGAGGGAGTGCAAGCCAGAAGTGAGTGTGAGATAGGAGAGAGTTCATGCAGAGAGTAAGTATGAACGAAGAGAAAGTGTAAGCCAAGAGTGGTCTTCATTTGCTATTATAGAAGGAAAGTCATATTTGAAAGTCCTAATAAGAAATCAGAATGCTCTACTTAGAAGTATGGAGACCCAAGTTGGAGATAAGAAGAAGAGTGAATACATGGCAAGTTCACTTTAGGTAGCAAGTGTTACACCAAAAGTAATTATCAAGGATGAGATGATTGATCGTGATATAATGGTTCTTGAAAGTAGAGTGTTAATATGTAAGTTCCATAGATCATGGCCAAGGTTTTGGGAGATTCAAAATTGGATCAAGTGAAAGTGGGGATTGAATTCAATTTATTTTATGACTTTTCTTCCTAAATGTTTTTTCTTCATCCTTTTTTCTAATCCAAAAATTAAGGATAAAATAATGGTTCATGGCCCATGGTTTAGGGGAAGATATACACTTTTTTTGAGACCATGAAATGATTTTTTTTGTTGACATAGAAACTATTAGGAATCTTCCAGTGTGTATTAGGCTTTTTGGACTTCCATATCAGCTTAAAATAAGGATGTTTTGAAGAATATTGGAAATTACCTAGGGGACAACATGCTATATATACTCGAATATGTGTTGCTATGGATATTTTAAAACATTTTTCACAATCCATTAATATTAAATCTAAATCAAGAGAAGGGGATCAGCAAGTAGATTATGAAAATATCGTATTTCATTGCCACAATTATGATGAGATCGGACACATGGTAAGAGTTTGAAAATTGAAAACTATGAAGAAAGAGATAAAAAAATTCTATCTATGAGATAAACTTCAAAATGAAGCAAGGAAATAATACAATAATAGAAGCTAGATTAGATCAAGGATATTCCACTCCAAAAGAAGAGGTAAAGAAATTCTATCTACAGTATCATTTGGTAATTTTAGAAGGAATTAAAGGTGTAAATGAGGATGTGGAGATAAATCCTAAAATAAACACAACAAAAGAGGTCAAGTTTTTCCAGGTAAATCATTTTCATTTTCCTCTAGTATAGAATCATCTTTAAGTAATAAAAGTAAAAGTGGTGAAGATGCTATCCCTTGCACTTTAAGGTTTCAAGAATAGAATAATAAATAAATGAGTTTGGAGAAAACCCATAACAATTTAGGGTTTATAGGGTAAAATAAAATGGTAATCACTACATAAGAGCATCCTTACACTTTAGGGTTTCGAGGGAAACATAAATAAAATTGTGCTTTTTAGGTTATCCCTTGCACTTCATATACTTTAGAACAAGATAAACCTAAAGATGATAAGTCTTACTATGAGCAATGTGATAAGATTGAAGAGAATGATGAAGATGACGGTATTGATGTGAATGAAAAAAAAAAAAAAGGAAAACCCAAAAAGTAAAAACAACAAATAAAAAAAACCAAAGGAATATTGATATGAAAAATAAAAAATAAATATCAATTGTTAACAAGAAGTGGGACTAAACCCTCAAATAAAAACAAAAAAACAACAATGAAAATAATATCTTGGAATATCAAGGGAATGACTAAAAACCCTAGAAAATATATTAAGAAATTGTGGTTATAAACAAGATATTTATAGATATAGAAGTTGGCCAACAAATTTTTAGCCATTCACGCTCTTGAATTTCATCTTGATAGAATTTAAACTTTGGAAGACATTTGATATAAAAAGAGTTGTAGAAACTTAGGGCCGAAGATGGAGAATATCTTTGATAGAAATAAAAACAAAAAAATATTATTAACTTTAATTAACTTGTTAAAAATGTTATGACTAAAATGTAAGGTTTTATTTTTGTAACGGGAGTGGTCCCAAATAGAAGCAACACATAGCTTATTTAAATAAATAAATTATTTAAATATCATTTTATTTTTGTAACGGGAGTGGTCCCAAATAGAAACAACACATAGCTTATTTAAATAAATAAATTATTTAAATATCACATCAAATAATAAATAGATAAAAAAGTCCTAGGGGATAGAGCGACGGTTTGAGATTTGGTTTGGGATTTGGATCTTCTTCGAAAGGTCCAAGGTTCAAATCGTGGCGTGGACAAGTGTGTGAGGAGGGTGAGTGTGTGGTGGCTATGTTAAATTCCCTATTGATAAGCATAGCTCCCCACTTTAGAAGGGACCGTGGTTGGGGGAGCTTGTCTAGCCTGTGCGTTGGTCGTAGGGTTTCTCACACTAACCAAATAAAAAAATAAATAGATAAAAAAATATTTTAAAAAATAAACTAAAAAACTTTAAATAATTAAAATATTTAATTAAAATTTAAAAATATATATATTTAAAAAATTATATAATTAATATTTTTTTATTAAAATTTAATTATGTTCACATAATATATTTTATAGCATACTAATTTAAGATATTAAAATTTTAAATCTATATAAAATATGAAGACTATTTCCCCAACTCTATTAAGTACTTGATTTACTAATTGAAAGTTTTCTATTTAAAAAAATACCTTAAAATTTTTAATTTTTAATAAATATAAACAAATATAATTGTAATTTTTAATAAAGGTAAATAATCATTAAAATTAAGTGAAATAACTCATAACTATGAAAAATAGAGTTACTAGCTTACTGCAGTGGTGAGGGCTATTGTCTTTTTTTAGAAGTCAAGGTTCAAACCCCGCTTAGTATGAAAGGACCATGACCCCTCATAAAAATATGTGTAAACTCATTGAAAAAATTCATAACAATAAAAAACTATAATTTATTTACCTTTATTAAAAATAGTCAGATATTATTTTTATTAAAACTAACAATTATATTCACTAAAAATACGAGAGGCTATTTTTTTTATTAAAACTAACAATTATATTCAATAAAAATAAGAGAGGCTACAAGGGAGGTGGAAAAATCATAGCTCCCTTTTTATTATTGGTTGAGGTAATAATCAAATATTTAATATAATTACACTCAATAAATTATTTTTAATAAAATTATTATTTTTTAATTTTTATTAAATGTTTGAATTACCACCCGGTGTTGTAGGTGAGTTGGAGAGGAGAGGGCAATATTCCAAGGGAGGTCCTAGGTTCAAATCTCCACCCTACCAAAAAGTTGAATTGGGTATCTAAAATCCAATTGATAATGTTGGTGCGGGCAGGGTTGGGTGCGACCCCGGGTGACTTTGATGGTGTAGAACCCCCTGTTCGTGGTCTCTCAGACCAAGGCGGCTCCGCAAGGGGTTTTTCGCTTTAAAAAAAAAATGTTTGAATTACCAATTGAAATTTAGAGCAGAAAAATTCCATTAAAGATAACTAGCTTAGATATAAATGATATATATCTAAAAACGTTGAGAGTTATCAATCCCGATGCGATGTTCATATATTTATACAATATTTTATTAAACAATTGCAACGGTTGGTTAGTCGATTGTTTTAGTTTAAATATTTTAAATGTTTGCAATGGTTGGTTAGTCGGCTGTTTTAGTTTAAATATTTTAAATGTTTTTGTTAATGTCGGCTTTTTTAATTAAAAAAATTGTTTAGGGTGTGACATGTATGACCTCTTTGTCTCCCACCCTCCTGTCTTCCATTGTAGGAATGCCTCTCGACATAATTAGGCCTTTTTACATCAAAAAATGGGTGGAGAATATCACATCCCAGTATGGTTTCAAACTAACCCCAGGAGATATCAGAAAACCAAGGTAGCAAAAAAATGAAAGACAACGAGCCCACGACTAACAAAACATCAAAACTGGGTGGAAACAAAGGAGAACCACAAAGAGGCAGGTAAAAAGAACAAGATGTGGAGGCGCATCTGCCTCATTTATGCCCATACAATGTCATTTGCAATGTCATTTGGTGTTAGAAAGTAAAGAAAGAGGCCAGCCAACAGCATTGGGTTGCTCATCAGTACTAGCAATAGGAGGTCCAATATCCCATCATGATCTAGTAGTGCAAGCAATAACCACAAAGGTTGACCAACCTATTGCAGGAGAATTGTGAATAAGATCTCCCCAACCTGAACCAGAAGGGGGAGTGGATACACCAAGAATTTCATTTCTCCAACCAGTCAAAAGGGAAAGAGCAGGAGGACGAACATCCAACCATTTTGAATATATATTAAACATTTTAACATAGACAAACAACTTTGCTTTGAGCGGCGTAAAAGGTTTGGTGGTTATAAGGATGGACTGCTAGAAGTTTTGTGTGGTAACCTGTGGTGGGGCTACCGATTCCAAAAATAAAAAATAAAACAACTTTAAAAAAAATAATAATATATAATTAGAAGAGTTTAATGGTAGAGATTTTAAAACTTCAATAAAGGTTTAAGGTTTGAATTTTCCCTACCATTAAAATTACATTATATATATAAATAATTTTTTAAGGTAATTGATAAAATAAATAATATTAACCCTTTATGCAGGATTAAAAAAATAATGATAATCTTAAGAATACAATTATAGAAGGTTTGAGGTGTACACCAATTGGTTCAGCCAAACCCAGCAGAGATCCAACGTTCAAATCTCGAGTCTTGTCGGACTAAAGGCTTGTCTGTTTCTGGTGCTTTCAAGGGTGTAAAATGTTTAAAAATGATCATGGCACGATGGTTATAGGGGCGGATTATGTTGAGATCTATGTGGTAGCTTTCGATATGGATAGCGCAGAATATTGTAGCGGCCATAAAAATTTGAGATTCGTGATAGCGTAGAATATTGTCATTGTTACCGATTCCATATTTTTTGTAGTGCTTTCAAGGGGTGTAAAAGGTTTAAAATGATCTTGGCATGATAGTTATAAAAGCAAACTACGCGGAGATCTGTGTGGCAGCTTTCGAAATGGATAAAGTAGAATATTTTAGTGGCCATAAAAAGTGGAGATTCGTGATAAAGCATAATACTATGGTAACTATAAAGGGATTTGTGGCTGCTACCAATTCTATAAAATCAAAACAATAATAATACAACTGTAGGCATAAATGAAGCTACCATGGACTAAAACGTTAATATCTTGAATGAGTCCAACAACTTACCACAGCCATGTGTAATTCAAACTTTAATATTTTAAATGAATGAGAGCCTAATTGCAATGTGTTCACAGAAAAAAAATATTAAAAATTATATATATTAAAATGGAACAAAATTCTAATATAAGAATATACCACTGGAACAAATCTTCATCAAAAAAAAATATTAAAAATTATATATTAAAATGGAACAAAATTTCAACATAAAAATATACCATTAAATCTTTAACTGTTGTTTCCAACCGTATTATAACCTAGAGGAACATCAGACTTGAACCATTGATATCTATTCGAGATGGCTATCCATTTGTTCGCATAGTATTGGGTTTAAATGTGCCTTGTGTGGTTCCCCAATGAATAGAATATGTTTGTGAATACGAGAAAGCGGTAGTTTCAAGGCTTCGGAAATCAGCGGCACCATGGCGACAACAGATGAGTCCAAGGGTTAATATTTATTTATTTAAGTCGCCAACGAATTGAGGATCTGCAAGAGCAAAAAATGGAAGTGGTGTGGTTTCACGCATTCTTTCTCTACTGTCTGCTCAGCGGTCTCAGTTTCATTTCTATTTATCTCGTCTGGTACGCATTGGTTCCTAATAGCCACCACAAGTTGACGCAATTCGTATTTATCTTTCTGGCGCTAATGCTCCTCTTAATCCTGGAAATTAATATATTGAAAAAGATGAGATCCCAGAATACAGAAGACCATGATCTGGAGCATCCCTCCTCTTCTACATATCATAATGCACATATCAACCTGGGTACCCTGACCAATACTCGGTTCTTGGTGGATGAGATAACCATGCGCTACAACAAAATTAAAGAGGTCCAGATCTGCGCGATTTGTCTTACAGAATTTCAAGAACAGGAACGGGTTATACGTCTGAAAGGGTGCAGTCATTGCTTTCACAGGGAATGCATTACGCGTTGGCTTCCTTCCCAATCCATCTGTCCCACATGCAGGACGCCCATGACCGCCGCGCCCGCTGATCCGGGGAACGAAATGTTAGTCGTCGGCATTACGGTCGCCCCCCGTCTAAATATCGTGTAAAATTTGGCTGTGGAACAAGTCTATTCAGCACTGAGCAGCAACATTCCTAGGAGGGGTTTGGGATTGTGGGTAAAGATGCTGTTTTCCATCGATGGAAACTTCCTTTATTGTATTCTAAATAAATGTAGACGAAATTGTATTTTTCTAAAAGAAATGTAAAAGCAGTTATTAATATAACTGCTTCAATTAATTATCATGTGTAAGCGTAATATTTTTATGTTTAAATTGATTATTTACTTGTGATGGGTCGATGTTCTTTTAAGTCTTCGTGGATATTTCTTCATTTTGGATTTGACTTTCTTTTGAAATTTAAGTTTAAAACTGTGGTGTGAGTAAGTATGTATATGACTCTCATCTTTATGAGAGGTCATGGTTGAGATGGGAATACCCAACTCCTAAACATCTATCATATTCTAATACTAATCTCAATTAAAAATAAATAAAAAGTTTAAATTTAAGCTTCATATTTAATTTAAATAAAAATATTATTAATTTTTTGATTAAAAAATCAAGTAAAATCTCTATTATAATTTTAAAATTAATTATTTTTAATTATTTTTTCTATATACATATGAAACTTAAAATTTAACTTTAAAAAGTATTATAAAAAAGGTTATAAATTTTTAAAATTTTCATAAACCTATTTCAATTAAATGTTATGGTCTAAAAAATATGATTTAAAACCACGAGTTGGTTAATGAGGGAGACCAAGTAGTCATCCAGAGAAAGGTCAAGTAGATTGACACTTACTAGAATCCAAGTTCTCAATGATTGTCCAATATTGGATTATACGAAGTCTAAACAACAGACCTCATCAAATTATTATTCAGAGTTTATTTAAAAATCATCATTTTGATTACATTCTCCTTCAAGAGACTAAAGCTTCCATTCAAAATATGGATATCATTGTTAAGAAAATTTGGATATAGACTGAGTACATGGCGGTTGGATCCCAAGGGGCTTCAAGGGGAGTGGTGACTTTATGGAATTTTCTCTCTAGTCGACTTTAGATCACTCTGTTGGTCATGGTATCCTTACTTCTCTCTTCGAGAGCAAGAACTTTGGGGAGCTTTTATTGGTTTCCAATTTCTATGGTGTTATAAATTTTGTGGAGCAATAACACCAATGGTCAGTTTTACAATATAGCAGAACTGTACAAGAGGAAATGAATTGGATAGTGGTAGGGGATTTTAATGCTAAACTTGCTCTTAGAGATCAGGAAAGGGGAAATCCTTATTGGGACCAGGGAGATAGATTTATGATGTCCAAAATTAATCAGCTCAATTTAATTGATGTTCAATATGTATGGTTTCTGTATACATCGACAAACAAACAAGTAGGATTGGTAAGTAGGAAAGTCAATCTTGACAAATTTTTTGTTTTTGAAGAGACCTTTATTCGTTGGTCTTTAGGATGGAGATTCTTAATCGCACTAACTCTGATCACTTTTTTATTCTTCTAGAATGGAATTTGGGCCATAATCCACCCCCAATACCTTTTCATTTTGATAATTTTTGGTTGTAAAAGGAGGATTCGAAGGAAACAATCCCCATATGATAGGAGGAGGGTCGTCCTTCCCATGGGAGAGCTATGTATATTTTTTCCAAACAATTCCAACATGTCAAATTTTGTCTTAAATTTTGGAAAAAATAGCATATCTAACTTTCAATCCCTAAAGGTTCCTTTGTTGGTAAATATGGAGGAGCTTGTCACCTGCTTTAGGAATTAAATAATCACATAGGATCTAAAATATAAATATGAACAAGTCAGAAAAGAATTAGACTCCATCGATAATCAAGAGAAATTTTACTAGCTTGGTTGTTGGAAGGGTATCGTAACACAAGTTTCTTTCATCACTCTGCATCGAAAAAAAGACAAAGGAATTCTTTGAATTACCTTCAGGATTCTAATGGACGGGTGATGGACACTATAACAGGTATGAATCATGCAACAAATATTTTTTTCAAAATATTTTTACTGCACCTGCTATCCCTAATCTTGTAGTGCAACAAGATATACTTAACTGTATCCCTCATATTATTTCAATTGAGCAAAACCAAGCCCTTTTTAGACCAGTGGATAAAGATGAGGTGAGGAGCATAGTTTTTAGCATGAAATCAGGGAAATCTCCAGGGTTGGATGGTTTTCCAATTGAGTTCTTTAAGGCTTTCTGGGATGTCATAGGATAGGATTTAACCTAGGCTGTTGAAGAATCTTATTCAAACATAACTATGCTTTAGTATCTAAATCATACTTTCCTCACTTTGATTCCTAAAGTGGGATAAGTCACCAGCCTTCGAAATTTTTGCTCGATTTCTATTTGCAATGTGAACTACAAGGTTATCACTAAGTTGATGGTTGAAATGCTTAAAAGGATTATGGATAACATAATAACCCAAGAACAAGGAGGATTTGTGGAGGGGCATCAAATTTTGGATGGAGTTATTCTAGCCTAGGAGGCTATCGATTTTATGCAGCATTCTGGTCGAAGAGGTATGTTTATTAAATTAAATATGTCTAAGGCTTATTAAATTTTAGATTTAAAATGTTGAGCCCCCAACTCCATCTTCTATTTTTATGGTTATATCATCTTCTTCCTTTTGGAAGGCAAAAACCATCAAACCCTTCATGATCACATGATATGTATGAGTATAACCCAAAACCTTCATCCAAGTAATAATAATCCATTCTTCTAGAATTTTTGGTTTCATTGAAAAACCCATAAATCTACCTACCAAAGCCTTTTACTTTAGTGAAAAAACTTGATCTAGCATTATATCCTCACCTACAACCATTCAAACTAGCTCCTTCCATAATTTTGTACATTTTTTTTGCTTTCGTTTCCCCTTTTCTAATCATTTTTTTTTATCTCCTAATCTGGCTAGACTAATTTTAGAGCTTCCTTGAGTTCATTTGGTGGCACTTACCCTTCTGCCTTGCCCCTTGTATACCATAGGGTTAGGGTTTGAAGCTTATTAGACCTTTGAACATGGTTCTAAGTTGAGATCTCCATGCATCCAAGCTATTCAATATAGTCCACTATATCCTCTTCATGAATCATTGTCTTAGTTATCGTGTCATTGTCAATGATTAGTGGATCTAGTATATATTGGTTGGGAGTTACTATCAAATTACTTTTGGAAATTTCTATCCTTACCTCTCCTTCTTGGCCTTGTTGACCAAAACCTAACAATGAGAGCCTAATTTGCTCAAGTACAAGCAATTATTATTTTTTTCCAAATCTTGATGATTGCATTCTAACATATTTTTGTGATGATCATGGCCCCATCCTAGTTAGTATTATTGGACCCACCCCTATTGATGTAGGTGGTGACAAATCCAATGCCATACCACCATCTAGATCATACTTCCTTGGCCTCCTCTACTTCCTCTTTATCATTGAAACACTTGTCTACATCACCATTGTCACCTCTGTCATGGATACTTCTTCATGAGGTTCATTAACTTAATATCACTAGATTCTAAATACCTAATCATCATGAGAGTCAATTGAATATATCAAACTTCTTCTTCTCTTGATCTTAAAGAAGCTTGTCAAAACTTTTTCAATTTATCTTTATAATGGGCTTCTCTTGCAATGTTAAGCAATAATCAATGAGGATAACTTCTTCTATACCTTACAAGGAATTTCTAGTGTTGGATCTATCATTTTCTCTTGCTTGCAACTCCTACGATCGTAGCTTTTCATTATAACTCAAGAACCTTTATTATCATGATTCTAGTGCTTTTGTTCTCCACTAATCAAAAAAATTATATCACATTGTAGTACTTATATTTAATGGAAAACATGGAATTAATTTGGTTGAAAACCAATCAAAATGTTTTTTTTTTCTTTTTTCTTTTTTCTTCGACTCTTAATCACCACTCTGTAAACACTCTATAAACCCTCAAAAATTTCAAGTTCTTTTGAAACTCTTTTTATATATAAACACTTTGACTCTAAAAATCCTCTAGCTCTTGGCCTTTGCTATATAAAGCTTTAAAATTATAATCTCTTCTTTCAAAAACCCTAGGATGTGATTTTTTTTGCTATATCTGCTCTTCAAATCCTTTGGCTTTCAACAATTGCTCTACTTTTAGCTATTGATAAACGTCAAAGCCCTAAATTCCACAAGATACCGCCTATCTAAATGGATTATCTACAAAGTTTAAAAAACCATTTGGATTTCAGTCATTGCTTCTCAAACCTTATCACAAGGATTTTCTAGTTTTGGGTATCTTGTTTTCCTTGAAAATCCTTCTACAATCCTAGCTCTCCACTACAATCCAACGATTGTAGCTTATATCATCATGATTCAATAAATTCTATGTTTTATATAATATATTGGTATCTATTCATATTCCTATTATGAAAACATGCTATACAATACCTACCTACAAGATGTTTTATTATAATGAAATTACCATTTACAAGATTAATCTTAAAATACCTACCAATATAATTAAAAGCATGTCAACATATTTTTGACCATCCATCAAAAGAAAAACTTTAAATAAACTAATTTACTCACCTCCTAACTTTTAATTATATTCATTCATATATGAATAACATTTTATTACACGCAGTTCATAGCCAACACCAACACCAAATATGTTGATGCTTATAAATTGTGAAGAAGAGGTAGAGGTTGATGAGGTAGAGTGTTGTTTACTCTAGGAGGTTGTTAATTTATATTTTTATCAATACCTTGGAGAGTTACCTATTAAATCCCTCAAAGAGTAAACAAAGTAATATTTTTAAGTATAAAAGATATTTATGTTATTTATTAATTGGTAGAATTATTAAAACTCTATTGTATTTATTTAAATAACATTTAAAAATTAGGTTTATACCATTTTTTATGTTTAAAAATATTGTCATTTATTTATATTTAAATCTTCTTTCAATAAAATTAAAATATTTAAAAAATATTTTAATAAGAAAACAAAAGTACAAGGAAGAAAATATTATTCATAGTCATGAATCCATAAGATGTAAATGTAGTAATTGTTAAGAGAATGATGATTAACAATACTATATATATATATATATAATTAGTATTATTAATGTGTAAGAATAATGTCATTGACAAAAGGTGGTAAAGGAATTCATGCTTTGTCACTTTTTAGTTTAACAATATCATCTACAAATGCAAATATAACACCAAAAATAGAAATAGCACGAATGGATTTGGCTCGGCATGAGTCGTGTGATCCTTAATCATATAGATAAATTATTAAACATTGGTAAACAAATGAGGAAGAATTTTACCAAATACACTGCCACCACCATAGCCATAGATGTCAATATGGATTAGCTTCTACAAGTTCTCTATATCAAGTCTATCAATATGAGACTTGCAACACCCAATGGTATAAGCATATGCCACATGCATGCAATAAGGTATGTCCTAAGTGAAAGCTCTTCCCACAAAAACCCCAACCCTAATGAAATTATTTCCATAGATACCATGACACTAACCAAACTTTTTTCCCTTGTTGAGATGTCTCCTATTACCTAAGACCTAGCAATAAAAGCCCCACTAGTTGAAGCACTAGTGACAATACCACTAAATTTTGGTAGAGGCTCCTCTAGTAAAAAAATTATCACTTGTCAAAATCTCCACTCATTAATGCAACATAGTAATATACCATGTTAATGAATAATTTGAACTTATTCTTAATTTTTATGGATTCGTGTGTGCAATAAACTATAAATTTATAAATGTATCATTGAAAAAGAGATACACAATAAGGTAGGTTGCATCAAGTGTGGGATGAAGGAATCAATGATATCATCCAATAAGGAGAAGCCATAAGTAACTACCATTAACCTTTGCTCTACTAGACATGCATTGTTGTGCCATTGTAGGACTATCTTACCTATATAAAATGCCTACACCAAGATCCATTACAATCCAAAGTAAGACAAACATGGGTTCATAGAGAGGGATTTTGTGGAGGAGAGAAGAGGTGACAATAACAAAGAGTGGTGGAGGTATTAGAGGTGATATGATCTTAATTTTTTTATAATACAACTAAACAAAGAACCAAAATATAAGAGTCACCCATTGTAAAGGAAGATGATCCTAGTGGTGGCTAGGGGGACTTGATAGTGATAGGTTAAAATATTTTAAAAAACACACAAGGTAAACAACATAATGTGGTGGTATAGCTCACTATGCAACTATATGCCCATTTTTTTTCCCTACGACTTAGTAATAGAAGTTGCCATAACTAACCTTATAGACCATCAACCTTGTTACACCAAGAACAACCAACACACACTCCATGGTAGAGAAATGAACAACCATGGTATATATGTGAGTTTCTATCATTATGGTTTTATAAAATACCACTCTTATGCTTTATGTTTCCTCATAATGTATAAATTTCAAAATTAAATATTAATAAATGTTTGAAAACCTTATTTTGAATTAAAAATAATTGTGGATGAGAGGTCAATAATTCAATGATATTCTTCTAAATCCTTGCTAAAGTCCCATAACAAACTAATAAAATTATAAAATGTATTATAAAAAATGACCAAATTTTCATAAATAATGATGTAGTCGAAATCAAATGTGAGTGAATGCAGTCATAAGCGAGTGCGAACATGAGTTGGAAGTGAGAAAGAAGTGTAAGTAGGAAGTAGAAACTAGAAAGCAAAGTGTGATTAAGGAACAAGTGTCACTTTTTGTTCTAGATCTTAGGAGAATTTAAAGGATTTAGTTGAAGAAAATATAGGAGAGAGTGCAAGTTGGGAGTGAATGCGAACCAAGAGGGAGTGTGAACTAAGAGGGAGTGTGAGCCGAGATTCAATCATGGAGAAAGAGTGGTAGGTTCATCCAAAGTGCATCAGTGTTTCAAACCCTTACCATGGATGCATGGAATATTGTTTCCAAAAAGTTGTTGATGCAAAGAAATTTTAGAAAAAATAAGATACATGGGAAATTGTGAGCTAGGAGGGAGTGCAAGCTAGGACCAAATGTGAGGTAGAAGAGAGTGCAACCTGAGAGAAAGTGCAAAACAAGAGGGAATGTGAACCAAGGGGGAGTACAAGCTAGAATTTAGTAATGGAAAAAGAATAAAAAGGTCATTAAAAGTGCATAAATGCCTTAAAACCTTACCATGAATGCATGGGGCATTGTTTTCATAAAAATATTGAAGCAAAGGAATGCTAAGGAATGCTAGTAAAAAGAAGAGACAAGGACAATTGTGAGCCAAGAGGGAATGTGAGCCAGAAGTGAGTGTGAGGTAGGACAGAGTGCAAGTAGAGAGTAAGTGTGAACGAAGAGGAAGTGCAAGCTAGAAGTGAGTGTGAGGTAGGAGAGAGTGCAAGTGGAGAGTAAGTGTGAACGAAGAGGAAGTGTAAGCTAAGAGTGTGCTACATTAGCTATTATGGAAGGAAATTCATATTTGAAAACCCTAATAAAAAATTAGGATGCCCTAGTTATAAGTTTGGAGACCCGAGTTGAAGATAAGAAGAAGAGTGAATACATGGCAATTTCACTTTAGGTAGCAAGTGTTACACCAAAAGTAATTATCAAGGATGAGATGATTGATCATGATATAATGGTTCTTAAAAGTAAAGTGTTAATATGTAAGTTCCATAGATCATGGCCAAGGTTTTTGGAGATTCAAAATTGGATCAAGTGAAAGTGGGGATTGAATTCAATTTATTTTATGACTTTTCTTCCTAAAGGTTTTTTCTTCATCGTCTTTTTTAATTCAAAAATCAGGGATAAAATAATGGTTCACGACCCATGGTTTAGGGGAAGAGATACACTTTTTTTGAGACCATGAAATGATTTTTTTTTTAATGATAGAAACTATTAGGAAGCTTCCAATGTGGGTTAGGCTTTTTGGACTTCCATATTAGCTTAAAATAAATATGTTTTGAAGAATATTGGAAATTACCTAGGGGAAAGCATGCTATATATACTTGAATATGTGTTGCTATGGATATTTTAAAACATTTTTTACAATCCATTAATAATAAATATAAATGAAGAGAATGGGATCAACAAGTATATTATGAAAATATCATATTTCATTGCAACAATTGTGATGAGATCGACCACATTGCGAGAGTTTATAAACTGAAAACTATGAAGAAAGAGACAAAAAAATTCTAGCCATGAGATAAACTTCAAAATGAAGCAATAAAATCATACAATAATAAAAGCTAGATTAGATCAAGGATATTCCACTCCAAAACAAGAGGTAAATAAATTCTATATACAGTATCATCTGGCAAGTTTAGAAGGAATTAAAGGTGCAAACAAAGATGTGGAGATAAATCCTAAAATAAACACAACAAAAGAGGTCAAGTTTATTCCAGATAAATATTTTTCATTCTACTCAAGTAGTATAGAATCCTATTCAAGTAATAAATAAAGTAAATGTGGTGAAGATGTTATCCCTTGCACTTTAAAGTTTCAAGAGTAGAATAATAAAGAAATGAGGTTGGAGGAAACTCATAACAATTTAGGGTTTTTAGGGTAAAATAAGAAGGTAATCACTACATAAGAGCATCCTTACACTTTAGGGTTTCTAGGGAAACATAAAGAAGATTGTGATTTTTAGGTTATTCATTGCACTTCATATCCTTTAGAACAAGGTAAACCTAAAGATGATAAGTTTTACTATGAGAAATATGAAAATATTGAAGAGATTGATGAAGCTAACAGTACTTATGTAAATGAAAAAAAGAGGAAGACCCAAGAAGCAAAAACAATAAGAAAAAAAAACCAAAGGAATATGATATGGGAAAACAAAAACAAATATCAATTGTTAACAAGAAGTGGGGTTAAACCCTCAAATAAAAACAAAAAAAAAAATAACAATGAAAATAATATATGGGGAATGAATAAAAACCCTAAAAAAAGTATTAAGAAATTGTGAGGTTGCTATATAGATATAGAAGATGGGCAGTATATATTTTAGTCATTTGTGGTCTTGAATTTCATCTTGATAGAATTTAAATTTTGTAAGGCATTTGATATAAAAATATTTGATTGTGGAAACTTAGCAGAGGAAGATGGAGAATATCTTTAATAGAAAGAAAAAAAAAAGAATATTATTAATTTTAATTAAATTTTTAAAAATGTTATGAGAGCAATGTAATGTTTTACTTTTGTAAGGGGAGTGGTCCAAAATAGAAGCCACACATAGTTTATTTAAATAAATAGATTACTTAAATATCACATCAAATAATAAATAGATAAAAAAATCCTTGGCGCAACAGCTTTGGGCTTTGGCTCTTCTTCGGGAGGTCCAAGGTTCAAACCTGCAGCGCGGGTGAGTGTATGGTGGTTATGTGTTAAATTCTCTATTGGTAAGCATAGCTCTCCTCTTTAGAAAATATCATGGTTGGGAAGCCTGCCCGCGTCGTAGAGGTTTCTCACACTAACCAAATAAAAAAAATTAAATGTCTTTTAAAAATTAAAATAAAAAACTTTAAATAATTAAAACATTTAATTAAAATTATATAATTAATAAATTTTTATCGAAATTTAATTATATTTACATAACATATTTTAACATGCTAATTTAAGATTAAGATTTAGAATAACTAGTTTTAAATCTATATAAAATATGAAGACTATTTTCTTCGGTACTTGATTTACTAATTGAAAGTTTTATTTTTAAAAAATACCTTAAAATTTTAATAATTATAAACCATAATTGTAATTTTTAATAAAAGTAAATAATAGTTAAAATTAAGTGAAATAATTTATAATTATAACAAATTATAGTTAACTGCAGTAGTAAGGGTTTTGGTCTCTCTTTAAAAGTCCCTACTCAGTATGAGAGAACCATGACCCCTCATAAAAACATGTGTAAATTCATTGAAAAAATCATAACTATGAAAAACTATAATTTATTTACCTTTATTAAAAATAATCAAATATTTAATATAATTACACTTAATAAATTATTTTTCATATAATTATATTTTATATAATTATCATTTTAAATTTTTTATTAAATGTAAATTACCATTTGAAATTTCAACCATTTTAAAAATATATATTAAACATTTTAACAGAGACAAACAACTTTGTCCCTTTCTTCATCCTTTGAGCAGCATAAAATGTTTAAAATGTTTTTCAGCAATGTAAAAAGGTTAAAAATGATTGTGACATGATGGTTATAGGAACAGATTATGCGGGGATTGTATAACGGTTTTCGAGGACGGATAACTCAAAATACTATAGCGACCATAAAAAGTCCGACCACCTACCCAGATTTATGACGGAAAAATAATAATAATAATACAACTGAAGGGAGGCAATGAGGCTACCATCATTAAAACTTTAATATCTTGAATGTGTCCAATAACTTACCACTGCCTGTGTGATTTAAACTTTAATATTTTAAATTAATGAGTCCAACATATAATTACAATATACTAATAGAAAAAAAAATTAAAATGGGATAAAATTTCAATATAAAACTATAGCAATGGAACAAATTTGTTTCCAACAGTATTATAACCTAAATTCAAGAGGAACAGAAGACTTGAACCATCGGTAACTATTCCAGATGGCTATCCATTTGTTCACATAGTATTGGGCTTAAATGTGCCTTGTGTAGTTCCCCAATAAATAGAATATGTTTGTGAATACGAGAAAGCGGTAGTCTCAAGACTTCGGAAATCAGCGGCACCATGGCGACAGATGAGGCCAAGGGTTAGTATTTATTTATTTAAGTCGCCAACGAACTGAAGATTTGCAAGAGCGAAAATGGAGGTTGTGTGGTTTCATGCATTCTTTCTCTACTGTTTGCTCAGTGGTTTCAGTTTCATTTCTATTTATCTCGTCTGGTACGCATTGCTTCCTAATAGCCACCACAAGTTGACGCAATTCGGACTTATCTTTCTGGCGCTAATGCTCCTCTTAATTCTGGAAATTAAGATATTGAAAAAGATGAGATCCCAGAATACAGAAGACCATGATCTGGAGCATCCCTCCTCTTCTGCATATCATAATGCACATATCAACCTGGGTACCCTGACCAATACTCGGTTCTTGGTGGATGAGATAACTATGCGCTACAACAACGTTAAAGATGCGGTCCAGATCTGCGCGATTTGCCTCACAGAATTTCAAGAACAGGAACGGGTTATACGTCTGAAAGGGTGCAGTCATTACTTTCACAGGGAATGCATTACGCGTTGGCTTCCTTCCCAATCCATCTGTCCCACATGCAGGACGCCTATCCCCGCCGCGCCCGCCGATCCGGGGAACGAAACGGTCGCCCCCAGTCCAAATATTGTGTAAAATTTGGCTGTGGAACAAGTCTATCCAGGACTGAGCAGCAACATTCCTAGGAGGGGTTTGGGATTGTGGGTAAAGATGCTGTTTTCCATCGATGGAAACTTCCATTATTGTATTCTAAATAAATGGGGACGAAATTGTATTTTTCTGAAAGAAATGTAAAAGGAGTTATTACTATAACTTCTTCGATTAATTATCATGCGTAACATTTTTATGTTTATATTGATTATTTATTTGTGATGGGTCGATGTTCTTTACGTCTTCATGGATATTTCTCCAGATTTGAAGTTTTTTTTAGGGTTAAGGTTTATAATAGTAAAATTTAAGTTTAAGAGTTAGGTTTAAACTTTGGTGTGAGTAAGTGTGTATATGACTGTCATCTTTATCAGAGGTTATAGTTGAGATGGAAATGTCCAACTCCCAAAGGTCTGTTATATTCTCATACTAATCTCAATTTTTTTTTTTTTTTTTTAAATCTAAATTTAAGACTCATATTTTAATTTAAATAAAAATATTATTAATTTCTTGATTAAAAAATCAAGTAAATTCCTTATCATAATTTTAAAATTTATTATTGTTTCTATATACATATGGAATTTAAAATTGAGACTTTAAAAAGTATTATCAAAGAGGTTTCAAATTTTTAAAATTTTCATAAACCTATTTCAATCAAATGTTATGGTCTTTCTTTTATATTTAAAAAATATGATGGTCTTTCTTTTATATTTAAAAAATATGATTTAAAAACACGAGAAGTTGGCTAATGAGGGAGATCAACTAGTCATCCAGAGAAAGGTTAACCAGATTGACACTTACTGAAATCCAAGTTTTCAATGATTGTCCAATATTGGAATATAAGAGGTCTAAACAACAGACCTCATTAGATTACTATTCAGATTTTAATTAAAAATCATCATTCTAACTTTATTCTCCTTCAAGAGACTAAAGCTTCCATTTAGAATATGGATATCATTGTTAAGAAAATTTGGATATAGGCTGAGTACATGGCGGTTGGATCCCAAGGGGCTTCATGGGAAGTGGTGACTTTATAGAATCCTCTTCTCTGGATGAGTTTAGATCACTCTACTGGTTAGGGTATCCTTACTTTTCTCTTCAAGAGCAAGAACTCCATGGAACTTTTATTGGTTTCCAATTTCTATGGTGCTACAAATTTTGTGGAGCAACAATGCCAATGGTTAGTATTATAGGATAGTAGAACTAGAAAAGAGGAAGTGAATTGGATAGTGGCAGGGGATTTTAATGGTAAACTTGCTCGTAGGGATCTGGAAGGGCAAAATCCTTATTTGGACCAAGGGAATAGATTTATGATATCCAAAATTAATCAACTCAATATAATTGATGTTCAACATGCAGGGTATCCATATACGTGGACAAACAAACAAGTAGGGTCGACAAGTAGGAAAGTCAAGCTTGATAGATTTTTGGTTTTTGAAGAGGCCTTTCTTTGTTGGTCTTTTAGGATGGAGATTCTTAATCACACTGACTCTGATCACTTTTTTATTCTTCTAGAATGGAAGTTGGGTCATAATCCACCCCAAGACCTTTTCGTTTTAAGAATTGTTGGCTGGAAAAGGAGGATCTAAAGGAAAAAATCCCCATCTAGTGGGAGGAGGGTCATCCTTCCCATGGGAGAGCTATGTATGTTTTTTCAAACAAATCCAACATATCAAATTTTGTCTTAAATTCTAGAAAAGAAATAACATATCTGACTTTTAGTCCCTAAATGTTCCTTTGTTTGCAAATATAGAGGAGCTTGCCACCCACTTAAGACTGAAACAATAACTAAGGATCTAAAATATGAAGATGAACAAGTCAGAAAAGAATTAGGGTCCATCAACAATCAGGAGGAAATTTACTAGAAATAAAGAGCAAGAACTGCTTGGTTGTTGGAAGGGGATCACAACACAAGTTTCTTTCATCGCTCTACATTGACAAGAAGACAAAGGAATTCTTTGACTTACCTTCAAGATTCCAATGGACAGGTGATGGACATCATACCAGGTATGAAACAAGCAAAAAATATTTTTTTTCAAAATATTTTTACTGCACCTGCTATCCCTAATCTTGCAGCATAATAAGAGATACTTAATTGTATCCCCTAGATTATTTCAATCGAACAAAACCAAGCCATTTTTAGACCAGAGGATAAATATGAGGTGAGGAGAATATTTTTTAGCATGAAATCAAGGAAATATCTAGGGCCCGATGGTTTTCCAATTGAGTTCTTAAAGGCTTTCTAGGATGTCATAGGAGAGGATTTAACCCAGGCTATTGAAGAATATCATTCAAACAAAACTATGCTTTGGGCTCTAAATCATACTTTCCTCACTTTGATTCCTAAAGTGGGACAAACCGCCAACCTTGGATATTTTCACCCGATTGCTCTCTACAATGTGACCTATAAGATTATCACTAAGTTGATAGCTGAAAGGCTTAAAAATATTATGGACAACATAATTTCCTAGGAACAAGGAGTATTTATGGAGGGGCATAAAATTTTGGATGGATTTATTCTAGCCTATGAGGCTATCCATTCTATGCAAAATTCTAGTTTAAGGGGCATGTTTATTAAATTAGATATGTCTAAGGCTTATGATAGAGTCCCCTAGCAGTTTTTGAATCAAATGCTTAAGAAATTTGGCTTCTCTCAGGAGTGGAGACAGTGGAGCATGAGTTGTGTCTTGACAGTTTCCTTCTCTATTCTCATCAATGGTTCCCCCTCAACCCATTTTCATGCCTCTGGGGGTATTCATCAAGGAGATCCTTTTTCCCTATTTATTTTTATTATTCTAGCCAAAGGATTGGGAAAATTCCTTCAAAGAAATAAGCAACAAGGTCTTTTGGAAGGTGCACAATTACATGAGGAGATGTTAACTCACATTCAATTTATGGATGATATAGGTCTCTTTGGGGAGGCCAACATTTGAGAGGGTAGAATGTTGAAGGTCATTTTAAAAACCTACATGGATGCTACTATTCAACAGGTGAATGAATCCAAATCTAAGGTTTTTTTCTTCAATATAGATAGAAGAATCTAGGATCAGATTCTATCCATTTTGAACTTTACCTAGGGTACACTTTCGCTTTATTACCTAGGGATTCCCCTTCATTTTAAGAGCCTAAGGATTGCTAATTGGAAAATTTTAATGGATAGAATTGCTACTAAAATTAATCATTGAAATCACCACTAGCTTACCCTTGGAGGAAGAATGGCTCTTATCCAATCAGTGATCCAAGCCATGCCTATTTATAAATTCTCCATCCTAGCTACCCCCACAAGAGTCCTCAAAGAGTTGGATTTGCTTAAGAGAAATTTTTTTTGGGATGGCCCAAGGATGGATAAGAAGTGGGGTTTGGTTAGTTGAGATAAAATATGTCAGTCTAAAGCTCGAGAGGGCCTTCTTTTCCATAAAGCAACTTTAAACAATCAAGTCTTGCTGGGAAGATTTATTAGAGATGGATATCCAACAAGGAGGCTTTCTTCAGTAGAGTCATCACTAGTAAGTATTTGGATTCTATACCTCATCAATAAGTTGGCCACATTCCTTTAAGGGGCCTTGGCTCTATTATTTGGAAGGTCCTAAAAGCTGGTGAACAATTGGTAAAATCTAGCCTTTTCTGTAAAGTAGGTAAAGGATACAAAGCTAAATTTTGGAGTAATTCTTGGGACCAACATCCCCCCTTAATCTATGAGATTCCAGAGTTGCCACCCTTGCAAAAAATCCTTGAGGGTAGAGGATGGATAAATATGGCTTCATAAATTACTTCCCAACAAATTGGAGATTTATCTTTCTTAGAATAATGGCATATTCATGTCCCTCTTCATAAAAGACTTCTTATTGATAATATCCTCAAGCAAAGGTACCTTAAATGGAAAGAATAAGACGATAGGATTGCTTGGGGCCTTGGTAATATAGGTGTTTTCACTGTTAATGATGGTTATAATGCTTTGCTCCCTCCTCCATTGATCTTACAGTATGCCTCATGGGATAGAGTTTGGGTGGTTAATGACAGGCCAAAAATTAATTTCTTTGCTTGGGAAGTGATGCATAGGAGTTGTATCACCTATGATAATATTATGAAGAGATGTTTTTATGGCCCTTCCAACTGCATCATGTGTAACTCCTAGGAGGAGACACTTGATCATCTATTTTTCTAGTATGCATTTGCAAGAGAGTTGTAGAAAAGGTGGTTAGACATCTTTAATATTTGCCTAAAATTTCAAGTGACTCTTTATAATATCTGGGAGATTTGGAAACGCAAAAAAAACAAGAATACCTCCATTTAGCTAGGTTGGTCCCTGGGCCCGAGCTTCATCTGGTGGCACATTTAACTGGAAATAAATTCTATAAATTTTAGAGACGAGTTTAGTCCAATGGAGTTGGTTTGGCATAAAATTGTTACCAAGACTTATGATACTTTCAAATATCACTTTAGGGATAAGAAGACTCGGCTAAATTAGGGGAATCCCAAGCCATAGAAGTTGGGACCATGGCAACCCCCTCCTCTAGGTTGGAAAAAGATTAATTTTGATGGTGCAACTAAGGATAACTCGGGGGCTGAAGGCATCAGTTTTTTTGGAAGATATTTCAAGGGGAAGATCCTCCATTGGGAGCTAGAGGGTCTTGGAAGGGCTACTAACAATGAAGCTGAAGGCCTGGCTATCAAACAAGGTTCTCTCAATGCTTGGGAGAATGGGGTTAGAAATATCATTGTTGAGTCTGATTCACAAATTATGGTGGGGTTTTTGGATGCTATTAGAGATTTTAGACCAAATTCTTGGAGGATAAGATATATTTTGAGCCAAATTAATTCCATTTGGAAGAATTTTGACGATGCCATTCTAGTCTATGCTAGCAAATAAAGTAATGTAGTGGCTGAATTTTTGGTTAAGCATGGTAGTGAAAGTCTGATTGGATATATGCTGAATTCTAACCAGGATATGGACACTTTTGAATGGGAGGAGGTGAACCAAATGGTTATTAAATTTTCCAGCAAAGACTTAGTTAAGGATGAGGATAGGTCCAGAGTCTGCTAAGTCTTGTGGACCAATGGATGATGAGTAGTTATTTATTGGGTTTTTTTGCTACCTCTTGCAACACTCTTTGGCCTTTTTTGGGATAGCATGGGTTGTGTTCACAGGATTGTCAAGCATGTTAGGTTTCTTAGGTTTAGTGTAAAGCAAAAATGGGAACAAGTTCAATTTTTCTGCTTTGTAGATAGTACTCAATTTTTTGTTATTTTTGGAGATGCTAATCTGAGTTTTATTCTGATTTTAGGGCTAGCCAAAAGTGGCAGACCTATGAATGTAATTTGATTCTTGTTTTATCAATACATTTTTTTACCTTTTAAACAAAAAATCTATAAAGTAAGATAAATAATAAATATTTTTTAAACATAATTAAACAAGGTCAAAATAGTTTAAAAAATGGAATAAAATGTAATTTATGATTTCAAACCATAGCATGGGCGAGTGTGTGAGGGGGTGGGTGTGTGGTGGTTGTGTTAAATTCCCTATTTATAAGCATAGCTCTTGGATTTAGGAGGGGTTATGGTTGGGAGGAGACTACTCAGCCTTGTGTGTGGATCATAGGGATTTTTCACACTAACCAAATAAAAAAATGTAATTTATGATAACACTTTTAAGATAATTTAGTTCATAATATCACCATTTTTATAATTAATTTATAATATGTTTGATATTTTTTAATACTAAGTGGTCATTATAATAATGATATATATCTATATATCAATATAATTAAATTATATAACTTGCAAGCTTATTACAGTGATAAGGGCTTTGGACTCTTTGAGAGGTCCAATGTTCAAACCCCACTCGGTATGAGGGGACCAGGAGCCCTCATAAAAACATGTGTAAACTCATTGAAAAAAATATAATTAAATTATATGTTAGCATAGATTCATATTATAGGAAGGGCCTTCATACATAGTTATCAATTTAATATTATAAAATTATTTTAGTCAGATGTATTATTAGTTTTTTAAATTTTATTTAGTGATTGTTTTTATTGTATAATGAAATCATATTAACCCTTATAAAATTGCATTATCTTATAAATTTATTATTATATTAATTATAGTATAAGTTATTTTTTATAATAATTTGACTCATTATTTTGAATTAAATTAATAAAAATTTATTAAGTCATGTTTTTGTATTTTATTAATAAATCATGCCTTAGGAGATGTAGAGGCAACCCATTCATGGAGTTACCGATTTCCCTATGAATAAAATAAATAAATCATGCCTTAGGAGATATGTTGGCATAGTATGATGACCAAGATGAAGACCAAGCCATTTTTTACATTAGTAGGATTTTGGTCAATTATGAAGTCTATTATACCCTTTTAGAGAAGCTTTGTCTAGTTATAGTTTTTAATTCCCATAAACATAGACACAAAATGCTTAGCCATAATATATTTCTCATCATGAGGATCAATCCTTTGCAATATCCCATGTTGATGTCTTAACTCTCAAGACAAATCACTAAGTGATTTATTGTACTTAGAAAACTTAATCTTGAGTTTATCACCCAAAATTTTATGAAAGATCAAATTATGATTGACGAACTAGTAATTTCACCCTTAGAAACTAGTTATCCCTTAGTCATAGGCTTCCCATATGAGTCAATATTTATCCTAGAAGTCAATCAATCTCATTATTAGACTTTGTACTTCGATAGCACTTTATATGTCCAAAACGTAGGGATAGGAGTAATTTTTCTTACCCACTAGCAATAGTTAATTCCTTTGTCCTTTAATTTTAATTTTTCCTATACCAACAAAGCTCTTTTCCTAGGGCTTCATGCAACATTGGACTTGTAGGTTAGAACCCTCTCTATTTTTAAATATGCATAGCTTGTATCCAATTCAATGGTGTTTATCAAATAAAATATAAAATATTAAACCATTTAAAGACATCATCACTAAGCTAATGGTTGATTTTGATAAAATCGCCACTAAAAAAATATTATGAGATCTAGTGATTACCATGTCAATATTATGGTTACAATTGCATCCCTTATCCTATTATATTTAGATAACAAACAAGCTACAATAATCATTTGATAAATTAGAGATCCTTCAATCTTATATTCTAGCCAAATTTCTCTATGAGTATTTTCCATGGAGGCATATCCTTCTCTTGATCCTTAGTACAAGGATTTATTCACCTTCCTTAGGGATGGTACATTGTCTAATTGTCTAAAAAACACTAAACACAAAAACCTTAGGCAATATACTTATAGGTATGTCATTATTGGCAATATCTTATACCATAATTCCTTTGTGGGAATTTTGATTAGGTTCCTAATATTATTCAAATTCCAAGTAGTCATCAAGTAGAACCATTATGGATCATGTGGTGGTCAACTTAGTGATTTTACCATCATCAAAAAACTCCTATGGATGGTTTATTATTGACCCTCCATAAAAAATGGATATTATCACTATTTTAAAAGGTGTGATAAGTGTTAAAAGCATAATAACCTTATCCATGCTCCATCACAAGATATTCAACCTTTAAATTCTCCTTGGTGTTTTTTAATTTAGGACTTATACATCATTGGGAAGATCAACCTGGTATCATCTAATCTGCATAAGTTCATCATCATGGCTAGTGAGCACTTCATTAAATGCTTCAAAGCTATACCCTTAGTTTTAATGGCTAGAGTCCAAGTCTCCAAGTTTATCCTTAACTAGATCCTTAGCCACTATGGTATTACTTTGGTGTTAATATTTGATAATAAAACAACCTAAAAAATAAGGATGTGTAAATAATTTATTCTATGTATAACATTCATCATAAATAGTCAACATTTTATAATCCTCAAGGTAATAGCCAAGCTAAAGCTTCTAAAAAGACTCTTATCAATATCCTTAAGAAGCTCATTAGTAAAATTAGTCAATACTGACATATTTAGTCCTATCTTACCTTGTGGGCCTATCACATAAGTGTGACACCCTATGCTTTGGTTTATGAAACTAAAACCATATTTCCTTTTGAGCTTAAGGTGCCTTACACATTTTGTTGTAGGATTCCTCTATCTAAGATGAATATTGTCTCTTCCGTACAAGATAGTTGGAAATACTTAATGAAAATTGGATCCATGCCCTAAATAACCTATGCATCTACAAACAAAGGATTAAACATGCCTATAACAGAAATGTGCAATCTTGCTTCTTCAAGGTTGATAATCTCGTTCTTAAAGAGAAATAAAAGAACACCATTTCCAAAACTAATTTCAAAGGTAAGTTTGAGCCTTATTTTCTAGGTCCATTCATCATAATCTCCAAGTTATGTTCAATTGCTTACCACCTTGCCATGCTTAAAATAAAATAGCTTAAATAACCAATGAACATAATTCATCATAAAATGTATTATATTTGAGTTTGCATTGGCTACCTATTCTATTAGTTGTCTATCATTGCTTGCTTACATATTGCTTGATTTCATATATTCCTATATGCATGTACTATATTTAGATTATCTATGATACATGTATGCATTGAAGAACACATGTTTATACTGAGAGGGGGGTGAATAGTATAAGATCAACTTTTACTTTTCTTTCCCAAAAAATATTATCCAATATTATTAATGGAAATATAAATAGCAGTAATCAAAGCAATGCACAAATCATCACACACAAGAGATACATAAATTTAACATGGTTCACCCAATGTGGGCCACTCCATGGAGAAAATATTTGTTCTAAATTTTCTCAAGACAATGTTTATGGAATTTTATCCAAAGGAGACACCAATCCCGTATGCTCTGATTTGTGGATCTCTCTCCATAGGAGAACTCTATACCCTTTGCTCTAGTTTGTAGAACTTTATCTAGTAGAACTCTATCTCCTCAATTGGTTCATGAATATCTCTCCATAGAAGAACTCTATCTCCCCAATTGGTTCACGGATCTTACTCCATAGAATAACTCTTTCCCCTTGCCATGGTTTGTGGATATCTCTCCATAGGAGAACTCTTTCCCCTTACTCTGGTTCATGGATATCTATCCACAGGAGAACTCTATCCCCTTGCTCTAGCTTGTGGATATCTATCCATAGGAGAACTCTATCTCCTCTGCTTTGGTTGGTGAAGTTATAGAAGACTTATTCCCCCACTACTCTAGCTTGTGGATATATCTCCACAGGAGGCATCTATCCTCTTTGCTCTATCACCTTCAAATGCTACTCTCAAATTTGTCTCAAATATGCACTAAAATCTATCCCAAGTCTAGCACAAATTTGATCTACCTCTGCTCAAAAATATGCACCAAAATCTATCCCAAGTCTAGCACAAATCTACTCAAAATCTACTCACAAATATGCACTAAAATTTATCCCAATCCTTAATACAAATCTTGAACAAATCAGGAATAAAATATGCTCTCAATTCTATTTCAAGTCTTCACAATACTTACTCAAATCTGCCTTCAAGCCTTCTCAAAAGACTTGTTCAAATCTACCTTCAAGCATTCTCAAAAGACTTGTTAAAATCTCCCTTCAATCCTTCTCAAAATACTTGTTCAAATATTCCTTCAAGCCTTCTCAAAATACTTGTTCAAATCTGCCTTCAAGCCTTCTCAAAATACTTGCTCAAATTTACCTTTAATGCTACTCACAAAACCTACTCAAATAACTCTGAATCTTGCATACAAAACACAACTTACATCTCTTTCAAAAATCTTTCTTCACACAAATAAATTCTACTTGGAATTCATTTAACCTCTGGAACATATAGAGAATGATATGCACTTTCCAATAGATCAATATGTTATACTCAATCATTAAGTCTTTCACTTTCACATGTCTCACATTTATTACTCTTTAAAGGTAATTCTAGTCTAGCACATGACACCTAACATTTTGATGCACACACTTGCTTCACAAATATGATTTCTAATGCTTGCACATTCTCATTCAATATCACTCAAAAACAATACCCAAAATCTTCACACATTCATTCAAATAACGGAGCACAGTTTGCTCACAAACCCTAACATAAGTGTTTCCAATTTATTTGAACAAAGATGTACAATGTAGGTCTCAAATCCTAACTCAAATATTTTCAATAATGCTTATCATACAACCCTTTTATCCCCACCTTATGTTCTAGAAACACTTACTCAACCAAACATCTAAAAAAAAGAATTATGTGCTCACACCTCTTAATTTGCTCTTATGAAGATATATCTTCATAACCTGTCTCACAAATAACCGATTTTTCTAATGCCACTTCAAGGGTTAGATTGCAAGATACTTTCTCAAAATAATTTTCACCTCCTAAAATGCTAAATGAAATTTGAATTTGATATTTGATCACACTTCTTTTGTTTTCAAAGATAATGCATTAAAATACAATAAAACCTCTCAAAATTCCTTTTCATAATGCAAGAAATACAATAAAATTATCAAGCCACTTTTACACCTTATTACTCCTAATCTTGCAAAATAATGTTCAATCCAACAAAGCCACAAATTACACATAAATTTTTCATTTACACCTTATACCTCCTTCTTGATACAAATGAATTAAAGCACTTCAAATTTCCAAAAATACCATTAAAGCATCACTTTATCTCATACCTTATAGCATTAACAAGAACTCCACTTCATATTTTTATTCAAAAATTAAACCATCACTTTTCAACCCTTTTAATTAAAAATTAAAAGCAAAAATTATTTCTCCTTATGTCTCCCTAAACAAGCATGTGGCACATACCTTTGACTTGGGCACAAAATAATTTTTCAAAAATTATGCCCTTGCTACTACCTACCGCCACAATTCGAACCTATGCTTCCTGTTGGCCAATACCTTAGCCACCATCTAGGCCACCGCATGGGCTAGCTGCCCACACAACACCAAAAGGTGCTCATTGTCCTTTATACCCAAACTCTACCACAAATCAAGAGGTTTTCCAAACAAAACTTTATCACCTTGCTACCATCGCATCTCAAACTCGATACCGCTCTTCTATCACGTCCTAGCACTACGGGTTTTGTTGTTTGGGATACCTACCTATATGGAACCAAATATTGATCCCCTTATTATTAAACGCTCTGCCTCGATATGTAAAAACATCTTGTTATCTTCTCCTTCTCTACCGCAAATCGAACAAACTTAGGTGCATCTGTTTTTCATTAATTTCTCCACCTTGGCTTAGCATTATATATAATAAATTTGACATGGTCCTTGACATCGGTGCATTTGATTTTCAAACAAAATTTTGGTGCTCGATTTGATTTTTTAATTATTATAATTATTTAAATCCTCAAGGATTTAAATATTATAATTTTTCCTTTGGACCTTTTCTTAGGATAAAAACTTTGCCACCATAAATCATTTTTTCTTTTTCTTTTGCAAATGCCACCATGGTAAAACCATTTAACCTTTATTTTCCTTGACATAAATGACAACCAATGTCATTAAATTATGCCATTAATTCTTTGACATCAATGACAACAATATACTCAAAATTTCCAATATGCATGTGCTTTCATATTAAGTCAATGATCTATAATGATATGTAAATGATGATTTTACTCAAGATATTTCATTGCACTTGGTTACTGATGTGAGTGGATCCTCCTAGCCCCATATTTGTAAATAAAACTAGGTTTCATGTAATCATCTATCTCTATCATCAATATTTCTAATTTAATCTAGCTTGTGTTAAACTATATCATCAAGTCGTCTAAATTATCAATCAAATTATCTTGCCACATGATGAATATTACAAAAATAGGAAGTATTGATGAAAAAAATAAATCAAATTATCTTATCTAATCAATCACTATATGATGAATATTGAAAATTTTGTAGGTACTAATGACAATATCAAAATTATAATCCATCATTTTCAATGTATCACCTTGTGTGGGGGTAACTAATCAATAGCAAACATGTCTTCCCAATTGGAAGTATTTTTTTTTGCTACACCAATCAATCACAAGTCCTCTATGAGACTTATCTATGATGCAAATTAGTCTAAGCAAATTTCCTATAGACAAGGCTAAATAAAAAGTTCCATGGGCAAGTAAAAGTTACTTTAGACATTTTTTAAAATGAAAATCATTTACTTTTTATATTTATACATATCTTTGCATCATAGTAGCTATATAGAAGTCCTCATAGGCAAACCTCAAAGGTAATAAAATTCCCCTTGGCCAATTCTAAAAGCTAACAAAAGACCTTGTAGGAAGTCAAAACCTAACTGAAGTCCTCTTGGGTAAACATATATGTATATAGATACATATATATTTGTTTTTTTTTTTGTATATAACTATACTATAGCAGCACCCCCTTGGGAACATCATGCATCATGAATCTTTAATCATGCACATCTCCTCTTACATATTTCATAATTTTAACCATTTAAAATATTTTAATTAACTATACACTATCAACATATAACAAACTACCTTAATTATAAATCATACACCTCTAATACTAAATACATCACCTCCTAAATCAATCATATAATCAATAATATCATCATCATAAATCATTGAAGTAATTAAATCAAACATTCATAATCATAAGCACATCATAATATCTCATCACATAACACAACAACACTCAATCCAAATTACTAATAATATATAATATATCAAAAATTGTCATTTGTATGATATCCTAATACAATAATACAAATAAGTATACTATGCTAATGTACAATCAATCCTTTTGCTTCAAAATGAGGATAGATAGCTCGAAACTTAGCCCTAGCTAGCTTTGTAAGCCTATATCAAGTGCTTTCCCTCCTTCTCCTACATCAAAATGACAAATTACCTGAGATCACCTAGAGACCATATGGCCCCCATGGCTATTACAATAACATTATTGTGAAGAAAATTCAAAATTGGGTGGTAACCCACTAGGGGGACTTATTTGAAGATACAATGCAAGTAGCTTTGAGGAAAGGGGAATCTCTAGGGACCATATGGTAGGACTTTTTAGATAGCAAGAAACCTACTCAAATAGAGATGGTGGGAAACTACCCTATCAAATTTAAAATGTTAAGGAATACTACAGTTGAATTAGCTACCCATTTAATCTTGGAAATACACCCTAAATAATGCAAATATGCTATATTGGAGATCATCAATCAAGATCCTAAGTAGATATAAGTGTTTATGGAAGTGACAAGTCTCGTAGGAGCAAAAAAAAAGGACCATTTGATCACTCAATCTTCCCATAACACTTAGTCATAATAAAGGGTAAAGAAATTATTATTGCTTTCTCAGCACAGGTATAGACCACACCTCACGAGCTTGCTAAATCATTGATAGCTCCCAAGAAAAGGCTTGATCTAGTATTAAACCGTCCTCAAGTAATCCCCATCAACATAGTGATAGACAAAGAGGAATCTAAGATTTTCTTGATAGTTCCAAAGAGGATCCAAAAAGAAGGGGGATTATCCAATTTACTCAAGGGATATTGGATCAAGTTTGCTTCTCCTCCAAGCTCACCAAGAAGCAAAAATCTAAGGTTGGGTACCCTTCCTTCCTTAGTAACCCATGAAAGCCTCACCTTGGCACAAGTAGAAGAAGAGGCTATGCATTTTGATCCTAAAGAAGAGATACATATGCATGCCATAGAATAAGAGAAAGATCCAAAAGAGACTCAATACAAAATGGAAGAGCTAGATAGCCAATACACTCAAATATTAGTTGAGCCCCTTATAATAGTAGAACCAACAATATCAATGGCTCAAGTTACATCCCTTCAAATGAATAAGACAACAAGGGAAGCAATAGTTCAATACCAGGAAAATCCTCTGGTCTTAGCAAGGGCTTAGGTTCAATCTAATCTGGCCATGGTAGAGAGCATCTATAAAAGCAAGTAAGCTTTGGCTACTAAAACACACCAGCTACAAACTAAAAATAAGAAGTTATACATAAAAGTAGATAGCCTAAGATAACAAATGTTAAATTCCTAGGCTACAGCCTCAAGAATAGAACCTTAGATCATCATAAAAAGCATTTATTACTCTAATATATCTAAATACAAAAGAGAAATGTAAAATAAAATTTAAAATAAGTTAGAGGACCTAAAGGGGGTATTCTACAACATTGTCTTAGTCAAGATTTATGCAAATAACCTGAAGCATCTCTTGGAGCAGATAGAAGAAATGGTGAATAAAATATATCCTACTTTTTGAATGTTTGAAGAATACTGTAAATATATAAATTAAGGATAAATAGTGATGGATGATGGCCCCACATTTTTTATGCAGAAGAATTTATAAATATCTCAATATTTCTAAGAGATAAGCTAGGCTAGAAAAGTTGGATGAAAAAGGTGACTGAATGGGAAGAGGAGATAAATGATGAGCTATCTGAAGTAGGATTCCCTCTAGAAGAATACCTACAAGTGGTCAATGTCGAAGATCTGATCCTAAACATAATACAATACTGACTATGATTCTGATAATAAGAAATAATTGGCCAGGCAGGCTAACTTTCTTGTATAAATAGTTGATCGCTTGTGCACATTTTCTCAAGAAAGCAAATAATGGTCAAAAAATCAAAAGAATAAGATCATACAAGATTTAAACATGCTAAAATTTACTATAATTTTTTGTGAAGAATCCTAGAAATATATTGATAGAGATATAAAGGACCTTCAAGTTGAAATAAATAAAGGTAAATATATTAGAAAAACTAGCTTTAAAATTTCTATGGCCACAAATTCCTAGGAAAATAACATAGAGGTGAGGCAGAGCTCAAAACAGGACAAAACTGAAGAGACTAGCTAGAATAGTGTTGAACCCACCATAGAGGAACATAACTACCTAGGGACAAGTCAGCCATGAAACATAAATTTTTGATAGTTGTACTCCATTTTGAAGATCTAGGATCTAAGAGCAGTAAAATATTAAATTTGAAAATAATATAGCTTAGGATAACTATAATTTTATTGTAGCACATCCAGCTAATCAAAGGCAAATTTTGATGATAGATGGAGGGCTCAAATGAAGGTAGTTGTAACAAAAATAGGGCACCCAAAAGTTATAAAAGGTACTGTTATAGCCAAGAAATAGATCACGTTTTCTCCATAGCTATTTTTGCCAAAGGTATACTAAGAGTACCCTTGCCTTTGTTAACTATATTTCTTTTTGTCTTATTTTCCATCTCCCATTCCTTCCCTTGATTATGCAGGTCTTGTTAAGGATAAACCAATTAGCTAAGATCATTTCCAATGATTAGATTGGAAGCTTGAATATTCTTTGTCACTATTATTAGGGTGAAGAATTAATTTCCTATGTTACATCATTTGAATAGAGATAACCCTTTGTATTTGTTCATAGATATCTAAGCACTTTTCCAGACTCTAAATTGTAATATCTTGAAAGAAATTAATACAAATCCAACTTCCTCCTGGATATTTCTTTGGCTCAATTGTGTATTTGTTGTCACATTTGTATGTTACATTATTTGAATGTATGAATGTAATTTTCTCTCATTGTGTGTCTTAATTACATAAATTACATTATTTGAATGAATCTAATTAACCTAGTTATTTATTTCCCCTTATTTCTTTCTCATTAAAGGTTTTAAAACTCTACTATAGTTAAGAATGAATAAGGCACCAGTCATATGTTAAGGCACAATTAAAAATTTATTGCAAATATTGGTCAATGAACATCAACTTTTACACTTTTTATTTGTATGAACATGAACATATAAAGAAATATTTTAAGCTCACTTCAAGGTTATCCTAAACCAATTCGATCTATCTAGAGTCCCTTTGATAATATGTTTTTGAATTAAAGTGGCAGATCCACAAGTCTATAATATTGCTTGTGATCAAGAAGTATCTTGTGGTGTGACTCATATAAGGGACACAAGATAATTCTACAATAGATTGTTTAAGCCCTACTTGATTTCTTGGCCTAAAATATTTCTATCTAAAGATGGTAAGAAAATAAATTTTATGCCCTTATCCTCTACTTATTTTAAATCCTTGATAAAAATAGGTTGTATAGTGCCCCTTAGATTTATTACCCTTCTCTCTTCCTCCTTCTGATCATAATATTTCTCCTCCCTTACCAAATTAATCGACCAACACCACCCTCTTGCAATACCCTCTTAGAACCATAACCTATCAAGTCCTCCATATAGGTGCCTGGTCCAAGATAAGACGATATAACAAGTTTATTATTAACAAAGTTCAATCCTCCATACCCAAAAAATGGCAAGATTAGCTTTGGGATTTGATGGATACATGATAAAATACCTCCAAACACTTTTTTAATCAAAGGAATGGCCTTCATTCCCTCATCTAAAACTTCCTTATTGCAATCACTCAAAACCAACACTTTCTCCTTCATATGGATATTGCTGACTAGAAGCCTTTATTTAAGTGGTTTAGAAGTCTTGACTAGGCCCTCCTCTACACATGATTTGGTTGTTTCTACCTTCTCTAATTTTTTTAAATTAGAAGAACCTCCAACTTCCTTTCGTACAATCCTTTGCCTTTTGCTATCTTCCAGTTCACAATATACCTTGAGATGACCATAATGATGGTAATTACTACATTAAAATGACACTCTGATGTAGTAAATATTCTATAAATATATCCAATTTCCTAACACTATCTCCATATTATTTGGCAACCTTAAAATTAGGTCAAGTTCCACTAAAATATAAGCTACATCTATTTGGATACCACTTAAATTTTCTATGTCAACTCTAAGGAAACCTCCCAAGGATTTCCTAATATTATAAAGCTTGACCTAGATAGTAGGGTTATGCATAAGGGGTCGGACCCAAAATATACTTGTAAAAAATTGGTGAATATGTTTTGAAACCTTGGCAAATCCTGGCCAACTTCATGTAGGAGGAAATGGTGAATTACCTTATTTTTCAAAAAAAATGTAAAAAATTAGTGAATTTGAAAGTCCTAGCCATACCAGGTGGAAAACAAAATCTAGCCATGGGTCAGTATAAAATATGGTTTGATCTCAAACCAGGTAAAAAACATGGTCCGTTCTCAGACTAGGTGCAAAATATAGTTTGAAAACAGATTGAGTGTAGAAAATGGTTCGATCTTAGACTAGGGTGCAGAAATGGTTCGGTAAAGGATCGGGTGCAGAAATTGGTTTGATCTTCGATCAAGTATAAAATATGATCCGATTTCATTTTGTATGTAGAATATGGTTTTATCATAGATCATATGGATAACATGGTTCGATCTCATACCAAACGTAGAATATGGTCCAATCACGAACTAGATGTAGAACATGGTTCGATATCAGATTGGGTGCAAAAATTAGTCTATTCTCATACCGGGTGTAGAAAATAGTTTGGTCTTGAAGTGGGTACAAAATAAGGTCTGGTCTCAGTCTGAATGTAGAATATGGTTCAATCTCAAACCGGATGCAGAATATGATCCAATCTCATATCGGGTATAGAAACTAGTTCGATCTCAGGCTAGGTGTAGAAACTGGTCTGGTCTTAGATCGAGTACAAAAATTGGTCCATTCTTGAGCTAAATGTAGAGCAAGGTTCAACATTGGACCAAGTGCAAAATAATTTTTGGACTTGGATAGGGTGTAAAACAAGGTCCAACTTTGAACCAGATGCAGATAGTGGTCTAACATTAGGTTGAATGCATAACAAGGTTTGACTTCGGATCGAGTGCAAATAAAGGTCTAACCTTAAACCAAATGTAGTCAATGGTTTGGCCTTGGATAGGGTGAAAAATTAGGTCTATCTTTGGACCAGCTGAAGATAATGATCCAACCTTAGACTGAATGTAGAACAAGGTCTAGCTTCGAACTATGTGCAAAAAATAGTCCATCCTTGGATCAGGTGCTAAACATGGTCTAGTCTCAAAACTATTCCCCAATGAACTAGATTCCATGTGTATCATGATTGATTACCCATATTACATGTCCAATACCATGTTGCCACGTGTCAACCCCATCCATTCTCTCTATAAAAGGGCATCAACTATCAATTTTTTAGTTTTATTTTTTGTAACTACACCCAAATAGAGTCAACCATTACCCAAAAACCTTCCCAATCCAACTTATCCTTCATACAACTTCTAGAAATGGCCACCCCTTCCACCCCTACTGAAAAATTCAAGAACATTTCTTGCACTAAAATTTTAGATTTGTTAACAACCATTGGTTCAGACTTTTTGTCGGTAAAAGATGCAAGTTTCACAAATGTGCTTTCTATACCTAATTTTAAAACTAATAAAGTCCTCTTTCATACTATCATAACCACTTAAGACCATGACCATGCCATATTCAACATGCAATTACAAAATAGAAAATTATCATTCACAATCATGCCTACATACATTTAGATATTAATAGATCTTACTTTCAGGGATTGTCCTCTAGTGTCAACAAAGCTTACATTGATTGTGGATGATAGATCATACCTCAAGACAACATATCATATCGATACATAATTGTTGTAAGGTATAATTCTTGTTACTTAAATTCTATTAATTTTCAAATTTGTAAATTGTTATCTATTTTTTTTTGCAACTTTTATTGTTAAATCAAAAATAGGGTTAACAATCATATATGTTCAACATCCAAATTTGAAGGCCATTATTGAGTTCTTCCAGGAAATATCAATTCTTCTTGGAAGATCAAAAATTCCTTATTAGGAACTGGCCTATGTTGTTCACTATGAGAAGCATGAGAAGTTTGATTGGTGCACGTATATTTCATATCTAATCAGAGTAGGGTTACATGGCATGCAATTGCAAACCAACAAGATACAACCCATTGTGGGTACCATTAATTACATTTTATCACTCTATTATGAAAGTTTTCATAATTTACAAAATACTCTTGTACCAAATGTAGTGCATGCACCACTACAAACCATTGCCTTGACACCCCAAGAATTGAAGGTAACAAGTCCATATTTAGCCATCAAATAGTATTTTATATTTTAGCAAATTTTCATTTTTCAATTTGTCTTTTCATCTAACTGCATAGTAGGGTAGCCACTACAAGTATTAAACAAGATGTTGTCTTGAGGGGTCATAGGAAAAAAAAAATCGATTATTCTAAAGATACTAAATCACAAGTGTCACCATTGTAGAGACTGTAAAAATATTTGAGGCAAGCTGCTTCTCCTAGGGGTTCTTGTACACATAGGTTTGCACAAAATGTGTAGGTTGAATCTAGTGTAGCCAGCCCCAACCCCATCGGCACCAAATTCAACAAATTTCATCATCCTTAGGTAAATCAATGTGTATTTACTTTGAATTAAGATTTTTTTCTATTTTATTTTTTGAATAATTCTAGCAATGTTTTTTAAACTATTTTCAAGAACCTCTCAACTACAACCTATGAAAATGAGATGCCATATGCCACCACCACTTCCACCATAGCAACAATAGCCATCGCTTTCACCATAGCAATGATAGCATATGCAAATGAGAGGTTGGAGGTGGAAAACAACTTTTTCACAGAGATCACAGGGGGTAGAACCAAGTTCTAGGTATGGGTTCTCGTCTTTTACATTTAACACTTCACATGCACTAGAAGTTTCAACCACAAGATTAGATAATATCCAACTTGATGATGATTTTTTATTGTAAGGCAACATTTTAGGCTTTAAGGTAATATATGTGCTTAAATATCCATAGGGTGAAGAACAACAAATAGAATCCCCTATAGCTGAGTGAACATCATTACCATCTTCTAAAGGAAACAACTCTCATACTCAAACTAAGGATGACATTGTAAATTTTGATGAAAATATTTTAATGGTTGAAAATACTAAAGCAACCGTAAAACAAGTTGTGCTTAGAGATTTGGAAGTGATGAAGGATTGGGAATATTGGTCCAAGGTCCTTATAAAGGAAATTAATGCCTAGTATAAGAATTTTTTAAAAAGAGAATCACTTTTTTCTTTGGTTTAGTATGAACTAGAAAAGCTTGGTGGCCTGCTAGATCAGATCACATCAAGATCAATTAAGTCATCTGTTGTGTATGATTATGATTTTTTAAATATTATGGTTAATAGATTAGAGAATATTAATGTGGAATCCCAAGATTTTTATGACCAATGGGCTTTTGATAAGAAAAAATTTGCACTTGCCGAGGCTGCAAGGGAAGTGACTGAGGTAAGAAAATATTTTTTATGTTTAAATTTTCTCTTGTAGTGAAATTTTGATATTTTATAAAAAACAGTTGAAAAAAATCATATAACTCTTTTGAATTATGTATTTCTTTTTGCATATAAATTTTGATAAGAGCATGGATGTTAATATCAATGTTGCGAAGTCATTTTTAAAAAATGCAATGGAAAGAAGAAAAAAATGTAATCAAAAGTTGTGGATAATAATCATTTAAGAAGATATATAAGGGAAAAACTCAATGAATATCTAAACCTTGTACTATAGCAGTAGAAAGTGAAAGAAACACTTCCCACAGTACTCGAATATTGAAACCAAGAAGAAGCTGCATTGGTTGGGGGTATTGAGAATGTACAGGAAAACCTAGTCGAATTTGGAGCACTATCAGCATATGGTGTCAAGGAAGGAGATAAAGGAAAAAAATGGTAACCACAAGCAAAATTGAAGCAGCAAACCCCCAATCACATATTTAGCAAAATGTAAAATATTTTTAAGTTGACTGTAGTAAAAAATATTGTACAATGTAATATATTTCTATTTGAATTAATGAAAAAACATTTACTAATTTTGTGTCTTCCATCATTGAAAGGTTGTTTGCATTTTTAATATTTGTGTTGCTTTTTAGTTTATGTCTATCCAATATTATTTACTATGTTCATCTCAAACAATAAAAAAAATATCATTGTTTGTTAATAGTTATTTACAAAGTAAAACAAAACAATACCAATATTCATACATTAACAATACTATGATATAAAAATAATGATTTATCAATGAAGGCAGTTGAGACACTATGATATAAAACAAACAATTTATGAATAATTTGTTTTTAGAAATCTTATAAATCTAAAATAATATTGTGAAATATGATAACAAAGAAATTCAAATTTATCATTGTTGTGAAATATTGGAACAATTACATTTTAGGTAGCTAAAACAAGCACTTGTCAGCATATTCAAAATCACAATCACTATTAAGCATAATGGATATATGGGTCTCCTTCATACGATTACTTAAAACATCATTATCATCCTTATCGTTCGTATTCATGGTACCCCTTCTACCTGTAAGGGATTTCTAGTATGCCAATACTCTATCATAAGGAATTTTGTCCAACTGATATGATGACACATAAATTAAAAAAAAAACATTCTAAATCTTTGTCCAGCCTCTCATTATCCTCCTTAGATTTGACGAAATATAGTGCACTGAAAACCCTTTCATCTTCCACATATCCCAAAATTATTGCCTAACATAATTCATATAAACAGAAGTATTCACTAATCGTATCTTGTAAGACACTACTTGTATACAATTTTTACCACAAACGTGCAATAAAACCAGTCTCATTGATGTTACTCAAAAGTGATGTTTTCCAACCATTGTTCTTTCAAAATGAGATAATTGTTATTTTAAAAGATCTTTTTTGAGAATACCTTTGATTTCAACATCATTAACTTCCACACTTTTATTGAAATGCTTAATAAATACGCCCCATATATTTAATAAAAAACTCATGTGTAGAATTGTAGTCAATACAAGGACCCCAAAATAAAGGGTTAACCACACCTACGACCTCAAGAAACTCATATTTTTGAAATTGATCTCTTATCTCACTTATCAATGATTTTGCTATTTTTAACAATTTTGTCTTAGTATTGTGTAAAACAACTTCAAATCTATTGTGTTACACAAACTTGTTCAACATCGTCTGTAACTATACTTGACTACCTTTCATAACAATATAGAGGTATCATATTTCCATGAATATTAATACAAAGATGATCATTGATGTCAAAATTTAAAAAGCTTTTTGGATTTTTCACGTTTGTCAATGTATTCCAACTATTAAACAAGGGATCTGTAAAGTCTATTTTGGACACATAACTTGTCAATAATCACACATAAACCCCATAATCCTCATGAAATCAATGATATATATGGATCTCTCTTGTGTAATTTTAATCAATCTGTTCATTTCTTGTAACATTGGAAGAATACCACATAATGTTAAAAGGGTTTCCAAGTCATTCAAACAGAACAACAAATATTTTGCCTTATCAACTACCCTACGATTTGCATATATAAAACCTGTTAAAGATTTATATTCTGTAAAAACTTTGTGTGTAGGTTGATACAGTGAAATACACCTTGTATCCACATCTTTTAACAATTTTTTTCCTTCTATAAATTCTAGTGCAAACTATAAACTTTTTGGACTGCAATAAAAATAAGAATGTATTTCATGAATGAGGTTTTTAACTCTTGCAACATTTTCAAAAGTGATCGTAATTTTGTATGCAATATTCACTCTATAAGTCATTCATTGAATGGGTATCATGTATGGGGTAATTGAGGTTTAGATTCAAACACAAAGACCATTCATGTACCCTTACATTATAGCAGCACCATCAACTCCAATGCATATTAAATTTGTGGCTATGTCTATATTATTCATTCCCACAATATCCTTTAAACTAGTTACAACAACATTATAGATATTTTCTACATTTGAACTTTCCACCATCTTATGTAATCCTAGTAAACTAGGTTGCCTTACATCATTTTAAAATATATACACATGCATGCAAATCTAGGATGTGTTATCCACAACTGTCACCTCATCAATAGAAAGTGAAATGAATTTTATCAGTTGTACTTTCTCCCTCAAGTCATCCTTATCAACTAATGATAGATATTTTGCTATTTTCCAACCACTTTTATCTAACCAATGGGAAATAGGAAGGTTTTTCACAACGGCTAGTTGCAAAAGATGCTTATAATGAATAACATTGGATATGGGTCTACCCTTTTTTAGAATACTATATACAACAACAAACTACAAACATTTCGAAACTAAAATGGTCTTATGAATTTTATAAATTTGGGCTTCGATCGTTTCACCTTTCTTAACAAGAGATTGTTGGTGTTTCAAGTGATTGTCATATTTATTGCATATCTAACATGCCTACATTCTAATGCATCCTTCCACTGAACTTATTTATTAATTTTACCATCACTTCTTGTAACTTTTACATAAGCTTTGCTAGCATGTTTTTCTATTGTATCTATGTTATTTTATAGCATGTGATCCTTACCTAGTTTCCAACTGTAAATTTTGCATCTACATACTTTTAGATTGACTTTGTTGTCCTTAGTCAAAACTGGCTCTATAAAGGAAAATTTTTCTGCCCATTCAACCTTAAATGCCCTTCCAATAGCCCAATTAGATGACTTTCTCTTTTTAGTATTTTTGTTTGAATATTCATAAAAAGTTTGTAATCTATTTGATTTATTGCTTTCATTTTCAATGGGCATGTCATTTTGAGGAATGTCTTCAAGTGTTTGTTGGATGTCAATGTTAAAAATATTCATTAGAAGGCATCTCTTGGCGAGGAATATCTTCAAGTGGAGGTATATTAGGGTCAACAGGGTATTCTGCATAGTAGCATATAATAATATTTTTTTATCATTTTTGCATTTAACTAAAAAAACTTACAAATAAACAAATATTCATATCATCATGCACATACTGAGAATTAACTATTTGGCGAAGAAAGCAATATTTAAAATAATTACAGAATATACAACTAACTGTTTAAAAGCCAAAAATTAGTTGTATCTCGAATTTGCACAGATGTCAATGGCTCATTGAATTTTGACATATGGCTAAAATACTTTAGGATACTCTTTTTAGCAGAATATTTGACCCCCTTCATTTTGTCGCTAGTAGGTGACATTTTACTTGTAAAGAATATTTTTTTCGTTTCAAAAAATTAATAAAATATTGATGAGATATTATTTCTATTAAGCCTAAATATAATATTATAACTACAATAAACAGATGGTTGGTTGGTAGAAAATACATACCTATTTCCTGCCATGCTTTATTGTGATTTTTTTAGTGTATTCCACTACTCCATTTTTTGGTGATAGCACTTGTAACTAATAAGAGCAAAAAACTAATCAATATACAAATTAAAATCAATTTAAAAAAAAACCTATGTATATGAAAAATAATTCAAAATACACATGTGGAAAAATATCATATTATAATGCAAAATTGACTAGAAACAGAGAATCACAATATTTTTAGAGAAACATAGCATCGTAATGTCTTTAGACAACCAAATAATTTACCTATTTATAATATATATATATATATATATATATATATATATATATATATATATATATATATATATATTAAAGCGAAAAACCCCTTACGGGGCCACCTTGGTCTGAGAGACCACGAAAAGGGGATTCTACACCGTCAAAGTCACCCAAGAGTCATGCCCGACCTTGCCCGCACCAACATTATCAATTGGATTTTAGGGTACCCAACTCAACTTTTTGGTAGGGTGGATATTTGAACCTGGGACCTCCCTTGGAGGATTGCCATCTCCTCTCCAATGCACCTACAACACCTGGGTTACCTATTTATAATCTTATAACCTATTTATAATCTTATAACAAAAAAATAGATTTTAATGGAAATAGAGAATCAAAGAGTTTTAACAGAAAGAGAGAAAATAGGAGACATACAGAACATGACAAAATAAAGAAAAACATGGAAAACAGAGCATTGAGCTATTTTCAATAAATGATAGAAAAATAGCAAAAGAAATACTCATAATTAGCTGAAATAAAAATAGATCTTATTACTACAACTAATTCAACTTATATTCACAATGTCTTAAGAGAAATAGATAACCTAGTGTTGAACCCAATCTGACAATCTGTTTGGGCGCAAAAAAATATCTGAAAGATGGTTCATATGTAAAATAGTGTTCAATAATCAATTTGAATTCAAAATAGGGTCCAAATATTAACTTGTGTGCAAAACTAGCTCTGAAAGTCCATATGGATGCATTACAGAGTTTGGATGTCAGTTTGTTTGAAAAATATGCTCTAATAGTCCATATAGAAGCAGAATTGGGTTCAAATGTCAGTTTGTGTGCAAAACAAGGTTTGGATACTGGTTCGGGTGCAGAAAAGGGTTTGAATGATGGTTTAGGTGTATAACAGGATGTGGCTACCATTTAGAGTGTAGAAAAGGTTTCATATGTTGGTTCGGGTGTAGAACTAGGTCTAACTTCTATTTTGGATGCAAAAAAGGGTATGACAGTCAATTTTTTTAGAAAAGAGTTTGATAGTCAGTCTAGTGTAGAATTTTATCCAAAAAACCATTTGAATGCATAATAATATTTGATAGTCCATCTGAATTCAAAATAGGATTCGAATATTAGCCCATGTGCAGAACTAACTCTAAAAGTTTGTTTGAAAGCAAAATTGGGTTTGAATGTTGGTCCATGTGTAGAATGCGGTCCTTCACTCCATTTAAATGCAAAGTAGGGTTTGAATGCCATTCCAAGTGCATAATATAATTTGGCTATCGTTTTGAGTGTAGAAAAGATTCTAGATGTTGGTTTGGGTGCAGAACAAGGTTTGACTTCCATTTTAGATGTATAAATGGATTCGAAAGTTAATCTATTATAGAAAAGAATCCAATAGTTGATCTGGTGCACAAAATGGTTCAGTAGTCTATCTGTTGTAGAAAAGAGTTCCATAGCCGGTCTAGTGCAAAAAAGGGTTTGATAGGTTTTGAATATCATTTTCGATCCAAAATAGAGTCCTGTAGTCAGTTTGGTGTAGAAAAGAGTCTGACAGATATGGGTCTAGTTTCAATCCAAGTAGAGTTTTATTTTGGATTAACTAGTTTTTGCACACAGCCAAAGTTCGATGGAATTTTTTATTTTCTAATAGTTTGAATGTTTTAAATGAAAAAGTATCATTGGCATATTAATTATATATAGTGGTATACTTGGTGAATTTGATGGGATAAGTTAAAAATTTTAATTTAAGGCGAAAAGAGTCCTTGATCTAGGGAGAAGCGATAACGAATTTTTAAATAAAATCCATAATACTATTATCAACACACAACGAACCAACACTAAAAAAAATCCCAAAAATTTTTGGTGAAAGGGCCGACATCCAGGGTCCCCCAAATTTTTCAATTTGCATTTTTGAAAATGCTAATATTCACCCAATTTGTGAATATTCGTCATTGTGCATAACCCTTCTGATAGATTGAGTATTAGTTATCTTAGAGCATGGATAAAACCCAGGATTCCAAAATTTTAGATTTAAAATTTTGATCCCCTAACTCCATTTTCCATTTTTTATGGTTATAGTGTCTTCTTCCCTTTTGAAGACAAAAACCATCCAATCCTTCATCATTGCATGATATATGGGATTATAACATAGAACCTCAAACCAAGTAATCATACAATCCATTACAATACAAAGTAGGTTTGCTCCATAGAGAGGTATCTCATGGAGGGGATAAGAGGTAACAAGAACAAAGAGTGTTGGAGGTGTCAGAAGGTGATGTGATATTCAATGTTATAGAATGCAACTAAACAAATATCCAAAATATGGGAGGTCATCTATTGCAAAGGAAGAGGACCATTGTGTTAGCTAGAGGGCCTTGAAAGTGATAAGTTAAAAGAGTTGTAGAAACACACAAGGGAAATAGCATACCATGGTGGCATATCCTACTATGCAACTATATGCCCACTTGTTGCCCCTACAACTCAGCCATAGAATTTTTTATCACTAGCCTTATAGTCCATCAACCTCATTACACCTAGCATGACCATCACACACTTCATAATAGAGGAATGAACAACCATGGTATATATATGAACTTCCATAATTATGGTTTTATAAAATACCACACCTATGCTTTATGTTTTCTCTAGATGTATATATTTCAAAATTAAACACTAATCAACTTTGAAAGCTTTTTTTCTAATAAAAAGTAATTTTATATTTGAGGTGAATACTTAAGTAATATTATTCTAACTCGTTGCCATAGTCCCATAAAATACTAATAAAATTAAGTTATTTTTAATACTTTAAAATAATAAAATATATTATAAGAAATCATAAGAAACAATTGTAACAAGAATCATCAACCTCCACAAGTCCTTAATTTGGGTAGCAAGAATCTTCAACCTCCGCATCTCAAAAGCAAATTTCTTCATGTAATCCAAAGATCCTACCAATATCTAAGAATTTTATTATGTGATTATCCTCCTATAACATTGTCTTATTGCCTAGATAGAAATAAATTTTATAGCTAAGGATTTTTCTTCATTGTTTGTGCCCTTGCATTTCCCAATAGACCATTGTTCCATCATGATTCTTATAGACTATTCCAATTCTATCTCTACCTAGATTACCTTTTGCATCTCCATTAGTATTAATTTTAATCTAGCCTTCCAAGGGTATTTTCCAACTAGCTTTGTCCTACCCCTCTTGCACTTTAGCTTCATTATCCATCATTTCTATATCAACCTGAGTTTCTTGTTTAGCATATACTACCACAATTTTTGCTATTTTGTTCCAAATGACCTACCAAATACCATCCAATTATGAAAAGGTTTCTCTAATAATTCTACCATTTCTATTCAACCACACTTTCCACCAAATAAAATTTAATCCAAGCTTCCACCCAATATGAAGATCTTTATATTTAAATATACCCCTTCTCCATATTTCTCAAATATTAATCTAGTTCAAATCACCATTGACTCATATTTTATAAGCTAAAAACCATTGCTTCCAAATATGGCATGTGAATGGGCATTCAAACATCAAGTGGTTAGATGTTTCTTCACTTTTATAGCATAAAACACATTGGGATCGACCAATGATTCTTCTACATCTCATATTATCAAAAGTAAGAATTCCTTGATGCATTAATTGCCAGGCAAATAAGTTTACTTTCATCCAACCCTTGGACTACTAAATATTTCTCTAATCATGACAAGGAGGTTTTAGAAATATCTTATCATATTCGTCCTTTACTATGTAGACTCCAAAGCTCACATAACCCTTGGACTACTAAATATTTAGAGCTTGCCACACTAGGAACCCATTACCATCCAAATATAAATGACTCACCTCATTTGGGTTCACATAACCCAAATATTTACTAGTTAAATATTTACTAATTAAAGAATTTGGTTGGGAGATCCACCTCTAGTAAAGCTTTCTAGCCAAAGCTTTATTATTTACGACTGGTCTCCTTAGTCCCAAACCTCCCTTTGCCTTGGGCTGGCTTACTTTATACCCACTTACTAATGCCCTTTTCCTCTCTCCTTTTATTCCTTCCCATAGAAATTTTCTAGCCATCTTGTCCAATTATTTCCATATGGTATGTGGGGCAACAAGGATAGAATATTTATAAATTGGCATGGATCGAATGATATATTACAAAAATGTTAATATACCTCCAAATATTAACCATTTGTGAGACCAATGGTTAATTATTTCTTTGATACAATTCAAAATATTCCTCCACCTCCAAATAGCTATCTTTAATTTTTTAAATGCAAAGGGGCCCCGAAATAGACTACTAGGAGAGAAGTCCACATGAATCCTAAGATCTCTAAAATTTTATCCTAAAAAATTAAATAGAGATTAAAGAATACCACTTTGGATTTCTTATCATTGATGACTTGGTTTGTATCCCTAATGTAAATAATAAAGAGTATCTCTGATCGTTCTTTCTAACCTAATATTGACCACTCCCACCAATCATGTTTCGTCCATAAATCGTAGGTGAGTCAAAACCTCCTCACCCACCTTAATGCTTGTTCACAAACCTTTTTGTCTTCTACTCAATATGAGTATACCCCAACCTTTATCCAATACAATAAAAAGATAAAGGGAACAAGGATCTACCTAACGAAGGCCTCAAGTTGCTCCAAATGGTTGCAAGGGAAAATAATTAATTAACATTGAGTATGTCAAAGTAGAGACATAGCTCATGACCTATTCTATCCAATTTGGAGAGAAACTAAAGGTTGTTATCATTCTTGATAAGAATATGCACTCCACTCTATCATAATCCTTTGACATATCCAATTTTATGAACATTCCTTGATTGTCAGATTTTAAGCTAGAACCACACCTTACAAGATCTGCCTTCCCTCTACAAGACCCCCTTGCTCTAAGGAGATAATACTATCTAATTGCTTAGACATTACCTTCATGATTATTTTATACATGACATTGCATAAGGTAATAGGTCTATAGTAAAAAATATGCTCCCCCTCCTCTCCTTTTATAATTAAGGCAATGAATGTATGATTTAATGCTTTAAGCATTCTTTTATTGCATGTGGACTCCTCTATAACAACCATTACATTCTCCTCCAAGATCTCCTTGAAGGTCTAAAAAAATCAATTGGAAAGCCATCTAGACATGATTTTTTTCCATATTCTTTCCAAAGACTACCTTATTTAGATCCTATCTATAAATGTATTTAAGTAGGTACTAATTGTGTTCTTTAAAAATAATACAGGGTATGACAACAAGAACTTCTTTCTAAGCCTCTTCATATTGCACCATACCTTCCTTAAACAATTTAGAAAAATAATTCATTGAATAATAATGCATACCTAGGATTATATCAAAGAAGTGCCCATTTTTATCTTAAATAGCTTCCATCTTGTTTCTCTATCTTCTAGCACAAGCAATACAATGGAAATTTTTGGTGTTTCTATCATCTTCTAATAACCAAGTCATTCTTGCTTTTTATTTCTAGTAGATCTCCTCTTGGTTGTCAATGTCTTCAACCACTTTATGCAATTCATCATCCTTTTCTTTGATTTTCCTTATAATTGTTCCTTCCCTAAATATTTTTTGCACCTCATGCCATCTAGCCACCAATGAATCTCTTTGGGCTTGAAAGTCTAACATGTTAGCTTGCTTCCATTTTTTCAATTGATCATTGGCATAATGAAGTTGCTTGTGGAATCTAAAAATTGTTGTTTCATATATGTGTCATCCCTCTTTCCACCATTATGGTATTTTATTCCAAATTTCCTCCTTTTGTCACCAAAATTTTTCAAATATAAATAGTTTGTGATGCTACCCTATCTTGATCTCTCCTTCCAACAAAATGGGAAAGTGATTCAAAACTAAACACTTTAAAATCTAACATTTTAGATTCCATTTTATAAATTCCTCCTCTAAAACCAAAAAGTGGCCTAAATTCATCTTCCTTATATGTGGTTCCTTCCTCTTATTAGTCTAAGTATATTTGGTTCTAGTACATCTAATATCCATCAAGTGTAATGCATGGACCTAGACAATCATAAGTCGATCCCTTGGGTCTTAAATTGGGTTTCCCCCTTCTTGATATTTGGATGATAATTTAGCATTAAAATTCTCATCAGCAATCCATCAAACTCCTCCCTCAAGACTCTCATATTATGAACCACTTTTCATTAACAAATCTAACCATATAGGTTTTGAGCCCCATAGAAATTTGTGATTAAAACTTGCTCAATTATCACATTATTCCTAAAATGTGATGTGAAGATGCCCTCCAAGCTATATGTTTTACTGTTGTCCATTCAAGGGATTTTCAAAAGGTAACTATATCCCTTGAGGCCCCTTGAGTAGCCACTTCCATATGACCAATACCCCTCCAAAGTCTATTTATTATTTTATACATGAGCTCCAATGATATTTTTGTTTCCTGGATAAGCAAAAAAAATGTTTTGCTTTTTTGTAAGAGACTTTGAACAACATATTGATGTATTTTGTTGTTTAAATTCCAAATATTTCACAGTTGTATAATCATTGGTTACCTTGAGACCAATAAGAGTCTATTGGCCTCATCGATCCCTCAGTGATCAATATATCTCCTTGAGATGCTATCATTTCCTTATTTTATTTTCTACACAGTCCTTGAGAGCTATTATTCTTTGATTTTTTCTTCACCTGGCTTATATCTAGATTTTGGCTTATCTATGTTCTTTTCTTTCACACCCATGCTGACATCCTTTATAATTAGCTACTCTTGGTCAAGCACTAGTAATGCCCATACAATCTCTAATCATGGTAACTCATTGTACTTTATTACTTGATCTAGGATATGAGGATCCATAAGAATGGCTTGAACATGGCAATTGTTGTTTTAATTATTCCCATCCACTCCTTCCATAAGTTGTTCTTATTTTGGCTCCACTAGTGTCTTGAAGATCTCATACCTATTTGAGGGTTTGGGATGGGTTTGCTCTTTACCATATTTTTTTGCCTTCTTATTTTGGGCTATTCAAAACCATCTCCTTGTTCTTCTCCTCCCTAAGAAATATTGACTATTTTGGCTACTTTTTTTTTATCGTATACTTACCTTCCTTAGGAAGATTTTGCATTCCAAGACGAGCCCCCATTTTTGTGATCATATTGTTTGGGCAAGACTAGGTAAAATGCCCATATTTGTGGTAAACTCTACACCTAAATAGCAATGCCTAATAAACCAATTGTTGAATCCAAGATAGTTCTGTGAGTTCAAATTCCATCTCTATTAGCAAAGTTTGTTAAGATCCATTTCCATGCATAATCTAGCATAAATAATTGTGTTTCCTTCCATTATGTCTCTAGAACCACCCAAATATCTTCTAAGGAAATTAACAATGATTTCTAATACCTCCTCACTATAGAACTCCATTGGGACTACATACAAACAAACCCAAAGTGGGACAACGGTGGGTTCAATTTGGGGATCAAATCCCAGAATCTCTAGGGCTGAACACATAATTTATCAGACCATGATTCTTCTTTTCTGATTCAAAATCCCTATCCAAATTGGGACAACAGTGGGTTCAATTTGGGGATCAAATCACACTCTCTAGAGTTGAACAAACGATCTTGTTGGAACATGATCCCTCTTTTATGAATCAAAATCTCATTTTCTTTTGGTAATTGAGGAAAAACTAACAATAAAATATCCATTACTAATAAAATGCAAAGAATACTCAAGAAGAGGCTCCTAGTTCTATCGAACCCATGAATGCAAAAAAAATAAGATAGAAAAAATACCCATGAATTTACAGATTATGACATGATTGGTTCTATATAAGATTGTTTCTTCTAGTTTTATATAAGAGTATTTCTTCAACCATACTCTATTCAATGATGATATTTGATGTTGATCTTTTTCCAAGTTTTTTATACTTCTTTAATCTCTACTGGAGATTTTCCTTTCAACAAATTTGCAAACAAAATTTATCATTCTAAGAGAGAATATGAAGGTATCCCCATTGGACCCTTTTGGGACAGCAATTGATTCCACAGAAACTAAAAATTACTTCCATATTTTTTCATTTTTTAATAATAAAAATTTAAAGAGTTTAATGGTGGAAGACTTTGAAACTTTAATAAAGGTTTAAGGTTTGAATTCTACACCATAATGAAACTTTAATTTTTGAATCCTATACCATACATTTTGCCCACCATTAAAACTACTTTATTTTTTAAAATTATTTTTTATATTGTCCCAGGGAACAAATTATTTTTTATATTGTACGTTTGACTTTTTTCTGAGAGGTCAAGGTTCAAACGGTGGCGTGGGCAACTGTGTGAGGAGGGTGGGTGTGCTTGAGGTCCAAGGTTACCGTGACATTGACTAGAGTGTGAGGGGGGATGTGTGTATGATTTCTTTATGAAAAGTCATAGTTAGGAATGGAGATGCGTAAAGATTTCTCACAGTAACCTCAATCAAAAATATATTTTTTTATATTATTTTATATTAAGGTATTAAAGAAGATGAGATCCAGAATGCAGAAGATAAGGATCTGGAGCATCCCTCTTCTTCTGCAAAACATAATGCACATATCAGCCTGAGTATCTGATCAATACGCGGTTCTTGGTGGATGAGGTAACCGTGCGCTACAACAACACTGTTCTTGGTGGATGAGGTAACCGTGCGCTACAACAACACTGAAGATGCGGTCCAGATCTGCGCGATTTGCCTCACAGAATTTCAAGAAGAGAGGAACGGGTTATTCGCCTGAAAGGATGCAGTCATTACTTTCACAGGGAATGCATTATGCGTTGGCTTCCTTCCCGATCCTGTCCGACATGCAGGACGCCCATCCCCGCCGCGCCCGCCCGCCGATGCGGGGAACTTTACGAGCGGCTTATGAATCATTAATACTGTTGTGTACAGGTTCACCAAATTAAATTATCATGTATACGTGTAACATTTTTATGTTTATGCTGATTATTTACGTGTAATGCATTGATATTCTTTGTCTTCATGGATATTTCTTCAACCTTAAAACAAGGTTTGGTGACTAAGTCCAAATTTAATCTGAGTCGTATTTGGAATTTTTGAAAAAAAAAAATTATTGATTTACGTTTATAACGTTAAAGTTAATTATATTTTAAATATACATTAAAATTAAAACTAGAAAAGGTATTATCAAATGTTAGGAGGTTAAAATATTATTGTCCATCTTTCCTTTAATTATCTAAAGTTTTATTAAATAAAGGATAAATAATAAGCAGTCATTTAAACACAAATAAATGAGGTTAAAATGGTTTTGTAATAATATTTTTAAAATGTTTGAGGATAATATAATGGTTTGAGGTTTGGTTTTTTTTTTGGGAAGATTTAAGGTTCAAACTGGAATGTGTGTTAATCTTTTATTAATAACTCTAGCTCTTAACTTACTAGAGGTCATAACTAGGATGAGAATGTTCAACCCCAAATCGTATATATATTAGATATATTAAAATAATATAAATTATAATATCACTATTTTTAAAATAAATTTAAAACATGTTTAATATATTTTAAAGATTAAATGACCATAATATGTATAATACTTGCATGTTAACATAACTAAATTATATGTTGGTATAGATTGATATTATAGGAAGGGCCCTCATACATAGCTGTCAATTTAATATTATAATATTATTTTTAGTTAGATTTATTATTATTTTTAATTAGTTTTTTTATTATAAGAGTGAGTGAGTAGCAAAGTTGGTTTAAGGAGATCAGTTGAGGTTTGCAATTCGTATTTCGGGTCCATTCAACTTCAGATCAAATCGCACTGCTACCATAAGCTTTTTTTTACCATATGTTCTCGAGGGCTAGGTGGATTGGTAAGTGCTTGTTTGGTCAGGCACTTACCAAGAAGACACCTAGGTTCAAACCTTGGGGGCAACCTGTTTGCAAAGGTAGTAGTTTGATCTGAATCCTCTGAGTGCATGCCAGATCGACGATGACGATACGAATCTCGAGTGACTGGTGGTCCCTTCACGTCGGGTTAATAATAATGGAGCAAAATAGGTTTGGTGGAAGCAGCCCCTATGGTTTGAACCTTGTGTTTGTCAGTTACTATAAATAGTGTGGTTGTGACCAACTCTCCTATGTAACCAAAAAAAAAAATGTTTTTTAAACATATAATGAGAGGGCTCTTAAACACTACAAAAATTTTATTATATTTTAAATATATTATTATTTTAATAATAATATAAGTTATATTTTATAAAATTTTGATTTATTATTTTGAATTAAACTAATCAAAATTTATTAAGTCTTATTTTTGTACTTTAGTAACAAACCATGCCTTAGGAGATGTTGGGATCTGAATTGACATCAAGGAAATCTTGAAACTGTGACTATTATCTTCAGTGTTTTTGGTAAGGCGTGCACCCGCTAATCATAGTCCAAACCCCAACATTGGATGGATTAAAGATTACTTTAACCCAACCTCCAGAGTAGGTTGGTATACCTTGTCAACTAATTTGGGTGTTGACTCATTTAAGCTCAGTTAAATGTTTAAATATAGGGATAGAAATGAGTTTAGGGTTAGAAAGGTAATGGTTAAACAGTGGTCGAATAAAGCTAACAACATAGGCATCTATAGGAAAACCTCCACCAATCAATTTCTAGTGTCCCACACTTGCGATTAACAACACTCAAAACAAGTAATCTTCATCAATTAAAGAACAAGAGATATGCTTCAAGAAATTATTTCAAACATCTAGAATACTAATAATCCAAATAGCATAATTAGATCAGTATTCAGACTAACAAAAAAATTCCTTCTAAGCATATATTCAAACATGAAATATTTCAAGGTGCTCTAAGTTAGCAATCCAATATCAGCAGAATAGACTAACCATAGCAGCAATAGCATAAATGCATTCATAGATCAAATCTCCATAAGATACAAAAGACACCAACCTGAGGCAAACATCCAAGTAATGTTCCTTCTATTGATTTGCAAAAAGTATTTACATAGTAGGGCAAGCAAACACTCTAGAGCTGACCCCAAAAAATGAGGGTTTGACCTCTATTTATAGTTTTACATGTTAAAATATTAAATAAAATGGAACATTACAAGGAATAGAAATGCCAGATCAGCAAGATGTTGAGGTGGCAGCCTCTTGTTTGTTTTGGAGGAAGAAGGAATCACATGATCTTGCACTCCTCTACAACTCGGCCTCTGCAAGTTGCTTGACTTTCATGGTGTTCAACTCCAGATTGCATCAAACCATCATCAAGACCATTCGTCGTTCTTGCCGACAACATCTAGCCGTAGATCTGCAACTGACATTTCCTCTTGGTTCTTGATCCATCATCCGCTTCGTCTTCCTATTCTTTTCGTCTTAAGCCATCGAACATTGATCAACCAGTTTGTGCTAAGTCGACCTCTTGCTTTTATATATTTTAAGAGCACCAAGATATATGGACCATCGATCACCCCATGAACGATTGAGATTAGTGCCAAGTCGGTGTGCTCATTTCACTAACAACACCCACAGTGTAGAACCAATGTCACCTCTCCTTCTTAGTTCCCTCAACGATGTAGAACCATGTCGTAGCCCACTCTTTGAAAATCTTATTTAAAAAATTTGACCTCTTTGACCATGGGCTAGAGCAAGGGAAGCTTCATTACCTTAAGTGTAAAATGTGTTCTGAGCCACGTAGGGTAGAACAATGTGTTGGCCTACTCCTCTTAGCCTTTAGATAGTCTTCTTACTATTTTGAGCCATGACATAGAACCATATCCTAAACTATGTTATAGCCCATGATTTGATATCTCAATGTGCAAGTTTGACCAATGTTGACCATAAGGTAGAGCACTCCACTGAGTCGTACGATATGAAACATGCACTGGCCTGCATAGGGTAGAACGTGTTCATGTGCCACATCTTGAAATTCCTACTTGTATATTTTGACTATGATGACTGTAGGGTAGAGCACTACGCTGAGCCACATGATGTGAAATGTGTGCTGGATCGCATGAGGTAGAACCTATGTTATGGACCATGATTTAGAGAGCAAACTTGTCAAGTTTGACTATGTTGACCATGGGCTAGAACCTTGCTCTATGCCACACGGGGTAAAACATTATTGTAGACCATTAGATCTCCATTGTGCTCTAGCCCATGAGTTTGAAAATGCTAAGTGCAATGTTGACTGAGTTGACCATGGGGTAGAACACCATGCACTGCACCACTGTTGTGGGGTAGAACACCATGCTTTATGACTTAGAAAAATTTACAAAAAATTTCTAAGTATGTGGCCATTTTGGGCCTACATTCTAGTGCCTCCTAGGGGGTTTTGCTTACAAATCTTGAGAACTCAGAATCTTATCCATTGGGCATTAGGAGTCAAAAATTGATAAAGAAAAATAATAGTAGAGTAAGATAGATGAATGAAGGTAATTTTTTAAAGGAAAATGTGTATGAAGTGAGGAAAAGAATATATGCAATGGGAGGTGTGAAGAGATGAGGGAAAAGGGGTAGACTCCAATATTTTGTGAGCTATGTTTCATAGAATAACTTCCATATGACCATCACTCTCTAAGACATTTGTGAAGATACTCAGAGAGTAACGGTTCATATAGAAATCATGCAAGAAGCAAAAAACTTTGCAACTCCTTTCATGAGTCTAGTCTTGCTCTGGTTACACAAAACTATGTTCCTTTTATAACCTTAACCCGATCAGAATTTTCCTTGCAACATAGCCTCATGGATTTTTCATGTTCTTTTTTCATAGGTTCACACCTTATGACTATCCTCTGACATTGTCAGGGTCAAAACAACTTACAAAAATATAAACATATAGCCCCATCTGTTGGCTTGTGATACAAAAATGCTTCAGCTTATTTCATAGTAAAACTTCTTACTCTTGTACCTTCTCCTATTGATCCTGCTCTTCAAGCTTTTCATCTTGCACCTCTTTAGTATTTTCCATAATCTTCTCTAATTGATCCTCCTCCTTTTGGTGCATTTCCTCTTCATTTATTTCTTGTTCTTCTCCTCCATTATCATCTTCTTGGTCCTCTTCATGCTCTTCTTCCTCTTCAGCTTTTGGCTCTGCTCCAAATAGTTGGATCATCTATTTTAGGGTCTGTAATGCTTGGCTCCAAGCTGACTCAGTGGGGTTAGTTGTCTCTTTGAGTTTCTTATGAACATACTCCAACTTAGCGGTCTCTTCATAAGACATAGAATTACCTCTGTTCACCAAGTCTTCCATTAAATATTTGAGCCTAGTTAAGTCTTTGATCATTTGAGAGACCTGATCTTGATTAATCGGCTCTTCCCAAGCATCTATTTTAGACTCATCTTGTATGATTGAGGCTACATTGTTTTGAAGGTCTTCTTCTATCAATAAGGTTTTATTTTCAACCCAAAGTCCTCCAAAACCATACTGCATCATCTCTTGGTGGATATCTACAATCTCTTGTAGCTTACCCTCAATTCTATCTGATAGTAACCACCCTTTCTAGAGCAACTTATTCTTGTCAACCACAATATTGGTAGCCAATATGGAAGTATTCCATGCCTTTTTTGGAATAGGTTTAGCAGCTTCACTAAATCTATTCTCGGATAACTTATATATCTGCTCTATTGGTATCACCATGGGTTGTAGCTCTTTAGTGAACTTATCTAGATCTTCCTTGGTTGTCTGCAATAAATGGCTGGCATCATCCATGTAATCAATTACAGGTTGTATTTCTAAATATTTCTCCAGGATTTTAGACCATATCTACTTCTTGACCTATTTGACCCCTTCTTTAGAAAATCCTATAACTCTAGCCTTTTCAATCTAGAGTTGATGCTTCAAATCTTGTATTTCTTTGGCTTGAGCTTCATTCTTTTTCTTCAACTCTTCAACTTGGTATTTGAACTTTATGGCCTCTTGATATTTATTCTTCCAGCTCTTAACCTCATTTCTTATAACCTTCTCCACCTTCTTCTGATTGCTAATAGTTTTCTCCAACTTCTCAATCTTTTCCTCCAGTTTTTCACATTGCTCCTTGTAAATGTTAGTCTTGACATAAAAGGTTTCAAGGTGGGCCTTAGCTATGACTAATTCATCCTCCATTGGAAATTGATTGATATCCTCTGTATGCTCCTCTAACTGATAATATTCTATAGTCATATCCTCTTCTGGTTTGTTGATGAGGGGAGTGATGGACATAGTTGTCCTTTGCCTAGTCACCGGATCAACGATCATGGTTTTCCTTCATCTAGCAGTCTATTTTGAAGGCTTAGACAATTTCTCAGCCCAAAAATCTTGGATTTTCTGTGAAATATTCTTCACCTTTTGCAAAGAAGCTACTATGGGATGATTTGCAGGAGTGGAGGTAGTCATGAGTGAAGGGAAAAATGGATCTAGCATAGATGAAAGGGGAGTGGTTGTTAGGATGGTGGAATCTATGCTTATTGTAGGAGTTGTAGTTGGTGTTGACATGGCAATTGATGTTATAACCATGGAATGAGGTGGGGAATATGGAAGTGATTACTTCTCTATGGTTACCAATTATGAGGACTTTGAGGGTGGAGGTGAGTGAATAGGTGATGATGTTACTAGAATTTTTGGTGAATGTGGAGGAGATGGATTAGTTTGGGACTTTGTAATGGCTAGTGAAGTAGGTGGTGAACTATGAGGTGGAGGGGATGCCTTTTGTTCCAATTTTTCTTGAGAATGGGAGGGAGATCCTTTTGGAGAAGGAGAAGGAGAAGAAGGGATAGAAATTGTACCTTCACCTACCAAAGTAGTTTGTTGGAAAATATCATCCACACTTTGGTGTTGTGTTTGTTGAACCTGTTGCTCTACAACTAGCACAGGGGTTTGTTCAACTATTTGCTTTTGATCCATTTTTTGCTTCTTATTGACCTCCTTCTTAGCCTCCCCTACCAAATCCTTTACCTTTCTCTTGAACACAATAGGAGTTGTAGGCTTATATTTCTTAGTACCTCCTTCATGTTGTGTTTCTTGTGATGCAACTTCTGAAATAGGGGATGGCTCTACTGAGGCTGTAGTGGTGAATTTTATAGGAGTGAACACAAAGCTATATTCTTTTTCCTTTCCCTCTTTTTCTTGTAAAGGGGGTTCTCCACCCAAGGCTAGATGTTTCGGTATTTTAATTGCCTGTATATTTTCTATATTTCCTATTTCATCCTTACCCAAACCACCACTAGAATAATGCATCTTCTTCATAATCTGAGCACCCATAGAGTATTGTTGTAATTGCTCTTGTGAAGGCTCAAATACGTTCTAGGTTCCCTCGGTTGTTGATGGAGCATTCATCATAGCTTCTTGTACCTCTTCTTGTGAAGGTGGAGAAGGGGAATATGATGATACTTGATATTTTTTTTTCCCTTTACTCCTATTTTCTTGTAACTCAACACCAAACTCCTACCATTCTTGGCCTTCCATGTTTTAATATGCTTTTCATATAGCTCAAAAAAATCAGTATCCAATTGATGGCCGAATCTGGTCTTTTTGTACCTATTTCAACTCTCATCTGCCACCATTCCACAATTTTACCATTGTCCCATTTATGCTTATCTTCCAATTCTTTGATCTTGGATTCTTTCAATCGGTGGGCTTTGTTGTTTTTAGGATCATAATCAACTATTTTCTCATAAAAATCTCTCCAAGGGGGAAGTTGTTCCATTTTGTTAACATTCCATTCCAGTGGAGCATTTTCCTTGTTATTTCTACCCTTTTCAAAGTGGGGCCTCGAATTTTTTTCAAATTTGAGGGCTCTTTCTCCATTTAGGGCAATATTTCTTTCCAGGAACTTGTCATCAGGGTCATATCTCCATATTTGTGGAATATATATAAGATCGAGTCTCTCCAAATATTGAGTAATTTTTTCATGTTGACCCTTTTTGGTTATGGTTATATCATCCACATTGCAAGAATAAACCATAGTTCCCTTCCTTCCCTTACCAGTGCCAAAGTTGACATTGATGAAGTCATCTTGTCTCAAATATTCCAAAGCTAACAACCTACTGGTAACAAAATGAGGCAACAAGAATGGTTTTCCAGTGAAGCCATAGAGTCTGATGATAGTTCCTTCAGTAAGGATATACCAATCTCCCTCTTCAACATTCTCTACATGCAACAATTCCTTAGCCAGAGGTGGAATCCTAGGGCATTGGCCATACATAACCTTCAGAGCTGGCCCTAAAAATTCCATGTTGAATCTATAATAAGACTCTGTGTTCCTCAAATGGCCGATCCATTGGTAAACTGGTATAGGGTCTCCATTATCATTTTTATCCACCACTGGAATCCAGGGCATCATTTGCCTTATGACACTGAAGAACATCCATATCAAGTTTGAACACTATCGAAAAGAGGGGGTCTCTGAATCTCTTTTCATGTTGACCAGTTGTTCATGCATCCTTTTAGAGAGATAGGCTAACCAATCAAAATAAATTGGTTTGATGCCCTCATCTTCTATCGAAGCTTTATACATTTTCTCATTGGATATGCAATAAATAGTGGCTATTTTCCAATCCCTTACATATCGATTAGAATCTAGACCCTCTAAGCAAGCTAACATAGTGAAGAGCTTTAGGTAAGCAAAATTTTTAGTGGCAATTAGGGTTTTGGGTAAAGTACTCCTAGACTTGATTGTTTTAAATTAGTTGTAAACCCACTTTCTAAAAGGTTCACCATCATGAGCATGCCCCTACAATGAGTAATATTTGGCTTGTGTTGATGGGTCAAAGGGTTTAGGGCTCATAGGAGGGTCTACGCCTATGGAAAAAATATCTCGATAGGCCTTAGTGGTTATACTAAATAGGGTTTTACCCTTAGCTATTTTTACTACTTTTATTTTAGGGTCATAAAATTTTACAATGGTGGATATTAATTTGGGGTAATGATGTACTGAATCACAGATATAAAATGATAATAAGGATTGGATGGTGCAAATACCTTGAACTATCATCGGTTTACCCTTTTGAAATTTTTCATCGATGTCTTGTCTGAGCCTATTTCTCATTCTCCATATCATTTTAGTATCTGCCACTACCTCTGCTTTATCCACATAGCATTCTAGTTCACCACTCTCTTGCTGAATAGTTTCTTGAGCTACTTTTGGTGCCATTTTTAAGAAAACTTTCTAGGAATTTGCTCTTTTCATTACTTGGTAGCTTCGTCTCACCACTTCTTTAGCTCTTTTTGGTAACTTAGCACTATTTGTGAAATGGGTAACAATTGAATTTTGAGTGTTAAATATCCTGCATGCATACCTTCCACCATTAATGTGATAGATGGGCTACTACCCATTGCATGCTTTACAATTCAAAATATGGATGGTTTGGTAGTAAAAAATATCACTCCATTCATTGATTGGTCATGGTGTAGCACATGTCATAGCCCATGACCATCTTTGTCTTATTCTCTTTGAGTGCGGCGTGGAACATAGTGTAGGAGAGAGCACATTTTAGCTTTGACCATCTTGACTCTTGGTTAACGATGTGTTATGAGCCGCTACACTATTTTTTCTTTTCTCTGTATAGAAAACTTAAAAGAACAAAGGTATAGTACAAATATATACATATGTTACATGAAAAATAACTCTTACTCAAAGTAGAGCTTTAAATGGAATCCATTAACTAGAATCGGTTGAATGTTCCCTTCTAGATCTTGGAGCTGAAAAGAATTATTCTCTTTAACCTCAACCACTTTGAAAGGACCATCCTAGAAAGAGTCAAACTTTTGGTGGTTGCTTGGTTTGGCTCTCTCTACATTCCACCTTAGAATAGAGTCACCCACTTTGAACTTTCTGAATTTGGATTTCTTGTCAAACCATCCTTTAGTGTCAACTGAGTGCTTCTAGAAATCCTCATATGCTTGAGTCCTTTTCTCTTCTAACTGTAGGAGATGCATCAACCTGGTTTCAATTGGATTCTGATCTGACTCTTCCTCTTGGTTTGCCAACCTTAAAGTTGGTATCTCTATATGAGTAGGCAAGACCACTTCTTTACCATACACCAATGCATAAGGGGTAGTCTTGATAGATTTTTTAATAGTGATCCTGTCTACCCATAGAGCTTGCTCTAAAAGGAGATGCCAACTCCTTTTGTTATCCTCTAGTGATCTCTTTAGAATTCTAAGCAAATTTTTGTTAGTTGACTCAACTAATCCATTCCCCTGAGGGTAGTAGTTAGAGGATTTTTTTAAACTTATACCATATTTTCTTGCAAACTCAATGTATTTAGCTCCTATAAAATTTGGACCATTATCACTTACTATAGCTTCAAGGATACCAAACATTGTGATCAAGCTCTCCATGAATTCAATTACCACTTCCTGATCTAATTTCTTGGTGGGAATGGCTTCAACCCATCTGGTAAGATAATCTATAGTAGTCAAGATATATTTATGTCCTACTAAGGAATTGGGGTTTATCACTCCAATGAAGTCCAGTCCCCACTGTTGAAAAGGCTCTTCCACTTGAATAGGTTTGAGAGGAAATGATTCATTTCTATTCCTTCCCACATATCTCTGGCATTCGTCACATGCCCTTGTTATCTTGAAGGTGTCAGAAAAAATAGTAGGCCAATAATAGCCTACCCTGATAATTTTCATAGTTGTGACCCTTCCTAAAAAATATCCTCCAGATAATCCTCTATGGAATTCCTTAATGACCTTTTTCTTTTGATCATATTTTAAGCATCTTAGGAGGACTCCATCAATATTTTTTCTATATAATCCCTCTGGTAATAGGATATACTTCAAGGCTTGAAGCCTATATCTCCTTCTTTGTGATGGATTAAGACCTTGAGGATAGACTCCTATTTGGAAATAGCTTATCATCTTATCAACCCAATCTGAACCTTCTGATGAAAACTCTTCACTCTGATCTATTGTTGGTGGTTGACAAGCTGACATCTATTCTACAACTACCTTTTCTATCATCCCTTGGCATAATGCTCTACCTCTGACTAGTTTGGTAGGATGAATTTCCATATCATACTCCTAGATTTTGGTAATCTAGCCAACTCTTTTATCTCCCAGTTCTCCTTGTAAGATAAATCTCCTGACATCTGGGTGGACCACATAAATAAGGGTTTTACTTTGAGCCAAGTATTGCCTAAACTTCTTCAATGACTTCATTACTGCAAACACTTGTCTCTCAATAAATTTGTATTTGATCTGGTACTCATGAAGGGTTTGGCTCCAAAAAAATATGGGATGTTCTTCTCCATCATCATTCTTCTATGTAAGTACAATTGCATAGCTCTCTTCAGCTCCATAAGCATACAAAATGAAATTCTTACTAAAATCAGGATTCACCAGGACTAGGGTAGTGGCAATAGCTTGTTTAATGGCTTCAAAATCTTATTTCCTTACTTCTATCCACTTGAAATCTACATTCTTCTTTAGCAACTCTGAGATAGGCTTTACTATTTGAGCAAAGTTTGAGATGAACTTCCTTACGAAGTTGATCTACCCAAAGAAATATTGCAAGGCCTTCTTGTTCATAGGCAAGGGAAGGGCTAGAATTGACTTTACCCTATCTAGGTCAATAGACATCCCTTCCTTAGAAACCACATGTCCTAATAGCTTCCCTTCATGGACTGCAAAAAAGGACTTCTTTGGGTTTAGAGAGATACCAAATTCTCTGCATTTCTTAAATACTTGTTCTAGGTGCTCTAGATGAGCTTATTTCTTATGAGAGAACATAGTCATATCATCTAAGTAGATGAGAATGACCTTATTGATTAGCTCTCCAAAAGCATAATCCATAGCTCTCTGGAAGGTGGCCCCTACATTGGATAGGCCGAAAGGCATCCTTTGGTAAGTGAAGGTTCCCCATTTGGTAGTAAATGTTATCTTGAATTGATCCTCATCCTTTACCCAGATCTGGTTATATCTAGAGAAACCATATAATAATGAGAACCTCTCTGCCCTTACAATAATCTATAAAATTTGATCAATCTGAGGGAGAGGGTAGTGGTCCTTCAATGATGCTTGGTTGAGGTTCCTAAAATCTACACATAGATGGATGTCTCCATTCTTCTTTCTGATGGGAACCAAATTAGCCACCCATGTGGAGTGCTTGATTGGGTATATAATCTTAGCTTTCAGCAATTTGAGCAGCTCCTCTCTCATTATGGATTCAATCCTAGGATTTATAGGTCTCTGCTTTTGTCTGAAAGGCTTTGCATCAGGCTCTAGCTCAATAGTATGTTGGATCACTTTTTTATCATACACCTTTAGATCTTCATATGACCAGGCCACAATGTCTTGGTACTTAAAGCACAGGGCTTTGATCTCCTCTACCTCTTCTGGAGAACATTGGATACCAACTTTGAGCTTCTTTTCCTTTTCAATTTCGATCTCTTTATAGATTTTTTCATTGATCTCCATGGCTCTAGCTTTTCTCCCATATTCATTATCAAAGAGGCTTTCTAGGGTGACCAAACCCTTGGGGATATGATTGTTCTTCAATTGGATAACATCTTGTTGATCTATCTCATGAGGAAGTTCCTCCTGTACACTGGATAAGCAAGCTTCTCTCACCAAAAAATCAATAATCTGGTCATCACTTTCAAAAACCTGCTAGAAAATATATCTATTTGGTACTGTAGGCCTGAAAACTAGTTTGACTCTTCTATCTCTAGATGATCCCATATCTGAAGAAGGACTAAAATTTGAACCCTTAATAACTAAAGAATCAGCCAACATGTTCTATTTTCTGGGGATGAAGTGGATATTAAGGGCATCAAAATATTCCATCAAATCCCATACCCTATTTCTGTATGATTTCAGGTAATGGTGCTTACTATTGCATCTCTCTCTTACTTGATTGACTATCAACTCAGAGTCACCATATATGTTAAGCATTTTGATCCCCATGCTCTCTTCTTGCATTAATCCCAAGCATAAAGCTTCATACTCTGCAACATTGTTAGTACAAGACCATGTTAGTCTGTATGCAAAAATTTTTACACCCTCTGAGGGAGACTGTAAAACTACACTAGCACCAACTCCATTTTTGCACCTTGCACCATCAAAATGCATAGTCCAGATTTTTGTCTCTCTCAAGGATTGATTAGATATAGTAGGGATATTTTTCTCTACCTCTGAAGAAATGTTGTAAGTGCCCATACCTATCCCAAACTGGCTGTAATCTTCTCTGAATGGCAATTCATCTTCCACCTCTAACTCTTCAAAGCTTTCTACTAGCTCAAATTCATCTAGAGGTGTGAGGTTGCACATATCCTCTTCTATCTTCTCAATGTGATAGGACACATGCTTTTCAGGTGTTATCCTTATCCTCTTTCCTTTGAAAGGGATTATCATGCCAAAGTAATCCAAGTACATATAACCTCCTAGCTTAGCAGTGAACTATTCTAGAAAGGCATAGGCCAAAATAAGGCTCTAGGTCTACCACCACAATTTCTTGCACAATGGTCACTTATGGGGCCCTGTGCAGTCTCATTAGCACATATTTTATTACCCCAACTATTTTAACTGGTGTCCCATCCAACTACAAAACTTTGGGACAAGATCGGGTATACTCCATACCCATCTCCTCGTAGATTACTTTGGGCATGACTATGGTTGAAGCCCCTGAATCAATCATACAGTTGCAGACTATCCAACCCTCCATTCTCAAGGATATATAGAAAGGAGGGGTTTTGTTCTTCAGAGTAGCAGGAGATATTTTCTCCTTACCATAAGGTATGCTAAATATGGTGGTAGTCTATTTTTCTTGAGAATTCTTATTCAAAGAAGCCTTGAGTAGATCTATCTGACCAAGGATGAAGAGAGTATCGTAGAGACTTGCTTTGGAGGGGATTCTTTTCATCTCTTCTACAATGTTGTACTCTAATTTCTTTGAAGGGAGTTTCTCATACTTCTTTTATGGTTCACCATATTTCCTCTTATACTACTATGTAGCTTCAATCCTTTGTCTCTTAGTGATGGAAGGGAATCTCAACTTCTCTTGTGCTTCATTTTTGGATCTTATTCTTTCTTTGTCATTCTCTTTCTCATACCTCTTGGGAAAATTAATCTCTCTTTCTTGGCTCTTAGGAATTGCATCCCTCTTTTTAGTTTCTTGAGGAATAGGGAATTGATCATTACTTTGTAAGGGAGGATATTTCTTCTTTTGAGAAGGGACCTAAAATTGACCCATCTTCTATGGATCAACCTACAATGTCTTTTTACCTGATCTTGTCATGATAGAAATAGGTTCTTCTTCATCAAGATCTTGCCCAACCATGATCTGCTCTGGTTGCCATAGCATGTTAACTCTACCCTTTTTATTTCTTTCCACCTTTTCCATGGCCTATTGCACATGGTGTTGGTACATAACATAGGAGTCTGAATCATGAGGATCATTACACACAAGGCACCATATATTCACAAGATTGGTCTCAGGGGTATATTCTTGATCTTCTTGATTTGCATTAACTCTGATCCCTACACTATTGCTGGTACTAAGATTTTGATCTCTATTGATGTAGGGGTATCTCCTTTGTTGAGACCTCTCCATATCTCTTTTCTCCATTGCATTCATCTTATTATTGAGTGTTTTCAAAGTACTCTGAATATCAAGCAACATGGTGGATTCTTGAGGTACTTGAGATGGGAGTGGTGGAAAGGAAACTAAAGTAGATGGTATTTTAGGGGGTGGAATTGGAGCCATTTGAGGGAGTGGTGATGACAAAGGAGGGGGGTCCATATAGGAAGATGTAGCTGCCTGACCTTGGGTATGAGGAATATCAGAATAGTAGGGCATAACTATTTTTGGAGGTAACCTTCCTACATTAATGAGGATATTCTCAACCTGCACAACTACATTATATACCTGGGGGAAGGTGTATACTCTTGACTGTTGAGTTTGTAACCCAAGTTCTGACCCAAGAGATCTGATATAGTACATAAAAGCAAGGGAGGTAGTTGGCCTAGCTTTAGGTGGAATCCTTTTCCAGGTTCTACTGAATCTTAGATTAAAATCTGAAATTGACTCTTGCTGATGTTTTTGCATGGATGTGAACTGGTTTAGGAGAGAAAAGGGATCAATAGATTCATTGAATTCTTCTACAAAAGGCTCTACTAATGCAGCCCATGAAGTGATGCTATTGTCCTCTAAGGTCCTAAACCAATGTAGGATCTTCCCTCTAAAATATAGGGCTAGAATCTTGACAATCACATCTTCATTTCTGATGTTATGTATGGTTGCTAGATTTAGGATATCTTGGCAATGCTCATAAGCAGTTTTGCTTGATCCATCATATGTAGGTATAGCTTTGGATACAGCTTGAGGAATATCATGCATTTGGGCAAGTCTCAAAGGACCAATTGTATCCCAATTAGGGTATTTTTGTAGAGGCTGATTTGGATTTACATTCTATTGTCCAACCATATTTACTGGTATTGTTCTTGATGGAGGTGGTCTTGGAGGTACCTCAGGGGCTAACTCAACTGGAACCTCTCTTGACTATGAATTTGAGAATAAATTTCTTATAATATTGGACCCTCTTAAAGGGAGCTCATAAAAGATAATAGGATCTTGACTATTTTTTACAGATGACCTAGTATTCATGAAAAATATGAGCTATTGGAATGGCTTTTCTAGTTTCTTGCATTCAGGGAGTCACCAAGTGAATTTATTTTCATCGCTTAATAAGTTCAAGACAATCCACTAAATCTTGATTCCTCTAGGAAGAGTAGAAATGAAATCTTGTGGGTTAACTAGTGTTCTTGTAAACAGGGTCCCATCGGGCATGCCAAAACTATTGGGATCTGAATTGACATCAAGGAAATCTTGAAACTATGACTATTATCTTTAGTATTTCTGGTAAGGTGTGCACCCACTAATCATAGTCCAAACCCCAACATTGGATGGATTAAATATTGCTTTAACCCAACCTCTAGAGTAGGTTGGTATACCTTATCAACTAATTTGGGTGTTGACTCATTTAAGCTTAGTTAAATGTTTAAATATAGGGATAGAAATGAGTTTAGGGTTAGAAAGGTAATGGTTAAATAGTGGCTAGATAAAGCTAACAACATAGGCATCTACAGGAAAACCTCCACCAATCAATTTCTAGTGTCCCACACTTGTGATTAACAACACTCAAAACAAGTAATCTTCATCAATTAAAGAACAAGAGATATGCTTCAAGAAATTATTTCAAACATCCAGAATACTAATAATCCAAATAGCATAATTAGATCAGTATTCAGACTAACAAAAAATAATTCCTTCTAAGCATATATTCAAACATGAAATATTTCAAGGTGCTCTAAGTTAGCAATCCAATATCAACAGAATAGACTAACCATAGCAGCAGTAGCAAAAATGCATTCACAGATCAAATCTCCATAAAAATATAGAAGACACCAACCTGAGGCAAACATCCAAGTAATGTTCCTTCTATTGATTTGTAGAAAGTATTTACATAGTAGGGCAAGCAAACACTCTAGAGCCGACCCCAAAAAATGAGGGTTCGACCTCTATTTATAGTTTTACATGTTGAAATATTAAAGAAAATGGAACATTACAAGGAATAGAAATGCTAGATCAACCAGATGTTGAGGTGGCAGCCTCTCATTTATTTTGGAGGAAGAAGGAATCACATGATCTTGCACTCCTCTACAACTCGGCCTCTGCAAGTTGCTTGACTTTCATGGCATCCAACTCTAGACTGCATCAAACCATCATCAAGACCATTCACCATTCTTGCCAATGACATTAGTGTCAGGTCGGTGTGCTAATTTCACAAACAATATCCATGACATAGAACCAATTTCACATTTCCTTCTTAGTTCCCTTAGTGGCATAGAACTATGGCATATCCCGCTCTTTAAAAATCTTATTCAAAAAAGTTGACCACTTTGACCGTAGACTAGAGCAAGGGAAGCTTCATTACCTTAAGTGTAGAATGTGTTTTGAGCCATGTTGGGTAAAGAAATGTGTTGGACCTCTCTTCTTAGCCTTTAGATAGTCGTCTTACTATTTCAATCCATGGCATAAAACCATATCCCAAACCGTGTCATAGCCCATGATTTGATATCCTAATGCACAAGTTTGACCAATGTTGATCGTGAGGTAGAGCACTGCACTAAAATGCATATTATGAAACATGCACTATTCTACATGGGGTAGAATGTGTTTGTGTGCCACACCGTGGAATGCCCACTTGTAATTTTTTACTAGGCTAGCCACATGGTAGAGCACTACACTAAGTCATGCAGTGTAAAATATGTGCTAGCTTGTACAAGGTTGAACTATGTTGCAAATAATGATTCAACGATCAGACTTAAAAATTTTGACTATGCTAACCATGGACTCAAACCTTACTCTGTGCCACATAGGGTAAAACCTCACTGCAAACCCTTGAATCTCCATCATGCTCTGGGCCATGATTTTTAAAATATGAAGTGTAATGTTGACTGATTTGACCATAGGGTAGAACACCATGCACTGCATTGCTATCATGGGATAGAACACATGCTCTACGACTTGGAAAAATTTGCAAAAACATTTTTAAGTATGTGGCCATTTTGGACCTATAGGAGATATGTTTCATAGTATGACAACCAACATAAAGAGGAAGCCATTTTCGATATTGGCAGGACTTTGGTCAATTATAAATTTTGTAATAGCATTTTGGAGAACCTTTTTCTAGTAGGATTGATCTCATAAAATATTCCATATTTAAGCCTTATCTCTTAGTAAAAATTGCTAAGTGGTTTATCATACTTAGCAAACTCAAACTTGAGCTAATCATCCAAAATTCTATGAAATATAAAATCATCACTGACCAACTAGCAATTTCACCCTTAGAAGCTATCCATCTCTTAGTTGTAGACTCAATATTTAGTCTAGAAGGTGATCAATATGATTCTTAGACTTTGTACTTTGATGGCACTTAATATGTCAAAAGAGCAAGGGTATGAGTAATTTTGGTCACCCATTAGCAATAGCTAATCCCTTTATCCTTTAAGCTTTTTTTTTTTATATTAACAAATATCTTGTCCTAGGGATGCATGCACCACTAGATTTTTAGGTTAGAACCCTCTCTATGTTTAAAAAATTATAGCTTGTAGTCAACAAAGTCAATGTTGATTATCAAATAAAAGATGAAAATCTTAAGCCATACAAAGATATTATCACTAAGCTAATGGTTGATTTTGATACAATCACTATTAAAAATATTCTAAGGTCTAGTGATTGCCATGTCAATGTTATGGCTATGGTTACATCCCTTATCCCATTAGATTTTGATAACAAACAAGAAACAATTATCATTTAACAAATTAGGGAGCCTTCAATATTAGATTTTGTCTAGCTTTCTCTACAAGTCTTTTTCATAAAGACATCTCCTTATCCTAATTCTTGGTGTAACGATATCTTCACCTTCCTTAAATATGGTATATTATATGACTATCTAAACCACAATAAGCACAAGAACCTTAAGAAATATATCTATAGGCATGACATAATTGATGATATCTTATACATCCATTCCCTTATGGGTATTTTCTTAGTTTCCTAAACTTAGTCAAATTCCAAGTAATCATCAAAAAGGACCATTATGGATCATGTGGTGGTCACTTTAGTTGTGTTGTAATCATCAAAAAACACCTATGAGTGGTTATTAAAGGACATTCACAAAAAAAAGTGTCTTGAAACTATATTAGGAGGTGTAATAAGTGTTAAAAGTGTGATAACCTTATCCATTCTCCATCATAAGTTTTGCAACCATTGACTTCTCATTATCCTTTTCTCATTTGGGGCTTAGAAATCATTGGGAAGATCAACTTAGTATCATATGATGGGTATAATCTCATCATCATTCCTATTGATTACTTCACTAAATAGGTCAAATCTATACCTTTAGTTTCAATGACTAAAGTCCAAGTTTCCAAGTTTATCCTTAACCAAATTCTTAGCCACTATGGCATTCTCTTTATGCTAATTTTTAACAATAGAACACCCTTTGAGAATAAGGATATGTGAAAAAAGTTGTGCTAAATATAATATTAATCATAAATAGTTTATGTATTACTATACTCAAGGCAATAGACAAGATAAAGCTTCTTTCAAGACTCTTGTCAAGATCCTTAAGAAGCACATCAGTAAAATTGGTCAAGATTGGTATCTGTTAGCTTTTAAGGATATATATCGAAGGAAATGCAACCATAAGATATAAAATAAGCAAGCAATTTTAACTATATGATAATGACAATATAATATACAAGAAAATTATATGAGAAAATTCTACAATAACTCTGAAAATAGCCATTAATGAAAGCTCATGAAAATAGTACAATGTAATATAATGGAGGACTTGAACACTCCATAAATAATGCATGATCTACATTGTACCTACTAAACTCACTATACTTCCTTACTCTCCAACTTCTCACCCAACACTATCAAATGCATATAAACAAGGATATATATCCCTTGGCTTTTCATCTACCTATGACTCTTCAACTACCTATCCTATGACTCATGTACATGTCGACTACATGCGCATTTACATCATTGCACATTTTAACACTTGTGCATTTATTAATTCGCATGAAGTAACTACTCAACCCTTAATCTAAGAGAAACTTATACTTTAGTTATATACCCAAGGTGGTACATTTACATGTACCAAATAATGTAATATATTCCAACATCCCCCTGTATTACATTCTTTGGGTATTGAAAACTTTAGTCTTCAATATGATCTTCAACTTTGGTTCTAGAATTCGAGCTCTTATTTATTGCTTCCTTCATTATACTTCCCATATGTGTCTTGATAAAGTAAATAGTTAGTATCTTTATAAAATACTATCTTTGCTGAGAGAGCTTTAACTTCATGTTCATATGTAGGTTCTTCCAGTTCTTGAATTTCTTGAATCTCTTGAACCAAGTGTCCTTTTTGTTTTCCTTCTCTATATTCAAATTGAGGATAATTGCATTGATTCTGAGAAGTATATGGATATTGAGATTGTTGTTTATGTGTATTATATTGAATCTTATATTGTCTTGGTTGGAATGGCCTATTTGGTTGGCTTCCATAATTTGTTTATTTTTCTTAATGTTGGATTCTGGGATTGAATCTATAGTAATTGGTACTATGTCCTTTCTTCCTGCATATTTGAAAATATTTATTATTCCATGATCTTTGTCCTTTTGGGGATGAGACAACATTTCCTATGGATTATCTTTTGAGACTAATGTATTGTTAGCCATTTCATATTTAAATGTATATTCCACTTCATATTCTTGAAGAATATTGACTAAATCATCAAAATATGTATCTTTACTTAGGATTTGTAAATATGTAACTAAATATTTAAAGCTATATCGAAGTTATCTCAATGTTACTTGAATAATAAAATTATCTTCTACCTATTCTCCTAAGGTTTACAATTTCCCTTTTATATCTGCTACTTTCCTTAGGAATAGTTCTATACTTTCACCACTATTCACTTTTAGAGAATGTAGTTGAGTTTGAATATTTAAGATAGTGGCTTTATTATTTCCTTTAAATATTTTGGCTAAGGTTTTCCAAGCTTATGCAGATGTTGCTACTAAACTAATGTAAGGTTGTATTTCATCTGTAATAGCAAAATTTATTATCATTAGTGCTTTTGCTTCATTTTATTCAAATTTTTGAATCTCACTATCACCTGTAGTAGGTTTAATTTTTTCTCCTTTAACTATATCCCAAATATTTTCAACTATCAGTATTGACCTCACTTTGTTTTTCCATGAAGAGTAATAAGGTCCATTAAGGAGTTGGGATTCTTTAAGTATGAATTTACTTGTTTTCATGATGATATTTGTAGACTACCTTATATCTCCTTAGTTTAAAGTTTGATAAGAATTTTCTAATTCTCAAGTTTTGTAGAACCCCTTATATCTCCCAAGTATTTGAGTGTATTATAGTCTTGATAAAGTGCTTAGCTTCCTTTAGATATCCTTTTGAGTTGAATCCCTAATGTTTTGAAGATAATTTTAATATATTTCCAACTCCTATTTCTCACCTTATTTCTCCCTATTGATATATGCTCTTTCAATTTGACAACGTTCTCTATTTTTCAAGACTCTATAGTTGGATTTCTTTGGTCCCATCAATTTGAAGAAGAGACAAATATAACTACTAATTTCCAATTTTTAAGCAATGCTATGAAAACTTATTTTACCCTTTAATTCTCAATGGTTTAGTTTTCTAAATTTTAATGATCTAAATTTTGATGTAGTACTCCTTATATCTCCCTAATTTAGAAATTTAGAAAAACCATATATTTGCAATTTCAATTTTACTTCAATTTGTAAAAACCTTATGTTTCCTTGTTTAATGAATTGCAAATATTTAATGCACTATGAGAAATAGTTTCAATGCTTCTATATTCTACTTCCTTCTAAGGAATTCAATATGCTTTCCAAGGTTATTATTTATCACTTTATTACTCCTTGATTATTATTCAGTATGCTTTCCAAGGTTATTATTTAAATAACCCTACAGCATAAAAATTGATTGATTGTAACTTTAATATATGCCTTATTTCTCCTTTGTACTTTACAAAGGTTATGAGGATAAATCTTACCTTTAAGGTGCTAAAATTTTGTGTGCAATACCATTGTACTCTAAAATTTAATAATACTATAATCAGTGTGGTCTATTGCTTATTTAATGGTGCTTTATTGCATTAACTACTTCATAGCACTTTATCATTTATCCTCTTCATTCTACACAATGATCTTCGCACACTCTTATGATCATTTTATTATCCTTTCACTATGCTTTGACCTATGTAAGCTTATTTTTCATGATCTCTTTAGATTGGGTTATTAATACACTCTTTATCCCTTTGAAATGCATTCCACATGACACTTTACATTGCACTAGAATGTAGAACTCCTTGTTAAGTGGTTTTCGGAGGTTATGACCTTTTGAAGGTATTAATTTAGATGGTATGAGTCCTGTAATATGCTTAGTGTTGCAATAATTATTGTTATTCCTTCTTTTCTTGAATAGAGCATTACTCCGAGCATGGGTGATATTTCTCCTTTGTTTAGGCATTATGTCAATGAGGATATGTAGGTGCTCTTCTTACTTTGCACCAAGAGGCACATGATTCCTTTGGTTGATGTGGAAAGTGGAGGCTCCTTCCCTTGCATGCAACTAAACTTTTCAACATACCTTATTACCTATTCCTACCAACTTGCTTTACAATTTACTTTACTTATCTTGTAATAATTGGCTTTCTTAATGTTCAACACATGATGGCTCCTCTCCAATGAAGGTGGCTCCTCCTATGGAATTTGAATGCTTTCTTCAAGGTGGTCATTCATCCAAGCTCTTATCCACTTTCGTGTGGGTAATGCTTTGCTATTATTCCTTGTTATTTGCACTTTGTCTTACATTATTCACCTTGTGCTATTTTTCTTGCAACTTGTATCTTCATTGCTTTGTGTTGTCTAGGCTTATTCTCCTTCTTGTTGTAGGTTCTTTTTGCACTATAAGCACTACTTTCATAGGACTATGGTGTTGTATTTGGTGTCTTTAGACACCTTGAATGGAAATATATTGAGCCCTTTGATGGCTCTATCTCCTTTTCTTAATATATTGTGCTTAAAACCTTAATAAAACCTGCCTCTTGATGACTATAATTTTGTGCTACATTGGTGTACCTTTGTCTACCTTTTGGTGCTATTTAAAACCTAAAATAACTCAGTAATAAACTAAGATAGAATACCTTAGTTGCCCCTTGATTTTGAGACCTTCTTAGTCTCTTTATGTATATTTCTTTATTGATTCTAGTATGGTGGCACCTAGTCTAATCTTTGGTGGTTATAATTCTTCTTTTGGTGCTTTCTCTTCACCAATACTTGTTGCAGTTATTTTGTGCTCGACCTTTTTTTGTGCACTAATCTTCCTTTCTTGATTAATACTTAATGCACTTTAATAGCTCTTATAAATAACTTGTATTATGCACTATAGTCTATGCAACCTTTACTTTAGAATAATGTCTTCCAAAAGATAATAGGAAGTTGATATTTTTATTTCTCTTGAAATATATCTAACTCCTATTTCTTATGTGTAGGTTTTAATCTTGTAAAAACTATCTTTTGCACTACCTTGAAGACTTAAACTAGAAACCTTCCTCTTGCAACTTTAAATCTTGAATTTGGTGCTTAATAAAACTTAATAATAAGATAAATATAAATGTTCAAATAATGAACCTTTTGCACCAATGTTGCATACCTTTTAACCTTTGTATGGTGATGGATTTCTTGGTGATTTGATTCACCTAAATGCTGCTCTATTTTTGATGAATTTGTTAGAATAGGAGGATCGAACATTAGGAAATATTATTAAAGTAGGTAGGTTTAAATAGTGCAAACATAGGCTAGAAATAGCCTTAGGAATATTAGAAAATAATATCCCCTAATAGTGCTAACTAACGTGCTTTACAAAATAAGTGCCTACCTACTAACTACTAACAACGTAGTCAAATTGACTACTACTTACCACAAGATATTCCACAATGAATATCTTCATGGTAGAAAGTAAAAGTAAAAGTAAATATAAATACTATTTTTACCATGTGGTAAATAACATCTACCTAGGAGAATATACTAATTACCAAATGAGGTAATAATCATAGTTACTGTAGCATAGTAACTCTAACATCCCCCTTATTACATTATTTGGGTAATGTATATAACTGCCCCAATACAGTGAAAAATATGTTGATATACTGTATCTTGCTCTGGCTTGGGCTCTGTCATAGTGCTTTGGCTACTCTAAGCAAAAAATGGATCATTCCTCACTTTGTTCTCACATAAACGAATGTCTTTATTGTAATATTGTCATCCAATTGGATTGCATGGGTAACCAGCCACTACAACCGCTAGGTGTACTAGAGTAGATCACTACATACAAGGTTCATTTAGTTATAATATGATTTTGTAAAAATTTTGATAAGGTAGCTAAGGTGTCGGTAACTGCCAAAAATTCACCCTTATAAGTTTTCCCCCTTGTTGCAAAACATGTTGTAATGGAATTTCTACAAGAAGTGTGACTAAGGTGTCGATCGTTGCCAAAAATGCACCCTTATAAGTATTCCTCCCTTTTTAGAAAAAAATTGTGTGAAGTACGAAAGAAATGTTTATCCCCACCTTTAGTGCAAAATAAATGCAACTTATGAAGCTTTTTAAGGCTTTTAAAAAGATTGCCTCCTAGGAAAATTTCAAAAAATTACACCATAAAATCCCCTCCTTTTATTATAAGTACTTTAAAAAAAGTGTTTGCTATTTTATGAAGCCTAAAAAGAGGTACAATCACCCCTTTATTGTAAGTACTTAAAACAAAAAAACTTATGCTATTTATGAAGCCTAAAAAGAGGGTTGGAATGGTGCTTGCCTAGGGTGACAAATTTATTTCCCTTTACAAAGTTGTATGAGCCATGAGCACCTTGTGTGCTCTTTCTGAACTATAATCAGAATCAAAATTAGACACTTCACTAGCAACATTATCTCTTTGTCTATTTTACCTTTGTGATGTGCCTTTGCTTTTTTTGTTTTCCTTTTTTTTAAACCAACACTGATTGGTGTCATTGTTGTCCTTTTTACAATTTGTGCAAAACTTCTTTTGAGGTTGCTTTCCCTTATCTTTTGAATATGACCCTCCCTTCTAAAAATTTTCTTTCTTATTTCCACCCTGATTGTTCGAGTAAAGTGCATTGTTCAACACTTCATCACTTTGGAGTTGATTTGCTTTCTCTATTTGAAGCAAATTGACTAACTCCACAAAGGTGGTTGTTCTTTGAGATACATTAAGAGATGTTATTAACATATTGTAGGATTCTGGAAGAGCCCTCAATATTACTAAAGTTAGTATAGTATCTTCTACTTTTGCTCCTAAAACATTCGTATTTGACTTCAGTTCTGCCACTCTGTAGAGGAATATCTCTACTATTTCTCCAGACTTCATATGGAATGTATGAAGTTGAGTATGAAGGTTTAGAATATTTGATTTTTTTTTGCCTTAAAAAATGGTAATTAATGCATCCCATGCATTTTTATTTGTTTTGGCTTCACTTATGTGAGGCTAGATTTCATCAGTAGTAGCTAGAAGAATCAACATGAGAAGATGATTTTTTTTTTGTCCCATGCTTTCTAATCTTCTCCTGTTGATGTGGGTATTTTATCAGTGCCATCCACTAAATCCCATATTTCCTCTATAGTAAGGATGGCTTTCATCTCGGTTTTCCATGCTGATTAGAATATTTAAGAAATTGTGTATCATTTAGGTATTTTTTGATAGTTGCCATGATGAAGGTTCTAGAATTGCACCAAGATGATCTTTCTTTCACTCTTAATTGGTATTTAATGGCACCTGCCTAAAAAATCTCTTTGAAGAAATATGATTAGTTTGAAGATATTTAAGCCAAACAAATAAGAAATGAAAGAGAATTCACTCAAAACTATATTTAATGGTACCTACCTCAAAATCCTCCTAAAGAGGGATAATCAGTTTGAGGAAATTGATACAAATAAATAAGAGTGAATTTTAGGGTTGCATGGAGATAATATCAATTTTTTTAAATGGCTTATACTTGTGCAATGAATTTCCACAAATTATTGTGAAATTTTGAGGTTTTCAATGCTCTTGATTTTAATGACTTGTAATTGCAAAGAACAAGAAATTAAATGCAATAATCAATCAAAGAGTTCCCACAAATTTTTTATCACTTAGATGTCGGATGCAACCGAAAATGCACCTAATTTGCCAATTTGTAATAAAAGTGTCAAGTAATATTGAAAATGTACCTTATTACCAACTTTTACAAAAAAAAATTGATTTGTGTTGTGCAAAAATTTGATATTCAAAGCCTCCTCTTGTTTTTTCAATTTTGAAAAGAATGTGGCATAAAACAATTGCCTTTCCCTTTTTTTGTGTTGTAAAATAAACAAGTTTTGATTTTGAAATGCTCCTCACTTTGTGTTACAATTTTGCAAAGAAATACAAGTTCTTGTATTCCCCCTTTGATTTGCAAAATTAACAAAGTATCACTCCTTTCAAGTCAATTCGACACACAACCCACATGTGAAAGGCTTTCCAGAACCAGTCGACACACAACTTGATTTTTATGGACCCAAGGTCTTCAATCTCTTCTCAGTTTTGTAAAACAATGAAATGTGCAATTTCTTTTATTATATTCCTCCTTGAAGAAAACAAATGCACAAATTTTAACTTCAGATTTTGCAAATTTTGTGTCTCTTTATGTTACAATATTGCAAGAAAGAATCAATTTTTTTGATTTTGTCCCCCTTTGATTTTGCAAAATAAACAAGGTTTTGAGAAGATTTTTAGGGTTCCCTAATTTTACAAAAGAAATGGTGCTCTTCTTTGTATTACATCCCCACTTGGAGAAAAACAAAATCTCTCATTCATGTGAAATTTAAAAAAAATAGGGTCTCTTATTATTTAATTTTAATTTGCAAAAAAAATTAAAAAAAATAATAATTAAAAATCTAATAATAAAAATATAATTGTGTTTGTAAAAATCTTTTGATTTAAAAAATAGTTAATATTTAAATTATTAAAAATATAATATTAAAAAAAAATTAATTAAAATAAATACAAATAAAAATATATATATATATAAATACCTTGGGACAATGGTTTGCGGCCTTTTGTAGCAAAATATTGAGGTTTTTGACCCCGACAGGAGTCGAACCCCCGAACCCCCGACTTCCCGTCAGGCAACGCCTTAGAGTCAGGTTGGCTACTAGCCCAGCTGGTGGGTTGGACATGAAAAAATGTTCATGTTCCAAATTTTATGTTCTTCTCCACCAAGGAAGTGGAAAAAAAGAATAGAGTCTTTTAAAAGGATTTGGGACTTTTGTCCCACATCGCATGTGTGATGATGTTAATGTTGTTTAAAAACAACAAAGCACATGTAGTGCTTTGATTTCCTTCAGGCAATCAGCCATGTTGACCAGTCTTTTGCCACCTGAAGGAGAGACCGAAGACCACCACGCGTGTGCCAAATGGACCACCTTGCAACTTGCCACGTGGAACACTTGCCTAGTCAACACAGTATCTACCAATCACTTAGCGCCATGTCACATGTCCTATATGCTAATCACTCAGCACCATATCATGTACCTTGGAACTTATTCCCACCACATGTCCTCAAGTTTTATTCTACCAGATCAGTCACCACATTGTCCTCATCGAGTTGCATTTTTCTAGGTCAGTAGTCTACCACGTCATCACCTCGATATATGTACCTTAGGTTGCATCCATGAGTTTGATATACATGTAAATTTAGGTGATATCAGAGTGTGGAATTCCCTTGATATTCATACCCGAGTTGACCTTAGTGAGGTCAGCTCATGTCGTAGATCGATGATATGGGCTATCAAGTGGTGTGCATCAAAAGTCCTTATTGTCCCAGTGTCCTGATAAGTTGACATCAGTGTTTAGACCTGTCAGGCACTCCAAGTCCTCCCATAAGCAATTTTCTAGCTTTTCCATGGTCCACTTGGTTATGTTCAGTACAACCTTGACAAATGGCCCACCTGGTTATGTACGATGGTGGGGGGTGTGGGCTGAATAGCCTATCCAGTTGGACTCCTCTAAAGAGTCCAATTGTAATGATCCCAATTATAAACTAAATTTTTTTTTACAATCTCGTTGTTCACCCATTGATAAGTTACCACTATAATAATGAATAAATACATAGTTATCCCATTAGAGAAGGTAATCCAATTTGTAATAGATTGGACATATAGAAGCACCCACTTCCATAATTATTTAAAGCCAAAAGTGAGTAGGAACACCCATTCCTTCTCTTCCATCTCACCATCCCATACTGGTAGATGAATATAATTATATAAAGGCTTTAATTCCCCCTTAAGCTACTAATTGGTAGCGAGGGACATCTTATGGTTTTATCAACCAGAAAGGATAGGGATCCTCACCCAAGGATCACCCTCCCCAATCCTCCATACTACCAATGAGGTTAGTAATTTAGGAGAATTGTCCATCTATTGCACTTATGGCTACTAGCAAGTATCATGGAATTAAATGTTTTAATCATTATTATAATCATTTCTCACCTTTGGGGTGTTATCCATTTTACTAGTGGTAGTACTAGTTTGTGAGTTTTTTTTTTATGACCATGGTGAGACCTTTGTATGTGGATAAATTCTCGAGCATACATTCTTATAACAAAAATAAATTTAATGTATAAACAAATATGACACGTTTCTATTGTAATAAAGCTTTCACTAATATTACTTTCAAAACCTTACATCATCTAGCATATAAAATCCATTATTTCCAACTAACCTACTTTACTATCTTATGGAAGTATTTTACACAAATAAAACTTCCTTTCAAGTTTACAAAGCAAGAATAAATATACATCAACATTACATCAATTGGCTTGTTTTTTTTTGCCATTTTAAATTACATCAATAAAGAATAAAATCAGATGCTTAGTAAGTCTTCATCAATAGCTTCTTGAATCTTCTCTAGAATACTTGCATCTTCATGAGGTGAGAGAGAGGTTGATAAGGGATCAGGACAACCCGTATGCAATTTATGCCAATGTAGTTACAAGTAGTCTATGCATATCCTATGCATCCATTATATGCCAAATGTATATTGCTTTTCCCTTAATCATCAAGTAAGAATTTCTACAATTCATCCATCTCTAACATTTTACAAGGAATTGACTCATAATCTCATTCATCGAGTATATAATATCATAATAGAGTCAATTTATAATTCCATCAATCAGATGTTTGGATAGGAAGAGTCCCATACCTCTTCCCAAGGATTGGACACCCATCCATCCTCATACAAGCTAGATAGTTTCATATCATTATTTTAAAACATATGATTTTGGGATAACTCATGAGCTAGTATATGTATATCATAAATTCCAAACTAATTTACCTATCAAATCATTCATTTGATGAGGATAATACTACGGGACAAAATAACAACGTTTCCATATTGAATTTCATTCATATAAAGTAATACTTTCACAATAGTAATTTGAAAGTATATAAATCATGAAGAAAACCTTTTAAATAATAGTTGTAATCACGACAAAATACTTTCAAATCACACACAATACGAAATCAAACATTATAATTTTGCCATGTTTATATTGATAAAATACTTTAATTTACTATCACGCTCATATTTTACATTGAAATGGATTACCTTGATTAAAATATTCCAACCATAAAAGTATAAGGCCTACCAAAAGCTAAATGGAAATTTTTTCAAATCATATACACTAAAATGCTTCTCTCACAAATCAACTCATGTAACTCCTTTATCTTACACAAAGCAATCCCATTAATGATTTTTTTAAAACACAAATAATGCACAGGGTATATGACCTATTCACATTAGTCCCTTTCCAATGCATGGTGACAATATTAATTTCAGCAAGGAATTTAAAATACTACGTTTGGATTCAATAGTCCCCTTCTAAATCTCTTGATATTTTTGGAATGGAGGTTCAAGACATGCAAACTGTTAATCATTGTCCCTAGGTTGTCTGTCTATCATAAATAGCAAAGGGTTTGAATACACCCGTAAACTCTATTAGCATGGGTCAAGGTAATGCATTACACTAAGCATTTGAGGTGGCTCTTAATTCTACAACATTTTTTTAATAAATATTTTTTATACATATATATATCTGCCATGGGGATTGAACTCGAGTCACATCTTATAATGAAAGTGGTGTCCTTGCCGAAGAACCACATCATGCAAATTACAGTAGATTTTATTAACAATGGTATCTAATGAAATTGAGCTCTTCTATAGAACTTAAGGTGCTTTACAATGGTATCAAGAGTAACAAGGTGGAGGTTTTATGCTCGATTTTATCGTCATATGCCTAGCTGGTGACAATGATGATGGATCTTCGCATACCAAAATGTCTATAGTCTGTCATGGTAGATTGCACTGCAAAGCAACTTCTAATCGCTATGCCATAGGTCAACATGATTAAGATCAAATTCTTAGATTCCAGCAACCTAGAGAGAGAGATGACAGTCAATTTCGAATATTTGAAATTAACAGGATCGCATACCATGATATATCTTCAAACCATGGCTAGGATTAATGTAAGTTTTATGATCAGCAGTGAAGACGACCTCCAAGCATGATTCTTCATGACACGAGGGAGTTGTAAAGTAAACTACTATCATGGTAGAGTTGGTTGTAAGTAAACATAAGCGTTTCGATCATGCTCAACTACACGGATTAGAATCTAAAGTTGTAGACCATGTCTGCCATTTTCAAAATTAAGGCAAGGGATTAATATTAAGCCAAGGTTATGCAGTAATATAAATTGAACCAAACCTCCTAAGAAGGAAATTCTAACATGATCCTTGAAAACAAGGATATCATGAAATATACATTTCGGCATCTTCACAAGTGTATCCTCCTTAATAGGGTATCTAAGGGCCTTAAGCTGACAAGTTCATACAACAATAGGCTTACTGTCGCGACCACTAAGCATTATAACTATAACTGAATGTTAGACCAAGTAGAAATCATCCTGTTCTGATTTCTAAACAGAACCTCCCAGAAAGGAGAGTTACACTTCACTTATTATGATGACCAAGATATGTTCGAAGTTGTAAACTACTAGAACTGGTATTACTTTAGAGTGGTACTTATTATAAAGGGTAGTGTTGAATGCAATCAACATGGATGTGCTTTGATTATGAAAAATAAAGTATAGAACTTTTGACTTTCTTGTAAAGTGCATTATAACTTGAAATTGGAATAGAGCATTCAAGAACTCTCCCAAACGTATTATTGTAATTAATGTAATAAATAAGGAACAGGCAGAATTTATATATACAAAATTCGTGCTTGATCACCATAGTCAGGAAAATATATAGAATTCAAACAGTAGTAGAAAGAAAGGAGACTTCCACACCTGGAAATGAAAGCCACCAAACCAATGTGTTGAGAAGGCCTTTTTTCTTCTTCAAACTAGCTTCCCTCTGAGCTTGACAAATCATAGCCTATCATGCCCCTTTTCATGATCCCCTAAGGTTATTTATAGACCAGTTTCTTCTAAACAGTCCAGAACTTTTTAATATTTTATTTCATTTCTATATTTTTTTTCACATGCAAGAATATATTATTTTAATGCAAGGAGGGACTCTCAGTGATAAGGTATGGGTTGGATGCATATCATTTGTCCCCAAATATAATAGCACTAATACTATTAAGGGCATGGGTGTTCATATTTGAAACTGTTAAAGATAAGAGAGAAGTCCTATAATATTTTATTTATAAGGCAGTCTTTTCATTCACATGCAAGCTCCTTACAACATATATTATTTTATTGTATATGGGATTCTCTAGGGATAAGGTGTATGCAGGTTTCTTGACTTACCCAAGGGTACTAACACTATTAAGATTAAGGGCAACAACTATTTATACTGTTAGAGATAAGGAGAGAATCTCATTTCCCCAAAACACTTATCCCAAGAGCTGTCATGTGTAAGAAAAATGCAATATTAAATTTATAGAATGGTCTTTTCACAATTTGACCCAATAAAATTTTGACAAGCTCATAAAAGACAATGCACCTGATTCCTTTTTAAAATAAGGTTAATCAAAATAAACAATTGAGCTCTAAACAAATAATCCCTTCTCTAGAGAATATTTTAATGCATAAAATATATATTCCAAAATATGGGAATATCAATCATTAATAATTATGCATTTCTAAGGTGGGATTTTTTTTTATGAAATTTTTAATTATGCTGCTATTTATTTTCATATTAATGGCATGCAAGCATTCCATGAACGTGCTCAACATCTCCCATCACTATTTTTCCTTTGATTGAGCGGGACTTTTCAGAGTTAAACTCAAGTGCATCGCTCTCAGGGAGGTAACTAGTGATGGTTGAGATGAGAGCCTTACCTGTTGAGTTGTCTGTGTCATCATTTCCCTTCTCATATCTCATGGTTGATATATTCCACTTGAGAAGATACCTGTTCCTGCACATTAATCAATATAGGCAACATCATTTTTTCTTGATAAAAATCATCAGAGTGCAAACACAACATGCATTAAATTCAACTGTCCAAATACAAATAGCATATTACTAAGGTCTTCCAAGGTGGGTCATGACACCAATATTGTAGACTCGATTAGGAGTCCCACTCACCTCAAAACTAGGTAGAGGTGGAGGTAGAGATTAGCCACCTTCAACCTTCCATCTACCAGATCTGTCTAAAGTCCAGCAAAATGATGAAAACAAATAATTATTCGCCAAAGAGGAGTTTCAATCGGATCGATCGAGCTCTGATACCAATGTTAGAATAGGAGGAGCAAACATTAGGAAATATTATTAAAGTAGGTAAATTTAAATAGTACAAACTTAGGCTAAGAATAAATTTAGGAATATTAGAAAATAATATCCCCTAATAGTGCTAACTAATGCGCTTTACAAAATAAGCACCTAACTACTAACTACTAACAACATAGTCAAATTGACTACTACCTACCATAAGATATTCCATGGTGAATATCTTTGTGGTAGAAAGTAAAAGTAAAACTAAATTTAAATACTATTTTTACCATGTGGTAAATAACTTTTAACTAGGAGAATCTAATAATTACCAAATGAGGTAATAATCATAATTATTGTAGCATAGTAACTCTAATAGAATTTGTAGCTCTTCCTTGTCGTCCAAAATAGATTTTTAACTCTTCTAATATTCAACTTTGATTGATATGCTTTTCTACCTTAAAACTTAACTATTTTGCAGCTTTGAAACCCTTCTAACTTGCTACTCAAAACTTTGGTTTTATGGCTACAACTCTCCTCCAAGTAGCCTTCTTGAATTCTAAGAATTAGTAGCTATTAATGCTTCCCAAATTGCTATTTTCTTTTGGTCCTCAAATCTAATTTTTTTATATTATAACGTAGTCAATGTATTCTCTGATATGTTGTTCTCTAATCTCCCAAATTTGGTAGGAAACTCCAAATTCTAACTCAATATTACCTCCTAGAAGCCTTCAATGATAATCTTCAAATCTCTCAAATTTGGTGGCATATTATATCTCCTTTCTCCTTCAACCTCCTTGTCAAATTTTGAATTCAATATTTGCTATTTTTTGGCCTTCTTCTCAATAATTTGAATGTCTTGAGGTCTTCAATGAACTCTAAAATTTAGTAACCTTCTTGATAAATCCTTCTTCCTTTTAGGCTTGTTGTCGAATGGTGATATTTTTCCCAAATTAATCTATCAGGAACTTCTTCTTGCTAGAAATATTCTCCCTTGAGTTCTTCTCAAATATCCTCCAATGGCCTTCTTCAACTCCTCTCCAATGGCCTTATTCAAATATCTTCAATGAGGCTTTCCTAGCCTTCTCCTTCTTTCTCCTTTCAAGTTAGCTTGAGGTCTTCTCCTCTTGGGCCTTCAAATTCTGCAACTTCTCTTCTTCTCAAAACTTCAATGAGACCTTCCTTGATCTCTCTAATATTCAACTATTGAAGTTTTACAATGATATCTCTTTCTTGGATCTTATAATTCTGCTACTTTTAAAATCTGGAATAGGACCTTTGCTAGTCCTTCTCTATTTTCAATCTTCCAAAATTGGAAGTTCTTCAACGGGACCTTTCTCTTGGGTATCCTCCTTCTATATATTCTTTCTTATTTTTCACTCTAAATTCTTCAATATTTAGATTTCTATGAGGATATCCTTCATGGTTCTCCTCAATATTCAATGGATATCTCTTTCTTGAGTCTCCTTAATTTGCTTTCTTGAAATCTACAACTCTAACAATGGGATATTTTTCTTAGGCCTCCAAATATTCAATATCCAACTTGTTGCTTCAAGTGTTGGATTGATTCCAAAGAATATATTCTTCCTAGATCTTTGTAAGAAGCTTTCCAAATTTCTTTGATTCTCCTTTTTCCTGCAATAGAGTATTAGAGAAACTATAATGGAAAAAACTCTAAAACTAGAGATAATGAATCTTCACTAGTTAATTTGTCAATCTAGTGGAATCACTACTTGAGTCCTAGTCTTCATGAGTTTTTCTACAACTCTTTGGAAATACTTTAGTCAAATGCAATTTCAAAAATTCTAAAAATAAGATTTCCTATCTCCTCTCTATCTCTCTTGTGGATCTCTCTATTTCTTATCAATCTACCTGTGCTCTGATACCACTGTTAGCTTTTGAGGATCTATATTGAATGTAATGCAACCATACAATATAAAATAATCAAGAAATATTAACTATATGATAATGACAATATAATATGCAAGAAAATTATATGAGAAACTTCTGCAATAACTAATAAAATAGCCATTAATGAAAGCTCATGAAAATAGTACAATATAATATAATGGAGGACTTGAACACTCCATGAATAATGCATGATCTACATTGTTCCTACTAAACTCACTATACTTCCTCACTCCAACTTCTCATCCAACACTATCAAAAGCATATATATAGAGAGATATATTCCTTGCTCTTGCATCTACCTATGACTCTTCAACTACCTATCCTATGACTCATGTACATGTGGACTACATGCACATTTACATTATTGCACATTCTAACACTTGTGCATTTATTGCTTTGCATGAAGTAACTACTCAACCCTTAATCTAACATAAACTCCTGCTCTAGTTATGTAACCAAGCGGGTACATTGACATGTACCAAATAATTTATTATATTACAATAACATATTTAGCCTTATCTTGCCTTGTATTCCTATTATACTAGTTTTTGAACTCCCAGTAGTCTAATACCCTATGCTTTGGTTTAAGAAACTAAAATTATCTTCTTTTTTGAGCTTAAGGTGACTTCCTTACACATTTTTTCAAAATATTCCTCTATCAAATATAAATATTGTCTCGCCCATCTAAGCAAAATGGAAAGTGGATCCACACCCTAGAGAACCTATGGTCCTACTAGAAAAGTATTAAACATACCTCTAAAAAAAAGCTACAATACCGCTCCTTCAAGGCTAATGATATTATTCTTAGAGAGAACCAAAAGAACACTAAATCCAAAACTAATATCAAAGGTAAGTTTGAGCCTAATTGGCTAGGTCCATTCATCATAACCACCAAGTTTGGTTCAAGTTCTTACCACCTTACCATGCTTGATAGAAAATAACTTAAAGAACCAACGAACATAATTCATCTTAAAATGTATTACATTTGATTTTGCATTGGCTATTTATTTCTATTAGTTGTCTATTTTTGCTTTCTTACATCTTGTTTGACTTCATATTTGTTTGCATGCATGTTCTTTTCTATGTCTAGACTATCTATTGCAACTTAAGTTAGTGATCGATAATGATATGGAAATGATAATACTAGTCAAGATAGTTGATTGCAATAGGTATTGATGTGAGTGGATCCTCCTAGTCCCATATTTATAAACCAAAATAGGGTATGTTCAATCATTTATCTATATCATCAATATTTCTATCATAATATAGTTTTCCTTGAGCTATATCATCATCTTCTAAATTATCAATCAAAATCTCTTGCCACGTGATCAATATTATAAAAATTGCAAGTGTTAATGGAAAAATCAAATCAAAATATTATATCTCATCAATTACTACATGATGAATATTGCAACATTTGTAGGTACTAATAACATAATCAATATTATCATCTATCATTTTCCATGTATCATCTTGTAGGTGGAAACTAATCAATAAAAAATATGTCTTCCCAATTGGGGGTATTATTTGTTGCTATAACAATCAATCATGTCCTCTATGATACTTCTCTATGATGTAAATCAATATAAGCAAAATTCCTTTAAAAATTTATTTAGAGGTAAATCAAAAAACCTTTAGGCATCTACATAAAGACATATCTTAAAGCAAAACGTCCTATGGGCAAGGCTAAATTAAAAGTCCTTTAGACATTTTTTTAAAGGTAAATAATTTCCTATTTATGCGTGTACATATATTTACATCATAGTGGCTAGCCAGAAGTCCCCCTATGTAAATTTCAAAGCTAACAAAAGTCCCCCTAGGAAATTCAAAAGATAACTAAATTTATCTTAGGTATACCTCTATGTATATAGATATATATTTGTATATATTTTTGCATATAGCTATACTATAGCAACACCCCCTTAGGCATATCATGGATCATGAATCTTGTATTGTGCATTTCCCATATTACATATTTCATCATTTTAACCATTTAAAATATTTTAATTAACAATAAACAATCAACATCTAACAAACTATATTAATTGTAATCCATACACCTCCAATATTAAATGGATAACCTTCTAAATCAATCATCATCTAATAAATAGTCTCATAATAATAAATAATTAAAGCAATTAAATCAAAAATTCATTATCATAAACATTTCATAATAGCCCATCACATAACACAACAACTCTAAATCCAAATCACTAATAATATATAATATATCAACAAGTGTCATTTGTAAAATATCCTAGTACAATAATACAAGTATACAATACTAATTTACAATCAACCCCTGATGTTCAATCAGTCCCTCTCCCTCAAAACTAGGATAGAAAAGTCAAAAATCAAGCCTAGATAACTCTAGAAACCTATATCTAGTTCTCCACTCCTTATCCTATAGGTGGAGGTATCCTCACCAACTGTTGTGATTACCATATTTTAAACTTAGATTGTGTTTGCATCCTTGTCCTCATGGGCTATGTGAGCTACAAATCTATAGGTATAGCAACATCTTAGGTTTATTTATATTGCACTACCCACTCAACCTCATAGTGTACATCTTGTGTCATCTACATATCCTCTTGCATCACCTATAGATTTGTTTACACATATCTTATATGGAATAGTAGTATTTAGACCAGTTGTCCCCCTCCATTCACCTTTACAATTGTTATAGATCTTTCTACTACTACATCCTACTCTATAGTTATACCCTAGATGATTTTCTACATCATCATGATGTATCTTGCTAGATAGTCCCTATCTATAGCTTATGAGACTATATTTTCTTGAGTTTTCATTAGTGCTACTTATAAGATCTCCACCTACCTAGCTAGTGCATCCCTCTCTACCTCCACCACTGATCAAGATGACCTACTCAATATTGTCTTACCAACTAGGCTTCTTGGTAAGGGTAATACCAGAAGTGGTACAACTACTATTGGTGTTGTGATTACCATATTGTAAACTTAGAGTGTGTTTGCATCCATTTCCTCATGGGCTATGTGAGCTACAAATATATAGGTATAGCCACATATTATTTAAATTTATATTGCACTGCCCACTCAACCTCATAGTTTATATATTGTGTCATCTACATATCATCTTGCATCACCCATAGATTTCTTTACACATATCCTAGATGGACTAGTAGCATTTAGACTAGTTATCCCCCTCTAGTCACTCTTACGATTGTTATAGCTCTTTATACTACTACATCCTACTCTATAGTTAGATCCTAGATGGTTTTCTACATCATCATTATGTATCTTACTAGATAGTCCCTCTTTATAGCCTATGAGACTGTCTTTGCTTGAGTTTTCATTAGTGCTACTTATAAGATCTCCACCTACCTAGCTAGTGCATCCCTCTCTACCTCCACCACTGATCAATATGACATACTCAATATTGTCTTACCAACTAGGATTATTGGTAAGGGTAATACTAGAAGTGGTACAACTACTATTGGTGTTGTTGTTGCTCCTATTTATCTCTACCTTCCCCTCTATTAGTGAACCTCTATATAATGGCACATTCATGTTCATGTTTCCTATATCAACCTTTACAATGCCACTCCTAACTCCTCTCATCTTAATAAACCACTAGTGTAGTGTTTGGTAGATCCTAGCCAGCCTTGCGAATACCATATGCTAACATTGCATGTTAGCCATTGCCTCTCCTTAGACTAAGTTTATAAACCTCTTACTCATGTCACCAATAAATACTTCTAATACTAGCATATATAAGAAGGTGGTTTGACTATCTAGTCATCCTCTATATAGGTGATATTGATGTTAATATTTAATCTAATCAATAGAAATTTTGAGACCCTTATTAGCTCTCAAGGGTCCATCCTTGGTCTTGTCCCATATAAATCATAGTACCTCTAATTAACACTTATAGGATCTACCACACATACTCCAATAAGATAGTCATCTCTCATATTAGGAGTTAAAAGGTATTCATCTCCTAATACCATCTCTCTAGTAGTGTAATCAAGAGTGCTTGTCCAAAGTTCATATTTGGAATTAGGGTTATGTGGAATAACTCTACTACCACTAGCAATGCATAGTTGGCCACATCCAATAGTACCTATATAGCCTCAAGTGCATGGGGGCATCACTCTCTACACTCAATAGTCACTTGTTATAGGTATTTCCAAGGGCATCACTATCCACACAATGTTAGTTTTAGTAGAATTAATGTTAGCATAGTGAAAGTGTAAAATATATTCTAATCTAGCCCTAATAAAAATGTTCTACTAGTAAAACTCACCACCAACATGCAAAAGTATTTCCAAGGTACAATAGCACCATCACAGAACAAAAGAATCATTAGGTATAAAAGTGCCACCACCACATGATAATTTCATGCAATAGAACCATAACTCCCTTGTGGTATTTTTTCAATGCAAAAAATTATAATTTAAGTTAGGTTTTTTATACTTATTGATGCTCTCACTCTACCACCTATGAATGGTGTTTGTACCATGTTTACTCAACATTCTAATCTCACCTAGTGAACCATGGAAGTCAGGGTTTGAAATAGTGATCTAGAGCTCTATTTATTCTCTCTCATGTAGTGAAAATAAATTCATTTTTATCCCCTAGCCCTTTTTACCCCTTAAATTCCTAGGGTATTTTTTACCATCCATCCTAATATTTTATCACTATGCTAGTGGGGATCATAATCAAGTCAAGTTTCCATAATCCAACTTGGTTTTCCCTTAAAACATTGAAGGAACACTAGGGTATAGTATCATTAATGCTATCCAAAACGTTATTTTTAACATCATTTATAAGCAAACAATAACAACATCAATCATTTAGTATTATCAACTATAAGCAATATAAATTTATTAAACCAACCTTTATTATTTTATAAGTGCATAAAAAGAGGTAAATATAGACACTCATTTTTGTGTGTAGGGTTATTCTTGAAGTTTGTCAATTCCTTAATTAATTAGCCTTCCAATCATCCAAATTGAATCAACCTTCCGTGTACCTAAATTTGAAGTATTTATTACTCCAAAAGTGATAGTGCTAGTGCACAAGTGATAGCATCAATAGTGCTATCATGATATGCTGTTGTTTTTTAAAAATAAATTATTTTGACCTTTCTCATCCATTGTTGAGCTCCAATGGTCATGAGGAAAAATAATAACCATGCAAGTTCCACTAGCAATATTTTCTCTTGATGCTTTTGATTGTCACATGCCAAAATTAAGAAATTTGATTTTCTATCCCTCTTAATACACATACCATTAATAAATCAAATACAAAAAAAAATTATCCATAAATCCTACATAAATCTAAATTATAAGAAGTGTTATTTCTTATCTTCATCCACTAATGAATTATTGATCCTTAATCTTGTCATATTTAATTTAATTCTTCCCCCAAGGAGCCATGGATTTCTATAAAGATAGCACTTGGAAACACCCAATCCAACATATTTCAAAAGAAATAAAATTCTACCAAAATATCTCTAGAATCATAGGAATTTATCATTTTGCATGGCAAAATTATACCAAAATATTTCCACAATATTACGAAGGCCATCCTTGTAAGTGCTCAAGCTCTTATCCTTGCAAGCATCTAAGCATCCAAGCAATCAAGTCTACAAGCTCTCAAGCAATCATCAAGTCTTCAAGCATCAAGCTTCAATACCACAAGCTCAAGCATTCAAGTATCATCAATAAGCAAGCTAACAAGATTTCAACAAGCTTCCAACAAGGAGAATGCAACCTTTTGTCTTTTATTGTGCTATTTCCCCTTTTTTACTTTTCGTTCTTTTTTATCCATATAGCTTTAAGTTTTTACCTTGTTGTATTTTAGAACTAATTTTGTATTTAGTTAATCTCTCATTATGTCATCTAGTCTTAGTTTTAAACAAGTAAATATCTATTATTATATTATTTGATAAGGTCTCTATACTCTTATGTCAAATCCCTTCATAATAAATATCACAATGTTAGCTTATCATGTATTTAATCTTGTTGTTCTAAATTTAATCATTTGGTTTTGATGGTCAATAACTCATCGTTTGATTATGACACTAAATCTAAATAATTGAGATCCTTCATCTATTATCATTGATCTTAACTATGCTAGGATTTATCAAGTCTTTATAACTTATTAACAATGATCCAAATACCCCTTCTCTATTCCAAATATCCTTACAATGAATCATATAAATACTAAGTTCAAATAATTTACATTTTAAAAAAATAATAATGATTTATATTATTATTTCCATGGGGATAGCACAATGGATAGGGCTTTGGCTCTTCTTTGGCAGGTCCAATGTTCAAACCACGGCATGGGCGAGTGTGTGAGGGGATGGGCGTGTGTTGGATGTGTGTTAAATTTTCTATTGATAAGCATAGCTCTTGGTTTTACGAGGGGTCATGGTTGAGAGAAGACTGTTCAACCCTGTGTGTTGGTCGTAGGGGTTTCTCACTGCTTAGCCCTATGTGTTGGTTGTAGGGGTTTCTCACGCTAACCAAATCAAATAATAATAATTTACATTATAATTTGTTTAATTCATAGGGGAGTTGGTTACAACCACACTATTTTAGTAACTACATGAGAAATGATATGGAATCATATAAATACTAAGTTCAAATAATTTACAATTAAAAAATAATAATAATAATTTAGTGATATGGAATCATATAAATACTAAGTTCAAATAATTTACAATTTAAAAAATAATAATAATTTACATTATGTTTTTATTCATATGAAATTTGTTACATTCACACTATCCTAGTAATTGTCAAGTGCAGGGTTTAAACCACAAGGCTACCCCCAACAAGCCTATACTACCTCATTATTTTACAACCCGACGTGAAGAGGACCATTGGTTGCTCAGGATTCATACCATCATCGTTGGTTTGGATGTAGACAATTACCTATCCACCTACCCCTTGGGGGTTAATTTACATTATTATTACACATTCATAATAAGATAATCAATGATAATATGGTTTTTTACAATATCATTGTTTAAAATAAGTTAATATAAATTAAATTTTGTTAAAATTCATATATTAGTACTACATAACAAAAAAAACATATTTAATGTTTATTTCTTAACATTCAAGAAGGAGACGAAGGTTCAAATCTTGTCAAGCCATACATAGATAATATCCAAGCTTTGATGTAATATCACTATGTGGTGATGATGTAATATGGGTGAGGCCCATTTCAATCCCATATAATCAAATGAGAAAAACATATTTTTAATGTTTAAAATATTTGAATGTAATCAAATAAATTTCTCAACTTTTAGGAAGAACAAAGTCTAATCTATATATACATAATTTTTAACTTTATAATACTAGTGTGTGATGATAATGCTATCCTTATTTAAAAAAATATTATTGTAATTGAAAATAATTACTTAAAAAATAATTACAAATAACAAGTATATTAGCATTGTCCCACTTGATGCATCTCAAACTTATAATGACCAATTTAAAAGCAATATAACAAATATAGATTTAATGCATTTAAAAGTGAAGATTTATGTACTCTAAATAAGATATCTTTGTTTTTAATTTAGAAGAGGTATTATTCTTCGTGCCAAATTCACTAAGGTGGGGTGTGTGGTGGCTTTGTGTTAAATTCTCTATTGATAAGTATAGCTCTCGGTTTTATGAGGGGTCATGGTTGGGAGAAGACTGCTCAGCCCTGTACGTCGACCATAGAGGTTTCTCATAGTAATCAAATAAAAAAAAAAAATTATTGTGGAACAATTGTAAATGAGATTATAAAGTTAAGATGAAGAAATTGTATGTGAGATAATCTTATAAAGATTATTTAATTTTAAATACATCTTTTCATGATAATGACACTTATAATAATAATTTTTGTTAGATATGATGATAATATACTATTGATGTAAAGGGCTTAGGGTTTATAGTGGGGGCATCCAATTTTTTTTGTATGTATCATTTAAAAAAACTACGTATTATGTTAAAATACCATGATAAATACTAAAAGTTTGCAATCCAATCAAATATTGACATTGTGATAAGTATTCTTACAATAAAATGACTCAAAATTCTAAAATTAATTATAATACTGCAATAAAATAATTTATAAAAATGATAACATATAAATAAAATTTGTTTTAATTTATTCAAACAGCAGTGTGGGCGAGTGTGTGAGGGGGTGGGTGTGTGATGGCGTGTTAAATTCTCGATAAGCATAGCTCTCAACTTTACAAAGGATCATGGTTGAGAGGAGATTGTTTAGCCTTGTGCATTGATAACAATGATTAATCAAACTAACCAAATCTTAAATAATAATAATAATAAAACTAAATTAAATTTGTTTTAATTTTATATTTAAAAAATAAAAATAAAATAAAATCATACCTATTAATAAAAAGCAAGGATATAATTTTTTTTTTCATTAGACATAAAAAATATATATATTCTGAGTTCTGCTAAAAGTTTAAAACTACCCTTAAATGTTCCTTAATTCTACATGGCCGTGAATAAAGTTTTTATGCTTTTAATCAATTATTTTGTTCTATTAAAACACAAGTCCTACGAGATAAAGAAAGTATATTGTTTAGATGATATTAGAAGATAAGCGCTGTTAGATTACTTAGCAGGTTATGGTAGAGTATACATTATACACCATATTATAAGCTAAAAAAAACTATGTGTTCCATCTTGCCTTGCATGTTAAGATAGTAGTTTACAATGTTTGCGAGGTTATAGATTATAATAATATCTTTACAGAAGATATTATTTGCCCGTCGTATAATTATCTATTTAATATTTCATGTATATAATTAAAATATATATATATTTATTTAATATTTTTTTTTTTAAATAGTAAATTTTATATTAGTGTTTGAAAAATTATAACGAGATAGATATTTTATATTTTTATATAAATTTTATTAAATAATTTATTAAGAGTTGCTTTAAAATAGTATTAGTCTTTAGTTATTTTATAGAGTTTCTTTTTGATACTTCAACCTTGGGGCCATCAATCATTTTATATATATATATATGACCTTAATAATCAATAGAGGTTTTAAAACACATTTTCTATTAAATAGAAACAAGTTTCAAAAGGAAGCATATTGTGGTGGAATCACAGTCCCACACACTACTCATTTTAACAAAGTATTAACTGGAATATCCAAGGCAATTTTTGATAAACCATCCGTTTCATCATTTAATTCTCTATAAATATGATTATAAAAGATCTTCGTAAATGATGCTTCTAGTAATTTCACCTACTCATAATAAGGCTTAAGTATGAAATTTTGCATCCCCACTAATCTTGAAGTCCAGTCCACCACTAATTTTGAGTCACCATAAACTTAAAGTTTTGTTGTTGCATGTTTCATTATCATTTAAAAATATATATATCAAAACCTTTCACTATGTTACATTATTGGTGCCTTTGCCAAGACCTACCTTGAAAGTGTATTTGTGATTTTCATCCCGAAATAACATTCTTGCCCCACCTCTACCTAGACTACTTTGACAAGCTCCATCAAAAAAATCCCAAGACTTTGTAGTATCCATTCTTAAACTAAAAACATGCATTATAGCCTTAAATTTTCTAACTTGTTTTATGCCTTCATAAGTATATATGATTTGAGCTTGAACTTGTATAGGTAGATTTTTGTTTTATCTCAAACAACATAGAATTTCTTGTCAACTATAGACCCTAGGCCATTATTAATGGAAATTACCTATATTTCTTTAAGCCTTTGTCTTTGAACCATTGATGCATATTCTCTAATAGATTCCTTGATGGCCATTATCCCTTTCCCTTAGTCATGGGTATAATAGACCCCCACACTTCTCTTAACAAATCATAATGAACTAGTAGTGTTGAGCAAGGTGCAGCAACAGTATTGTCATTGTTGTCAACACGGTCAGATAGATCTGTTGATGTAGTGGACAGGAAGTTCAAAAGCTATTCAGATGCAGAAGACAAGAGCTCAAAGGTTACTCAGATTATGTACAGTGATTTTCCAAGAAGACCGAAGTGGCCCATATGCAAAAGATCAAAGAAAAAGACAAGTAAGAAAAGTGTCGCGATATCGCGACATATACAACAGGCAAGAAAAATTGTCACGATTTCGCGACATGTTGGAAGAGAAAAAGACAAGTGGAAAAAGCGTCACGATTTCGCGACATGTTGGAAGAGAAAGAGAAAGTGGAAAAATCGTCACGATTTCGTGACATGTTGGAAGAGAAAAAGGCAAGTGGAAAAACTATCACGATTTCGCGACATGTTGGAAGAGAAAAAGGCAAGTGGAAAAACTGTCGCGATTTCGCGACATGTTGGAAGAGAAAAAGACAAGTGGAAAAACTGTCGCGATTTCGTGACATGTTGGAAGAAAAAAGGCAAGTGGAAAAACTATCACGATTTCGCGACATGTTGGAAGAGAAAAAGGCAAGTGGAAAAACTGTCACGATTTCATGGACATGTTGGAAGAGAAAAAGGCAAGTGGAAAAATGTCACGATTTCGCGACATGTTGGAAGAAAAATAGAAAGCAGGAAGAAGTGTCACGATTTCGCGACAAGTTCGAAGAAAGAGAACAAGTTTGAAAAGTGTCATGATTTCGTGACATGTCGCATTTTTGTGACTAAAATAGGAGAGAGAAAGTAAGTTGGAAAAGTGTCACGATTTTGCGACATGTCGCATTTTCACGACAAAAGAAAGAGAGAAAGCGTATGGAAGAAAATGTCATGATTTCATGAAAGAAGTGTCACGATTTATGACAAAAGAAAGAAGTAAAGTATGAAAGAAGTGTCATGATTTCACGACAAAAGTAGAGAAGAAGACTTCGAAGGTAGAAGTGTCACGATTTCACGACAATAAGCAAAGAAGTGAAGTATGAAAGCAGAAGTGTCACGATTTCATGACAAAAGTAGAGAAGAAGACTTCGAAGGTAGAAGTGTCACGATTTCATGACAAAAGCAAAAAGCAAGACTTTGAAAGTAGAAGTGTCACGATTTCGTGACATGTCACATTTTTGTGACTCAAAAAGGATAAGAAGGCAGAGAAGCAAAAGTGTCACGATATCACGACATGTCACATTTTGTGACTCAAGAAGAGAGAAGAGCGAGGATAACAAAAGTGTCACGATATCGCGAAATGTGATTTTCATGGGCAAAGCTAAGAGAAAGAGCAAGGAGAAAAAGTGTCGCGATATCGCGACATGTTGTTTTTTGGTCCGATGCAAGGAGAAAGAGAGAAAGAAAAAGTGTCATGATATCGTGACATGTATTTTTGGGGGCCAAAGCAAGGAGAAAGAGAGAGAAAGTGAAAGTGTCATGATATCGCGACATGTTGTATTTTTATGGTTGAGTTGAAGCCGACGAAGACCAATGATGGCCGACTAAGATAGCCGACTAAAATTAGGGTTTACAGTTGTCATGAAAGCCGACTAAGATTAGGGTTTACAGTCGACTAAGATTAGGGTTTTCATCACAAAAATTTTGTTATAAAAGGAGGGTTGTTTGGAGATTTGATAGGTTGAAGTGTGTGAAATACGGTCGTTGTGCGTAGAGAGCAAGTCGTGTCGAATCATGCTAAGTGCAAAATTTGCTAAGAAAGTAGAGTGCGCAAAAGGGAGAAGATGATCGTGAAGTTCGAGTGTAGCGAAGCAGAGTGTGCGAAGTGATTGCACAGAGAAAGCAGAGTGCATAGAGAAAGCAAAGGTGAAGAAGACTAGTCAGGGTCTAGCAAAAGCAAAGGTATCTTACTATCAATCTTCTAGTTTCAGAATTGAAGTCCAAGTTGGTGCTTGGCATCAGGGGTTGGTGCTCCTTCTAGTTGGTGCTGGTAAATCAGGGGTTGGTGCTCCTTTCTATTGGTGCAGATAAATCAGGAGTTGGTGCTCCTTCCGGTGGGTCTTGGTAAATTGTTTGTAAAGTTGTTGCTTTGCATAGGCTGGATTTGGATGGTAGTCCAAGCGAGTCATTTTTGAGGAGTAGCCACATTGGTGAACCTCGTTAAATCTTGTGTTGTGTGATGTTCTCTTGTGATACTTGCTTTATCTGGTTTTAAGGTTTCATTATTTTAGTTTTAAGAACTATGAATTTAAGTTTAAAGAGCTACACTGATTCACCCCCCCTCTCAGTGTCATTGTAAGACTAACAATTGGTATCAGAGCTAAGTTCCTGTACAAGCTTAACCGGCTAGGGTGATCTTGGAAGTAACACAATGGCAGGTGGTGAAGGCTTCTCATCAAACAAAGCACCATTGTTTGATGGATCTAATTACGCATTCTGGAGAATCAGGATGCAGACATATCTCTGTGCTTTGGGTTACGACATCTGGGATTCAGTAGTTAGTGGATACACAATACCCATCACTCCTCCAAAAGAGGCTAACAAAAAGAAACTATTTGAAAACAACTCAAAAGCAAAAAATGCTCTCATGTGCGGATTAGCAGATAGTGAACTAGTAAAGATCATGAGCTGTAATACGACAAAAGAGATATGGGACAAAGCGAGGAGTATTCATGAAGGAGACGATAAGATCAAGGAGGCCAAGTTACTGAGACACATCGAGCTCGGTTCGAAGCATTGAAAATGAATGACGATGAAAACATTGAGGCATATATGCTTGAGAGTTAATGGAATCATTAATGCGATCAGAGGACTCGACGAGGATATTGAAGACTCTGCCATCGTGAAAAAGGTACTAAGATCTCTTCCTCAAAGGTTTGATTCTAAAGTCTCAGCGATAGAAGAAGCTAAAAATCTAAATTATTTTAGTATAGATGAGATGTATGGTTCTTTGACTGCATATGAGATGAGGATAGGAAGATCTAAACCCACAGACAGAGAAGCGGCTTTTAAAGCCCTTAAAAATAAAAACACAAAACAAGAGTCCGAGGAAGAAGAGACATCAGATGAAATGGAAGCAAACTTTGTTAGAAAACTAAAAAAGGGAAAAGGAAAATACATAGGGAAGCTATCATTTAAATGTTTCAACTGTGGAGGAGTTGGGCATTTTGCGACTAAATGTCCACTTAAAGAGAAGAACAAAAATGATGAAGGATCGCACCAAGAAAGAAGTGACTGGAAGAAGAAAATGAATTTCAGAAAAGGCAACTTCAAGAATAAAAGTTTCATCTCTAGGAATTCCAGTTCATCAGAAGACAGCTCCGGTGAGGAGTTCGAAGAGGAAACAGGTGAAGCTCTTTTCATGGCATTTGAAGAAGTAAAATCAGAAAAGGAAGAAGGAGTGAACTCTGAAGTATGTGGTGAAAACCTCGAGGCTGAAGTAGATCTAGAAGGTGAGTTGATCTCTGCACTTGAAGAGTGGAAGATAGAAAAGAAAAAGAATAAGAAACTTTCAAGAAAGCTTGAGGATGCAAATGAAATCATAACCAGTTTGAAAGTATAGATAGAAGAATCCAAGAAAATCTTCGAAGATCTCGAAGTGCAAATAACCATGAAAATAGATTATTGCTAGCAAGCTAGAAGAAGAGATTGTTGGTTTAAGAATGCAGCTAGAAGAGATGAATAAGAAAATTAGTTGTTATCACAAACGTGAAGAAAGTTCTATGAAGCTGGATAAGATCATAAATGACCAAAGGCCTGCAGGCATCAAATTTGGTCTAGGTTTCATCGAAGGAGAATCATCAAATGGATCAAAGGCCAGAAATGTAGAATCCATAAAGAATGAAGATAAGAAACAGGTTGATCAAGGAAAAATGTCTCATGCAAAAGAAAGCAATAATGCCAGGCACGAAAGGAGAATTGACAATGATGGATTCACCAATGTCACACATCAAAGAAGAAGAAGACCTATGGCTCCTACGACAACATGGCAAAGACCATCACCCAGGTTCAATTATCCCTTTTCTGGTTTCTATTTTAAATGCAATGGCTATGGACATAAAATCTCAGACTGCAAATATAATGTAAGACCAAGGAATTTCACCAGTAGAAATGCTTTTTCTCCTCCGATGAATTATACAGTAGAATGTTATACTGTCATAATTTTGGGCACATTGCAAGAAACTGTAGAAGTACATTTGCATCAAATCAGTTTCAGGGAAGAAAATTTCAACCAAATAGGATGAGACAAAATAGAAAACTTCCCGAAAAACATGCACAAGCTACTGATAAGGGAAAGGCAAAACAAGAGCCCAAAACTACTATCAAAATGGAGTGGAAAGGAAAAGAGCGACTTAAGGAAGAAAAGGAATCCTTAATCGTACAAACAACATTTAAAGCATAGAATAAATATGTACCATGGATACTTGATAGTGGATGCTCCAGTCATATGACAGGTGACAAACAAAAATTTGAGAAGTTACAAAAATATGAAGGTGGTTCAGTAAAGTTTGGAAATAATGATGGAGCTAAGATAGTTGGCAAAGGTTCAGTTAAAATTAGTGATAGAAAAATTAAGTCAGAAGTCTTGTTTGTGGATGGTTTGAAACATAACTTGTTGAGCGTAAGTCAGATTTGTGATAAAGGTCATGAAGTAGTTTTTATGAAGCGGGGTTGTGAAGTCGAGAAAAATAAACAGTGGAAAATTGATAGCAAGCTGGATCAAGGACATCTGGTAACCTGTACACGCTCTCGAGAGACTTCAAAAGGAGCTTGTTTTATTGGATAGGAAGAAGAAAATTGGTTGTGGCACAAGAGACTCGGTCATATCAGTTTTGATAATCTAGTAAAAATCAGCTCAAAAAGGGCAGTGAGAGATATTCCCACCATCAGCAAACACTGCAAACAACATTTGTGCTTCATGCCAAAAGGGAAGCAAACTAGAGTCACATTCAAAACAAAAGAATACTACACAAGCAAACCTTTGGAACTAATACACACTGATTTATGTGGACCCATGAGAACACAAAGCATAAATGGTGACAAATATTTTATGTTGTGCATTGATGACTATTCCAGAATGACATGGATATTTTTCTTGAAGCATAAATCAAAAGCTTTTGATATGTTCAAGATTTTCAAAAACCAGGTTGAGAATGAAACAGGAAAGAGGATCAAATGTTTAAGATCAGATAGAGGAGGAGAATTCATTTCGAGAGGAGTTTGTAGAGTACTATGAAAAATACGGTATTAGGAGACAGTTTTCAGCGACCAGGACACCTCAGCAGAATGGAGTGGTAGAAAGAAAGAACAAGACAGTGCAGGAAATGGCACGGACTATGTTGGCTGAAAGTAGAGTAGCAGACAGATTTTGGAAAGAAGCAGTCCATACTACGGTGTATATCCAAAATAGGTACATGCTGAGAACACATGAAAGCAAAACTCCTTATGAGTTGTGGTTCGGTAAAAGGGCAACAACAAAATACCTCAAAGTTTTTGGCAGCAAGTGCTACATCAAAAGAACTGAAGATAATCTTGGTAAGTTTGAAGATAGAGCGGATGAAGGTATTTTTGTTGGTTATTCATCAAAAAGCAAAGCTTACAAATGCTACAACAAGAGGCTAAAGAAAATTGTGGATAGTGCCGATGTTAAATTTGATGAAGGTAGAGAACGAGTAATTAGCTATGAAACGAACTACCCAATTTATGAAGAGGTTATTGAAGGAGATGAGGAAAACGAAATGGAAAAGATACAAAAAATTGACTCGGATGATTTAAGTTGTGATTCAGAAGTGGAAGAAAATAAGAAATTCAAAATAGGCAACTAGCAAAAAAATCATCCTAGAGAGCAAATAATTGGAGACCCCAAAGTTGGTGTTCAGACAAGAAGAAGAGTAGTAAGTAACTACTCTCTATTATCCAGCATTGAGCCCAAAAATGTTGCTTGACGCAAGCAAAGATGAAAGTTGGATGAAGGCAATAAATGAAGAATTAGATCAGATCGAGAAAAACGAAACTTGGGAGTTAGTACCTAGACACTGCAAATAAAAATATAATCGGGACTAAATGGATTTTTTGAAACAAATTGAATGAAGACGGACAGGTAGTCAGAAATAAAGCAAGATTGGTATGTAAGGGTTATGCACAAGTTGAAGGCATTGACTTTGAGGAAACTTTTGCACCAGTAGCTAGACTAGAGGCAATTAGAATGTTTTCGGCTTTAGCGAGTCTACAAGAATTTCAAAGTTTATCAAATGGATGTGAAATCAGCATTTTTGAATGGGAAACTTGAAGAAGAGGTTTATATTGAGCACCTAGATGGTTTCCAACTTGGTGATGATCCCAACTTGGTTTGCAAGTTGAAGAAAGCATTATATGGCTTAAAACAGGCACCCCGAGCATGGTATGCAAGGCTAGACAACTATCTCACTCAACAAAGGTTTAAGAAAGGTATGGTGGATAGTAATTTGTATGTCAAAACAGAAAATGGGCATCTTATTGTTCTTGTTGTATACGTAGATGATATCATATTTGGCAATAGCAAAGATGAGTCGTGTAAATATTTAGCAAATAAGATGCAGAAAGAATTTGAAATGTCAATGATTGGTGAACTTGTCGTATTTCCTCGGGTTGCAAGTTAATCAAAGTAAGAAGGGCATATTTATTTCTCAAGTTAAATATGTAAAAGAGATGTTAAAAAAGTTCACAATGGAGGATTGTAAGCCAGTTAGCACTCCCATGATGACAGGTTGCAAGTTGAGCAAGGATGACAAATCTCCACCTGTTGATCAAACCATGTACAGATCTATGATTGGAAGCTTACTGTACCTGATAGCTACCAGACCAGATATTTTGCAGGCAGTATGCATGGTAGCACGATTTTAGGCTAATCCCAAGGAGACTCATGTGACAATAGTGAAGAGGATTCTTCGGTACCTCAAGGGTACTATGGAGTATGGGTTATGGTATCCAAAAGGTAAAGACTTCACCCTTATTTCGTATTCAGATGCAGATTGGGCAGGATGTGTAGATGACAGAAAGAGTACCGGTGGAGGTGCATTCTATCTTGGAGACAGATTGGTCGCGTGGCACAGTAAGAAACAAGAGTCAATTTCTTTATCGACAGTAGAGGCAGAATATATTGCAGCGACAACATGTTGTACGTAGGTATTGTGGATGAAACAAACCCTGAAAGATCTTGGTATTAGCTTCAGTGAGCCAATATCGGTTAAGTGTGATAACACCAGTGCCATTAACATCTCCAAGAATCCGGTTATGCATTCACGCACAAAACACATTGCTATCGGGTATCACTTTTTGAAGGAGAAAGTTGTGGAAGGTGAGGTTAAGTTGGATTTTGTTCCAACTACAGAGCAAGTAGCAGATATCTTCACAAAACCATTGCCCAAGGAAGTTTTTGAGTACCTTCGCAATAAATTGGGAGTGGTCACACTTCCCAAGAATTGACTAGCTACGGAGATCACATTCTCAGGGGAGCATTTAAGCATTTGATTATCTTTTTGCTCATGTTCATGATTTTTGCTAAGTGTAATAAATTGTGCCTGAGAATGTTGTGCATGGACTCAGGGGAGTCTGCAGTAGCCCTTTGGTATTATTGTCAAAGGGGGAGAAGAGTTACAGGAAATTGCACATGTGTTGCCAACAATTCCAAAGGGGGAGATTGTTGAGCAAGGTGCAGCAACAATATTGTCATTGTTGTCAACACGATCGGATAGATCTGTTGATGCGAGTGGATAGGAAGTTCAAAAGCTATTCGGATGCAGAAGACAGGAGTTCAAAGGTTACTCAGAGTATGTACAATGATTTTCCAAGAAGACCGAAGTGGCCCATATGCAAAAGATCAAAGAAAAAGACAAGTAAGAAAAGTGTCACGATATCGCGACATATACAGCAGGAAAGAAAAACTGTCACGATTTCGTGACATGTTGGAAGAGAAAAAGACAAGTGGAAAAACTATCACGATTTCATGACATGTTGGAAGAGAAAAAGAAAGCTGGAAAAACTATCACGATTTCGTGACATGTTGGAAGAGAAAAAGGCAAGTGGAAAAACTGTCACGATTTCGCGACATGTTGGAAGAGAAAAAGGCAAGTGGAAAAACTATCGCGATTTCGTGACATGTTGGAAGAGAAAAAGGCAAGTGGAAAAACTGTCACGATTTCGCGACATGTTGGAAGAGAAAAAGGCAAGTGGAAAAACTGTCACGATTTCGTGACATGTTGGAAGAGAAAAAGCAAGTGGAAAAACTATCATGATTTCACATGTTGGAAGAGAAAAAGGCAAGTGGAAAAATTGTCACGATTTCACGACATGTTGGAAGAGAAAAAGGCAAGTGGAAAAAGATCCGATTTCGACATGTTGGAAGAAAAAGAAAGCGGGAAGAAGTGTCACGATTTCGACAAGTTCGAAGAAAGAGAACAAGTTTGAAAAGTGTCACGATTTCGTGACATGTCACATTTTTGCGACTAAAATAGGAGAGAGAAAGTAAGTTGGAAAAGTGTCACGATTTCGTGACATGTCACAATTTTGTGACAAAAGAAAGAGAGGAAGCGTTGGAAAAATGTCGTGATTTCATGACAAAAGAAAGAAGAACAAGAGTGTCACGATTTGTGACAAAAGCAAAGAAGAAGACTTCGAAGGCAGAAGTGTCACGATTTCATGACAATAGCAAAGAAGTGAAGTACGAAAGCAGAAGTGTCACGATTTCATGACAAAAGTAGAGAAGAAGACTTCGAAGGCAGAAGTGTCACGATTTCATGACAAAAGCAAAAGCAAGACTTTGGAAGCAGAAGTGTCACGATTTCGTGACATGTCATTGCGACTCAAAAAGGATAGGAAGGTAGAGAAGCAAAAGTGTCACGATATCGTGACATGTCACATTTTTGTGACTCAAGAAGGGCAGCAGGCAGGATAACAAAAGTGTCACGATATCGTGACATGTATTTTTGTGGGCCAAAGCTAAGAGAAAGAGCAAGGAGAAAAAGTGTCACGATATCGCGACATGTATTTTTGTGGTCCGATGCAAGGAGAAAGAGAGAGAAAGAAAAAGTGTCGTGATATCGTGACATGTTGTATTTTTGAGGGCCAAAGCAAGGAGAAAGAGAGAGAAAGTGAAAGTGTCATGATATCGTGACATGTATTTTTGTGGTTGAGTTGAAGTCGACGAAGACCAATGATGGTCGACTAAGATTAGGGTTGACATCCGACTAAAATTAGGGTTTATAGTTGTCATGAAAGCTGACTAAGATTAGGGTTTACAATCGACTAAGATTAGGGTTTTCATCACAAAAATTTGTTATAAAAGGAGGGTTGTTTGGAGATTTGAGTGGATTTAAGTGTGTGAAATACGGTCATATGTGTAGAGAGCAAGTCGTGTCGAATCATGCTAAGTGCGAAATTTGCTAAGAAAGTAGAGTGCACAAAAGGAAGAAGACGATCGTGAAGTTCGACTGTAGCGAAGCAGAGTGTGCGAAGTGATTGCACAGAGAAAGCAGAGTGCGCAAAGAAAGCAAAGGTGAAGAAGACCAGTCAGGGTCTAGCAAAAGCAAAGGTATCTTACTATCAATCTTCTAGTTTCAGAATTGAAGTCCAAGTTGGTACTTGGCATCAGGGGTTGGTGCTCCTTCCAGTTGGTGCTGGTAAATCAGGGGTTGGTGCTCCTTTCTGTTGGTGGAGATAAATCAGGAGTTGGTGCTCCTTCCAGTGGGTGTTGTTAATGAAGAACACAAGCTTAGACTGAGAGGGGGGGTGAATAGTATAAGACCTTTTTCAATTTTATCTATCAATACAGCTTTCAAACCATTAACATGCGAGAATAAAATAAGCGGTAACAACAGCTAGTAAAATAGTGCACAAAAAGCAATCCACAAAGAGACACAACACTTTACGTGGTTCACCCAAGGTGGGCTACTCCACGGATAAAACTTTCCTCTAAAAGTTATATCAAAACCTCTGGGAATCCTTCCCGATTACAAAGTTTATGAGCCTTAGCTCAAAGGAGACACCTTCCCCTAATTCTGCTTTGCTAGTGATCCTCTAGAAGACCTCTACCTCCTCTGCCCTTAGCAAGTGGAATTCTATCCACAGAAGACACCTGTCTTCCCTGCTCTGGCTGGAGATCTCTGTCCTCAACTCTGTTACAGCAAAGCTGGTCCTCTTTTCTATACCAAACACAGTCCTTCGGTCTAGCACAATTGTCCTCTTCCTTTGTTCCTTTCTGCACTTGGTTGAAAACAACTTTTCATTGCCTGCGCAACTACAGTAGCACAGTCTTCTCAAATTACAGTGACACTATCTTCTCAAATTACAACAGCACTTGATCACCGTTTGTCCTTCACAACTATTCGCAATTACAGCAGTATCTACTTCGTGCACTTTGCTTTCTTTTACACAGACTGCGTGAACACAGTCGTAATCATAGCTGTCCTTAGATCAAATTCCACCCTTTTCATGATCTTCGCAAACACTGCAGCATTCGAACGCACAACAACTTATGCGCCTATGTACAACCACAACATCATACTTTTTGCACGGTCTTCTTATGAACAACAACACGAGTCTTTGATACTTAGAAGATTCAACGAAGTCCACTCTAATGTTGTAGTCGAACTTCGCTCTCTGCTTTTTCGATGATCGAACCTCACTAGTCACACTAACTTTGCGAACGCCTCACTACGAAATGCACACTTCGATCGATACACAAAATTGCTCAAACAGTCTTCCTTTAATACTCACAATCTTAAGATGAAATCTTGTTCTTTAGTCGGTTGTTCAATCTCCAAACACGTCGGTTGTAAAACCTTACACTTCATCGACAAAGGTTAACTTCGTCGGCTTTAACCGCCTCTGCTGTTCTGTAGCTGTTCTCATGCGAAACTCAAACATGTCACGATATCGCTATGCCTTTGACTGTCGTACACCTTCTTTGGTTTGTTGTCACGAAATCGTGACACTACAGCCTTTGCTGACGTCATCGTAAATCTTGTCGCGAAATCGTGATGCTCTAGACTTCAAAGCCTTCTTCTCCGCTATTGTCGCGAAATCATGACACCTTTGCCTCTTGCTGACGTCATCATGATTCTTGTCATGAAATCATGATGCTCTGGACTTCAAAGTCTTCTTCTCCGCTACTGTCATGAAATCGTGACACCTTTGCCTTTTGCTGATGCCATCAGCAACTCTGTTGCATGAAATCGTGACACCTCTTGCTTCTTCATCCTTTTCTTGGTTTGCACTAGCGAAAATGAAACATGTCACGAAATCATGACGCTTTTGCTGCCTTAAGCTCTCTCTTGCCAACTGCTCGTGAAACTGGAACATGTCACGAAATCACGACGCTTTTGCCAACTGCAAGCTGCCAACTCAACCTGTCACGAAATCGTGACACTTTCTGCATCCGTACAACTTCTTCGAAACTTGTCACGAAATCGTGACACTTCCTACAACTCAACACTGCCAACTCAACTTGTCACGAAATCGTGACACTTTCTGCATCCGTACAACTTCTTCGAAACTTGTCACAAAATCGCGACACTTCCTGCAACTCAACACTGCCAACTCAACTTGTCACGAAATCATGACAGTTTTGCATCCGTACAACTTCTTCAAAACTTGTCGCGAAATCGTGATAGTTTTGCCCGTTCTGCCTCTGCCTTCCTGCATGTCACGAAATCGTGACACTTTTGCCCGCTTTGCCTCTGCCTTCCTGCATGTCACGAAATCGTGACAGTTTTGGCCAAACTTTCTCTCTCCTCAAACATGTCGCGAAATCGCGACAGTTTTTCCAGCAGCCTGCAAACTTTTTCTAACTTATCTTTTTCTGGATTTTTGGCAACTGGGCTACTCTGATTTTCTTGGAGACTTACTGACCAGCTGAAACCTTCATCAAAACACATCCTTAGACTTAAAAACAAATTGCTCCAAGAACTCCTTGACATCAAAAACAACAACTACCAATAGCTCCTTGACATCAATGACAACAATTAACCTTAGGCAAAGGCAATGTACTCAAGATACCCAAAATTGCCAACAATCTCCCCCTTTGTCATTGATGGCAACCCTTAATTAAAAACACATCTTTCAAGAGCCAAAACTGAAATCAATCTCTTCAAGTTTTGCTCCCCCTGACTTGAAGCTTTCCTCTTCACTTGAAAACACTCCCCCTTACTTAAATCTCTCCCCCTTTGTCATCAATGGCAAAGGGTCACCTTTGGGGCTTGGGACTAAGAATGAGCCTCTTAGCTTAGTCCCTCCCCCACCTCCCGATGAGGTGATTTAAAACAGGGTTGGGAGTGATACTCCCATTAGACACTCATCATCATTAGTGTCTAAGATTTCTTTGTCGGGCCTTCTCTTGAATTCTTTTTCTGTATTCCTGTTCCTATCACTTTGTTTTGATCCTCGGACCTGTTAATACTACTGTTCCTGTTTCTTTTATCTTTTTTGTTCTTATCCATACCTTGATCCTTGGACTTGTTCATATCACTTTTCCTATTTTTGTTATCATTCCTATTCTTATCCATGCCTTGATCCTTGGATTTGTTCATGTTGCTATTTCTGTTCCTGTATCTCAGAAGATCAGCTCTACACTTGTCTAGCTAGGTGACCTTCATTGTTGCATTTATAGCAAGTAACAATATTTGGCATGACTGTTCTTTGAATCCGCTGTTCTGACTAACCCAGTTCCTGTTATTTGCCTTGCAAAAAATTGCCTTGTGCCCGAATTGTTGACAAGAGTAACAATACCCTTGAAAGAAATTACGTATCCTGAAACTGTCATTTACTCTCTTCATTTGAGTCATGCAATGTACAGCCATGTGACCAAATCTGTGACACGCAAAACATCTGCCGTGAAATTTTCTTTTATTCGACTTCATGGGTCCCGAAGACTTCTTCTTCTCAGTCTGAATATCATTTTCTGTTTCTGCGTATTCATCACTTACTGACTCATGATCTGAAGTACTTTCTTCAACAGGACTCTCTTCCTTTTGAAATCTCTTGCTAGATTCCCCAACTTGTTCCTTGTGCGGCTCAACGAAACCGAGACCTGTTTTATCTGTTGGTTTTCTTTGTCCTTTGATGAGAAATTTAACCTTCTTGGAGCTATCCTGAAATCTGTAGAGCTTATCCTTGTACTCTTTATTTTCTTCTTTCAAAGAAGCCATTTCCTGTTCTAACTCTCTATACTCCAGAATTTTAGAATCTAACTCATTCTTGAGTTCTTGTGACTTAGCCATAGATGCTTCAAGATTTTCTACAAGTTCATCTATCTCCATACAACATTCATCTAACTTAAACTTGAGTCTATCATTCTTCTTTCTTTCCTTTTTCAAAACACTAAGAGCATTATTGAGTTCACATTCAAGATCCTCTATTTGATGGCACTTTGAATTGTCACAGCCTTTTTCAGATTTCTTATCACTAGAGGTGCTACCTTTTTCAAAAACCATACATGCATCTTCATTGTAGTTTTCTGAAGCATCCTCATACATACTAGCAGCCAAATCATTATTTCTGCAATCATCCTCAAGGTGCCCAAAATTTCCACATCTAAAACATTTCATGATAATGAATTTATGTTTCGGTTCTTCCTCTTTTTCTGAAATGAACAACATCTCATTTTCATCATCACTAGAAGAACTGTCACTATCATCTGCTAGAACACTTACTTGCTTTGTCTAAGTAGAAGCTCTTCTTATTCTTGTGAGAATGCCTCTTTCCATGATTGTTGTACTCATCTTTGCTTTTCTGGTGATTGTTGTACTCATTTTTGCTCTTTCTGTAATACTGTGCTTTTCGAGTCCTTGCTTTTAACATCTTGTATATCTTCATCACTTTCATTTTTAGAAACAATACTGATCGGTAGCATAATGACCAAATTTCCCACGGTTAAAACATCTTATATTTTTCTTGCTTTTGTGCTTTCTGGAAAACTTGCCTTTCTTGCTGTAATATGCCTCTTCCTCACTAGAAGACTCATCACTTTCTTGAATCTGTTTGCCCTTCGATTTCTTGATAGCTTTGAAAGTTGCCTCTTTCTTTACATCAACTTTTACTTGAGTTCTCAGCTCAAATGCTGCAAGAATACTATGGAGCTCATCCTTTTTCAATTTATCTAAATCTTTGGCTTCCTCAATAGCAGAAATATTTTCACTAAATCTATTAGGAAGAGATCTTAAAATCTTATCACACACATCATTTTCAGCAAGTTCAAGACCTAAGTCTTTCATGGAGTTCACAATCTCATCCATCCGAAGCATGTAGTCACTAATATTTTCATCATCATTCATCTTGAGTTGTTCAAACATACCTTTAAAATGTCTCAATTTGGCCTTTCGGACATTTGCATCACCTGTATGAACAACTCTGCAATTGTTTCCACATCTCACTAGTTGTCTTGCGGTGAATAACTTTGGTAAGATCAGCCTTACAGTAAACCTTTTAAGATTGCATTCATGGCTTTTGAGTTGCTTGTGATGTAGAAGCCTGTCCTCTTTAGTGTAAGGACCATTTGTAGGAATGGTGTACCCATCTTCAATAACTTCCCATACCTCATTACCAAGAGCCATAAGATAGACCTTCATTCTTGCACTCCATAGACCAAAATCTGATCCATCCAGAATAGGTGTTGCATTCCCACTTGAGTAGTCCATTGTGTTCTTTGCAACCTTTTCCTTCAAGCTGTTAAACTTTTCGAAGGCACTGGCTCTGATACCAATTGAAGAACACAAGCTTATACTGAGAGGGGGGTGAACAGTATAAGACCTTTTTCAATTTTATCTATCAATACAGCTTTCAAACCATTAACATGCAGAATAAAATAGCAATAACAATAGCAGTAAAATAGTGCACAAAAAGCAATCCACAAAGAGACACAACACTTTACGTGGTTCACCCAAGGTGGGCTACTCCACGGATAAAACTTTCCTCTAAAAGTTATATCAAAACCTCCGGGAATCCTTCCCGATTACAAAGTTTATGAGCCTTAGCTCAAAGGAGACACCTTCCCCTAATTTTGCTTTGCTAGTGATCCTCTAGAAGACCTCTACCTCCTCTGCCCTTAGCAAGTGGAATTCTGTCCATAGAAGACACCTGTCTTCCCTGCTCTGGCTGGAGATCTCTGTCCTCAACTCTGTTACAGCAAAGCTGGTCCTCTTTTCTGTACCAAACACAGTCCTTCGGTCTAGCACAATTGTCCTCTTCCTTTGTTCCTTTCTGCACTTGGTTGAAAACAACTTTTCACTGCCTACGCAACTACAGCAGCACAGTCTTCTCAAATTACAGTGGCACTATCTTCTCAAATTACAGCAGCACTTGATCACCGTTTGTCCTTCACAACTGTTCACAATTATAGCAGTATCTACTTCACGCACTTTGCTTTCTTTTACACAGACTGCGTGAACACAGTCGCAATCACAGCTGTCCTTAGATCAAATTCCACCCTTTTCATGATCTTCGCAAACACTACAACATTCGAATGCACAACAACTTATGCGCCTATGTACAACCACAACATCATACTTTTCGCACAGTCTTCTTATGAATAGCAGCACAGTCTTTGATACTTAGAAGATTCAACGAAGTCCACTCTAATGTTGTAGTCGAACTTCGCTCTCTGCTTTTTCGATGATCGAACCTCACTAGTCACACTAACTTTGCGAACGCCTCACTACGAAATGCACACTTCGATCGATACACAAAATTGCTCAAACAGTCTTCCTTTAATACTCACAATCTTAAGATGAAATCTTGTTCTTTAGTCGGCTGTTCAATCTCCAAACACGTCGGCTGTAAAACCTTACACTTCGTCGACAAAGGTTAACTTCGTCGGCTTTAACCGCCTCTGCTGTTCTGTAGCTGTTCTCGTGCGAAACTCAAACATGTCACGATATCGCTACGCCTTTGACTGCCATACACCTTCTTTGGTTTGTTGTCGCGAAATCGTGACACTACAGCCTTTGCTGACGTCATCGTAAATCTTGTCATGAAATCGTGATGCTCTAGACTTCAAAGCCTTCTTCTCCGCTGTTGTCATGAAATCGTGACACCTTTGCCTCTTGCTGACGTCATCATGATTCTTGTCATGAAATCATGATGCTCTGGACTTCAAAGTCTTCTTCTCCGCTACTGTCATGAAATCGTGACACCTTTGCCTTTTGCTGATGCCATCAGCAACTCTGTTGTGAAATCGTGACACCTCTTGCTTCTTCATCCTTTTCTTGGTTTGCACTAGCGAAAATGAAACATGTCACGAAATCATGACGCTTTTGCTGCCTTAAGCTCTCTCTTGCCAACTGCTCATGAAACTGGAACATGTCATGAAATCATGACGCTTTTGCCAACTGCAAGCTGCCAACTCAACCTATCATGAAATCGTGACACTTTCTGCATCCGTACAACTTCTTCGAAACTTGTCACGAAATCGTGACACTTCCTACAACTCAACACTGCCAACTCAACTTGTCACGAAATCATGACACTTTTTGCATCCGTACAACTTCTTCGAAACTTGTCACGAAATCGTGACACTTCCTCAACTCAACACTGCCAACTCAACTTGTCACGAAATCGCGACGTTTTTGCATCCGTACAACTTCTTCGAAACTTGTCGCGAAATCGTGACAGTTTTGCCCGTTCTGCCTCTGCCTTCCTGCATGTCACGAAATCGTGACACTTTTTCCCGCTTTGCCTCTGCCTTCCTGCATGTCGCGAAATCATGACAGTTTTGGCCAAACTTTCTCTCTCCTCAAACATGTCGCGAAATCGCGACAGTTTTTCCAGCAGCCTGCAAACTTTTTCTAACTTATCTTTTTCTGGATTTTTGGCAATTGGGCTACTCTAATTTTCTTGGAGACTTACTGACCAGCTGAAACCTTCATCAAAACACATCCTTAGACATAAAAACAAATTGCTCCAAGAACTCCTTGACATCAAAAACAACAACTACCAATAGCTCCTTGACATCAATGACAACAATTAACCTTAGGCAAAGGCAATGTACTCAAGATACCCAAAATTGCCAACAGGTAAATTGTTTGTAAAGTTGTTGCTTTGCATAGGGTGAATTTGGATGGTAGTCCAAGCAGTCATTTTTGAGGATTAGCCACATTGGTGAACCTCATTAAATCTTGTGTTGTGTGATGTTCTCTTGTGATACTTGCTTTATCTGGTTTTAAGGTTTCATTATTTCAGTTTTAAGAACTGTGAATTTTAGTTTAAATAGCTACACTGATTCGCCCCCCCTCTCAGTGTCATTGTAAGACTAACAAGTAGATGATCCATTATTTCTTCTTTTTTACGTAGGTCACATTGACTTAGACCCTACCAAGCTCTCTTTTTTAGAACATCTCATATCAATGCCTTCTTAGCCAACACTAACAAGGAAAAATATATATTTGTAAGGGCACTTTTACGTTTCAAATCTTGCTTCACCACCAAAGGACCTCTCCATTATTATCTTCAAATATTATCTTGTATCTTTCCTTAGCTATAATTGTATAGTATTTTGGTTCTTTGACAATACTAATGAGTCTTCTTCTTGTCTCAGTATTATAAAAGCCCTAGTCAAACTCCTTGTACAGTTACTCTATTGCTCAGCTTAATTTCCTTCCAAAAGTAATTTCTCTATTAAAATCACCCCTAATTCCACAAATTAGTTTTTTCCATAGAGGTTTCATCCACCAATACCTTGAGCCCCTATCTATTAATGTGTTCTCTTAAACTTTGAGGTAGTTGGTAATTTCCTAGACTCCCTAACCAGAGGTCTTTTTCTAGCCTTACTAATGGAAAAGACTTCACTAAATACTTTTCAAATGATAGAAGCATTGGTCACTGAGTTGATAGAAAGTCTAATCCACTCTTCAAATAACATGGAACCCAAATATTTCTCCCTGGTAACCTCATGCCATAATATTTTACCAATTAATAATCTCTAGAAGTATCTTGGAAGCTAGTGCTTTCCCAAAGTTATATATATTCTTAATTCCCCAACCTCTTGTTAATTTAGGCTTGGTTATCTTGCTCCATTTAACCAAAGCCATATCATCATTCTCCCTTGTTCCTATACAAAATAAATGGAAGTATTTATTCCTTATTGTTCCCACTATTTTAATAGGAATATAATCCATAGAATGCTAATATATTGGAATGGCCTTCAAAACTAATTTTCACCAATGCTAAATGACCTTCTAATGATAACTATCTATTGCACCAAAAGTTAGTTTTTTTCCATTTTATTGTATAAAAAAATCCAATCTTGGTATCTATAATTATTGGGATTTACTATAAACCTCAAATATTTTAAACCTTTGCTAAACTCAATAAGATTGAAGCCAAAATCATTATCATAGATTCTTCTTTTCATGTCTATAGTCTATTAAAAGCTATATTTGACTTTTAAAGGTTTATTTTCATTCCTATATCAACACAATATAGATCTAAACACACTTTATATTTTAGTGCTTCTCCTAAGGTGCCATTTCCAAATAGCAGTATGCCAACAACAAATAGTAAGTGAATACCAACTAGAGAGTCTCATATTAATGTCTTTGATCATAACAAGTCTTTTATGTTCCTTAATCATTCTATTCAACCCTTCATCCACATGCAAGAATAAAATGGGTGATAGAGGTCATCCTTTTGTCAACCCTCTAAAAGGCTTAAAGAAGCTAGAAGTTGAATCATTAATTAAAACATCAAAGGAGGCAAAATTAATACTTCTCATTACTCAATTTACAAAGGGTACACTACACCCAATATGAATTAATATAAGTGTATTTATGATTTTCATCCCTCAATAGAACTCTTGCCCCACATCTACCTGAACTACTTTGACAAGCCCCATCAAAAAAATCCCAAGACTTCATAGTATCCATTGTTAAACTAAAAGCATGCCTTATAGCCTTTAATTTTCAAACTTGTTTTATGTCTTCATAAATATATCTGATTTGAGCATGAGTATAGGTAGATTTTCTTTGCTCTCAAACAACATAGAATTTCTTTTCAACTATAGACCCTAGGCCATTATTAATGGAAAGTACCTATATTCCTTTAATCCTTTGTCTTTGAACCATTGATGCATATTCTCTAATATATTCCTTGTTGGCCATTGTCCCCTCTCCATAGTCATGGGTAGAATAGACCTCCATACTTCTCCTAAGAAATCACAATGGACCACTAAATGATCAATTGTTTCTTCTTCCTTTTAACATAGGTTGCATTGAATTGGACTTTGCCATGACCTCTTTTGTAGAACATCCCATGTCAACGCCTTCTTAGCCAATGTTAACCAAGAAAATTTATAATTTTCAAGGGTACTTTCACCTTTCAAATCTAACTCCACCACCAAAGGACCCCTTCATTAGTATATTCAAACATTGCCTTGTATCCTTCCTTATCTATAAACTATCCACTAACCAAGTTCTTTGACCATACTAAAGAGTGTTCTTCTTATCTTAGATTTATAAAATCCTTGTTATTCCTTTTGTATAGTTACTCCATTGCTCAACTTCATTTCCTTCCAAAAGTAATTCTTCTATTGAAAGCTACCCTTGATTCTAAATTTTGGTTTTGCCCATAGAGGTTGAATTTGACAATACCTTTATCCCCGATTTGTTAGGGTGTTCTATTAAATTTTGAGGTAGTTGGTAATCTCCTCCACTCCCTAGATAGGGGTGTTTTCCTACCCTTATTTTCTTCCTATTTTCTATTTTCCAAACCCAAAAATTGCCTACTAATGAAAAGTCCATTAATATTTTTCAAATCAAGTCTCATCTATTGCACCAAGAGGTTACCTTTTTTTCCAATTTATTATATAACCAAGTCCAATCCTAATATGTATAATTATTGATCTTCAACCTAAAACCTAAATATCTCAAACCTTTGCCAAACTCAATTAGCTTAAAGCCAAAATCCTTACCACTACTTCTTGTCCTGGTTGTAGTCTATTAAAAGCTATATCTAACTTTTTGAGGTATATTTCCATTCCTGTAATAGCACAATATAGATATGAACACTCTTTATAGTTTAGTGCTTCTCTTAATAAGCCATTTCCAAATAGGATTTGAAAGCATGAAAACTTGCACCATACAAAAGCGTATAATTTGAAAAACGATGAAATAACAATGAAATGAATATTTTTATTAATTTGTATTTCCAAGGTGTTAAAGAGCATCTCCTTGAGGGATATTATCTAGTGATACAACAAAATACAATATGTCAATAGAATGTATCTAGGTGCAATCTTTTGAGATCTTTGTGCTAGCATAGTTCTTCAAAGGTAAGTTTCCCAATGACCACTGGGTGAGAGTGGAATCCAAGACCTTTAGCTATCTGAGTCCCATCATAGTTGGACCCGTGTTTAATGAATAAATATAAAGCAAATTGAAAAATGGATGCATGCATGCGATAAAAATGGAAATCTATTCTAATTCAGTAAGATAAAATATGTAAAATGAAACATTAGATGCTAGAAGACACATGCAAAGTGCAAATCTAAGCTAACATGTAGAAAACTACAAAAAATGGTCACCTAACCAGGACCACCTTAGGTTGAGATAGTCTTTATCTATGAACCATCTTGAGGCAAGACGATCACTATTACAAACTTGTAACTCTGTGATACCAAGTTTGCATGATATTGGGGTGATCCAAGATGGGTTATAGATGGATTTTCTCATGAATATGGACACGAGTTGGTTTGTTTGAATGATCCATAGTAGCGATGTTTATCAAGTGAGGTGATGGAAGGTATCTTCGAAACTTGCATTACAATCTGGTAGCATGACAAAAGTGAGAAGGTTTGGCAAACAATTTGGGAAGCACTTCATTTATTTTCATGTTTGAATCCTTTGTATCAGTAAACAAAGAGGTGTGCCTCCATTTTATAGCCTCCTTGGCATGTATCCAAAGAGGTAAGTGGTAATCAATGGTAACTGCAAGTCATATGGCATGAAAATAATCCATCACGCTAATAGGCAGTCTCATTTCTTGATTTATCCTTTTTGTTTTCACACATGCATGACCGTCTTGGGTCATGACGATCCTGAATTGAAGACCATCTTGGGTTGGGATAGTCATGATTCACATGGGAAAAAATGTATTCTTCTAGATAAAGACACCAAATTAGCCCTAAATCTACCCTAGATGGGTTGGAAGGGTTAGAAAGAAGTCTTTTAGAGAGTCTCCTTGTGATTACGCATTCTAGGTGTCTACATATGCCCATTTTAGAATGCTTTGTACCTAAGCAAAATGAGGATAAAAATAGATGCCCTAAAATGGTTGAGTTAATGATGCTAATTTAAAAATTCAATGTGAGATACCCCAATCATAGAAAGGATGCACGTCTTTGAATCATTGCTTCTAACATATTTGATAAATTTGATTTGGCCTTGGTACCTTTTCAACCATAGGTAGAAAAATTTAGTCTACAAGATATAGGTTTCATGAATACCAAGTGTTTGTTTGGTTAATATTTTTTCTTGTTATCTACCCCATAAAAGGGTGTATAATAGTCTTTGACAATGATTCTTCAATAAATGCAATTTCCACTTTTGAGTGTTTGATTGTTGACTTGACTACCCCCTCAAGCGATGAGTCAAAGGAGGAGATATAAAATTGATGATAGTGATGAAGTGCTTGACAAAAATGAGCTTGTTAGCATGGTCTCTTTTGAATAAGTGCTAGTTTTATATCATATCAAATCGAGACAGTTTCATTTGATTAGTTTTTTTAACAAAAACATGATCATCCTGGATGGTTGTGTGGTACCACATGATCATCTCAGGTGGTCTCAACCGTTGAAAATTATAAATATCAAAATTTCAAAAATGGGTTATTTTCACCATGTGAGACAAGAGGAGAGCGAGACAGAGAGGAGATCTAAGCTTGTGAAGTGAAGCATTGATGAAAAGCTCACCTACTACTACGATGAACCCCTCTAGTGCATTGACAAGCGAAGGAGTCGGTGCAAGAAAGGTAACAATGAAAATATGAACTTTTATTTTGAAATAAAATGAACCAAACTAAAATTAAATGGAAACTAATGGGAAGGGTGGGCGAAATAGGTAGTGTTAGGTGAATGAAAAAGTGAGGGTAGTTAGATTTTTAATGCATTTTTATTGTTGGTGTACTTGTTGTTTTGTCCTCTCTTTTTTAATTTTATGTTTTTTTAGTGTGTTTAGGGGACTGTCACAAGCTGATACGGTTCCATTTTGTGGCCATATCACTTGAGATGACCTCTTTTGGGGACCATATCACATTGATATGGTCTCATGTTGTGATTGTCTCATGTTGATATGATCATATTTGGGGGTCATCTCAAATCAAGATAGTCATCTGTGGGGGTCATTTCTATGCAATATGATGTGTGATTTTTTATTTTTATTTTTATTTAGTATTTTTATTTTTATCAGCTTATTAGATCTCGACATCACTTCTTGAACCATTATAAGGAAGCTTGTGTTGCAGTGTTAAACAATGAGGATGATTGGATGTGGTTGAAGGACTTTGACCTTCTGAATAGAGTCTATTCATACTTATTAAGCCTATTTTATGGTGTTGATAGATATATGGGACCCATAAACTAACACTTTTGCTATACCAATCAATGAGATCACCGTTACCCTAAATAATGTCTGCTAGATCTTGTGCTATTTGATCAAGAGAGCGCCTATCTACACTACTATTACTGCTTAGATAGAGGTAGTACTACGATGGGTCTACAGAGAGTAATGGAGACTTATGTATTATGATTTTGATAGCAGTGGTGTGCACATTGAGGTTGGATACCTTATAGGGCTATTAATAGTTAGCCATGTATTTTTTATGATACTAATATCTAATTTTATCTTGCCAAACTCTTCTAGGTGTTGGTTCCCTTAGAACCTATTGGGCCTTATCCAAGACCTAGTGGAGCAACCTCATATTAGGTATGGGATCCTACTCTACTAGCATAGCTTTATAAAAAGTTGTATGAGATCCAAAAGAGAGGCCAATAGGGCCTAGGATGTAGCTTCCTTCTTCGGTTTTGGGGTTGGGAGAATTTCAATATGGAACGACCTATCAAGCTATTATGGGCTAAACGAAGAGACATGGTAGATAGGGAGATTTCCTATGCTATGTGGTGTCTATATGAGTAAGATTCAGGCAAGAGCCACCCTTTGTAGGGATACCTAGAGCACTACATAGACTCTTGGACTAGAATACATCCATGCGAGGTTACATAGAGACCATGGATGGGATAACTAGCCTAGAGTGAGGTGAATAAGCACCTGATGTGGGTGTGATGGGGTAGGTGGATGACAGTGTGACATGGGATAAAGCATGAGTAGTTTTGATACTCACAAGTGACCCATCAGTTTGGTGTGCAACAGGGAGTTCTTGATGAGCCAGTGGTCTACGGGTGACAGATGGCTGAGACTTAGCTTGTAATATTATGAGTAGAACCTTTGGAGGAGAAGGTTGATGAGGTCTAAGTAGACCCAAATATAGAGGACTCAAGAATTAAACCTAAGTATGATGCCTGGTTTGTAGCTTGACAAATTCAAAGAGATGAAATGACTAGAGGGGAGACTGAGGCAACATGGGAGAGAGCAACTATAGGAGAGATTGAGGTAGTAGGGGACCTATCTCATTGAAGAGTGCATCACTGATTAGATGAGGGTGGATCTCATGGAGACGTCGAGGAGGCTCCTACAAGGAGCAAGGAGAGAGATGAGGGTGAGAGGCCAAATTAGGATGATCCTTAGGAACTTATTGTTGCCCTAAGAGAGCAGGTATGGATCCTTCAAGGATAGTTGGGTGACAAAGGTAAAATCCACACAACATAGAGCTAGTAGGAGACATACAAATAGCAATGGTGGGGCTAGGAAAATGAGAGGGACACCCTATGGGCATAGGTGGTGAGGGACACTCTACAAGTACAAGTGGTGAGGGACACTCTACTGTTACAGGTGGTGAGGGACACTCTAGCATAGGTGGAGAGAGACTTATGGTAGAGCGATATACTCTATGAGTAGGATAGATAGCCAATCAAGGCCAGTCATATATAGGTGGGTAGCCTATAGATGAGGTTGCTAGACTACAAGAAAAGATGGTATAGCTACAGGCTAGGGTATACATATACTTATCATGGCATCAAGCTGATCAAGATTACATGAGGTGATTGTAGGATGAGATAGATGGACTTGGTGAGGTACTTCCCTCATGAGCATCGTCATCCTAGTCTCATTAGAGCCACCATAGCAGAGACTTTAGATACCAATCAATAAGACCACCTATTCCATGATTTGTAGAGTAAAGGACCTCTTATATGTTAGGGGCCAAAGGATCTAGGCATACTCATAGAGATAAGGCTAAGGGCAATAGTGAGAGCGGTGATGCAAGGTCATCCTGAGGATGGAACCTTTTTATTATCTTGTATTTTTGGATGTGAGGTTTGAGGACCTACTTGTTATTGTAGCCTTTACGTATTTTTGTACCATGATGTACTTATTATTTTGATATATATGATATGATGTTTATTGATGCCTATCATATGTTTATTGTGCATGTCTTTATGTAATTATGAATGAAATTATAGATGAGTATATATGTATGCCTAGATTTGTATATGTGTTTATGCATATATGTTAGATGGATATTTTTGAAATGATCTATTTATGTATAGGCCTAGATATGTATGTGATGTGCTAATGACATGTGCTGATTTAAATGACATGAATTATGAATGTATGTTCAAATGATAAAACATAATGAATGAATCTATGATGCAATAACCAACTAAGTGTAAGCACCAAAAAATGTATGAAAGTCATAAATCAATATTGAAACAATTTCACTTAAGGCATACACTAAAACATATACAAAATGAAATAAAATGTGTATTGACAATATGTGAATGTAATGGATGGTGATCAATGAGAAGTCACAAGGGAACATTAAGGATTTTAGGAGACTTAAACACCCTAGTTGACCAACCAAAAGTTGTATACTAACCATGTAAGAACTTGAAAGATAAAAATCTTCTAGGAAGACAAAGATATTCAATATCCTTGTGTGCATAGTGAAGTACATTACTCCAACTTTGTTCTTGGTTGTACTTAACTAGTCTGTAATGCAAGCCATCAAAAGCTATATCATATATGAACTAATATTGGTCAGTACAAAAGAAGATCACTAATATGATAGACATGTCACCAAGCATAAATATACTCCATTATTAGGCCAGCATATATAGCCCATTTTTAGCGATGGAGATTACCCCATGGTTGTCAAAAACTAAGGATTCTAGGGATTCAAGTCCCTTTACCTTTTTTCTTGGGATACTTGCTCATTTTGAAGGAGAGCAAGGGGTTTTATTTATTTTTTGAGGATTTCACTCATTTTGGAGAGGATCAAAAGGGATTTTTTTGATAGGCTTGCTCGTTTTGCAGAAGAGTAAGGGATTTTATTGCCTTTTTGGGGAATTTCTCAATTTGGAGAGGAGAAATGGGATTTATATTTTTTGGATGGGGGAGAGCTTGTCCTTTTTTCAATTCTCAAATTTCTATACCATGCACATGATAGGAGAGCAAGGAAAACTATTTTCTTTTGAGTCAAGAATTACTTTATAGTTTCATATTTTCTTGTTCAAAAATAATATTTACGAGTGTGAAAATGTGTTGGGATTTTAAGATAAGCAAGGTACAATCAAAGCAACACCCTACTACTAGAAATAAATATGGCTTTCTAAAAAATCTAAAATGAAAACTAGGAATGACTGAATGATCAAAATACCTTTTTGGATGCCTTATGTAAAAACTACTTAGGGAAGGTAAAACACACATTAAGAAATGGGAAATATGTATGGGAATGAATAGTTTGATGAGGTGTTTTCCTTATAAAATTTTGAATACTAAGAGGTGTGTGTAAGATATTCAATGTTCGTATGAACACTATTACTGATCTTCATACGATATCTAACCTATCTTACGAGGACCTCTTAATAGTCAAAATACCACAAGGAAAAGTGTAAGCAATGATTAGATAAAATGGGTGTTTCCTCATAAACTTTAAAAAATGAAGAGGTGTGCATAAGATAGTTAGTGATTGTATGGATACCATTGTTAATGGTCATACAATATCTATCCTATATTATGAGGACTTCTTAATAATCAAAATATCATAAGAAAAAGTGTAAATGTTGACAAGAGAAAAATATTGATCAAGATAAATGATAGTCATACAAACATGGTGCTATTCTTAATGTTCAAGAACCAAAATAGACTAATGCCAATGTAATGAAAATATGCCTAATACAACTAGATAACAAATACCACTAGAATTTTATGAAATGTAAGAATGAAGACATCAAAATGCATGGTGCAATAAATGATGATATGCAATGCAATGGTAATGCTATGTTTTTGTGTTTTTTGTTGTTTTTGTTGTTTTTTTATGCATAAAATGCCTACAAATGGAGAATATTAAGGTGTTTAGGTTCCTCAACACCCTCAAGTAAAGCTAACTGATATGCTCCTAGTCCCACCTTTTGTGTTATTATGAATGGACCTAACTAGTTTATAGTGAAATTATCGCATAAATGGCTAGGCATGTTAGATTTTTGTTGATTATATTTGAGCACAAGATCACCAAATTGAAATACCATAATATGAACCTTTGTATCATAGGCTCACTTAATACAATCTTGATAAATATGAATATGCTCAAGAGCATTAATTCATATTTCATCAAGAAGCGTAAGTTGATCAAGGTGAGTCTGTCATGCAGTATCATCATTGATAAATTCTTGTAATGATATGCACAACAAGGGAATTTCAAGTTCCAAGTGCATAATGGCATTAGTGCCATATACTAGAGAAAATATATTTACCCTTTTTTGTGTTTGAATTCTCATCTTATAAGCCCAAAGTGCTAGAGGTAGTTGAAGATGCCAATCCTTGTGATTGTTATTAACTATTTTTTTTAGGATGATGATAACTATTTTGTTTGATACATCAACTTACCTATTATTCTATAAGTAATAAGTAGTTGAGAAGCTATTTTTTATATGATACTTTGCACACAAAGCTCTAACATCCATATTTTTAAATAATGATCCATTATCTGATATAATTTTGGAAGGAATACCAAAACGACATGATATTATGCAATAGGAACTCCACAATACAAGCTTCCATCATAGTGGTAAGTGGGATTGCTTCAACCCACTTTTTGAAATACTCAGTGGTCACTAGAATGAACATGTGTCAACCGATAGATGGAGGTGAGATTTTTCCAATTAGATCAAAGCCCCATTAAGAGAATGGCCACAACGAATGAATTATTTGTAGTGCTTACGAAGGTACATATGATATATTACCATGATGCTAACACTTTACATACCTTTTGACATAAGCACAACAATATATCTCCATTATGAGCCAATAATAGGCCATTCTGAGAATGCACTTTATGATAGCCATACCGTTGAAATGGCCACCACATGTACCATCATGAGCTTGCAAAATAATCCAATTAGATTCTTGGGATTCTAGACATAGATTAACAACACCATCATAACTTTGATGGTACAATATATCTCCTAGAAATATGTATTTAGTTGATTTATACTTGAGGATTCATTTAGTGGTATGCAAAAATCCCATAAGAAGGCTACCAAACTCTAAGAAATATTTAATCTGGGAGATCCATTCTTGATATTGCTTAGCCTAAACTAAATGAACAACTTGCTCTTGTCCAAAAATACCTTGCAAGAATATTGATTGAGGGATAACCTTAAGATAAATGGTTGTGATATTATCATAAGGAACCTATTCGATGAAGGATCCCCAATAAGTAAGTTTCAAGAAGTATTTAATTTGGGAGAATCAATCTTGGTGTGGTTCAATTTATACCATGTAGATGCCTTGCTCTACTATAGTAGCATCTCACAAAATCATGGATTGTGAGAGCATTTTGGAATGAATAGTGGTGACATCATCTGATGGGTTTTACGAAATTAAGGATCCCAAATAAGCCATTGTATCCACAAAACAATTGTAAGAATGAGGCATGGCCTCAATGTCATACCATTCAAACTTTGCAAGCAACTTATCCATGATGGTCTTGTACAATTTCAAGATTGAGCATTTGCATTGGTATATTTTTTTTACTTGATTGACTATGAGCAAGGAATCACCAAATATTTTGATTCTCTTGACATTCATGGTGATATCTGTTTGAAGACCCAAAAGGAGGTATTTGTATGCAATATTATTATTAGTGCATGGGAAATCAAGTTTGAATGAAAGGGGAATAGGAGCCCCTTATGGAGTGAAAAACATGATTCTAGCATCACCTCCTTGCTTGCACTTAGAACCATCAAAGAACAACATTAGATATTATTTATGCTCTGGTTCTTTTAGTTCTTCTAAGCTAGATGATACAAATATTGCATCATTTGGTAGCTTAATTATGATAGGCTTATCATTATGAAGAGGTACTTTTACTAGCTGGTCTACGATGACCTAATATTTGATAGACTTTTATCCGATGAATTTGTTGCAGTCCAAACATAGCCGACAGCCGAAACTTCCAAGAGTTTAACATTTAATATATATATTGATTCAAATGTTTATTTGGATCTATCATCTTTGTGTTAAAATCTTCATTGGCGTTAATCGTAACTGCCTATTGGCGAGGGTGTGCCCACCTTGAGTGGCTTGTTTATTTTCGTTCACTACATTTTTCTTATTGATATCTACGTTTTTCATTCATTTCGGTTTATTATTTTATCTTTGCAAGTTTCTGGAGCAGAAGGATAGAAATATCCTTCCAAGTGGTATCAGTCTAGCCGATTCAAGGAGCGTCGTTTCTTTTCATTTTTCCATTTTTGTCGTTCGCGTATTCGTCACATTTCCTCTGCAATTCTGTCTCCGTTCTTCCGTTCGTCCATCTCCGTCCGTTTGAATTCCGAATTCCTTCCAAGAGCAACGGTGGCCAGGAGCAGTAAATCCATAAATCCTTCTTCGTTCTTCCTTCACCGATAAACATCCGAACGCTCGATCAGTAAATCCCACGACGCTGGCAAAATATTTTATGGTTTGCGTCAACCAATCATAAAATAGCATTTAAAATTTTTAAAGACGGAAGCTAAGGTTTTTTTGATTAATTTTTTGCTGACGTCATCAGCCGGGTTTTGTTTTAATTGTATTTATCCCACATTCGGGATACGCGGTGCAAAACTCAGTTTAAACATCAAGTGCCACACTTTATACGATGTGACCTCGATCACACAATAGTTGCTCCTTCACGTGGTCAGTCATGCATGGTGTTGTCATATCATCCTTGGTTTCGGGTACCTTCTTGCTATCCGGTTCAGTTCGTGTCTTGTCGGTTCGGTTTGTGTCTTGCTGTCTTGCTGTCCGGTTTGGTTCATGTCTTGTTGTCCGGTTCACAGTGTTTCGTGTCTCCATCATGTCTTGTCCATCATGTTGTGCATCCACACTGTTCGAGGTCTATCCGTCGTGTCCTCTGGCCATCGTATAGCGAGTCGTGTTCCCCGCGTCCTTCCATGTGTCCTGTCCCTCGTGTCGCCTTGTGTCTGTGCTATTCGAGGTCTGTCCATCGTGTCCTCTTGCCATCGTGTAGTGAGTCATGTTCCCCGTGTCCTTCCATGTGTCCTCATCCCTGGTCACAGTTCCTTACATAGTGTCATGTCACGTGTTGCTCGGGTCGTATCCGTTGAGTCTCGGTCTTACGAGTCGTGTCTTGTCCAAACTCCTATCTGTAGTGTCCTCATAGAGCACACAACATCCAATTCCGCATCACAGTTGGAGTGGCAATTAAGGCGGAATCAACACCAATTTTTTTACCAAAAGATAACCAAATTTTGCAGATCAAGGATTAATAAGCAAGAACTTTTGAGCAGTGCATGAGTCGAAGTTGGAGCAAAGGGCCTGACGGTCGATTATCAAGCTTGAAAATGACCAATAACAACACAAGAAGACCTAATCGCAGCCTAGGTACTAAAAATTCTCTTTCTCCTTTTAAAATTGGTAGTTATAATCCACATCATCCACTAGTAGATCCTATGGCTACTAATCCTTCCCCAACTCACGAAAACATCACACAAGGAAACTCAAGTAACTCAGCCATTTCCGATGGTGATTCTCTTCGACTCTTACTAGATGGTATGAACGAAATTGGTGTCCTCCTAAAAGACCTTGTGAAAGAACAAAACCAACCTAATCCCAATACTAATCCCCAAAATCACTCCCATGCCCAAAGTAATGAAGACAATGTCGATCAAAATGACGATTGGGAACAACAAATAGGCACTTCGGATAATTCTAGGGATCGCTATCAAAGACAGCGGTATAACCAAAATCAAGAAAGAGACATGGGTTATCACCAACCGAGAGGTCCTAATAATAATAATTTTCCACAAATTGATATGCCCACTTTTGAAGGTCATGATCCTCGTGGTTGGATAGCCAAAATGGAAGGCATTCTTGACTTATATCAAATTAAGGAAATGGACAAAGTCCCCTTCGCTGCATCAAAACTAGGCACTGAGGCCTACCAATGGTTTGTATGGCTTAAACGAGAGAAAGGAGCTACTATTAATTGGAGAAAATTCACTACCTCTTTTTTAGAAAGAACCTATGCCAGAAGACCTACAATGTACTATAGAATAAAAAGAAGAGGATACAATGGCGATTTTCATGCATGCTCTCATGGGTTTAACCGCCCACCATACCATCAAGGTACCAGGATTCCTCCACCAGAAAAAGGTGAATGTGCTAATTGATTCTGGTAGTACCCACAATTTTATCGACATCAAAACCATAAAAGCTTTGAATTTATTCATTAACTCTTCCAACAAAGACAAATTCCAGGTTCTAGTGGCCAACGGGGTGAACGCATAATGTGTTGGTCGCACATCTCAAGTTTCCATAAAAATGGGAACTTATACTTGGTTGGGATCCCTTTTTGTCATGAATTTGGGGAACTCATATGTCATTTTGGGAGTTGAATGGTTGGAAAAATTAGACACAGTTAGCTTCAACTTCAAAAAATTATTTGTGGAATGGAGGGAAAATGGTCGAGTCATTCACTTACAAGGCATTACTACTCCTCCATCACAAATGGTGAGCTCTCATAGTATGGAGAAGATGTTAAAAAAGGGTGGATATGGGTTTATAGCTCAAATTAATTGTTTGGAAAAACAATCTCCAGCAAATTCGGATATTATTGCTCCAGAGTTACAAGACATCATAACACATTACGGAGAGGTTTTCCAAGAACCTCAAGGATTACCACCTAAACGATCTCATGACCATGCCATCCATTTGATTCCAGGGAGTGTTCCTCCTAACAATCGTCCTTATCACTATCCTCAACCACAAAAGATAGAAATCGAACATATCATTCAGGATTTGTTGGATCATGGAGTCATTCGTCACAGCACTAGTCCTTATTCCTCACCTGTAGTCCTGGCTAGACGAAATGATAACTCTTGGCGTATGTGTCCTGACTTTTGTTCTCTCAATAAACTCACTATCAAGGACAAATTTCCTATCCTCGTCATAGATGACCTATTAGATGAGTTGCATGGTGCAAAATTTTTTACAAAATTAGACCTTCACTCTGGCTTTCACCAAATCCGTGTTAGAGAAGAAGATATTCCCAAAACGGCCTTTCGTACTCATGAAGGTCATTACAAATTTTTGGTCATGCCTTTTGGTCTCACTAATGCACCATCCACATTCCAAAGCCTAATGAACCAAGTGTTTCGTCCACTCCTCCGTAAGTTTGTGTTAGTTTTCTTTGATGATATTCTCATATACAGCAAAACATGGACGGACCATTTACATCATGTGGATAAAGCCCTTCACATTTTACACAAAGAAAAATTATTTGTTAAACGTTCCAAATGTTCATTTGGTGTTCAATAAGTCAAGTATCTTGGTCATATAGTTTCACATGAGGGCGTCAAAGTGGATCCCAATAATATTAAGGCAATTCAAGAGTGGCCTTTACCTAAAACCATCAAGAAACTTTGTGGTTTTTTGGGTCTCACAGGTTACTATCGCAAGTTTGTACAAAATTATGGTAAGATTGCAGCACCTCTCACCGCACTCACAAAGAAGGATGCTTTTCGTTGGTCAACAGAGGCCTCTCAAGCCTTCGAAGCTCTTAAGAAGGCCATGTGCACAACTCCAGTATTAGCAACTCCTAATTTTCACAAACCATTTATTATCGAATGTGATGCATCAGGAACAGGAATTGGGGCCATACTCATGCAAGAAGGTCATCCATTGGCATTTGAAAGTAAACAGCTGTCAGGGAAAAATTTGGGAAGATCAACATACGAAAAAGAAATGTTGGCTATCCTGCACGCAGTAGAAAAATGGAGACACTACCTAATCAATAGCCACTTCATTATAAAAACAGATCATAGTAGCCTCAAACATTTTCTTGAGCAAAGTTTTTCATATCCGAAACAAAATAAGTGGTTAACCAAACTATTGGGCTATGATTTTGTTATCGAATACAAGAAAGGGAAGGAAAATATAGCCGCCGATGTGCTGTCCAGGAAATATGAAGATGAAGTAGTCATTAACGCTATTTCAGGTCCTTGCTCCCAATGGGTGAATCAATTACAAGATGAATGGTTGTCCAATAGCGAAACTGCTCAGATAATTCAAGAATTATCTATAGGGTCCTCTAAATACCCTTTGTTCTCTTATGAAGATGAAATCCTCCGAAAGAAAAATCGCATTTATATTCCACAAAATTCAGAACTCAAATCAAAGATCCTAGACGAATCACATGCCTCTCCATCAGCAGGACATTCAAGATTTTTGAAGACATATTTAAGAGTCAAACAATCATTTTGTTGGAAGGGATTAAAAGCATAAGTCAAGCAATGGGTAGCAGAATGTGAAGTTTGCTAGCGCAATAAAGGAGAAACAGTCAAATCACCAGGATTGTTACAACCATTACCCATCCCTGAACGACAGTGGGAACATATATCCATGGATTTTATTTAGGGTCTTCCAAAGTCAGAAGGCAGGACAGTAATCTTCGTTTTCGTAGACCGGTTATCCAAATACGCTCACTTTCAGGCTTTATAACATCCATTTTCTGCAAGCAAGGTGGCAAAGGTATTTATGGATTCAATTTTCAAATTACATGGTATGCCAAAAAATATTGTAAGTGATCGAGACCCCATCTTCACTAGTAACTTTTGGCGGGAATTATTTTGACTTAGTGGTACCAAATTGAACATGTCTTCAGCCTACCATCCACAGACATATGGTCAAACAGAAGTAGTTAACAAATGTTTGGGTATGTACTTAAGATGTTTTGCTCAAGATAAACAATACCAATGGAGCCATTGGTTAGCATTGGCAGAATGGTGGTACAACACTTCTTACCATTACTCAATTAAGATGTCTCCATTTGAAGCATTGTATGGCACCAAACCTCCAAAAGTCATAGATTACGTACAGGGATCATCCAAAGTAGCCAAAGTGGATGATTGGTTCCAACAAAGGTAGTCTACACTCACCATCCTCAAAGAGAATTTAGTCCAAGCACAGAATCGTATGAAACAACAACAAGACTTGCACCGATCAGAGAGAAATTTTAATATAGGAGATTGGGTGTTCCTAAAGTTGCAACCTTACAAACAATCCTCGTTAAAGATAAAGTCTAGCCAGAAGTTGGCCCCACGATTCTATGGTCCCTACAAAATTGTGCACCGCATTGGAGAAGTAGCCTATCAAATAGAGCTACCTACATCTTCATGAATACACCCGGTATTTCATGTTTCATGTCTCAAAAAAGTAATTGGTCAAAAATTACAAAGTCAATCAGAATTACCAGTGCTTGATGAGGAAGGACGCATACATCTCCAACCAGAAGATATACTACAACATAGAATCCAAAAACTAAGATCATGTTAGATTCATGAATTTCTCATTAAATGGCAAGATTTATCAGAGGAGGATGCCACATGGCAACCTGAAAGTATATTCCAGACATTTCCAGCTTTGAGGACAAAGCTTTTCGAGGAAGGGAGTCATGTTGCAGTCCAAACATAGCCGACAGCCGACGCTTCCAAGAGTTTAACATTTAATATATATATTGATTCAAATGTTTATTTGGATCTATCATCTTTGTGTTAAAATATTCATTGGTGTTAATCGCAACTGCCTATTGGCGAGGGTGTGCCCACCTTGAGTGGCTTGTTTATTCTATTCGTTCACTGCATTTTTCTTATTGATATCTACGTTCGTCATTCATTTCGGTTTATTATTTTATCTTTGCAAGTTTCTGGAGCAAAAGGATAGAAATATCCTTCCAGAATTCTAGGTCAAACTCTACCAAGAGCATGATCCACTTTGGAATCTGACTCTTATGATAAGTATGACTCATCATGTACTACAAAGGATTTTTTAGATATAACATACATTGTCTGATTAATCAAGTAATAGTAAAGTTTTTTTGTGGTGAATACCACCACTAAGAAGAGTTTCTCGACATAAGTATACTTAATTTCATATGAAACCATAGTGTGATTAATGTAATAAATAGCATGCTCTTTATTTACCTCATTATTTTGGGACAACATGGTCCCTAAGGTAAATTCAATGGCTGAGATGTATAATAGGAAAGGCATACCAGGTCTTAGAGGAGACAATAATAACATGCAAGCTAAATATTGCTTGATATCTACGAATATCTCTTACTAATATTTATCCCAATGGAAATTCACCCCCTTATGTTAAAATATGATTGAAGGAATAACACTTGTCTAATAGTTGTGCTATGAAGCATCATATGGCCTATATCTTCCCTTACAAATTATGAAGCTGCTTAATATTAGTGGGAGGAGGCATGCTTATGATTGCTTTGACCTTCTTTGGGTCAACTTTGATGCCTTGTTTAGAAACAATGAAGCTTAAAAGCTTTTTGGATGCTACACCAAAAATACACTTCTTAGTATTAAAGCATACATTATGCTCAAGTGGGCGATCGAAGACCTTTTCTAAAGCACTAATATGGTTCTGACATAATATATATTTGGACAAAAGATCATAAATATAATCTTCAATAATATTGTGCATGTAGTCATGAAACATATATGTCATTACCCACTGATAGGTAGTGCCAGTATTCTTTAATACAAATGACATGAACTTGTAGAAAAATGTCCTCCATGGTGTAGTAAATATCATTTTGGCTTGATCTTTAGGATTAACTCAGATTTGATTGTATTCTTAGAATTCATCCATGAGGGAGATAATTTTGTGGTCTGTGGATGTGTCTACTAGCATATCAATGTTTGAAAGTAGAAATTCATACTTGGGGTTCACTTTATTAAGATTGCAAAAATTAGTGCATATGCAGACCCCCCCATTTAGCTTCCTAACAGGTACCATGTTGGATACCCAATCGAGATATTTGATAGGTTTGATGAAACCTACATCCAAAAACTTTTATAATTTATCCTTTATCATGAGAGCAATTATTGGATGTAGCTTTTAGAGCTTTTGCTTGACTGGATTGATTGTTGGATTTAGAATCAGATTATGGATAACTAGGTTTGGATCTAGGTCATGCATATCTTTTTAAGACCAAGCAAAAACTTTTCTATACTTCTTTAGAAGAGCAAGTAATACAATGCATTCTTCTCTTGAAAGACCCTTCCATAACTTGAGAATTTGGGGATGTTCAGGATCATCACTAATCTCTATATCAATCATATATTCTATTAACAGATGGGATCTCTCCTCTAATTGATGAGAAGTAGGGATCAAATGTATGTCATATACTAGATTGAATGAGTGAGATACATCATTAGGCTCAATATCAGCTTGTAAGACATCTAAATGAGAATGCGATAAGAAATGGAATGGTTGTAACATGTCCTTAGAAGTGAGAAACTTAGACAATGGTGGTGGAAGAGTAGCATGATAAAAATCAGTAACCTTGAGATTGAGAGGCAATAATTGAGAAGGATTACTGGGATAACATAGTAGACTGGTGAGATCAATGGATATCATATTTATGGTTGGTGGGTGACCTCCGTTTGTGGGTGGAAATAGGTAGTTAAATATGGGTGGGTGTAAATTTTTAGGATGTGGTTGGGGTGTAATGATAATGAAGGGGTGCGCTCTATGGAGAACAAAGAAAACCATGTCCTCTAGTGGGAGAAGCTAGTGCTAAATGGGTAGCTACCTCTAAAAAATATGGATATAGAATTTATCAAGATTTGTAAGAGGCTCAATGATGAGGACTCTTCTTCTAATCTAAATGAGGCAATGGATAAGGTCTCCCAATCATATTTTGACCCCCAATCATGTTCTAACTCTTCATCATCTCCAGACTCCTCATATGACTTGTTAGAGTTAGAAATAGATAATGCAATGATATGTAGATGGTTTCTGAGTGAGCATTACCATGATCAATATACTCATTGGCATTAATGTCTCCCTCTAAATCTAAGTTAAGGCATTGAAGGGAATCAATACGAAGCTCATCATGCATGTGTGTATGGTACCCCAAGCCTTATTTATTTGTTGAAAGTTGATAATGTGGTTCCATAGGGTTCCAAGTATCTTGATCATAATATCATAAGCCATTCTTGTGTCAATTATGGTGGTAAAAGTATCACAAAGCAAAGGATAGGTTCAAAAGATAATTGATATTCACTTGAAATGGCTCTTCCTCCTTTGGGATAGGAGGTGTTTCTGTGATATCATCAATACCACCATAGATAAAATTTGTTTGGCTTTGGAAGAACCCAAGGGAGATGATGGTACCAATTTGTAAGGGTATGTTGTGTGGGTGACAAAAGTCTCTGATTGACTCTACGAGTAGGGTGAATGTGACATCTTCCACTATATATTCACCTATACTCAGATTCATCATACAAATTGTGACTTGTGGTGACTCTGCTAGAGGAGATGATGATGAATATGTGGATTGTGATGAAAGTGGAATTGTGATGGGCAGTTCCTCCTCCATGGGATAAGTATGGGTGATCATCATGGATACGGTTGAAATTTATGGTATAGGAGGTGTAATGTATGGTTGAGATATGGATGTGTTTATTGGTGAATATTGAGATAAAGGTGATGTCATAGGTGTCTTTTTTGGATTTTGAGTAGGGGGATCCAATGACGAAGGAGTCCCTAAAAAAACCACTAATGAGGGTTGATATGGAATTAGGGGTGGTAGACTTATGGATGATTTTGGTATGAAATTTATGGGTTGGATGGGATTATTGGGCTAAATATCCATACACATGGAAGGTAAGGTGGAATCCTAGGGGTGTGAAACTATATAGTAAAATTTGAAGGACTTCAAGCCTATAGGAATACATTGAAATTGACCTTCATGTATATACTTGATGCATTGATGCAATATAGAAGGTACACATTTCATGTATTGAATCCAATGCTTGCCAAGCAATATGTTGTATTGCATGGCACCTTTCAAGATATGACACAACACATGAATATTATTTTTTCCAACCTAAATAGGAAGAAATAATGTGCCAATGGTGGAACATAGGGCATCATTGAAATCTTTGTGATGTAATATGGAGGAAGGTTGAGATGTTGGAGGGTAGTAGAGGTGACAATGTTAATTGATGATCCTATGTCAATTAATATGTGTTTGAAGGGGATCCTATCCACACTAGTGATGATATGCAATGGTGGATCAGGTACCTTAGATGGTATCATCTAAATTTCATTATCCTAAAATGTTTTCATAGAATCTTGACAAGTTTGAACATGCCCCAAAAATATGAAATAATTAGGGTCTTGTGGCTGCAGTTCAATGGTTTTTAAGATCTCCATCAAATCTTCTCAATGTGGGATTGATTTTTTAATCAAATCATAAATGGAGAGTCTCACCGATGACATTCTTAGACTTTGAGTAAGTTTTTTCCTTAGTGTGAGCATCGAGTTAGGTGGAGTAGGTGTGATCAGTTTTGATACCAGTGGTGCCTGTGATGTTAAAGAAATATTGGTAGGATCCACAAATTGTGTGTTGTTTTGGGTGTCATATATTCCTTGTCATGATATCGTCATTCCCATGAAACCTTGGTTAGGTGGGATGGTATGCTCTTGATTACCTACTTATGTTGTTCTTATTTTGATAGCGAGTTTTGTGTTTATCCTATGTTAGGGTAAAGGCTCTTGCAAGATACCTATACTCTGGTTGTTGGAGGTAAGAGAATTATTGATTTGAATATCTTACCTCTCGATCATGTCCTGCACTATATTCTTGAATGCGTAGCATGACTGAAAGTCATACTCCTTTTATCGATTATAGGTGTTGTATTGATCCTCCCTATAGTATTTTGATTTGGGATGATTTAGATACAGTGGATGAATATTAGGGAGAGTTATTGCTTGCACCTTGCATAATCACGTAAAAATTTATGCTGAATCCAATAATTGTGTGTATTGGTGAGGTAGCCAATGAGGTTGAGTTTGTAGTTGATGTTGTTGTGGTGGGTTGTATTGCACCAATAGAGGTTGGGCTTGATAATCCAGTTGTGCTGGAATTTGGTTTGAGAGTCTAAGGGTACTCAAGACAACCTGGTTCACCGAAGCTACCTTTGGTTTATTCTGACCACCCTTTACATTTTATTGGGCCATTCATTTTTACAAAGGTTAATTTATCCTTCCTATATCTTGATGTCTTTTATTACCTTCACCTGAGCCAAGGCCTCCTTGAAAGTCCTATACTAAAAAATTTGCAATAATAATGATATCTTTTTTTTGCAACTTCTAGTAAACATTCAGGTAAGTTCTATGATGGGTAGAGTAAAAGACAATTGTGTTATTATTGCTTTCCATCTATTTCCATAGTCCATAATTGGTTCATCTTCAAACTTATGAAGGTTAAATACATCATAATGATGGCCTTCTTGATGTTTAAGGCAAAGCGTTCCAAAAACACATCAACCAGTTGTTCAAAGGTAAAAATACTATGGCATGACAAATGGTTATACCACTCCAAAGCACCCCCAATGAGAATTATAAGGAATTTTCAAAGCATGAGGGGGTCATTGTTCTAAAGATGAAATAAATTGTTCATGAAACTCATCACATGCTCATGTGCATCTTCATCACCCTTAAACTTATCCAATTTTGATATCTCAAAATGCTCAAGATAGGGCAGTTACAGAATGAATCGATGGAGAGGCTAATTGGTGAGTTATCATAGGGTAGGTTTTTGGTAACCCGAACCCAAGGTTTACTTTTCTAAAGAGTTGAGGCACTCTATCAATAATTTATAGGCCTCTAGTGAGATGATGGTATCCACCCATATTTGGCCTTGATGAGTTTGAAGGTTTTGTTGTTGAGGAGGTGGTTGGTGAGTGTTGTCAATAAGCATGTCACCATATGTTACCTTAAAGTATGTACCAATTGGTTCTTGATAATTGATTTTTTGTTCCTAATAAGCTTCATGATCCTATTGATATGGGTATACTTGGTAGTGTTCTGGTGAATGAGGTTGGTGATGATGAATGGGTGGTGGTCTATGATGTTAATTTTGAGTTTGATTCAGGTGTATACATGGTGGAAGATTCTAATTTGGGCAATGTGGAAGGTTGTGATGTTGTGCTTGGCACCCTGGGTGTTGTTGGGCCTGTTACCTTTGTTGCATAGGCATGGGCACTCTTTTATGCATCACCCATTGCAATTGATGGTCCAAGGTTTTCCTAGGAACCTAGTTTCGATTCACCATGTCAATTGTGTGGGACCTATTCACACATGTGTGAGTGGTATGAATAGGCATATTTTGTGCTTTGGCCTTAGAGATATCGATAAATTATTTTCTAGGGTCATGAGATATCACATTTACTTGATACTACAATCAAATGGTGGGATCCATGTAATAAAGAGGTACCAAAGCACACCATCCTTGATCATACTGCCTATCATAAGGTATAGCAAGATGATTGAGATCACCATCCTTGGACCCATGATATGACATGACAAATGTATGAGTTGACGTTGTATCATTTTTATTACCCTGAGTGGTATATATGTTCAAATGATCATATTTATGGCTTATCCATGGATGATCATTTGGGGTAGCTTGAACGTCCCTATCTAGTTGAGGATTATATGCCTCCTAATATATGGGATTCATAGTTTGAGCCAAGATATGAATGTGTAGTAGAGACCTCCTAGATTTGTTTGCTTGGATGTAATTATCCCTATAAAAAGCACACAAAATATCATGATCCAGATAATCCATATCTTGATCATAGTTAGGACCTATGGGTGAATTGTGAATGTGGATGCTCGGTTATTGAGGCCAGTGGAGTGATATTTAAGTTATAATAGTTGCATCACCACTCAAGGATGACAAGGTCATGTGGACCAATTCAAAAATGATCCATGGCTCTAGGTGATGGATTAGTAGCGTAAGCTCACGAATGAGCCTGACTACATGTTATGACCATATACTAGTAAAATGATGCATAAAGAACCACGACAATACCTTCAAGAACTTTATAGAGTATGCAAACAATAGCAAGATAAAAAAATAAAGAAAACACTTTTGTTTTGATTTTGAATTTTGATTTTTTTGTTTTATTTATTTTTTTATTTTTGTGTGTTTTTATTTTGTAGATCTACTCCTCAGAAACTAAGTAAAATGAAATGATCACTATAGAAAGGTAGTTTATTCGCAACCTCTATTGAGGAATACAACACAAATGGTAAAAATGGCTCCCTATAGGTAATATATGGGCGATAGGTGATGCTATAAGAATAATACCCCCTCGAGGAGGGGTCACATTGTCTAAATCCTACTACTTGCCTAGCTAGGCTTTTGCTTCACACTCGAGCATGCTTGGATACAATGATAGTAGTGTTACATAGATTATTAATCCCTATGGTTAACGGGTATATAAACCTAACCTACCTTAGGATGCACCCAAAATTAGGGAACCTCTTAATTATGAAGTCTAAGAAACCACTTGTGGGGGCTACTCTAGTGTTTAGAGGGGTGAGCTAGCAAAAGGAGGTGAAATCTAGCATTGCTAGTCTCAATTAGAGGTTGGTGATGAAGGTCAACCATACAAATGTTTAAGTGATATGTACATGTGTGATGTTATTTTTATTTTTGGAAAGGTAAACAAAGAGCATACAAATATTTCTAACTAATGCAAATTATGAAACAAAATGCATCTATTTTCACTACATGATGATCCATATTTTTATCAAACAACAATGCAGGAAAACAAAGGAGGCACATATACCATCTCAACCTAAAATGGCTGCAAAATAGAGACTATCTCAACCTAATATGGTCACAAACCAGAGACCATATTGACCTGATATGGTTACAGTTTGATAGTTTTAAAACTAAAAACAACGGAATATGCATGCAACTAGACTATGTATTTTTCTTATTTTCTTAGTTTTTTTATCAAAATATGAAATGAATTATCCTAAGGTATGAAAATATAATCTAGAATCCTTATATAATGTATATTTTGTATATCAGTGTTGTTTTTCCTTGGTTGGAGACTATCTCACCCTGAAACGGTTATAGAATATGGGCCATCTCAACCTGATATGGTTGCAGTAGAGGGGTCATCTTGATCTAATATGATGAATACTATGTACCTGCAAATCACCAAGGCAAAAAAAATTAATCATGTTGATTTATAAAAACAAAAAATGATGAAAAATGGAGACCCAAAGGACATCCCACTATGGTCACCATTTGAAAGCATAAAAATTTGCACCATACAAAAGTGTATAATTTAATACATGATGAAATAACAATGAAATGAATATTTTTATTAATTTTTCTTTCCAAGGTGTTACAAGATCATTCTATTGAGGTATATTATCTAGTGATACAACAAAATACAATATATCAATAAAACATATCCAAGTGCAATATTTTGATATCTTTATGCTAGCATAGTGCTTCAGAGGTGGGTTTCCTAGTGACCACTACATGAGAGTGGAATCCAAGACCTTTAAATGTCCTTAAAACTTATGACCTACACATAAAGAAAAATTAAGAATATAAATAGCATTTATGATGTCCACTGTAGTTGAACCCATGTTTAATCAGTAAATATAAAGCGAACTAAAAACATATGCATGCATGTGATAAAAATAGAAATCTACGCTAATGGAACAAGAAAAAATGTGTAAAATGAAATATTAGATGTTATAAGAAATATGCAAAGTGCAAGTCTAAGCTAACTTGTAAAAAAATATAAAAATTGGTTACCTAACTAGGACTATCTCAGGTCGAGATGGTCTCTGTTTGTAGACCATATCAGCGCAATACAGTCATTGTTGTAGACTTGCAACTTTGTGAAACTAGGTCTAGGTAACGTTGGGGTGATCCAAGAGGGGTTATCAATGGATTTTATTATGAACATGAATGCAAGTTGACTAATTCAAATGATTTGGAGCAATTGTGTTGATCAAGAAAGGTTATGGAAGGTGGATTCAAAGATTGCATAGAAACATGATATCATGGCAACAAAAAGAAGTTTTGATAAGCAATTTGGTCAGCATTTTATTACTTTTCATGTTTGAATTCTCAGATCATAAAATAGAGGGGGGTACCTCCATTTTATAGCCTCCTTGGCACACAACCAAAGAGTCAAGTGGCAATCATGGGTAGTTGATTGCTAGTCAGCAAGTGGTAGGGGCAATTGTAGGTCGTTTAGCATGGTATAAAATCAATCACTACATTGACAAGCAATCCTACTACCTCATTTATTCTTTTTGTTTTTGCACACATGCAACCATGTTAGGTCAAGAAAATCCTAACTTGGAGACCATCTCAGGTCAATATGGTTATGCTTCCCATGAGGAAATTTTTTATTTTACTAGAGAAAGATGCCAAATTAGCCCTGAGGCTATCCTATATGGGTTGGATGGGTTAGAAGGAGGTATTTTGGAGAGTCTCCTTGTGATTACACATTTTAGGAGTCTATAGGAGTATGCCATCTATAAATGGTAAGTGAGTCCCAACCAAATATTTTTCCATTTTAATGCCTTTGATCATGCCAAGTCTTTTTTGTTCCATAATTATTCTTCTTAATCCTTCAACTACGAGTAAGAATAAAATAAGTGATAGGGGGAATCCTTGTCTTAGCTCTCTATAAGGCTCAAAAAATCTAGAAGCTAAACCATTAGTTAAAACAACAAAGGAAGCAAAATTAATACATCTCATTATCCAATTTAAAAAAGGCACACTACACCCATATGAATTAATATAAGTTTGATGTACAACCATCTTATTTTGTCAAAATATTTTTCTAAATTAAACTTGATTATTATTTCTTATTGCTTACGTGATTTATAGGGATTAATATTTAATTCCTTAATATTATCCCTTTCACATGGATCATGTTGTACAACATTTAATTCTCACATGGATTGGGTGCATTAAATGTCGTTTTTGTAAAGGCAGACATACCTATAAATATATTTTTGGTTTGAATGTAAAGCTCAGTTTTTCATTTGTGCCAATTCCTTGTGTTCTTTCTCTTAAGAGTGATTCATGTGGTTTTTAAACAAGGATACTATAGTTAGAAGCTCTCGATGGATTTTTTTGGTGACTATTCCTTGACAACATTGAAGATGAGGAAGCCCTGCAATCTGATACAATTGTAGGTGAGTTTTCAAATGCGATCAAGGTAGAGGTCAACGATCTCTTTTTCGACTATGTAGTGGTAGCAATTGAAGTTGTTGGTGGTATCTTCCTTGTTGCTAATGAGTTGTTTCAGGTGGAAGAATTAATAGGGTCTCCAGATCTAGGAAGGTGTTGAATAAAATCAAATTTGGTGCACAAACTAGCCCTCCGTGCGATGTTCTATGATTTTGACCAGCAATTCTACGATTTTAGGTGACACAAACTATTATGGCAATAAAAATTTATTATTCCCTAAGATTTATTTTTTTCAGTATCAATTTTTATTTTACGGTAACCTTTAAGTTTTGTGGTGATATATTTTTGTTTACCGATGACATTGTTTTTTGTGGTGATGTATTTTTTTCCATATATAGGTTAGTTTTATTTTTAAAATGGGAGGTTTTTATCCCACATGACTTAGGAAAACACCTTCATGTCATTTTTATTCCACAAATATCATATTAATTGGTATCCAACATACGCTAGCTACCCGAACCCTCTGATTGGTCCTTCTCACCTTCGTGTCATTCATGCATCATTTGGTCCTTATTGTTCATGTTGTTTGGTCCTTGCTTTTTGAGTACTCATTTTTTGCATTGATTGGTCCTTGCCATCCTTGTTTTCCGGGTTGATTGGTACTCATCATTCTTATTGTCTACATCGATTGGTCCTCGATGTCAAAGTCCTTGTTATTCGCATCAATTGGTCTTCACCATCCTTGTTGTTTGATCATCAAAGGTCCTTGTTGTCTATGCCACTGACCATTGGCTCATTCTTGGCTATCGTAATTTGTGATCATTGGTGAAATGTTCATTTTTGTACATCGTGATCATTGGCTCATTCTTGGCTATTGTAATTTATGATCGTTGGTCCTATTTACCTTGTTTTGGGTAGTCATTGAGTCTCACATAATCCAATACAAATCCTTGGTCCAATCATATAGGGGGAGGGCCCATTCAAATTTTCCCCAAAAACATTATTCCATATTCTCCTTTTATAGCCCGAATTGGTGCCTATCAAATCCTTGGCCACCCCTAGTAAACAAATGGCTACAAACATGGCCATTGTAGAAAAATTAGTGAAAATCACAGCAACCCACAATGAAAAAAAGTGGAAATGGTTGCCAAACCTCCAATTTTCTTCAAATCCTCCTCATCCAAGGTGTGAAGTAAAAATATATAATATATGAAGGCTCACAATACCTTGATGTACTCAATAGTTGGATCCTTGACATGGAGACTTGGTTCGATTATACACACACTCCTGATGAATAAAAGATTCCATTTGTAAAGATCAAAATTTCCAACATCGCCAAAGTCCTCATATCCAATCACCAAATTTGTACATGGGAGGAGATGGTATGAGTTTTGAAGGCCACATTTTATCCATTAAATAATGAGGAAGACTTACTAAATCAATGACTACAACTCTGTCAAGGAAAGAGGGAATCTATATAGGATTCCATTCATCACTTTAACTATCTTCAAGTCTTACTTGGCATCTCAGATTCTGATGTTATCTTGGTTTCAAAGTTTAAAAGCGGTCTTCTTGCACACTTTTATAGGGATATCAAATATACTACTTACACTACATTGGATTATGCCTTCAAGCATGCACAACTAGATAAGGAGAATTTCTTGGCACAATGGAGGGAGTCTCGCTACTCTTTTGGTGGATCAAAAAAATATGAGCACAAGCATCAACCAGAAATAAAGAGATCTTCCCACTTCTCTTCTTCTATTACTCCTACTTATTACTCATCCCTTGATTCTAAAAATTCATTTTCTTCTTCCTCTTCTTCTTCATTCTCTCATGCTCAAACTGATAAATTTTATAACTATTGTAAGAGGCAAGGCCATGATAAAACTCAATTTCCAGAATTACAAAAGAAGAAGAATCTTTTTGTACAGTATAATGAGGGAACTTGTGATAACCCCATTGATACTCCTAATGAAGAAGAATTTATGAGAAGTTGAGAGGGCAACTTAATAATGTAACACTCATGAATCACCATTCTAGAGCTGGTGATCATGACCATATGTTTGTCACTCGAGGTCACTTGCCTCATTACTTTGTAGTAGATTGTATAATTGATAATGGATTGAAGGATAGCACAAAAACATCAAAAATTCCTTGTACCTACTCTCTTGGGTGGAAGGATAGCACAAAAATATCAAAAATTGCACACACATGCACCATCACATTTGTATTTAGCCCTAAGTTTCAGGATTTAGTCACGTGTGATGTCACACTAATGGATTGTTGTGGGTTAATTCTGGGTAAACCTTATGATGCATGTAAGAACACATACACACTACAAAAATATCAAAAGTTCTTTCTCATTAAAAGAAATCCACTATCTGCAAAGCACTCCACTAATATTCTTCTTACTTGTCGCCAAGCCAAAAAAGCCACTAATAATGCTCAAGCACTTGCACTAATTTTCATTCGTCAACAAGAACAACAAGCACAAGTAAAAGGGCCTAAGAATAGTACTAATTCTCAAGTAAATAATGCTCAAGTGAATAAAATATTGCAAAATTTTAGGAGCCCACTTATTTACCCCCTGAAAGGGCAATTGAAGAATATAAGCTTATACTAAAAGAGGGGGTGAACAATATAAGATAAATTTTTTTACTTCTCAATCCAATTGATAACAACAATAATATCAAAGATAATAAATAATGCATACATTATCACACACATGAGAGATATGATATAATGTGGTTCACCCAATGTGGGCTACTCCACGGAGAAAATATTCCTTATAAAATTTTCACAATGAATCTTTTAGAGTCAAATCCCTATTACAAATTTTATGGACCTCTTTCCAAAGGAGACACCAATCCCCTATGCTCTGGTTTGTGGATCTCTCTCCATAGGAGATATTTGTCCCCACTACTCTGGTTTGTGGATCTCTCTCTATAGGAGACCTCTATCTCCTCTACTTTGGCTGGTGATCTACTAGAAGACTTTTATCCTCACTGCTTTGGCTTGTAGATATCTCTCCACAGGAGACCTCTATCTCCATTGCACTAGCTCATGGATATTTATCCACTAGAGACTAATGTCCTATCTACTCTGTCACCTTAAAATCCTGCTCTCAATTCTATCTTAAATATACATACACTCTATTCTAATTCTAGCACAAATTTGCTCTAACTCTGCTCATAAATTTACACCAAACTTTGTCTCAAATATGCTCTAACTCTGCTCATGAAACTACTTCAAGTCTTCTCAAAGACTTGCTTAATTATATCCTCAAGCCTTATCAAGAGACTTACTCATTCACATTCAAAAGCACTCAAACTAATACTCAAATATTTTCAACAATACTTATCAAACAATCCTTTTCTCTCCACCTTATATTCCAAAACATTCATTTCAACAAAACACTTTAAACAAGGACTGATGTGCCCATACCTTTTTGCTTTTATGGAGATATGTCTTCAAAACCTGTCTCACAAACAACCAATTATTTTTATGCTACTTCAAAGGTTAGATAGCAATATTCTATCTCTAAAATATCCACATGAATTTTACCTCAATAAGGTGCTCAATAAATTTTGAAAATAATTTTTCTAGGACTCTTATTTTTTTCTCAAGGACAATGCATTAAACCTCAACAAAATTCTCTTAACAGTTTCCCTTTTATAAAGCATGAATTAAAAAAAATAACATCACCCTTTACACCTTTTATCTCCCTCTATCATAAAATAATTTTCAATTTATTTTAATGTCCAAGAACCAAGAATTACAATTCTAAATAAACCATTTACAAACTTATCACTCCAATATTTGCATTTAAGATAACTAGCAACAATAATATTTAAATATTATGCAAAAGTTTGTTTCTCCTTATACCTCCTATATGCCAAACTATACACCAAATCACATCCACCAAATATACACTATAGCCAACATTTAATTAAATTTTGGAGCATACCTTATAAAAAAATTTATTCCTTGCTATCACAGATGAGAATCAATCCTTTGACCTCTACCTTCCAAGCACAGTGCTCAACCACTTGCGCTAGCCAAGCAGTTGAGACCTAACCCTTGGCCTCCACCTTTTATCCTTGTCGTCTCTGATGAAAATGAATTAAAATACTTCAATATGGTGTTAGAGGGAATCGAACCGCAAACCTTTCCTCTGCCAACACCTTATGCAGGACCCACCTGCCACTTGGGCTACCAACCCTCATTGAAACAACACATCCGTTGCCTTATCCTTATTTGTTGTCGCTTGCTCAATGAATGGATTTTGAACGCTTTTCTCTACACTTATCAATCAATTAATTCATGCACTTAAACATTGGTTACAAGGAAAATAATTTGGCTCATCCCTTTTATATGCATTCGAAGCATTTTATGACGTCGGTGAAAACCTTTATTAAATTTGAATTTTAACACCCTTTTTCAATTTCAAATTTAATTTTATATTTAATATAATATTTAACTTTTTTTAAATATTATATTATTAACTTTAGTATTTAAACAATACTTTTGCATGAAAGCCTTCGTCAACTTTTTATTTTCCTTTTAATAAGTCCTTTTGACTTAATTATTATAATATTAAAATATTATAATATTTTCTATTTTCTTTGGCGTAAAATTTGTCTTCAACATTTTAATCAACCACTTTGGTTTATAATATAAAATATTATAACCATTTTTTTTTACCAATTTTCTTGTATCAAAATGAACTTTACCTTGCATCAAACACTTGACATCAATGACAACATAATTACTCAAAATTTCTAACAATCTCCTCCTTTGTCATTGATGGCAACTCTTTTCTAAAAATTCCTTTTCCCTTCCTTTTCCAAATATGCTCCCCCTTACTGAATGCTCTCCCCCTTACTCAAATATATCCCCCTTTGACATCAATGGCAAAGGGACTCCTTTGGGACTAAAGATAAGACTCTTAGCTTAGCCCCCTCCCCACCTCCTCTCCTTGAGGTGATTAATTTTGGGGTGGGAGTAAAACTACTCTCAATTTTCCTCTAAGATACTCAAAAGTTTCCTTTGGAAGTGGCTTAGTGAAAATATCCGCAATATGTTCCCTTGTATTAACATATTCCAATTTGAATTGCTTGTCTATAATTTTTTCTCTCAGAGAATGGTATTTGATTAGAATGTGCTTGGTCCTAGATTGCATTACTAGATTCTTTGAAATATTTATTATCACATAGTATGGAGATAGGATGATCATGCTCTATTTTCAAGTCCTTCAAATTTTGCTTCATCCATAACACCTATGTACAACAAGCAACTGTTGCAATGTACTCTGCCTCTATTGTGGATAAGGATATTGATGCCTATTTCTTGCTTAGTCGGGAGACTAAACAATCTCCAATAAAGAATGATCCTTCACTTGTACTTTTTATATCATCAATACTACCTACCCAATCTACATCTATATATGCTATGAGAGTGAAATTATCACTTATGGGATACCAAATTCAAAAATCCATAGATCCTTTTAAATACCTGAGAATCCTCTTTATTGCCATTACATGTGTTTCCTTTGGTGTTTCTTGAAATCTTACCACCAGTCCCACTGCCTGCATTATATCTAGTCTTGTAGCTGTTACATATAGTAAGCTGCCAATCATAGATCTATACAATATCTGATTTGCCTCAGGAGATTCATCATCTTTACTCAATTTGCATCCTATAATCATGGGGGTACTTATTGGTTTGTAATCTTCTAACTTGAATTTCTTTAGCATATCTTTTATATACTTGGTTTGTGAGAGAAATACACCCTTCTTTGATTGTGAAATCTATAGTCCAAGAAATAAGGACAACTCACCAAGCATTGATATTTCAAATTCATTTTGCATGCTCTTTGCAAATTTTTGACACATATTATCATTATTACCTCCAAAAATGATATCATCCACATAAACAACCATAATTAGTAAGTCATTTCCTTCATTTTGTATGTATAAGTTACTGTCCACTATTCCTTTTATGAAACCCTATTCCTGAAGATATTTATCCAACCTTGAATACCAAGCTCTAGGAGCTTCTTTAGTCCATAAAGTGCCTTCTATAATCTACATACATAATTTGGCTTATCAGTTAGGCTGAATCCCTCAGGTTGCTCAATGTAGACCTCTTCTTCCAAGACACCATTAATAAAAGTTGATTTAACATCCATTTGATATACTTTACAGTTTTTGAAACTTGAGAAAGCTAAAAAAATCCTTATGAATTCAAGTCATGCAATAGGATCAAATATTTCATCAAAATTAATCCCTTCAACCTGTGCATAACATTTACATACCAATCTTGCTTTATTTTTGACTACCTGACCATCTTCATTTAACTTATATTTTGGTCATGGAACAAGTTCCCAAGTATAATTTTTTTCTATCTGATCCAATTCCTCATCCATTGCCTTGACCCAAAAATTATCATCTCTTGCCTCATTGAAATCCTTGGGCTCAATTTTAGATAACAAGGAAAATTTTACATGCTCACTTGTTCATATTATTTTTTTCCTTGTCTATATTTCATCTGGATTTCCAATAATTAGATCTCTTGGATGATTTTTTTGCACATACCTGGATGGGGTATTAGGTATTTTTCTTTGTGTTTCTTCTTCTTCTGATTCTTCATCTAATTCTTCTTGGTAACTTTCTTCTTCAATTTCTTGAGTTGGTTCTTTTGACCCTGTTTGTTCATCAACTGTCACATTTATACTTTCCACAATTGTATGTATCCTCTTATTATAGCACCTATAGGCTTTGCTTTTAGTGGAATAGCCAAGGAAAATACCCTCATCACATCTTGAATCAAACTTACCCAAATTTTTCTCTTCTCATTTTATGTAGCATTTGCTTCCAAAAATTTTAAAATATTTTATAGTAGTTGATCTTCCTTTCCAGAGCTCATATGGGTTTTGTGATAATTTACTCTTACTTGAGATTTTTTATGATATATACTGATGTATGAACTACATCTCTTTGAAAACCATCTAAAATATTAGACTCATTCAACATAGCTCTAACCATATTTTCAACAGTCCTATTTTTCCTTTCAACTACTCCATTTTGTTGAGGAGTTCTTGCTTCTAAATATTCTCTTTTTATCCCATGTTGTTCAAAAAAGTATATGAATTCACCTGAAGTAAATTATCCTCCTCTATTTGATCTTAAACACTTAATCCTTCTGCATGTTTCATTTTCTACTAATTCTTTGAATACCTTGAACTTATCAAAGGCTTCTGACTTTTCTTTTAAGAAGGCTACCCAAGTCATTCTGGAGAAGTCATATATAAACAACATGAAGTAAATTTCACCTAGTAGACTCTTTGTCCTTGTAGGACCACAAATATTAGTATGAACTAGTTTCAAGGTTTAGATGACGTAAATTCTTTTGACTTAAAACCCATTATTTTTTGCTTTCCATGCTGAAATTGTGTACAAATTGTGTTTTGTGGCCTTTTTGTCTTGGGAAAATCTCTGGCTGCCTGCTTGTTTCTTATTTTTACTATGTTATCAAAGTTTATATGACCCATTCTTCTATGCCATAACCAACTCTCATATTCTTGTAATAAGAAACACTTTTCTCCCTTAATCTCACTTAGTATGTAGAGATTGTTTGTGGTTCTATTGGCATCTACAATGAGCTTTCTAGTTTTAGATTTTTTGATCTCACATATTTTTGGATGAAAATTTACCGTGTGCCCTTGATCAAAAATTTGGCTTACACTTAATAGATTGTGCCTTAATCCCTTGACATACAAACCATTTTCTATATTGTCTTTCCATTATCTAAACTCAAGGTTCATTTTCCATATATTTTTGCTAAACCATTGTCACCAAATTTTACTGATCCTCCATTGATTTCCTTAAGCACAAGAAACTTAATCTTGTCCCCTGTCATATGAATTGAACAACCACTATCAAGAAACCATTGTTTTCTCTTATCTTGCACATCAAGTGTTGTTTGCACTAACATTGACTTCACTTTTTCTTTCTCTTTTCTCTCTCCTAATTTTTGAGGTTGTATTCTTTTGATCCTTCTGATCCTCTTTCTTTTTATTAATTCAGGAAATACCAACACCATTTGGCCTTGTGCCCAAATTTTTTGCATTTGTAACATATGATATTGTCATTCATGAGAGGTTCAAAATAATTGAAAATTCTATCAACATTATTTCTCACATAACCAGTGCAATGTGCAACTCTATGACCATATTTGTTACATGAAAAACAATAGCCATGGAAGATATTTTGTAACCTGATGGAGTGCCGAGAATAATATGGTCATTTGTTCCTGTAATTGACTTTTGTCCATGGATCATCCTTGCCTTCTTCCTTCTTGATGCTTTTACATTTCAATGAATTAACATAGGTCATGGGCTCTTCTTCTATTGATGTCTTTGTTCCTTGGGATCTTGACTCCTCTTTATGTTTCCCTAACTTTATGTCTTGTTGTAACTTGCCCTTAGTCTTTTCAACTTCATTTCTTATAAAGACAATTTTTTATTCCAATATTTCACATTCCAACATTTTTGCTTTTAACTGTTCTTCCATATCCTATTCAATTTTCTTTCCCTCTTCAACTTTTATCTTGAGTTCTGTGAAGTTTTGTAGAATTTCAACCTTTGCTTCCTCATCCTCTTGGATTTGATCCTTCAAACTTGAATTCTTCTTTCTAACATTTTCCAAGTTTCTAGAAGCAGCAAAAAATTTCTCTTTTATGTCGATCATGGCCTCTTCTCCATTTTTTGAGGCCATGTATGTTCTTGTGGGATCTTCCTTCAAGCTGTTAGGCTTTTCACAAAGGAACCCGCTCTGATACCAATTGAAGAACATAACCTAAAACTTTTTACTTCTCAATCTCGCTGTGGGATCTTATATTGAGAGGGGGGGTGAACAGTATAAGATAAAACTTTTTACTTCTCAATCCAAATTATAATAGTAATAATATCAAAGAAGTTTACAATGCATAAATTATCACACACATGAGAGACATGATTTAATTTGGTTCACCCAATATGGGCTACTCCATGGAGAAAATATTCCTTATAAAATTTTCTCCTTGAATCTTTGAGAATCAAATACCTATTACAAATTTTATGGACCTCTATCCAAAGGAAATACCAATATCCTATGCTTTGGTTTGTGGGTCTCTCTCCATAGGAGACCTTTTTCCCCACTACTCTGGTTTGTGGATCTCTCTCCACATGATGCCTCTATCTCCTCTACTCTGGTTGGTGATCTACTAGAAGACTTCTATCCTCACTGCTCTTGCTTGTGGATCTCTCTCCATAGGAGACCTTTGTCTCCACTGCATTGGTTGATGGATCTTTATCCACTGGAGACTACTGTCCTCTTTGCTATATCACCTTCAAAGCTTGCTCTTAATTCTATCTTAAATCTACACACACTATGTTCCAATTCTAGCACAAATCTGCTCTAACTCTACTCACAAATCTGCACCAAACTTTGTCTCAAATCTACTCTAACTCTGCTCATGAAACTGCTTCAAGTATTCTCAAAGACTTGCTTAATTCTATCCTCAAATTTTCTCAAGGGAATTACTCATTCACATTCAAAAGCACTCAAACTAATACTCAAATATTTTCAACAATACTTATCAAACAATTCTTTTCTCTCCACCTTATATTCCAAAATGTTCATTATAACAATACACTTTAAACAAAGACTAATGTGCCCATACCATTTTGCTTTGATAGAGGTATGTATCCAAAACTTGTCTCACCAACAACCAATTATTTTTGTGCCACTTCAAATATTAGATAGCAATATTCTATATCTAAAATATCCACATGAATTTTCCCTCAATAAGGTGCTCAATGAATTCTGAAAATAATGTTTCTAGGACTCTTCTTTTGTTCTCAAGGACAATGCATTAAACCTCAACAAAATTCTCTCAATAATTTCCCTTTTATAAAGCAATAATTACAAACAATAACATCACCCTTTACACCTTTTATCTCCCTCTATCATAAAATAATTTCCAATTTATTTTAATGTCCAAGAACCAAGAATTACAATTCTAAATAAACCATTTACAAACTTATCACTCCAATATTTGCATTTAATATAACCAACAACAATAATATTTAAATATTATGCAAAATTTTATTTCTCCTTATACCTTCTATATGCCAAATCACATTGGCCAAATAAACACTATATCCTACATTTAATTAAATTTCAGAGCATACCTTATAAAAAAAATTATTCCTTGTTTTCACGAATGGGAATCGACCCTCTGACCTCTACCTTCCAAGCGCAACACTCGACCACTTGTGCTAGCCAATTATTTGAGACCTAACCCTTGGCCTCCACCTTTTATCTTTGCTACCTCCAACAAAAATGAATTAAAAGACTTCAAGATAGCGTTAGGGGAAATTGAACCGCAAACCTTTCCTCTTCTAGCACCTTACACAGGCACTCTTGCCACTTGGGCTACCGGCCCTCATTGAAACAACACGTCTGTTGCCTTATCTTATTTTTTACCGCTTGTTCAATGAATGGATTTTGAGCAGCACTTTTCTTTACACTCCTCGATCAATTAATTTGTGCACTTAAACATTGGTTACAAGGAAAATAATTTCTCTCCCCCCTTTTATATGCATTCGAAGCATTTTATGATGTCGACAAAAATCTTTATTAAAGTTGAATTTTGGCACCCTTTGCCAATTTCAAATTTAATTTAATTTAATATTTAATATAATATTTAACTTTGTTTAAATAGTATATTATTAACTTTAGTATTTAAATAATACTTTTGCGTGGGGGCTTCGTCAATTTTTTATTTTCCTTTTGATAAACCATTTTGGCTTAATTATTATAATATTTTCTCTTTTCTTTGGTGTAAACTTTATCTTCAAGCTTTTAATCAACCACATTCGCTTATAATATAAATTATCATAACCATTTATTTTTACCAATTTTCTTGTATCAAAATAAACTTTGCCTTGCATCAAACACTTGAAATCAATGACAACATAATTACTCAAAATTTCCAATAGCAATTAATCATACAACTGAGATAATTCCAATAGCACCTCTTCCAAATGTTTCTATGTATAGGCAATCCATTTTATAGTATGATGAAATAAAGAAACAATTATAGGAATTGTTGGATAAGGACTTCATCAAACACATCACTTCTCCTTGTGCCTCACCCATTTTACTTGTTCTAAAAAAATATGGTACTTGGTGATTATGTATTGATTTCAGGGCACTCAATAAAATCACTATCAAAAACAAGTATCATCTTCCTTGCATTGATGACTTGTTAGATAAAATCCAAGGTACTAAATTTTTCAAAAAACTTGATCTTAAAAGTGGCTACCATCAAGTTAGAATACACGTGAAGGATACTTGAAAAACAACTTTCAATACTAATATGGATTTGTATGAATGGTTGGTTATGCCCTTTGGCCTCACTAATGCTCCAGCTACATTTATGAGGCTCATGAATGAAGTGTTCCATGAGTTCCTAGATGAATATGTAATTATTTATCTTGATCATATCTTGATATTTTCCAAGACCTAGTCAGCACATTTACAACATCTTGAACATGTCCTTTCCATACTTCAAAGGAATCAATTGTATGCTAGTATGAACAAGTGCTCCTTTGGCAAAACATCCATTTCATACCTTGGTTTCATCATTAATGTTGAAGGTATTCAAGTTGATCCTATCAAAGTTGAAGTTCTTCTCACATGGCCTCCTCCCACCAACATCATTGAACTACGGAGTTTCCTTGGCCTTGCTAACTTCTACCAAAAATTTATTCCAGGATAATCCATGATTGCTACTCCATTGCATTCCTTGACTATGTCCAAATCCATTTTTCATTGGATAGATGCCCATACCCAATATTTTACTACTCTCAAATATAATCTTTGTGCAGCTCCTATTTTAGCCATTCCTGATCTCTAACAACCTTTTGAAATAGAAATTGATGCCTCTCAGTTTGCCCTTGGTGTTTTTCTCAAACAAAATGGCCATCCCATGTAGCATGAGTGGAGTGTAGTATTCCTGGGAGGGATGTGATGAGAGACATTTAATATAACTTTCAATAAATTACACTTAATCTAGCCAAATCCGTATAATTGTACAATTTACTACTATACTATCTTCAAAAAAACCCCCAAAACATATAGTTGTACAGTTATAACTGAAAACTTGTACTATTTCTCCAATAATCTTGAAATTGATTAAATATCACTCAATTTTCCAATATTCACTTAGAAATCACTTGATTTACCTTCAAATTGCTTCAAAGTACAATTTTGGATCAAAAACTCATCAGATGTACGAAATTACAAACCCTTGTACGGTTTGGTCACATCGTTGTACAATTTGGTAAAAACTCTTATTTTGCCCAATCTATTGACTTGGAAAAATACCCATTTGCCTCTTATTGCCAAAAACATCATTTCCCATAATGGGTATTAGCCATTAGTCTGATTTTCTCCTTATTCATCTATTTCTCATAAGAGCATTCGGATGGTTGTACATTTTCTTAGTATGCAACTCCACCATAGATTTGGACTCCACAGTACCTACAATAACAATAAAAATCCCCCAACAATACATTTATTATATTGCTCTCAGATCCACACACATGCATAAACAAATTTGGTCTCAATGATAATGTATATTATTCTGACATTGTGCACAGGTAGTGTACATTACAACATAAACTACGACAATAAATCTCTTTTCTCAACCCACAAACTGCACACGAATGGCAACCATGAAGAATAACAATCCACCAACAATCCAACCATCAACCAACAACCCAAAAATTCTAATGGGGGGTTTAGAATGGTTGTCCAGGCCGTTCCAAAGCAGTTCTTGAGACAATTCATTATTTACAATGGCCCATACATTAATAATTTTAATTAATGTTTACTAAGGTTTAATGTAATTTATATCAAATTACATTTCATCCACATGTCATTTCATTTCCCATGCATTTTACTTTTATTTTAATAATTTATTTTCCAATTGTACTATCTTTGCCAATTGTACTATCTCACTAGATAGTACATTCTTCTTACCAATTGTACTATCTCACTAGATAGTACATTCTTATTCAATATTGTACAAATCCCAATTTTATGTTGCTTCTTATGTGGATTTGTCTACCTACATCCCATAGCTTATCATTTTGAGTCTTTTTCCACAGCAAAACAGAATTGTTCCACTTACGATAAGGAACTCTATGCCTTAGTTCAAGCTATCAAATATTGGTGTCACTATCTTCTTGGTAAGGAAACTATTATCCACACTGATCATTTTCCACTAAAATTTCTTCAATCCCAAACCAAGATTCAAGAAGAACACCACATGAAATGAACCTCCTATCTTCAGCAATTTCACGTAGTCATCAAGTACAAGAAGGGGATTCAAAACTCTATTGTTGATTGTCTCAGTAATCCTCTATTTCCTCATGCCTTAACCATAGTCACTACCTCTCACTTGGGGTTCCAATATTGGTCTTATGAGTATCCTAATAACCCAAAATTTGCCATAATTTATCAATATTTACAGTATCTAGCTTCCTCTAATTTGATTCCCTTTCAAAATTTCCATCTCAAGAAAGGGTTTCTTTACCATCTAGATAAACTTTGTGTTCCCATTGATAGCAAATCTTCACTTTTACATGAGGCTCATTCCACCATCTATAGTGGTCATTTAGGAAAGCATAAAACCCTTCACCATCTACAAATATTCTTCTATTGGACACACATGCAACAAGATTTCCTCAAGTACTTAAAATAGTGTGTCCCTTGTAGTTGGTCTAAGTTGTTCAACCATAAGCTTGGTCTTAGTATACCCTTACCCATTGCATCTCATACTTGGGAAAGTATATCTATGGATCTTTTTAGTGGTTTTCCCATGACTTTACATCAACATGATTGTGTCTTTGTCATAGTCAATCATTTTAGTAAGATGGCTAAGTTCATTCCATGTCAAAAAATAAGTTTAGCTGCAGACTTAGCCCAACTGCTCTTTGATGTCATCTTGTGATAATTTGATCTTTCCACAAGTAATGTGTCTGATCGTGACTCCCATTTTTTTGGTGATTTCAATAGATCTTTGTGGAAACTATTAGGTGTATCCCTTAATTTTTCCACAACTTTTCATCCACAATATGATGTTCAAACAGAATTTGTCAATCATACACTTTTTCAAAGTCTTTGTGTCTTCTATCATTCATCACCAGCTAAGTGGAATCTCAATCTAACTCATATTGATCATGAGTACAATAGAGTTATCCATTCTACCATAGATCACTTCCCTTTTGATGTCTATCTAGGTTTTCAACCAGTTACCCCATATGAGTTACCCTTGGCTCTTCTATCTCCAGTCATAGTCCACATGTAGAAAGAATAGGATAAAGAACATTTCTTTAACCAACATATATAGTAACTACAATTCAAATTTGTCCAAATATTGTAGAAAATACAACAACAGATGAAATAGGCAATTGACCATCCACTGTGTTCCACACTCCTTTTAGATAGGTGACAGAGTCTGGTTGTACCTTGATCATCGTATATTTCTAAAGAAATGACATAGCAAGATCAAACCTATTTGTTATGGGTCTTACACTATCATCCAATAGCTGTCCAAGAATACATTCGAGTTGGACCTACTAGCACACTTGGCTATACATGATGTTGTCAATGTTGATCTACTTCGACCATATCATGAGTCCACTTAGAGAGCCCACCTATCATCAGTCATCCTACCAATTTTGTTGCATATTTTTAGCTTCCTTTGGAGAAGGATTATCTATTTGACACCAAGACTCAACACACCCACCAGGGTTCATCCACTTCGTATCTGGTTGCACGTTACGAAGATCTTCCTCATCAGGCTTGGTGGACGACTTCAGCACATTTGGCTCATGATTTTCCTTTCCTTTTGTATGCATTGGATTCCAATGCTTCTATGGTGGGGAGGAATGATAGGGATTAATATTTAACTCTCTAATATTATCCCTTTCACATGGACCATATTTTATAACCTTTAATTCTCACATGGATTGGGTGCATTAAATACCTCTTTTGTAAAGGTAGACATGCCTATAAATGTATTTTTGGTTTGAATGTAAAGCTCAGTTTTCATTGTGTTAATTCCTTGTGTTCTTGCTCTCAAGTGTTGCTTCCCTATCAGTGATTTAATTGAATCAAGTGCTTTCTGAGCAACACCAATAACTTCATGGATTTATATTTTACTCACGAATACAAACTATTCTTCTAATATATTATCTACAAAAATTTGATTTAATCTCCTAGCAATAATATTGAAGATGATTTAATCAAGTGGCATTAGCTCAACTAGTTAGATTCCTCAACATTTAAGAAGGATACCAAGGTTTAAATCTTGTAAAGTGATACATGGATAGTATCCAATATTTGTTGTAATACCACTATGTGGTGATGATGTAATATAGGTGGGACCCATTTTAATCTCATATAACCAATTGAAAAAAATATTGAAGATGATTTTATAGATAGTATTACAAAATGATATAGGCCTATACTCCTCAAAGGATTTTGGTTTATCCTTATTTGGAAACAATGTTAGGAAATTTGTATTGATAGGCCTGAGTACGTGCCTAGAAGTCCTTGATTCCTCAACCACCTTTAACAAGTCTTCTTCCAATAGCTCATAAAAACCCACATAAAAGTCAATAAACCAACCATCTAGTATTGGACTCTTCCATTTCTAAAAATATTTAATTATTGTTTGTATCTCTTCCTTGGTTATTTTTATTATCAAAGCCTCTTTGTCTTCATCACTAGCCATCTTAGGTAGATAATGTCCTAGATTAATGATTTATTATATATTTTCTTTGCTAGGTTCTTGATATATTTTTATAGGATACTTCTAATCCATCTATTTCTTGAAACCTTCTCATGTTTCTTCCATCCTCCCCTTTCATCTAGGTTACTTATAATATTTCTTTGTTTTTCATACTTTTGAAAGAATTTTGTACTCTAATATCCTTGCTCTAGCCAAAGTGATCTACTTTTCATCTTCCAATTCTAACAATTCCCTCTTCTTTTTTTCCAACTTCTTAACTTGCAAGTTCTCCTTTACTAAAAAAAACATCATTGCCTTTATGATTATACAACTAATTCATTTTAGATTCTATGTCAATTATATTTGCCTCTACTTCCCAATATTTACCTTTGGCCTATGCAATTATAGAAAATTTGGTTCTCTTATGATTTTAGAAAATTAAAACATAGTTGTCTCTTCTATTGTTGGGTCAATATGTCTCCACTCATATTTTACTAAATTTATAAATTCCTCATATTCCAACCAAATAGCATTGAACTTGAAAGTTCCAACTAGTTTTTATTGATATTTTTTGAATTGTAAGAAAATCGATGAAAATTAGATCCCCACCTTGATCTATTCAAGACCTTAGTATTTTTTCTTCAGTAATGAGGTTTTCAAAAACTAAAAATGTGTCCAGAATTTTAGCAATACCCTCTCTTTATTTCTTTGATTCCTCCAAGTGGAAATAATTTTAATGTGTTCTACATGTCACAACCTCGCATTCTAGATTTTTTAAAGAAGAAAATCAGAAAGGAGGTCCATTTTGGCCTCCTCTCCCCATATTTTTATCTTTTAATTAAAAAATTTAAGTCCCCTCCCACCACTACATTTACTTTTTTTTTAATTCTTATAAAAATAATTCTTCCTAAAACCCCCTTCCATCTCCATAAGGACAATGTAGATTGACTATAGAAAACAAATTTTCTAGCTCCATAGAATGTATTTTTGTAACTACACCTACCTTAATATATACCTTGTCAACTAGATGGAAGGAGAAATTACATCCCATTACATTTCCTCTTAATCTTCTATTTGAGTCTATCCCTTCAAAGTTCCAATTTAATAGGAGAGAGGTGAGGATAGCTATTGTTTTTTTTTGCATCTAGCACAATATTTTGGATTAAAATTATATTTTTATTATGAATTTTAAACAAATTCTTTACAACTATTTTTTATGAGGGGCCTCGATTCCTTTGTCACTTAAAAATATGATGATAATTAGTTCTCTTTCCCATAGGGTTTTCCTTCTCTAATAACCCCAACTATGGATTTTAGTTTACGAATTTTCTTCTCAAATTTTCTCTAATCAAATTTTAAGTGGGACTTTCTTCCCACTATAAACTCTTGAGATTGAATTATCTCAAGATCCAAGCCCTCTAGACCTAACCATATCTAGTATCTCCTTTACCATTTTTTAGGACTCTTAGAAAATATCTACTAGAGGATGAACTTGTATCATATTTTTTTGGAGGACCTGGTAGGGAATAAAACCTACTAGAGCTGTTTAAGCCTTTCTTAATTCATTAGCCTAAAATATTTCTAACTAAATAGGATAATAACTCAATAAATTTTACACCTTTATCTTCTATATGTTATAATACCTTGATATAAATAGGTTGTATAGTTCCCCTTGTGTTTAAAACCCTTCTCCTTTCCACCTAATCATAATATTCCTCCTCATTCCCTTCCCAAACTAAAGGAACAACAAGTTTATAGCAAGTTTATTATTAATATATTTCAATTACCAATTCTAAAAAAAGAGCAAGATTACCTTTGGGATTTTATGGATAGCTAATAAAATATCTCCAAACACTTTTTCTATCAAAGGAGTGGCCTACCTTCCCTCAATTTAAACTTCCCTATTGCAATCACTCAAGCCAACTCTTTCTCCCTTTTATGAACATTGATGACTAGAAATATTTCTTTAAGTAATTTAGAAGTGTTGACTAGGTCCTCCTTTATCTATACTTTGGTCACTACTACATCCTATAAATATTTTAGATTAGAAGAACCTCCAACTTCCTTTTGTATAGTGATTTTCCCTATGCTCTCTTCCATTTCATAATCTATCTTGATATGACCATAATGATGACAATTACTACATCAAAATGACATTATAATGTAGTCAAGATTTTATAAATACGTCCAATTTCTTAACAATAAATCCATATTTTTTGGCAATCCTAAACTTTAATCAAGTTTCGTTAATATATGAGCTATTTTTTGGATATTTTTTAAGTTTTCCATGTCTACTTCAAGTAAAACTTCCAAGGAGTTTCTAGTCTCACCAAAATTCTTTCATTCCAAAATTCAAGGGGTGAAGAGGGTAGCTTGACCCATATATGTTGGGTATTAGTTATCTTAGGGTATGGATAAAACTGAAGAACACAAGCTTATACTGAGAGGGGGGTGAACAGTATAAGAGCACTTTTACTTTTCTTTTCAAATCAATATTATGCAGTGTATAGATAGCAGTATCAATAGCAATAATCAAAGCAATGCACAAAACACCATACACAATAGAGACATAGATTTAACGTGGTTCACCCAAAGATGGCTACCTCCACGGAGAAAATATTTCTTCTAAATTTTTCTCAAATGATCTCTTGGAAATCCTTCCCAATTATAATGTTTATGGACCTCTGTCCAAAGGAGATGTTGATCCCCTAAATTTGGTTTGTGGATCTCTATCCATAGGAGAACTCTTTCTCCTCTACGCTGGATGGTGATCCTCTAGAATAAATTGCCTCCACTCCACTGACTGGTAGATCTCTCTCCACTTGAATACTCTTATCCTCACTCAAAATACATATCCTCAATATCCTGGTTGATGTATCTCTATCCATTGGAGACTCTGTCCTCTCTATTCTATCACCTCCAAAGCTCTATATCAATGTTGTACTGAACATAGTCCAGTCGGTCTGGTACAACTCTACTCAACTCTTGCACTAAACATAGTCTAGTCGTTCTAGCATAGCTCTACTCAACTCTTGCACTAAACACAGTCCAGTCGGTCTAGCACAAGTCCACTCAAATATGCACTAAACATAGTCTAGTTGGTCTAGCACAACTCTACCCAAATCTTGCACTAAACACAGTTCATTCGGTCTAGCACAAGCCCACTCAAATTTGCACTAAACATAGTCCAGTTGGTCTAGCATAAATCTATCTTCAATATTTGTCCTCAAGCCTTAACTCAAGGCTTGACTCAACTCTGTTAGATCTACCCCAAACCTTAACTCAAGGTCTGAATAAATCAATCAACTTTGCTCTCAAGTATTCTCAAAGACTTGTCTCAAATATGCTTTGCAAGCTTCCATAAAATCTCACACCAATCTGTCCACAAGTACTCTCTAGAACCTGATCAAATCTGCTCTACAAGTCCTCTCTTGAACTTGTTCAAATCTATTCAATAGGTCCACACAAAACCTATCCAAATCTACTCGACAGATCCACACATAACCTGCTCAAATATGCTCAATAGGTCCACATAGAACCTGCTCAAATCTACTCAACAAACTCACACATAACTTGTCTAAATCTGCTCAACAAGCTTACACAAAACTTGTCCAAATCTGCTCAACAAGCTCACACAGAACTTGTCCAATCTCATAGAAACATAAAGAGAATTGTTAGAGACTCAATATGTTCTTTACTCAATGCTCAATCACTTTATCAACTCAAATCAATCTCATAGAATCATAAAGAGAATTGTTAGAGACTCAATATGTTATATACTCAAAACTCAATCACTTTCTCAACTCAATATCATAGAAGCATAAAGAGAATTGTTAGAGACTCAATATGTTCTATTCTCAAAACTCAATCTCAACTCAAATCAGAATATAGAATAGTTTTTTTTATGGAAATTGAACAATCACTTCATACATCCACTTGACTAGGTTCAATCAACTCTACTCAACCAATCACTTCAAGAAACAACTCTTGCTCACAAACCCTAGCCCAAGCATGTAAACACAAACTCAAAATGTTTCCAACAATGCTCAACAACAAATCTCACATAAAAATAATACTCATGTTCTTTTCAAACTCAATTCTAAGTCCTTTGCATAACAACTCACTTCAACAGCAATGCTCATAAAACATTCTTCATAAAACAATGATACTCGTGTTCTTTTCAAACCTAACTCAGGTTCTTCACATAACCAATGTCTTCAACAACAAAGCTAATAAGACAAGGATTTTAATCACAACCCTTAATTCAGAAAACCTTCAAGCATTAACTCAACCACTTTTGAAAAGAAAACCCTAATCAAATCCTTTTCACCCCAAACTTAATTTTTAAGACAACAATCAATCAACTCAACCAAGAAGGAATTTGCCCATACCTTTTGTTTGACAAGTAGTTGGTCTCACAAATCTGCCACACTCACAATTACTTCTTTGCCAATCTCAATACGGGTTAGAGGATAATTTTCTTCAACAAAACATATCACAAATATAAAATCAAAATTACACCTTATCACTCCAACTTGATTAGTAATCAATATCCTCACAATAATCATAAAAACCCTTAATTCAAAATAACATACTACCCACAAAGTCTTAATCTTCTAATATTCCACAATAGCAATTTAATACTTTTAAAAATAACCTTATACCTTCAACTTAGGCATTAAATTTAAACAACTACCACAACTTTATTACAAAGCAACCTTTCCAAACTCAACCACTAAACAACCTTATACCTCCAACTTAGGCATTAAATTTAAAATTAAAATCAAAATATTACCTTTGCCTTTGGAGGGAATTGAACCCTCGACGTTGCCCCCTATGAGCACCTTAATTATGGCTAAAGTCTCCACACAATCCAAGTACTCATTGATATTAATGAAGCACCACGTGCTTCTTAATCTCCACTCTCTCCTTTCGCCTTGGCAAAAGAACGTGCGCCATAGGTGCTTCACTCAACACACCTCATGATGCACTCGCCATTATTCGAACATGAACTCCCTTGCACACTAGCGCTTTTGTACTTTCGAAAATGCCACTAGACCATGTTGTCTTCTACAACTTCAAAAATCAAAGCTTCCTCCCTTCAACACTTTGTTGTCACGTTTTTTGCATACACTCACGAGCTCTTACTTTCGCAGGCCAATCTTTTTACTTTAGAGCAAGGATAATAAATTTAAACTTTAGGCATATTATTTATATGCTTCCTCCATTACTTTGAAAATGTTGTCACTTTCCTTGTTTTCTATGACGTCGGTGGAGATCATAAAGGCTTCAAATGCCTTTGGTATTAAACCCAACCTTTGGGTTTATTAAGATATCTTTAGACTTTATAAAACCCACTCTTTGCATTATAAAATATTATAATAAAAATTATAAATATTTTATTTGGGTTTTCACCATGGCACATTTAATATTATAATAACCATTATTATAATATTATACCTTTGATAAAGTACCTTTAATATTTATTTATAAAATAAATATTATAACTCCTTTTTAACTTCTATCTTTTGCACTGTTTCACTTGATCTTTGGCCTTCTTCCTGGATATCAAATAACCATTTTATCCTTTTTGTTTCCTGCTAAAATATTTGGTATTAATAATGACTTCGTATGGTGATATCAATTACAACTTTGACTTAGGGACTCAAAATGTCCAACAAAAACCTAGAAGTCCAAAAATTTAGATTTAAAGTGTTGAGACTCCATCTTTCTTTTTTTATGGTTATAGCATCTTCTTCATTTTGGAAGATAAAAAGCATCCAACCCTTTTTCATCACATGATATGTAGGAGTATAACCTAAAATCTCAAAATAGGTAATCTTAATCCATTCTCTCAAAGTTTTTAGTTTCATGGAATAGCCTATAAATATACCTACCAAATCCTTATACTTTAGTTGCAAAAATTGCTTTAGCATTAGAACCTCACCTACAACCACTCAGAGTAGCTCCAACAATTTTATACAATATTTTTGTTTTATTCTCCATCTTTTTTGGTCATTTGGTTTATCTCCCAAGCTAGATAAACTACTCTTCAATTCTTCCTCTAGTTCATTTGGTGGCACTTCCCCTTATCCATTACCCCTCCATATGCCCTAGGGTTAGGGTTCGGATCTTATTGGTCCTTTGAACTTGGTTTTAATTCAATACCTCCATGCATCCAAGCTCTTCACTATAGTCCACTACGTCCTCTCCATGCATCTTTGTCTTAGTTGTCCTACCATTATCAATGTTAGAAGTAGATTCTATTCCATCATTTGGGTTATGTAAATGTATCTTCCAAGGTAAATACTTAGATTAATTTAGGGGCAATTTATCTAGTTACATTATGCAATGTAATAAGTGCACAAGTGTCAATGTGCAAGTTGTGCATGTGCAAGCTATCCCTTGCATATCTAGATAGAGTGTTGTCCAAGTATCCCAATTTACCTATATAAGGATGACCTCATAGATAGATATAGAGTCATAGATACAGAGATATTTAGGGGACATAGTGTAGCTTAGTTCTGTGTGTGACAACATCCATTGGTGATGGGTGCAATGTATTTTAGTAGATTTATATTAGAGGGTTCATTTCCTCCATAGCTACATTGTAATATTTTATATCATTTATATTTATTACATATATTAGTCATCTAGAAAATTTATTTTCTTTCATATTATTCTACATCTTGTGATTTCTATCTCTCAGTGGTTTCTACATCAAAATCTAACAGTGGTATCAGAGATATGGTAGACCTAGTCTGTGTAGGTCTATAGGAAATCCACCACTATCATTGAGCCTAAGAATTTTGACAAAATAATGCATCATTGGACCAGCCACTATCAAAATCTCTCAAAATAATCTAGGTGGTAGAATTAGGGAGAGTCAAAAGTGAGAACTAAAATAAATATAATTTCTAGAAAATACTGAGATTGCAATTGACTAGAGTCTTTCCATAGAGTTTTAAGAAAAACTCGTGAAGACCAGGACTCAAAATTCAAGCTACTAGATTGACAAATCATTCTATGAGGATTATCCAATATATCTAGAATTTTCTAACTAGTGCTTAAATTTTCTTTTGTTTGTAGAAAACTAATTCTCAGAGGATTGGAACTCCTATGATAGAAAGCTACGAGACTCCAACTTCATTTCCCAAATTTTGGTGTGCCCTCAGTGTAGATATTGGTTCCTTGTGCAAGAGAATAATACTACGAAATAATTATTCTTGTGAAGAGTTGTGGTGAATTTAGGATACTAAAGATCTCCATTTTTGAATCAAATAAATTCATAGGTTGAAGAACAGGACATAGAAGACTTGACATAAAAAGGTCATATAATCCTTGGAGAAAATGCCACAGGAGCCTTGAAGGAGAAGCCACAAAAGTCTTGATACCAAAATGCCATAGGATCCTTGTTACTGAAAAAAGCCATAGAAGCCTTGATACTAAAAAAGGCCATCAAAGCCTTGGTACTAAAAAAGGCCATAGAAGCCTTGATCCTAAAGAAGAATTTGAAGAGAATATCTAATTCAAAATCAGACTAAATATTTTAGTACTAATACTTTGTTGTAGGGAAAGAATATTTAATGAGTTGGGAAACTTCCTACAAGAAATTTAGGAAGGGTATCTCTTTAGAACCAATTTAAACCTGAAGCAAAATCAAAATCAAATCGACAAGATTAATTGAAGGTAAAATAAGCTCATCAAATATTGAAGATTTGAATATTACCTCTCACAGTAAGAAGGCATCACTTTAAATACAAAGACTTATCCAAATCTGCAATAGGAGGAGAACATAAGAGGAGAATAAGCCATCAAATCCTAGGCTTATAAAAGAAAGGTTGAGACCATCATTTGGTGAAGAAGAAGCTATTCAAGATAGTCTACAAAGAGCTACAAGGACATTCTTGTAGTAGTAACTTGGTGATTATAGACACCAAGATCTACATTTTCTACATAAGTGATAAAAGAGCTACTACCAAAAAAAGGTATGCAACTTTCTGGTGCATGTAGGTTCATTAATTCATTTACCTATCAGATTTTTTACAAGTACATGAATTTAGATTAAAGTTACAAATAGAAAATTGGATTAGAGTATTTGAAAGTGAAAAAGAAAAAAAAGTTCTTTTTAAGGTTCATTTGAACTTTTATTAGGATTTGATTAGATTTCAAAACTACTTCTATCAACTACCTATTATCTATGAAAAAATAAAAATAAGACTAAGTCCCACAATATTAGTCGTAGTGAAATTGCAGAATAACTCTTAAAGATTCATTTTAGTTTATTCTTGATTAGTTGAAGTAAATTATTAGTTCATTAATTTGATATTTTATTGGAGTGATAAGGTGTATTATTAGTGTGTTAAAAGTGAAAGACTTGTACTATTATACTACTCTCAAAATAAATTAGTTTTGTGTTCTTGAAGGGCACAAAATATGATTTGTATCAGGTGTCTAAAGAAACTATTGAAGCATATAAATCTGCAACTCGTAGTGGCCAAAATAAGCCACCCAAAAAGGTTAGAATACTCCAAAACTTGGAGAAGAACACAACTAACCAAAAACATAAATAGAAGTTTCAAATATTGAGACTTGGTGAGTCTCAAATCCAAAAGCATTACAAGATTGAATGCAAGAAAAGAAAGTGCAGAAAATTGCATAAATTAAAAAGCTTCTATCTACTTTTATCTAAGCTTGGATTTGTAATCTAAGTGTTCAAGAAAAAAGGGGGAGATTTCTACTCATAAAAGACAACCTCAAAACCCTTGTATTGTAGGAGAAAAATCTACCATAAAACCAGAATTTCTGATCTGAAATAAGAGTGCAAAAGAAGGTGCATCAAAGGAGGTTTATGTACATACTATAGTACATTTTATAGCACCATTTTAATATTTTTTTACATCCCAAAAGCAGATTTGAATGTGCCCAAAAAAGGCATAATATACATAGGAAAAAGCAGCCAAGAAAGGACCAAACATAAGCACTATTCCCAAGAAATAGGAGCCACTCAAAGAGAACATATTGGATGGCAGAACCTATAGAATATAAGGCATAAGGGAATATCAAGCAGTGTATAAAGCATAAGTCAAAGCAAATGAACATCAAATCAAAGGAGCACTCTTATCAAAGGAATCTACGGAACATTTCTACCATAAGTGAAAACTAACAGTGGAGTGAAGCATCAAGGAGTCTTCATCCAAGCGTTGCCATTTGAACTCCATTCAAGGGCCACCAAAGCTACTCCATATCTCCACCAAAGCTCTATCATATATCCACCACAACTCAACCATTAGTTTTGCTTGGCTAGAGATATTTCAGCATCTATGTAAAACAGCAAATATCAAGGTGGAAAAAAAATTGGAGAGTCTTCAAGTGTTGGACTTTTTGAGTAATTGAGTTGTCATTGATTTCAAAAGTCAGTTTCAATGAGTAGTGCAAGAAGAAGCAATTCCAAAATCAGTGCAAAAGGAAATTCTGCCTCTAGTTGGTCAAATCTAGTTTCAGGTAGTCATATGAGGTTCAAAGAGCAATAAAGAGGCCCAAGAAAAATAATATTATAATATTTTATTATAATATTAAAAGGGGAGATTTAAATTAATTATAAATTAATTTAAATAATTTCATTATAAATTAATTTAATTAACTTCTAAAGTTATTAAGTTAATTATAGATTAATTATAATTTAATTATAAAATTAATTTATGTTAATTAAAATAATCCTAAGGTTGGGTTATAAAGATTATTTATTTATTCAAATTTGAAATTCGAATAAGGCACCGATGTCTCTAAGACATTGGCCTTCGTGTATAAAAGAGGGCAAGAACCTTAGTCAAAAACCTCCATGCAATTATCGATTGAAAAATCCAAAGATTCGTGGGCAAGGAAGAGGAAAGTTTTTGTGTGTTTTAAAAAGATTTTTATGGCAGAGGATAAGACAAATAGGAGTAGGGCTCATTTTTCTTCACACAGAACTGTGTAGCATAGTCGGCAACAGTGGGTGGCACTAAGACATTTGGTAGGCAAGGATATTAGGGTTCGAAACCCGTCGAGTTGGTTTTGCAAGAGGAGAGGATATTTTTTTTTGCACCACACTGATTAGAAAGGGAGAAGAGGAAGGCTTGAGCCTTCCCATTCGTGTGGAGGCTCATAGCCCACGTGGTGGGGTAGCACCTCGATAAGGCACTCGGTTGGGAGTTGTCTCGCGTTCGAAACTTGTCGAGGCCTTTTTCTTGAGATAAAAGGTATGTGCTATTATATTGCCAAGGTTGCATGAGGTATTTCAGATTTGCTAAGGTTGAATGAAAATTAAATATTTTGAAGGGTTATAAAGTTTATTTTTAAATTTGATTATTGAGTATTTGAGGGAGATAAAAGGATAGGCAACATTATTTTTGAGGGTTTGATTTTTGGAGGTTGTTAATTAAATATTGGAGATTATAAGGAGTAATTGAGTAATTATTTTTATGTATGTTTTGATGATTACTAATTTTAAAGAAAGGGTAATAAGGTGTATTTGAGTTTGATTATTTTTGTAATTGAGAAATATTTTGAGAGAGTGTTAGTGTGATATTTTATCATCTAACATTGAAATTAGCAAAGAATAAAATTATGTTTTAAGAAAAGTTTTAAGGGCACTTTTTCATCAAAAAAAAGTATGGGCACATCTTCCTAGTGAGTAATTGTTGGATGTTGTGAATGCTAAGTTGAAGTGAAAAGGGTTTGTGCAAATAACATGAGTATCATTGTTATGTGAAGTTGAGAACTATCTTGAAACTAGGGTTTATGCAAGATCATGAGTATCATTGTTATGTGAAGTTGAGAACTATATTGAAACTAGGGTTTGTGTAAGATCATGAGTATCATTGTTATATGATATTGTTTGATAAGCATTGTTGGAAATAATTGAGTGAGTGTTCATATGCTTGGAATAGGTTTTGTGAGCAAGAAGTTTTTCATTGAGTTATTTGTTAAGTAGAGTTGATTAAGCCTAGTCAAGTGGAAGTATTGAAGTGATAGTTCAAGTTCTGTGAAACAAATTGTTCTATATTCTAAATTGATTTGAGAAAGATATTGAAAGTGATTGAGCATTGTTGTAGTTTTGAAGCATACTAAATTTCTAAAAATTCTTTATATGTTTCTCTGATATTAAACAAGATTCTGTGTGAAACTTATTTATGATATTGAAGAGGTTTTCTATAATAGATTGAGTTAAGTTGTATAAAGCTTTTGTGAAAGCTAGTAGACAGTTTTGAGTAAGTCCTAGAGTGGACTTAAGGACTAATTTGAGTAAGATTTTGTGAAATATTACAAGCACATTGGACAAGTTCTAGTGAGGACTTATTGAGCAAATTTTAGGAAAGTCTTGGTGAAGACTTTTTGATCATATTTGAGGTAAGTCTTGGTGAAGACTTGTTGAGTAGATTTGAGGTAAATCTTTGTGAAGACTTGTTGAGAATATTGGATAAGTTCTAGAGAGGACTTGTGTATAGATTAGTGTGAGCTTTTATGGAAGCTTACAAGGTAGATTTGAGATAAGTCTTTGAGAATACTTGAGAGCAGAGTTGATTTATTAATTTGTTCAAACCTTGGGTTAAGGTTTGGATTAGATCTAGCAGAGTTGATTTGTGATTGAGATAAGCTTTGTGTTAAGGCTTGAGGATGGATTTGAGGGTATATTTTGATGCAAATTTTAGGATAGGTTTATGCTAAACCAGATACAGATATTGAGCAAATTTGTGCTAGATCGAAGTACTATGTTTAGTGCATATTTGAGGACAGATATTCAGCAAATTTGTACTAGATTTGAGGACTATGTTTAGTGCATACTTAAGGACAAATTTTGAGCATATTTGTGAAGAACACAAGCTTATACTGAGAGGGGGGGGTGAACAGTATAAGACCACTTTTAACTTATTCTTTCAAAATAGCTTTCAAATCAATATTATGCAGTATAAAGATAGCAGTAACAACAACAGTAATCAAAACAATGCACAAAACACCATCCACAAAGTGACACAACAATTTACGTGGTTCACCCAAGGTGGGCTACTCCACGGATAAAACTTTCCTCTAAAAGTTATATCAAAGTCCTCTGGGAATCCTTCCCGATTACAATGTTTATGAGCCTCGGCTCAAAGGAGATACCTTCCCCTAATTCTCGCTTTGGCTGGTGATCCTCTAGAAGACCTCCACCTCCTCTGCCCTTAGCAAGTGGAACTCTATCCACAGAAGACACCTGTCTTCCCTGCTCTGGCTGGAGATCTCTGTCCTCAACTCTGTCACCTCAAAGCTGGTCCTCGAATTTGCACCAAAACATAGTCCTTCGGTCTGGCACAAATGCCCTCTTCCTCTTTCTCTGATCTGCACCTAAACACAGTCCTTCGGTCTGGCACAGGTCTGTCCTCTTCCTCTGTTCTGCATAAAATACAGTCCTTCGCTATTTTCTCACAGTCACGGCTGCACTCGATCGAACAATGACCTTTGCACTTCTACGCATTCACAGTAGTATCATCTTCACGCACTCTATTTCCTTACAGTCTCCTACACTTAGAAGATTTGATGAAATGCACTCTTATACTGCTATCGATCTTCGCACTCTGCTTTTTCGACGATCGAACTTCACTGTCGCACTAAATCTATGAACGTCACTCTTCGAACGCACACTTCGATCGATCATCAAACTCTTCAAGCAGCCCTCCTTTTATACTTACAATCTCAAGATTAGAACCTTGATCTTAGTCGACTGCATATCCCTAAAACAACGTCGGTTGCAAAACCCTACGCTGCGTCGGCCCAGATTTAACTCTGTCGGCTCCACTGCTTCCCTGTAGCTTCTGGTGCAGAAACTTCAACATGTCGCGATATCATGACATTTTTACAGTCGTACACCTTCTATAGCCTGCTGTCATGAAATCGCGACACC